>CANTUV010000040.1:5000000-7500000 GCA_947685225.1 Garcia nutans
GTAAAATCATTTGGATCATGATTCATAGATACACTAATTTATGAATATCAAGGTAGATTCATCATCGACCGAGCATAAAAATGACAAAGACCAACATAGTCCAGTCTAAAGATTTTAAAATAGTTCAAAATAATTTTTGTGATATTTATTATTTATTTTAATATTTAATATTAATTTATTTTAATATTTACTATTTATTTTATTTCAATAATATAATATAATATAATATTTATTTTTTATTATTATTTATTATTTATTTTATTTATTTTATTTATTATTTATTTTTAATAATATAATAATATTTGTGTTTTAATCAGTCTTGGATTGGCAAGCGATGAGCGGCAGCGCTGCCGCGTGGCAGGAAGCAATTGTCCTCTCGTGGGCCAATTCGCCTCAGGAGTGGCATGCGGCGAATCGAGATCCTCGTCCAAGCACTTGCGAGCATCGCAGGTGATTCACACAAAGTAGCAGGCCGTTCTTGCACGATACAGCAGGCCCGTTCTTGCATGATGCAGCATACCTTTTGCGCCAGTTCTCGTAGCCCGTTCCTCGCAGCAAGCCCAATGCCCAGCAGCCCACGCACGCTGTCGATTTTGCCAAAACCTTATTTACTTTGGTTTTGTATTTTGTTTCCTAAATAATCTTTATTTCCTTAATCAAATAGAATTATCATTAGGTTTTTGGATTAGGAGACTTTTTCTTGGTAGTAACGAGGCTTTCAAACTTTGGGAAATTTTTAGCAAAAAGATTTTGAGAAAAAGACAAGAATGAAGGCAGCAAACAAGTGGTGATTGTCTTGGTGTTAACTACTCCAAAATTTTTATCTAAAGATTTTGGTGGAGCCTTCAAATGTGGGTATGTTTATCTAACTTTGTTCATAAAAAATAATCTTCATCCATTAGCCATTGATCCATTAAAATTGATGAGTTATAACTCTAAAAACTTATGCAATAATTCAATAAAAACCAACGGATAATATTTTCTAAAAAAGACAGAGTAGGCTGACTTTGTTAAATATTATCACAGTAGTGTTTTAATTTCAAAAACTTTAATTCTATTTTCATAAAAGCCCCAACCTAAATTCATTTAAAATCTCAAAATCCTAATTGAATGATATTAGCCCTAATCACTAATTTAATTAACCTAAACCCTATTATTTTCTTAGAATTACAAAACCCTAATCAATTTTTTTTTTTTTACAAAAACCATCACAGTAGTCTAAATATTCTAAATAATATTTATATTAATTCCAAAATCCTAATTTAATATGTAAACTCTAGACTATACATATATTGCTTTATTTAGTTCTAGATTTAATCATGTAGTTTATTATATGTCTTGATGATTGATTTATTTAATTTTGATGTTTGGTTTATTCAATTTATTATGGATGAATATTTTTTTTAATTATTATTTGTTTATTAAAATTGTAAGAGGTATGTTTCCATGATTGAGTACCTCATTAATTAATTTTCATGTAATTTAAGTTGTTTTTATATTTTGGGATTAATATAAAGAACACGTTTCCACCTTTTAATAGGTGTCCTATTTAGTTTTAGACATTGGACCATGTAAGGACAAGTTTTCGTCCTCGGATCGGTATCCATTTATTTATTTTGTTTGAATATTGTTTTAATTTTAATATAACGATGCTTTATTTTAATTGTTGCATGTAGTATGGATAAAATCATTATATTTAAGAATTCTATAATATTAAGACCTGAAAAGGAGGCCGGTTCCAATGAACTGGTCGTTGTGGGGGTGCTGGGCCATTTCATACCTTTCCCACACATACCCAACTTTTCAAACCCAATAGGGGGTTGGGGATTCCTTAGAAATTGAGTAATCCACCGATTTCTTTTTCCCAGCCTGTCTAGGTGGCGACTCTATTTTCATCGAGTTTAAGTCCGTGTTCTCTAAGGCCCTGAGCCTAACAGTGCCAAAAGTCATAAGAACCATTCCACATGGGAGTGGGGTCGAAAATCCCTGCTCACACCTTGCTTTTGCAACTTATTGAAACCCAAGATAAAGATCTCTCTAAGTCTATAAATTGCCTCTTATTCCCTTGACCAACAACATTAACATGTTCTGTATACTTGGCTACCCGACTGATAATTTCCCTTCTCATTTATTTTTGTCGAAAAATAGTTTTTCTCCCTTTTCCACTCTTCAATTTGCAAGCCATCTTGGAGAAGATTTTTCAAATTTCAGTTGAACATGTGAGACATCCTTTCATAAACACTAGGTAGCACTCCACTTACAATCATTCTAATCCGATCTGATTCATATAGCCTTTTCTCGAGGAGAGCAGCCTTGTTTCTCCACCTCTTTACATAGTCAACAAATTTTTATTCTTCTTTTGCCTTGTTGATTCTACCTCCATCAAAGTAACTTCAAATTTCACATTATACCCATATTATTGGATGAAGGTTTCGTACAACAAATCCTAACCTTTTTGGATGCTCTCCTCTAAGGTATTGAGTCAATTTTACATTATAGGGCCCAATGAGAACATAAAGTACCTTAGAGTTTGAGCCTTAGTAGCTCGAGCAGGCTGCATGGCTGTGATGTATTACTTGACATGCAGATGAGGATTGCCAGTTTTATTAAACTTAGCAAAGGAAGGCATCCTGAACTTATAATGGACTTCCTCATCATCTTATTCAAATAGCTTGTCCACTTCTGACATCACTTCAATTTTCAACTTCTTCTCAAACTTCTTCTCCAGATCAACAATAATCTTCTCAACATCAGAAGTCTCGGTCTTTTCAATAGTTTCCTTCTCCACAACCTTTGACTCCTTCTTATCTTAAGGATCTTGAAAGTACTGAACCTAGTATTCATCATCATCCAAAACCATCTTGTCATAATTGAAGGCCATCTTACCAACCTTAGCCTTTCCTTTATCGTTCTACTTCTTGGTGCTAGTAGAAGCTTCAGCCACATTCCCAAACATTGCAACCACTTGGCTTTTCATGGTCTCAGCAAGGACCCCCTTTAGTTCTTCCATCTTGGTGTTGATTTCTTTGTCTATCATCCTCTGAATATGTTCTGGCTCCATTGCTTTTTTGTGAGAAGCTAACTGAGTCATTGCTGGATTCTACGTCACCGGCGTAGGTCGGGTAATCATAGGCTCTTGAACTGCTGTACTCTAGGGTTGTGAGATAGAAAGGATCAATGATATGAGATGCAATGCATGTATGCATGGATGCATGGATGCATAATCAAAGCAAACAACAAAAGTAAGGATGTCCTTCCAACCTTATATCCCCCATACATGAATTGTGAGTCCCTTTTCCTAGATATATGGCAAGCAAAATACCAACACGGGGTATCTTGTTTTCAAATAATTCCCTCGAACATTTCAACCAATAGTTATATTTTCAAATTTAGAAATTGATCCATGATAATTCCCATTAATTAGGTCTTAATCCATTGGGCCAACTAAAATTAGATTTTACACTATATTTGTATTAAAACCAAATTAAAAGGTTTATCATAAATAGATTTTCCATTTTGAAAAAATAACTAATGGTTCATGCTTCAAACAAACCCATGGTTAATGAGTCTTAGTATAAACTAGGCCCACAATTGATTTTAAATATTTCTTAATTGACCCAACTAGTTCTAAGCCCATTTAATAAAAAAAGTTATGAGTGAAAAATTATTTTATTTGAGCTTTGAGCTTGGGCCATGAGGTGAAAAAAATGTTTTTATTTCAAAGCTCATTAAAAAAAATTGTTCAAAAATAGATTTGGGCTTTGAACTTAGGCCATGAGGTAAAATGAATTTTGACCCATCTTGAAAATGGTTTTATGTCCAAAGACCATCTTTGAAATAGTTTTGGTCTTTTGGGATTAAAGATTGTTTTGGGCTTACATCATAATTAGGTCATATTAGGAATGAAACAAAACAATTAAGCCATGATTGAAACTAAGATATATCAAATATAGTCAAAGAGCAAGCATTTGGGTATAAACCTATGGAAAGTAACTAGGAAAACTACATGGGCTTTAGTCTTCGGTTTGAAAAGGCTTAAGCTCTCATAGCAAGTATATACCAGATGGTATGAGACTTTGAATGGTTATGCCATGCTCAATCTCCGTACCTCGAGTGAAAGTATGGTATCCCTACATAACATAACCCGGGTAACAAGGGCATCCTACTCTCGCACACAATGCAAACTACATGATGCAATGGATAATATCATAATTAGATATAATAAAAAAATATAAATACCAGCAGAATCAACTTTTCTTATCCCAGTGGAGTCGGGGCTATGATCGGGGATTTTTTGCCCCTACTCCCGGTGAAATAGTTCTTGCAACTTCGACACTATTAGGCTCAGGACCTTAGAGAACATGGGCCTAAACACGGAGAAAATGGAGTCAACACCTAGATGGGCCGAGAAAAGAAAGGAGTGGTTGACTTATTTTCTAAGGAATCTCAAACCCCCTAATGGGTTCGAAAAGTTGGGTATGTGTGGGGAAGGTGAGAATGACCTAACACCCCCACAATGCCCAATTCATTGGAACTGGCCTCCTTTTCAGGTCTAAATATTATAAAATTCTTAATCACTATGATATAATCCATAGTACATCCGATAATTAAAATAAAAGCATTATTGTATTAATAATTAGAATAATGTTCAAATAAAGTAAATAAATAGACACCCATCCGAGGATGTAAAAATATCCTGTAACACCCTTATACCCTATATGCGTACAATACATATTTTCAGCATATGTAAAATATGCATATACAGTACAAAAATGTCACGGACCAGTTTACTAAATTTTTTTTTCATATTTCCAATTTAAAATTTTAAATTCTAAATATATAAAAATTAAATAAAATATAAATATTCTTTACTTGTTATGAAAACCCAAAATAAATAATATATATATAAATCTCTGGGAAAAATTCGCCAGAGTTTTGTCTGTAATTTGGACATTCCAAAATTTAGCAATTACTCAACCTGCAAAAAGAAAACACTCCCAATAATTTCCAATCACCATCTCAAACATTTATATATATAGATATATATATATATATAGAATTTAAAACACACTTACTCTCCCATTTCAATTACATTGACCCAAACATTCTTTATAATATACAATACGTAAAATTCAAAACATAATATATTATGCATAAAACTCAAAATGTACAATAACATAAAAATATATACATGTTGCTGGCAGTATTTTTGATCTCGATAGCAATTCAACAAGCTCAACTACAAGTCTAGACCCGACCTGGTCTAGAAGAACTCTCTGGTTCAACTGGGTCTACCCTGTCACCCTCCTCAAACCTGCTACACCTGTCAAACTCGTCAAAAATGATCCCACCAGCATAGTGACTCAACCATATAAACTTGATCTCATACTCTGTCATTGTCCTAGTATCCTGTCTCAGACTCAGGAACTCTATCTTCTTTGCATCTTTATACTCTCTTGGAGTATGCTTCTGCTCAAATTCTCATAGGAAATCATTATAGGTCAGGACTAGTGGATCATCCAGAGCATGTGGAACCATCTTCCACCAATCATATGCATCTCTCTGCAGAAGAGATCTGGCATAATCAAACTTTTCTTCTGGACTAGCCTGTAACTGAATAAATATCCTCTGAACCCGATCTAGCCACTGCTCTGCTACAGCAGGATCTGTAGTACCAACAAAGTACTGAGCCCCACACTTTCTCAATTTATCATACTGCCTCACCAGCAACTGTGGCTGTGGCTGTGGCGGCTGCGAAACTGGAGCCTGCCTCAAAAACTGTACCATATGCCATACCAAGCCAGGTGGAACCTTATCAGCTGCTGGTCTCACAGGCACAGAAACAAATGCCTCACCATCAGATACAACTCTAGCTCCTTCTCTACCCTCATCTGGAGCCACACTCTCTGCACTACCCTGTAGACCCTTAATTTTTGACCCAGTTAGGTCCAATATGTTTTATTTAGTCTAAAATGATTTTTGTTGTCTAATTGGTCCAAAATAATTTTTATTAAATAATTTTTGCTTTTATATCTAATTTTTATTAATAAAAAATAGAAATAAAGAAATAAAAGTCAAAAAATAAAAATAAAAATTGGAGTCAAAAAAATCAGGACGAAAAAATTGTCGCGTGGGCCCGTGGGTATTTCACCCGCAGGAAATTCCTGCGGGAGAAATCACTGTGCTATTTCGCACGCAAAAATTTTCTGTCTACGAAATAGCTTATGGGCTCACTCCGCGCACCCTGCCGCAGCCAGCTGCAGCAGATTTTTTTGCCAGCGCAGTTTTTCCGCAGCAGTTTTTTTTCGACAGCGCAAATTTTCCAACGCAAATTTTTTGAAACCTAATCCAATTAGGTTTTGGTTTCTTTTTTTTTGTTAATATTACTTACCTTAAATAATTAGGTATAAACAACCTTAAACCACTATAAATAAGGACCAAAGGCAATTAAAAAAGGAGGGGAGGCAAAAATCCAAGAGTAGTTTGGAAAATTTGAAACCAAATCAAGGAAGGAAAAGAAGAAATTCAATTCAACTCTTTTCTGGAAGAGCAGCAGCACGATTTAGAAGATTCAAAGGCAAAAAAGGCTTGTCTTTGAAGCTAGTTCATCCAAGAAGAATTGTTTTTGGAGAAATCATCAAAGGAAGGTATGTGTTAATTAATTTTCTTTAATTGTTTTTTTTACACAGTAGCAAATTTATGAAGTCAAAATTAAAAACCTTTGAACTTTAATTTAGATTTTCTAAAGCAAAAAAAAAAAAAACCTTATTTCGTTGGTTTATCTTCCAAAAGGCTTAAAATTGTTATTTTTTCTTCTTAAAAACCTTAAAACTCTAATTGAACATATTCTTCAACAAAACCAAAATCAAATTCTATTTCTTTCAAAACTTTAAACTTGGTACTTTTTCCTTCAAAAAGTCTTCTAAAACATCTTTTCTAGTTATAAAAACTTTAGTTCACTTGTTTAAATTCATAAAATTCCATAAAATATTAAATTGTCTTCCAAACCCTAATATTAAAATTACCACCCGTGACCCTACTTCCAAAATATCAAATCCAAATTCAACTTCCAAAATTCAAAATAATGAACACTAACCCTTTTAAAACCTTAAACCCTATTTTTTATGAACCCTAATCCTTTTAAAACATTAAAAAACATAAAAACCTAAATTTTACACAGTAGCTTAGGAACCCAATAACCAAAAATCACAAATTAAAGTATTTTAAAGTGTTTAAAACCCTAGTTTCATGATATCAACATTCAAACCTTAATTTTGTTAATCAAAGAGTCTTACCAACCCTTTAAAACATAAAACCCTAATTTATTTTAATTCCATAAAAAGTCACAGTAGCCATAATTGAACTTTTATTTGCTTTATTCAATTCCATACTTGATTATGCTTTGATTTATTTCTTATGCTTTAATTTATTTAATTTCAATACTTGATTTATTTAATTTATCATGGATGGATGTTTATTTTCTATTTTGATTAATAGCTTTGATGAATGATTTATTTGTGATGAATGATTATTTACTTTTATCAATTAATTTAGATTTCCAAAAGTTTTAAGAGGTATGTTTCCACTTGGTGGGTACCTCATTGGTTAAACATCATGTCATTTAATTTGCTTTTATATTTTAGAACCTATGTAAAGGGCATGTTTCTACCTTTGGTGGGTGTCCTATCAAGGCATGTAATGTAAGGACATGTTTCCATCCTTGGATGGGTGTCCATTTATTTTCTTTGTTTGGACATTGCTTTGATTTTAATATATTGATGCTTTCTTTTAATTATTGTGTGTAATAAAGATAATATTGTTATATTTAAGAATTTTATAATATTAAGACCTGTAAAGGAGGCCGGTTCCAATGAACCGGGCGTTGTGGGGGTGCTGGGCCATTTCTCACCTTCCCCACACGTACCCAACTTTCCGAACACATTAAGGGGTTGGGGATTCCTTAGGAATCTAGTCATCCACCCCTTTCTTTTTTCTAGTTCGTCCGGGTGGCGACTCCATTTTTCTCCGGACTTAGGTACGTGTTCTCTAAAGCCCCGATTCTAAACAGTGCAGAAGTCGCAAGAACCATTCCACCGAAAGTGGGGGCAAAAATCCCCGCTCACATACCCTCAGCAGCCTAATGCGGCCGAGACGCCATAACTACCTATATCTGCAAACAAAGCAGAAAATACTATATTAGAGATCAGAAACTGCCATCGCCAATGCATGTATTACAATTTAAAACTATTTTTTAAATCCCCCATTTTCTCTCTCTATCATCCCCACCTAGGTCGAGAACCTCAAACCTATGCTCTGATACCAAAACAAGTGTAACACCCTTATACCCTATATACGTACAATACATATTTCCAGCATATGTAAAATACGCATATACGGTACAAAAATGTCATGGATTGGTTTACTAAATTTTTTCTCACATTTCCAATTTAAAATTTTAAATTCTATATATATAGAAATTAAATAGAATATAAATATTCTTTACTTGTTATGAAAACCCAAAATAAATAATATATTTATAAATCTCTGGGAAAAATTCGCCAGAGTTTTGTCTGTAATTTAGACATCCCAAAATTTAGCAATTACTCAACCTGCAAAAAGAAAACACTCCCAATAATTTCCAATCACCATCTCAAACATTTATATATATAGATATAAATATAATTTAAAACACACTTACTCTCCCATTTCAAATACATTGACCCAAACATTCTTTATAATGTACAATATGTAAAATCCAAAACATAATATATTATGCATAAAACTCAAAATGTACAATAACATAAAAATATATGCATGTTGCTGGCAGTGTTTCTGATCTCGATAGCAACTCAACAAGCTCAACTACAAGTCTAGACCCGACCTGGTCTAAAAGAACTCTCTGGCCCTGTTACCTATGCGATGGAAACAATCGCGCTAAGTCGAAGCCTAGTGGTACAAACTTTGGTAATAACAATATAACTCAATGCAATACCAAATGCACAAATGCATATAGATGTCACATCAATCCACTTTCTTATATTTTTCAAATATTTCATAAGCACAACTCGTAACATTATATTACTCAATTGTATCATAATTCATAATTCACAGTAAAACAAAGACAAGCATGGGCCCAAAAAGGATCTAATATGCTATTTAAATTTTAGAGTTACTGCTTTTGTCCATAATGACACCATGTGTCTAGCCCCGTAGGCAATATATATATCTATGGATAATGTAATAGCCCCAGTCTCTTGGACCTCAACCCGGCTAGACCCTTAGGCCCCAGTATCTTGGTCCTCAACCCGGCTAAACTGCTACAGTTTTTGAGGCTTACGACCCAGTCTTTTCACCCCAAAAACATCATATTTATCAGCTGGCCTGGCTTATGACCCAGTCTTTTCACCATTCCAGCGTATATCCCATAGGCAATCATAGGCATGCCGCCAAACCCAGAACTCTGAAAATTGAATAATATACTAGGCACACAATTTATTCATATTTCTCATTATTAATCTCTTTCTCATTTTTACATATTCAATCTAGGCACATTGCCTTATTTTCACATTTTTTTTCTCACTTTTCTCATTTTTCACATCTTTCTCATTTTTCTCACTTTTCTCATTTTTATCAATATCAATTCATTTCATTATTACACATATCTCATTTTTTCATTCTTAACACATTACCCAATTACTTTGGGTATTTTCACATAATATGCATATTTCACATGTTACACAAATTAACCATTATCAATGGCTTTTCACAATGCATTTAACACATATATGACATTACAAATGTCATAGCATATTATTCATACACAATCAATGAACCAAGTAGCTTAAAACATTTTTCAATCAAAATGTGTTAAGTGCAAATGTTATGCAAATATAAACATTATATTCAAAGTTTGTACATACCTCCACTAGCAACCCAAAGCAAGCTAAAAACAACATTCAATCCAATCTTTCTAACTTGCCCTTCACCACTTGGATGAAGCAAATCAATCTCCCTCAATGCCTAAACCAAATGTGATAGCAAATAATCATTTAGTATCACATTTAATGGCATTTCCAACATTAAATCATAATTACACATCACTCCTACAAATTTCCAAAAATTTAGCCTTTCCTTACTTCAACATTGGAATTCCATTCTACTACAATTAAATTAGTGTTTTAAGTTTATTTATATTATTAAAAACATATTTTAATACATTTAAATCATTTACATTATAAAAATACACTCTTATATACAAAATCTCAAAAATGGCATAACCTTCCCCCATTGAAGGTTTTCCATTCCAACACAATCCATTACTCATTCCAAGCTTATATTCATCACTTTTAACACTAAACAACATGCTTAAACAAATAAAATCACACAATTCAACCACTTTCAAAAATCACTTTTCCAAAACCCTAAATCTCCACTTCCATTCTCAAACTCCAACCCAACACTACCAATCCAATATTTGACTTTAAAATACTTGTTTATGAATAAAAAAAAACTCATTTGGAAATAATTTGCACAATTAAAGTTCATGTTTTCAAAACCCCAAAAATCCATAACCCTAAATTCTCTCTCTTCACGATTCTTTAACCAAACTCCATCATCTCTTCAATCTAACCTTAGAATCATTGTTAACTACCCAAAATAACATCATACACACCAATTCCAACAATTATATCATACTATATAAAAATTTAAATTCTCACATAATCTAAATTTCCAAGGAATTCAAAGAAAAGAGATGGAAACTTACTAATTTTGGTGGAAATCACCAAAAATCTACTTGAAACTTGTTAATTCCTTCAATTTATGGAGGATGGAAAAAGCAAAATACTTGGTCTTCAATCATCCATGGAAGCCACGTTCTTGCGAAGAAGAAGAAGAAGAAGAATATTTTTAATAATCATTCCTTTTCATCTTTTTTTTAACCACATATATATATATATATTAAAATAATTTAATATTTAATTATTTAATTATTTTTTTAATAAATTAAAAGTCCTAATTTCCCTCTTCCATTCAAAAATAAATTTTTTTGAATTATTTTATTAATTTTGAATTTATAAGATTTAATTACTAAAATACCCTTTTCTTTTAAAAAGTGTTGACTTTTATATATGTTATGTATATTTTGCATATATATCATATATATATTCAACTTTTTCATTTAAAATCCCTTCATTTTTCCTTTAAAACTATTAATTTAATTTATCCTTTTAAATTATAATTTATTTTATCAAATTTTCCAAAAATTAGAAATTTTCAAAAAAATTTGGATGTTACATGTCCTTACATCATCCAATGTCTAAAACTAAATAAGACACCCACCAAAAGGTGAAAATGTGTCCTTTACATTGATTCCAAAACTTGAAATAATTTAAATTACATGAAATTTAACTAATGAGGTATCCACGAAGTGGAAACATACCTCTTATAATTTTAAAACTAAGACAAACAAATAAAAGAACATGCAATCATCCAATATAAATAAAAGCAAACCATCCATAAAATAAAATAAACCATTCATCATTAACATATAGCAAATCACATAATCAAATAAATAATTAAAATTAAAATTCAATCCATTAAATAAACAAGGTTAAGGTTTAAGGAATTAGGGTTTGGAAACTAGGTTTTGGATAGGGTTTATGAAATTTAAGGTTACTTCAAAACTAGGGTTTAAGTTATTGGAATTAGGGCTTGGACCTAGATTTCGTGTACTGAGGTTTTTGGATTTTGGCTTAAGAAATTAGGGTTTAGGTTTTTAGCTTTGAGGAATTATGGTTTTGAGGAATTTAGAGTTCAGGAAAAATAATTTAGGGTTTTCAAAAAAATAGTTAAGTATTTTGTGATTTAAGGTTTAAAAATTAATTTTTGAGGTTACCAGATAATTAGAAAATAGATTAAGATTTAAGAAAGAAATTTTAATTTTAGAATTTAAGAAAATAATTTAGTGTTTTGTTAATTGCAAAATTGTTTTGGGGTTTTAGAAAATACAAGGAAAATTAGGGTTTGGGTCTTGGAGATTACTGGAGCTAGGATTTGGAAACTTGGTTATTGGATCGAGTTCAGAAATTAAACTATTGGATACTTAGGTTTAGGGTTTTATAAATGAATTTATGCCTTTTAATCCAAACCAACTTAAAATTAGAAGCTAGGTTTAAATCTTTCAAAGTCGGATTAGATTTATTTTGGCATTCTTTAATTAAGACCATACCAACTTAGCGCCAAAATTAAGAGTCTACAGATATGACACTTAGATCCCTAGTGTGCCGATATAAAATAACAATATCTCTGGAACCTGAATATTGCATAGGGAGTTTTAGGCACAACGCATGTGATTGTGATAAGTGGTTGTTTTATATGAATAATGTTATTTTAGTGTTTAATGCACTTCATGTTTGGAAAGAAAGCATAGAGCATTGTTTATAAAATATTTTGTTATTATCAAAGTATTTACCCCTAAGCTAGAAGCTTAGCTCAATTTGCTCATCGCATGTAATATCCCAAAATATACCCTAAAAGTTTTAGAGTTATTGTTGTATTTGGATTAAATGTATATGTTTGATGAAAAGAGAAAAGAAATGAAGAGGTAGATGTATTTGAGGGATGAGATGTATATTTGGTATTTGGAAAATATATGGGAAATATAAAAGGAATATACATATACCCACATATACACCACATATACATAATGTATAAAGTGGTGTAGGAAAAGTGAATATATATATATATATAATATTAATTAATTAATAATAATGATAATAATATTTATAAAAGAGAAAGAAGAAAAGAAAGTCAAAGGGTTGAATGAAGGTTGTGGTGGAGAATTTTTAGAAATAATTAATATTATTATTATTATATATATATATATAGGATAAGTATGAAGAAAAGAAGAAAAATCTTCTTGTCTCCTTCTTCTTCTTCTTCTTACGAGAGAGAGAGAGAGAGAAAGAGAGAAAGGAGATTTTAATTATGCACATCAAAATTTTTAAGGGCTTAAAGAGAATTGAAGTGAAGATTGAAGATTTGGCAAAGACTACTCAAGTAAGTATTCATTTCTTTGAATTGATTTCCATTGATTGTATTGATATGGGATGTAGTTAGTATGTTAAGATGATAATAGTGAAAGATTGAAAGATATGTGTAGATTTAAATGGTTATTTGTGAGGATGATGATGGATTATTAAATTGGTTAGTAAGGGTTTGATATATATATGAGTTGGAAAATGGAATAATTGATGTATGTTTGTGTTTAGTGAAATTGTTTCTGTTTTACAATTAGTAAAGGCTGTGATTTGTATGATTTTTAATTAATTATAGAAAAATGTTCTTGAAGTGAATTTTTGATATGTTGTGCCTCTATGAGTCTAGAATGACTGAAAAATATGTTGATTCGATTTTGGATAGGTTATGAGTTTAGAAAAATTATTTTTATTAGATCTGTTCCAGCAGGTACCTTAACTGAGACAGCTATATTTCGGGATTTTTAATAAAATGTAGAAAAATTATATTCAATTGAATTTTGGATATGTTGTTGCTTAATGAGTCTAGTATTTGAGAAAAATAATTTGGAACCAAGTTGATTGAATTTAAGTTATGGAATTCACAAAGTTTAGAACTGCTGCCAGGATGCAGGGCAATTGGGGCAGTCTGTTTGGGTGAACTATTTGACCAAGATTTTGTGTTCAGTTTGATCTGAAATTTTAAAGGAATGATTTTAAGATGTAAAATTAAGTTCTGTAAAAATTTTAGAGTTTTTAGTCAAGTATATTATTTTATACAAATTTTCAAAATAAGGATAAAATTTAGTCTAAAACCAGAATTTACTATTCATATGGTCATTTTGCTAATATTCCTTTTGGATTAGGTTGTGAAGAGGTTGAATTGCCCTAATCTAAGTGTTGAGGATTCTTGGAAGAGTAGGTGTATAGAGTGGTGTAAGTTGGTTTTAAGGTAAGTACAAAGTTTATATGATTGCACTTATTTACATGAATTAAGACTTAACACAATTGTTTGTAAATGTGTGAAGTGAATTACTATATTGTCAATATAATTTGATTAAGGTTATGATTGGATGATGTGAAAGATATGAAGATCATTCAAATAGGTAAGTACAATGCAATTTGTTATGATAAATATTGTAATGATGAATTGTGCTAATGTGTTTTGAGAAATGATGAAATGTATTGTAATTGTGGTTGGTAATAATGATTGAAATGAAATAAATAGACATGTTGATTATATGATGATGAATTTAAGATATATGCTCAATATAATTGTTTATGTCTACTTGAATGATGAAGTGCTATAACGTGAATTGAAATATGATAAGAGGTGAAGCCATTGAGATTGGCTATGATGAATCAAATGAGATGTGAAGCCATTGTGTTGGCTACGAGAATGTAAATGAATTATAATTGAGGCATGGTTGCCTGTTTTGAAAATGAAATGAATTGAGAAAGAAATGTACAAAGATATAAATGAAAAGAGTTGTGTCTAATATGTTAATTCAACTTTCAGAGTTCTGGATTTGACGGCATGCCTATAACATATGAAATGTAACAGTCTAGCCGGGTTGAGGATCTCCTCAAGTTGTTGAGTTGATGGTCCAAGAGACTGGGTCTGTTACACTATATGAATTATAAATGTGAAATATATGAAAAGTAACAGTCTTGCCGGGTTGAGGATCTTCTCGATTAGTCGGGTGGATGGTCCAAGAGACTGGGTCTGTTACACTCTCCATGGATAGAGATATGATATATGTTGCCTACGGGCTTGATTATTGTGATTATGGATCAAAGCAGTAACTCTGAACTTTGAATAACATATTAGTGTTTTGGGCCCGAGTCTGTCTTTATTGTCAATGTGAAATGCAAGTATTGAAATATTGATTGTGAGTATTAATAATGAATTATGATTGGTGGATTGTGAATAATATAATGTTATTAAGTGTAATAGGAAAATGAATGGTGGTTGATGATAAAGGTTGTCTTTATTGGAAATATGATTTATGATTTATATGATATGTAGATTGTGTATTGCAATAATGAGTGATATGATGTGTAATGTGTGTATTGCAATAATGGTTGGTATGGTATATATATAATGTAGGGGTATTAATATATTGGTTTTGAGTATTGGTGATGCATTGGGGTTGGTGATAATATTATATATATATATACATCTTATATGAAATTAGCTAGGATATATTAAAGATAAAGTTAAAAAGAAAAGAAGATATGATAAGAACTAATTATATATTGAATCGATGTATCATTACATATCAATACTTCTATACTATATGTTTATATTTTATATTTGGACTACTAAGCTCTCGGGCTTAGCGCGGGTGTTTATTCGCGCAGGTTTTTAGATGGAAGATATGAAGTCTTTTGTTATGCCACAAGAAGAGTAAAGTTTGTCGAGACCAACTAGAGGGTTATGCATACATGTATAAATTTTAATTATGATGTATTTCTGACGAGAGAGTATTTATATGTATAAATCTAGTAATGTATAATAACTGTATGGTTTTAAATTGAGTTGGATTGTGAATATAGAAGTGTGAATTCTTCTTGCAGGATTGTAGTTGAGGTTATAAGGGTGGATTATTGGGAGTGTACTTGAGTTGAATTGTGAAACAAAATGTTTTTCAAATATAAGAAAAATCAATTTTGTCGACACTTGGGACCTAGAATTTTAAGGGAGACTCCGTCAAAATTTTTTTGAAAATTTTTTATAAGGAACATTAAGTAAGCTGACATAACCAGAGCTCGTATCTTGATGTAGCATTCCTCCTCGGCTTATTATAGGTCGGGAAGGGGTGTTACAATTGTTTTGGTATCAGAGCTTAGGTTCGAGATTCTCGGCCTAAGTAAATTTAAAAAGGAAATGTTTTAAAAAGAAAAATGATGATGAATGAAAATGAAAAGAATGAAATTTTTGATACATGCATATGCATTAACATCTAGGTTGGTCTCGAATGTGGTATTATATGAATTGAAATGTATTGAATTGTATGAAATGGATAATAATGTGTGGATGAAGTTCTATATGAATGGAAATTTAAAGAAAGCAATGAGATGGAAAAATTTATGTAAGTTTAAGTGATAAATTAAAGAATGGTAGTTTCCTTGAGGAAAGAAAATGTGAAATATGATTATAATATAAAGAAATGATCAGGAAAATAAAGTTAAAAAAAATGAATTAAAAACAAAATCAAAATCAAAGTATGTAATCTTTCCTCTACTATTTGAATCTCTTTCTAATAAAGCTTATGTTTGGATTGCAAGGGAGAGGAAATATTGTTGATGGATAATATGGATGGATATGTAATTATAATGAAGAGAATATGGTGGAATATTGAATGAGTTGATTGATATAGACAAAGTGTGATAACTTAAGGTTTGAATATGTAAAGTTAAGATTAAAAAAAAAATGATAGGGGTTAAGCAAGGAGATAAAATGGTGTTGTTAGTATTGTTAATTTAATGTAAACATTGTGGTTTGAATGGTAGGAATATAATATGCTTGAGTATTGTTAAAGCTCATGTTAATGGTGATAATGTGTAATATTTGGATTTTTGAAATGAGCTTTAATGATTGTAAAAAGGATATATTTTGATGTTGCTTTGTAGTATGTATATATAAGATGTTTACTTAAGTTTATATTAATAAAACGAGATGAGTAAATTGAAGTTTAAGCAAAGTAGTAAGAGGAGAATTTATAATGTTAACGGAATTTGGATAAAGATTATTTAAATATCGAAAATTTAATGTATAGTACGTATATGAGTTAAGTGGAATGAAAATTTTTGCATATTAAGAATGACTTACAGATATGTAATTTGATGAACTAAAAGTTGGCAAGTGATGAAGTAATCATGATAAGGTTGACTACTTGGAAGGTGATAATGGGATGTAAGATGCTAGTGATCAAGGATTGAGTTGATCACTTGAAAGTGTAATGTACGCATAGTATTGCGTGTTTGTAACCTATACAACTACATATCTATTAGTGTTGAGAATGAGTACTCTTGCATTGATAAACTTGTGCAAAGTTAGGTCATGTGATAATATTAATAGTGAGAATTGGATTGAGCAATGTTAGTTCAAGAAATTGAGATTTGTGATAACGAAATTTGGAAATTTTATAGGGATTAATGGGCGATGTGTATATGATTGGATGTAAGGGACATATGTATAAATATGTGAGATATATATAAATAATTTAAGTCATGTAAAAAAAAAAAAAAAAAAAAAGAAGATGAAAATGGTGTTGTTCAATGAAAAATAATAAATGTTAAATGTGTATTGATGGTATGAAAAAGAGGAATTAAATATAATTGTAAAGTGTAAGAAATATGAAAGCAAGTCACATTGTGAACGTGACCTATGTATGTGAATGTGGTATAATTATTTGTATAGTGGTATGAAGAATGATATGGCATGTATTAGTGGATCTATGAGAAATTAAGTTTTGATTTATGAAGAGTTAGACTATGGATTGTAATGGAAAGTGAAAAAGGACTCGAGTAACAATGGACGATGAAATTGTTATGATAATAACTGAGCTAGACTATCATATAATGCTTTCTGGTTGAAGGATTATGCTTGTGGAAATATATTATATGTATATGTGTTTAATAAAGATGGAAAGTATAATGTATGAAAAGTTTTATAAGAGATAGGTTAGAAATGGAAGTTGTATAAAGTTTGTATATGATTGAATGTTGTACACATAAGTGTTATAAGAAATATTGTTGATGTGAGTTAGGCTAATGATAATCATATGATCAAGAACAAATTGTTTTGGAGACAAAGTTGAATTATGTCAACTTTTGAGATAGTTGGAAATGTTTGAAGAAGAATAATAGAGGAACAATATTGATTTATAAACTACATATGTGACTATTAATATACTCTGGCTATATAATTTGTTTAGTGTAATTGGCTGGTTAAGTTTGTTATCAGCAGATTTGGGCCTAAGGTGATATGATTGTAGTATTATGTGGGTGAGATTGATAATTTTGTTTCAAGAAATATGGTTAGGAGTTGTGATTGGTAAAGTGGTATCTTATCAATTCTATGTTAGAAATTTGTTTATAATTATGAAAAATATGAATAGAGAAGAGAACCGTGTAAATGTCTTGAATTGTGAAGAATGAATAAAAAGTGATTATGTAATCATAGTAATGGTATGATAATGTGAGAATATGATAAATGGGAGAAATTTATGAAATGTGATTGAAAATGATACTGAATATATTTTTGTTATAAGATGAATTAATTGATGGAAACAATGTTAAGTGAATGAACTATGGGTAATAATTATAGTATGAGAAAAATTATGAGAATTATGGGAGATTGCACTGCTATTATTGAAAGCAGAAGATATATATGAATATTGAAAGATAATTTGAAGTAATTTGTTAGTAAGGAGTCGAACAGATGGATCCTAAGGGATTAGAAGTTGAGAATGAGTTTGACCTAATAGAATTGTGTTATGTATATTGATATGTGATGATAAACTTAAATAAGTTAATGGTTGGTTTGAATGGAATAAGATTGAAATGTTGTTATTTTATGACAGCTAGATCAATTGATCTAGAATTCATTAAGATTGTGAATTATTATCGAGATTTAATATGTATAGTTATGCTAAGAGTATAAGATATATATGATAATGTATATATGAAGTGATATGCTGATACATGAATGAATTATGATATATCAGTTATTAAAGATAATGAAAGGAAAAAGGTTGATTATCTGTAAAGTAAATTTATAAAGATTGTATCGATATTAATATTAAGTGAAAAACATGGTAAAGAGGGATTTAAGTATAAGAAATGAAAATATTGTTATCAATCAAGGTTTGATAAGTGGTTATTTTCAAAAGTGATTGTAATAACAGGATAATCTATAGTAAGATTTAATTCAATAATTTCCAAGATTAAAGTTAAAAGATTGCCTATAAAAAGATGAAGTGATAAATATCTTGAATGTAATAGATGAATGGTATATTTATAGATTATAAGATGATTTGATTATTGTATAAAAGAAAATTTCTTTGAAATGTAATGAGTTATTTTGGGTGTTTTGTTGAAAAAGTAATAAGATAAATATAGCTATATAATGATGAGTTGTGAATTGGGAAAAGATGATTGACTAAAGGTGGAAGAGTAAAAGTTATGTAATTTGATGAAATCATAATATAAGAATACGATTACCTTCATATGAATTAAGATGGTGTTTTATTATAAATGAATTGTTATTGTGCTGGATAATTTCGAGGACGAAATTATTTAAGGGGGAGAGAATTGTAATATCCCAAAATATACCCTAAAAGTTTTAGAGTTATTGTTGTATTTGGATTAAATGTATATGTTTGATGAAAAGAGAAAAGAAATGAAGAGGTAGATGTATTTGAGGGATGAGATGTATATTTGGTATTTGGAAAATATATGGGAAATATAAAAGGAATATACATATACCCACATATACACCACATATACATAATGTATAAAGTGGTGTAGGAAAAGTGAATATATATATATATATATAATATTAATTAATTAATAATAATGATAATAATATTTATAAAAGAGAAAGAAGAAAAGAAAGTCAAAGGGTTGAATGAAGGTTGTGGTGGAGAATTTTTAGAAATAATTAATATTATTATTATTATATATATATATATAGGATAAGTATGAAGAAAAGAAGAAAAATCTTCTTGTCTCCTTCTTCTTCTTCTTCTTACGAGAGAGAGAGAGAGAGAAAGAGAGAAAGGAGATTTTAATTATGCACATCAAAATTTTTAAGGGCTTAAAGAGAATTGAAGTGAAGATTGAAGATTTGGCAAAGACTACTCAAGTAAGTATTCATTTCTTTGAATTGATTTCCATTGATTGTATTGATATGGGATGTAGTTAGTATGTTAAGATGATAATAGTGAAAGATTGAAAGATATGTGTAGATTTAAATGGTTATTTGTGAGGATGATGATGGATTATTAAATTGGTTAGTAAGGGTTTGATATATATATGAGTTGGAAAATGGAATAATTGATGTATGTTTGTGTTTAGTGAAATTGTTTCTGTTTTACAATTAGTAAAGGCTGTGATTTGTATGATTTTTAATTAATTATAGAAAAATGTTCTTGAAGTGAATTTTTGATATGTTGTGCCTCTATGAGTCTAGAATGACTGAAAAATATGTTGATTCGATTTTGGATAGGTTATGAGTTTAGAAAAATTATTTTTATTAGATCTGTTCCAGCAGGTACCTTAACTGAGACAGCTATATTTCGGGATTTTTAATAAAATGTAGAAAAATTATATTCAATTGAATTTTGGATATGTTGTTGCTTAATGAGTCTAGTATTTGAGAAAAATAATTTGGAACCAAGTTGATTGAATTTAAGTTATGGAATTCACAAAGTTTAGAACTGCTGCCAGGATGCAGGGCAATTGGGGCAGTCTGTTTGGGTGAACTATTTGACCAAGATTTTGTGTTCAGTTTGATCTGAAATTTTAAAGGAATGATTTTAAGATGTAAAATTAAGTTCTGTAAAAATTTTAGAGTTTTTAGTCAAGTATATTATTTTATACAAATTTTCAAAATAAGGATAAAATTTAGTCTAAAACCAGAATTTACTATTCATATGGTCATTTTGCTAATATTCCTTTTGGATTAGGTTGTGAAGAGGTTGAATTGCCCTAATCTAAGTGTTGAGGATTCTTGGAAGAGTAGGTGTATAGAGTGGTGTAAGTTGGTTTTAAGGTAAGTACAAAGTTTATATGATTGCACTTATTTACATGAATTAAGACTTAACACAATTGTTTGTAAATGTGTGAAGTGAATTACTATATTGTCAATATAATTTGATTAAGGTTATGATTGGATGATGTGAAAGATATGAAGATCATTCAAATAGGTAAGTACAATGCAATTTGTTATGATAAATATTGTAATGATGAATTGTGCTAATGTGTTTTGAGAAATGATGAAATGTATTGTAATTGTGGTTGGTAATAATGATTGAAATGAAATAAATAGACATGTTGATTATATGATGATGAATTTAAGATATATGCTCAATATAATTGTTTATGTCTACTTGAATGATGAAGTGCTATAACGTGAATTGAAATATGATAAGAGGTGAAGCCATTGAGATTGGCTATGATGAATCAAATGAGATGTGAAGCCATTGTGTTGGCTACGAGAATGTAAATGAATTATAATTGAGGCATGGTTGCCTGTTTTGAAAATGAAATGAATTGAGAAAGAAATGTACAAAGATATAAATGAAAAGAGTTGTGTCTAATATGTTAATTCAACTTTCAGAGTTCTGGATTTGACGGCATGCCTATAACATATGAAATGTAACAGTCTAGCCGGGTTGAGGATCTCCTCAAGTTGTTGAGTTGATGGTCCAAGAGACTGGGTCTGTTACACTATATGAATTATAAATGTGAAATATATGAAAAGTAACAGTCTTGCCGGGTTGAGGATCTTCTCGATTAGTCGGGTGGATGGTCCAAGAGACTGGGTCTGTTACACTCTCCATGGATAGAGATATGATATATGTTGCCTACGGGCTTGATTATTGTGATTATGGATCAAAGCAGTAACTCTGAACTTTGAATAACATATTAGTGTTTTGGGCCCGAGTCTGTCTTTATTGTCAATGTGAAATGCAAGTATTGAAATATTGATTGTGAGTATTAATAATGAATTATGATTGGTGGATTGTGAATAATATAATGTTATTAAGTGTAATAGGAAAATGAATGGTGGTTGATGATAAAGGTTGTCTTTATTGGAAATATGATTTATGATTTATATGATATGTAGATTGTGTATTGCAATAATGAGTGATATGATGTGTAATGTGTGTATTGCAATAATGGTTGGTATGGTATATATATAATGTAGGGGTATTAATATATTGGTTTTGAGTATTGGTGATGCATTGGGGTTGGTGATAATATTATATATATATATACATCTTATATGAAATTAGCTAGGATATATTAAAGATAAAGTTAAAAAGAAAAGAAGATATGATAAGAACTAATTATATATTGAATCGATGTATCATTACATATCAATACTTCTATACTATATGTTTATATTTTATATTTGGACTACTAAGCTCTCGGGCTTAGCGCGGGTGTTTATTCGCGCAGGTTTTTAGATGGAAGATATGAAGTCTTTTGTTATGCCACAAGAAGAGTAAAGTTTGTCGAGACCAACTAGAGGGTTATGCATACATGTATAAATTTTAATTATGATGTATTTCTGACGAGAGAGTATTTATATGTATAAATCTAGTAATGTATAATAACTGTATGGTTTTAAATTGAGTTGGATTGTGAATATAGAAGTGTGAATTCTTCTTGCAGGATTGTAGTTGAGGTTATAAGGGTGGATTATTGGGAGTGTACTTGAGTTGAATTGTGAAACAAAATGTTTTTCAAATATAAGAAAAATCAATTTTGTCGACACTTGGGACCTAGAATTTTAAGGGAGACTCCGTCAAAATTTTTTTGAAAATTTTTTATAAGGAACATTAAGTAAGCTGACATAACCAGAGCTCGTATCTTGATGTAGCATTCCTCCTCGGCTTATTATAGGTCGGGAAGGGGTGTTACATCGCACAGGTGACAGGTTGGAGGTAGGGTGCTCTGCTAGACCATACCAGGCCTAGATTTTGTTTGGGTTTGTACTTGAAGTTATCTAGACTGCCACCCAACTAGGGCTACTACATTGTGTGTAAATATTTTATTTTTGATCAAATGTGTTATGTATATATAAATTATGCTTTGTATAAAATTGTTGTAGCTTTGAGGCTAAATTATGTAATGTTGATATATATTTAAAGATTTGAAGGTAGAAGTGGAAATGTATATATATATTTTGGAAGTGTAAATTCTTTTGTAGGTTGTATTATTTGAATTTTGCGAACGTCTGAAATATAGAAAAAACTCTGGCAAATTTTTTCCAGAGATTTTCTTTTAAAATCAATTTATTTGCTAATTAAATTACTAATGTACATTTGTTTAATTATTTATTAAAGCAAATTTTAAGGTTTTAAATATTGTCTTATAATTATGGAAATTTGAAAAGTATAAGACTATGACATTCTTGTATTTTGTATTCATATTTTATTTACATTGGGTTTATGTGCATTATGTATATAGGGTATAAGGGTGTTACACGAACAATATACCCGATAGTTCTTATTGTATTTGCATGGATCCACCATCCTATGGATCATAAAATTAGCTATTAATTTGTTAATACTAAAGGCGCTCTTTATGCTTAATCATGTACCTCTCTTTGGCTAGAAGGAAGCCAACCTTTCCTACCTTTATCATGGTTTTGACAAGGTTTGCCAAAATAAAAGATCTTTCATGGGCTTTATGGTCATTACAGAGGTATTATTAGCTCTTACAACTTTTAATTCAAGTAATAGGCTTCCATGATCTTGGCCTAGGTTGACTTTTAAGGTTTAGGCATATGAACACTACCTTGTGGAGATACCTAGAGTTACTAGATGGTAGGCCGGGTACCCGAGGCTAAAGTTCTAGTTGTCAGGTTGCAAAGAAATTCCTAGTACTCTCCATGTGCACTCTCACTATTATCACTTAAGTCGCTTGACCTAGAAGAAGGTAAGAAACAAAAAATTAGTCTTATTAGTAAAATTTACAAAAATGTGAACTTACCTTCCTTTAGTAATTTTGCAGGTGAACATTACTTGGTAGAGGTAGGTGAATGGGCCAACTAGACTGGAACCATGGATGTGGCATTGCTTGAAAAATTCCCATTGAATTATTGCCAAGCCATTTTTTTGTTGTTGGTTTCTCGATGAGTGGGTGTACAACTGGCTCCTCGGTTCTAACCATCATAGAGTACTTGCCAACATTTTAGAATATGTGTTGAATAGTATATCCATGCCATTGGTTGCACTATGGCAGGCTTAGGATGGTTATGACACAGAGACTTTTCTGCTTCAATCAGTTGAATGTGCGTATGCAGCATTTATCCAGGAGTGGCTTTTTGATCTCCAAGTCTCTCCTGATCGTGTGTGAGAAGGAATTTTTACCCCCACTCCCACGTGGAATAGTTTTTGCGACTTCGGCACTGTTAGGTCGGAGCCTTAGAGAACACGAGTTTAAACACAGAGAAAATGGAGTAGCTACCCGGACAGGCCAGGAAAATGAAAGGGGTGGATGACTAGATTCCTAAGGAATCCCTAACTCCCTAATGTGTTCAGAAAGCTAGGTACGTATGGGGAAGGTGAGAATGACCCAACACCCCCACAATGCCCGGTTCATTAGAACCGACCTCCTTTTCAGGTCTTAATATTATAAAATTCTTAATTAATATGATATAATCTATGCTACATGCAATAATTAAAGTAAAAGCATCATTGTATTAAAATCAAAGAAATATTCAAACAAAACAAATAAATGGACACCCATCCCAGGATAGAAACATATCCTTACATCGTCCATGTCTAAAACTAAATAGGACACCCATTAAAGGGTGGAAATGTATCCTTTACCTTAATCCCAACACATGGAAACAATTTAAACTACATAAATCTTAATTAATGAGGTACCCACAAAGTGAAAACATACCTCTTACATTATTAATGCCAAGATAAACAAATAATAATAATAATAAAGAAAACATCTATCCATGATAAATTAAACAAATCAAACATCAAAATCAAAAAAATTAATCATAAAAACATATAATAAACATGCATCTAACTTGAATAAAGCAATAAATAAATAAATTTATGTTTACATCTTGAATTAGGGTTACTTGAATAAAATTAGGGTTTAGAGGGTTTATGTTTAAAAATTAGGGTTTTAGGGTTTAGATTTAAATCTAGGGTTTAGGGTTTAAGAAAAGATTATGGTTTATGAAAATAGGGCTAAAGTTATTACATTGAAAAATATAGTTACTTGTAGTATTTACTTTGCATGAAAGATATGAACAATTGCCAAAATTTAATATGATGTATTTAAATAAATTTAAATTTAGAGGCATGCCTTCGTTTGTTGATTCCACCAATAATTAAACTTTGATCCAAATGGAACATTTGTATCAGCCTTCTATTTGTTGGTTGAATTGAGGACAAGACAATATGCTCAACTACTGCCTTGTTTAATATTTTTGCCTACTTCCTTGTTTGATCTTTGTATCTCAGTGCTCACTATTTAATATTTGAGTGTTCTTACTCATTGTTTGATATTTTTATTGCTTCATTGTTTGATGTTCAAGTTTTGTTGCTCACTATCTAGTCTTTGCTAGTTTAGGGTTTCTTGTTGATATTACGTTGCTCAGGTTCCAACAGCCGGCCAAATTTCTAAAAGTCTGCTCTTTCAAAATTAATCAAAAAGTCCAAAGTTTTTAAAAGTTCGTCCCCCCTTTGTAATTCTTATAACTATGTTATTTATAGGAAAACAAAAAAAAAACCTAGTACTATTTTGATAAGGAAATACAAATTGTTTAGAAAAAATAAAAAATAGAGTAAAAAAGATTTTGGAAAAAATTGGCCGAATGTGCGGGCTGTAAGGAATTGGGCCTGCTGCATGTGGGCATTGGGGAGTTGGGCAACATGTGAGGCTGTGTGATTCATCAAGCTACTATGGGCCAATTGCGCACTGGGCGTAATTTGCTGCAAGCCAAGGTTTGTGGCCAACCTGCGGCGAATCGGCGTGCCACGCCAGCTACCGCACGTTGTTCCCCTATTCGTCCTATTTTTATTTTTTTAATTTTTATTTAAATTTTTTATTTTTCTTTTTATTATTAAAAATAAATATTATATTTAAAATAAATATTTATAATTTTCTTTTTTTCTTTTAATATATTAAATAATAGATTATAAAAATTATTTCTGACTGTTTTAAAATTTTGGACTGGACTTGGTAAAAAAATAAGGGTCTACAGTTTTCCCCCTGCTTGAATGATTTGAGACTTCAGTAGAAGAGAGTGAAAAGCAACATGACTTTTGAGCTAATTTTGGATAAGGACGGATTCTCGACCCGAGGTTGAAGTTGGTTTGGGTACTTGGACTAGAGACTGAATTTGATTTGGGTGCTTGGACCCAAGATTAAATTTGATTTGGGTACTTGAACCCAAAACTGGATTTGATTTGGGTACTTGGACCCAAAACTGAATTTTATTTGGGTACTTGGACCCAAAATTGGATACTTATACCCGAGCCTGAATTTGATTTGGGTACTTGGACCCGAGACAGGATTTAATTTGGGTACTTTGACCCAAAACTAAATTTAATTTGGGTTCTTGGACACGAAACTGAGTACTTGGACCCGCAACTGGGTACTTGGACAAGAGACTGAATTTGATATGGGTACTTGAACCAGAAATCAGATTTGATTTAGGTACTTGGCCCCGCAACTGGGTACTTGGACCCGCAACTGGGTACTTAGACCCGAGATTGAATTTAATTCGGGTACTTGGACCCAAGACTGGATACCTGGACCCGAGATTGAATTTGATTTGGGCACTTGGGCCTAAGATTGGGTACTTGGACCCGAGGCTAAATTTGATTTAGGTACTTGGACCTGAAATTGGGTACTTAAACCCTAGACTAGGTACTTAAACCCAAGATTGAATTTGATTTGGGTACTTGGACCCAAGATTGAATTTGATTTGGGTACTTGGACCCGAGATTGAATTTGATTTGGGTACTTGGACCCGAGACTGGGCACTTGGACTAGAGATTGAATTTTATTTGGGTACTTGGACCTGAGACTGGGTACTTAGACCTGAGATTGAATTTGGTTTGGGTACTTAGACCCGAGACCAGGCACATAGACCTGAGATTGAATTTGATTTGGGTTCTTGGACTAGAGACTAGATTTGATTTAGGTACTTGGACCTGAAACTGGATTTGATTTTGGTACTTGGACCTGCAATATGGTACTTGGACCAGCAACTGAGCACTTGAACCCGAGAATAAATTTAATTTGGGTACTTGGACCAGAGATTGAATTTAATTTGGATACTTGGACCCGAGACAGGGCACTTGGACTTGAGATTGAATTTGATTTGGGTACTTGGATCCGAGATTGAATTTGATTTGGGGACTTAGACCAGAGACAGTGCACTTGGACCTGAGATTGAATTTGATTTGGGTACTTGGACCAAAAAATAAACCTTGATTTAAATTATACAGTTGTCATAATTCTTTTTAAACATGCTCTTAGTGGCAACTCCACTGGGGATAAAAGAAGTTAATTTTGTTGGTCTTTATATTATTTTATTCTTTCTTATTATGATATTATATATTGCATTATTTAGATTGCATTGTGTACGTGAGTTAGGATGCTCATGTTACCCACATTGTGTCATGTAAGGGATACCATACTTTCACTCAAGGTATGGAGATCGAGCATGGCACAACAACTCATAGCCTTGTACCTTTTGGTATATACTTGCTATGGGAGCCTAAAACCTTTCAACCCAAAGACTTAAGCTCATGTAATTGACCAAGTTACTTTCCTTAGATTTTACCTCAAATGCTTGTTGTTTGACTATGGTTAATTTATCTTGGTTTGAGTTTCAGGTCCAAGTACTCAAATCAAATCCAGTTTTGGGTCCATGTACCCAAATTAAATTCAATCTAGGGTCCAAGTACACAAATCCAATTTAATCTCGGGTCCAAGTACCCAGTCTCGGGTCCAAGTACCCAAATCAAATTTAATCTTGGGTTTAAGTACCCAAATCCAATTCAATCTCAGGTCCAACTACCAAGTTTCGAGTCCAAGTACCCAAATCCAATTCAATCTCGGGTCTAAGTACCTAGTCTTGGGTCCAAGTGCCAAATCTAATTCAATCTCTGGTCCAAGTACCCAAATCAAACTCAGTCTCGGGTCTAAGTACCTAGTCTTAGGTCCAAGTACCTAAATCCAATTTAATCTCGGGTCCAAGTACCCAAATCAAATTCAATCTCGGGTCAAAGTACCCAAATCAAATTCAACCTTGGGTCAAGAACCTGACCATCTCCAATCTTGGGTCGATAACCCATCCTCTTCTGAATTAGCTCAAAATCATATTGCTTTTCACTCTCTTCTACTGAAGTCTCAGATCGTTTAAGCAGGAGGCAAACTGTAGACCCTTATTTTTTTTTTATCAAGTCCAGTCCAAAAATTTAATATTATGCGAAATAATTTTTATAATTTTTATAATTTATTTTAGTAAAAATAATTATTAATTTTAATAATATAATAAAAAGAAATTATAAATATTAATTTTTAATAAAAATAAAATAAATAATAATGAAATAATAAAAGTTATAATTGATGAATTTGCTAGACAATGTGTCACAGGCTCGGCCTGCGTGTGCCAGTTCACCGCAGGCCGAGAATTGGCATGTAACACCCCGATACCCTATATAAGTACTATACGTATACCTAGTATACATACAGTAAATATATAAAGTATAAGGATGTCACTTTTCGTTACCTTTTAAAAACCTGTAACAGAGTTCAAACCATAATACATTAATTTAAATAACATTTACAAAATCATTATCTTTATCAAAACTTCATTTATACATATAAATACTCTCTCGTCAGAAATACATGATAATTAAAAATTTATACATGTATGCATTACCCTCTAGTTGGTCTCGACAAACTTTACTCTTCTTGTGGCATAATAAAAGACTTCATATCTTCCATCTATAAACCTGCGCAAATAAACACCCGCGCTAAGCCCGAGAGCTTAGTAGTCCAACTATAAAGATATAAACATATAGTATAGAAGTATTGACATATAATGATACATCAATTCAATATATAATTAGTTCTTATCATATCTTCTTTTCTTTTTAATTTCATCTTTAATATATCATAACTAATTTCATATATGATGTATGTATATACATAATATTATCACCAACCCCAATGCATCACCAATACTCAAAACCAATATATTACTACCCCTACATTATATATATACCATACCAATCATTATTGCAATACACACTTTACCTATCATACCACTCATTATTGCAATACATAAATTACATATCATACAAATCATAAATCACAATTCATTTACATATTACACTTAATAACATTATATTATTCACAATTCACCAAGCATAATTCAGTATTAATACTCACAATCAATATTTCAATACTTGCATTTCACATTAACAATAAAGACAGACTCGGGCCCAAAACACTAATATGTTATTCAAAGTTCAGAGTTACTGCTTTGGTCTATAATCATAATTATCAAGCCCGTAGGCATCATATATCAATATCTCTATCCATGGATAGCGTAACAGACCCAGTCTCTTGGATCATCAACTCGGCTAAACTCGAGGTGATCCTCAACCCGGCAAGACTGTTACCAATCATATATCTCATAATTACAATTTCTCATAGTGTAACAGACCCAGTCTCTTGGATCTCAATTCAACTCAAAACGAAGAGATCCTCAACCCGGCAAGACTGTTACCTTTTTCATTTTATAGGCATGCCTCCAACCCAGAACTCTGAAATCGAATAACATATTAGTTACACAATTCATTTATTATTTCATTATCAAACTCATCATCAATTAGGCAAACATGCCTTATCTCTTTCAATTGAATCATCATAGCCAATCACAATGGCTTCACATCTCATTTGAATCATCATTGCCAATCACAATGGCTTCACATCATACACATCATCATTGATATATATATATATACAACACCAATTACATTAACTACACGAACATGACATTATTCGAACATACATCATTAATTTCATTGCATATGTATCTTAAATTCATCGTCATATAAACAATATGTCTATTTATTTCATTTCAATCATTTCTCAAGACACATTAACATCATTCGTTATTAAAACGTTTATCATAACAAATTACATTGCACGTACCTTTTTGAATGATCATCGCCTCTTTCGCGCTATTTAAGTCATAACACTAGTCACGTTATGCAAACAATATAATACATTACCATTCACAATACATAATATAACATTGTTCAATCTCAACAATGATGTTAGACAAATGATCTCTATTTTGATCCTTGACAACTCATATGGATGATCTATTTAACATGTATTTGAGAATCTTGTTACAAAAATTAAATTGCTTCAAATAAAGCAGAACAGAACACTTCTAACGGTCGCGCCTCACCTGAATACGACCGCGCCATACAGTTACACGATGAAACCTTATCACAGTAGATTTCGCGGTCAGAAGTCCGACCTAAGTCGCGACCGCACTTCACAATCAAAAGATGAAACCCTATCACAGTAGGTTTCGCGGTCAGAAGTCCGACCTAAGTCGCGACCGCACATGACTAAATAGCGACCGCCCAAGACTAATAGCGACCGTCCCAAATTACGTTTCTCATACATAAACCCTAAATGTAGCCAAACTTCTTTTGGTTAACTTAAAACACATTGTACACAACATAACCTCATTCAAATGGACATAATCAACATTATTAGCAATTATTTTACATACTCATCACAACATTTTCATCACCAACATATAACAATCAAACCTTCAAACAACTTCAATTAGCAAGAGAAACAAGTGTGTACTTACCTTAAGCACCACTTCTAAACACTTCCTTTTCCAAGACTTCTTCACTTCCCAAATCAATGACAATTCACTTCCTTCAAAACTTAATGCTTAAAAACACATCACAAACACACTTAATCAACCATCCATATCAACTCACCAATCCCAAACACAATTTCAAAAGAACAAAGGAAAATCAAGAGAAAGAACTTACCTAAGTTGTTGAATTCCACAAATCTTCAATTAAATCCTTTGATTCTCCCTTCAATTTGATGTTAGAATTAAACAAATCTCACTTTGCTCTCTCTTGTCTAAGGAGGAGCCAACCAACGTGGAGAAGAGAAGAAGAAGAAGAAGAAGGAAATGAAGAAAAGACAAAATATCACCTCTTTAAATCTCCACCAAGTGATTCAACAAGAGTAATTACCTAAACACCCTTATACCATTTGTCTTGATTACCATTCATTACGTGCCCTTTATAGTAACTTCACACTTAACAAAAATAAATATCTTCTTTCCTTGACTCTTCATTTTGACCAACTTATATGTTATATATATCATCATATACACAACATATACCATTCTCTCTAAACCCTAAATTCTTTCCCAAATCACATATACATAAACATTCTTTTCTCTATTTCTTTTCTCTTGTAATTTAACACATATATTCAATCCAATTATATAACAACAACAACAACATAATCACAACTTCTAGGGCATATATGAGGATATTACATGGCATGTGCTAGCTGCAGGCCTTTGCTTGCTAGGCCTGCACTTGCCAGCGCCTATGCTCGCAGTAGCCCGTGCCCGCTTGCGACATGCCTATTTTCTCCTAATCCTATTTTTACTAGGATGTTTTAATTTATTTCCTAATGATATTATATTTCCTTAATGGGATAGATTTTATTTGATTTTCCTATAAATAACACGTTAAAACACAGAAAGGGTGACTTAGGCAATTTTTTAGAGACTCATGATGACTTTTATTTTTGGGACTTTATGATTTTGAACAGAGGCAGTAGCTATTAGGGAGGAAACTTTTAAAACTTGGGGAAAACCTTTAGAAAAAGAAAAGAGAATGAAGAGATCAGAAGCATCAAGACTATCAAACAAGAAGGCAATGCTATACGTCTGTCTTCAATTCATTTCATCCAAGATTCACAAGCTTAAATATTGGTGGAACCTATGACGGAGGTTTGCAATCTTTCATTTAAATTGGCTTTAAGATTACAGTAATTTAGTTATTCTTTTTTCATTGTTGTTATTTTCATTTTGTTTTAAGATTACAGTAATTCAATTTATTTTCATTTTTTAAGATTACAGTAATTCAAATATTTTCCTAAAACCTCAAAATAGTTTTTTTTCAACACCAAAACCTACAACCCTAAAAACTAGTTTTCAAAATTTTCTAGGGCACTCCCTCAGACCTCGCAAGGGGCACTGCTTCTGGACCTGAAAAGGAAAGTTGTGTATGGGCTCGTCGAAGGGGTTAATATTTATTTATGTATTATAAGTCTTTGTGTTTAACTCCCTTTATTTAAAAACCCTAATTTGGTTATTAAAATTCTAAAACCATAAATTTATTCATTTATTGCTTTATTTAATTTTAGATTTGATTATGTGATTGGTTATATATTTTATGAATGATTTACTATAATTTTGATGGTTTATTTATTTAATTTATCATGGATGAATATTTTCTTGATTATTATTTGTTTATTAAAATTGTAAGAGGAATGTTTCCATAATTGGGTACCTCATTAATTAATCTTTTTGTAATTTAAATTATTTTCATATTTTGGGATTAATGTAAATGACACGTTTCCACTTTTCGGTGGGTGTCCTATTTAGTTTTGAGTATCAGACGATGTAAGGACATGTTTTCATCCTCGGATGGGTGTCTATTTATTTGTTTTGTTTGAGCATTGCTATGATTTTTAATAAAGTATTTATTTATTATTATCATTGCATGTATTATGGATAATATTATTATATTTAAGAATTTTATAATATTAAGACCTGAAAAGAAAGCATGTTCTAATGAACTGGGCGCTGTGGGGGTACTGGGTCATTCTCACCTTCCCCAATCATACCCAACTTTTCGAACCTAATAGGGGGTTGGGGATTCCTTAGGAATTGAGTCATCCACCCCTTTCTTTTTCCTGGCCCATCCGGGTGGCTACTTCATTTTCTCGGGGTTTAGGCCCGTGTTCTCTAAGGCCCTGAGCCTAATAGTGTCGAAGTCACAAGAACCATTCCATATGGGAGTGGGGCGAAAATTCCTGCTCACAGGGTCTACATAGTGTATAAGGAATTTTTGATAATGTGGAAGAAGAAGAAGAAGAAGAAGAAGAAGAAGAAGAAGAAGGGAAGGAATTAGAAGAGAAGGAGGAAGAAGAGGGTGAACAAGAAGGTAAAAAAGAAGAGGCAAATGATGATGATGGAGGGGATGATAATGAAGGGGAGGGGGAAGAAGAGGGAGAAGAAGAGAGGGAAGAAGAGGAGGAGGAAGAGGAGAGAGGCGGGTCCTATTCTTGTAGTAATACTGGGGCTAACTCTTTTCATGTCAACTTCACACAAGTAGATTTAATGTACAAGATTGCTTTATTTGCCTGCCTATTCTTATTATGAACATGACAGGTAGTCAGATAGGTAGATAGTTTGCCATTTTTGTCTACTAGTTATTTTCATCATGAGGCTGGACCATTCCATGCATCTATGGCTCAACCACAAGTCCCTCCATATGCTTCCTTTATAGCACCATAGCCTTAAGTTGATTCGTCATTTTATCCTCAATCCTTTGTTTTAAATTACACAGTCTATAACATTATTTCATGTTTATTTATGCTTCATGTATGCATAAAAATGCATGTACTTACCTTTTCCTTTTTGTCTTGCAAAGGATACTCCAGGAACAAAATAGAAAACTCTAAGAAGAATTAATGCCAGCCACCAAAATGCAGCTCATTTTGAGAAACTATATCATCAGTCGGAGCAGAACTTCTAGGACTTCCAATTTTAGTGCTTCAGGGATCATGGTTCTTTGTCAAGGGGATCAAGACATGTCTCGCAAAAAATGTTGGTATACTTTAATATTTTGAAAGCATTTTAAAGAAATAAGTTCGGACCAACATGCTTGTTTCCAATGATCAGCTTCAAGATTTTTAAATAAATTCTTTATCTTCTTTAAATTTTCCTTAGACATGTTCCGATTTGTTGAGGTTGAATTATTATGATATGCAAAAGGTGAATTAATGTGCAAAAAATAGTGATGAAAGAGTTTAAATCGAAGATATATAGAGATTGGCTTAAAAAAGGGAGGACCTAGTGTCAGCTTGAGATTATGAATCAGGAGCAAAAAAGGAAGTAAGACTGCATGGATCACTGCGAATTTGTCATGACCTCAAGACTTGTTCGTCATGAGTTACACATATATATATATATATGTATATATAAAAGGTGTCATAAAAGCAAAAAGCAAAAATAATAATAACAGATCAAAAGTGGAAAATTAGTTAATATAGTGATTATTTACATGTCTAATACAAGGCAATCAAATTACAAAATCACTAGGAAGAGGGAGGTGGTCCATAATCAAACAATGCTCTAAAAATTCATCGCTTATATGTGGAGGGGGAATTTCACGATCATCAACCCGGACCCCTCTGAGGAAGAAGAAGCACCATAATCTCTAAAACCTTAGAATTGGTAATCACAAAAATATAGTATGGAGAAATCTTCACCGTGAGGTGGAGGAGGCATGTCATGATTATGTCTTTAGAATCACATTCGAACACATTTTAAGAAATAAAACTCAATTTACTATATTTTCTTCAAATTATAAAAATTTTCCCTAACTCCCTTTAGTTCTAGAAATATATTCCATCAAATTCTAATACATATTTTAAGTTCATTTATATCTTTAAAATCATATTATAACATCATTTAAGCAATTAAATCCATCCTACATCAATTCTTTATCAAATTCCCATCCAAACCCTTTATCACCTTCATCTTCTCCCAAACTCTAACCAAACCCATTCTTTTCTTGAAATTAATAATAAAATCATCATCCACTCATCAAACTAACATCCTCCAACACTATTAAAGCAATTAAAACCATCCCCTTCAAAATTCATAATTTCACTTATTCATAAACTTAACAAAACAAGCTTAAAAGCGATGAAAATTTACTTCAATCCTTGTTTAATCTTCAAAACTATCTTGAATCCTTTGAAATTTTTAGGAAATTTGGTGTGTTTAGATGAAGGAAACCTCCCCTTACATCTCTTAAAATTTGGCCTCCATGGTTGGAAGAAGAAGAAGAAGAGTTTTTCTTTTATTTTCTAACATTTCCAATTTTACCCTTCACATATAAATGTAATTACTAAATAATTAAATATTAAAATAATGTGATATTTTTTCATATCCATAATTATCTTAATTTAAATATAATTTATTTACTTATTTAATTAATTTATTTTTTAACTTTTAACCTAACTTTGTCTTTTTCTAAAAGTGTATACATTAGGTAGATATCATATATACATTATGTGTCCAATATATATGTTAGGTAGATATCATGTGTACATTATGCGTCCAAAATATATTTTATTTATATCTTACATATGCATTTAACATTTTCATACTTCTAGCACTTTATTTATCCTTCTCAATTATAAGTTTAATTTTTATTAAATTTTATTTTAATATTTTAACAAATTTATAGATATTACAACTCTCTCCACCTTAAGTAATTTCGTCATCCAAATTCCCGATATCAATTCTGTAACATCAAAAATTTTCGAAAATAAAATAAATTAAATTTAAATTGGATAAATTAAATAAATAATTTAAATGAAAAATTGAAGGTTCAAATGTAAGAAATTGAAATATATATGTGAAATATACATAATATATACAAAAGTCAACGAAAAGTTAACTCTTTAAAAGAAAAGTCAAAAGTCAAGTGGCATAATTGTATATATACTTTCAAAAATTAAAATTATTTAAATAAATTAAAAATAAATCATTATTGAATGGAAGATGTAATTTATAAATTTTTTAAATAAATAAATAATTAATTAAAAATATAATAAAACATATTATATATATGGTTAAATTTGAAAGTGGAAAGAAAGAGAAAATCTAAGTCTTCTTCATCTTCCTCTTCTTCCTTGGGCTGCCGAAACACTTTTAGAGCCCAAGCCAAGCTTTTTCTTCTTCCAAGCTTCTTCAATTGAAGAATTTTAAGGATTCAAGTGGAGTTTTTGGGAATTCTTCATCAATTGGTAAGTTTCTTTACCAATTTTGTAAGTTCTTTGGATTTCTATGAAATTGAGATTATGTTGAGTTTGGGTTTTGTAATAACATGATTTAATGGCTTGATTGAGTTTGTATGAAGTTATTTTTAGTAGTTATTAATGATTTTTAAGTTGGATTGAAGAAATGGTTAAGTTTGAGTGGAGTTTGATGAAGAGAGAGAATTTAGGATTATGAAACATTTGGACTTTTGAAATCATGAGTTTTAATTGTGCAAATTGATTCCAAATGTATTGATTTGATGCATAAACAAGGATTTTAAAGTCAAATGATAGATTTGGTTAAGTTTTGATAAAGATTAAATGTGGTAGTGTTGAATTTAGGATTTTGGAAAGGGATTTTTCAAAGATTGGTTAATTGTTTGATTTTAATGTTTAAATCATGATTGTGAGAATGGATTTTTGCCCCCACTCGCGATGGAATGATTCTTGTAACTTTGGCATTGTTAGGGCCAAGACCTTAGAGAGCATGACCCTAAACCAGGAGAAAATAGAGTTGCCACCCATATGGGCTTTGAAAAATAAAAGGGTGGATGACTCGATTCCTAAGGAATCCTCAAACCCCTAATGGGTTTAGAAAGTTGAGTATGCGTGGAGACGGTGAGAATGACCCATCACCCCACAATTCCTGGTTCATTGAAACCAGCCTCCTTTTCAGGTCTAGATATTATTAAATTCTTAAGTATTATAATATTATCCATACTACATGCAAATTATAAAAATAATTTATTATTGTATTAAAATCAAAATAAGTTCAAACAAAATAATAAATGGGACTTCCATCCGAATATAGAAACATACCCTTACAATGTCCAAATGTCCATAAAGAAAATAAAATAGAACACCCACCAAAAGGTGAAAATGTGTCCCTTATAATTGTCCCAAAATTACAAAAAATAAATAAATTAGACAAATAAGGCACCTAAGAATGGAAACATGCCTTTTACATCCTTGAAATTCGAATAATAAAATTAACAACACTCAATCATTCATAGCAAAATAAATAATCCAAATAATCATAGAGTTTAATAAAAGGTCAACCATAAATTGCAATCTATAAATAAATATTGACCCCCATCGACGAGAAATTATGTATGACGGTCCCGCTAGCCGATTAGCGGGTGGGTGTCAAGGGGGCAGTGCCCTTTGTGAGGGATCGAGGGCAGTGACCCCAAAAGGTAGATGGTTTATATGATATGGTTTTGTTGGGGAATTAGGGTTTTTCCTAATCTAGGATTTTGTATTTATACAAATTAGGGTTTTTCTAAACTAGGGTTTTTAAATCAAAATAGGTTGGTTTAGGGTTTCTGAATCAAGTTTATTAGGGTTTGACATTTAGGATTTAAGGTTTCACATGTTGGGGTTAAGAATTAAGGTTTAGGCTTTTTTTTCAGATTTAGGGTTAGGTATTAGTGTTTAACAAATTAGGGTTTTAAAATAAGGACTAAGGTTTTAGTATTAAGCTATGGGACACTTAAATCTAAAGACACAAATTAATTATTTTACTGGACATTCAAAATAGGCTACTGTGATGTCTGATTCTGTAGGTATAAACTAAGCAAATTATTGAATATTTAATAGGTTTCTGGATGAAGCAAAGTTAAATATGTCACCTACTGTGAGTTTAAAGACAATAAACATAAGCTACTACACATGTTTAAATAAATTCTTATGAATTGAAATCAACAAATATAAACTATTAGAGTTATTTGGTCAAGAGAATAAATATAAATGTAATCAGTGTTTGACATCATCATCAAAGCATCTCATACTGAATTTATATGACTTAAACTCAAAAAATGTACCTTCGTTTATTGGGTCCATGACAATTATTCATTGATCCAAACTTTTCTTGCACCAATCTTAGAACTCTGGCCGAGTAAAACAAAGACTGTGGCCACTGCCTTTGAATGGTGTGTTCTTTATGTTGTTGATATTTTGTTTGCTAATGGTTATTATTTGCTCAACTGCTAGCATTACTTAATTGCTTATTGCCTCTCTTTTTTTTTCTGTCCTCTATTAGCATTAAACCTTATTATTTATAGGCAAACCATCACAAAAACCCTAAATCGAATATCCGTAATCCATCTTTAAAACAAATTCTAGTCTAATTAGGAAACTAAATGGTTGGCCAAAACATAAAAAATGTTAGGACCATGTCAATCTGGTGTGCTAGATTGACATGGGCCAAGGCCATGTAGATCTAGGCAACCAGGTTGACATGAGCCATGCTCATGTCCACCTAGGCCCTCCCGGTAGGCATGAGCAATGGCTCAAGTCACCTGGGGCCACCTCTCAACTAATATTGTATTTTTTGTTAAAGGACTAAATAGTTTTAATTTGGATTGAACAAATTTGATTTTAGGGCTTCAATTAGTTGAATTTATGCCTTTAGAAACTGAGTCAACTTATTTAAAAGCTATAACTAGCTTTAAGATTTTAAAATCAAACTGAATTTAGCTTGGCCTTATTTAATTTGTGATTGGGCTAGCTTAGGGACAAAATTAAGGGTCTTCAATGATATTTTAATGATACAAGTGATGAAAATAAGCTTGGATTAATAATTGGAATGAGTTGAAATGAAGAACCTTCATTGGTGAAGGTTATGGCATTTTAGGGTTTTGTATAAAGAATGTATGTTAATTAAATTTGATTGATTAAAACATGTTATAATGTGTTTTTAATAATATAAATAAACTTAAAACAATAATTTAAATGGATTAACATGGTTGTCCAATGTTAAAGTAAGGTTATGCTAAATTTTAGGTTATTGGTTAGAGTGATGTTTAGTTAAGGTTTAATGTTGGAAATGCCTTAAAATGTAATATTAATTGATTGTATTTGATCACATTATGTATAGGCATTGAGAGGTAGTATATTGCCCAACCCTTATGATGAATTAAGGTGAATTGACATTGATATGAATAAGAAAAATGAGAAATGAGGCAATATGCCTAGTTGATTATGAGAAAATGAGATAATGTGATGAGAACAATTGATTATGGAAAGCATGTAATATTTGTGTGTCTAATATGTTATTCAATTTTTAGAGTTTTGTATTTAGCGGCTTCCTTATGAGGTTATCCTCATTATTTGCCTTCAGGGCTAGATGTTATACATCATTGATTTATGATATGCCTTCAGGGCTAGACGCTTGGCATCACTGATATATGATTTACCTTTGGGGCTAGACACTTGGTGTCAATTTGGTCCAAAATGGTAACTCTAGGATTTGAATGATGTATTAATTTGTTTGGGCCCATGCTCAAGCATGTGTTTATGTAAATTATAAAAGATGAAAGATTATGTTTTAAAAGTTAAATTGTGTGCCACATTATGACATAACATACAAATGCATCATGCATTGGCATTTTATTAAAGTTTAATTGTTATCAAAGTTTGTACCGCTAGGCTTTTAGTTTAGCATGATTGTAATTTATCGCACATGTGATAGGGGTGATCTAATAGAGCCGGAGAGTTTTTCTAGAACGAGTCGGGTCTAGATTTGAGATATTTTTTAGTTGATTTTTGGGTACATCATGATCAGAGCCATTTGCCAGCATGTATATATTTTATATTATAATACATTTTAATATTATGTATATTATGTTTTATTTTTGGAGTATATATTATAAATTATAAAGAATGTTTTGGATAATTTGTATGAAGTGGAATTATATGTGTTTTTGATAAATATATGTATATGCATAAATGTTTTGAGAAAATATGGAGAAATTGAGAAGTATTGGGGAAATGTATGATGTATGGTTTATTGGGAGTGTTTTTATGCAGGTTATGTTTTGTTGAAAATTTGGGATGTTTAAGTTATAGACAAAACTCTGGTGAATTTTTCTCAGATATTTTTATATAAAATACTTATTTTGGAACCTATAATTTATAAAGAATATTTTATTTATTATTTAAATTACATTTTAAAGTATTTTCGGATTTTAAATTTGAAATGTGAAAATTTCTATGTTACCGGATTGTGACATTTTTATACCATATATGCATATTTTATATATACTGGGTGTATGTATTATACGTATATAGGGTATAAGAGTGTTACAAATTCTATAAAAGTTGGGGGTACTAGTCTGGATAATCTGCTCACTTTCTTATGTCGCCTCCTCTGTAGAATGGTTCCTCCATAACACATTAACCAATGACACCTTTTTATTTCTTAACTCTTTTACCTGTCGTGCCAAGATTACTACTGGTTCCTCTTCATAAGTTAGATCCGAATTCACCTCAATAGACTCAACTGATAAAATAAGAGATGGATTCGATCTGTACCTTCGAAGCTTAGAAACATGAAAGACATTATGTATCTTATTCAACTCGAGTGGCAAAGCTATTATGTCCACTAGTCCCACTATCTTGAGTACCTCATAAGGCCCAATGAAGCGAGGACTCAACTTTCCTTTCTAATCGAATCTCAAACTTTTCTTCCATGGATACACTTTTAGAAACACCTTATCACCCACACTAAACTCAACATCTTTCCTCTTCAAGTATGAGTATGATTTTTGTCTCTCTGAAGCTACTTTTAAATGATCCTGAATAATTTTTACTTTTTTTCTATTTCTTTTATCAAATCGGGACCTACTAGTTTACCTTTTACAATCTCATCCTAACACAATGGCGACTTGCACTTTCAGCCATACAAGGCCTCATAAGGAGCTATCCCAATACTAGACTATTGTTGTATGCAAACTCAATCATATGTGAGTGTCTATACTAGCTTTCAATAAAGTCAATAACACAGCTCCTCAACATGTCCTCTAGGACCTGAATCACCCTCTTTGATTGTCCATCTGTCTAAGGATGGAAAGCAGTACTAAAAATTAATCATGTATTTAATGCATCTTGCAAACTCTTCCAAAATCAAGATGTAAATATGGGATCTCGGTCTGATACCAGAGAAATTGAGACTCTGTGTAGTCTAACAACTTCATTCACATAAATCTCATCCAACCTAAAAAGAGTAGTCCATCCTTAATAGAAGAAAATGGGCAGACTTTGATAATCTATCAACTATTACCCAAATTGCATCATGCTTTCTCTAGGTCAAAGGTAGTACAGCCACAAAATCCATGGTCACTCATTCCCATTTCCACTTAGGCACTGATAATGGTTGTAGCAATCCTGAAGGAACTTGGTGCTCAACTATCACTCTCTAACAAGTGAGGCATCAAGATACAAATTCTACTATATCCTTCTTCATACTTGACCAATAATAGTATTACTTTAAGTATTGATACATTTTGGTACTTCCAGGGTGCATAGCATTGGATGATTGATGTGCCTCCTATAAAATCCTCTTCCCCAATTCCACATCATCTGGAATACACATTCTATCCCTGTACCACATATTGCCATCAACTCTCACATAAAAAAATCTTTGCTCTCCCCCTTTTTGCAGTCCTCCATAATCTTTTTAATTCTTATATCTGTCTTTTATGCCTCCTTAATCTGATTAAACAACAATGGCCTCAACAACAACTGACCCGTCAGTGCTCTATCATCACAAACCTCAAATATGGCATACAATGCTCTCAACTCAATAAGCAATGAGAATGAATGTGCAGTCAAACCTATCATGAATTTCTGACTTAAGGCATCTACAACTATATTTGCTTTACCGATGTAACACCCTAATACCCAATATACGTACACTACATACACCCAACATATGTAATATAGGAATATAGGATACAAGAATGTCACAATCCATTTTAACAAAACAACTCTTCGCTTATAAAATCTGTATAAACTTAAAACATTTGGTGGGCGCGTAGCGCTATGTGCTATAGCAATACCGCAAGTGCACCGGTCGCCCAAGTAATATAGTAGTGAGTGAGTTATCGTTCCACTAAGGACAAGGCCAAGTACTAGTGCAAACCTTAATCATTGTTTAGCAAATTAATATTTGTGTGATGCTTGTAATTAAAAACAACTAATTTAATAACTGGAAGTAAGAGAAATTAAATGTTGTGCAAATAGGATTGATGATAATAATACTATCCAGATATTGAATCCCCCTAGCCTCAAGATATTTATGAACAATCAATTCAGTTAAATCATTCAATAGAATTGAGTTGGCATTCCTCTAACTTAGACTAAAACCTCTCTCGAGCGAATTAATCCCTAATCACTAAGTAGAGTGCCGGAATCTCTTCTCAAACACAATTAAGTAGGTCATGCATTAAGAACAAGGAACTATACACCAAAGGATCTTATAGGTCTATCTCTAGCACCCCAATCAATCCTCAACCCTTATGAGTATTCAATTCATATCAAGCTTTCTCAAGTCAATAATATGAAAATGGCAACCAATCAATAAGCATGCTATTATCAATTGGAAATAACATCAAGCATCATAAGAATAAAACAACTCAATCAAATGATTCAACTAAACATAATTATTCAATTCGAAAATAAGCTAGGGTTCATCAATATCTAGATAGAGAGGGAATTAGTTCATGTTCAAAACCAGAAAAACAGAGCAAGATAAATGAGTAAAAGAAACCAAACAATCCATGGTGAATAATTTGTATTTCTTCACTTCAATCCTTGATTCTTGGTTTAGGGCTTGTACAAGATGTGTCTCCTTCTTCAAACTCAGCTCAAAACCCTCCTCTTTGCTTTAGTTGTTGGCTCCTTCTCCCTTGTTCCAGCTCTCACGTTTCAAGCTCCAGAATCCCTTCAAAACTCCCTCTTCTTCTCTTTTTTATTTCCCTCCAAAGCTCACAGCCCCTCTTCCAGCTCACCCTCTTTTTCTTTGTCTCCCACATTTTCTTTGTTTTACCTTTCTTTTCCTCAAATTAGGCAAGCTTTTCTTTTGTCTATGAAGACTTTTGGCAAAAGCTAGTCTTTGTTCCCCAATTGTTCCTCAATTCGTGCAAAGATTTCAACATTTTTATAGGGTGACACAGCCAAGCCATGGGTGGCTTGGCCGTGTCTCTCACCTTTCTTTGGGACGGCCATCACTACCTCTTCTTTCTTTCTTTCTTTTCTTTTATTATCAAGGAGTGACAAGGCCAAGCTTGACACGGCCACTGGCTTGGCCGTGTCACCTCCTGCTTGTTTCTTTTCTTCTTTTGTTCTTTGGTTAGGCATGGGACACGGCCAAGCTTGTGGCCATGTCATGTGACACTGCCACTGGCTTGGGCGTGTTACCTACTAGTGTCAGCTTCTATTATTCATTTTTCCTTCTTTGCTTGGTTCTTTGGTTTCTGTTCTTTAGGTGAGACACAACCATTGGCTTGGCCGTGTCTCTTAGCCATGTCAGCTACTGCTTGATGATAATTTTGAGGGACATGGCCAAGCTTGCTTTGGCTTGGCCATGTCTTGCTTGATTCATGCTCTTTCTTGCTTGTTTTGATTATTCAAGGGAGTTTTTCCACTTTAACCTAAAACAAACACTTAAAACAAACTTTAAACAAAAATTAAATGAAACATTAACTAAAAACACATTAAAATCATACTAAAAACTAGTATAAAATCACTCTCATCAACATTCAACTGATATCTTATAAATAATAGATGAAATATTACTTGTTAAAACACATATGTATACTTCATTACCAAAGGTTTATCCAAAATATTTTTGATAGTTTGCGGAATATACATACATATTTACATCAAAATACAACATAATATACATGAAATCAATATGTACAAAAAATTATAAAATATATACATGCTGGCAGTTTGTCTCTGATCTTGATGTCCCACAATCAACTCTGCACTTAAGATCTCAAGCCTAGACTCGACTCGGTCTAGAAGAACTCTTAGGCTTAACTGGATCTACCCTGTCACCTGCGTGATGAATCACAATCGTGCTAAGTCAAAAGCTTAGTAGTACAAACTTTGATAACAATACAGTTCAAATGCAATGCTAATGCACAACACATAAGGATATTATATCTAATAACATTATATCATTATATCTTGATAAATTGCTCAATTGTTCCACAATTCATAATTCACATAAAAGCAAATACAAGCATGGGCCTAAAAGGATCTAATATGCCATTCAAATTCCAGAGTTACTGCTTTGGTCCAAGATGACACCATGTGTCTAGCCCGAAGGCAAATCATGATCACAATGAGGATTACCTCATATGTAACATCCCAACTAGGCTTCAATGACTAGGCCCAACCCAACTTCAATGGTCTGCTACATCATGCAACACCCAACTAGGCTTCAAGGACCAAGCCCAACCCAACTTCAAGGGACTGTTATGTCTTAGGCATGCCGCCAAACACAAAACTCTGAAAATTGAATAACATACTAGGCACACAATTCTTTCATAATTCAATTATCAAATCCTTTCTCATTTTCTCATGATCAAACTAGGCACAATGCTTCAAATATCTCATTATAGCCATCACCAATGGCCTTACATACCATCTTTAATTTATACATAACAAATTGCAATACCCATATATTTTGGGCCATTATCATATTTTGCATAAAGTTCACATTACATATAATGCATTTGTAACATTATACAAATCATAGCATATTTCTCATGCACCAATAATGTAGTAGGTAACTTAACACATTTTCCAACCAATTGTGTTAAGTCCCAATGTCATGTAAATATAAATAATTATTCAAAGTTTGTACTTACCTCTAAAAGCAACAAGCACCACTTTCAACCTCCACTTCCAAGATATCCCTCAACACTTGGATTGGGTAACTCAAGTCTCTTCAAAGCCTAAACCAAATGATTATAAAAAATCACTTAGTGATACACTTATAGTTATAAAAAAAAACCTCTCAACACAAGGATGAGATACAAAAGGAAAAAAAATAAGGAAAAGAACTATCTAGGGCAATTTCTACACATGATACGCTCAACAACACGGACGTGTCAATGACCGTGCCCTAAACCCACAACACAGAAGCTTTGACATGCTCAGTGACATGGGCTTGTCAATGACCATGCCAAAACTCCTATAACACAGTAGCTATGACACGCTCAGTGTCATGGGCATGTCACTGCACATGTCAAAACAACAACAACACAGTAGATATGGCACGCTAAGTGACATGGGCGTGTCACTGCTCGTGTCAATACTTTAACATCACAGAAGTTGTGACACGCTTAGTGACATTGGCATTTCATTGCTCGTGTCACCAACACACTGAAAATAGAACCATCAACATGCCCAAAGGCATGGCCGTGTCACTGGGCGTGTCAGGCCAATCCTGATATCCACACATAATTGCCACATCCAACTATTCATTAACCTTTTCAACTCCATACAAACTCAACCAAATTCATCATTATACCACATAACACTTGTGTAAACATCAAAACAACTCAATTAAAAGTAAAAATACACAATTAACAACCATGACTTCACAACTCAAAAGTTACACAATCTAAAACTCTTATTCTCTTCACCAAACTTAACCTTTTCTTCAATCCAACCCAAAATTTCATAGTTAACTAGCCAAAAGAACTTTAAACATACCAATATCAACCATGAACACATACTACACCAAACATCCAATTCACACAAATACAACTTCCAAAGGAAATCAAAGAAACAAGTTTGAAACTTACCAAATATGAAGAAAATCCTTAAAACTCCAACTTGAACACTTGAAATCCTTCAATTACTTGAGTTAGCAAGAAGAAAATCTCCTCTCTTCCTTTGATGGAGGTGGCTGGCTTCAATGGAGAAAGAAGAAGAAGAAGAAGATAATGATCACTAACTCCAATAACAACTAATCCTCTTTAAACCATACACTTATCCCTCCTTCACTCTCCACCAAGTAAAATATAATACTTAATTAATACATAATATGTCATCTTCCACTAACCATTTAATTAATATTTTAATAATTAAAATATCATTTGACCAAGTTAAAATTTTGACTTATATATATTATGTATATCTACATATATATATATCATATACACATTTTTTTCTTTTTCACTTAATTATATATATATACTTTTAAATCATTTAATTAATTTTCAAAAATTAATATTTTCAAAATTTTTGGGGTATTACAACCGGGCTGGTAATCAATTAAGAAGTCATAATCCTTAATCAATGTAGCCACAAAAATAATTTAGGTTCTAGACACAAGATGAGTTATGGACTCAAAATGATTAGGGTTCTGGACGGTTGGTGAGTTCTAGACTAAAAAATGATTTAGGTTCTTGACTCGGGATGAGTTCTAGACTGAAAAATGATTTGGATTCTAGACCTAGGATGAGTTTTGAAAATGATTTGGGTTTTGGACCAGGGATGAGTTTTGGACTCGAAAATAATTTGAATTATGGACCCAGGATGAGTTCTAGACTCAAAAATAATTTGGGTTCTAGACCCGTAATGAGTTCTGGACTAAAAAATGATTTGGGTTCTGGACCCTGGATGAGTTCTGAACTAAAAAATGATTTGGGTTTTGGACCCATTGTTGAGATCTAGACTCAAAAGTATTTTGGGTTCTGAACCCGGGATGAGTTTTGGACTAAAAAATGATTTGGGTTCTATACCCGGAATGAGTTTTGTACTAAAAAATAATTTGGGTTTTGGACTTGAGATGAGTTCTTGACTCAAAAATGATTTTGGTTCTAGACCCGGTGGCTGCAAAAGATAATTGTAGTTAGTAGGTGTGAGCGGGGATTTTTGCCCCCACTCCCAATGGAATGGTTCTTGCGACTTCGGCACTGTTTAGGCTCGGGGCCTTAGAGAACACGGACCTAAGTCCAGAGAAAATAGAGTTGCCACTCGGACTGGCCGGGAAAAAGAAGGGGGTGGATGACTTGATTCCTAAGGAATCCCCAACCCCCTAATGGGTTCGAAAAGTTGGGTACGTGTGGGGAAGGTGAGAAATAGCCAAGCACCCCCACAACGTCCGGTTCATTGGAACTGGCCTCCTTTACAGGTCTTAATATTATAAAATTCTTAAATATAACAACATTATCCATATTACTCACAATAATTAAAAGAAAGCATCAATATATTAAAATCTAAGCAAGGTCCATGCAAAACAAATAAATGGATACCCATCCGAAGATGGAAACATGTCCTTACATCACATGCCTAAATAGGACACGCACCGAAAGGTAGAAACATGGCCTTTACATTGGTTCTAAAATAGAAAAAGCAATTTAAATTACATGATATTTAACTAATGAGGTACCCACCAAGTGGAAACATACCTCTTACAACATTTGGAAATCTAAATAAATTGATAAAAGTAAATAACCATTCATCATAAATAAATCATTCATCAAAGGTATTAAACATCAATAGAAAGTAAACATCCATCCATGATAAATTAAATGCAATAAATTAAAGCATATAAAATAAATCAAAGAATAATCAAATATAGAATTGAATAAGGAAAATAAAAATCTAAATCATTGCTACTATTTCCATTTTGGGTTATTTATCTCATGTGCTTAGGATTTGTGGAATTAGGCTACTGTGAGTTTTTAAAGGAATTAAAATAGATTAAGGCTTTATGTTTTAAAAGGTTGATAAAGTTCTTTGATTAACCAAATTAGTGTTTGGATGGTGAAATCATAAAACTAGGGTTGAACACTTTAAAATACTTTTGATTTGTGGTTTACGGTTAATGATATATTGATTTCAGTTTACTGTGTCTAAATGTGGTTTTAAAGTTTTAAAGAATTAGGGCTTAGAAAAATTAGGATTTAGGTTTTAAAGGAGTTAGGTTCACTTGTTTTGATTCTAAAGTTGAATTAGGGTTTAGTGTTCTAGAATTAGGGTTTAGTGTTCTTAGAATTAAGTTTTTAGAATTTGTAAATCAATTGATAATTTTATGAAGTTTATGAAAGTAAACCAAATGAATTAAAGTTTTTATAAATAGAAAAGATGTTTTTAGGGCTTTTGGAAGGAAACAGAACACAAATTAAAGTTTTGATAATTTGGAAAGCAAATCTTAGTTTTGGGGTTTTGAAGAAATAAAACTAATAGCTTTAAACTTTTGGAAAATAAAGCCACGATTTAAGATTTTTAAACTTTGAACAAAGGGAATTAGGGTTCTAGGTTTTTTTTTTTGAATTAAAAAAACACAATTTCATAATATAAGCTATTGTGAGGAAAATAATTGATACATACCTCCTTTTGATGGTTCCTCCAAAAAAAAATCTTCTTGGATGAACAAAAACAAAGGCAGTTGCTGCCTTTGATGAATTGTTAATGGCTTTGCTTCTTCTTCTCTCAAAAGGTCAGATTGATTTCACTGCTTTCCCACTTAGTTTCGGTTTCAAACTCTCCCAATCTTCGTCCCAATTTCTGATTGTTTTTTTCCTCTGATTTCTTCCTTATTTATAGAAGAATTCTATTATTAATCCTAGTTACTCACGGCATACAATATTGAATAAGAAAAGGAAACCGAAACCTAATTGTATTAGGTTTCGGAAAATTTAGCTGGCAAAAAAAACTGCTGCGGAAAAATTGCGCTAGAGAAAAAGTTGTCGCAGCTGGCTGCGGGCGAAATGGGCCTGACCATTTCATTCGCAGGTTTTTCCTGCGAATGAAATGGCCAAGCCATTTCGCCCGTAGATATTATCTGCGGGCAAAATGACCTTCAGCCATTTCACCGCAATCCGACCCCTTTTTTATTTATTTATTTATATTTATTTATTATTATTATTTTTTAAAGCAAATATTACTTACCTAAAATAACAAAAAATGTTTTCGACCAAAAAATATATTGGATAACACAAAAATTATTTTGGACTAATTAAAATATATTGTACCGGATCGGGTCAAAAATTAAGGGTCTACAGTTTGCCCCCTGCTTGAATGATATGAAAATTTAGTGAAAGAGAGTGAAAAGCAATAAGACTTAATTTTTGAGATGGTGGAGGTTTTGGGTTCTGGACCCGGTTCGAGTTCTGGACTCAAGGATAATTCTAGTTTCTGGACCTAAGGAAAATTTGGGTTCTGGACCCGATCTAAGTTCTAGACTTAGAAGAGATTCTAGGTTCTGGACCTTAGGGTAATTTGGGTTCTGCACTTGAGCTAAGTTCTTTGACTTAAGGATAATTATAGGTTCTAGGCCTAGCTAAGTATTGGACTTAAAAGAGATTTAGGTTCTGGACCTAAGGGTAATTTCGGTTCTAGACCCATCCTAAGTTCTAGACTTAGAAAAGATTCTAGGTTATGAACCTAAGAAAAATTTGGGTTCTGGACCCGAGCTATGTTCTGGACTTAGAAGAGATTTTAGGTTCTGGACCTAAGGATAATTAGGGTTTTGGACCCTAGCTAGGTTGTAGACTTAAAAAAGATTTTAGGGTGTGGACCTAAGGGTATTTTGGGCTCTGGACCCGAGCTAAGTTCTTAGACTTAGAAATAAATTCTAGGTTCTAGACCTAAGGAAAATTTGGGTTCTAGACCCGGGCTAAGTTCTGGGCTTAAAAGAGATTTTAGGTTCTGGACCTAAGGATAATTTGGGTTCTAAACCCTAGCTAAGTTGTGGACTTAAAAGAGATTTTAGGTTCTAGACCTAAGCGTAATTTGGGTTCTGGACCCAACCTAAGTTATGGACTTAGAAAAGATTCTAGGTTCTGAACCTAAGAAAAATTTAGGTTCTGGACTCGAGCTAAGTTCTAGACTTAGAAAAGATTCTAGGTTCTGGACCTAAAGAAAATTTGGGTTCTAGACCCGAGCTAATAATTTTTTATTTTAAAAAGTTTGGCTAATTTTCATGCATATGTCTTCTTATTGCCCCCTGGGTGTAAAAAATATTTATATACCTGCAATTATTTGAATGATTAAAGTGAATAATTAAATTTACTATTTATTTACTGTGTAGTCACTGTTCATGCACTATTTACTATTCATAAATAGTAAATTTACTATTTGTAAATAGTAGCAAATAATATTTACTATTTATCAATAGTAATACTATTTTTAAATAGTAAAATTTACTATTTATCAATAGTAATACTATTTTATAAATAGTAAAATTTACTATTCATCAATAGTAAATTTTACTATTCCTAAATAGTAAAATTTACTATTCATGAACAGTTTTGAATTTTGCTTTTTTGCTTGCTGTTTCTTTATAAAAACCCACCACTCCTTCATTTCATTTCGCAGCTCAATTTCATAATTCTCTCAAATTTCTTTCAATTTTAGCACATATTTTTCAAAAACAATGCATGCTTTGAGGTCAGGACTCATTCTAATTCCGAGTTATTGGAGTTTATATGACATCATGAAGATGGAAATTTAGATATACTAGTCGGGATACCGTTCCATCGCAGTTCCAATCAAAAGAGCGAGGTAATTATTTTTTCCTTTTTTTATTTCTCTTGATTTTTTGTCTTTCTGTTTTGCGCTTTTTTTTGTCTGTTTATTTTTTGTTATATTTTTGATATTATTTATTTTTGATTTTTTGATTTTTTACTATTCATATTTTTCTATTATTTTTTATTTTTTTTAGAAAATTTAAGAAAAATATATTAATTTAAGTAGAGAGAATAATATGTACTTACCTGGTATTAACTTACCTGGGTCTGTGTTAGCATGATCGTTGCATTGTTCAGGCTGGAGGGTGTATTTACAAAGCCCGAAATGGTACGATGTAGTACCTTCTCGGGTAAGGCGGATTATCCGAGATTACGTCTTTGAGCAGTTCATCTTACAATTGCCATCCGAGAAATATCAGATAGATCGGAGCGTAGTCCAGGCGCTTGCAGAGCGATGGTTGGATACAACCCACACTTTTCACTTGCCCATTGGGGAGATGACAATTGGCCCCTGTCGATTTTGCTGCTATAACCGGCCTTCGATATGATGGTGTTCCAGTTCCTCTGATCAATGATATTTTAATATTTGAAGAAATTCAGGAAGTAATTGGTATGGAACCATCATATAAAGGGCCTTTTAAGATAAAAATTGAGCCAATTCGTAGTTATTGGATGAACTACGAAGGACAGGTTGGCAGAGACATGGCCGAACAGTATGCTCGAGGATTTTTGTTATATCTGAATCCTCCATCCACTGTCAGTGTTGAGTGCCCTTTCTTATCTCAGAATGGTACCATCTTCTGGCTGGGGTGAAGCTGGTCTCGCGTGTCTTTACCATGGTCTTGATAAGCTTTGCCAAAACAAGAAGTCTTTTTTCGGATTGATGGCGGTTGTCGAGGTATTCTTTTCCTTCACCAACATTATTTCCACTCTTTTCTTGCATGAATTTGATCTTTACTATTATTGTTGTAGGTATGGGCATATGAACATAACATCGTGAGGGTACCCGGTATTTCCCGAGAGAGAGTTGGGTATTCGAGATTAAATTTCTGGTTGTCCGATCGTGTGGACGTTCCCTGCTCTCACCATGTGCATACTCACCGCTATGTGTTGAGCCCCTTAACCTGGGACCAGGTAAAATAAAATTAGTATGCTTTAAATTTTATGTGAAAGTTTACTTACCATATGTTATTTTGCAGGTGAGTTTGGCCTGGTGGAGCCCAGAAGAGCGAACAAACTGGTCTCCTTTGATGAGCACTGCACTATCTTTCCAACATTCTCGCCGAGTTATTGCTGGCCTAGTGTCTAGTGGCTGGTTTCTCAGGGAGAGAGTTTATGAATGATTTCTCGATCCAGAGCAGCGGAGAGTTCCGATGCAAATCCCAGAATATACTTTAAATATTATGTCAATGCCGGATGATGCATGGTGGCCGGCCCGGTATGGTTATGGTGCCGAGTCATTTCTCCATTTACCGGGTCCATTTTATGCCCATTTTATTCAAAGAAGACTCTAGAACTTTGATGTATCTCCTATTGGTGTGCAGGAGATTTTTGACAAAAATGAGGGTAGAGATGAAGAAGAACATCACGGAGATGTAGGAGAGTTTGTTCCACATCTCGGGGCTAGTACTTCTCAGGTAAAACTCTTACCATCTTTCCCTTGCAACTGCTTCTTTCTTTTTTCTTTTTTTTTATTCTTTAATGATTATTGTAGGTTGTTGGCTTATTTGATCATGAGACTGGACCTTCTTTTATTGCCCCTTCGTTTGCTCATTCTAGCCCGCCAGATATGCCATCTCATCCGCAGGGCATTGATATGAACTACCTGGTACGTTTCTTATTTCATAGTAGTTTATGCTATATGTATGCATGATTATGTATGCTCTTACCTTTTCCTTCTTGGCTCACAGTGGATGCTAGAGGAACAAAATAGGAAACTTCAAGAGGAGTTGGCAACAAGTCGTCAGCAGGCTTCTCATTTTGAAAGTTCATATCATCAATCCAAACAATATTTCCGAGACTTCAGATTTTAGGGGATGAGGGATCCCGACGCTTCCTCATCAAAAGGCCCCAGACTGACGACCATGAGATCCTTTCGTCTACTTCTGATGAGGACCATGATGGATCGGAACTTCAAAGTAATAAAGATTTTGGTGCTCGCGCTTCGGGTGATCCCAGGATGAGTAATTTGCCGAGTTTTGGTGCTCCCGCTTTGGGCAGACTCGGGATGAGTGATTTGCCCCCTCCTCCGACAGGCGATGACTTTTTCAAGGCTTTATTTGATGACCTACCACCACCCTCTTAGTGATATGTAAACATTGTAGCAATTGTAAAATATTGGACAATAATGAAAAAAATACAATTTTCCTCTTTACTGTAACTTTTTTTTCGTTACTGCACCACTTTTTTTTTATCACCGTACATCATAATTTACATCCATATCATTTTGCTAAACCAAATTCAATGTGGAAAAGGAAATTGTGACCAATTCCTTTCCTTATGCCATATGGTCTTACCCTTTCCCATCACCTTTTCCTTTTCACTTTAGGAAAAGGTTTATTTCTTCTATATAAATCACCCTTCATGCCATATTTCATACAGAAACCAAAAAAAAACTTTTCTCTTTCAACGTGAAAACTCCCTTTAACAATTTTAATTTTTTTTATTCATCCACCATGACCGAGCATCATTCAAAGAAGATAAAAATTCTATTTAAGAATATGGATGCCATCCATTGGAAGCAGATTTCATGGTCAAAACTTGATATTTTAAAATGTTTTCAAAATATTAAATTGGACCACTCCTTCTTACATGTCGTGGCTTCCTTTTGGGATAAGGATTCTAGGGTATTTATAATTAATAGCTTTGAAATATGTCCCTTGATTGAAGAATTTGAGGCCATCCTTGGATATCCAAATAATCAACAAATGGCATCACCCACATTGATTTCCAAGACTCAATAGAAGATGCAGATGTTATTTCAAATTCCAAAACCCGAAGTTCTTCGATTGATGAGAGGTGAAAAAATTCTACTTGCTCCTTTGATTGACTTTTGTCTCTCTCATTTCGCCCCTACTAAGGCATGGGGACGCATGCTCTGTCTTTGCTTGCTCGGCCAATTCTTGCTTGTTTCTTCTGACGGCGATATTGATCCACGAGTATTGGATATTATGGACCAAATGGAAGGAGGCTTGTCACTGGTACCTGTGATCTTAGCAGACGCCTTAATTGGATTAGACCAATTTAAATCAGGATTGTTAAATAGACTGACTAGGAGTCTGTTGCTGCTTTAGGTAATTACCCTAACTGCCCTTTTGGGTTTTCAATTTAGGTTTTCTTTTTCTTCTTTTCTTTATTGCTCTAATTTTTGCCTAGTCCGCCCAAGTGGGTTTCGGAACTAGCAAGCTATCCAAATTTTTGCCTAAGCTGCCCTTGCGAGTTTTCAACTTAGCGGACCTTTTTCTTTTTTTTTTCGAAGCTGTAATTTTTATAGATAAACTATTTGTAACGGATATATGGAGAACTCATATTATCCGAGTTTACAATGAACTTAAGAAAATTTGGCAAAGAATTAAAAGACAAATAAACAGCAGGCTTCATACTCATTCTACAGTCTATGGCAAGAAAATTTGCGGCTTGATTACCCTCCCTGAATGTATGTAGTATAGCCGAGTTTGAACTGTTAATAAAGCTTTTAATGTGGCTGGCCATTGTTGTTGATGTAGAAATTCGGGGGGATGTGATTTGATGATGAACCCATGTTGAGTCGGTCTCTATTTCCAGCGGCAAGTAATATTTCTGAACACACCATTGGATTCCTTCAAAAGCAGCTTGCAATTTAGGTTGGTTAGGATTAGAAGTCCGTAAGAAAAAACTGAGACCTGCTATAAAGCATCCATTGCAATCCCTGACAATAGCTCCACCGGTCTCTATATTCATAGTCACTGAAGCGTCGACATTAAGCTTGAATCTTGGTGCAACTAGTTTACGCCAATATACAAGAGTTGGCTTTAATTTGCATCTTTTGGCAAATTGTTCTGGTAAGAATTCTTGAAATAAAGCCATGGACTTTGCAAATTTGGCAGAGGAATGAGCTACTCCCCAATTAAAAATTGAGGTGAGGATGGACCTGATAATGCTTGGACTATATACCTCCTCGCCACCCCATGTAATTTTACAAAAGGCTAGCCATATGTGATAGAGAATTTCCTGAGGAATGAAGGCCATGACTTTGCCTGCCAGAGAGTTAGGAGAGAATTGGGACCACCACAACATGAATTCTTGTTTAATTGTGCGCTGGACCGAGGCATTGTATTGCAAAGATTGTTTGAAAAACTGCCAGATTTTCATGGTTTTAGCATAGAGGTAGAACATGTGAGATGTAGTAGCTGCAGCAGATAAGCAAAATGGACAACAGGTGGCCATTTGAATCCCCATCATTTGAAGTCTTTCTGGCAACGGCAGGGCATTGTGCCATAATCTCCACTCAAGTATTGAATATTTGATGGGAATTAATGAATTCCAAGTCATCCTGTACGATAGTAGCTCGCTTTTCCTTTCTCTCACAGCATCATAAATTTCTGCCAAGACGAAGGACTTGGAGCTTGTCTTGTTACTAACCCAATCTCCATTCTCTTGCTGCGTAAAAAGAGAAGAAGCAGTGGTCGAGATCTTGCAAATTCTCTTCCATGTAGGGGAGTCAGTTCGCAAAAATTTCATATGACCAGCTCTACCATATTTTTTTCTCATAATCCTTACCCAAGGAGTATCTCCCTTTTGATAATTCAACCAAAGCTTTATTGAGTAGGCTTTTTGCAAAGATACAAGCGATCGAACTCCCATACCACCTTTAGAAGTGGGGTAGTAGAATTTTTCAAACTTGGCCCAATGATAGCGCCGTTCAACACCTGAATGCCAAAAAAAAGTAACAAATTTTCTTTCCAAAGCATCAATAATTTTTCTTTTTCTCTCTTTTTCTTTTATTTTAATTTAATTCTTTTTTCACAGATTTGGCTTCAGGAGCGTCTTTGTTTGCTTGATACTCCATCCATGGACTTTGCCAAATACCTGCCACATCATCATTCTGCTAGGATGCTACTCCATCCTGCTTCTTCATATGTTGACTGGGTTGACTGGATCCACTCACGTTCTGAAGTCAATATCCATTGGTTGGTACCTTGGTGGAAATTTTCTTATATCACCATGTGGACATACTTGATGTATGTTTCCCTTGCCGCTCTTCATCAAGGTACATGCTATGATCCTCGATGACTTGGCTATCAGTACGGAGCCGAGCCTCGCATTTCTGACTTTACTCTCGACTTAGACATGCCTTGTTTGACTGAAGCCTACTTGGATCGGCTGAGGCAAAGCTGGCCTGCACGTTACATTTATCGACCGCCATAGATTTTGCATTTATCAATTCAGAAAGTGTATCGTTAGGATGAAAAATAATTAAAGTAATAAAAGATGCTTGTTTTCCATTTATAATTTGTCATCACCTTTTGCTATTGTGTTTATTTATTTCATCCATATCTTGTCAAATACTTATAATAGTGCATATAGAACAATTTGAACATTAATTCTATTTTATTAAACTAGGGAACAACCAAACATAAAGTCAACATACACAAGATCACTCCTGTTGCCAATTAGCCCTTTTGGGTTTTCTAATTGACTATTTTCTCTCATTTAGCCCTAATTGTTGCCTATACCGCCCTTTTGGGTTTTCTGGACTAGCGGACTGCTCTAACTTTTGCCTAGGCCGCCCTTTTTGGGTTTTCAACCTAGCGAGCTCTTTCTTTTTTCTTTTTCATATATAAAACTTCTTCAACCTGTCAATGTTTACTGGCTCACTAAACTCATTCCCATCCATGTCTAATAACTTCACTGCACCTTTGTTCATGACTTGTTTTACGACATATGGCCCTTCCCAGCTAGGCCTAAACTTCCCTCTCGGATCAGATACATTAGGCTTACATTGCTTCAACAATAAATCCCCAACTCTGAATTTTTTGATTTTAACCCTTCTATTGTAGGCCCGAGCTATCTTCTTTTGATACAATTGGTGATGATACAGTGCCTTTAACCTTCTTTCTTCTAGTAAAGCTAATTGTGTGTATTTGCTCGCTACCCATTCCGTTTTAGGCAGTTCAGCTTCCAAGACTACTCTTAATGACTTAATCTCAATTTCAATTGGCAACAGTGCTTCCATCCCATAAACCAAAGAGAACGGTGTCATTCCAGTGGGCATTTGCACACTTGTCCTATATCCCCATAAAGCAAGGGGAAGCATTTCCAACCAATCTTAGTAAGTCTTGGTCATCTTGGACAGAATTTGCTTAATTGTCTTATTTGTTGCTTCTACTACACCATTAGCCTTTGGTCTATAAGGAGAGGATCGATGATGGTGGATTTAGTACTTCGAGAATAAATCCTTAACTGCTCCTTGAAACTGTACCCCATTGTCTGATACCACACTGTGCGGGACCCCGTATCTGCAGATGAGATTCTTTTCAATAAATCTAGCCATTTGACATGCACCCAGTTTGTTGAAGGATTCGGCTTCGACCCATTTTAAAAAATAATCTACTGCTACCACAATGAAACGGTGACCGTTTGAAGCTGTCAGATGTATCTCTCCTATAATGTCGATACCCTAGGTGGCAAATGGCCAGGGTGAAGACATAGAATGTAATTCTTCAGGAAGCATGTGATTCAAGTTACCATACATCTGACATTGTTGGCACTTCTTGACAAACTCAATACAATCTCTTTCCATGGTCAACCAGTAGTAACCTTGTCAAATAACCTTCTTAACTAGAGCCAAACCACTCATGTACGGACCACAACTTCCCGTATGTATCTCTGACATGATGCGCTCCACTTCAGGCTTTCTTAAACATCTCAAATGCACCCCATCAGGCCATCTTCAATATAACTCCCCATGGAAGGTGATGTATTGCAATGACCACCGCCTTATGGCTCTTCTCTCTTTCTTTGTTGCCCCCGGCGGGTATTCTCTTTCCTCCAAAAATCGTCTTATTGTATCATACCATGCATCATGGTCTGTATCAATTTCCATGATTGTTTCATATTTATAGCAAGGAGTTGATGAATTGGCCAAGATCAGAGGCTTAAGGAATAGGCAAACAGGTTTTCCCATACCGAAGCCAATGTGGCTAGGGCATCAGCCATCTGATTTTCTTCTCTTGACAGGTGTATAAACCAACACTCCTTAAAATGTAACATCCGTGATTTTGGAGAAAATAAATAAATATTTGGAAATATAAATTGTATATACTCAATATATATATCTAGAGTATATAAAACATATATATATGGTATATTAATTGTATATGTTGGATTAATACATTACATACTTAATACTTAAATGGATATGTGTAATGGATATCCTCAATTTTTGAAAAGTTCTAAATTTTGAAAATTTGATAAAATAAATTATAATTTAAATTGATAAATTAAATTAATGGTTTTAAACGAAAAATGAAGGGGTTTTAAATGTAAAAGTGGATAATATATGTGATATCTATGTAAAATATACATAACATATAAAAGTCAACACTTTTTAAAAGAAAAGTCAAAGTAAAAGGGTATTTTAGTAATTAAATCTTAGAAATTCAAAATTAATAAAATAATTCAAAAATAAATTATTTTTGAACGGAAGAGGAAATTTATGACTTTTAATTTTTTAAATAAATAATTAAATTATTAATTATTAAATTATTTTAATATATATATATATATATGGTTAAAAATAAAAGATGAAAAGAAAAAGAAAAATTAAAAGTTTTGCATCTTCTTCTTCTTCTCCATCAAGGGCCGACCACCATGGCTATTAACCTCAAGAATTTTGATCTTCCATACTCCACAAATTGAAGGATTCAACAAGTTTAAAATAGATTTTTGGTGATTTCCACCAAAATTAGTAAGTTCACAACTTCTTTCTTTGGATTTCATAGGAATTGTGATTATGTTTGTTTTGGGTTTTTATAGTTCTAAGATTTAATTGTCTATTTGGGTATATATGAAGTTATTTTAAGTTATTAACAATGATTTTAAGGTTGGATTAAAGAAATGGTTGAGTTTGGGTAAGATTGGTGAAGAGAGAGAATTTAGGGTTATGTAATTTTTGGGGTTTTGAAATCATGGTTTTTAATTGTGTAAATTGAATCCAAATGAGTTGTTTTGATACATAAACAAGTATTTTAAAGTCAAATATTGGATTTGGTTGTGTTTGGTTGGAGTTTGAGAATGGAAGTGGAGATTTAGGATTTTGGAAAAGTGATTTTCCAAAGTAGTTGAATTGTGTGATTTTATTTGTTAAGCATGTTGTTTAGTAATAAAAGTGATGAATATAAGCTTGAAATGAGTAATGGATTGTGTTGGAATGGAAAACCTTCAATGGGGGAAGGTTATGCCATTTTTGAGATTTTGTGTATAAGAGTGTATTGTTATAATGTAAATGATTTAAAAGTATTAAAATATACTTTTAATGATATTAATAAACTTAAAACACTAATTTAAATGGCTTGATATGGTTTTTCAAAGTTAAAGTGAGATGAAGCTTAATTTTGGGATTTGGTTTAGAGTGATGTTTAATTATGGTTTGATGTTGAGAATACCTTAGAATATGATATTAAATGATTATGTATGATCACATTTGGTATAGGCATTGAGGGAGGTTGATTTGCTTCATCCAAATGGTGAAGGGCAAGTTGGAAGGATAGGATTGGAGGTTGTATTAAGCTTGCTTTGGGTTGCTAGTAGAGGTATGTACAAACTTTGAGTATAATGTTCATATTTGCATGATATTTGGACTTAACACATTTTGGTAGAAAAATGTGTTAAGCTACTTGGTTCATTGATTGAGTATGAATAATGTGCTATGACATTTGTAATGTCATATATGTGTTAAATGCATTGTGAAAAGCCATTGATAATGGCTAAATTGTGTAAAGTGTGAAATATGCATATTATGTGAAAATACCCAAAGTAATTGGGTAATGTGTTGTGAATGCAAAAATGAGATATGTGGAATAATGAAATGAATTGATATTGATAAAAATGTGAAAAAAAATGAGAAAAGAGAGAAAAATGAGAAAGATGTGAAAAATGAGAAAAAAAAATGTGAAAATAAGGCAATGAGCCTAGTTTGATTATGAGAAATAAAATGACAAATGAATTGTGAAAGTATTTGATAATGAGATAAATGAATTAATTGTGTGCCTAGTGTGTTATTCAATTTTCAGAGTTCTGGGTTTGGCGGCAATGTCTATGAATTGCTGGGTAGGTGAAACGACCGGGTCGTAAGTTGAGCCCAGCTGATTAATGATAAATATGATGTCTTTGGGGTGAAAAGACTGGGTCGTAAGCCTCAAAAATCGTAACAGTCTAGCTGGGTTGATGTTGCGCTCAAATTAACTCTACCACAAAGCGTCACTCGTAAGTATACGAGGTAGCTGTAGCAAAGGTGATCGCCCCAAGGTCGTCTCACAAGGAAGCTAAAGTGGCTAATTGATTATCAGTTTATAAATAACAAGTAATGAATAAAATTTAAATTGCTAACTAATGAAGAAGATTGATTGAAGTTTAAAACGAATAAAAGTAAATTAAGCTGATTGTTTTGATTCACTTGATAGAAAAGTCTAGGGTTTTCACTTCTCTACTACTTATATGTATGAACGGTTATTCCTCTTAACTAATTTAATTTCAAAGATTAAATCTCAAACAACTTAATTAATTGAGTCAAGGAAATAAGCTCTCGCATTCAAACCTCTTACAACTAATCTTGTTATAATTGAAACAATCTTTTTAATAGGTTATATCTCTAATTCACCTAAGTCCTTAATTGAATTGTTCCAACATTAGACTTCATCTCTCAATCCATCATCTAATACCTAAAACACATAATTGGTGGCCAACTAATTATATATTAACAATATTCCATTCAATCAAGGCTAAAGAAATTATTAGCTAAGAGAATAACCAATTCATACAATCATAGTAGATCCATACAAACCCTAGACTAGATCAAATTAGTTCATCATGATTTCAAACATACTCATCTCATTAATATTCAAAGAAATCAACTTAGACATGATAAAGTTCATAAATACAATTTCAATTAAAATAAAGAGAATAAAGTTCAAGAACAAAACCAAATTACAAACTCCTTGAAGCTTCTGAAGAATCTCTTGTTCAAATCTTGCAAGAAGGATGTATCAATGGCTAGAAAAATCTAATCTAAGCTAGTTTAATCCAAAGTGAAATCAAAATCAAAGAAAACAAATGTTAAAACCCTAACTTCACTCTTAACGGCTGAAACCTGTCTCAAAAACTCAACAACCTTAAGAAAAACCCTAATTTCCATATTTATACGAAACTTCCGCGCGTCTTTATTGATCCTTGAGTGACACGGCCAAGTTAGAGTGAACTTGGCCATGTTGGAGGTGAATTTGAGGGAGAGACACGGCCAAGTTGATGGTGACACGGCCAAGTTGGACCATTTTAGAGGGACATGGCTAGTGACTTGGCCATGTCGCTTGCATGTGTCACCTACTGTGATAATTGCTCTTCTTTGCTTTGGATTTAGGTGAGACACGGCCAAGTTGATGGTGAATTGGCCGTGTTTGAGCATAATTGGAGGGACATGGCCATGTTTGAGGTGACTTGGCCATGTTGGATCATTTTGGAGGGACATGGCCAGTGACTTGGCCATGTCGCTTGCATGTGTCGCCTACTGTGATGATTTCTTCTTCTTTTCCTTTGGAACTAGGTGAGACAAGGCCAAGTTGATGGTTACTTGGTCGTGTTTGAGCATAATTGGAGGGACATGGCCATGTTTGAGGTGACTTGGCCGTGTTGGATCATTTTGGAGGGACATGGCCAGTGACTTGGCCATGTCGCTTGCATGTGTCGCCTACTGTGATGATTTCTTCTTCTTTTCCTTTGGAACTAGGTGAGACATGGCCAAGTTGATGGTTACTTGGCCGTGTTTGAGCATAATTGGAGGGACATGGCCATGTTTGAGGTGACTTGGCCGTGTTGGATCATTTTGGAGGGACATGGCCAGTGACTTGGCCATGTCGCTTGCATGTGTCGCCTACTGTGATGATTTCTTCTTCTTTTCCTTTGGAACTGGGTGAGACACGGCCAAGTTGGAGTGACTTGGCCGTGTTGGAGCATCATTGGAGGGACACGGCCACTAACTAGGCCGTGTCCCTTGCCTATTTCCATCACTGTGTCTTGTGGCTTCTTTTCAGCTTAATATGGGACACGGCCAGTGACTTGGCCGTGTCCTCTGCCTGTGTCAGCTACTGTCCATTTTTCCTTCAGTCTTGGTTCCTTGGCTTTTTTAACCTAAAATAAAACTCAAACAAACTTTAAACAAAAAGTAAATAAACAATAACCAACAAAACATAAACACCATACTAAAAACTAGATCAAAAACGACATAAACACTAAAATAAACTAAAACTACAAAATTAACAAAAACACTAAATAAACCGATTTAAACTAACAAAATACATAAATAAAACAATAATTATTATAATAAACAAGACATAAATCTATAACAAAAACTAACAAAACAGCTACCCCACACTTAAAACTTTGCTTGTCCTCAAGCAAATTCACATGGCATAAATTAAAAACTCAAACAACCTTAACTATAATTCCAGCATATAAGATGAAATCCTTGAAGACATCAGACATAAATAATTGCAATTTCCTTCAATCAAGATTTTCTTAACTCATTCATTAATCCAGACATACAAATCTTATCTCTAATCTAAGTGTTTCTCTCGATTTCAAAAGTTAATCACTCAAACCACTCATGATTGCATACTACCATAAACTTGCTTAATTATCCAATCTCCCTCACTGATTTTCTCAAGAAATAATCCGAAGGTCTTTTATTTGGATGCAATGGGGTTAAGGTAAAGGTGTGAGAAAAGACATTTAGGCTGGAGCATCAAGAAATGGAGTATCTAAATTAGACACTACTCTTGCTAAGAAACTCATAACTCCTTCAAATAGCATACTCACCAACCCTTGATACCTCACATACTTTCCTTCTCAAAGAAAAATACATGAGTCGACATTCCTCTTTTGATAACCAATGCTAGAACATATTTGACTTTTGTATATATATATATATATCTTCTTTTTTTTTATCATCATTTTATCATTTTTTATTTTATATATATACACAAAATATAAACTTGCATGAAACATCTAGCTTAAAATGAAGAGGAAAAGAATAATCAACTCTTAGTCAATGTGCAAAGTATGCATTTCAACCCCAAATAGCAATATCATTTTTTTTACTTGCTTACCCCACACTTTGAAATAAACCACCCTATTGTCATATCATAAAACTCCATTCCTTAATGCAGATATGATGATAATAAGAGAAAGTTGAGCTGTGAATTGTGTTGATCAAACAAGAAAAAGGTCAAAGGCTCAACTTGGCTCACTAAGGAATTCAATATTAAGGGAGGTCTTTTTAAGCTAAAGGGGCTAACCTAATTTGTCTTCATCATTTTAAAACTTGAGATTAAATCATAATGTGAGTTCAATTAGTATGCAAAAGCAAACTCTAGAGATGCAAAATCATGAAGGTGCACACTTAAGAAAAGAAAATCAATCATTTAATCTATAAGGCTCAAAACTCACAAAGGTGGGTTCTCAAAGATTTATATGTCATGAACCGCAGAATGTGAAAATTGATCCTGAATGAATTAAAATGCTCATTCCTATGCTGATACTAAAGTCTCAACTATAATGCTAGAATCACAGAAAAGATCAATAAATTTTTAACAATTATACCATGCACAACACAATAAAACACACCAAGGCAACCAAAACAAAAATTAAAGAAAAGCTAAAAGATTACCCCACACTTTAGAATTTACATTGTCCTCAATGGAAAACAAGAATAATAAAGAGAAAGAATTAAGTACAATCTGTCTTCCATCGTCCCCTGGTGAGGCAAAACTCAACCTTTTTATCACAGACACAAATGTTCAAAAACAAGATGCAAGAGAGTTTTAGGGTTTCTATTTATTTAAACTAAACATAAAATCAAAATTGCTAAATATAAAATTATAACTAAGAAAAAGAAATGCAAACCGATGGGTTGCCTCCCATTAAGCACTTCTTTAATGTCATAAAGCTGGACATCATGCAAGGCTTAGGGATCATGGATCAAAGTGCTGTCAATGATCCTCAATTCCTGAAATCCTTCATTGTATTGTTTAACTCTATGTCTATTTGCTCTAAAAATCTTATTGGTTCTAGAGTTAAGTAATTCAACGGCACCAGAAGGACATACCTTAGTTACCTCGAAAGGACCACTCCATCGAGATTTGAATTTACCTGGAAGCAGACGGAGGTGAGAATTAAAAAGTAAAACTTTCATACCTGGACTCAACATCTGATGCCCAATAAATCTGTCATGAAGTGCTTTAGTGTGATCCTTATAATTCCTCGAGCTCTCATATGCCTTTGGGTTAAGGCATCTTTGGGTCTTCCCCACTGGTTTAGCTCCCTCTTCTAAAGTCAGTGTTAGCTCCAATTTATCTGGGGAGTCTGTCTGCAACACAACATCTGAAACAACTACTTCAACACTATTAATTAAAGAACATTCCTCATATAAAGCAGTTGTAGGAATAGGAGAAGTGTTAAAAATAGAAAATTCAACAGTTTGCCCTAAGACAGTCATTGACAACTTACCATTTTTAACATCTATTAAAGTGTTGGTAGTAGCCATGAAAGGCCTACCCAGCAATATAGTGTGTGTTGATGGTGAAGAATTACTCACTTCCATGTCAAGAACAATGAAATCCACAGGTACTATCAAACCACCAACTTTAACTAACACATCTTCTATAACCCCTTTCGGGAATTTAAGAGATCTATCAGCTAATTGCAACACCATTTTTGTTGGTTTAAGTTCCCCTAATTCTAACTTACGGTACACAGAATAAGGCATTAAATTCACACTGGCTCCTAGATCACACATGCCTTCAGTCCCCTTTCCATTCCCCACAGAAATTTGAATTAAAAAGCTTCCAGGATCCTTTAGTTTGGGAGGTAGTTTATGCTGCAGAACAGCACTAGCTACCTCCGAAACTATCACCTTTTCATTCATCTCATACCTCTTTTTCTTGGTGATCAGCTCTTTGAAGAACTTGGCATAAGCTGGTATGTTCTTTATTGCCTCAAGTAAGGGTAAGTTAATACTTACCTTAGACAGCATGTTGAAGATGTTAGAAAATTGCTTATCTTTTATTTCATCCTTCAACCTGCTGGGGAATGGTATAGGTGGCCGGTATGGATTGCTTGCCTTATGTAAATCTGTTGTAGGGGACTTCTCCACTGATCTATCTCCAGCACCTTTGTTCTTTGGTTCTCCTTCCTTCTTGTTCTTTTGGTCACCTGCACTCACAGAATTATCTTCAACATTATTATCAATTACCTTACCACTTCTAAGAACAGTCACTGATTGTGCCTGATCAGGTTGACTTGGTAACTTCCCCTTTTGTTAAATCTGCATCTGTTGTGCAAGTTGTCCAACTTGTGTCTCAACTTTCTTAAAAGATGCTTCTAAGGAATCCAGCCTCTTGTTTGTCATCTCTTGAATTTGAGCACTGACTTTGATGAAAGCTTGTAAACTTTCCTCCAAGCTTTCTATCTTAGACTGCCCTTGATTTGAGGATTGGCCTTGTTGTTGGTTCTAACTCTGGAGCAAATGAAAAGGCTGCTGAGAATTATTTGTTGCCCAAGAAAAATTTGGGTGATTCCTCCAACCAGGGTTGTATGTATTTGAATAAGGATCATTTCGGGTCCTTGGTTGAAATCCCCCCATAGCATTGACTTGCTCAGTATTACCAAAAGACTCATATGCAGAGGGGCAAATATTTGCTTCATGCCCAAGACTTCCACAAATTCCACAAATTTCTTGAGTAGAAGAAGAAATATTGTTCTTCATGTTCAGCATCTGCACTTGCCTTGTTAACTCAGCTATCTGATTTACCATATCACTATTGGCTTCCAATTGGTTCACCCCTTTACTTCTTCCTCTTACACTCTTCTGTTGAGAATTAGCTCCCAACATCTCAAAGATATCATAAGTTTCAGCTGCTGTCTTTTCTCCCATGGCTCCCCCAGCTGCATTATCAATAGTGTTCTGAAATTGCTGGGTTAAACTATCATAGAAGAACTGATTAAGAAGTTGAAGCGGGTAATGATGGTGTGGACACTGGATCAATAGCATCTTAAATATGTCCCAAGCTTCATGGAATGGCTCTCCTTCAAATTGAGAGAATGTAGCAATCTTCCCTCTCAACTCAGCTGTCTTTTGATGTGAATAGAACTTGCCCATGAACTTGTTATAAACTTGCTCCCAAGTTGTCAGTGAGTTTTCGGGCAACATCATAAGCCAGCTCTTTGCCCTATCCTTCAAAGTATAAGGGAAACATCTCATCCTCAACTGATCTTCTGTTAGTCCTCCCAAAGGAAAAGTGTTGAGGGTAGAATAAAAATCCCAAATAAAGTTCAGAGGATCTTCATTTGGAACTCCATAAAATGATGGCAGCATGTTGTAGTGAATGTTCTTCAACTCATAATTTCTTGCTGCATCTGTCAGTATTATGCAAGAAGTGGAAGTTCCAATGACAGGTCTAGCAAAGTCTCTCATCGTTCTTTGCCTTTCTTCAGCCATTTTAACAAATTGTTCAGATTCCGATTCAAATTCAGAAGTGTCCTCCTCTGTATCAAATCCGATGTAGAGCTCAAACTCTTCTCTACCCCTTTTTCACTCTTTGAATTTCTGGAATGAATGGATATAACTCTCCTTCGAGTGATCTCCTGCCTTGCATAAACAGAATTTTTCTAGAAAAAGAAATTATTAAAAATAAAAGACAAGTAAAATAAAATGAAAACAGTGAAAAATAATCTAGAATATTTTTGCCTAATAAACAATTTTGCCAATTAGCCTCCCCGGCAGCGGCGCCAAAAACTTGTTGTGCTCAAATTAACTATACCACAAAGCGTCACTCACAAGTATACGAGGTAGCTGTAGCAAAGGTGATCGCCCCAAGGTCGTCTCACAAGGAAGCTAAAGTGGCTAATTGATTATCACTTTATAAATAACAAGTAATGAATAAAATTTAAATTACTAACTAATGAAGAAGATCGATTGAAGTTTAAAACGAATAAAAGTAAATTAAGCTGATTGTTTTGATTCACTTGATAGAAAAGTCTAGGGTTTGCACTTCTCTACTACTTATATGTATGAACGGTTATTCCTCTTAACTAATTTAATTTCAAAGATTAAATCTCAAACAACTTAATTAATTGAGTCAAGGAAATAAGCTCTCGCATTCAAACCTCTCACAACTAATCTTGTTATAATTGAAACAATCTTTTTAATAGGTTATATCTCTAATTCACCTAAGTCCTTAATTGAATTGTTCCAACATTAGACTTCATCTCTCAATCCATCATCTAATACCTAAAACACATAATTGGTGGCCAATTAATTATATATTAACAATATTCCATTCAATCAAGGCTAAAGAAATTATTAGCTAAGAGAATAACCAATTCATACAATCATAGCAGATCCATACAAACCCTAGACTAGATCAAATTAGTTCATCATGATTTCAAACATACTCATCTCATTAATATTCAAAGAAATCAACTTAGACATGATAAAGTTCATAAATACAATTTCAATGAAAATAAAGAGAATAAAGTTCAAGAACAAAACCAAATTACAAACTCCTTGAAGCTTCTGAAGAATCTCTTGTTCAAATCTTGCAAGAAGGATGTATCAATGGCTAGAACAATCTAATCTAAGCTAGTTTAATACAAAGTGAAATCAAAATCAAAGAAAACAAATGTTAAAACCCTAACTTCACTCTTGACGGCTGAAACCTGTCTCAAAAACTCAACAACCTTAAGAAAAACCCTAATTTCCATATTTATACGAAACCTCCGCGTGTCTTTATTGATCCTTGAGTGACACGGCCAAGTTAGAGTGAACGAGGCCGTGTTGGAGGTGAATTTGAGGGAGAGACACGGCCAAGTTGATGGTGACACGGCCAAGTTGGACCATTTTGGAGGGACATGGCCAGTGACTTGGCCATGTCGCTTGCATGTGTCACCTACTGTGAGAATTGCTCTTCTTTGCTTTGGATTTAGGTGAGACACGGCCAAGTTGATGGTGACTTGGCCGTGTTTGAGCATAATTGGAGGGACATGGTCATTTTTGAGGTGACTTGGCCGTGTTGGATCATTTTGGAGGGACATGGCCAGTGACTTGGCCATGTCGCTTGCATGTGTCGCCTACTATGATGATTTCTTCTTCTTTTCTTTGGAACTAGGTGAGACACGGCTAAGTTGATGGTTACTTGGCCGTATTTGAGCATAATTGGAGGGACATGGCCATGTTTGAGGTGACTTGGCCGTGTTGGATCATTTTTGAGGGACATGGCCAGTGACTTGGCCATGTCGCTTGCATGTGTCGCCTACTGTGATGATTTCTTCTTCTTTTCCTTTGGAACTAGGTGAGACACGGCCAAGTTGATGGTTACTTGGCCGTGTTTGAGCATAATTGGAGGGACATGGCCATGTTTGAGGTGACTTGGCCGTGTTGGATCATTTTGGAGGGACATGGCCAGTGACTTGGCCATGTCGCTTGCATGTGTCGCCTACTGTGATGATTTCTTCTTCTTTTTCCTTTGGAACTAGGTGAGACACGGCCAAGTTGATGGTTACTTGGCCGTGTTTGAGCATAATTGGAGGGACATGGCCATGTTTGAGGTGACTTGGCCGTGTTAGATCATTTTGGAGGGACATGGCCAGTGACTTGGCCATGTCGCTTGCATATGTCGCCTACTGTGATGATTTCTTCTTCTTTTCCTTTGGAACTGGGTGAGACACGGCCATGTTGGAGTGACTTGGCCATGTTGGAGCATCTTTGGAGGGACACGGCCACTGACTTGGCCGTGTCCCTTGCCTGTGTCCATCACTATGTCTTGTGGCTTTTTTCAGCTTGATATGGGACACGACCAGTGACTTGGCTGTGTCCTCTGCCTGTGTCAGCTACTGTCCATTTTTCCTTCAGTCTTGGTTCCTTGGCTTTTTTAACCTAAAACCAAACTCAAACAAGCTTTAAACAAAAAGTAAATAAACAATAACCAACAAAACATAAACACCATGCTAAAAACTAGATCAAAAACGACATAAACACTGAAATAAACTAAAACTACAAAATTAACAAAAACACTAAATAAATCGATTTAAACTAACAAAATACCTAAATAAAATAATAATTATTATAATAAACAAGACACAAATCTATAACAAAAACTAACAAAATAGTTGAGGACCAAGATACTGGAGCCTAAGGGTCTAACCGGGTTGAGGTCCAAGAGACTGGGGCTGTTACATTATCCATGGATATATATATCCTACTGGCTAGACACATGGTGTTATTATGGACCAAAGCAGTAACTCTGAAATTTGAATAGCATATTAGATCCTTTTGGGCCCATGCTTGTCTTTGCTTTAATGTGAATTATGAATTGTGATACAATTGAGTAATATAATGTTATGAGTTGTGAGTATGAAATATTTGAAAAATATAAGAAAGTGAAATGATGTGACCTCTATATGCATTGTGCATTGGCATTACGTTACATTTTTATTATTATCAAAGTTTGTACCACTAGGCTTCGGCTTAGCGCGATTGTAATTCATCGCGCAGGTGTCATGGATATTTTGGTAGAACTGGAGAGTTATACTAGACCTGGTCGGGTCTAGGTTTGTATTTATTGAGCTTGAAGAGTTGTTTTGGGTACATCAAGATTAGAGCCAGTTGCCAACATGTACATTTTTTATATTATGTATGATATGATATGTTTTTGAAGCATATATTGTAAATTGTAAAGAATGATTTTAATAATTTTGTTTAAGATGGGATTTTATATATAATGTTGATATATATATACCTATATATAAGTATTTTGAGAAAATATGGAGAAATTGAGAAGTATTGGTGAATTGATTTTATTTGGAGTGTTATTTATGCAGGTTGTGTTTTATTGAATTTTGGAAACGTTCAAATTACAAACAAAACTCTGGCAAATTTTTCCCAAAGATTTTCATATAAAATATTTATTTTGGATTCCTATAACAAGAAAAGAATATTTATATACTATTTATTTTATATATTAGTATTTGAAATCTTAAAACAGAAATGTAAATTTTTTATTAAATCGGTCTGTGACATTTTTATACCGTATATGCATATTTTACATATGCTGAAGATATGTATTGTACGTATATAGGGTATAAGGGTGTTACATTTATTTTGGTATCAGAGCCTAGGTTTGAGATTCTCGACCTAGGTGGGATGATAGAGAGAGAAAATTGGAATAAAAAATGAATTTTCAATTTTATTGCATGCATTGGCACTGGCAATTTATCTGATCCCTTAGGTGGCAATGTCTATTTGATATAATGGATATGAGTTGAGATGGTGTCTGGGTTGCATAGATTAAAGTGGCGCAGTGGAAATGTCATTCTAGAGATTATGGATTAAGAATATTTAGAACTTTTATTTGAAATTTAAAATTTATAGTTGATTCAATTGATGAATAAGTGAAATTAGAAAAATAATCTAGGAAATAATTTAAGATATAAAAATAAAAAGTTTGAGAAATGAGCATGATAGTTACAGAAAATTTTATAGATGTACTGCAAAGTGATATTGTCTGAATTGTTGGACAAATCTAGAAATGTTGGATGAGTTTGAACATTTAATAGAAAGTTTTTCTATATGTTAGAATCCAAATGTATAAAATTTTAAAAATTTTAAAGATAGATCTCTAATTAAGAAAAATAGAAGAACACAGATTATTGGAGAAATTTCAGCAACTCAGAATCTGTAGAAATTGAAAAAAATAATAAATCTAGAAACTATGGTAAACCAACCCAGAAAAATCTAAAAATTTACACACAATATCATATGTATTCCTATAACATATGGTTAAAATTTCATGAATCTTTATTAAGGTTTGATACCTGAAAAAAATGGACAACCGGTGCTGCCAGAGAAATTATTAAAGAGACAGATTCTCTGATTTTGGAAGATTTAATTTTTAAATATACTAAATCAACTTGGAAAAAATCTAAAACTTTAAATATAAGTCCATATATGTGTCAAGTGCACATGGATAAAAGTTTACAAGCTTTTATAAAGAATTGGTAAGGAATATAAAAATTAAAAGCGCGATTGACATGAAACTGTGGAAGTCATGCAGTTTTGTATAAGTAATAAATTAATTTTATGAGACAAATGAATGAAGAAAATTATAAAAATTTATATGCATATGGGTATAAGTATAGAAGGAATATGGATTTTTTGATAATTTTTAACAAAGATTTCATAATTAAAATCAAAGAGTGAAATCATATGTGATAGTGAATTATTTATTATGGAACAATGATGCATAATTTAGGGTTGAGTGTGTAAAATTAACGTATCTAAATGGATGATGTTTGACGCGGAACCCTATGGCAATTAAGGCCTCAAACCCTGACGCACTCTTCGATAGAGAATTCAAGAACGAAGGATAAACCACCCTCTATAGCACCCTATGCTTAGCGAAGCTAGAACACTAATAATGGAAGGATTTGGAAGGTCGAATTCAGAATAACGCCACAATCAAAAATTGATAAGTAATCCTGATTCGTGATGCAGTCAATGAAAGAAGCAATTCACTCACTCACTCTCAAAGAAGGCGAAATTTGCTTAAGAAGCAATCTGAAATTCAATTGATCTAAAAGTATCCTTACAAGCATGATAATAAGCCTTTTATAGTGAAAGGCAAAAACCTAATCTAAAAAGGAAAGTAAAAAGGTCAAAATCCTTTTCCTATAAGGAAAACTATTAACTAAATATTACAATAAAAACCTAATCTGAAAAGGAAAGTAAAAAGGTCAAAATCCTTTTCCTATAAGGAAAACTATTAATTAAATATTACAATAAAAACCTAATCTGAAAAGGAAAGTAAAAAGATCAAAATCCTTTTCCTATAAGGAAAACTATTAACTAAATATTACAATAAGGTCCTAATAAGCAAAATATGGAGGGGACCACTTAAAAGACTCAAAAAACACGCCACAAACATGTTTTAAGCATGCCAAAGTCGTTCTTGCTGAAATCCCTCACACTACACGATCTCACAGGTACCCTGTGAGACTTTCTGGACAAGCAGCACATTTCACAGGGTGGTTGTGAAACTGGCTGGACAATTCGCACATTTCAGCACCATGTGTACAATTCAGCACCATGACTAGCTTGGGTTGGTCTTCTAGTTCCTTCTCGCACTTGTCCCATGCTAATTCAATCACCTCTCTTGTAATAAAGTCTTGAATATGCATTCCAAGAGTGATGCCATACTTCCTTGCTTTATTCCTCGTCAATGGCCCTTGTTGTAGCACCAATGGATCCTTGCTATGCTGGTTCACATCATTCTCCCCTTCTTTAAAAAGATTTGTCCTCAAATCTGCATCATCAAAAGGAGATAAATCAGTTACATTAAAAGTAGCACTAACACCATACTCACCAGGTAAGTCGATCTTCTAGCCATTGTCATTGATTTTCTCCAATACTTGGAAAGGACCATCACCACGTGCATCCAACTTGTTCTTCCTTTGACTTGGAAACCTTTCCTTGTGGAAATGCACCCAAACCCATTCTCCAGGGGTAAATACCATCTTCTTACGTCCCCTATTTGCAACATCAGCATATGTCTTATTCTTTCTCTCAATGTTAGCTCGTGCTTTCTCATGTATAGCTTTCACCAATTCCGCTTTCTTCTCTCCATCTAAACTTACAAGCTCATTAGAAGGTAAAGGAACAAGATCAAGAATAGTTAGTGGGTTAAATCCATAAACAAGTTCAAACGGCGAATAACCTGTAGAAGAATGTATAGAACGATTGTAAGCAAATTCAATAAAAGGTAAACAATCTTCCCAAACAGCCAAATTCTTCCCCACTAAAGCTCTCAACAACGTACCAAGTGTACGATTCACGACCTCAGTTTGTCCATCTGTTTGTGGATGACAAGTAGTAGAAAACAAAAGCTTAGTTCCTAATCTACTCCACAAAACATGCCAAAAATGGGACAAAAACTTGGTATCTCTATCAGAAATAATTGTCCTAGGCACTCCATGTAAACGAACTACATCCTTAAAGAACAAATCAGCCACAACTTTTGCATTATCATCTTTATGACATGGAATAAAATGTGCCATCTTACTAAATCGATCAACAACCACTAAGATACTATCTCTACCCTTCCTAGTTCTAGGCAAACCAAGCACAAAATCCATGCTAATATCAATCCAAGGTGAACTAGGTACAGGTAATGGCATATAAAGACCATGAGGCATAGACTTAGATTTTGTCTGTCTACATGCAATACAAGCAGAACATAACCTCCCAACATCTTTACGCATAGACGGCCAATAAAAATGCTCACACAGAATATCATAAGTCTTAGACACACCAAAATGCCCCATCAAACCACCACAATGAGATTCCAAAACAAGCAACTCACGCATGGAACATCTAGGCACACACAATCTGTTTCCCTTAAATAAATAACCATCATGCCTATAAAACGAATGAAAAGCTCCCTGTTCACATGCAACATAAACATTGCTGAAATCAACATCACCAATATACAAGTTCTTAATATACTCAAAACCAAGTAATTTAGAACTTAAAACAGAAAGTAATGTATGTCTTCGAGACAACGCATCAGCAACAATATTATCTCTTCCTTGCTTGTACTTAATAACATAAGGAAATTTCTCTATTTGTTCAATCCACCTACCATGTCTTTTGTTCAACTTACCTTGTCCCTTCAAGTGCTTGAGCGATTCATGGTCAGTGTGAATAACGAACTCCTTTGGCAGCAAATAATGCTCCCACACATTCAATGCCCTTACCAAAGCATGCAACTCCTTGTCATAGGTAGAATAATTCAGTTGCGCACCATTGAGCTTCTCACTAAAATATGCTATTGGCTTCTTTTCTTGCATCAAAACAACCCCAATACCTATACCTGAAGCATCACATTCAATCTCAAAAATAGAATCAAAGTTAGGTAAAGCTAAAACAGGCGCAGTAGTGAGTTTTTCTTTCAAACTTTCAAATGATCGTTGTTGTTGTTCACCCCATTGAAATCCAACTTCCTTCTTGACAATACTTGTGAGTAGTGCGGCGATGGTAGAAAAATCCTTCACGAATCTCCTATAAAAACTCGCCAGCCCATGGAAGCTCCTCACTTCTGTCACACTCTTAGAAACAGGCCATTCCCTTATAGCTTTCACTTTCTCTTCATTAACTTCCAATCCCTGCGCACTAACAACAAAACCAAGAAAAACAAGCCTATCCATGCAAAATGTGCACTTCTTAAGCTTTGCATATAAGTTCTCTTTTCTTAAAGCTTCTAAAACCAACCTAACATGTTCTATATGCTCTTCCTCATTCTTACTATAGATCAAAATATCATCAAAATAAAAAACTACAAATCTACCCAAATAAGCCCTCAAAACATGGTTCATCAACCTCATAAAAGTACTAGGTGCATTAGACAACCCAAAAGGCATTACCAACCACTTATACAACCCATATTTTGCTTTAAAAGCTGTTTTGCATTCATCCCCAGGTTTCATACGAATTTGATGATATCCACTCATAAGATCAATTTTAGTAAAATACCTTGCACCATGTAATTCGTCCAACATGTCATCAAGACGCGGTATAGGATGCCGATACTTCACAGTGATCTTATTTACAGCCCTACAATCAACACACATTCTCCACGTGCCATCGTTCTTTGGAACCAACAAAACAGGAACACAGACTTAAACTCTCTCGAATCAACCCTTTCTCCAACAACTCTTCCACTTGTCTCTGCATCTCCTTGGTCTCCATTGGATTACTTCGATATGCTGGTCTATTTGGAATGGTAGAACCAGGTATGAAGTCAATTTGATGTTCGATCCCTCTTAATGGTGGCAAACCACTAGGCAACTCCTCCGGAAACACATCTTGGAAATCCTGCAATAAAGACACAAAGCTAGAAGGCAAATGTTCAAGTGAAACATCAATGTTAGCAAACAAAGTTTCCTTGTATCTAATGAGTAACACAGGCTGCCCAACATTTAATTCTCTCGCTCTTGCATAAAAAGTTTGTTTTGCCTTCCCTTCTTTCTTGTTTTCTCTCACCAATGGGCCATTAATTTGATTAGTTTCTTTTCTGGCCTCTTTTCCCATTTTCTTCTCACTTTCACTCACCTTATCATGTTCTCTCGCACTCCCCTTGTTTTTGGAAGAAACAGCCCCAACCACTACTTTGGCCGAATCTTGCTTTGCTTTCTCAAGCATCTTTCGATGATCTTCATAAACCTCCAAGGGTGATTATGGAACAAGGGTAACCAGCTTTCCCTCATAGGTAAATGTGTACCTATTTGAATGCCCATCATGCTGTGCTTTCCTATCAAATTGCCAAGGTCTTCCCAATAACATATGGCCTACTTGCATAGGAACTACTTCACACAACACTTCATCTTTATACCAGCCTATAGAGAATGGTATTCTCACTTGTTTAGTAACCTTCACCTCTCCACTATCATTAAACCATTGTAGTCTATATGGATTGGGATGTTTTAAACAAGTCAATTTCAACTTCTCCACCATGGTCTCACTTGCGGCATTAGTACAACTACTGCTTTCAATGATGAGCATACAAACCTTACCATCAACTAAACATCTAGAATAAAATATGTTATCTCGTTGCTCAAGGCCCTCTTCCTTCATCTGCATGTTCAAAGCACGCCTAGCAACTAACATTTCACCATGTTCAGCCATCAACACATTTTCAACTTGCTCACTACACTCATCATCATCATACATGTCATTCACATCATTATCAACATTACTATGATCAGAATCAGAAATTATACCCCCATCATCAGTAGCAATCATAACTCTCCTATTTGGACATTCAGAAGCAATATGCCCATTCCCTAAACATTTGAAACATTTAATATCTCTACTAGGAGTAGTATTAGAAGTACCTGATTGCTGCCTTTTTGGACCACCATTCGTCCCTTTTCCACTTGTAGGTGGAGGATTGTTCCTTTGGAAGGAATTATTGAAATCTCCACTTCTTGAGGACAAATTGCTACTAGTGTTTTGAGGTCCTCTGTAGGTCGAACTACTTCCACCCATATTCTGAAATTTGCTAGAACTAGACTTGGTGTAATTCTTGCTCTTTAGTCTCCTTTCTATCTTCATGGCCTTTTCAACCAACTCTCCCATAGAATTGTAATCATACATTTCCAGCTCACTTGCTATGTTTGAATTTAGACCCCCAAGGAATCTAAACATTAACCTCTGCTCATCCTCTTCAATATCAGCTCTTGCCATGATCATCTCCATCTCCTTGTGGTATTCTTCAACACTCTTACCACCTTGGATCAACCTTGCCAACCTATTATACAAATCCCTATAGTAATGAGAAGGGACAAACCTTATTCTCATTAAGTCTTTCAAAGTCTCCCAATCAGGTACGGGTCTCAATCCCTTTCCTCTTCTATTAGATTTGAGTTGATCCCACCAGAATGTAGCATATCCCTTAAATTCCACGGCTGCAATGTGGGACTTCTTCTCTTCTTAATAATTATGGCATTCAAAAATCTGCTCCACCTTTCTCTCCCATTCAATGTACTCTTCAGCATTGTTTCTCCCTTCAAAGGAAGGTACCTTCATCTTTATGGAAGTAAGGTCATTGTCATTTACTGGGTTATTTTCACCAACCTCTTCATTACCTCTAGGTGCTCTACGATCTCCTTCACTGATTCTTTGTAGAACCCTTTTGGTAACCTTACTTGAGCTGCTGGTTGCTGCGCTCTTTCTCTCATCATTAGATTCATGCTCTCTTGTAGAGTAGCCATCATTCTTGCCATCTCATTCATCCTCTCATTACTTTGCTGCATATATGACTCAAAATTGCTAGAACCTTCTTGGACATTTTCCTCCCCATCTTGCATGTTCTGGTTTCTCCCACTACTCATGATCACAAACACAAACTCACAAAGAAAATATTAGTAATAAACAAAATTCACTCAAAGTGTTTCGCTCTTACCTCACCTTTGTTGATTCTTCAATTGCACTTCAGAATCGAGGCTCACAAATCAATCTGCCAAGCACGTTCAAGGAAGCTAGAAACCTAATTCCTAGACACCTAGAAAAGAAACTCCACGATTTGGAGGCGACACAAGGAAATTTGTGTTACACGATTATCATAAACCAGAGTGTTGGAACAAGCAAATAACACTCCAGCAACGTAACGGAATCCAAAAAATGATAGCTCAATCAAGAATTAGAAACAAAGAGGTAAAAATATGACAATTCTGGCCAAGATGTATCAAAACCAACCCACCTTTAGCAAGCTGATTTATGGACCTATTGATTCTACCCAAGAAAGCTAGTGTCAAGTCTTCCTAAACTAAAGAGAATTTCGAATTTCCCTTTGCAATGGCAGCCCCCACAATTCGAACAAAAACAGCCCAAAAAAAAATGGAAATTTTGTGGCCTAAAAATTTTGATTGCTTCTAACCCACTTCAAACCAACCACGAAACCTTTAATTACTAAGAAACAGAAAAATTTTTGTTGGAGCACTTTTGTACTCTTTTTTTTTTAGGGATGGATCACTATCTCTAGATCACCCCCCCCCCCCCAAAATACTAAATGAATATCAATAAATAGAAGCTTAAACAGCAAATGAATTATTGCAAGCTCAAACAAAAAGATCCGCATACTTTAAAAATTGAAAACGAATTGACTATGGTGAAGTAGGTGAAAAACGATTTGGACTATGATGAAAAGGGGACACAAATGAATTGGGGTATGGGGAAAGAAGAAATTTTGAATAAAATAAAAGAACCCTAAAAAAATGAATTGAACAAATGAAGATTCTAACGGAAATAAAAACAAGCCCTAGAAAGACAGATAGATAAAGATTTACCTGTAATTGGCTCTGATACCAAATGACGCGGAACCCTATGGCAATTAAGGCCTCAAACCCCAACGCACTCTTCGATAGAGAATTCAAGAATGAAGGATAAACCACCTCTATAGCACCCTATGCTTAGCGAAGCTAGAACACTAATAATGGAAGGATTTGGAAGGTCGAATTCAGAATAACGCCACAATCGAAAATTGATAAGTAATCCTGATTCGTGATGTAATCAATGAAAGAAGCAATTCACTCACTCACTCTCAAAGAAGGCAAAATTTGCGTAAGAAGCAATCTGAAATTCAATTGATCTAAAAGTATCCTTACAAGCATAATAATAAGCCTTTTATAGTGAAAGGCAAAGACCTAATCTGAAAAGGAAAGTAAAAAGGTCAAAATCCTTTTCCTATAAGGAAAACTATTAACTAAATATTACAATAAAAACCTAATCTGAAAAGGAAAGTAAAAAGGTCAAAATCCTTTTCCTATAAGGAAAACTATTAACTAAATATTACAATAAAAACCTAATCTGAAAAGGAAAGTAAAAAGATCAAAATCCTTTTCCTATAAGGAAAACTATTAACTAAATATTACAATAAGGTCTTAATAAGCAAAATATGGAGGGGACCACTTAAAAGACTCAAAAAACATGCCCCAAACATGTGTTAAGCATGCCAAAGTCGTTCTTGCTGAAATCCCTCACACTACACGATCTCACAGGTACCCTGTGAGACTTTCTGGACAAGCAGCACATTTCACAGGGTGGTTGTGAAACTGGCTGGACAATTCGCACATTTTAGCACCATGTGTACAATTCAGCACCATGACTAGCTTGGGTTGGTCTTCTAGTTCCTTCTCGCACTTGTCCCATGCTAATTCAGTCACCTCTCTTGTAATAAAGTCTTGAATATGCATTCCAAGAGTGATGCCATACTTCCTTGCTTTATTCCTCGTTAATGGCCCTTGTTGTAGCACCAATGGATCCTTTCTATGCTGGTTCACATCAATGTTAATTAGTGTAAGGAAATGAATTAGTGTTGTTTAAAAGTAAATGTTATGATCTTAAGATTGAGAATGTGATATGGGTGGAATTTGGAGAAGTTCATGTTGTTGGTTGCATTATATGAAATTTGAATTTTTGAAATGGGTTTCCATAATTGTGAAATTGATGTGTTTTAATGTTATATTAATATAAAAATAATGTTTATAAAGTTAGCTCTTGAAAGTGAGATTAATAGAATGAAGTTTAAGTAAATTAGTAAATTGGAAATTTAGAGTTGTAAGGGAATTTCGATGAGGATTGTTTAAATATTGATAGTTTAATGTTTAATAAGCATGGAAGTAATTTTGAATGAGTAATGTTACTTATAAAAGTACTAACTAAGGTGTAATGTAGTTGATAATATAGAAATTTATTATGAAATAAAGGGAAATGATTAAGCAAGTGAAATTGAGTTACTTTAGTTAATTGAATTGGAAATGATGAAAATGAATATGAAAGGTGTGATCAATGCAAAAAAAAAAAAATGTGAGAGAGATGTCACATTGGAAACATGACTAAGATTTATGTGAAGTGTTAGAAAAAAAAATATATAATAAGAAACTTATTTAAGAGATGGGCGACTGAATAAGGAAGATATTAATTATGTTATGGTCAGAGTATGTATATATGTTGAATTGATGAATAACCTAAGTAATGTCAAAAGAATGAGAAATGATAATGTTCTCTGAAAGGTGATAAATGTTAACTTTGTATACGTTATATATAAAGGAGGAATTGAGTATAATTGTATGATTTGTGTGATGAGAATTGTTTTTATATATGAACACATATATGATATGTAAGAAAATGTGAAATGTAAGTCACATTGTGATTATGACTTACGAAGGTGTATGTGGATGATTAAAAAAAATGTTATCGAGTGTTTACTACCTTATACAAATACGTGTCTGGTGATATTGAGAATGATATTGCATGTATTAATAGACCTAAGAGAGATTAGGTCTTGACCTGTGTAGAGTTAGGTCATGTGATGAATTGGGATTGAGAATGGACCCGAACAGAGTTGGACGGTGAAATTGTTATTTTTACAACTGAACTTCATGATTGTATAGTGTTTTGGGCCTAAAGTATATGCTTATAAATAAGAGATTGTAAGGAAAAAGGAAAGTATAATGAAGAAAGTATGGAAGTGAAAAAAAAAGAAATGAATGAAAATTTTTATAAGAGATAGATTAGAAATGGAGTAATAAATGGAAATTGTGTAAATTAGCATATGAACAAATGTGTATATGTAAGAGATGTTAATGATAATATTGTTGAAACATGAGTTAGGCTAATGATGATCAAGTGATCAAGAGTAAATTGCTTTGAAACAGAGCTAAAACGTGTTAACTTTTTGTGTATCAAAAGATTAGAAAATGAATATGTGATTTTTGCGATACGAACTTAACATTGTGATTGAAAATGTTTAAAGAAGAATGATAGAAGGGCAATATTTATTTATAAGCCACGAATGTGACCATTATTATGGCATGGCCATTGGATAGTTTTGGTGAGATTGATAGTTATGCTTCAAGAAACATGGTCAAGACTTATGGTTTGCATAGTTGTGTCTTATAATTTTATTCTAGAAATTTGTTTATAATTATAGAAAGTGTGAAAACAGAAGAGAATTGTAAAAATATGATGAGCTTTAAATGATGTATAAGAAACGTGATTTGTGTAAATAGGGTAACTATAAGAAATGTGAGAAAATGGTAAATGAAAGGAATTATGAAATGTGAGTATGAGTTATAATAAATGTGTTTGAAAGTGGTATAAAATGAATAAGTTGATGAAAATGATGTGTAAAGTAAACGAGACTAGGGAAAGTGAATATTATCTGTAATGATGAATTCGAAGAGAATTAAAATTTGAGAATAAATTTGACCTAATAGAATTAGGTCATGAATCGAAAACAGATTGATGAATTTAAAATAGACAAAAGGTTGGTCAGAATGGAATAAGGTTGTGATGGTCATATTGTGATAGTTAGATCAATTGATCCAAAATGTAATAAGTTTACAATTATTTATTGAAATTCAATGTGTGTAGTTGTATTAAGAATATTCAAGCTATATGATAATGTGCATAATATAGCATTTTGATATGTATATGCATATGAAAGGAGCTAAGTTATATTAGTTTCAAGTAATTATAAGAGAAAAGTGTTAGTTATAGTATAATTGGAATGAATTTTAATAAGGAAATAAGATTTTGTTGTTGTATAATGGTGATATTAAATTAATATGTGGTAATTGTATAAAGAGTAGGATCAAAGTGAAGATGTATAAAATTATTGTGTTAAGATAAAAGTTATTAACATTTGAAGTTGAGGTGATGAGAGTATATTTTTAAGATAATGAAGTGATTAGATATCTTGAGTGCAATAGGTGTGTGGTATACATATATTAAGGAGATGAACTAATTTTGTCTAATGACAATTCGATTGAAGATATAATAATATGTTGTGACTGTTTGAGTAAATAGACAGTATAATGATGTGTTAGGGAATGGTAAAAAGGAAATTAAGAATGAAGCTAAGGGGGAGAATAGAAATTATGTAATTTGATAAAATAATGATCTGGATGATTTATTACTATACTGGATAATTTCGAGGACGAAATTATTTAAGGGGGAGAAAATTGTAACATCCGTGATTTTGGAGAAATTAAATAAGTATTTGGAGATATAAATTGTATATACTCAATATATATATCTAGAGTATATAAAACATATGCATATGGTATATTAATTGTATATGTTGGATTAATACGTTACATACTTAATATTTAATACACATATAAGGTACATTTGATGTGTATATAAGATACACATTACTTGTGCATATGTGTAATATCCTAAATTTTTTAAAAGTTCTAAATTTTGGAAATTTGATAAAATAAATTATAATTTAAATGGATAAATTAAATTAATGGTTTTAAGTGAAAAATGAAGGGGTTTTAAATGAAAAAGTGGATAATATATGTGATATATATGTAAAATATACATAACATATAAAAGTAAACACTTTTTAAAAGAAAAGTCAAAGTAAAAGGGTATTTTAGTAATTAAATCTTAGAAATTCAAAATTAATAAAATAATTCAAAAATAAATTTTTTTTGAATGGAAGAGGAAATTTATGACTTTTAATTTATTAAATAAATAATTAAATAATTAAATAATTAAATTATTTTAATATATATATGGTTAAAAATAAAAGATGAAAAGAAAAAGAAAATTTAAAAGTTTTTCATCTTCTTCTTCTTCTTCATCAAGGGCCGGCCGGCCACCATGGCTATTAACCTCAAGAATTTTGATCTTCCACACTCCATAAATTGAAGGATTCAACAAGTTTAAAGTGGATTTTTGGTGATTTCCACCAAAATTAGTAAGTTCCCAACTTCTTTCTTTGGATTTCATAGGAATTGTGATTATGTTTGTTTTGGATTTTTATAGTTCTAAGATTTAATTGTCTATTTGGGTATATATGAAGTTATTTTAAGTTATTAACAATGATTTTAAGGTTGGATTAAAGAAATGGTTGAGTTTGAGTAAGATTGGTGAAGAGAGAGAATTTAGGGTTACGTAATTTTTGGGGTTTTGAAATCATGGTTTTTAATTGTGTAAATTGATTCCAAATAAGTTGTTTTGATACATAAACAAGTATTTTAAAGTCAAATATTGGATTTGGTTGTCTTTGATTGGAGTTTGAGAATGGAAGTGGAGATTTAGGGTTTTGGAAAAGTGATTTTCCAAAGTAGTTGAATTGTGTGATTTTATTTGTTTAAGCATGTTGTTTAGTGTTAAAAGTGATGAATATAAGCTTGAAATGAGTAATGGATTGTGTTGGAATGGAAAACCTTCAATGCGAGAAGGTTATGCCATTTTTGAGATTTTGTGTATAAGAGTGTATTGTTATAATGTAAATGATTTAAATGTATTAAAATATATTTTTAATGATATTAATAAACTTAAAACACTAATTTAATTGGCTTAATATGGTTTTTCAAAGTTAAAGTGAGGTGAAGCTTAATTTTGGGATTTGGTTTAGAGTGATATTTAATTATGGTTTGATGTTGAGAATACCTTAGAATATGATATTAAATGATTATGTATGATCACATTTGGTATAGGCATTGAGGGAGGTTGATTTGCTTCATCCAAGTGGTGAAGGGCAAGTTGGAAGGATAGGATTGGAGGTTGTATTAAGCTTGCTTTGGGTTGCTAGTAGAGGTATGTACAAACTTTTAGTATAATGTTTATATTTGCATGGTATTTGGACTTAACACATTTTGGTTAAAAAATGTGTTAAGCTACTTGGTTCATTGATTGAGTATGAATAATGTGCTATGACATTTGTAATGTCATATATGTGTTAAATGCATTGTGAAAAGCCATTGATAATGGCTAAATTGTGTAAAGTGTGAAATATGCATATTATGTGAAAATACCCAAAGTAATTGGGTGATGTGTTGTGAATGCAAAAATGAGATATGTGGAATAATGAAATAAATTGATATTGATAAAAATGAGAAAAAAATGAGAAAAGAGAGAAAAATGAGAAAGATGTGAAAAATGAGAAAAAAAGTGAAAATAAGGCAATGAGCCTAGTTTGATTATGAGAAATAAAATGAGAAATGAATTGTGAAAGTATTTGATAATGAGATAAATGAATTAATTGTGTGCCTAGTATGTTATTCAATTTTGAGAGTTCTGGGTTTGGCGGCATGCCTATGAATTGCTGGGCAGGTGAAAACACCGGGTCGTAAGCCGAATCCAGCTGATAAATGATAAATATGATGTTTTTGGGGTGAAAAGACTGGGTCGTAAGCCTTAAAAACCGTAACAGTCAGCCGTATTGAGGACCAAGATACTGGGGCCTAAGGGTCTAGCCGGGTTGAGGTCCAAGAGACTGGGGCTGTTACATTATCCATGGATATATATATTGCCTACGGGCTAGACACATGGTGTCATTATGGACCAAAGCAGTAACTCTGAAATTTGAATAGCATATTAGATCCTTTTGGGCCCATGCTTGTCTTTGCTTTAATGTGAATTATGAATTTTGATACAATTGAGTAATATAATGTTATGAGTTGTGAGTATTAAATATTTGAAAAATATAAGAATGTGAAATGATGTGACCTCTGTATGCATTGTGCATTGGCATTACTTTACATTTTTATTATTATCAAAGTTTGTACCACTAGGCTTCAGCTTAGCGCGATTGTAATTCGTCGCGCAGGCGTTATGGACATTTTGGTAGAACTAGAGAGTTTTATTAGACCTGGTTGGGTTTAGGTTTATAATTACTGAGCTTGAAGAGTTATTTTGGGTACATCAAGATCAGAGCCAGTTGCCAGCATGTACATTTTTGATATTATGTTTGTTATGATATGTTTTTGAAGCATATATTGTAAATTGTAAAGAATGATTTGAATAATTTTGTTTAAGATGGGATTTTATATATAATGTTGATATATATATACCTATATATAAGTATTTTGAGAAAATATGGAGAAATTGAGAAGTATTGGTGAATTGATTTTATTTGGAGTGTTTGTTTTATGCAGGTTGTGTTTTATTGAATTTTGGAAACGTTCAAATTACAAACAAAACTCTGGCGAAATTTTCCCAGAGATTTTCATATAAAATATTTATTTTGGATTCCTATAACAAGCAAAGAATATTTATATACTATTTATATTATATATTAGTATTTGAAATCTTAAAACAAAAATGTAAAATTTTTTATTAAATCGGTCCGTGACATTTTTATACCGTATATGCGTATTTTACATATTCTGAAAATATGTATTATACGTATATAGGGTATAAGGGTGTTACATAAAATTCTTCTTCATCATGGTTAGGTAATGGTGGTATGGCTTTAATTTTTCTTCTTTCAACTCCCACTCTCCATTTACTTAGGATACAACTAGCAATGAATCACCAAAAACTTTCACCTTATCCACCTTCATAATCATTAGGGTTTCTAAACCGAAAATACAAGCTTCATACTCCACCATAGTATTGGTTGCCCTAAATTTCAATTTTTTGGCTAAAGGGATGAGTTCCCCTTCGGGTGATTCTAGTATAACTCCCAAACCTGCTCCTTTCCTATTTACTGCTCCATCAAAATACATTTTTCACCCTTGTACTTCAATTGCTTCTAAATGTTCATCTGGAAATTTCAAGATTACCTCTTCACTATCTGATAATAGTTGTTGGGCCAGGAATTCTGCCACCGCTCTACCTTTGATCATTTTCCTAGTTACATACTCAATCTCAAATTCTTCTAATATTATCAACCATCGACCATACTTCCCAACCAAAGAGGGTGTCTCCCTTAAGTACTTCATTAGATCCAACCTGGAAATTGCTTGCACACTATACGATTGAAAGTAATGCCGCAACTTCTTAGAAGACCAAACCACAACTATACATGTGTTTTCAATGATACTATACTTAATTTCATAAGGTAGGAGCTTTCTACTCAAATAGTAAACTGCATGCTCAATCCCTGATTCATCTGCTTGGTCTAGCATGGCTCCTATCGACTCTTCTTCTACTGCTAAGTATAGTAATAGAAGTTTGCCGGGTTTAGGTGGTTTTAAAACAGGTGGATTCAAAAAATACTCTTTTATTCTCTCAAAAGCCTTTTGACACTCTTCATTCCATATGACCGGCTGATTCTTTCTAAGCAATTTGAAGATAGGCTCACAGATTATTGTGAGTTTTGCTATGAATCTGCTAATGTATTGCAATTTACCAATAAATCCCTGAACTTCTCTCTCCGTCTTTAGGGCTGGCATATCCCTGATTGCTTTGACTTTGTCAGGATCAATCTCAATGCCATTCGGACCAATTACATGTCCCAACAATTTACCTGAGGTAACACCGAATACACACTTCTTCGGGTTTAATCTTAGCTTATATTTCAAAGCTCTATGGAAGAATAATTCTAAGTTTTGGAAGTGTTGCTCCCTTGTGTCCGATTTAACCATCATATCATCAACATATACTTCAACTTCTTTGTGCATCATGTCATGAAATATTGTGGTGGCCATCCTTTGGTAGGTTGCTCCAACATTCTTTAAGCCGAATGGCATCACCCTATAACAAAATATACCCCATGTAGTAATGAAAGCAGTTTTGGTTTTATCCTCTTGGGCCATTAACACTTGGTTGTATCCGGAAAATCCATCTACAAACGAGTGTAGCACGCTAGAGGCTGCACTATCAATGAGGACATCTATATGAGGTAAAGGAAAATCATCCTTAGGGGACACTTTGTTCAAATCTCTACAGTCCACACAGACCCTTATTCTCGCATCTTTCTTTGGCACGGGTACTATGTTGGCTAGCCAATCTGGGTATTCTATCACTTCAAGGAACATCACTTGTATTTGCTTAGTGACCTCTTCTTTAACCAATTCAGCCCACTCAGGTCTTAATCGCCTAAGCTTTTGTTTGACAGGTTTTATGTGAGTGTGAGTTGGAATATGATGCTCGGCTATGTCTCGATCTATCCCTGGCATATCTTCATAAGACCAAGCAAACACTTTTTCATATTTTTTTAATATTTTTTGAAATCTCTCTCTCTCATCAAGAGTAAGGTCAGATGCTATGCTAATGTTTTTAGGATTTTCAGTTGTTCCCAAATTTAATGATTGTGTGTTAACAGAATTAATATTAAAGATGCTCATGTAACTGCTATTTGAATGCATGCAACCATCAGGAGAAACATCACACAAGTAAGCAAAATCAGACTATATTGCATTCATTTTGGAAATGAAAACATCATCATCCTCATACAAAGCAGACAAATTAAAATCAAAATCAAGATCATTATTCTCAGAATCATAAAGTAGGATGTCTTCAAACTTTTCTTCGACCAGGGCAGCAATCTCTTTCGGAGTCTTCTCAGCTTTCAGGACAGCTTCATTCTTCTCTTTTGGATTGGATTCTTTGTTGGTTTGCAGGGTGAGTTCTTTCTTCACTTGCTCCACTAGCTCGGCAACATCTGCAAAAATTTTAAAACCTGGAATCAACTTACCTATGAACATGATCGGCTCAGACTTTCCTTGGAGCGGTCCCATATCTGGAGCTTTGACAAAGATCTCTTCAAGTGGTGGGAAGCTCATCTTCTCACTTTTCTTTGGCTGAACATCATTGTCTTCATTATATCCCAACCCTTTCTTGGATGTTTGAGTCCTAAAGTCTGGCAGCTTTGTCAAACCGGCTTTATCCTTTCCAAGACCAACTCTGGGAAGGTAGTTCATGTTCTTCATCACATTCAAGACTTTGGAGTCCACTACTTCATCATTAGAAATTATAGCTACTTGAAAAACATTAAGAGGCCTCTCAATAATTAGAGCATTAACAATCTCATTGTCTTCCGCTTCAATGACCACTGTCTCATCTCTGTTGGGGAACTTGATCTTTTGATGAAGGGTGGAAGGAACTCCACCAACAGGATGAAACCATGGTCTCCCCAAGAGTAAGGCGAAGGTAACCGGTATGTCTAAAACAATAAACTCAAAAATAGATTCAATTAGACCAACCTTGACAGCCGCTTTGAAATTCCCTTCGGCATGCCTCTTAGTGTTGTCATAAGCATGAATTGTTACCTCGGTCGGGTTTAGATCTCTTGTTGACATGGCTAGCTTTGGCAATATATTAAGTGGACAAACATTTATGGTGGACCCCTAATCGACCATTACACATGGAGTCCTCTTCCCTTTAACTTCCATCTTGATAAAAAGATGGCAGATAAGGTCTCTCCCCTCCTCTGGTAAGTCTGCATCCGAAAAAGAAACTGCTCCCATATTAACTTCACTCTTTTCTTGAACCTCTTCACATTTAATTACTTCCCCAATTTTTATAAAGTTGATCAGCTCCTCCGGTGTTGTGGAGGTAGAAATAGGCATGCTAGCCAAGGCTTTGGCCATAGTTTCTCGATGCTTTTTAGAAGTAGCTAATAAGTCCCAAATGCTAACACTTGCTTGGGTTCTTTTCAATTGCTTGAGCATAGCATCATCTTCTTCTACTTCAACTTCCTTATCCTTATTAGTTTCTACCTCCTTAGGTGGTGGCCTTACATAAGGCTTACCAGATCTAGTGCTCATTACTTCATTTTCTTCGGGCTCGGACCAAGTCCACTCCTCCTTCTTGGATACAATATCATCATCACTATCACTTGAATCCCAAAACCCGTTGACAACACAAATCGTTACTTTTCCACCCATCATAGCTTGTTTAATTTCACCAAATACCTTTTCTTCTTTGATTGCTTCTCTACCCACCACTTGAAAAGAAGATATGACAAAATCCTCATGCAAACCTCCTCCAATCATGAAGGTTGCCGGTGGTGGTGCTCTATTGAACTTTGGTAATGGGTTGTCTTTGGTGTTTGGCTTGTTGGGCTCGGGTAGCTTCCCATTATCAATTAGATTTTGGATCTCATGTCTCAACCTTACACATCTATCCGTGTCATGCCCTTGCATCTGGTGGAATTGACAAAATGGTTTAGTGTCAAAATTAGGTGGGAGAGGGTTAGGCAAAGGACGAGGATTTAAGGGTTGTAGCAATCCCTTTCTTTGAAGCTTATTGAGAACCCAAGACATCAGTTTTCCCAATTCTAAAAATTGTCTCCTCGTTCCTTGGTTAGTAGCATTAACACCGACGACCTTTTGCATGCTTTGGCTACCAGATTGATAGCTCCCTTTCTCGTTCCTTTTTGTTGCAAAATGGCTCTTCTCCCTTTCCCATTCTTCAATTTGTAAACCAGCTTGGAGAAGGTCTTTGAAATCACGGATGAGTGTATGAGACATCCTCTCTTGAAGATTAGGCAACACCCCTCTCACAATCATTCGTATTTGATCAGATTCACGAGGCCTCTTCTTGAGTAAAGCAGCCTTATTTCTCCATCTCTTCACATAATCCACAAAGTTCTCATTCGACCTTTGCCTAATGGACTCCACTTCCATTAAGGTAACTTCCAACTCGACATTATACCCATATTGCTGGATGAAGGCCTTGCATAGAAAATCCCAATTCTTTTGTGTTCCATCATCTAAGGCATTGAACCAATTTTGGACAACAAGGTCCAATGAGAGTATGAAGTACCTTAGAGTTTGAGCCTTAGTAGCTCGAGCAAACTGCATAGCAGTGATATACTGCTTCACATGGAGATGAGGATTTCCAGTACCATTGTATCTAGCAAAGGAAGGCATCTTGAACTTATAAGGGACCTCTTCGTCTTGTTCAAATAGTTTGTCGATCTCAGACATCTCTTCGGTTTTCAACTTCTTCTCAAATTTCTTTTCTAAATCAGCAATCATCTTTTCAATATCAGAAGTTTTAGTCTTCTCCATAGTCGATCTTTCAACAATCTTCGGTTCCTTTTTCTTCTCTTGAGCAACTTGGTAGTATTGATCCCAATCATCATCATCATCAATGATCACCCTTTCATCATCAAAAACTACTTCACCAACTTTAGTCTTCCCTTTGTCCTTTGGCTTCTTAGTGCTAGCAGATGCCTCAGTATGATTCTCTAAGATTGTAGTCAATTGGTTCTTCATGGTCTCAGCTAGGGCCTCTTTTATTTCTTCCATCTTGTCGTTGAGGGCATCATCCACCATCCTTTGAATTTGTTCGGGCTCCATTGTTTTTGGTGAGCAAGTGATTGAGTCGTTGCTAGATACTTCGTCTCCGGCATAGGTCGGATTATTGTAAGCTTTTGAACTGTCGTAATCCAGGGCTGTGAGCCAGACAGGATCAATGATATGAGATGCAAATGTATGCATGTTTGCATGAACAATCAACGAAGAAAGATAATTAGGACATTCCTTCCAACCTTATAACATCCACACACGAATGGCGAGTTTCTTTTCCTAGATATATAGCTAACAAAATACCAACATGGGGTATCTTGTTTTCGAATAATTCCCTCGAACGTTTCAACCAATAGTTATATTTTCGAAAATGAAAATCCATCCGTGATAATTTCCATTAATTAGGTTTTAATCCACTCAACCAACTAAAGTAGCTTTTATGCTATATTGGATTAAAACTAGATTAAGAGGTTTATTATAGATAGATTTCTCACTTGAAAAAGGTAACTAATGATTCATGCCAAGAATAAGCCCATGGTTAATTTATTCTTAGTGTAAACTAGGCCCACAATTGATTTTTAGTATTTCTTAATTGATCTGAATATTTTTGCAAGCTCTTTGTAAGGAGAGATTGGATAAAAACAATTTTGTTTCTAAGCCCATCCGAGGAAAGCTAATATGAGGTAAGTAAATCATTTTACCTTCTCGGGTAAAATGGATCATCCGAGAGTGCGGTTTTGAAACCTTTATTCTGTAATTACCATCCGAGGAATGTCCAATAGACCGTAGTGTAGTTCAAGCATTATTGGAGCGATGGATGGACACGACCTATACTTTCCACCTATCTGTGGGATAAATGACTATTGGCCTAGTCAATTTTTTAGCCATAATTGGTATCCAGTACCATGGCCTTCCGGTTCCTCTTACCAACGATATCCTGACACATGAAGAAATTCAATAGCTAATCGGTATGGAACTGTCACTCAAAGAGGCCTTTAAGATAAAAATTGAACTGATTTGGAGTTATTGGATGAGCTATGATGGTCGGGTTTGTAGAGAAATAGCCAAACAATATGCTTGAGAATTTTTGCTATATTTGCTTGGGTCGACCATTTTATGCAGCACTAAATTCGCCATCCATTTGTCGGTGTTGAGGGCCCTTCTTGAAATGGATATGGTACCGCTTTATGGCTAGGATGAAGCTAGCCTTGCCTCTCTCTATCATGGCTTAGATAAGATTTGCATGAATAATAAGTCTTTCAATGGCTTCATGGTGATTGTCGAGGTACTATCTCCTGCCATTGCTAATTCAACTCATATATTTGCATGAATTAAATTTCCATTATTATTACAGGTATGGGCTTATGAACATAATCTCATAAGGGTTCGTGATATTTCTTGAGAGATAGTCAAATATCCAAGGTTAGGTTTTTAGTTGTCCGATCGCATAGCAGTTCTCGGCTCTCATCATGTGCACACCCAGCGTTATCACTTGAGTTGCCTAACCTGGGACCAGGTAAAATAGTATTAGTATGATTTATAGTTTATGTAAAAATTTTACTTTACCTTTTGTCATCCTGTAGGTCGACTTGGCTTGGTGGAAAGTTGAAGAGCGAACGAATTGAACTCCTTTTATGAATGCTGCACTGCCTTACCAGTACTAGAGCCGAATCATTGCCGGTCCTGTGTATAGTGGCTAGCTTCTTGGGGAAAGGGTGTATGATTGGTTTCTTGGTCCTGAGCAGGGGAGGGTCCCGATGAACTACCCAAAGTATACTTTGAATATGACATCAATGCAAAAAATTTATGGCAGTTATCTCGAAATGGCTGTGATGTTGAAGATTATCTTTGTGTACCGGGCGCGTCATACACATAATTTATTTGAACACAGCTCTTAAACTTCGATGTGTCTCCTATTGGCATTCGAGGATTTCCCAATGAGGAAGAAGGAAATGATGAGGAAACTAGTGATGAAGAGGAGGAGAGAGAATCTATCTCTTATTCCAAGGTTGAAACCTCTTAGGTAAATACAAATCATTCTATCATTTTCAATTGCTTCTTTTTCAACTTATTTTGACTGGTCTCATGATTATTGCAGGCTGTCGACTCATTTGATCATGAGGCTGGACCTTCCTCTATTGTTCCTCCATTTCCTCCTTCTCACCAACCAAAAGTGCCATCTCATCTGCAAGGCTATGATACGATTTATCGGGTGTGTCATCCTGTTTCATGATTATTTATGCTAAATGTATGCATGATTATGTATGTTCTTACCCTTTCCTTTTTTAATTCACAGCGAATGCTTGAAGAGCAAAATAAGAAACTGCAAGAAGAGTTAGTTGGTAGCCGCCAATAGATTGCCCATCTCGAAAGATTGTATCATTAGTCGAAGCAAAACTTTTGAGACTTTCAGTTTCAGGGAATGAGAGATCCTAGTGCTTCATCTTCTAGGGGGCCCCAAATTGTAGACCATGAGATTCCTTCATCTACTCTAGATGATTACTGCTATAGGCCTAAATTCTAGGGTAGAGGTTTAGGTGCTCCTTCTTCAGATGGACTTGGGATGATATGCCCCTTCTCTAACAAGCAACGACTTTCTCAAAGCTTTGTTTGATTATGGACCACCTCCTTCTTCTAAGTGATCATTGTATAATAACAATAATAATAACAACGATCATAATAATAATAATAATAACAATAATTTTAACTTTTACTGCAACTTTTGACTTTTTTTCTTTTTTTTTTAATTTTATCATTATTGTTATTATAGTATACACCGAAATCCACCTCACAATTAAAAATCATAAAGCACCCCTAATTTACAAATCCAAATGTAACGTGGTAACTCTAAATCTTTTAAATTTTCTTTCCTTGCTCATCTCCGCTCGAATTATTGATCTTTCCTTGTCAACCTCGGTGGACAAAGTAATCCCTTATATAAAGCTGCTTCAATGCTATAATTCCCAACGAAAACAAAGAAATTCTCCACAAAATCTTGTTTTAGTATTAAAAATCCCTTTCAATAATTTTAAGTTTTTTCTTTAATTTCAATAATGACAGAACTCAATTTGAAGAAAATTAAAGGTTTATTTAAAAATATGAAAGCTATTCATTGGGAGCAAATATCTTGGTCTCAAATTAATACTTTGAAGTGCTTTCAAAATGTTAAATTGGACTATTCTTTTCTTCGTGCCATGGTTTCCTTTTAGGATGTGAATTCTAGGACATTCAAGGCAAATGACTTTGAGATATATCCCATGATTGAAGAATTTGAGGCCATCCTTGGATATCGAAGCAATCAACCAATGGCGTTGCCCATATTGATCTCTAAAACTCAATAATAGATGCAAATGTTGTTTCAAATTCAAAGCTCGAAGTCTTGCAATTGACTGGAGGTGAGAAAATTCTGCTTGGTCCCTTGATTGACTTTTGTATTTCTCATTTGGCTCCCACCAAGGCATGGGAATGAATGTTTTGTCTATGCTTGCTTGGATAATTCTTGCTTGTTTCTCCTGATGGGGACATCAACCCATGAATATTGGATATCGTGGACAAAATGAAAGGAGGCTTATCGCATATACTTGTGGTCTTGGCTAAGACCCTAGTTGGATTGGATCAATTCAAACTAGAATATTCAAGGAGTTTGGCCTAGAGTCCCTAGCTGCTATAGGTAATTACCTAAGCCGCTCTTTCGAGTTTTCAATTTAGGCCTTTTTTCTTTTTTTATTAATTTTATTACTCCAATTTTTGCCTAGTCCGCCCTTGCGAGTTTTCGAAACTAGCGAGTTGTCCTAACTTTTTCCTAAGTCTCCCTTGCGGGTTTTCAACTTAGTGAACCCTTTTTATTACTATTTTATTATTGGTTCTAATTTTTACCTAGATCACCCTTGCGCATTTTCAGAACTAGCAAACCGCCCTAACTTTTGCATAGGCCACCCTTGTGAATTTTCAACCTAACAGGCATCATCAATTTTTTTTAAAATTTATTTTATTAGGCTTACAAATTTGTCTTCAAGAGCGCCTCTTCTTGGTTGACATTCCATCCATGGATTTCACCAAATATTTCACCAGGAAATTCCTGTGGGCGAATTAGCCTTGGCCAATTCCACTTTCGGCGATGAATTTTTTCGTCGTCGATTTTTTTATCACCGATATTTATTTTATTATTTATTTATTTATTTATTTTTATTATTTGTTTTTATTTATTTATTTTTTATTATTATAAAAAATTATAAATGCTAAAATAAATATTATTTAATTAAAATACCACAAAAATTATTTTGGACTATATAAAAAATATCGGACCAGACTGGGTAAAAAATTAAGGGTCTACAGTTTGCCCCCTGCTTGAACAATCTGAGACTATGGCAAAAGAGAGTGAAAAGCAATATGATTTTTGACTGATTTTGGATGAGGATGGGTACTTGGATTTGATTTGGGTACTTAGACCCAAGACTGAACTTGATTTGGATACTTGGACCCGAGATTGGATTGAATTTGGGTACTTAGACCCGAGATTGGGTACTTGGACCCGAGATTGAATTTGATTTGGGTACTTGGACCTGAGATTGGAAAAATGCATTAGTATCAAAGTTAGGTGGAAGAGGATTAGGCAAAGGACGAGGAGTCAAGGGTTGTAACAATCCCTTCTTTTGTAGCTTATTGAGAACCCAAGACAGCGGCTTCCCTAATTTTGAAAACTGCCTCATTCCTCCTTGACTAGTGGCATTAACATCAGCTTCCTTTTGTGTACTTTGATTGCTAGGCTGATAATTTCCTTTCTCATTCCTTCTTGCCGAAAAGCGATTCTTCTCCCTTTCCCACTCTTCAATTTGTAGACCAGCTTGGAGAAGATCTTTAAAACCTTTATATGGGTGTGAGACATCCTTTCACGGAGATTGGGCAGGACGCCTCTCATGATCATCCTTATTTGATCAGATTCATTGGGACTTTTCTTGAGTAAAGCAGCCTTATTTCTCCACCTTTTCACATAGTCCACAAAATTCTCATTTGGCCTTTGTCTAATGGACTGAACTTCCATTAAGGTAACTTCCAGCTCGACATTATACCCATATTACTGAATGAAAGCCTTGTATAACATGTCCTAATCTTTTTGAGTACTTTCCTCTAAGGTGTTGAACCAATTTTGGACAACAGGGTCCAATGAGAGTATAAAATATCTCAGAGTTTGAGCTTTAGTAGCTCGGGCAAACTGCATGGCAGCGATGTACTGCTTCACATGGAGATGGGGGTTTCCAGTACCATTGAACTTTGCAAAGGATGGCATCTTTAAATTATAAGGGACCTCCTCATCTTGTTTAAATAGTTTATCGATCTTGGACATCTCTTAGGTTTTAAGTTTCTTTTCAAATTTCTTTTTTAAATCAACAATCATCTTCTCAACATCAGACGCCTCGGTATTTTCAATAGTTGCCTTCTCAACAATCTTCGACTTCTTTTTATCTTGAGGATCTTAGAAGTATTGAGCCCAATCATCATCATCAATTATCACCTTATCATTATCAAAAGCCACATTCACCAACTTTAGCCTTCCCATTGTCTTTCTTGGTGCTAGAAGATGCTTCAACATGATTTCCTAAAATTGCAGCCAATTGGTTCTTCATGGTCTCAGCCAGGGCCTCTTTTATTTCTTCCATCTTGGCATTGAGGGCATCGTCCACCATTCTTTGAATTTGTTCAGGGTCCATTTCTTTTGGTGAAAAAGAGATTGAGTCGTTGCTAGATTCTTCATCTCCGGCGTAGGTCGGATTATCGTAATCTTTTGAACTGTCGTAATCTAGGGCTATGAGCCAGAAAGGATCAATTATATGAGATGCAAATGTATGTATGCATGTATGCATAAATAATAAACAAACAAGGATAAATAGGACGTTCCTACCAACCTTATAACATCCACACACGAATGACGAGTCTCTTTTCCTAGGTATATGGTTAGCAAAATACCGACATGGGGTATCTTTTTTTTTTTGAATAATTCCCTCGGACGTTTCAACCAATAGTTATATTTTCAAAAATGGAAATCAGTTCATGATAATTCCCATTAATAAGGTTTTAATCCATTTAACCAACTAAAGTAGCTTTTATGCTATATTGGATTAAAACTAAATTAAGAGGTTTATTATAAATAGATTTCTTACTTGAAAAAGTAACTAATGATTCATGCCAAAAACAAGCCCACGGTTAATTATTCTTAGTATAACTAGGCTCACAACTGATTTTTAGTATTTCATAATTGACCTAAATAATTTGCAAGCTCTTTGTAAGAAAAGGTTGGATGAAAATAATTTTATTTCTAAGCCAATTGTAAAAAAGATTTTAGAAAAAATAGATTTTGGGCTTAGTATTTGGGTCACGAGCAAAAGAATTTTTGATTTGTTTTTAGAAATGTTTTATGTCCAAAGACCGTCTTAAAAAGTTTTGAAAATAGCTTTGATCTTTTGGTCTTTAAAGAAAAAATTTGTTTTGAGCTTACAATGTACTTAGGTCATATCAAAAAAAGAACAAACCAAATAAGCCATGATTTAAGCTAAGATAAATTAATCATAGTCAAACAGCAAGCATTTAGGGTAAAATCCTAAGGAAAGTAACTAGGCCAATTACATGAGCTTTAGTCTTTGAGTTAAAAGGCTTAGGTTCTCATAGCAAGTATATACCAAATGGTACGAGGCTATGAGTGGTTATGCCATGCTCAATCTCCATACCTTGAGTGAAAGTATGGTATCCCTTACATAACACAACACGGGTAACACGAGCGTCCTAACTCACGCACACGATGCAATCTAATATGATGCAATGGGTAATATCATTATAAGAAAGAATACAATAATATAAAGACCAATAGAATCAACTTCTCTTATCCCCAGTGGAGTCACCACTGTGAGCGAAAATTTTCGCCCCAACTCCCCGTTGAATGATTCTTGCGACTTCGGCACTATTTAGGCTTGGGGCATTAGAGAACACAGACCTAAGCCTAGAGAAAATGGAGTCGCCACCCAAATGGGCCGAGAAAAAGAAAGGGGTGGATGACTCGATTCCTAAGGAATCTCCAACCCCCTAATAGGTTCGAAAAGTTGGGTACGTGTGGGGAAGGTGAGAAATGGCCTAGCACCCCCACAACGCCCGGTTCATTAGAATCGGCCTCCTTTACATGTCTTAATATTATAAAATTCTTAAATATAATAATATTATCCATATTACATGCAACAATTAAAATAAAGCATCATTATATTAAAATCAAAGCAATGTCCAACATAGCAAATAAATAGACACCCAACCGAAGATGGAAACATATTCTTACATCGTTCATGTCCAAACTAAATAGGACACCCACCGAAAGGTGGAAACATGTCCTTTACATTGGTCCAAAATATAAAAGTAATTTAAATTACATAATATTTAACTAATGAGGTACCCACAAAGTGGAAACATACCGCTTACAATTTTAATAAAATAAACAAATAATAATCATAACAATAAAGAAAATATTCATCCATGATAAATTAAATAAATCAAGAATTGAAGTTAAATAAATCAACCATCAAAGTATATAATAAACTACATAATCAAATCTAAATTAAATAAAGCAAATAAAGATAAAAATTAGGGTTTACTGTTTCTATTTAAAGTTCTTTAATTAACATTTAGGGTTTTGGGATTTTAGTATTATTATTGTTATTTGTTTAGGCTACTATAAAGGTTTTGGAAAATTGGAATGGATTAGGGTTTTATGATTTTAAGAAAGTAGTAAGGTTTTTTGGTTAATCAAATTAGGATTTAGGGGTAACATTATGAAAATTAGGATTTTGGAATCTTAAGACATTAGGGTTTATAATTCATGGTTATTGGATTGTGATTTTAGGTTTACTGTATTGAGTTTTAAGGTTTAGATTTATTTGTCATAAGATTTTAAGGTTTTAAGGATTAGGGTTTAAGAAAACTTAGGGTTTACTGTTTTGGTTTTTCGAGAAAGTTAGGGTTTTTGGTATTTTAGAAAACATATTTGGTTTTAGGATTTAAGAAAACAGTTTAGAGTTTTATAAAATAATTATGATTTTTAGAAAACATAAAGAGAACTAGGGTTTGGAGATTTAAGAAAATATTTGGACATTTTGGACAAAAAGTTATGATGCAGATGAAAATAGTTGGGAAAAACAATTTAGGGTTTTAAAGCTTTTGGAAACAGAAGAAACCCTTTAGGGTTTTTAAGGTTTTTGGAAACAGAAGAGTAATTTAGGGTTTGTGAAGTTTTTGGAAACAGAAGAGTAGTTTAGGGTTTTTTAGATTTTTGGAAGCAGAAGAGTAGTTTAGGGTTTTTAAGATTTTTGGAAATAGAAGAAACACTTTTAGGGTTCTTAAGGTTTTTGGATATAGAAGAGTAGTTTAGATCATTGACTAAGGCTACTAGAAGAACATATGATACATTACTAAGTTTAATAATTTAGATTACTTAGAAAAATAAATGATGGAAACATTGTAAATAACATTAAACCAAAGATTTATAATCAAACCTCTGTTCGTTGGTTCCTCCGCAATTTGCTTCTAGATGAATAAGACAAAGGCACTGTGGCTACCTTTGATGAATTGTTGATTGCCTGCTTGTTGCTAATGTCTCTTGCTAGGGTTTTCTATCTTTTTTTACTCTGATCCAATCCAAGTTCAAAAGTCCAATCCCTCTCCTTTTCTATTTTGAGTTTTAATGTGTTATTTATAGGAAAACTTATAAGCCTACTTCTAATTGTTTAAGGAAACTCAAATTAATTAGGAAAAGAAACCAAAACAAAAAAGAATTTGGTTTCGAAAAAACTGCATTAGAAAATTGTGCTGGCGAAATAAATTGCTGGCGAAAACTGTGAGCTATGAAAATTTTATGGGCAGGCCCTAGGGCAGCTGGCCAATTCGCCGTAGGAATTGTAACATCCAAAAATTTTTGAAAATTTTTAATTTTTAGAAAATTTGATAAAATAAATTATAATTTAAAAGGATAAATTAAATTAATGGTTTTAAATGAAAAATGAAGGGATTTTAAATGAAAAGTTGGAATATATATGTGATATACATGCAAAATATACATAACATATATAAAAGTCAACACTTTTTAAATGAAAATGGTATTTTGGTAATTAAATCTTATAAATTCAAAATTAATAAAATAACTCAAAAACAAATTAATTTTGAATGGAAGAGGGAATTTAGGACTTTTAATTTATTAAAAAATAATTAAATTATTAAATGTTAAATTATTTTAATATATATATATGTGGTTAAAAAAAAAGATGAAAAGGAAAGAATATTAAAAGTCTTCTTCTTCTCAAGAACATGGCTTCCATGGAAGTTTGAAGACCAAGGATTTTGCTTCTTCCATACTCCATAAATTGAAGGAATTAACAAGTTTCAAGTGGATTTTTTGTGATTTCAACCAAAATTAGTAAGTTTCCATCCCTTTTCTTTGAATTCCTTGGAAATTTAGATTATGTGAGAATTTGAATTTTTATGTAGTATGTTATAATTGTTGGAATTGGTATGTATGATGTTATTTTGGGTAGTTAACAATGATTCTAAGGTTAGATTGAAGTGATGATGGAGTTTGGTTAAAGAATGGTGAAGAGAGAGAATTTAGGGTTATGGATTTTTGGGACTTTGAAAACATGAACTTTAATTGTGCAAATTGATTCCAAATGAGTTGTTTTGATTCATAAACAAGTATTTTAAAGTCAAATATTGGATTTGGTGGTGTTGGATTGGAGTTTGAGAATGGAAGAGGAGATTTAGGGTTTTGGAAAAGTGATTTTCCAAACTGGTTGAATTGTGTGATTTTATTTGTTTAAGCATGTTGTTTATTGTTAAAAGTGATGAATATAAGCTTGGAATGAGTAATTGATTGTGTTGGAATGGAAAACCTTCAATGGGGGAAGGTTAGGCCATTTTGGAGATTTTGTATATAAGAGTGTATTTTTATAATGTAAATGATTTAAATGTATTAAAATATGTTTTTAATAATACAAATAAACTTAAAACACTAATTTAATTGTAGTAGAATGGAATTCCAATGTTGAAGTAAGGAAATGCTAAATATTTGGAAATTTGTAGGAGTGATATGTAATTATGATTTAATGTTTGAAATGCCATTAAATGTGATACTAAATGATTATTTGCTATCACATTTGATTTAGGCATTGAGGGAGATTGATTTGCTTCATCCAAGTGGTGAAGGGCAAGTTAGGAAGATTGGATTGAAGGTTGTTTTTAGCTTGCTTTGGGTTGCTAGTGTAGGTATGTACAAACTTTGAATATAATGTCTATATTTGCATAACATTTGGACTTAACACATTTTGGTTGAAAAATGTGTTAAGCTACTTGGTTCATTGATTGTGCATAAATAATATGCTATGTCATTTGTAATGTCATATATGTGTTAAATGCATTGTGAAAAGCATTGATAATGGCTAATTTGTGTAACATGTGAAATATGCATATTTTGTGAAAATACCCAAAGTAATTGGGTAATGTGTTGTGAATGCAAAAATGAGATATGTGTAATAATGAAATGAATTGATATTGATAAAAATGAGAAAAGTGGGAAAAATGAGAAAGATGTGAAAAATGAGAAAAGTGAAAAAAAAATGATAATAAGGCAATGTGCCTAGATTAAATATGTGAAAATGAGAAAGATATTAATAATGAGAAATATGAATAAATTCTGTGCCTAGTATGTTATTCAATTTTCAGAGTTCTGGATTTGGCGGCATGCCTATGATTGCCTACGGGCTATACGCTGGAATGGTGAAAAGATTGGGTCGTAAGCCAAGCCAGCTGATAAATATGATGTTTTTGGGGTGAAAAGACTGGGTCGTAAGCTTCAAAAACTGTAATAGTCTAGCTGGGTTGAGGACCAAGATACTAGGGCCTAAGGGTCTAGCCGAGTTGAGGTCCAAGAGACTGGGGCTGTTACATTATCCATGGATATATATATATTGCCTACGGGGCTAGACACATGGTGTGATTATGGACCAAAGCAGTAACTCTAAAATTTGAATAGCATATTAGATCCTTTTTGGGCCCATGCTTGTCTTTGTTTTACTGTGAATTATGAATTATGATACAATTGAGTAATATAATGTTATGAGTTGCGCTTATGAATTATTTGAAAAATATAAGAAAGTGGATTGATGTTACATCTATATGCATTGTGCATTTGGTATTGCATTGTATTATATTGTTATTATCAAAGTTTGTACCACTAGGCTTCGGCGTAGCGTGATTGTTTCCATCGCGCAGGTGATAGAGTAGACCCAGTTGAGCCAGAGAGTTCTTATATACCAGGTCGGGTCTAGACTTGTAGTTGAGCTTGTAGAGTTGCTATCGAGATCAGAAACACTGCCAGCAACATATATATATATTTATGTTATTGTACATTTTGAGTTTTATGCATAATATATTATGTTTTGAATTTTACGTATTGTATATTATAAAGAATGTTTGGGTCAATGTATTTAAAATGGGAGAGTAAGTGTGTTTAAATTATATATATCTATATGTATAAAGGTTTGAGAAACTTGGTGAAATTGAGAAGTATGGTTGAGATGGTGATTGGAAATTATTTGGGAGTGTTTTCTTTTTGAAGGTTGAGTAATTGCTAAATTTTGGGATATCCAAAATACAGACAAAACTCTGGAGAATTTTTTCCAGAGATTTTTATATATATTATTTATTTTGGGTTCCTATAATAAGTAAATAATAATTATATTCTATTTAATTTTTATATATTTAGAATTTGAAATTTTAAATTAGAAATGTAAAAAAAATTTAGTAAATTCATCTGTGACATTTTTGTACCGTATATGCGTATTTTACATATGCTAGAAATATGTTTTGTATGTATATAGGGTATAAGGGTGTTACATTTTTTTTGGTATCAGAGCCTAGGTTTGATTTTCTAGACCTAGGTGGGATGATAGAGAGAGAAAATGGGGGATTTAAAAAATAGTTTTTAATTGTAATACATGCATTGGCACTGGCAGTTTCTGATCTCTGATATAGTATTTTCTGCTTTGTTTGCAGATATAGGTAGTTATGTTGTCTTGTTAACATCAGGCTGCTGAGGGTAGTGCAGAGAGTGTGGCTCCATATGAGGGTAGAGATGGAGCTAGAGTTGTATCCGCTGGTGAGGTATCTGTTTCTGTGCCTGTGAGACCAGCAGCTGATGAGGTTCTGCCTGGCTGGGTATGGTAGAGTTGTTGAGGCAGGCTCCAGTTCTACAGCAGCCACAGCCATAGCCGCAGCCGCAGTTGCCGGTGAGGCAGTATGATAAATTGAGAAAGTATGGGGCTGAGGACTTTGTTGGTACTATAGATCTTGCTGTAGCAGAGCAGTGGCTAGTCCGGGTTGAGAGGATATTTATTCAGTTACAGGCTAGTCCAGAAGAGAAGTTTGATTATGCCAGATCTATTCTGCAGAGAGATGCATATGATTGGTGGAAGACGGTTCCACATGCTCTGGATGATCCACCAGTCCTGACCTATGATGATTTCCTGCGGGAATTTGAACAGAAGTATACTCTGAGAGAGTATAAAAAATGCAAAGAAGATGGAATTCCTGAGTCTGAGACAGGATACCAGGACAGTGACCGAGTATGAGATCAAGTTTATTCGGTTGAGTCACTATGCTGGTGGGATCATTTTTGATGAGTTTGATAGGTGTAGGAGGTTTGAGGAGGGAGTGAGACCCTCTATCATGTGCATCATCGCAGGCTCTCGGTATCAAGATTTCTCCCAGTTAGTTGCAGCTGCCAGGAGTGTTGAGAGGGCGTAGAGTCTTGCAACAGCTACCAGGGTTGAGGAGACCAGAGTCAGGAGACCCCAGAGTGAGGCAGGGTCTTCATCAGTGAAGAGAGGCCAAGGGGGACATTTTCAGAGGTTTAGTAGGAGTCAGGGGTAGTTTGGCAGGTCAGTACAGCAGCAGAGACAGAGACAGAGACCTGCAATTTTAGTAGCTAGTGCTCTGACCCCAATGGCTCAGAGACCTACTCTACCTACTTGCGTTCATTGTGGTAGAGTACACGGAGGTGTCTGCTGGTGGAGAGGTGCTTCGGGAGTGTGTTTTAGATGTGGGTCATCAGACCATTTTATCAAAGATTGTCCTGAGCCACCAGAGGTTAGGCAGGCAGATACTGCATCTTCTCGACCCAATGTCAGAGGGGGTCGTGGTGGCAGAGGTTTTAGTAGAGGTCGTCGCCCTGGGTTTAGTCAGAGAGGAGGCTCTACATCCGAAGGCAGTAGGCTAGATGAGGCTGGGCCATCTCAGCGGGTTTATGTGATGTAGAGGCAGCCAGATGCTTTAGCCATCATTGCGGGTACATTTTCTTTATTTGGTATTTCAGTCCTTGCTCTATTAGATCCTGGATCTACGCATTCATATATAAGTGCATCCATCTTTCCTATGACTGAATTGCATTTTGAGTCCCTAGGATTTGATGTCTTGGTGACAAATCCTTTAGGGCATAGTGTTGTGGTGAGCAAGGTGCACCGAGATAGTCCAGTTGTTGTTCAGGATGAGGAGTTTCTCTGTGACCTGATTGAGTGCCTTTCAGGGATTATGATATGATTTTGGGCATGGATTGGTTATCCAAACATGGGGTTGTGGTAGACTATCAGAATAAATGTGTTACTTTGAGATCACGGGATGGTAGGGATGTTATAGTATCTAATGAGCAGAGGTATCTTTCATCTATGTTTGTTTCAGCTGGGAGGATGACTCAAAAGGGATGTGAGGTTTATCTTGGTCATGCTGTAGATACTAGAGTAGTAGGATCCCTGCTTGAAAGTATACCTACAGTTGCCTAGTTTTTAGATATTTTCCCTGATGAGTTTCCAGGAGTACCTCTTGAGAGAGAAGTGGAGTTTGGTATCGATTTGTTGCCTGGTACCACTCCTATCTCTATTACCCCTTATCGGATGGCACCTGCTGAGTTGAGAGAGTTGAAGGTGCAGTTATAGGAGTTATTGGATAAAGGGTTTGTCCACCCTAGTGTGTCCCCGTGGGGAGCGCCTGTATTGTTTGTGAAGAAGAAGGATGGCACCATGAGATTGTGTATTGATTATAGGCAGTTGAATAAGGTGACCATCAAGAACAAGTATCCTTTGCCTCGGATAGATGATCTCTTTGATCAGTTGAAGGGAGCAACAGTATTCTCTAAGATTGATCTGAGATCAGGGTACCATTAGTTGAGAGTCAGAGATGTGGATGTACCCAAGATAGCTTTTCATACGAGGTATGGGCATTATGAGTTTCTGGTGATGCCCTTTGGATTGACGAATGCACCAATAGCTTTTATGGATTTGATGAACAGGATATTCAGACCATATTTAGATCAGTTTGTGGTGGTCTTCATTGATGATATCTTTGTGTATTCACGTAATGAGGAGGATCATGATGGGCATTTGCGGATCATTTTGCAGACTCTGAGAGAGAAGCAGTTGTATGCTAAACTATCTAAGTGTGAGTTCTGGCTCGATCGGGTAGCTTTTCTTGGTCATGTGGTTTTAGTAGAGGGTATTAGAGTTGATCCAAGAAAAATTGAGGCTATCTTGAATTGGAGTCCACCGAAGACTATGACAGAGGTTAGAAGTTTTCTGGGATTGGCAGGCTATTATCATCGATTTGTGAAGGGTTTTTCTATAATAGCTACACCACTCACCATATTACTTCAAAAAGGAGTTAAATTTGTGTGGACAGATCGATGTCAGGCGAGTTTTGAGCAGCTAAGGGAGATGTTGACTCAAGCTCCTATCCTTACCCTGCCTATGGAAGGTAAACCATATGTGATATATAGTGATGCTTCACATAATGGTTTAGGTTGTGTTTTGATGCAAGAGGGTAGAGTCATTGCGTATGCCTCTCGACAGTTGAAACTGCATGAGCTGAATTATCCAACGCATGATTTGGAATTAGCAGCAATAGTCTTTGCCTTGAAGATTTGGCGGCATTATTAGTATGGGGAAAAGTGTTTCATTTATATAGATCACAAGAGTTTGAAATACCTGGGTGTTCAGAGAGAGCTGAATCTTCGGTAGAGACGGTGGTTAGAGTTGATTAAAGACTACGACTGTTTGATTGATTATCATCCTGGTAAGGGAAATGTTGTTGCTGATGCCTTGAGTCAAAAATCTTTGGCACGTTTGACTACTTATTCGCTCTCGTTGCTTGTTGAGTTGAGAGCATTGCATGCTAGATTTGAGTCTTCTTATGATGGTGCTTTGATGGCTCAGTTGCAGTTGAGGCCAGTCTTGTTGGATCATATTAGGGAGGCTCAATTAGCAGATGAGAGAATTCAGAAAATTGTGTTGGTTTGTTAGAAAGGGGAAAGTCGAGACTTTTATGTGAGGGGTGATGGCAGTCTATGGTATAGAGATAGATTGTGTATTCCTGATGATGCATAATTGAAAAGAATGATATTAGAGGAAGCACATCAGTCACTTTTTGCTATGCACCCTGGGAGTACCAAGATGTATCAAGACTTGAAACGACATTATTGGCGGTCAGGTATGAAGAGGATCATAGCAGAGTTTGTATCCATATGTCTCACTTGCCTGAAAGTGAAGGCTGAGCACCAAGTTCCTTCAGGGTTGTTCCAACCTTTATTAGTGCTAGAGTATAAATGGGAGCGAGTGACAATGGATTTTGTGACTGGACTACCTTTAATAACTCAGAAGAAGCATGATGCAATCTGAGTGATAGTTGATCAGATGATGAAGATAGCTCATTTTCTTCCAGTTCTGATGGATTATTCTCTTGAGAGATTGAATGAGCTATATATCAATGAGATAGTCAGGTTACATGGTGTCCCAGTTTCTTTGGTGTCGGATCGAGATCCCCGGTTTACTTTGAGGTTTTGGAAGAGTTTGCATAATGCTCTAGGTTCTCGATTGCATTTTAGTACTGCTTTCCATCCTCAGATAGATGGACAGTCAGAGAGAGTGTTACAGATTCTGGAGGATATGTTAAGGAGTTGTATCATTGATTTTGCCAGGAATCGGGATAGATTTTTGTCATTAATTGAATTTGCTTATAACAATAGTCATCAGTCAAGTATTGGGATGACTCCTTATGAGGCTTTATATGGCAGGAGATGCAGGACACCTTTGTGTTGGGATGAAGTTGGAGAAGGTAAACTGGTTGGTCCCGATTTGATTAAGGAAACAGAGGAGAAAGTGAAGGTGATTCGAGGTCATTTGAAAGCAGCTTCAAACAGATAGAAATCTTATTCAGATTTAAAGAGAAGAGACATAGAGTTCAGTGTGGGAGATAAAGAGTTTCTGAAGGTGTCTCCATGGAAGATGATTTTGAGATTTGGCCGCAAAGGGAAGTTGAGTCCTTGTTTCATAGGACCATATGAGGTGTTGGAGAGAGTTGGTCCGGTGGCTTATAGACTAGCTTTGCCGCCTGAGTTGGATGGAATACATAATGTTTTCCATGTCTCGATGCTTCGGAGATATAGGTCTGACCCATCTCATATCTTGTCAGTGGAGTCCATTGAGGTGAGTCCATATCTGACTTACGAGGAAGAACCAGTGGCGTTTTTGGCACGAGAGGTTAAAGAATTGAGGAATAAGAGGGTGCCACTTGTGAAAGTCCTTTGGAGGAATCATGCCACTGAGCAGGCGACATGGGAAAGTGAGCAGGCAATGCAGAGTCAGTTTTCCCATTTGTTCCAGACTTGAGGACAGGTAATTTCGGGGACGAAATTTGTTTTAGGGGGAGAGAATTGTAACATCCAAAAATTTTTAAAAATTTATAATTTTTGGAAAATTTGATAAAATAAATTATAATTTAAAAGGATAAATTAAATTAATGGTTTTAAATGAAAAATGAAGGGATTTTAAATGAAAAAGTGGAATATATATGTGATATATATGCAAAATATACATAACATATATAAAAGTCAACACTTTTTAAAAGAAAAGGGTATTTTGGTAATTAAATCTTATAAATTCAAAATTAATAAAATAATTCAAAAAAAATTAATTTTGAATGGAAGAGGGAAATTAGGACTTTTAATTTATTAAAAAATAATTAAATATTAAATATTAAATTATTTTAATATATATATGTGGTTAAAAAAAAGATGAAAAGGAAAGAATATTAAAAGTCTTCTTCTTCTTCTCAAGAACGTGGCTTCAATGGAAGTTTGAAGACCAAGGATTTTGCTTCTTTCATACTCCATAAATTGAAGGAATTAACAAGTTTTAAGTGGATTTTTGGTGATTTCCACCAAAATTAGTAAGTTTCCATCTCTTTTCTTTAAATTCCTTGGAAATTTAGATTATGTGAGAATTTGAATTTTTATGTAGTATGTTATAATTGTTGGAATTGGTGTGTATGATGTTATTTTGGGTAGTTAACAATGATTCTAAGGTTAGATTGAAGTGATGGTGGAGTTTGGTTAAAGAATGGTGAAAAGAGAGAATTTAGGGTTATGGATTTTTGGGGTTTTGAAAACATGAACTTTAATTGTGCAAATTGATTCCAAATGAGTTGTTTTGATTCATAAACAAGTATTTTAAAGTCAAACATTGGATTTGGTGGTGTTGGGTTGGAGTTTGAGAATGGAAGTGGAGATTTAGGGTTTTGGAAAAGTGATTTTCCAAAGTGGTTGAAATGTGTGATTTTATTTGTTTAAGCATGTTGTTTAGTGTTAAAAGTGATGAATATAAGCTTGGAATGCGTAATGGATTGTGCTGGAATGGAAAACCTTCAATGGGGGAAGGCTAGGCCATTTTTGAGATTTTGTGTATAAGAGTGTATTTTTATAATGTAAATGATTTAAATGTATTAAAATATGTTTTTAATAATATAAATAAACTTAAAACACTAATTTAATTGTAGTAGAATGGAATTCCAATGTTGAAGTAAGGAAATGCTAAATTTTTGGAAATTTATAGGAGTGATGTGTAATTATGATTTAATGTTGTAAATGCCATTAAATGTGATACTAAATGATTATTTGCTATCACATTTGGTTTAGGCATTGAGGGAGATTGATTTGCTTCATCCAAGTGGTGAAGGGAAAGTTAGAAAGATTGGATTGAAGGTTGTTTTTAGCTTGCTTTGGGTTGCTAGTGGAGGTATGTACAAACTTTGAAATAATGTCTATATTTGCATAACATTTGGACTTAACACATTTTGGTTGAAAAATGTGTTAAGCTACTTGGTTCATTGATTGTGTATAACTAATATGCTATGACATTTGTAATGTCATATATGTGTTAAATGCATTGTGAAAAGCCATTGATAATGGCTAATTTGTGTAACATGTGAAATATGCATATTATGTGAAAATACCCAAAGTAATTGGGTAATGTGTTGTGAATGCAAAAATGAGATATGTGTAATAATGAAATGAATTGATATTGATAAAAATGAGAAAAGTGAGAAAAATGAGAAAGATGTGAAAAATGAGAAAAGTGAGAAAAAAAAGTGAAAATAAGGCGATGTGCCTAGATTAAATATGTAAAAATGAGAAAGAGATTAATAATGAGAAATATGAATAAATTGTGTGCCTAGAATGTTATTCAATTTTCAGAGTTTTGGATTTGGCGGCATCCCTATGATTGCCTGCGGGCTATACGCTGGAATGGTGAAAAGACTGGGTCGTAAGCCAAGCCAGCTGATAAATATGATGTTTTTAGGGTGAAAAGACTAGGTCGTAAGCCTCAAAAACTATAACAGTCTAGCCGGATTGAGGACCAAGATACTAGGGCCTAAGGGTCTGGCTGGGTTGAGGTCCAAGAGACTGGGGCTGTTACATTATCCATGGATATATATATATTGCCTACGGGGCTAGACACATGGTGTCATTATGGACCAAAGCAGTAACTCTGAAATTTGAATAGCATATTAGATCCTTTTTGGGGTCCATGTTTGTCTTTGTTTTACTATGAATTATGAATTATGATACAATTTAGTAATATAATGTTATGAGTTGTGCTTATGAATCATTTGAAAAATATAAGAAAGTGGATTGATGTGACATCTATATGCATTGTGCATTTGGTATTGCATTGAGTTATATTGTTATTATCAAAGTTTGTACCACTAGACTTCGGTGTAGCGCGATTGTTTCCATCGCGCAGGTGACAGGGTAGACCCAGTTGAGCCAGAGAGTTCTTCTAGACCAGGTCGGGTCTAAACTTATAGTTGAGCTTGTAGAGTTGCTATCAAGATCAGAAACACTGCGAGCAACATGTATATATTTTTATGTTATTGTACATTTTGAGTTTTATGCACAGTATATTATGTTTTGAATTTTATGTATTGTATATTATAAAGAATGTTTGGGTTAATGTATTTGAAATGGGAGAGTAAGTGTGTTTAAATTATATATATCTATATCTATAAAGGTTTGAGAAACTTGGTGAAATTGAGAAGTATGGTTGTGATGGTGGTTGGAAATTATTTGGGAGTGTTTTCTTTTTGCAGGTTGAGTAATTGATAAATTTTGGGATATCCAAAAATACAGATAAAACTCTGGCGAATTTTTTCCAGAGACTTTTATATATATTATTTATTTTGGGTTCTTATAACAAGTAAATAATAATTATATTCTATTTAATTTTTATATATTTAAAATTTGAAATTTTAAATTAGAAATGTAAAAAAAAATTAGTAAATCCGTCTGTGACATTTTTGTACCGTATATGCGTATTTTACATATGCTAGAAATATGTTTTATATGTATATAGGGTATAAAGGTGTTACAAAAATTTCCTGCGGCGAAATGGCCCAATGCCAATTCGCCGCAGGAAATCCCAAGGCCATTTTGCCTGTAGGAAGCCTTGGCCAATTCCACTTTTGGCGACGAAAAAATTCATCGCTGATTTTTATTTATTTATTTATTATTATTATAAAAAATTATAAATACTAAAATAAATATTATTTAATTAAAATATCACAAAAATTATTTTGGACTATATAAAAAATATTGGACTAGACTGGGTCAAAAATTAAGGGTCTACACTAAGCCATTTTTAGTGTAGCTAATGGCAATGTTAAATATGTTTGCCTTCAGGCTATACACTGGGTGTTACTATTATTTGCCTTCGAGCTAGACGCTGGACTTCATTATTATTTGCGTTCGAGCTAGACAATAGGTGTCAAAATGGTATAAAATAATATCTCTGAAACCTAAATATTATATAGGATCATTTTGACCTAATGCATGTGAATGTGATAATGTAGACCCTTATTTTGGACCATATTAAATTCAAGAAGCTTAAACCTAGTTTGTTATAATTTTAAAGAGCTTAAACCTAGTTAAAAAAAGATTGAATCAAACTAGTCCAATTTATAAAGGCCCAAATTAAATTTATAAAATAGGTTCAGTTCAAAAATTAGGAAAAATGGATTCGATTCGATTTGGACTAGGCCCAAATCAACATGAGCATGACTTATGTCGATTTGGACCTTTCAAATTAAAATGAGCCTAGCTTATGTTGATTTGGGCACTCCAAATCAATATGAACCTCACTCATGTCGATTTCAATGATCCAAATCGATATGGACCCTGTGGTTAGATGATTTTAAAAGAGTTTAGTTTGTTTAGGAAACCTAATGGTGCTTAAATTGTGAAAATCTTGGAAACAAATTAACAGGCAGTGTTAACCCTAATTGACACGTTATAATTAGAAGGCAGGAGAGTAAAGGGGGGAAAGACCATGATTAAGAAAATCAATATCACTTTTTTATCAAAAGAAAAAAAAGAGACAAAGAGCAACAGAAACCAAAACACAATTAAAACACAGCTACAAAGGAGGTAGTAGCCATTGTCTCTAGATTGCTTCATTCATCCAAGTTTAAAGTTGGTCAGGCACTAGCGCGGGTTTCATTCAACATTTTTATATTGGAGGAGCCAACACACAGGTTTAGTTTTCTAAAGATTAATTTATTTAAAACGTCCAGTAGATATATCCATCCATTAAAGTATCATTAAACGATTTGCATATTAGGAAGTTATTTTAATACAGTAACAATGAAAGTGTTACTTTAATTTCAGTAGCAGTAGATATTTTGAAGATTGTTTAGTCCAGTAGCTAAATAATTTTGGTTTTGATTTTATATAAGCACTAGTAACATGATTTTAACTTATTTTGTGTAAATCTTAAACCTTGTTTCAAAACCTTAAAATTGGTAAGACCAAATCCCTAATCCCAAATACCTAACCCTAATATAAAAAACCTAAATCCTAAAACTCTAATTTCTAAGACCTTAAATCAAAATTCTCAATAGCCCAAATCCAAAACCGTAATCCCATATATTCCAAAATGCTAATCCAAGACCTCATTCCTTTAAGTTTAACCCTAGTTTGTACGTTTTATTCCTTAATTGCACTTTTAACCCTAGTTTGCACGTTTTAGTTCCTAATTGCACTTTTAACCCAAATTTTAAATTTTAATCTTAATTTATATCTTTATACCTTGATCTTTATTATTTAATTTATTTCATAATAGATGAATGATATGCTTAGATTACTCATTGATGATTAATCATATGATTTAAATTAATTATTTATTATGGATGATTGGTTTATATTCAATTATCATTTGGATTTTAAGGTATGTAAAAGGCATATTTCCACCATGTGGGTGCCTTAGCTATTTTTAATTATGTAATTTACTTTATGAACTTCTGGACTTTGTAAAGGACATGTTTTCACTTTTTGGTGGGTGTCCTATTTTATTTATTTTTATGGACTTGGATAATTGTAAGGGCATGATTCCATCCTCAGATGGGTTCCCATTTTGATTGTTTGGTTTAACTTAATATGATGTATTTTATTTTATAATTGCATGTAATATGTATAATACTATAATAACTTAAGAATCTTATAATATTTATACCTAAAAATGAGGCCGGTTCCAATGAACTGGGCGCTATAAGGGTGTTGGGTCATTCTTACCTTGCCCATGCATACGCAACTTTTTGAACCCAACAGGAGATTAGGGATTCCTTAGGAATTGAGTCATCCACCCATTTTTTTCTTTCCTAGCCTATCTGGGTGGTGACTTCATTTTCTCCAGGTTTAGGCTCATGTTCTCTTAGGCTTAGAGCCTAACAGTGTTGTAGTTGCAAGAACCATTCCACCAGGAGATGAGGGCAAAAATCCTCGCTCATAGATAGGTGACAGTTTAAAGTGAATGTGCATAAAATTTAATATGAAATTGCATACTACATTGTAAGTTTCGAGGAAAAAGCATTATGCATTGTATTTTCTTAAAGTGAAAAATGCTTAGCATAATTTATTTACCATGCAAGTGATAAAGTTGAGACTGAGAGCCTTGCCAAACCATAGCAAGTCTAGGGTTTCCATGTTTTAATAAATGTTTTTGGATAGGTTGTCAGATGACCAGAGCCAGTTACAAACATGTAAACATTTATTTTGTGAGAAATGATATAATAATGTACATTATGTTTACATACATAAAAATGTTGTGTATTGTAATAGTTTTTGGGTTGATGTTACAATTTTGGAATACTTTTGTATATTTATATATATGTAAATATTTTGGAAAAAGTTGGACAATTTTGAGCCATTGGGCTTTTTTTAGAATAGCGATTGTTTTGGATTTATTTGGACGTGTAAAATCTTTTGCAAGTTGTGTTACTTAAATTTTGAAAATATCTGAAATACAGACAAAACTCTAGTAAATTTTTTATAGAGATTTTTCCTCTAAAATTAGTAAATTTTGTAGTTAAATTACTCATGTTTATAATTATTTATCTAGTAAAGTATATGTTACGGTTTTAATCATTCTTCTTATAATTATGGGGAAATTTTCAAATGTCAAGGATGCTGACATTCTTGTATTTTTTATACGAATGTGGCATATACGGGATGTGTGTATTATATGTATATATGGTACAATGATGTTACATTACAGCTCTTCTCTCTTCTTTTGTTGCCCCGGCAGATACTCTATACTTTCCAAGAGTTGCTTAATGGTGTCATATCATGGATCATGATATGTACCATTCTCCATGATCATTTCATATTCATAGCAAGGAGTTAATATGTTGATCAAAACTAGAGGTTTGAGGTATGGGCATTATGAGTTTCTAGTAATGCCCTTTGGACTGACGAATGCACCAACAACATTTATGGATTTGATGAACAAGGTGTTTAGAACATACTTAGATCACTTTGCAGTGTTCTTCATTGATGATATTTTGGTGTATTCATGTAATGAGGAAGATCGTGATAGGCATCTACGAATTGTACTACATACATTGAGAGAGAAGTAGTTATTTGCTAAGTTGTCCAAGTATGAGTCCTGGCTCAATCAGGTGACTTTCCTCGATCATGTGGTATTAGAAGAGGGTATTAGAGTTGATTCGAGTAAAGTCGAGGCTATCTTGAATTGGAGTCCACCAAAAAATGTGACAGAGGTTATAAGTTTTCTGGGATTGGCAGGCTATTATCGTTGGTTTATGAAGGGTTTTTCTATGATAGCTTCACCACTCACCAAATTTGTAACACCCCCATATCCAATGCCCACACACTACAACCACAACAATGTAGCATAAGTGCATCAAACATAGGGATGCTACGGTTTTCTTAACATTCAAAACACTTTAAACTTGATACAATACCCTTATCATTATACATTATAGAAAAGTAGATCATTTACTTATAAAACAAAACATATTAGTTATATATATATATATATACATTTAAATATTACACAGCGGAAGTTATAAAATATGTACATATTTACATATTAAACATTTCTTTACAAAATATAAAGAAATATACATGATTGGCAAGTCTGCTCTGATCTTTAAGCTCCCAAAATGGATTCTTCAAGGTCTACTCTCACTTGGTCTTGATGAACTCTCGGGTTCAACTCTATCCACTCTATTACCTGCGCGATTAAACACTATCGCGCTAAGCCAACGGCTTAGTAAGATAAAACATGCTAATGGTATGCTTTAATGTAATGCAATGTCACATATGTTATTGATAAGATCAACATTATAAATATAAAGTTAACCACATAATTATGCATTTCACAAATCATAGTCATATGAGCATACCACATTTCAACATCTTTCCACATTCAACATTAATCAATCATACTCAATAAACAACATCTCATTTCATTAACTCATAACATTATTTAAGACATTCATATAACCTTGACACCTATGGGCCCAACAAGTATTTAATACGATATTCAGAGTTCAGAGTTACTGCTTTGGTTCATAGTCACAATAATCACGCCCGTAGGCAATGTATATACATGTATCTCTATCCATGGATAGTGTAACAGACCCAGTCTCTTGGACCATCAACTCAACACAAATGAGGAGATCCTCAACCCGGCAAGACTGTTACAAATCATATATCTCATATTCACAATTCTCATAGTGTAACAGACCCAGTCTCTTGGACCATCAACTCAACACATATGAGGAGATCCTCAACCCGGCAAGACTGTTACCTTTCATCATTTCTTAGGCATGCCACCCAAATCCAGAACTCTGAAACTGAATAACATATTAAACAAACAATTCATTTATTATATAGTTACCATTTCCATTCTCAAATTCTCATCACATTTAGGCAAACATGCCTTCTTTCTTTCAATATCATCATCATAGCCAATCACAATGGCATTGTCTCATATCATGTCTTATTTAAATTATCATTGCATCTTTGATATAAATTTCAATTTCAATGTATATTACTCATGAAACACATTACCATTCACAATACATAACATAACATTGTTCAATCTCAACAATGCAATTAGGGCAAAGAACAATTGATATGATTCATAGTTTTAGGACCTTACACATGCATTTGATTATATCATTCATTGATTCAAGTGTGTTTAAAGTGTTTAGGGTTAGGTTTAAGGACCAACCTACCTTTGGAGAACCAAAGCAATGCAAGAAGAACAAAGAATTAAAACCCTAACCCACACAATTGAGGGACACGGGCAGCCACTTGAGGGACACGGTTAGGGCAATTCAACCTCTTCACAATCTAATCCAAAAGGAATATTAGCAAAATGACCATATGCATAGTACATTCTGGTTTTAGACTCCATTTTATCCTTATTTTGAAAAATTGTATAAAATAATCTACTCGACTAAAAATTCTAAAATTTTTACAGAATTTAGTTTTGTATCTTAAAATCATTCCTTTAAAATTTCAGATCAAACTGAACACAAAATCTTGGTCAAATAGTTCACCTAACCAGACTGCCCCAATTGCCCTGCATCCTGGCAGCAGTTCTGAACTTTGTGAATTCCATAAATCAAATTCAATCAACGTGGTTCCAAATTATTTTTCTCAAATACTAGACTCACTAAGCAACAACATATCCAAAATTCAATTGGATATGATTTTTCTACATTTTATTAAAAATCCCGAAATATAGCTGTCTCAGTTAAGGTACCTTCTGGAACAGGTCTAATAAAAATAATCTTTCTAAACTCATAACCATTCCAAAATCGAATCAACATATTTTTCAGTCATTCTAGACTCATAGAGACACAACATATCAAAAATTCACTTCAAGAACATTTTTCTATAATTAATTAAAAATCATACAAGTCACAGCCTTTACTAATTGTAAAACAAAAAAAAAATTCACTAAACACAACTCTTACTCTTCCATCACCAACACCAACCTAGCTTCTTATCTTTAATTCCATTTCAACACTTTTACACACACCATACACAAACACACTCCATCAAACTCAAACAAAATTCCAAATAGAACAAGAGAAATCAAGAGAAAACTTACCTTAAATGAAGAATTTCCACAAATCTCTAACCAACACCCTTGATTCCTTCTTCAATTTGCTTCAAACCTCAAGATCACCTCTCTTTCTCTCTTTGTCTATGGGGAATCCGGCCACACATGAAGAGAAGCAGAAAATATGAAGAGCAATGTCAAATTTGGCTTCTTATATCCATCAAGTGTTTTTAACCTTGCAATTACTAAAACACCCTTCACCATTTAACTAACCTTTTGTCTCATCTAAGCCCTTATATGTAATTGCACACTCCACAAAAATATCTTCTTGCATTGACTCTATATTTGACCAATCTATATGTTATATATATCATCATATACACAACATATACATTTGTCTCTAAACCCTAAATTTCTTCTCCAAAACACATATACATATACATTCTCTTCCCATTTCTTTTCTCTTACAATTTAACACATATATTCAATCCAATATATAACAACAACAACAACACTAACAACAACATCAACAATAACAACAACATAACCAAGACTTCTAGGGCATACATGAGGATATTACAATTCTCCCCCTCTAAAAAGAAAATTTCATCCTCGAAATTACCTGATATCAAAGCTGAAACAACTGCGGATATTGCTCTCGCATGGATTGTTCACTCTCCCAAGTCGCTTCTTCTTTTGCATGATTCTTCCATAGAACTTTCACCAATGGCACACTCTTGTTCCTCAACTCTTTCACTTCTCATGCCAAGATAGCAACTGGTTCCTCTTCAAATGTCAAGTCTGGGCTCACTTCAATAGATTCAAATGGCAACACATGAGATGGATCCGACCTGTACCTCCTCAACATAGAAACATGAAATACATTATGAATACGATCCAACTCAGGTGGCAAAGCAAGTCGATACGCAACTGGCCCAACTCTTTCTAACACTTCATACGGCCCAATGAAACGAGGACTCAATTTTCCTTTCCGACCGAACCTCAAAATCTTCTTCCAAGGAGACACTTTCAGAAATACCTTATCTCCAACATTAAACTCTATATCTCTCCTTTTCAGATCTGCATAAGATTTCTGTCGGTCTGAAGCTGCTTTTAACCTGCCTCGAATCAACTTTACTTTTTCTTCAGTTTCTTGAATCAAATCAGGACCAATCAACTTATTATCTCCAAGCTCATTCCAACAAAGAGGTGTCCTACACCGTCTGCCATACAATGCTTCAAACGGTGCCATACCAATGCTGGATTGGTGACTGTTGTTGTATGCAAACTCCACAAGAGGTAAAAATCTATCCCAACTTCCAGTGAAATCAATGACACAGCTTCTCAACATGTCTTCAAGAATCTGTATCACCCTCTCTGACTGTCCATCCATCTGTGGATGAAAAGCAGTGCTGAAGTGCAGTCGAGAACCTATAGAACTATGCAAACTCTTCCAAAATCTGGAAATAAACTTGGGATCTCGATCAGACACTAAAGAAGTTGGAACACCATGCAGTTTCACAATCTCATGGATATACAGCTCAGCCAACCTCTCCAAAGAGTAATCCATCCGCACCGGAAGGAAATGAGCTGTTTTAGTCAATCTATCCACAATCACCCATATAGCATCATGCTTCTTTTGTGTCAATGGCAAACCAGACACAAAATCCATTGTCACTCTTTCCCACTTCCATTCTGGTACTGACAACGGTTGAAGCAACCCGGTTGGAACTTGATGCTCTGCTTTAACCTTCTGACAAGTGAGACATTTCGACACAAAATCTGCAATGTCTCTCTTCAAACCAATCCACCAATAATGCTGTCTCAAATCATGATACATCTTCATATTACCCGGATGCATAGCAAACACTGACTGATGTGCTTCTTCTAAAATGACTCTTTTCAATTCAGCATCATCGGGTACACACAATCGGTTTTTAAACCAGAGACTCCCATCGTCTTTCACAACAAAATCTCTTGTCTTCCCATTCTTACAATCTGAAATAATCTTCTGAATCTTTTTATCGGCCAACTGAGCTTCTTTGATCTGATCTAACAAAATTGGCTTCAATTGCAACTGTGCCAATAATGCACCATCAACACAAGGTACAAAACTGGCATGCAATGCTCTCAACTCAACAAGCAACGAGAGCGAGTAAACTGTTAAACCGGCTAAAGACTTCCGACTCAAGGCATCGGCAACAACATTTGCTTTACCTGGATGATAGTCAATCAAGCAGTCGTAGTCTTTAATCAATTCTAACCATCTCCTCTGACGAAGATTGAGTTCTTTCTGGACACCCAAATACTTCAAACTCTTGTGATCAGTGTAGATGAAACATTTCTCCCCAAATAGATAGTGGCGCCAAATCTTTAATGCAAACACAATGGCAGCCAATTCCAAATCATGGGTCGGATAGTTAAGCTCATGCGGTTTCAACTGCCTAGATGCATAAGCTATAACTTTACCTTCCTGCATCAATAAACACCCCAAACCTCTATGTGAAGCATCACTGTAGATCACATATGGTTTGCCTTCCACAGGTAAAGTAAGAACAGGCGCTTGAGTCAACATATCTCTCAACTGCTCAAAGCTAGCCTGACACTGATCCGTCCACACAAATCTCACTCCCTTACGAAGCAATCTAGTGAGTGGAGTAGCTATTAAAGAAAACCCTTTCACAAACCGTCTGTAATAGCCTGCCAAACCCAGAAAACTTCTAATCTCTGTCACAGACTTGGGTGGATTCCAATTCAATATAGCTTCAACTTTGCTCGGATCAACTCTAATACCCTCTGCTGAAACTATATGTCCGAGAAAAGCAACTTGATCCAACCAGAACTCACACTTCGACAATTTGGCAAATAACTGCTTCTCTCTCAAAATCTGCAACACAATCCGCAGATGCATATCATGTTCCTCTTCATTCCGCGAATACACCAGTATATCATCAATGAAGACCACTACAAACTGATCCAAATAGGGCCTAAACACCCTATTCATCAAATCCATAAAAGCTGCAGGTGCATTCGTTAGACCAAAAGGCATAACTAGAAATTCATAATGCCCATACCTGGTCCGAAAGGCGGTCTTCGGAACATCCTCAGCTCTGACTCTCAGCTGATGGTACCCAGATCTCAAATCAATTTTAGAAAATACAGCTGCACCCTTCAATTGATCAAAGAGGTCATCAATTCTAGGCAAAGGATATTTATTTTTAATAGTCACCTTGTTCAATTGCCTATAATCGATACACAACCTCATAGTACCATCTTTCTTTTTCACAAATAGCACAGGAGCTCCCCAAGGAGAAACACTGGGGCGAATGAATCCTTTATCCAACAACTCCTGTAATTGCACTTTCAACTCCCTCAATTCTGCTGGTGCCATTCTATAAGGAGTAATAGAGATAGGAGTGGTACCAGGCAACAATTCAATACCGAACTCCACCTCTCTCTCAGGAGGCAACCCTGGCAACTCCTTTGGAAACACATCCGGGAACTCAGCAACTGTGGCAATGCTATCAATAGGGGAACCCTTCACTCTAGTATCCACCACATGAGCAAGATAGGCTTCACACCCCTTTCTAATCAACCTCCTGGCTGCAACAACTGAAACAAATAAGGAGGCTAGCTGTTCCTGCTCATTAAATACTATCACCTCTCTACCATCACCCGTTCTCAAAGAAACAATTTTCTTTTTACAATCCACCACAGCTCCATGTCGAGATAGCCAATCCATACCTAAGATCACATCATATTCCTTAAATGGCATCTCAATCAAATCCCCTAAGAACTCCTCACCCTGCACCACTACTGCACTATCTCGATGCACCTTACTTACAACCACACTATGCCCTAACGGATTTGTCACCAACACATCAAATCCTAGGGACTCAGCATGCAAATCAGATACAGGCAAAACAGATACACTAACATATGAATGTGTGGAACCCGGATCAATCAAAGCAAGTACTGAAATATCAAATAAAGAAAAAGTACCAGCTATGACTGCCGATGCATCTGGCTGCCTTTGCATAACATACATCCTCTGGGAAGATCCAACCTCCTCTGGTCTATCCTCCCTGGATGTAGCACCTCCTCTAGAACTGAACCCTGGTCTACCTCCTCGGCTGGCACCTCTGCCTCCTCTGCCTCCCCTCACACTAGCTCGAGAAGCAGCAGAATCAACTGGCATCTGCTCCTGCCTCTCAGGACAGTCTCTCACAAAGTGGTCAGGTGATCCACACCTAAAGCATACTCATGATCTACTATGCCTCCAACAAACGCCCCCATGTCTTCCACCACACTGGTTACACACAGGTAAGGTGGATCTCTGAACTCCAGGAGTAGGAGCACTCGCTACTGAAGCTGCAGGTCTAAATCTCTGTCTCTGGAACTGCACTGACCTACCAGCTAACCTCTGACTCCTACTAACTCTAGGAACAAAGCTTCCTTTACCTCTTTTAACAGAAGAAGACCCTGCCTCAAACTGGGGCCTCCTAACCCTAACCTCTTCCTCTGAAGCAGCTGCAATAACTTGAGCTCACTCTACACTTCGAGCTGCTGCCACAAGCTGTGAGAAATCCTGATATCTAGATCCGGCCACTAAGCACATGATAGAGGGCCTCAATCCCTCCTCAAACCTCCTGCATCTATCAATCTCATCAGCAATGATACCCCCAGCATACTGACTCAGTCGAATAAACTCAACTTCATACTCAGTTACGGTCCGATGATCTTGCTTCAAATCTAGAAACTCTCTTTTCTTCCCATCTTTATACTCCCTAGGAGTATACTTCAACTCAAATTCCCTCAGAAAATCAGTGTAAGACAGTGTTGGAGGATCATCCATAGAATGTGGCACTGTCTTCCACCAATCGTAGGCGTCCTTCTGTAGCAAAGATCTTGCATAGTCAAATTTTTCCTCAGGGGTGGCTTGTAACTGAATAAAGATCCTCTGTACTTTGTCAAGCCACTGTTCTGCTACAGCTGGGTCAGTAGTACCAAGGAAATCCTCCGCTCCATACTTCCTTAGTTTATCATAGTGCCTTACAGATACCAAAGGCTGAGGGGGTGGTGGCACTGGTTGCACTGGTGCTTGTCTCATAACTTCCATCATATGTCTAAACCAGGCTGGCGGAACCTCCTCTCCAGCTGGTCTACCCGACACCGAAGCAGGTGCCTCCTCAACACTATCAACTCTAGCTCCCTCAGCAGGAGCGATACTCTCGGCACTACCCTCAATCGACTGACGTGAGTGAGAATCCATCACAACCTAAATCTGCAAACACAACATACTACATCTTATTAAAGATCAGAGGTTGCCAATCCCAAACATGTATATTATTCAAAAACCACTTTTAAAGTCAAAATAGTCTTTTTATTACATTTTACCTAGGTTGAGAATCTCAAACCTAGGCTCTGATACAAAAAAATTGTAACACCCCCATATCCAATGCCCACACACTACAACCACAACAATGTAGCATAAGTGCATCAAACATAGGGATGCTACGGTTTTCTTAACATTCAAAACACTTTAAACTTGATACAATACCCTTATCATTATACATTATAGAAAAGTAGATCATTTACTTATAAAACAAAACATATTAGTTATATATATATATACATTTAAATATTACACAGCGGAAGTTATAAAATATGTACATATTTACATATTAAACATTTCTTTACAAAATATAAAGAAATATACATGATTGGCAAGTCTGCTCTGATCTTTAAGCTCCCAAAATGGATTCTTCAAGGTCTACTCTCACTTGGTCTTGATGAACTCTCGGGTTCAACTCTATCCACTCTATTACCTGCGCGATTAAACACTATCGCGCTAAGCCAATGGCTTAGTAAGATAAAACATGCTAATGGTATGCTTTAATGTAATGCAATGTCACATATGTTATTGATAAGATCAACATCATAAATATAAAGTTAACCACATAATTATGCATTTCACAAATCATAGTCATATGAGCATACCACATTTCAACATCTTTCCACATTCAACATTAATCAATCATACTCAATAAACAACATCTCATTTCATTAACTCATAACATTATTTAAGACATTCATATAACCTTGACACCTATGGGCCCAACAAGTATTTAATACGATATTCAGAGTTCAGAGTTACTGCTTTGGTTCATAGTCACAATAATCACGCCCGTAGGCAATGTATATACATGTATCTCTATCCATGGATAGTGTAACAGACCCAGTCTCTTGGACCATCAACTCAACACAAATGAGGAGATCCTCAACCCGGCAAGACTGTTACAAATCATATATCTCATATTCACAATTCTCATAGTGTAACAGACCCAGTCTCTTGGACCATCAACTCAACACATATGAGGAGATCCTCAACCCGGCAAGACTATTACCTTTCATCATTTCTTAGGCATGCCACCCAAATCCAGAACTCTGAAACTGAATAACATATTAAACAAACAATTCATTTATTATATAGTTACCATTTCCATTCTCAAATTCTCATCACATTTAGGCAAACATGCCTTCTTTCTTTCAATATCATCATCATAGCCAATCACAATGGCATTGTCTCATATCATGTCTTATTTAAATTATCATTGCATCTTTGATATAAATTTCAATTTCAATGTATATTACTCATGAAACACATTACCATTCACAATACATAACATAACATTGTTCAATCTCAACAATGCAATTAGGGCAAAGAACAATTGATATGATTCATAGTTTTAGGACCTTACACATGCATTTGATTATATCATTCATTGATTCAAGTGTGTTTAAAGTGTTTAGGGTTAGGTTTAAGGACCAACCTACCTTTGGAGAACCAAAGCAATGCAAGAAGAACAAAGAATTAAAACCCTAACCCACACAATTGAGGGACACGGGCAGCCACTTGAGGGACACGGTTAGGGCAATTCAACCTCTTCACAATCTAATCCAAAAGGAATATTAGCAAAATGACCATATGAATAGTACATTCTGGTTTTAGACTCCATTTTATCCTTATTTTGAAAAATTGTATAAAATAATCTACTCGACTAAAAATTCTAAAATTTTTACAGAATTTAGTTTTGTATCTTAAAATCATTCCTTTAAAATTTCAGATCAAACTGAACACAAAATCTTGGTCAAATAGTTCACCTAACCAGACTGCCCCAATTGCCCTGCATCCTGGCAGCAGTTCTGAACTTTGTGAATTCCATAAATCAAATTCAATCAACATGGTTCCAAATTATTTTTCTCAAATACTAGACTCACTAAGAAACAACATATCCAAAATTCAATTGGATATGATTTTTCTACATTTTATTAAAAATCCCGAAATATAGCTGTCTCAGTTAAGGTACCTGCTGGAACAGGTCTAATAAAAATAATCTTTCTAAACTTATAACCATTCCAAAATCGAATCAACATATTTTTCAGTCATTCTAGACTCATAGAGGCACAACATATCAAAAATTCACTTCAAGAACATTTTTCTATAATTAATTAAAAATCATACAAGTCACAGCCTTTACTAATTGTAAAACAGAAAAAAAAATTCACTAAACACAACTCTTACTCTTCCATCACCAACACCAACCTAGCTTCTTATCTTTAATTCCATTTCAACACTTGTACACACACCATACACAAACACACTCCATCAAACTCAAACAAAATTCCAAATAGAACAAGAGAAATCAAGAGAAAACTTACCTTAAATGAAGAATTTCCACAAATCTCTAACCAACACCCTTGATTCCTTCTTCAATTTGCTTCAAACCTCAAGATCACCTCTCTTTCTCTCTTTGTCTATGGGGAATCCGGCCACACATGAAGAGAAGCAGAAAATATGAAGAGCAATGTCAAATTTGGCTTCTTATATCCATCAAGTGTTTTTAACCTTGCAATTACTAAAACACCCTTCACCATTTAACTAACCTTTTGTCTCATCTAAGCCCTTATATGTAATTGCACACTCCACAAAAATATCTTCTTGCATTGACTCTATATTTGACCAATCTATATGTTATATATATCATCATATACACAACATATACATTTGTCTCTAAACCCTAAATTTCTTCTCCAAAACACATATACATATACATTCTCTTCCCATTTCTTTTCTCTTACAATTTAACACATATATTCAATCCAATATATAACAACAACAACACTAACAACAACATCAACAATAACAACAACATAACCAAGACTTCTAGGGCATACATGAGGATATTACAAAATTACTTCGAAAAAGGGTTAGATTTGTTTGGACAGACTGGTGTCAGGCAAGTTTTGAGTAGTTGAGAGACATGTTGACTCAAACTCCTATCTTTACCCTGCCTATGGAAGACAAACCCTATGTGATATACAGTGACACTTCACATAGTGGTTTAGGCTGTAGTCTGATGCAGGAGGGTAGAGTCATTGCTTATGCATCCTGATAATTGAAGCCTCATCAGTTGAATTACCTGACTCATGATTTAGAGCTAGTAGCCATAGTTTTTGCATTAAAAATTTGGCAGCATTATTTGTATGGGGAAAAATATTTCATTTGCTTAGATCATAAGAGTTAAAAGTACATGGGTGTTTAGAGAGAGTTGAATCTTCGAAAAATATGGTGGTTAGAGTTGACTAAAGACTATGTCTACTTGATTGATTATCATCCTAGAAAGTGGAATGTGGTTGCGGATGCCTTGAGTCGAAAGTCCATGGTAGGTTTGACTACCTATTCGCTCTCATTGCTTGTAGAGTTGAGAGAAGGTAAACTAGTCGGTCCCGATTTGATCAAGGAAATGGAAGAGAAAGTGAAAGTAATTCGGGTCATTTAAAAGTAGCTTCAGATCGATAGAAATCCTATATAGATTTAAAGAGGAAAGATATAGAGTTCAGTGTGGGAGATAAAGTGTTCCTGAAGTTGTCTCTGTGGAAGAATATTATGAGATTTGGTCGAAAAGGGAAGTTGAGTCCTCGCTTCATAGGACCTTACTAGGTACTGAAGAGGGAGTTGGACCAGTGGCAAAAAATTGGCTTTGCCACCTCAGTTAGGTCAGATACATAATGTCTTCCATGTCTCTATGCTTCGGAGATACAAATCAGACCCATCTCATGTTTTTTCAGTAGAGACTATAGAAGTGAGTGCGGATCTGACTTACGAAGAAGAACCAATGTCAATCTTGGCACGAGAGGTGAAGGAGTTGAGAAAAAAGAAGGTACCACTTGTTAAAATTTTATGGAGGAACCATTCCATTGAGGAGGCGATATGAGAGAGTGAGCAGACAATGCGAAGCCAGTATCCTCAGTTATTCCGGATTTGATATCAGGTAATTTCGAGGACAAAATTTTTTTTAGGGAGAGAGAATTGTAACATCTGTTAATTTTCAAAAATTAAATTAAATGAATTAAATAAATAATTTAAATGAAAAATTGAAGGATTAGAAGTGAGAAAATAAAGTGTATATGTGATATATATATGAAATATATATAACATATACAAGAGTCAACATTAAAGATGAAAGTCAAATGGTCAATGGAAAAATTGTAAATATGATTTATAAAACTAAAATTAATTAAATAATTTAAAAATAAATTATTTATGGATGGAAGAGATAAATTACCATTTTTAAAATAAATATATAATTAATTAAAATATTAAAATAATATATTTATGGTCTTCAATTAAAAGTGAAAAGAAAGTAAAAAATATTGAAAATTCATTTTCTCTCTTCTTCTTCTCCAAGGCCGATCCACTATTGTTGCATAAGGAAGATTTTTTTTTTCTTCCATACACCAAGATTTTAAGGGTTTTTAAAGGATTGACAAGAGAATTAGAAGTTTCTCCATCAATTGGTAAGCTTTCTTACTGAATTTTCAAGTTATATGGAAAGATATGAAAATGTTAAGTTTGGGATTTTGATTTTGCATGTTATAATTGTTGGAATTTGTATTTATGATGCTATTTTGATTAGTAAGTAATGATTTTTAAGTTAGATAGGAAAAAGGATTAAGTTTGAGTTTAGTTTACATGAAGAAGATGATTTTAGAGTTACATGTATGCAGACCCCTTAATTTTGGCCCTAAGTTGATACGGTCTTAATTAAAGAATGCCAATATAAATTTGATCCGATTTACATCTTCTAATAAGTCGGTTTGGATTAAAGAGGCATAAATTCAATTGTAAAATTCTAAAATCAAGTTGAATCGGCCCAAATTAAAACTTTTCAGTCCATAAGTTAAAAAATACAAGAATAATAAGAGTCAGGTCGGCCAGGGTGACCTGGAGGGCCCAGGTCGACATGAGCATGCCTCATGTCTATCTGGAAGACCAGATCGACATGGGGTTGGACTCATGTCGACATGAGTGAGACTCATGTCAACATGGACAACTAGGTTGACATGGCCTTAATTCATGTCGATCTGGTTGCCCAGATCAACATGTTTTCAATCAGTTTCTTTAGATTTTTTTGACCAAAATTTCCTAAAGAGCTTAGAATTCGTCTGAAAGACAAATTAGCAGAGTTAGGTTTAGGGTTTTTTGATTGGTTAAGCCTATAAATAAGAAGTCTTAATACTTTAACAATGAGGGGGGAAAAAACCCTAGAGGTTAGCAATTAACATTAAGAGAGATTAAACTGCAAAGCAGAAAATGGCAAAATAAATTAGCAACAAGTAGCACTCATCAATCATCAATCCATCAAAGGCTGCAACGCTGCCTTTGTTCTTGTTCAGCCAGAGTCACCTATGGTGGAACCAACGATGCAGGTTTGATTATAAATCTTTAATTTGTTTATATTTACAGCATTCTTATATTTTGATTCAAGAATTGTTTAAGCATACGATAGTATTGCCATATTTTCTTTTAAGTGTTTCTATTATTTGCTTTGATATTAAGTCTTTCAGTAACATAAATTATTAATTATTAAACTCTAATCATATGTTTTATAAATCAGATTTTCCATTCATCTAGTAGCCTAAGTCATTGATTAAATTATCAAAACCATAAAATGTTCTTTTGTTTCCAAAACTTTAAAACCCTAAACTTTTCTTTTGTTTCCAAAACTTTTAAAACCCTAAACTATTTTTCCCAAAACTCTAAACCCTAAATTATTCCATTAAAGTCTTGAAACCCGGATTGTTTTTTAAAATCTTAATTTATTTCCAGAATTAATATTTCTTCTAAAATGATAAATCAAAACCTTAATTTTTCAAACCCTCATTTACTAAACCTACAAACCCTTAAGCCCAAATCCAATAAATCCCATAAATCTTTCTCTCTTAAATCATAAAAATCTTTAACCCTAATCCCAATCTTTAAAAATTATAAACCCAAATTTCTTAAGGTTCCAAAACCCTAATTCCACGATGTTAGCCCTAAACCCTAATTTGATTAACCAAAAACCTTACTACTTTCTTAAAATTATAAAATCCTAATCCATTCCATTTTTCCAAAAAAATTCTCATAGTAGCCTAAATAATAATAACAATAATTCCAAAATCCCAAAACCCTAAATGTTAATTAAAGAACTCTAAATTGAGACATAAACCTAAATTTGTATCTTTATTTGCTTTATTTAATTTTAGATTTGATTATGTAGTTTATTATATGTTTTGATGGTTGATTTATTTAATTTCAATACTTGATTTATTTAATTTATCATGGATGGATATTTTCTTTGTTATTATGATTATTATTTGCTTGTTTTGGTATTAAAATTGTAAGAGGTATGTTTTCACTTTGTGGGTACCTCATTAGTTAAATTTTATGTAATTTAAATTGCTTTTATATTTTGGACCAATGTAAACGATATGTTTCCACCTTTCGGTGGGTGTCCTATTTAGTTTTATACATGGTCGATGTAAGGACATGTTTCCATCCTCAGATGGGTGTCCATTTATTTGTTTTGTTTGGACATTACTCTGATTTTAATATTATTATGTTTTATTTTAATTGTTGCTTATAGTATGGATGATATTATTATATTTAAGAATTTTATAATATTAAGACTTGCAAAGGAGGCCGGTTCCAATGAATCGGGCATTGTGGGGGTGTTGGGTCGTTTCTCACCTTCTCCACAAGTACCCAACTTTCCGAACCCATTAGGGGGCTGGGGATTCCTTAGGAATCGATTCATCCACCCCTTTCTTTTTACTGGCCCGTCCGGGTGGTGACTCCATTTTCTCCGGGCTTAGGCCCGTGTTCTCTAAGGCCCCGAGCCTAAACAGTGCCAAAGTCGCAATAACCATTCCACCGGGAGTGGGGGGCAAAAATCCCCGCTCATAGTGGTGACTCCACTGGGGATAAGAGAATTTAATTCCATTATTCTTTATATTATTCTATTCTTTCTTATCATGATATTATCCATTGCATCATATTAGATTGCATCGTGTACGTGAGTTAGGATGCCCTTGTTATCTGTGTTGTGTTATGTAAGGGATACAATACTTTCACTAGAGGTATGGAGATCGAGCATGGCATAACCACTCATAGCCTTGTACCATTTGTTATATACTTGCTATGGGAACCTAAGCCTTTTGGCCCAAAGACTAAAGCTCATGTAATTGGCCTAGTTACTTTCCTTAGATTTTAACCCAAATGCTTGTTGTTTGACTATGGGTAATTTGTCTTGGCTTAAATCATGGCTTATTTTGTTTGTTCTTTTTTTAATATGACCTAATTACGTTGTGAGCTCAAATAAATTTTTCTCTAAATCCAAATGACCAAAGCTATTTTCAAAACTTTTCAAGGTGGTCTTTCGATATAAAATTTTTCTAAAAACAAAAGAAAAATTCTTTTCTCATGACTCAAATACAAAGCCCAAAATCCATTTTTTTCAAAAATCTTTTCACAATGGGCTTAGAAATAAAGTTATTTTCATCCAACCTTTAAAAGAGCTTACAAATATTTAGGTCAATTATGAAATACCAAAAAATCAATTGTGAGCCTAGTTTATACTAAGAATTATTAATCATGGGCTTGTTTTTGGCATGAATCATTAGTTACTTTTTTAAGTGAGAAATCTTTTTATAATAAACCTCTTAATTTAGTTTTAATCCAATATAGCATAAAAGCTACTTTAGTTGGTTGGATGGATTAAAGCCTAATTAATGGAAATTATTATGAATTGATTTTCATTTTTTTAAAAATATAACTATTGGTTGAAACGTCCAAGGGAAATACTCAAAAATTAGATACCCCATGTTGGTATTTTGTCAACCATATACCTAGGAAAAGAGACTCGCCATCCATGTGTGGAAGTTATAAGGTGGGAAGGAATGACCTAATTATCTTTCTTTGTTTATTGTTTATGCATACATGCATACATTTGCATCTCATTAATCTCTTCTGGCTCACAGCCCTGGATTACGATAGTTCAAAAGCTTATGACAATCCAACCTACGCCGAAGGCAAAGAATCTAGCAACGACTCAATCTCTTTTTCACCAAAAGCAATGGAGCCCGAACAAATTCAAAGAATGGTGGATGATGCCCTCAATGCCAAGATGGAAGAAATAAAAGAGGCCCTGGTTGAGACCATGAAGAACCAATTGGCTGCAATTTTAGGAAACAATGCCGAAGCATCTACTACCACTAAGAAGCCAAAGGCCAAGGGGAAGGCTAAAGTTGACGAAGTGGTTTTTGATGATGATAAGGTGATCATTGATGATGATGACAATTAGGCTCAATACTTCCAAGATCCTCAAGACAAGAAGAAAGAACCGAAGATTGTTGAAAGACCAGCTATGGAGAAAACTGAAAATCAAAGAAATGTTCGAAGTTGATAAATTATTTGAGCTAGACGATGAAGTTCCGTACAAGTTCAAGATGCCATCCTTTGCAAAGTTTGATGGAACTGGAAATCCACACCTCCATGTGAAGCAGTATATCACTGCTATGCAGTCTACCCGAGCTACTAAAGCTCAAACTCTAAGGTATTTTATGCTCTCATTGGACCCTATTGTCCAAAATTGGTTCAACACCTTAGAGGAAAGTACTCAAAAAGATTGGGACATGTTGTACAAGCCTTTCATTCAGCAATATGGGTACAATGTCGAGCTGAAAGTTACCTTAACGGAAGTTGAGTCCATTAGACAAAGGCCAAATGAGAATTTTGTGGACAATGTGAAAAGATGGAGAAATAAGGCTGCTTTGCTCAAGAAGAGGCCTGATGAATCTGATCAAATAAGGATGATTATGAGAGGGGTGTTGCTAGTCTTCGTGAAAGAATGTCTCATACACTCATACGTGATTTTAAAGATCTTCTCTGAGCTGGTCTGCAAATTAAAGAATGGGAAAGGGAGAAGAACCACTTTTCGGCAAGAAGGAATGAGAAAGGGAACTCCCAGTTGGGTAATCAAAGCGCGCAAAAGGAAGTTGATGTTAATACAACTGGTCAAGGAAATAAAAGACAATTCTCAGAATTGGGGTAACCTCTATCTTCGGTTTTCAACAAGCTACAGAAGAAGGGGTTGTTACAACCGTTGGCTCCTCGACCATTACATAATCCTCTGCCACCAAACTTCAATGTCACGGTCTTTTGTCAATTTCATCAAATGCAAGGACATGAGATGGATAATTGTGTCGTATAAGGATTTGATTGATAGTAGTAAGCTACCCGAGCCGGATAAGCCCAATACTAAAAGTAATCCTCTGCCTATGTTCAATAGAGTGCCACCACCAGCAACTTTCATGGTAGGAGGAGGATTGGAGGAAGATCTTGTCTTATCCTCCTTTCAAGATGGGAATATTGAAGATGTGAAAGGAGAAGAAGCTTAACTCAACAAACTTCCCTTGGCTTGTTTGTTTTTCTTATTTTATTTTCTTTATTTGGTGTTTTATGGAACAATCATATTTTTCAAATTTAAAGTTGTTTGAATAAATTACTTTCATTAAAATTTTTGTTGGTCTTTGTTCATTTTGGTGCTCAACCAATGAGGAATCTAGCTTGATGATTCATGAATTAATATATTTAGGCATCATGATTTGAATGACATTACTAGATGTGGGAATTATTCTATTGCATTGAGTTATGTATGCTTACTTAGAGAGGGTTCCTGCATAATTACCTTTGTCTAGGTCCTAGTCAGTCTTAGAACATATTTTGATAGACTTTAGAGGTGAAATTAAACTCTGCTTATTTTAAGAAAAAGATGATCTAGGCATTGTTTGACGAGCCAACAACTAGTATCCACCCAATTAAATATCAATCCCTAGTTGTTCCTTTGAGCCTTCATAAAACTTTAGCTATCTTTTCATTGGCTTACAAACCCCCAACAACCTACCCTGAGCTATTGTTACACTTTTGACAAGTCTTATGATCACTAAGATAAAGAGGCAAAAAGATCAAAGAATGGAATACATAGCCAAGACTGTAAAGATGGTTGATGTTCTCAAGATAATAAGGGTAGTTGAAGTTCACCTAATATCTCCAATATATCAAGATGATATCAGAGTAACAAATGATTTATCCCTGTTAAAGAAGATTTATGTCACTGCATGTAATATCCCCATATGTGCCCTAGAAGTTTAGATATAATTATTGTTTTAATTGAATTATGTGTGTAAGTTTAATTGAAAGAGAAAAGAATGTAAGATAGAAGTGTATATGTGTATATATGGATATATATATAACATATACATAAGTCAAATATGATGGTCAAAGAGAGTTAGTGGAAGAAGATATTTATGTGTTTTTAAGTAATTAATTAATTAAAGGAAATGGAAATTTAATATTGAGTGGAAGAGAAGAAATGGGATTATTTTAAATACTTTAAATACTTGGAGGAGGTTTAAAGGAATTTTGTGTGGAGATTAAAAGTTGACTTTGCTTCTTACTCTTCATTTTCTTCTTTGTCTTCTTTGTTGGCTGGACATCCAAGAGACAAGAGAACAAGAGAGAGATTGATGGTTTTAAGATCAAAGTCTAAGGAGATTTGAAATGATCAAGTTGGAAATTGTGGAATTTCATCAATTTTGGTAAGTTTTCTCTTAATTTCCTTTGTTGTGTTTGAAGTTGTGAGTAAGTTTGATTGTTGATAGTTAATGTTAGGAGTGTGTTGGTTTGATTGTGATATTGAGGAGTGTTTGGTGTTATTGATTTTGATTTGTGGGGCTGGAATGAAGAGAAGAGAAAGTTGGTTGGTATAGATTGAGTTGTGGTTATGTTCAAAGTTTTGATGATGTTTGTGATTTGTGTTTGATGTGTGTGTTTTGGTTTGTTGTGGTGTTGTTGCAAGTTTGAGATGGTTTTTGGGTATGTGTAGTGAAGTTTGTTTGAAGTGGATGTTGATGGAAAGAAGTGTTTTGTTGAGTGTTTGGTTGTTTTGGCCGGAGTCTTGATTTGTGGCCGGACACGCCCATGAGCACGTCCAATAACACGGGCGTGTTACTGGCCGTGTCAAACCTACTGCCAGGAGCACGTTTAGGTTGTTGGACGTGTTGATGTATTTATGTGAGGCAGTATGTATTACATGCCCAGTGACACGCCCGTGGTCATGAACGTGTAATAGCTTCTGTGTTGTGGAGTTAGGGCACGGTCAGGAACACGCCCGTGTGGTTGAGCGTGTTATGTGTAGAGATTGCCCTAGTTAACTCTTAACTTGATTACTTCTTATGTATCCTTAAGTAAGTGTGTGTTATATTTATTGGATTAGGTCTTGAAGAAGGTGATTGGTCATTGATTTAAGAAGCATAAGAACCTTGGGAAAGGGAGTGTTTTGAATTGTGTAAATTGCTTTTGAGGTAAGTACACATTCTGCATTATTGCATTGTTGATTCTTGTGAAGAATGTACTTTGTTATGCTTATATCAATGATGATATATACATGTATAATATAAATGATATGATGATACAAATGACTATACATTTGAAAGAGGAATTGCTAAGAAGGCCATTGTGATTGGCTATGATAACTCAAATGTGATGTGAAGCCATTGTGTTTAGCTATGATGATTCAATTGAAAGATATAAGGCATGTTTGCCTAATTGATGATGAGAATTGAGAATGAAATAATAAATGAATTGTGTGGCTAATGTGTTATTCAATTTTCAGAGTTTGTTGTTGGTGGCATGCCTAATGATAGTAACACTCTCTTGAAGTTAGGTTGGGCTTGATCCTTGAAGCCAAGTTGGGTAGAAGTTTAACATGTTTTACTCCCCTTGAAGCTTGGTTGGGTCTAGTCCTTGAAGCCTAATTGAGATGTTACAACCCTTGAAGCTAGGTTGGGTTGGTTCTTGAAGCCAAGTTGGGATGATACTTAGCATGCTTTGTTCCCCTTGAAGCTTGGTTGAACCTAATCCTTGAAGCCTTGTTGGGTTTATGATAATGATAAATGTGATGATTAAACCAAAACATCTACTCTGAAAATTGAATGGCATATTAGAGTGTTTTGGGCCTATGCTTGTCTTTGTATATAATGTGATTCTTGAATGGTAAAATCAATGGCACTATGAAGAAGTAATATGAATATTGTTAAGACATTGAATGTAGTATGATGTGGTAATGTGATGTGCTTCTATGTGTGTGGGTTATGAAATATAAAGGTATGTTGTTAGCCTTCCATCTATGATGTTGATTTGTTATTAAAATGTGTGACATTACATTGCACTATAGCATAATGCTAGCATACTTTGTACTACTAAGCCGTTGGCTTAGCGCGATAGTGTTTGATCGCGCAGGTGACAGAGTTGAACCTGAGAGTTCTTCAAGACCGAGTGAGAGTAGACATTGAAGAGTTCATTTTGGGACTTAAAGATCAGAGAAGAACTGCCAATCATGTATATATTCTATGTTTTGTAAACTTTGATTTATATCATATTTGTAATACCTTCCGCTGTGAATTATTAAACATTTTATATATAGTGTCTTTTGGATTTCTTTTATTTGTTTGAGATTGGTTTCACTTGTTTACAAAGATATGTGTTTTGTCTTTTTAAACCGTGGCATTTTCTATATTCAGTATACGTATATTACGATCGTTTAAGCATGCTTAGTACGTATACAGGATATAGGGGTGTTACAATTGTTTTGGTATCAGAGCCTAGGTTTGAGATTCTCAACCTAGGTAAAGTGTAAGAAAAAGAGTGTTTTGATTTTAAAACGTGGATTTTTGAATAATATACATGTTTGGCATTGGCAGTCTCTGATCTTTAATGAGAGGTATTTTGCTGTGTTTGCAGATATAGGTTGTGATGGATTCTCACTCACGTCAGTCAGTTGAGGGTAGTGCTGAGAGTATAGCTCCTGATGAGATTAGAGAGGGAGCTAGAGTGGATAGTGTTGAAGAGGTACCTGCTTCTGTATCGGGGAGACCAGCTGGTGAGGAGGTTCCACCAGTTTGGCTTAGGCATGTGGTTGAGGCTTTGAGGCAAGCGCCAGTGCAACCACCACCGCCGCCACCCGCACAGCCTTTGGTATCAGTAAGGCATTATGACAAATTAAGGAAGTATGGAGCAGAAGATTTCTTGGGTACTATTGATCCAGCAGTAGCTGAGCAGTGGCTAGATAAAGCACAGAGAATATTTGTTCAGTTACAAGACACTCTAGAAGAAAATTTTGATTATGCAAGATCCTTGTTGCAGAAGGATGCATATAACTGGTGGAAGACAGTGCCTCATGCTATGGATGATCCACCAACATTGTCCTAAGCTGATTTTCTAAGAGAGTTTGAATTGAAGTATACTCCTAGGGAGTACAAAGATGTGAAGAAAATGGAGTTTCTAAGCTTGAAGCAAGATCACCAGACTGTGACGGAATATGAGTTAGAGTTTATCCGGTTGAGCCAGTATGCTGGGGGTATTATATCTGATGAGATAGATAGATGCAGGAGATTTGAGGAGGGATTGAGGCCCTCTATCTTGTGTCTTGTGACTGGATCTAGATATCATGATTTTTCTCAGCTTGTGGCAGCAGCTCAGAGTGTGGAAAGAGCTCAGGTTATTGCAGCTGCTTCAGAGGAAGAGATCAGGGTTAGAAGGCCCCAGTGTGAGGCAGGGTCTTCGTCTGCGAAAAGAGGTAAAGGAAGTTTTGTTCCTAGAGTTAGTAGAAGTCAGAGACCAGCTGGTAGGTCAGTACAGTTTCAGAGGCAGAGATCTAGACCTACAGTTTCAGTGGCGAGTGCTCCAATTCCAGTGACTCAGAGATCCACTCTACCCATATGCATTCATTGTGGTAGGCCACATGGTGGTACTTGTTGGAAGACTGGTGTAGCAGGGGTATGTTTCAGATGTGGATCTCCCGATCATTTTGTGAGAGATTGTCCTGAGAGACAGGAGCGGATGTCAGTGGATACTGCAGCTTCCCGACCTAGTGTGAGGGGAGGTCGAGGAGGCAGAGGTTTCAGCAGAGGAGGCAGATCTGGGTTCAGTTCTAGAGGAGGTTCTACATCCAGGGAGAGTAGACCAGAGGAGGCTGGATCTTCTCAGAGGATTTATGTGATGCAGAAGCAACCAGATGCTTCGGCAGTCATAGTTGGTACTTTTTATTTATTTGGTATTTCAGTACTTGCTTTGATTGATCTCGGATCCACGCATTCATATATTAGTGCATCTGTTTTGCCTGTGTCTGCTTTGCATGCTGAATCCCTAGGATTTGATGTATTGGTGACAAATCCTTTAGGGCATAGTGTGATTGTTAGCAAAGTGCACCGAGATAGTGCAGTGATGGTGCAATGTGAGGAGTTTCTTGGAGATTTGATTGAGATGCCTTTTAAGGAATATGATGTGATCTTAGGCATGGACTGGTTATCTAGACATAGAGCTGTGGTTGATTGCCAAAAGAAAGTCGTTACCTTGAGAACCAGCGATGGTAGAGAGGTGTTAGTATCTAGTGAGCAGGGACAGCTAGCATCCTTGTTTGTTTCAACTGTAGTAGCTAGGAGATTGATTAGAAAAGGGTGTGATGCTTACCTTGCTTATGTTGTGGATACTAGAGTAAAAGGTTCTCAACTTGATGATATACCCACAGTTGCAGAGTTTTCAGATGTGTTTCCAGAGGAATTGCCAGGGTTGCCTCCTGAGAGAGAGGTGGAGTTCGGTATTGAATTATTGCCTGGTACCACTCCTATCTCTATTACTCCTTACAGAATGGCACCTGCTGAACTGAGAGAATTGAAGGTGCAGTTGCAGGAGTTGCTGGATAAAGGGTTTGTTCGCCCTAGTGTTTCACCGTGGGGAGCTCCTGTTTTGTTTGTGAAGAAGAAAGATGGTACTATGAGATTGTGTATCGATTATAGGCAATTGAACAAGGTGACTATTAAAAATAAATATCATTTGCCTAGAATTGATGATCTCTTTGATCAATTGAAGGGTGCAGCAGTGTTTTCTAAGATTGATTTGAGATCAGGGTACCATTAGTTGAGGGTCGGAGCTGAAGATATTCCTAAGACCGCCTTTCGGACCAGGTATGGGCATTATGAGTTTCTAGTTATGCCTTTTGGTTTGATGAATGCACCTGTTGTTTTTATGGATTTGATGAATAGGGTGTTTAGGCCCTATCTTGATCAGTTTGTAGTGGTCTTTATTGATGATATATTGGTGTATTCGCGTAATGAGGAGGAGCATGATAAGCATCTGCGGATTGTGCTGCAGATTTTGAGAGAGAAGCAATTGTTTGCTAAACTGTCAAAGTGTGAGTTTTGGCTTGACGAAGTTACTTTTCTCGGTCATATAGTTTCAGCAGAGGGTATTAGAGTTGATCCGAGTAAAGTTGAAGCTATTTTGAATTGGAGTCCACCAAAATCTGTGACTGAAGTTAGAAGTTTTCTGGGTTTGGCAGGCTATTACCGACGGTTTGTGAAAGGATTTTCTTTGATAGCTACTCCACTTACCAGATTGCTTCGAAAGGGAGTTAGATTTGTGTGGACAGATCAGTGTCAGGCTAGCTTTGATCAGTTGAGAGAAATGTTGACTCAAGCGCCTGTTCTTACCTTACCTGTGGAAGATAAACCATATGTAATTTACAGTGATGCTTCACATAGGGGTTTGGGTTGTGTTCTGATGCAAGAAGGTAAAGTTATAGCTTATGCTTCTCGACAGTTGAAACCTCATGAGCTCAATTATCCAACCCATGATTTGGAATTAGCAGCCATTGTGTTTGCATTGAAGATTTGGCGACATTATGTATATGGGGAGAAGTGTTTTATCTATACTGATCATAAAAGTTTAAAATATTTGGATGTCCAAAAAGAGCTTAATCTTCGACAGAGGAGATGGTTGGAGTTGATTAAAGACTACGACTGTTTGATTGATTATCATCCGGGTAAAGCAAATGTTATTGCTGATGCTTTGAGTCGGAAGTCTTTAGCAGGGTTGACTGTTTATTCGCTCTCGTTGCTTGTTGAGTTGAGAGCATTGCATGCTAGTTTTATACCTTGTGATGATGGTGCATTGTTGGCACAGCTGAAATTGAAACCAGTATTGTTGGATCAGATTAAAGAGGCTCAATTGGCTGATGCAAAGATTCAAAAGATTGTTTCAGATTGCCAGAATGGAAAGAGTCGAGATTTTATTGTGAGAGGCGATGGGAGTCTTTGGTTTAAGAGCAGAATGTGTGTACCTGATGATACTAATTTGAGAAGGATCATTTTAGAAGAAGCACATCAGTCAGTATTTGCTATGCATCCGGGTAATACAAAGATGTATCATGATTTGAGACAGCATTATTGGTGGTCCGGTATGAAGAGAGACATTGTAGATTTTGTGTCTAAATGTCTTACATGTCAGAGGGTAAAAGCTGAGCATCAAGTTCCAACAGGGTTACTTCAACCTTTAGCAGTGCCTGAATGGAAATGGGATAGAGTAACCATGGATTTCATATCTGGTCTGCCATTGACACAAAGAAAGCATGATGCTATTTGGGTGATTGTTGATAGGTTGACGAAGACAGCTCATTTTCTTCCGGTTCGGATGGATTACTCTTTGGAAAGGTTAGCTGAGCTGTATATCCATGAGATTGTGAAGCCGCATGGTGTTCCAACTTCTATAGTGTCTGATCGAGATCCCCGATTTACTTCAAGGTTTTGGAAGAGTTTACATGGTGCTTTGGGTTCTCAATTACACTTCAGTACTGCTTTCCATCCGTAGACAGATGGACAGTCAGAGAGAGTGATACAGATTATCGAGGACATGTTGAGAAGTTGTGTCATTGATTTCTCTGGAGGTTGGGATAGATTCTTACCACTTGTTGAATTTGCTTACAATAATAGTCATCAATCCAGCATTGGTATGGCCCCTTTTGAAGCATTGTATGGTAGACGGTGCAAAACACCTCTATGTTGGAATGAACTTGGTGAAAGTAAGTTAATTGGTCCTGATTTGGTTAAAGAAACTGAAGAGAAAGTGAAAATGATTCGAGATAGGTTGAAAACAACTTCGGACCGACAGAAATCTTATTCAGATTTGAAGAGGAGAGACATTGAATATAATGTGGGAGATAAAGTATTTTTGAAGGTGTCTCCTTGGAAAAAGATCTTGAGGTTTGGTCGGAAAGGAAAATTGAGTCCTCGTTTCATTGGACCTTATGAAGTATTGGAAAGAGTTGGGCCAGTTGCTTATAGGCTTGCTTTGCCACCTGAGTTGGAGAGGATCCATAATGTATTCCATGTTTCTTTGTTGAGGAGGTACAGATAAGATCCATCTCATGTGTTATCAGTTGAATCTATTGAAGTGAGTCCCGATCTGACTTTTGAAGAAGAACCAGTTGCTATTTTGGCTTATGGAATGAAAGAGTTGAGACATAAGAAAGTGCCAATAGTGAAGATTCTTTGGAAGAATCATGGTAGAGAAGAATCAACTTGGGAAAATGAGCAAGCGATGCTAAACCAATATCCTCAACTGTTTCAGATTTGATATCAGGTAATTTCGAGGACGAAATTTCTTTTTAGAGGGGAAGAATTGTAATATCCCCATATGTGCCCTAGAAGTTTAGATATAATTATTGTTTTAATTGGATTATGTGTGTAAGTTTAATTGAAAGAGAAAAGAATGTAAGATAGAAGTGTATATGTGTATATATGGATATATATATAACATATACATAAGTCAAATATGATGGTCAAAGAGAGTTAGTGGAAGAAGATATTTATGTGTTTTTAAGTAATTAATTAATTAAAGGAAATGGAAATTTAATATTGAGTGGAAGAGAAGAAATGGGATTATTTTAAATACTTTAAATACTTGGAGGAGGTTTAAAGGAATTTTGTGTGGAGATTAAAAGTTGACTTTGCTTCTTACTCTTCATTTTCTTCTTTGTCTTCTTTGTTGGCCGGATATCCAAGAGACAAGAGAACAAGAGAGAGATTGATGGTTTTAAGATCAAAGTCTAAGGAGATTTGAAATGATCAAGTTGGAAATTGTGGAATTTCATCAATTTTGGTAAGTTTTCTCTTAATTTCCTTTGTTGTTTTTGAAGTTGTGAGTAAGTTTGATTGTTGATAGTTAATGTTAGGAGTGTGTTGGTTTGATTGTGATATTGAGGAGTGTTTGGTGTTATTGATTTTGATTTGTGGGGCTGGAATGAAGAGAAGAGAAAGTTGGTTGGTATAGATTGAGTTGTGGTTATGTTCAAAGTTTTGATGATGTTTGTGATTTGTGTTTGATGTGTGTGTTTTGGTTTGTTGTGGTGTTGTTGCAAGTTTGAGATGGTTTTTGGGTATGTGTAGTGAAGTTTGTTTGAAGTGGATGTTGATGGATAGAAGTGTTTTGATGAGTGTTTGGTTGTTTTGGCCGAAGTCTTGATTTGTGGCCGGACACGCCCATGAGCACGTCCAAAGTCCTTAGCCGTGTCAATTGTTCTGTGTGGCAGTAGGTTTGACACGGCCAGTAACACGCCCGTGTTATTGAGCGTGTCATAGCTACTGTGAGAATGGAGAATTTACACGGCCAGGAGCACGTTCAGGTTGTTGGACGTGTTGATGTATTTGTGTGAGGCAGTATGTATTACACGCCTAGTGACACGCCCGTGGTCATGAACGTGTAATAGCTTCTGTGTTGTGGAGTTAGGGCACGGTCAGGAACACGCCCGTGTGGTTGAGCGTGTTATGTGTAGAGATTGCCCTAGTTAACTCTTAACTTGATTACTTCTTGTGTATCCTTAAGTAAGTGTGTGTTATATTTGTTGGATTAGGTCTTGAAGAAGGTGATTTGTCATTGATTTAAGAAGCATAAGAACCTTGGGAAAGGGAGTGTTTTGAATTGTGTAAATTGCTTTTGAGGTAAGTACACATTCTGCATTATTGCATTGTTGATTCTTGTGAAGAATGTACTTTGTTATGCTTATATCAATGATGATATATACATGTATTATATAAATGATATGATGATACAAATGACTATACATTTGAAAGAGGAATTGCTAAGAAGGCCATTGTGATTGGCTATGATAACTCAAATGTGATGTGAAGCCATTGTGTTTGGCTATGATGATTCAATTGAAAGATATAAGGCATGTTTGCCTAATTGATGATGAGAATTGAGAATGAAATAATAAATGAATTGTGTGGCTAATGTGTTATTCAATTTTCAGAGTTTGTTGTTGGTGGCATGCCTAATGATAGTAACACTCTCTTGAAGTTAGGTTGGGCTTGATCCTTGAAGCCAAGTTGGGTAGAAGTTTAACATGTTTTACTCCCCTTGAAGCTTGGTTGGGTCTAGTCCTTGAAGCCTAATTGAGATGTTACAACCCTTGAAGCTAGGTTGGGTTGGTTCTTGAAGACAAGTTGGGATGATACTTAGCATGCTTTGTTCCCCTTGAAGCTTGGTTGAACCTAATCCTTGAAGCCTAGTTGGGTTTATGATAATGATAAATGTGATGATTAAACCAAAACATCTACTCTGAAAATTGAATGGCATATTAGAGTGTTTTGGGCCCATGCTTGTCTTTGTATATAATGTGATTCTTGAATGGTAAAATCAATGGCACTATGAAGATGTAATATGAATATTGTTATGACATTGAATTTAGTATGATGTGGTAATGTGATGTGCTTCTATGTGTGTGGGTTATGAAATATAAAGGTATGTTGTTAGCCTTCCATCTATGATGTTGATTTGTTATTAAAATGTGTGACATTACATTGCACTATAGCATAATGCTAGCATACTTTGTACTACTAAGCCGTTGGCTTAGCGCGATAGTGTTTGATCGCGCAGGTGACAGAGTTGAACCTGAGAGTTCTTCAAGACCGAGTGAGAGTAGACATTGAAGAGTTCATTTTGGGACTTAAAGATCAGAGAAGAACTACCAATCATGTATATATTCTATGTTTTGTAAACTTTGATTTATATCATATTTGTAATACCTTCCGCTGTGAATTATTAAACATTTTATATATAGTGTCTTTTGGATTTCTTTTATTTGTTTGAGATTAGTTTCACTTGTTTACAAAGATATGTGTTGTGTCTTTTTAAACCGTGGCATTTTCTATATTCAGTATACGTATATTACGATCGTTTAAGCATGCTTAGTACGTATACATGATATAGGGGTGTTACACTGCACTCATCCATTATTAGAAACCCAAGTTGGTATAAACAAGATAACTATTTTTGAGCTAGAACCAAAAAAAAAGAATAAAAGCAAAAAAAAAAGGAAAAAGAAAAAGAAAAAAAAAGGAAAAGAAAAGAAGAAAAAGAAAAAGAAAAAAAATAATAAAACCCAAAACGTTTCAGAAAACCAACTGCGTTCTCTTTTAACTAAAGCAGCAAAATGTTTCCATTTGATTTTTAAGGATAGTTTGACTGGAATTGGTCTAACCCAACCAAAGATTCAATCAAAATTAGAGAAATATAAGAAAGGTCGTCCAGTTCTTGAAAATCCAGTACTTGATAGTCATATAGGAAAGAAAGACAAAATGATAAAATGCTTAAAAAGAAAAGGGAAGAGTAAGAAAAAGAAAGAGAAAGAAAAAATGATGATGGGTACCAAATTTTTTGTAAAGCCAAAGATTGTCCCAATCATGATCTAGATTAATGCCAAGAAGATACAAGGAATTTGGAGTCTAGCAAGATTTCTCCCAACTGCGTAAAGTTCCAACAAGTAGTTTGTAGTGTGAAGGTTTGCCCATAGTGTCACAAAGGCTCAAAATTACAAAAGGCCTTCATTTAACATGTGTCCCTTATAGACCCCATTTCAAGCCTAACAAAGACCTATTTATCTCTCTTGGTAGGTGTGAGCTGGGATTTTTGCCCCCACTCCTGGTGAAATAGTTCTTGCGATTTCGGCACTGTTTAGGCTCGGGGCCTTAGAGAACACGGACCTAAGTCCGGAGAAAATGGAGTCGCCACCCGGACGGGCCAGAAAAAAAGAAAGGGGTGGATGACTCGATTCCTAAGGAATATCCAACCCCCTAATGGGTTCGAAAAGTTGGGTACGTGTGGGGAAAGTGAGAAATGGCCCAGCACCCCCCACAACGTCCGATTAATTAGAACCACCCTCCTTTATAGGTCTTAATATTATAAAATTCTTAAATATAACAACATTATCCATATTACACACAATAATTAAAAGAAAGAATCAATATATTAAAATCAAAGCAAGGTCCAAGCAAAACAAATAAATGAACACCCATCCAAAGATGGAAACATGTCCTTACATCACATGCCTAAATAGGACACCCACCAAAAGGTAGAAACATGCCTTTTACATTGGTTCTAAAATAGAAAAGCAATTTAAATTACATGATATTTAACTAATGAGGTACCCACCAAGTGGAAACATACCTCTTACAACATTTGGAAGTCTAAATAAATTGATAAAAGTAAATAACCATTCATCAAAGATATTAAACATCAATAGAAAGTAAACATCCATCCATGACAAATTAAATAAACCAAACATTGAACTTAAATAAATTAAATCATAAGAAATAAATCAAAGCATAATCAAATATAGAATTGAATAAGGTAAATAAAATTCCAATTATAGCTACTGTTTCCATTTAGGGTTCTTTATTTCTTGTGTTTAAGGTTTTGTAATTAATGGAATTTGGCTACTGTGACTTTAAGAGAATTAAAATAGATTGAGGATTTTATGTTTTAAAAGGTTGGTAAGACTCTTTGATTAACCAAACTAGGGTTTATGATGTAAAATCGTGAAACTAGAATTTGGACTCTTTAAAACACTTAAATTTTGTGATTTATGGTTAATGAATTGTTGATTTGAGCTTACTGTGTAAAAAGTATAACCTTTGTATTTTTATAGTTTTTAAAGTTTTAAAGGATTTAAGGTTTAAAAAAAATTAGGGTTTAAGGTTTTAAAGGGTTAGGGTTTTACTATTTTAGGTTTGGAGTTGAGTTAGGGTTTAGTGTTTTAAAATTAGGGTTTCGATGGATGCATGAAGCTTTTAGGGTTTGAAAAACAATTTGATACTTTTATAAGGTTTTATGAAAATAAACAAACGATTTAAAGTTTATAAAAGAAAAAAAGAAATTTTAAAAGCTTTTGGAAAGAAACAGAATATAATATAAGGGTTTTGATAAATTGGAAAATAAATTAGGGTTTTGGGGTTTTGAAGAAACTAAATTAATAACTTTAAATTCTTTGGAAAATAAAGCAACAAATTAGTGTTTTTAACTTTAGAAAAGCTAAATTAAAGTTCTAGGGTTTTTTATTTTGAAAGATACAACTTCCTAGTTTTAGCTACTGTGAAAAATATAACAAAAAAAGAATTTAATACATACCTCCTTTTGATGGTTCCTCCAAAAAATAATTCTTCTTGGATGAATTAAAACAAAAGCAAATGCTGCCTTTGATCGTTTGTTAATGCTTTTCTGCTCTCTCGAAAGAAAAATCAGCTTGATTAAAGTTTCCTTCACAGATTCAGTTTCAAACTCTTTCAATTTTCCTCCTAATTTCTGATTCCCTTTTCCCTCTCTCTACCTCCTTATTTATAGAAGTTTTTTCATGTTTTTTCCTAGTTACTCATGGGATACAATATTTAATAAGAAAAGGAAACCGAAACCCAATTGTATTAGGTTTCGAAAAATTTGCGTCGAAAAATTTCGCTGGCGAAAAAAAAAACTGCTGCTGAAAAATTACTCTGGCGAAAAAAATTGGCTGCGAAAAAATTGTGCTGGCAAAAAAGCTGTGGCAGCTGGCTGCAGCAGTTGCGGGCGAAATGCGCCTGGGGGCCATTTCGCCCGCAGGAAAATCCTGCGGACGAAATGGCCTTATGCCAATCCGACTTTTTCTTTTCATTTTTAATTTTTATCTCTTTATTTATTTATTTATTTTATATATTATTTATTTTTGTTTATTATTTTTGAAGCAAATATTACATACTTAAAATAACAAAAATTATTTTTTGGACAAAAAAATTTATTAGACAACACAAAAATTATTTTTGACTAATTAAATATATTAGACCGGACTGGATAAAAAATTAAGAGTCAACAGTTTACCCCCTGCTTGAATGATCTGAAACTTTAATGAAAGAAAGTGAAAAGCAAGAAGACTTAATTTTTAAGGTGGTGGAGGTTTTGGGTTCTGGACCAAGTTCGAGTTCTTGACTCAAAGATAATTCTAAGATCTGGACCTAAGGAAAATTTGGGTTCTAGGCCCAAGCTAAGTTCTGGACTTAGAAAAAATTCTAGGTTCTGGACCTAATGGTAAAATTGGGTTATGGACTCTAGCTATGTTCTTGTACTTAGAAATAAATTCTAGGCTCTGGACCTAAGGAAAATTTGGTTTCTGGACCCGAGCTAAGTTCTTGGACTTAGAAATAAATTCTAGGTTCTAGACCTAATGGAAAATTTTGGTTCTAGACCCGAGCTATGTTCTGGACTTAGAAACAAATTCTAGGTTCTGGACCTAAGAACAATTTGGGTTCTAGACCCGAGCTAAGTTCTGGACTTAGGAAAAATTCTAGGTTCTGGACCTAAGAAAAATTTGGGTTTTGGACCCAAGCTAAGTTATGGATTTAGGAATAAATTCTAGGTTCTAGACCTAAGGAAAATTTGGGTTTTGGACCCAAGCTAAGTTCTGGACTTAGAAATAAATTCTAGGTTCTGGACCTAAGGAAAATTTAGATTCTGGACCCGGTTCGAGTTCTGGACTAAAGGATAATTCTAGGTTCTTGACCTAAGAAAAATTTGGGTTCTGGACCCGAGCTAAGTTCTTGGACTTAGAAATAAATTCTAGGTTCTGGACCTAATGGTAAAATTAGGTTCTAGACCCGGTTCGAGTTCTGGACTCAAGGATAATTATAGGTTCTGGACCTAATGAAAATTTGAGTTCTGGACCCGGTTCGAGTTTTGGACTCAAGGATAATTCTAGGTTCTGGACCTAAGAAAAATTTGGGTTCTGGGCCCGAGCTAAGTTCTTGGACTTAGAAATAAATTTCAGATTCTGGACCTAATGGTAAAATTGGGTTCTGGACCCGGTTCGAGTTCTGGACTTAAGGATAATTCTAGTTTCCTGACCTAAAGAAAATTTGGGTTCTAGACTCGAGCTAAGTTCTGGATTTAGGGAAAATTCTAGGTTCTGAACCTAAGAAAAATTTGGATTCTGGACCCGAGCTAAGTTATGGATTTAGGAATAAATTCTAGGTTCTGGATCTAATGAAATTTTGAATTCTGGACCCGAGCTAATAATTTTTTATTTCAAAAAGTTTAGCTAATTTTTATGCATGTCTTCTTATTGACCCCTGGGTGTAAAAATATTTATATACCCGCAATTAATTGAATGATTAAAGTGAATAAATGAATTCACTATTATTTAATGTGTAATCACTGTTCATGCACTATTTACTATTCATAAATAGTATTTGCAAATAGTATCAAATCGTATTTACTATTGGAAATAGTACTTTTACTATTTATCAATAGTAATACTATTTATAAATAGTAATATTTACTATTTATCAATAGTAATACTATTTTTAAATAGTAAATTTACTATTTGTCAATAGTAACATTTACTATTTATGAATAGTAAATTTACTATTTATGAACAGTCTTGAATTTTGTTTTTTGCTTGCCGTCTCTCTATAAAAAGCCACCATTCCTTCATTTTACTTCACATCACGATTTTAATTTCGTAATTCTCTCAAATTTCTTTTCAATTTTAGCATATATTTTTCAAAAACAATGCATGCTTCGAGGTTAGGGACTCATTCTAATGCCAAGTTATTGGAGTTTATTCGGCATCATGAAGATGAAAATTTAGATATACTAGCCGGAATGCCGCTCCATCGCAATTCCAATCCAAAGAGCGAGGTAATTATTTTTCCCTCCTTTATTTCTCTTGATTTTTTTTCTTTTTTCATTTTATTTATTTATTTTTTATTGTTTACCTTTATTTTTTATGTTTTGTTTATTTATTTATATTTTATATTTTATATTATTATTCTTTTTTAGAAAAAATAAATTAATTTAAGTAGATAGGATAATATGAACTTACCTGGGTCTGTGTTAGCATGATCGTTGTGTTGTTCGGGCTGGAGGATGTATTTACAAAGCTTGACAATGGTACGATGTAGTGCCTTCTCGGGTAAGGCGGATTATCCGAGATTGCGGCTTTGAGCAGTTCATCTTACAATTGCCATCCCAGGAATATCAGATAGATAGGAGCGTAGTCCAGGTGCTTGCAGAGCGATGGTTGGATACAACCCACACTTTTCACTTGCCCATTGGAGAGATGACAATTGGTCCGGTCGATTTTACTACCATAACTGGCCTTCGATATGATGGTGCTCCAGTTCGCCTGACCAACGATACTTTAACATTTGAAGAAATTCAGGAATTAATTGGTATGGAACCATCATATAAAGGGCCTTTTAAGATAAAAATTGAGTCAATGCGTAGTTATTGGATGAACTATGAAGGACGAGTTGGTAGAGACATGATTGAACAGTATGCTCGAGGATTTTTTGTTATATCTGCTCGGGTCGACCATCTTAGGCAGTATTAAATCCTCCATTCACTTGTCAGTGTTGAGTGCCCTTTCTTATCTCAGAATGGTACCATCTTCTGGCTGGGGTGAAGGTGGTCTCGCGTGTCTTTACCATGGTCTTGATAAGCTTTTTCGAAACAAGAAGTCTTTTGTCTGCTTGATGGCGGTTGTCAAGGTATTCTTTTCCTTCACCAATGTTATTTCCACTTTTCCTTGCATGGATTTGATCTTTACTATTATTGTTCTAGGTATGGGCATATGAACATACATCGTAAGGGTACCCGATATTTCCCAAGAGAGAGTCGGGTATCCGAGATTAAAGTTTTGGTTGTCCGATCGTGTGGACGCTCCCGGCTCTCATTACGTGCATACTCACCGCTATGTGTTAGCCGCTTAACCTGCGACCAGGTAAAATAACATTAGTATACTTTAAATTTTATGTGAAAGTTTTACTTACCTTATGTTATTTTGCAGGTGAATTTAGCCTGGTGGAGCCTAGAAGAGCGAGCAAACTGGTCTCCTTTGATGAGGACTGCACTATCTTCCCAACATTCTCTCCGAATTATTGCTGGCCTAGTATCTAGTGGCTGGTTTCTCAGGGAGAGAGTTTATGAATGGTTTCTCGGTCCAGAGCAGCGGAGGTTTCCGATGCAAATTCCAGAATATACTTTAAATATTATATTAATGCCGGAGGATGCATGGTGGTCGGCCCGGTATGGTTATGGTGCCGAGTCATTTCTCCATTCACCGGGTCCATTTTATGCCCATTTTATTCAAATAAGACTCTTGAACTTTGATGTATCTCCTATCGGTGTGCGAGAGATTTCCTATGAAAATGAGGGTAGAGATGAGGAGGAACATCACTGAGATGTAGGAGAGTCTATTCCACATCTCGGGGCCAATACTTCTCAGGTAAAACTTTTACCACTTTTCCCTTGCAATTGCTTCTTTCTTTTTCTTGATTCTTTAATGATTGCTGCAGGCTGTTATCTCATTTGATCATGAGGCTGGACCTTCTTTTACTGCACCTTCGTTTGCTCATTCTAGCCCGCCAGATATGCCATCTCATCCGCAAGGCATTGATATGAACTACCTGGTACAATTTTTATAGTAGTTTATGCTATATGTATGCATGATTATGTATGCTCTTACATTTTTCCTTCTTGGCTCACAGCGGATGCTCGAAGAACAAAATAAGAAACTTCACGAAGAGTTGGCTGAAAGTCATCTGCAGGCTTCTCATTTTCAAAGTTTATATCATCAATCCGAACAATATTTCCGAGACTTCCTATTTCAGGGGATGAGGGATTCCGGTGCTTCTTCATCAAGAGGCCCCCAGACTGATGACCATGAGATCCTTTCGTCTGCTTCTGATGAGGACCATGACGGATCGGAACCTCAAGGTAATAAGGACTTTGGTGTTCCCGCTTCGGGTGATTTTGGGATGACTAATTTGCTAGGTTTTGGTGCTCCAGCTTTGGGCGGACTCGGGACGAGTGATTTGCCCCCTCCTCCAACAGGTGACGATTTTTTCAAGGCTTTATTTGGTGACCTACCACCACCCTCTTAGTGATATGTAAATATTGTAACAATTGTAAAATATTGTACAATAATGAAAAATATACAATTTGTATCTTTAACGTAACCTTTTTTTTACGTTACTGCACCACTTTTTTTTATTACAGTACACCATAATTTATATCCACTTCATTTGCTAAACCAAATCCAACGTGGTAAAGGAAATCCATTACCAATTCCTTTCCTTATGCCATATGGTCTTATTCTTTCCCATCATCTTTTCCTTTTCACTTTTGGAAAAGGTTTGTTTCTTCTATATAAATCACCCTTCATGCCATATTTTAATACATAAACCAAAATTCTTTCTCTTTCAACGTGAAGACTTCATGGTCAAAACTTGATGTTTTAAAATGTTTTCAAAATGTCAACTTGGACCAATCCTTCTTACATACCGTGGCTTCCTTTTGGAATATGAATTCTAGGGTATTTAGAATTAATGGCTTTGAAATATGTCCCTTGATTGAAGAATTTGAGGCCATCCTTGGATATCCCAATAATCAACAAATGGCATTAACCACATTGATTTCCAAGACTCAACAGAAGATGTAGATGTTATTTCAAATTCCAAAACCCGAAGTTCTTCGGTTGATGAGAGGTGAAAAAATTCTACTTGCTCCTTTGATTGACTTTTGTCTATCTCATTTGGCCCCTACTAAGGCATGGGGACGCATGCTCTGCTTTTGCTTGGTCGGCCAATTCTTGCTTGTTTCTTCCGGCGGCGATATTGATCCATGAGTATTGGATGAAGGAGGCTTGTCGCCGCTACCTGTGATCTTAGCCGAGACCTTAGTTGGATTAGACCTATTTAAATCAGGATTGTCAAAGAGACTGACTGGGAGTCCGTTGCTGCTTCAGGTAATTACCTAAACTACACTTTCGAGTTTTCAATTTAGGTTTTCTTTTTTCTTTCTTTTCTTTATTGCTCTAATTTTTGCCTAGTCCGCCCAAGCGGGTTTTCGGAACTAGGGAGCTGTCCTAATTTTTACCTAAGCTGCCCTTGTAGGTTTTCAACTTAGCGGACTCTTTTTTTTTTAATTTAATTCTTTCTTCACAGATTTGGCTTCAGGAGCATCTTTGTTTGCTTGATACTCCATCCATGGATTTTGCCAGATACCTGCCACGTCATCATTCTGCTAGGAAGCTACTCCATTCTGCTTCTTCATATGCTGACTGGGTTGACTAGATTAACTCACGCTCTGAAGTCAATATCCATTGGTTGGTACCTTGGTGGAAGATTTCTCATATCACCATGCGGACATACTTGATGTACGTTCCCCTTGCTGCTCTTCGTCAAGGTACATGTTATGATCATCACCAACTTGGTCATTAGTATGGAGCTGAGCCTCGTGATTCTGACTTTGCTCCCGACTTAGACATGCCTTGCTTGACTGAATCCTACTTGGATCGGCTGAGGAAAAGCTGGCCTGCACGTTACACTTATCGACTGCCATAGATTTTACATTTGTCAATTTAGAAAGTGTATTCTTAGGATGAAAAAATAATTAAAGTAATAACAGATGCTTCTTTTCCATTTATAATTTGCCATCACCTTTTGCTATTGTGTTTATTTATTTCATCCATATCTGGTCGAATACTTATAACAGTGCACATAGAACAATTTTAACATTAATTTTGTTTTATTAAATTGGAGAACAAATAAACATAAAGCCAGCATACACAAGATTACTCTTGTTGCCAATTACATTAGGCTTACATTGCTTCAACGCAAAATCCCCAACTCTGAATTTTCTGACCTTAACCCTTATATTGTAGGCCCGAGCTATCTTCTTTTGATACAGTTGGTGCTGGTATAGTGCTTTTAACCTTCTCTCTTCTAGTAGAGCTAACTATGTGTATCTGCTTGCTACCCATTCCATTTCAGGTACTTCAGCTTCCAAGACTACTCTTAATGACTTGATCTCAATTTCAATTGGCAATACTGCTTCCATCCCATAAACCAAAGAGAAAGGCGTCATCCCAGTAGGTGTTCGCACACTTGTCCTATATCCCCATAAAGCAAAGGGAAGCATCTCTGACCAATCCCTGCAAGTCTTGGTCGTGTTGGACAGAATTTGCTTAATTGTCTTGTTTGTTGCTTCCACGGCACCATTAGCCTTTTGGTCTATAAGGAGAGGATCGATGATGATGGATTTGGTACTTTGAGAATAAATCCTTAACTGCTCCTTGAAACTGTACCCCATTGTCTGATATCACACTATGCGGGACCCTGTATCTGCAGATGAGGTTCTTTTCAATAAACCTAGCCATTTGGCTTGCACCCAGTTTATTGAAGGATTCAGCTTCGACCCATTTTGAAAAATAATCTACTACTACCACAATGAATTGGTGACTGTTTGAAGCTATCGGATGTATCTCTCCTATGATGTCGATACCCCAGGTGGCAAATGGCCAGGGTGAAGACATTGAATGCAAATCTTCAGGAGGCATGTGATTCAAGTTACCATATATCTGACATTGTTGGCACTTCTTGACAAACTCAATACAGTCTTTCTCCGTGGTCAACCAATAGGAACCTTGTCGAATAATCTTCTTAACTAGGGCCAAACCATTCATGTGCGGACCGCAACTTCCCGCATGTATTTCTGACATGATGCGCTCCACTTCAGGTTTTCTTAAACATCTCAAATGCGCCCCATCAAGCCATCTTCAATATAACTCCCCATGGAAGGTGATGTATTGCAATGACCACCGCCTTATGACTCTTCTCTCTTTCTTTGTTGCCCCCGGCGGGTATTCTATTTCCTCCAAAAATCCGCCTTATAGTATCATACCACGCATCATGGTCCGTATCAACTTCCATGATTGTCTCATATTCATAGCAAGGAGTTGATGAACTGGTCAAGATCAGAGGCTTAAGAAATAAACTGACAGGATTTTCCCATACCGAAGCCAATGTGGCCAGGGCATCAGCCATCTGATTTCTTCTCTTGACAGGTGTATAATCCTACACTCCTTAAAATTCTTCTTAATCATGGTCAAGTAATGGTGGTATGGTTTCAATTTTTCTTCTTTCAACTCCCATTCTCCATTTACCTGGGATACTACTAGCAATGAATCACCATAAACTTTCACCTTATCCACCTTCATAATCATTAGGGTTTCCAAATCGAAAATACAAGCTTCGTACTCCACATATTATTGGTTGCCCTAAATTTCAATTTCTTGGCTAAAGGGATGAGTTCCCCTTCGGCGATTCTAGTATAACTCCCAAACCTGCTCCTTTCTTGTTCACTGCTCCATCAAAATATATTTTCCACCCTTGTACTTCAATTGCTTCTAAATGTTCATCTGGAAATTCCAAGATTGCCTCTTCACTATCTTATAATGGTTGTTGGGCCAGGAATTCTGCCACCGCTCTACCTTTGATCATTTTCTTGGTTACATACTCAATCTCAAATTCTTCTAATATTATCAACCATCGACCATATTTTCCAATCAAAGAAGGTGTCTCCCTTAAGTACTTTATTGGATCCAACCTGGAAATTGCTTGCACACTATACGATTGAAAGTAATGCCACAACTTCTTAGAAGACCAAACCACGGCTATACAAGTCTTTTCAATGATACTATACTTAATTTTATAAGGTATGAGCTTTCTACTTAAATAGTAAATGGCATGCTCAAGCCCTGACTCATCTGCTTGGGCTAGCATGGCTCTGATTGACTCTTCTTCCACTGCTAAGTATAGTAATAGAGGTTTGACGGGTTTAGGAGGTCTTAAAATAGGTGGATTCAACAAATACTCTTTTATTCGCTCAAAGGCCTTTTGACATTCTTCATTCCATACGACTGGCTGATTCTTTCTAAGCAATTTGAAGATAGGCTCAAAGATTGTTGTGACCTTTGCTATAAATCTACTAATGTACTGCAATTTACCAATGAATCCCCGAACTTCTCTCTCTGACTTTGGGGCTGGCATATACCTGATTGGTTTGACTTTGTCAGGATCTATCTCAATGCCATTCGGACCAATTACATGTCCCAATAATTTGCTTGAAGTAACACCAAATACACACTTCTTTGGGTTTAATCTTAGCTATATTTCAAAGCTCTATCGAAGAATAATTCTAAGTTTTGGAAGTGTTTCTCCCTCGTATCCGACTTAACCATCATATCATCAACATATACTTCAACTTCTTTGTGCATCATGTCATGAAATAGTGTGGTGGCCATCCTTTGGTAGGTTGCTCCAGCATTCTTTAAGCCGAACGGCATCACCCTATAACAAAATATACCCTATGTAGTAATGAAAGCAGTTTTGGCTTTATTCTCTTGGGGCATTAACACTTGATTGTATCTGGAAAATTCATCTACAAACGAGTGTAGCAAGCTAGAGGCTGCACTATCAATGAGAACATCTATATGTGGTAAAGGAAAATCATCTTTAGGGGAAGCCATGTTTAAATCTCTATAGTCCATGCAGACCCTTATCCTCCCATCTTTCTTTGGCACGGGTACTATGTTGGCTAGCCAATCTGGGTATTCTATCGCTTCAAGGAACTTCACTTGTATTTGCTTAGTGACCTCTTCTTTAACCATTTCAGCCCACTCAGGTCTTAATCGCCTAATCTTTTGTTTGACATGTTTTATGTGAGTGTAAGTAGGAACATGATGCTCTGCTATGTCTCAATCTATTCTAGGCATATCCTTATAAGACCAAGGAAACACTTCTTCATAATTTTTGAATATTTTTTCAAATCTCTCTCTCTCATCAGGAATAAGGTCGGATGCTATGCTAATATTTTTAGGATTTTTAGATGTTCCCAAATTTAATGATTGTGTGTTAACAGAATTAATATTAAAGATGCTCATGTAACTGCTATTTGAATGTATGCAACCATCAGGAGAAACATCACACAAGTAAGCAAAATCAGACTTTATTGCATTCATTTTGGAAAAGAAAACATCATCATCCTCATACAAAGTAGACAAATTAAAACAAAATCAAAATCATTGTTCTCAGAATCATAAAGCAGGATGTCTTCAAACTTTTCTTCGACCAGGGCAGCAATCTCTTCCGGAGTCTTCTCGGCTTTCAGGATAGCTTCATTCTTCTCTTTTAGATTGGATTCCTTGCTGGCTGACAGGGTGAGCTCTTTCTTCACTTGCTCCACTAGCCCGGCAACATCTACAAAAATTTCAAAACCTGGGATTAACTTACCCATGAACATGATTGGCTCAGGCTTTCCTTGGAGTGGTCCCACATCTGGAGCCTTGAAAAAGATCTCTTCAAGTGGTGGGAAGCTCATCTTCTCACTCTTCTTTGGCTAGACATCGTTTTCTTCATCATATCCCAACCCTTTCTTGGAAGTTTGAGTTCTAAAATATGGCAGCTTTGTCAAACCAGCCTTTCCCTTCCCAAGACCAGCTCCGGGAAGGTAGTTCATGTTCTTCATCATATTCAACACTTTGGAGTCCACTACTTCATCATCAGAAATTGCAGCTACTTGAAAACCATTGAGAGGCCTCTCAATCATTAGAGCGTTAACAATCTCATTATCTTCAGCTTCAATGACCACTGTCTCATCTCCGTTGGGGAACTTGATCTTTTGATGAAGGGTGGAAGGAACTCCATCAAGATGATGAAACCATAGACGCCCCAAGAGTAAGGCGAAGGTAATCGATATGTCTAAAACAATAAACTCAACAATAGATTCAATTGGACCAACCTTGACAGCGACTTTGAAAGTCCCTTCAGCATGCCTCTTAGTGTTGTCACAAGTACGAATTGTTACCTCGGTCGGGCTTAAATCTCTTGTTGACATGGCTAGCTTTGGCAATATCTTAAGTGGACAAACATTTATGGAGGACCCATCATCAACCATTACACATGGAGTCCTCTTCTCCTTGATTTCTATTTTGATAAAGAGAGGGCGGATGTGGTCTCTCCCCTCCTCCAGTAAATCCGCATCTGAAAAAGAAACTGCTCCTATATTAACTTCACTCTTCTCTTGAACCTCTTCACATTTCATTATCCCTCCAATTTTTATGAAGTTGATCAGCTCCTCCGGTGTCATGGAGGTAGAGATTGGCATGCTAGCCAAGGCTTTGGCCATAGTTTCTTGGTGCTTTTTAGAAGTAGCCAATAAGTCCCAAATGCTAACACTTGCTTGGGTTCTTTTTAATTGTTTGAGCACAGCGTCATCTTCTTCTACTTCAACATCCTTACCCTTATTAGTTTCTACCTCCTTAGGTTGTGGCCTTGCATAAGGCTTCCCGAATCTAGTGTTCATCACCTCATCTTCTTCGAGCTCGGACCAAGTCCACTCCTCCTTCTTGGGTACAATATCATCATCACTATCACTTGAATCCCAAAACCCGTTGACAACACAAATTGTTACTTCTTCACCCATCATAGCTTATTTAATTTCACCAAATACCTCTCCTTCTTTGGTTACTTCTCCATCGACGTCTTGAAAAGAAGACATGACAAAATCCTCAGGTAAACCTCCTCCAATCATGAATGTTGCTGGTGGTGTTATCCTATTGAATTTTGGTAATGGGTTGTCTTTGGTGTTTGGCTTATTGGGCTTGGGTAGCTTCCCATTATCAATTAGATTTTGGATCTCATGTCTCAACCTTACACATCTATCCGTGTCATGCCCTTGCATTTGATGAAATTGACAAAATGATTTGGTGTCAAAATTAGGTGGGAGAGGGTTAGGCAAAGGACAAGGATTTAAGGGTTGCAGCAACCCCTTTCTTTGAAGCTTATTGAGAACCCAAGACATCAGTTTTCCCAATTTTAAAAATTGTCTCCTCGTTCCTTGGTTAGTAACATTAACACTAACGACCTTTTGCATGCTTTGGCTACCAGATTGATAGCTCCCTTTCTCGTTCCTTTTTGTTACAAAACAGCTCTTCTCCCTTTCCCATTCTTTAATTTGCAAACCAGCTTGGAGAAGGTCTTTGAAATCATAGATGAGTGTATGGGACATCCTCTCACGAAGATTAGGCAACACCCCTCTCACAATCATCCTTATTTGATTGGATTCATCAGGCCTCTTCTTAAGTAAAGTAGCCTTGTTTCTCCACCTTTTCACATAGTCCACAAAATTGTAACACCCCAATACTCCATATAAATACTATACATATACCTAGTATACATACAGTAAGTATTTAAAGTATAAGGATGCCACTTTTCTTTTTACCTTTCAATACCTGTAACAAAATTCAAACCATAATAGGTCAATTTAAAGAACACTTACAAATTATTGTCTTTATCAAAACTTCATTTATACATATAATATAACATACTTAAAGTGGATACATGTATGCATTACCCTCTAGTTGGTCTCGACAAAATCTTACTCTTCTCGTGGCATACCAAAAGACTTCATGTCTTCCACCAAGCTACCTGCGCGATAATACATCCGCGCTAAGCTCGAAAGCTTAGTAGTACAAATATAAAATACAAACATATATCATGGAAACACTAACATATAAAGATATCTCAATTCCATATATTTTTAGTTCTTATTAAGTTTATCCCTATTCATTTGCACCTTTCATATCTTTCAACTAATCTCACATCTTATACACATATAAACATAGCATTTCTACCAGGTCCAACCCATCACTAATATTCACAATCAACATCTCAATACACACATTATACATCATACCTATCACAAGTCACATTTCCAATTAAGACAATCATTGTCATCAACCACAATTCATCAATTGAATTCACAATCAATGCTAATACACACATTATACATCATACCAATCATAACATTTCTTTATTCACAATTCAACATTAATGATTCATCACTAGTGCTCATAATCAATATTTCAACGCACATATTACATATCATCAATCACATGTCCAATGAAATATACCAAAGATTTCATTATCCATTTCTTTCAACATTTGTATATCACATTGACAACAAAGACAGACTCGGGCCCAACAGACACCACTATGTTATTCAGAGTTCAGAGTTACTGCTTTGGTCTATAATCATAATCATCAAGCCCGTAGGCATCATATATCAATATTTCTATCCATGGATAGTGTAACAGACCCAGTCTCTTGGACCATCAACTCATCATGAGAAGATCCTCAACCCGGCAAGACTGTTACCAATCATATATTTCATATTCACAATTCTCATAGTGTAACAGACCCAGTCTCTTGGACCTCAATTCAACTCAATTTGAAGAGATCCTCAACCCGGAAAGACTGTTACCTTTTTCATTTTATAGGCATGCCTCCAAACCCAGAACTCTGAAAACTGAATAACACATTAAACACATATTTCACTTATTGTTTCATTATCAATTTCAATCTCAATGTTCATTATCATCTAGGCAAACATGCCTTATTTCTTTCAATTAGATCATCATAGCCAATCACAATGGCTTCACAACATATCATATCTCAATCCATATGATACATATAACATCAGTGCTATAACATTACAAAGTACCTTATTCATATAGCACAATACAATTCACAAGATTCATAATACACAAATAATAGTATTGTTCATATAGTATCATGTGCATCATCATTATAATACTCAACATCAATTACATTAACCAAATGAACATATCATTATTCAATCACATGATTCACATTATACATATAGCATCATTGCTATAACATTACAAAGTACATTAAAGTAATTCTTCATAAAAATGTTTATCATAATAAATTTGCATAGCTCATACCTTGTTAAATGATCATCTTCTCTTTCACACTATACAAGTCACATTAGATTAACAATGTAATAATTTACCTAATATTATTTAATTATACTCAATCAATTGTATTCTCATACATTAATATTCATCAAATCATTCACATCTTTCATTTTCCCATAACACAATTATATATATACATATCATTAATGATATAAACACATCAAAATACATTAGTGATATGCATTAACAATGCAATCATGCAACATTGGTACTTACCTTAATAACATTTCATACCACTCTAAACTCTTCTCCACTCAATAGTTCTTCACTTCACAAATTAGGGCAATTCAACCTCTTCACAACCTAATCCAAAAGGAATATTAGCAAAATGACCATATGAATAGTACATTCTGGTTTTAGACTCCATTTTATCCTTATTTTGAAAAATTGTATAAAATAATCTACTTGACTAAAAATTCTAAAATTTTTACAGAATTTAGTTTTGTATATTAAAATCATTCCTTTAAAATTTCAGATCAAACTGAACACAAAATCTTGGTCAAATAGTTCACCTAACCAGACTGCCCCAATTGCCCTGCATCCTGGCAGCAGTTCTGAACTTTGTGAATTCCATAAATCAAATTCAATCAACGTGGTTCCAAATTATTTTTCTCACATACTAGACTCACTAAGCAACAACATATCCAAAATTCAATTGGATATGATTTTTCTACATTTTATTAAAAATCCCGAAATATAGCTGTCTCAATTAAGGTACCTGCTGGAACAGGTCTAATAAAAATAATCTTTCTAAACTCATAACCATTCCAAAATCGAATCAACATATTTTTCAGTCATTCTAGACTCATATAGGCACAACATATCAAAAATTCACTTCAAGAACATTTTTCTATAATTAATTAAAAATCATACAAGTCACAGCCTTTACTAATTGTAAAACAGAAAAATATTCACTAAACACAACTCTTACTCTTCCATCACCAACACCAATTTACTTCTCCTTTTCAAATCTATTTCAACTCTTCTCAACAAATTACAAACATACTTAATCATACTATTACTAAACATAACTCAATCCAAACACAACTTCAAAAAGAATCAAGGTAAACAAGAGAAAACTTACCAAGATGATAAAATTCCTTGAAATCCAACTTAGCTACTTGAAATCTCTCTCAACTTTGGAGCTTAAAATCATCAAAACCTTTCTTTGTTCTTTTGTTTTTCTTTGCCAATGAAGGAGCCGGCCAACACAAGGAGAAGAAGAAGAAATGATGAAGAAAACACAAAGTCCACATGCATTAAATACTCATCCAAAAGAAAATTACTATAATGCCATCATCCATTTAACTAAACTTTTGTCACATATATACCCATATAGGTAATTTCACAAATCACAAATAAAATATCTTCTTCCCTTGACCAAGCCCTTTGACCAACTTATATGTTATATATATCACCATATACACTACATATACACTTCTCTCTACACAATGCATTCCTTCCAACTACACACATATACATTATTTTCTCAACTTCTATTATCCTCCAAATAAATCATACACAATTACCACTTATCAATCACACATTCAATTCACTAATAACAATATTATCACAACTTCTAGGCACACTTAGGGATATTACAATTCTCATTTGGCCTTTGCCTAATGGACTTAACATCCATTAAGGTAACTTCCAACTCGACATTATACACATATTGCTGGATGAAGGCCTTGTAAAGTAGATCCCAATTCTTTTGTATTCCATCATCTAAGGTATTGAACTAGTTTTGGACAACAGGGTCCAATGAGAGCATAAAGTACCTTAGGGTTTGAGCCTAAGTAGCTCGGGCAGACTGCATGGCAGTGATATACTGCTTCACATGGAGATGAGGATTTCTGGTGCCATTGTACTTTCTAAAGGGCGGCATCTTGAACTTATACGAGACTTCTTCATCTTGTTCAAATAGTTTATCGATCTCAGGCATCTCTTCGATTTTTAGCTTCTCAAATTTCTTTTCTAAATCAGCAATCATCTTTTCAACATCGGATGTCTCGGTCTTTTCAATAGTTGCTTTCTCAATAACCTTCGGTTCTTTCTTCTTCTCTTGAACATCTTGGTAGTATTGAGCCCAATCATCATCATCAATGATCACCTTTTCATCATCAAAAACCACTTCACCAACTTTAGTCTTCCCTTTGTCCCTTGGCTTCTTAGTGCTAGCAGATGCCTTGGCATGATTCTCTAAGATTGTAGTCAATTGGTTCTTCATAGTCTCAGCTAGGGCCTCTTTTATTTCTTCCATCTTGGCGTTGAGGGCTTCATCCACCATCCTCTGAATTTGTTCGGCCTCCATTGTTTTTGGTGAGTAAGTGATTGAGTTGTTGCTAGATACTTCATCTCCGACATAGGTTGGATTATTGTAAGCTTTAGAACTATCGTAATCTAGGGCTGTGAGCCAGAAAGGTTCAATGATATGAGATGTAAATGTATGCATGTATGCACGTATGCATGAACAATCAAAAAAGAAAGATAATTAGGATGCTCCTTCCAACCTTATATCATCCACACACGAATGGAAAGTCTCTTTTCCTAGGTATATGGTTAACAAAATACCAACATGGGGTACCTTACTTTCGAATAATTCCCTCGGAAGTTTCAACCAATAGTCATATTTTTGAAAATGGAAATCAATTCATGATAATTCCCATTAATTAGGTTTTAATCCATTCAACCAACTAAAGTAGCTTTTATGCTATGTTGGATTAAAACTAAATTGATAGGTTTATTATAGATAGATTTCTCACTTGAAAAAGGTAACTAATGATTCATGCCAAAAACAAGCCCATGGTTAATTTATTCTTAGTGTAAACTAGGCCCACGATTGATTTTTAGTATTTCCTAATTGACCTAAATATTTTTGCAAGCTCTTTGTAAGAGAAGGTTGGGTGAAAATAGTTTTGTTTCTAAGCACATTGTAAAGATTTAAGAAAAATGGATTTTGGGCTTAGTATTTGGGCCATGGGCCAAAGAATTTTTTATTTCTTTTTAGAAAAGTCTTATGTCCAAAGACCATCTTGAAAAATTTTGAAAATAGCTTTGGTCTTTTGGATTTAAAGAAAAATTTATTTTGAGCTTACAATTAGGTCATATTGGAAAAAGAACAAACCAAATAAGCCATGATTTAAGCCAAGATAAATTAACCATAGTCAAACAACATGCATTTGGGGTAAAAACCTAAGGAAAGTAACTAGGCCAATTACATGAGCTTTAGTCTTTGGGTTAAAAGGCTTAGGTTCCCATAGTAAGTATATACCAAACGGTACAAGACTGTGAGTGGTTATGCCATGCTCGATCTCCATACCTTGAGTGAAAGTATGGTATCCCTTACATAACATAACATGGGTAACACGGGCGTCCTAACTCACACACACGATGCAATCTAATATGATGCAATGGGTAATATCATTATAAGAAAGAATAGAATAATATAAAGACCAACGGAATCAACTTCTCTTATCCCCAGTAGAGTCGCCACTGTGAGCGGGGATTTTTGCCCCCACTCCCGGCGGAATGGTTATTGCGACTTCGGCACTGTTTAGGCTCGGGGCCTTAGAGAACACGGATCTAAGTCTGGAGAAAATGGAATCACCACCGGGATGGTCCGGGAAAAAAGAAAGGGGTGGATGACTCGATTCCTAAGGAATCCCCAACCCCCTAATGGGTTCGAAAAGTTGGATACGTGTGGGGAAGGTGAGAAATGGCCCAGCACCCCCCACAATGTCCGGTTCATTGGAACCGGCCTCCTTTACAGGTCTTAATATTATAAAATTCTTAAATATAACAACCTTATCCATATTACACACAATAATTAAAAGAAAGCATCAATATATTAAAATCAAAGCAAGGTCCAAGCAAAACAAATAAATGGACACCCATCCAAAGATGGAAACATGTCCTTAAATCACATGCCTAAATAGGACACCCACCAAAAGGTAGAAACATGCCCATTACATTGGTTCTAAAATAGAAAAAGCAATTTAAATTACATGATATTTAACTAATGAGGTACTTACCAAGTGGAAACATACCTCTTACAACATTTGGAAGTCTAAATAAATTGATAAAAGTAAATAACCATTCATCAAAGATATTAAACATCAATAGAAAGTAAATATCCATCCATGACAAATTAAATAAACCAAACATTGAACTTAAATAAATTAAATCATAAGAAATAAATCAAAACATAATCAAATATAGAATTGAATAAGGTAAATAAAATTCCAATTATAGCTACTGTTTCCATTTAGGGTTCTTTATTTCATGTGTTTAAGGTTTTGTAATTAATGGAATTTGGCTACTGTGACTTTAATAGAATTAAAATAGATTGAGGATTTTATGTTTTAAAGGTTGGTAAGACTCTTTGATTAACCAAACTAGGGTTTATGATGTAAAATCGTGAAACTAGAATTTGGACTCTTTAAAACACTTAAATTTTGTGGTTTATGGTTAATGAATTGTTGATTTGAGCTTACTGTGTAAAAAGTATAACCTTTGTATTTTTATGGTTTTTAAAGTTTTAAAGGATTTAAGGTTTAAAAAAATTAGGGTTTAAGGTTTTAAAGGGTTAGGGTTTTACTATTTTAGGTTTGGAGTTGAGTTAGGGTTTAGTGTTTTAAAATTAGGGTTTCGATGGATGCATGAAGCTTTTAGGGTTTGAAAATCAATTTGATGCTTTTATAAGGTTTTATGAAAATAAACAAACGATTTAAAGTTTATAAAAAGCAAAAAAAAGAAATTTTAAAAGCTTTTGGAAAGAAACAGAATATAATATAAGGGTTTTGATAAATTGGAAAGTAAATTAGTGTTTTGGGGTTTTGAAGAAACTAAATTAATAACTTTAAATTCTTTGGGAAATAAAAAACAAATTAGTGTTTTTAACTTTAGAAAAGCTAAATTAAAGTTCTAGGGTTTTTGATTTTGAAAGATACAACTTCCTAGTTTTAGCTACTGTGAAAAATATAACAAAAAAAGAATTTAATACATACCTCCTTTTGATGGTTCCTCCAAAAAATTATTCTTCTTGGATTAATTAAAACAAAAGCAATTGCTACCTTTGATCGTTTGTTAATGCTTTTCTGCTCTCTCGAAAGAAAAATCAGCTTGATTAAAGTTTCTTTTATAGATTGAGTTTCAAACTCTTTCAATTTTCCTCCTAATTTCTGATTCCCTTTTCCCTCTATCTGCCTCCTTATTTATTGAAGTTTTTTCATGGTTTTTTCTAGTTACTCACGGCATACAATATGTAATAAGAAAAGGAAACCGAAATCTAATTGTATTAGGTTTCAGAAAATTTGCGTCGAAAAATTTTGCTGGCGAAAAAAAAAACTGTTGTGAAAAAATTGCGCTGGCGAAAAAAATTGGCTGTGGAAAAATTGCGCTGTTGAAAAAGCTGCCGCAGCTGCGGGCGAAATGGCCTTCAGCCAATCCGACTTTTTTTTCATTTTTCATTTTTATCTCTTTATTTATTTATTTATTTTATATATTATTTTTTTTGTTATTTTTGAAGCAAATATTACTTACTTAAAATAACAAAAATTGTTTTTTGGACTAAAAAATATATTAGACAACACAAAAATTATTTTGGACTAATTAAATATATTAGACCGGACTCGGTCAAAAATTAAGGGTCAACAGTAGGTTGAGTCTATTAGTGGAGATAGTTTGGATAAGCATGCATATGAGATAGACCATATTCAAACTCAATGAGATCTTTGACTAAGTAATGGGTATGTGCCTATCTGAAGTGCAACAGTTCTTGCTTAAATAGAAATGATTTCCGAGCTTAATATGGTAACTAGAGTTGTCATATTATAGATATGTTAATTTGGAAAATAAAGTCCTGAGGTACATGGACATTGATTTGGCAATAAAAAGGTAAAATTACAAAGCCTTCAAGTTAAGGGAAGTATGTCGAATCATTGATCCTCAAAGGACACATTGGGCAAAGGAAATGATTATCGGCAAGGTCATGAAGAAGCTACCAACTGACATGTTGAAACATAGTTTGAAAGGGATGTATCCCTGACTCTGCAGCTTGGGGTCTCCACCACTCATATTTTCAACATCTTGAAGATAAAAGCCATAAATGTGAAGCATTTTGTCATTCTAAAGCAAGACCTAAACGGGTATCTAAAAGGAGGCAATGAGAACACTTCAGTTGATTATCTCGGCCTATGAGTCGATAGAACAATTATAAGTGTTATTCATGCATATCATGCATACATGAGCATATCACATTGCATTTTCTTTTATTGTATTGTCTATTCATTGTCAAAGTGAACAATAGATACTCTATGAAGCAAAGATGAAGTGGATATAGAATCAGGGGGCATGGAAGACCCATTATGTAGACCCTTAATTTTTGACCTGGTCTGGTCCAATATATTTTAATTAGTCCAAGATAAATTTTGTGTTGTCCAATATATTTTAATTAGTCCAAAATAATTTTTGTTATTTTAATTAAATAATTTTTGCTTTAGTATCTAATTTTTATTAATAAAAAATAAAAAATAATAATAATAAACAACAATAATAAAATAAAAAATAAAGTAAAAAAAAAGGAAGGGGGTCGGCTGCGGAGAAATGTCCTTGGGCCATTTCGCCCGCAGGAATTTCCTGCAGGTGAAATGGCCCGCAGGCCCATTTCGCCCGCGCTGCCGCAGCCAATTTTTTTTTGCAAGCGCAATTTTTCCACAGCAGTTTTTTTTCGCCAGCAAAATTTTTTCGACGCAAATTTTCTGAAACCTAATACAATTAGGTTTCAGTTTCCTTTTCTTAATCAATATTAGCTTTCGTAAATAACTAGAATTATACATCAAATTCTTCTATAAATAAGGACTAAACAACAAAAAAATCAAGAAATAATCAAGAAATCAGACAGAAGCTTGGAGGAAAATTGGATCCAAAACTGTGAAGGAAAACCTTGAATCAAGCTAATTTTTTGAGAGAGCAGAAAAACAATTCAAGCAATTCAAAGGCAAAAAAGCTTGTCTTTGACCTTGTTCATCCAATAAGCAATTTTTGGTGTAACTTACGAACCAAGGTTTGAGCTCTCAATTTCTTTTTGTTTTTTCACAGTAGCTTAATCTTCCCTTTGTGTCTTTTAATTAAAAAACCCTAGAAACTCAATTCACTTTTTCTAAAGTTTGAAAACCTTAATTCATTGCTTTGTTTTCCAAAAGTTTAAAGTTGTTAGTTTGGTTACTTCAAAACCCCAAAACCCTAATTTGCTTTCTAAATTTTCAGAACTCTAAATTGTGTTCCGTTTCCTTCCAAAAGCCCTAAAAACTTCTTTTTGCTTTTATAAACTTTAAATCATTTATTTATTTTTATAAAACTTCATAAAGTTATCAATTGTTTTTTCCAAATCCTAAAATAAAACTCATTTCCCGAAACCCTAAATAAAAAATGTTAAAACCCTAATCCAACTCCAAAAACCAAAATAGTGAAACCTAAGCCCTTTAAAACCTTAAACCCTAATTTTTCTAAACCCTAATCCATTAAAACTTTAAAAACCATATAAACATAATTTTACACAGTAAGCTTAAGACATAATTCAATGAATAACCATAAACCATAAATCTAAGTATTTTAAAGTGTTCAAATCCTAATTTTATGATTTTACATCACAAATCTTAATTTGGTTAATCAAGGAATTCTACCTTAATCTACTTTAATTCCATTAAAAACTCACAGTAGCCTAATTCTATAAATTCCCAAACCCTAAACACATGAAATGAAGAACCCTAAATGGAAACAGTAGCTATAATTTTGAATCTTTATTTGCCTTATTCAATTTTATACTTGATTATGCTTTGATTTATTTTATTTGCTTTAATTTATTTAAGTTCAATGCTTGGTTTATTTAATTTATCATGGATGGATGTTTACTTTCTATTGATATTTAATATCTTTGATGAATGATTTATTTATTATGAATGGTTATTCACTTTTATCGATTTATTTAGATTTCCAAGTGTTGTAAGATGTATGTTTCCACTTGGTGGGTACCTCATTAGTTAAATATCATGTAATTTAAATTGCTTTTATATTTCAGAACCAATGTAAAGGACATTTTCTACCTTTCGATGCGTGTCCTATTTAGGCATGGATGTAAGGGCATGTTTCCATCTTCGGATGGGTGTCCATTTATTTGTTTTGCTTGGACATTGCTTTGATTTTAATATATCGATGCTTTATTTTAATTATTGTGTGTAATATGGATAATGTTGTTATATTTAAGAATTTTATAATATTAAGACCTGTAAAGGAGGCCGGTTCCAATGAACCAGGCGTTGTGGGGGTGCTGGGCCATTTCTCACCTTCCCCACACGTACCCAACTTTCTGAACCCATTAGGGAGTTGGGGATTCCTTAGGAATTGAGTCATCCACCCTTTCTTTTTCCCGGCCCGTCCGGGTGGTCACTCCATTTTCTCTGGACTTAGGTCCGTGTTCTCTAAAGCCCCGAGCCTAAACAGTGCCGAAATCGCAAGAACCATTCCACTAGAAGTGGGGGCAAAAATCCCCGCTCACAGTGGCAACTCCATTGGGGAAAAGAGAAGTTGATTCCATTGGTCTTTATATTATTCTATTCTTTCCTATAATGATATTGTCCATTGCATCATCTTAGATTGCATCGTGTGCGTGAGTTAGGATGCCCGTGTTACCCGTGTTATGTTATGTAAGGGATACCATACTTTCACTCGAGGTATGGAAATCTAGCATGGCATAACCACTCATAGCCTCGTACCATTTGGTATATACTTGCTATGGGAACCTAAGCCTTTTAATCCAAAGACTAAAGCTCATGTAATTGGCCTAGTTACTTTCCTTAGTTTTTTACCCCAAATGCATGATGTTTGACTATGGTTAATTTATCTTGGCTTAAATCATGGCTTATTTGGTTTTCTCTTTTTCTAATATGACATAAGTGTATTGTAAGCTCAAAATAAATTTTTCTTTAAAGTCCTAAAAACCAAAGCTATTTTCAAAACTTTTTAAGATGGTCTTTTGACATAAAACTTTTCTAAAAACAAATAAAAAATTCTTTTGCTCATTGCCCAAATAATAAGCCCAAAAAATATTTTTTCTAAAATCTTTTTACAATGGGCTTAGAAATAAAATTACTTTCACCCAACCTTTTCTTACAAAGAGCTTGCAAAATATTTAAGTCAATTATGAAATACCAAAAATCAATTGTGAGCCTAGTTTATACTAAGAATAAATTAACCATGGGCTTGTTTTAGGCATGAATCATTAGTTACTTTTTCAAGTGAGAAATCTATCTATAATAAACCTCTTAATTTAGTTTTAATCCAATATAGCATAAAAGCTACATTAGTTGGTTAAATGAATTAAAAACTAATCAATGGGAATTATCATAAGTTGATTTCCATTTTCGAAAATCTAACTATTGGGTGAAACATCCGAGGGAAATATTTGAAAATGAGATACCCCATGTTGGTATTTTGTTAACCGTATACCTAGGAAAAGAGACTCGCCATTCGTGCGTGGATGTTATAAGGTTGGAAGGAACGTCCTAATTATCCTTGTTTGTGCATACATGCATACATTTGCATCTCATATCATTGATCCTTTCTGGCTCACAACCCCAGATTACGATAGTTCAAAAGCTTATGACAATTCGACCTACGCCAGAGATGAAGTATCTAGCAACGACTCAATCACTTGCTCACCAAAAGTAATGGATCTCGAACAAATTCAAAGAATGGTGGATGATGCCCTCAATACCAAGATGGAAGAAATAAAAGAGGCCATGGCCGAGACCATAAAGAATCAACTAGCTGCAATTATAGGAAACAATGTCGAAGCATCTGCTAGCACCAAGAAAGTCAAGGGGAAGGCTAAAGTTGATGAAGTAGCTTTTGATGATGATAAGGTGATCATTGACGATGATGATTGGGCTCAATACTGCCAAGATCTTCAAGACAAAAAGGAGCCAAAGGTTGTTGAGAAGGCAGCTATTGAAAAGACCGAGACATCTACTGTTGAAAAGATGGTTGCTGATTTAGAAAAGAAATTTGAGAAGGAACTAAAGAATGAAGAGATGTCTGAGATCGATAAATTATTTGAGCTAGATGAAGAAGTTCCATACAAATTCAAGATGCCATCTTTTGCAAAGTTTGATGGAACCGAAAATTCTCATCTCCATGTGAAGCAGTATATCACTGCTATGCAGTCTGCTCGAGCTACTAAGGCTTAAACTCTGAGGTACTTCATGCTCTCATTGGATCCTGCTGTCCAAAATTAGTTCAATACCTTAGATGATGGAACATAAAAGAATTGGGATTTGCTATACAAGGCCTTCATCCAGCAATATGGGTATAATGTCGAGTTAGAAGTTACCTTAATGGAAGTTGAGTCCTTTAGGCAACGGCCAAATGAGAATTTTGTGGACTATGTGAAACGATGGTGAAATAAGGCCACTTTACTCAAGAAAAGGCTAGACGAATCCGATTAAATAAGGATGATCGTGAGAGGCGTTCTGCCCAATCTCCGTGAAAGGATGTCTCACACCCTTATAAGGGATTTCAAAGATCTTCTCCAAGCTGGTCTACAAATTGAAGAGTGGGAAAGGGAGAAGAATCGCTTTTCAATTAAAAGAAATAAGAAAGGAAACTACCAGTCGGGCAATCAAAGCACACAAAAAGAAGTTGATGTTAATGCCACTAGTCAAGGAGGAATGAGGCATTTTTCAGAATTGGGGAAACCTTTATCTTGGGTTTTTAGCAAGCTACAAAAGAAAGGGTTGTTACAACCATTGGCTCCTCAACCTTTGCCTAGTCCATTACCCCCAAAATTTGATACTAAGGCTTTTTGTCAATTTCATCAGACTCAAGGACATGAGACTGATAGATGTACCAGATTAAAGCATGAGATCCAAGATTTGTGTAGACCCTTAATTTTTGATCTAGTCCGGTTTAGTCCAAAATAATTTTTGTGTTGTCTAATATATTTTAATTGGTCCAAAATAATTTTTGTTATCTTAATTAAATAATTTTTTGCTTTATTTTCTAATTTTTATTAATAAAAAATAAAAATAAACAAATAAAAATCAAAAAATAAAAATAAAAATGAAAGGAAAAATCGGCGACGATTAATTCCAGCGGGGTTGGCCGTGGGCCATTTCGCCCGCAGGAGTTTCCTGCGGGCGAAATGGCCAGCAGGCCTGTTACCCGCCCCATGCTGCAGCCAACTGCGGCAGATTTTGTTATATTATGATAGCTAGATCAATTGATTTAAATTTTCCTAAGATTGCAAATTATTGTTGAAATTTAATATGTATAGTTGTGTTAAGAGTATAAGATATATGTGATAATGTATATAAGAGGTAATATACTGATACATGAATGAGTTATGATATATCAATTATAAACGATGAAATAAGGGAAAAGGTTAATTATCTGTAAATAAGTTTAAAGAGGTAGTATCAATATTAAGGTTAAGTGAAAGATATGGTAAAGAAGGACTTAAGTATAAGGAAAATGGAAATATTGTTATCCATCAAAGTTTGATAAGTGGCTATTTTCAAAAGTGATTGTAATGACAGGATAAGCAATAATAAGATATAGATCACTAAATTTCCAAGTTTAAAGTTAAGAGATTTTTCTATAAAGTGATGAAGTGATAAAATATCTTGAATGTAATAGATGAATGGTATATATATAGATTATAAGATGATTTGATTATTGTATAACAGAAAATTCATTGGGAATGTAATGAGTTATCTTGGTTGCTTTGTTGAGAAAGTAATAAGATAAATATAAATTTATAGTGATGAATTATGAAATGGGAAAAGATGATTAGCTTAAAAGGGAGAGTAAAAATTATGTGATTTGATGAAATCATAATGTAAGAATACGATTATTTTCATATGGAAATTTAGATGGTGATTTGTTATAAATGGGTTGTTATTGTGCTGGATAATTTCGAGGACGAAATTATTTAAGGGGGAGAGAATTGTAATATCCCAAAATATACCCTAAAAGTTTTGGAGTTATTGTGTATTTGGATTTAGTGTATATGTATATATATATGGAATATATATAAATACAATATAAAAAGACATATACATATACATCACATATACATGGGATATAAAGTGGGGTAGGAAAGTGAGTTATATATATATATTTGTATAATTAATTAATAATAATATTAATGATGATTAAGAGAAAAAGAAAAAGAGAAAAAGGAAGTCAAAGGTTGAAAAGGGTGTGTGGTGGAGATTTATTATTATTATTATTATATATATATAGAAGATAAGAACGAAGGAAGAGAAAAAGAAATTCTTTCTTTCTTCTTCTTTGTCTTCTGCTTTTCTTCTTGGACGAGAGAGAGAGAGAGAGAAGCTAGAGAGCGAAAGGTGATTTTTGCCTCTATTTTCACCAAAGATTAAAAGATATTAAGAGATTTGCAAGTGGATATTGAAGATTTGGCTAAGAATCCAAGTAAGTGCCTCTTGCTTTGTATTAATTTCTATGGATTTAATTAAGTTTTGAGATGATTATGGTGTGATGTTAGTGAAAGTTAAGAGTATGGATTAAATAGATGGATGAGTGCAAAATAGTTTGGATATGTTAGATTTGAACTTTAATTCAATTTTTAGAAGAAAGGAAGAGTTTGATTATGTTTGTATTCATGTGGATTTGTTTAAAATGTAAAATACTTGAGTTGTCTTGGAAAACAGTCCCGGATTGGATGCCACGACCGTGGCAAGTGAGGGCCACGACCGTGGGGTTACAAACATGACTGTGTCTTTATGCATTTTGGTAGCACAGAAGAGTTTTCAATGCCATGACCGTGGCTCTTGAAGGCCACGACCGTGGCGATTGTAATGAAAAATGGGCCGAACCGTATTGGATCCCACGGACGTGGGGATTGGGAGGCCACGACCGTGGGGACTTAAATGTTGATATGACTTGTAATTTGTGATCTAAAGGCTTAAAATGAGACTAATATATGAATGTATTATATGTTGTGATGTGCATAAGGTGAGTTTGTTGAGGCATCAATGTCATTGAGTAATGAATTGCTTATGAAATGAGAAATGTAATGAAATGATTATAACACTTGCGCAATTACATAAAATGAATATGGCTTGAGAAGCTATGAAGAGTAAGTACAAACTACATTATTGCATATATTCATATAATGTTGAGATTGAATATACATTAAATGATATCGATGATGTATATGAATACTTTTATGATGAATTGATTAATGTGATTTGAGACATGATAATGATATAAATAATATAAATGAAGCATATTTGCTTATATGATGATGAAATGAGAATATGATTTGTATAATGTGTATTCAAAATATATGATAATGTGATATTGTGATGAAAGATGAAATGTGAATTGAGATTAAAGAAATGTGAGGCCATTGTGATGGGCCAAGATGAATCAAATGAAATAGTTGAGGCATAATTGTCTAATGAATTGTGGATTGTGAAATAAGAAATGAATTGAGAAATGAAGTTTAAAATGAAATGATTGTGTGCCTAATATGTTGATTCAACTTTCAGAGTCCTGTATTTGATGGCATGCTTATGAACCATTGGATAGGTGAAATGGGAGGCCCGTAAACCGATTCCAATTGGAAATTATGATGTGAATCACTGGATAGGCAAAATGGGAGGCCCGTAAGCCGATTCCAGTTGAAAAATGTGAATATGGAATGATGGTGAAATGGGAGACCCGTAAACCACTTCCATTTGAAAAATTAGTAACAGTCTAGCCGGGTTGAGGATCTCCTCATGTTAATGGGTTGATGGTCCAAGAGACTGGGTCTGTTACGCTATCCATGGATAGAGATATGATATATTATGCCTACGGGCTTGATGATGTGATATTGAATCAAAGCGGTGACTCTGAACTTTGAATAACATATTAGTTTCTTTTGGGCCCATGCTTGTGTTTGTTTATAATGTGATTATTGCTTGATGATATAACATTATAAAATGATTATAATGCATAAGCATCTATATGAAATATGATTATGATATGATAGAATGAGATACATGGTAAGCAAATGAATATGATATTGTGATTTGTTGTAATGTGTTATGTGCATATATATAACTATGAGAATTTTGGAAAAATACTAAGAATGCATGTTAAAAGGGAAAACATGATAAGATAATGATGATACATAATGTTAATGTATGAAGTATGATTTGTCTGTAATGTATGTTTTAAATATTTGTTTGCACTACTAAGCTTTCGAGCTTAGCGCGGTTGTGTTAATCGCACAGGTGAGTTGATGGTTGATCCAGGAGCTCAACCGTTATGCCACGAGAAGGATGAGGGTGTTTTGAGACCAACTAGAAGGTGATGCATACATGTATAATATGATTATATTGTATTTGATTAAAATATATGTATACTTAAATAAATTTTGGGAAAGACAAATTAATATACATATATGTGTAATATCATTAAAAGTGTAATACGTTTCCGCTACTCAATAAAATGGATATTTTATTCATTATGTTTTATAATGCAAAATTTAAATACTTTGAGTTATTTATATTTAATGTGGTGAAAGATTGATTTGGTTTAAAAATCGACCGTAATATTCCTGTATCCGGTATACGTATATTGCAGATGGTTGTATGTAGTGTACGTATACGGGGTTCAGGGGTGTTACATAGAGAATCATGCCGAGGCATCTGTTAGCACTAAGAAACCAAAGGACAAAGGGAAGACCAAAGTTAGTGAAGTGGTTTTTGATGATGAAAAGGTGATCATTGATGATGATGATGATTGGGCTCAATATTACCAAGATGTTCAAGAGAAGAAGAAAGAATCGAAGGTTGTTGAGAAAGCAACTATCAAAAAGACTGAGACATCCGATGATGAAAAGATGATTGCTGATTTAGAAAAGAAATTTGTGAAGAAGCTGAAAACCGAAGAGATGTCTGAGATCGACAAACTATTTGAACAAGATGAAGAGGTCCCTTATAAATTCAAGATGCCTTCCTTTGCTAAGTACAATGGCACCGGAAATCCTCATCTTCATGTGAAGCAGTACATCACTACCATGCAGTCTGCCTGAGCTACTAAGGCTCAAACCCTAAGGTACTTTATGCTCTCATTGGACCCTGTTATCCAAAATTGGTTCAATACCTTAGATGATGGAACACAAAAGAATTGGGATCTACTTTACAAAGCCTTCATCCAACAATATGGATATAATGTGGAGTTAGAAGTTACCTTAATGGAAGTGGAGTCCAATAGGCAAAGGCCAAATGAGAATTTTGTGGACTATGTGAAAAGTTGGAGAAACAAGGCCGCTTTACTCAAGAAGAGGCCCGATGAATCCGATCAAATAAGAATGATTGTGAGAGGGGTGTTGCCTAGTCTTCGTGAGAGGATGTCTCATACACTCATCCACGATTTCAAAGACCTTCTTCAAGTTGGTTTGTAAATTGAAGAATGGGAAAGGGAGAAGAGCCGTTTTGCAACAAAAAGAATGAGAAAGGAAGCTATCAACCTGGTAGCCAAAGCATGCAAAAGGCCGTCGGTGTTAATGCTACTAACCAAGGATCGAGGAGACAATTTTTGGAATTGGAAAAACCGATGTCTTGGGTTCTCAATAAGCTTCAAAGAAAGGGATTGCTACAACCCTTAATCCTCTCACACCTAATTTTGACACCAAAGCATTTTGTCAATTTCACCAAATGCAAGGGCATGACATGGATAGATGTGTAAGGTTGAGACATGAGATTAAAAATCTAATTGATAATGGGAAGCTACCCGAGCCTAACAAGCCAAACACCAAAGACAACCCACTACCAAAGTTCAATAGGGTACCACCACCTGCAACCTTCATGATTGGTGGAGGCTTGCATGAGGATTTTGTTATGTCTTCTTTTCAAGATGTGGATGGAGAAGCAACCAAAGAAGAAGAGATATTTGGTGAAATTAAACAAGCTGTGATGGATGAAGAAGTAACAATTTGTGTTGTCAATGGATTTTGGGATTCAAGTGATAGTGACAATGATATTATATCCAAGAAGGAGGAGTGGACTTGGTCCGAGCCCGAAGAAGATGAGGTGATCAACACTAGATTCGGTAAGCCTTATGCAAGGCCACCACCTCATTAGTTAAACATCATGTATTTTAATTTGCTTTTCTATTTTAGAACCTGTGTAAAGGGCATGTTTTTACCTTTCGGTAGGTGTCCTATTTAGGCATGTGATGTAAGGACATGTTTCCATCCTTGGATGGATGTCCATTTATTTGTTTTGCTTGGACCTTACTTTGATTTTAATATATTGATGCTTTCTTTTAATTATTGTGTGTAATATGGATAATGTTGTTATATTTAAGAATTTTATAATATTAAGACCTGTAAAGGAGGCCGGTTCCAATGAACCGGGCATTGTGGGGATGCTGGGCTATTTCTCACCTTCCCCACATGTACCCAACTTTTCGAACCCATTAAGGGGTTGGGGATTCCTTAGGAATCAAGTCATCCACCCCTTTCTTTTTTTCGGCCCGTCCGGGTGGCGACTCTATTTTCTCTGGACTTAGGTCCGTGTTCTCTAAGGCCCCGAGCCTAAACAGTGCCGAAGTCGCAAGAACCATTCCATCGGGAGTTGGGGAAAAAATCCCTACTCATAATTTGATTAATAGTGGCAAGCTACCTGAGCCAGATAAGCCCAACACCAAAAACAATCCATTACTAAGCTTCAATAGAGTACCTCCACCGGCAACCATGATGGTGAGAAAAGGATTGGAAGAAGATTTTATTTTATCCTCTTTTCAAGCTGGAAATATTGAAGATATGAAAGGAAAAGAAGCTTAAACTCAATGAACTTTCCTTAGCTTGAGTGTTTCTTTTCGATTTTAATTTCATTAATATTTAATTTGAACAATTATGTTTTTCAAGTTTGTTTGAATAAATTACTTTCATCAATTGTTGGTCTTTGTTCATTTTGGTGCTCAACCAATAAGGAATCTAGCTTGATAATTCATGAATTAATATATTTATTCATCATAACTTGAATGACTTTACTAGGTAAGGGAATTGCTCTATAGCATTGAGTTGTGTATGCTTACTTAGAGAGGCTCTAGGATAATTACCTTTGTCTAGGTCCTAGTCAGTCTTAGAGCATGCTTTGACGAACTTTCGAGGCGAAATTGAACTCTACTTATTTAAGAGAGAAATCATCTAGGCATTGTTTGGTTAGCTAACAACTAGTATCCACCCAATTAATATCAATCCCTAGTTATCCCTTTGAGCCTTCATAAAATTTTAGCTTTCTTTTCATCGGCTTACAAACCCCAATAACCTGCCCTGAGCTATTGTTATACTTTTACCATGAAGATAGTTGAAGTTCTCCAGACCATAAGAGTGGTTGAAGTTCTCAATACCATAAGGGAAGTTGAAGTTCACTTAATATCTTTAATATATCAAGACAACATCAGAGTAACAAATGATTTATCCCTGCTAAAGAAGATTTATGTCACTCCACTCATCCATTATTAGAAACCCTAGTTGGTACAAATAAGACAACTTTGTTTGAGCTAGAACCAAACCAAAAAAAAAAGGAAAGAAGAAAAAAAGAAAGAAAGAAAAAAACAACAAGAGAAAAAAAGAAAAGAAAAAAAAAGAAAACCCAAAATGGTTCAAAAAGCCAACTGAGTTCTCTTTTACCTAATACAACAAAAGGCTTCCATTTGGTTTATAAGGATGGTTTGACTTGAATTTGTCCAACCCAACTAAAGATTCGATCAAAATCAAAGAAAAAGGAGAAAGACCATTCAGTTCTTGAAAGTTCTGTATTTGACAGTCCTACAAGGAAGAAGGACAAAAATGATAAAATGCTCAAAGAAAGGGAGGAGTAAGAAAAATAAAAAGAAAGAAAGGGAAAAGAAGGAAAGAAATGAATTTGGGTACCAAACCTTATGCAATGAAACAAAGATTGTCCTAATCAAGATCCAGATTGATGCCAAGAAGATAGAATGAATTTGGAGTCTATAAATATTGCTCCCAATTTTCTAAAGTTCCAACAAGAAATTTGTAGTGTGAAGGTTTGTCCATTGTGTTACACCAGCTCCAATCTCAAAATGGCCTTCACTTAAACCTGTGTCCCTTATAGACCCCATTTCAAGCCTATTAAAGACCTGTTGATCTCTCTCAATTTGTAGAGTCTATTAGTGGAGATAGTTTGGATAAGCATGCATATGAGATAGACAATATTTAAACTTGACGAGACCTTTGGCCAAGTAATGTGTATGTGCCTATCTGAAGTGCAACAATTCTTGCTTAAATGATTCCCAAGTTTAGTACAGTAACTAGGGTTGTCATGTTGTAAATATGTTAATTTGGAAAATCAAGTCCTGAGGTACATTGACATTAATTTGGCAAAGCCAACATTTGATTTCAAAATCAAAATTCAACAAAAAAAAGTGCTTTGTCATACAAAGCCTTCAAGTTAAGGGAAGTATGTTGAACCTCCAAAGGACACATTGGGCAAAGAAAATTATTATTGGCAAAGAAAATTATTAAGGGAAGTACCAACCGACATGCTGAAATATAGTTTGAAATGGATGCATCCCTGACTCTGTTGCTTAGGGTCTCCACCACTCATGTTTTCAATATAACACCCCCACATTCAATACACGCACGCTACAAACACCACAATGTAATATACGTGCACTGAACATAGGGATGCTACGGATTTTATTAACATTCAAAACATTTTAAATGATACTATAATTTTTCTCATTATACATTATAGAAAATGAGTCATTAACTTGTAACATAAAACAAATAGATATATATATATATATATACTTAATACGCAGCGGAATATAGAAAATATTTACAAATATACATATATTTACATTATAAACAATACTTTACAAAACATAAAAGAGTTATACATGATTGGCAGCTTTCTCTGATCTTTAAGTCCCAAAATCAACTCTTCAATGTCTACTCTCACTCGGTCTCGAAGAGCTCTCGGGTTCAACTCTATCACCTGCGCGATTAACACTATCGCGCTAAGCCAATAGCTTAGTAAGACAAATCATGCTAATGTTATGCTTTAGTGCAATGCAATGCTACACACCTTATTAATAAAAACAACATCATAGATGTAAAGCTAACAACATACTTTTACATTCCATCCGTTGGCTTAGCGCGATAGTGTTAATCGCGCAGGTGATAGAGTTGAACCCGAGAGCTCTTCGAGACCGAGTGAGAGTAGACATTGAAGAATCTATTTTGGAACTTAAAGATCAGAGCAGAACTGCCAATCATGTATAACCCTTTTATATTTTGTAAAGTATTGTTTATAATGTAAATATATGTATATTTGTAAATATTTTCTATATTCCGCTGCGTATTAAGTGAATGTATATATATCTATTTGTTTTATATTACAAGATAATGACTTATTTTCTATAATGTATAATGAGAAAGATTATAGTATCATTTAAAATGTTTTGAATGTTAATAAAATCCGTAGCATCCCTATGTTCAGTGCACGTATATTACATTGTGGTGTTTGTAGCATGCGTGTATTGGATGTGGGGGTGTTACAATTGTTTTGGTATCAGAGCCTAGGTTTGAGATTCTCAACCTAGGTAAAGTGTAAGAAAAAGAGTGTTTTGATTTTAAAACATGGATTTTTGAATAACATACATGTTTGGCATTGGCAGTCTCTGATCTTTAATGAGAGGTATTCTGCTGTGTTTGCAGATATAGGTTGTGATGGATTCTCACTCAAGTCAGTCAGTTGAGGGTAGTGCTGAGAGTATAGCTCCTGATGAGATTAGAGAGGGAGCTAGAGTGGATAGTGCTGGAGAGATACCTGCTTCTGTATCGGGGAGACCGGCTAGTGAGGAGGTTCCACCAGTTTGGCTTAGGCATGTGGTTGAGGCTTTGAGGCAAGCACATGTGCAACCACCGCCACCACCCCCACAGCCTTTGGTATCAGTGAGGCATTATGACAAATTACGGAAGTATGGAGCAGAAGATTTCTTGGGTACTATTGATCCAGCTGTAGCTGAGCAGTGGCTAGATAAAGTACAGAGAATATTTGTTCAGTTGCAAGCCACTCCAGAGGAAAAGTTTGATTATGCAAAATCATTGTTGCAAAAGGACGCATATGACTGGTAGAAGACAGTGCTCCATGCTATGGATGATCCACCAACATTGTCCTATGCTAATTTTCTAAGAGAGTTTGAATTGAACTATACTCCTAGGGAGTACAAAGATGTGAAGAAAATGGAGTTTTTAAGCTTGAAGCAAGATCACCGGACGGTGACGGAATATGAGTTAGAGTTTATCCGGTTGAGCCAGTATGCTGGGGGTATTATATCTAATGAGATAGATAGATGCCGGAGATTTGAGGAGGGATTGAGGCTCTCTATCATGTGTTTGGTGGCTGGATCTAGATATCGTGATTTTCCCCAGCTGGTTGCAGCAGCTAGGAGTGTGGAGAGGGCTCAGGTTATTGCAGCTGCTTCAGAGGAAGAGATCAGGTTTAGAAGGCCCCAGTTTGAGGCAGGGTCTTCGTCTGTGAAAAGAGGTAAAGGAAGTTTTGTTCCTCGGGTTAGTAGGAGTCAGAGACCAGCTAGAAGGTCAGTACAGTTTCAGAGACAGAGATTTAGACCTACAGTGTCAGTGGCGAGTGCTCCAACCCCAATGACTCAGAGATCCACCTTACCTATTTGCATTCATTGTGGTAGGCCGCATGGTGGTCCTTGTTGGAAGACTGGTGTTGCAGGGGTGTGCTTCAGATGTGGATCACCTGATCACTTTGTGAGAGATTGTCCTGAGAGGCAGGAGCAGATGTCAGTTGATTCTGCGGCTTCTCGACCTAGTGTGAGGGGAGGTCGAGGAGGCAGGGGTGTCAGCAGAGGAGGTAGATCTGGGTTCAGTTCTAGAGGAGGTTCTACATCCAGGGAGAGTAGACCAGAGGAGGTTGGATCTTCCCAGAGGATATATGTTATGCAGAGGCAGCCAGATGCTTCGGCAGTCATAGCTGGTACTTTTTCTTTATTTGGTATTTCAGTACTTGCTTTGATTGATCCTGGATCCACACATTCATATATTAGTGCATCTGTTTTGCCTGTGTCTGATATGCATGCTGAATCCCTAGGATTTGATGTATTGGTGACAAATCCTTTAGGGCATAGTGTGATTGTTAGCAGGGTGCACCGGAATAGTGCAGTAGTGGTGCAAGGTGAAGAGTTCCTTGGGGATTTGATTGAAATGCCTTTTAAGGAATATGATGTGATCCTAGGCATGGACTGGTTATCTAGACATAGAGCTGTGGTTGACTGCCAAAAGAAGTTTGTTACCTTGAGAACCAGCGATGGTAGAGAGGTGTTAGTATCTAGTGAGCAGGGACAGCTAGCATCCTTGTTTGTTTCAGCTGTTGCAGCTAGGAGATTGATTAGAAAAGGGTGTGATGCTTACCTTGCTTAGGTTGTGGATACTAGAGTAAAAGGTTCTCAACTTGATGATATACCCACAGTTGCAGAGTTTCCAGATGTGTTTCCAGAGGAATTGCCAGGGTTGCCTCCTGAGAGAGAGGTGGACTTCGGTATTGAATTATTGCCTGATACCACTCCTATCTCTATTACTCCTTACAGAATGGCACCTGCTGAACTGAGAGAATTGAAGGTGCAGTTGCAGGAGTTGTTGGATAAAGGATTTATTCGCCCCAGTGTTTCTCCGTGGGGAGCTCCTGTTTTATTTGTGAAGAAGAAAGATGGTACTATGAGATTGTGTATAGATTATAGGCAATTGAACAAGGTAACTATTAAAAATAAATATCCTTTGCCTAGAATCGATGATCTCTTTGATCAATTGAAGGGTGCAGCAGTGTTTTCTAAAATTGATCTGAGATCTGGGTATCATCAGCTGAGAGTCAGAGCTGAAGATGTTCCTAAAACAGCCTTTCGGACCAGGTATGGGCATTATGAGTTTTTAGTAATGCCATTTGGTTTGACGAATGCACCTGCAACTTTTATGGATTTGATGAATAGGGTGTTTAGGCCCTATCTGGATCAGTTTGTAGTGGTCTTTATTGATGATATTCTGGTGTATTCGCGTAATGAAGAGGAACATGATAAACATCTGCGGATTGTGTTGCAAATCTTGAGAGAGAAGCAATTGTTTGCTAAGTTGTCGAAGTGTGAGTTTTGGCTTGATCAAGTAACTTTTCTCGGTCATATAGTTTCAGCAGAAGGTATTAGAGTTGATCCGAGTAAAGTTGAAGCTATTCTGAATTGGAGTCCACCAAAGTTTGTGACTGAAGTTAGAAGTTTTCTGGGTTTGGCAGGCTATTATCGACGGTTTGTGAAAGGATTTTCTTTGATAGCTACTCCACTTACCAGATTGCTTCGAAAGGGAGTTAGATTTGTGTGGACGGATCAGTGTCAGGCTAGCTTTGAGCAGTTGAGAGAAATGTTAACTCAAGCACCTGTTCTTACTTTACCTGTGGAAGATAAACCATATGTGATTTACAGTGATGCTTCACATAGTGGTTTGGGGTGTGTGCTGATGCAAGAAGGTAAAGTTATAGCTTATGCTTCTCGACAGTTGAAACCGCATGAGCTTAACTATCCGACTCATGATTTGGAACTAGCAGCTATTGTGTTTGCATTGAAGATTTGGTGACACTACTTGTTTGGGGAGAAATGTTTCATCTACACTGATCACAAAAGCTTGAAATATTTGGGTGTCCAAAAAGAGCTTAATCTTCGGCAGAGGAGATGGTTGGAGTTAATCAAAGACTATGACTGTTTGATTGATTATCATCCAGGTAAAGCAAATGTTGTTGCTAATGCCTTGAGTCGGAAGTCTTTAGCAGGTTTGACTGTGTATTCGCTCTCGTTGCTTGTTGAATTGAGAACGTTGCATGTTAAGTTTATATCTTGTGATGATGGTGCATTATTGGCACAGTTGCATTTGAGACCAGTTTTGTTGGATCAGATTAAAAGGGCTCAGTTGACTGATGAGAAGATTCAAAAGATTGTTTCAGATTGCAGAGTGGAAAGAGTAGCGATTTTATTGTGAGAAGCGATGGGAGTCTCTGGTTTAAGAACAGATTGTGTGTACCCGATGATGCTAATTTGAAAAAGATTATTCTAGAAGAAGCACATCAGTCAGTATTTGCTATGAATCCAGGCAATACCAAGATGTATCATGATTTGAGACAGCATTACTGGTGGTTCGGTATGAAGAGAGAAATTGCTGAGTTTGTATCTAAATGTCTCACCTGTCAGAAGGTAAAAGCTGAGCATCAAGTTCCAACAGGGTTACTTCAACCTTTAGCAGTGCCTGAATGGAAATGGGATAGAGTAACCATGGATTTCGTGTCTGGTTTTCCATTGACACAAAGAAAGCATGATGCTATTTGGGTGATTGTTGACAGGTTGACGAAGACAACTCATTTTCTTCCGGTTCGGATGGATTACTCTTTGGAAAGGTTAGCTGAGCTGTATATCAATGAGATTTTGAAGCTGCATGGTGTTCCAACTTCTATAGTGTCTGATCGAGATCCCCGATTTACTTCAAGGTTTTGGAAGAGTTTACATGGTGCTTTGGGTTCTCGATTACATTTCAGTACTGCTTTCCATCCACAGACAGATGGACAGTCAGAGAGAGTGATACAGGTTATCGAGGACATGTTGAGAAGTTGTGTCATTGATTTCTCTGGAGGTTGGGATAGATTCTTACCACTTGTGGAGTTTGCCTACAACAACAGTCATCAATCCAGCATTGGTATGGCACCATTCGAAGCATTATATGGTAGACGGTGTAGGACACCTCTATGTTGGAGTGAACTAGGAGATGGTAAGCTGATTGGTCCTGATTTGATTCAAGAAACTGAGGAGAAAGTGAGGATGATTCGAGATAGGTTAAAAGCAGCTTCAGACCGACAGAAGTCTTATGCAGATCTGAAAAGGAGAGACATAGAGTTTGATGTTGGAGATAAGGTATTTTTGAAAGTGTCTCCTTGGAAGAAGATATTGAGGTTTGGTCGGAAAGGAAAATTGAGTACTCATTTCATTGGACAGTATGAAGTTTTGGAAAGAGTTGGGCCAGTTGCTTATCGGCTTGCTTTGCCACCCGAGTTGGATCGTATTCATAATGTATTCCATGTTTCTATGTTGAGGAGGTATAGATCGGATCCATCTCATGTTTTGCCAATTGAATCAATCGAAGTGAGTCTCGATTTGACATTTGAACAGGAACCAGTTGCTATCTTGGCACGTGATGTGAAAAAGTTGAGAAACAAGAACGTGTCATTGGTGAAAGTTCTATGGAAGAATCATGCAAAAGAAGAAGCAACTTGGAAAGTGAGCATACCATGCGAGATCAGTACCCTCAGTTATTTCGGACTTGATATCAGGTAATTTCGAGGACGAAATTTCTTTTTAGAGGGGGAGAATTGTAATATCCCCATATATGCCCTAGAAGTTTTAAATGCTGTTGTTGTTGTTGTTGTTGTTGTTTTAAAAATTGGAAGAGAATGTTTATGTATTTGTGTTTTGGGTAAGAAAAGAGGGTTTAGAGAAAATTGTATATGTTGCTTATATGATAATATATATAACATATATGTTGGTCAAATGGAGAGTCAAGGGATGAAGATATTTATTTGGTTATTGGTGAAATGACTAAAAAGGGCAAGTGTTTTAAAAAGAAACAAAACAATTAGTAGAAGGGTGTTTTGGTAATTGCTTTAATTGAAACACTTGGTGGAGATTAAAAGAAGAGTTGACTTTGTTTCTTGTGGTTCATTTCTTCTTTCTTCTTTGTGTGGCCGGCTCCTCCATAGACAAAGGAAAGCAAGAGACAAAGTGAAGATTTTGAAGAGTTAAGCTCAAATTGAAGGATGATTAAGTGATCAAGTTGATGATTCAAGAAGTTTTATAACTTTGGTAAGTTCTCTTTTGATCTTTTTGTTTATTTGATATGATGTTTGGATTTGATAGATGATTTAAGAGTGTGTTACTTGATTTTGATATGTTTAAGGGTGTTTGATTAGTTTGATCTTGGATTTTAAGGATAAGTTGAAGGAAAGAGTAAGTTGATTGGAGGAGATGATGTTGTGTTGTGTTTAAGGTTTTGAGATGATTTGGTGTTTTGTGTTTGATGTGTGTTTTGGTTTGTTTTTGGTGTTGTTGCAAGTTTAAGATGGTTTTTGGGTATGTTTTGTGAAGATTGATTGAAGAGGATGTTAATGAATAAAAGTGTGTTGTTGAGTGTTTGGTTATTTAGGCCGAAATCTTGATTTGTGGCCGGACACGCCCATGAGCACGTCCAGGGTTTTTAGGCATGTCAATTGTGTTGGAGGCAGTAGGTTTGACACGACCAGTAACACGCCCGTGTTATTGAACGTGTCATAGCTACTGTGAGATTTGAGAATTTACACGGCCAGGAGCACGTTCATGATGTTGGACGTGTTGTTATGTTTGAGAGGCAGAAGGTATTACACGCCCAGGAACACGCCCGTGTTGTTGAGCGTGTAAATGCTTCTGTGTTGTGGAGTTAGGACATGATCAGGAACACGCCCGTGTGGGTGAGCGTGTCAAGTTTAGGGTTTGCCCTAGTTAACTCTTAATTGGATTATCTCTTGTGTATCTCTAAGCAAGTATATGTTATTACTTTTGGATTAGGTTTTGAAGCAAGTGAGTAATCATTGATTTGAGAAGTGAAGAACCTAGGAAAAGGAAAGTATTTAGGGTTGTGTGATTTGTGATTGAGGTAAGTGCAAAGTACATACTTGCATACATTCATATAATGTTGAGATTTAACCTACATTTGATGATACGGATGATGCATATGAATATTGATAATTTGTGTACAATGTGGAATGAAATGTTGATATTTATGAATGATTCTATTGAAAGAAATAAGGCATGTTTGCCTAAATGATGATGAGAATTGAGAATGGAAATGATAATTGAATAATAAATGAATTGTGTGGCTAATGTGTTATTCCATTTTCAGAGTTTGTTGTTGGTGGCATGCCTAATGATAGTAACAATCTTTTGAAGTTAGGTTGGATTTGATCCTTGAAGCCAAGTTGGGTTGAAGTTTAACATGTTTTACTCCCCTTGAAGCTTGGTTGGGTCTAGTCCTTGAAGCCTAATTGAGATGTTACAACCCTTGAAGCTAGGTTGGGTTGGTTCTTGAAGCCAAGTTGGGTTGATTCTTAGCATGCTTTGTTCCCCTTGAAGCTTGGTTGAACCTAATCCTTGAAGCCTAGTTGGGTATATGATATTGATAAATGTGATAACAAAACCAAAGCATTAACTCTGAAAATAGAATGGCATATTAGTGTGTTTTGGGCCCATGTTTGTCTTTGTTTAATGTGATATGTTTATATATTGTGGTTTATGGAATGTAAAAGTATGTTGTTAGCTTTACATCTATGATGTTGTTTTTATTAATAAGGTGTGTGGCATTGCATTGCACTAAAGCTTAACATTAGCATGATTTGTCTTACTAAGCCGTTGGCTTAGCGCGATAGTGTTAATCGCGCAGGTGATAGAGTTGAACCCGAGAGCTCTTTGAGACCGAGTGAGAGTAGACATTGAAGAATCTATTTTGGAACTTAAAGATCAGAGCAGAACTGCCAATCATGTATAACCCTTTTATATTTTGTAAAGTATTGTTTATAATGTAAATATATGTATATTTGTAAATATTTTCTATATTTCGGTGCGTATTAAGTAAATGTGTATATATCTATTTGTTTTATATTACAAGATAATGACTTATTTTCTATAATGTATAATGAGAAAGATTATAGTATCATTTAAAATGTTTTGAATGTTAATAAAATCCGTAGCATCCCTATGTTCAGTGCACGTATATTACATTGTGGTGTTTGTAGCGTGCGTGTATTGGATGTGGGGGTGTTACATTAAAGGTATATGTATTTAATTTGGCTTAATGCATTTTGGATAGAAAATGTGTTAAGTTACTTGACTATTTGAATATTCATATACATTGTGATATGCCATGCGAATTGATGAGTATGCATTATGTACTTTGTGAAAAGCCATTATTAATGGCTAAAAGGAGTGGAATGTGGTTTATGTGAGTTATGTGACAATAACCCAAAAATATTGGATAATATGATTGTAATGCTAAATGACATATGTTGTGATAAAGTGATAAGATATAATGAATTAAAGTGATTTGGCATTGTTATGAACGAGAAAATTGAATAAAAAGGCATTGGGATATGAAAATAATTGTGGAAAATATGTACTATTTGTGTGTTGCTTAGTATATTATTCAATTCCAGAGTTCTGTGTTTGGTGTCATGCCTGTGATATTATTCTCATCATTTGCCTTTCGGGCTAGACGTTGGGTTTCACTAATATATGATTTACCTTTGGGCTAGATGCTAGGCATCACCTGTATTGCCTTCGGGCTAGACACTGGTGTCAAAATAAATCAAAAAAGTAACTCTGGGATTTGAATAATGTATTCAGTTATTTGGGCATAATGATTGTGTATGTGTTAATATGATTCTTAGGAAGAATGATAAATGTGAATTAAAGTGGAATTGCATATCACGTTGTGAGATATCATGAAACAACACCATGCATTATCATTTCTTTTAAAGTTTTATTATTATCAAAGTATGTACAACTAGGTTTTTAGCTTAGCGCGATTAAAATTCATCACGCGGGTGACAGAGTTAATCCGGTAGATCTGGAGACTTCATCTAGACCTGATCAGGTCTAGGCTTGAGGTTGTTTGAGCTTGAGGCGATTTTATTCTTGCAAGGCCAGAGCCAGTTGCTACTATGTATATATTCTATTCTATACTACATTTCATCATTATGTATTTGATGTTTATGTTTTTGGGAGTATTGTAAATTATAAAGAATTTTAGGACTAAGTTTGTGATATTGGATTGTATAAATTGTATATATATGTACATATTTAAATGTTTTAAGGAAATTGTGGAAGATTGAGAAGTTGGGGTGAAATATTTGATTTATTATTATTCAGAGTGTATTTTTTTACAGGTTGAGTATTGTTGAAATTTTTAGGATGTCCAAATTACAGAAAAACTCTGGCAAATTTTTTCTAAAAAGTTTTATATAAAATACTTATTTAGGGCACCAAAAAGTAATAAAGAATATTTTATTGGTTTATTAAAAAGACATTGTAAAGTGTTTGGGATTTTAAATTGGGAATATGAAAATTTTTATCAAAAGGAGTTATTGCATTCTTATACTTTATATGCGTATTTTATATACACTGGGTGTATGCATTATACATATATAGAGTATAGGGTTGTTACATTTATTTTGGTATCAGAGCCTAGGTTTGAGGTTGTCAACCTAAATGGATTTTTAGAGAGAGAAAATAGGGATTCTAAATGTGATTTTAAATTATGATAATGCATTGCCACTGGCATTTTATCTAATCCCTAATGTGGCAATTTCTATTGTATTTACATAAATAGGTAGTCTTGGCATCTAGGATGCACCAGTCTACTGAGGGTAGTGTATAAAATGTAGCTCCAAATGAGGGTAGAGCTGGAGCTAGTGTTGAGATTGCTGGAGAGGCATCTGCATCTATGCCAGATTGTTGGAGGTTTCGCCGGGCTGGGTATGGTATTTTGTAGAGCTGTTATGATAGACTCAAGTATAACATACATATACCCTGTATACATACAATATGTATATAAAGTATAAGGATGTCACGTTTCAATATTGTATAAAGCCCTTACCTTAGTTCCATAACAAAGATATATATTTTATTAAAGAACATTTACAAAACCATTAAACTTTTGATTATATTACAATTATATAAATTACATTGTCTTTTTTGAAATTCACTTATGTACATATACATTTTTATCAAAATACAGTATAATAAAATTGTACATGTATGCACCACCTTTTAGTTGATCTCGAAATACACTTACTCTTCTCGTGGCACAACTGTATGACTCCCAGATCAACCGTCTACTCACCTGCACGATTTACATAAGCGTGCTAAGCTTGAAAGCTTAGTAGTACATATAAATATTATATACATACATTACAGAAAATCATACTCACATAATAACATCATTTATCATCATATTCTTATTATATTTTTCATTGTCAATGCACTTTTCATATCTTCTCACTAAATTTATAATTTATATATATCTTTAATATAAGCCGCAATTCGATGGCTTATCAATAATATTCAAGAAGCAATACACACAATTTCCACACCCATATACATTGTAACATCCCTATACCCCGTATACGTACCAAGCATGCTTAAACGATCGTAATATACGTATACTGAATATAGGAAATGTCACAGTTTAAAAATACATAACATATATCTTCGTAAATAAGTGAAACCAATCTCAAACATTTTAAAAGAAATTCAAAAGACACCATATATAGATATATATAAAATGTTTATTAATTCACAGCGGAAGTTATTACAAATATGTTACAAACCAAAGTTTACAAAACATAAAATATATACATGATTGGCAGCTCTTCTCTGATCTTTAAGTCCAAAAGTAAATTCTTCAATGTCTACTCTCACTTGGTCTCGAGGAACTCTCGGGTTCAACTCTATAACCTACGCGATCAACACTATCGCGCTAAGCCAACGGCTTAGTAATACAAATTATGCTAGCATTATGCTTTAATGCAATGCAATGTCACCCATTATAGCAATAAAAATAACATCACAAGTGGAAAACTAATATTACACCTTCATAGTTCATAAACCATACACATATATACATATCCCATTGCAAAGTCCTTCCATAGATCTCATTATTCAATCATTTTATCATTAATAAATCACATTTAAACAAAGACAAGCATTGGGCCCAACATACACTAATATGCCATTCAATTTTCAGAGTTAATGCTTTGGTTTTGTTATGACATTTATCATTATCATAAACCCAACTAGGCTTCAAGGATTAGGTTCAACCAAGCTTCAAGGGGAACAAAGCATGCTAAGTATCAACCCAACTTGGCTTCAAGAACAAACCCAACCTAGCTTCAAGGGTGGTAACATCTCAATTAGGCTTCAATGACCAAGTCCAACCTAACTTCAAGAGATTGTTACTAATAATAGGCATGCCACCAACAACAAACTCTGAAAATGGAATAACACATTAGCCACACAATTCATTTATTATTTCATTATTCATTTCATTCTCAATTCTCATCATCATAGCCAAACACAATGGCTTCATGTCTCTTTTGAATCATCATAGCCAATCACAATGGCCTCATGTTTCTTTTGAATCATCATAGCCAATCACAATGGCCTCATATCTTATCATGTCTCAATTTACATTATCACACTTCATTATTCAAGTATACATAACCAAATACATTAAACATCATCACATGGGCATACATGCCTTACTTATCTCAATTCACATTATGCAAAACATAACATTATAGCAACTCATCTTTCAAATACACAATCATTTACATCATATCCTTCACATTATACTTATGGCATCATTGACATAAATATAATAAAGTACATTGGTCACAAGCATCATCAATATCATCAAATGTATATTCAATCTCAACATCATATGAATGTATGTTCCACATTGTACACAACATAACATTATTCATATGCATTAACAATGCAATAATGCAAGATTTGTACTTACCTCAATAACAATTCACACAACTTTAAACACTTTCATTTTCCAAGATTCTTCACTTTCCAAATTAGGGCAATTCACCTTCTTCACAACCTAACCCAAAACAATGATGAACCACATCAATTCCAATACAATTTAGCACTTGTTAACCTCCTTTTAGACCTTTAGATCATAATTAACAATCCATCAACACACATTATAGCCCACGGCCGTGGCCACCCCAACCCCCACGGGCGTGGGATAGAAACCAAATTTGTCCAAAATATCCAACACCTCCACGGCCATAGCACCAAAGGGCCACGGGCGTGGCATCCAAAATGCTACTGCCTTCGACCAAAATCACATGTTTAATGCTTACAACTCCAAAAAACACACCCAACATGAAGATCTATGAAAATAATCAACAAAACTTAACTTTAACAACACATACCAACTCAAAACCCTAAAACAAACTCAACTTCAACACTTCCAAAATCAACAACAATTAACTTCTCAACTTAACATCAAATTCAACACTTAAAAACATACCACAAACAAATCTAATCAACCATCCATATCAATTCATCAACCCCAAACACAAATTCAAAATAACAAAGGAAAATCAAGGAAAAGAACTTACCAAAGTTGATGAATTTCACAAATCTCCAAATTAATCCTTTGATTCTTCCTTCAATTTTGAATTTGAAGCAAACAAAAATCACTTTGCTCTCTTGCTTTGGAATGGCCGGCCAACATATGGGAAAGAGAAGAAGATGAAATGAAGAAAACAAAGTCAATTTCTCTTTAAATCTCCACCATGTATTCCAAAACAAGAAATTACTTAAATACTCCTTTCCATTTGTTTTAACTCTCTTTTCACTTACTTGCCCATTTAGGTAATTTCACACACAACAAATAAATATCCTCTTCCATTGACCATCCCTTTTGACTTATATATATGTTATATATACTACCATATACCCAACATATACACTTTCTCTCTACACATTACTTTCCTTTTTAAACAATACATAAACATTCTCTTTTCAATTTCTTTTCTCTTGCAAATAACATATACACATAATTCAAACAAACATCAATTATATCCAAACTTCTAGGGCACACATTGGGATATTACAATTCTCCCCCTCTAAAAGAAATTTCGTCCTCGAAATTACCTGATATCAAGTCTGAAACAACTGAGGATACTGATCTCGCATGGCTTGCTCACTTTCCCAAGTTGCTTCTTCCTTTGCATGATTCTTCCATAGAACCTTCACGAAAGGCACTTTCTTATTTCTCAATTCTTTCACTTCACGTGCCAAGATAGCAACTGGTTCTTCTTCAAATGTCAGATCTGAATTCATCTCGATTAATTCAATTGGCAAAACATGAGATGGATCTGACCTGTACCTCCTCAACATAGAAACATGGAATACGTTGTTAGGAAATTAAGGAGATCACTGCAAACAAAAACACGCAGCGGAAAAATATTTGATCTCTGATTTCCCACCAGGATCCATGCTGTTCGTTTAATTCGACAAAATAAACGACACGCAGGCCGTATTTACCCAAAATAAAGATATGAATAAACTAATCACATAGGTCATAAGGCCATGCTATGCACCATGCCAAGACATCAAACAAACATAACATATTCATCACCAACATGTTAAATAGAAACAAATATATTGACATTCTTAATGTCGCGGTAACGAACTATAGGGCGCGAACATACGGCGGTCCCGCTAGCCGGTTAGCGGGCGGGGCTCCCGCTGGCCGGTCAGCGGGCGGGGTTCCGAAGGGGCAGCGCCCCTGGGCGGGGTCGAGGGGCAGCGCCCCTCGAAGCCAAACAGAAACGTTAATCTCATTAACATTTTTCTTTGGCGAAACCCTAAAACAGAACCGTTAATCTCATTAACCTTCTTACTGTTTTATTTCGAATATGTACAACCCATTATAGAATCATTACCTCCGAGAAGACTTAACGTCTGGAGTGAATATAATCACTCCAGAATCCAATTCAAAATTGGATACGGAAAGTCAAATTCAGAATCCAAGTCTAATCAGGATTCTGAATACATTATCTAATAATAAATATAATTGGATAAGGTAAGTCAAATTCAGAATCCAAATCTAATTAGGATTCTGAATATATTATCTAATAATATATATATATAAAAACGAAAATAATAATAATAATAAATATTAATATCTAATATTAATATTATTAATATTATATCCAGCCCAAAACGCATTCTTGTGTGTGACCCGATAGGCCCATATTAATTGGCAGTCAATTTAATCTCTATTAAATCAACAAGTCATAATTGGCCTCTAGCAAGGCGTTACAACTACCCAATCAATATAAGGAATGTCCAATTTGCCTAATAATAGTATATGCATTAATCCCTTTGTCACACGATATCTAGCTTGAACATAAGTCATGGTCAACGTCATACTTATATTGTCCAAACTTATGATTACTCGATCTCCAAGTAGACTGATAAAAACAAATGAAATTGATCACATTATCAATTCATTTGAGCACGGCCATGCATTTCACAGTCTCACTTATCGAGGGGCCCAAAAGATATCTCTCTCAAAGAGAGGGACAAATTCTATCTTGATTGTTCATTATCCTCTACATAATTTCTATCATATATGAACATAACCTTTATTACTATCCAGTTACGGATAATGTTTGATCATGTCAAAATATAATAGTCCTTATATTGGAAACTATGACAATCTCAAGTCAAAGAATTATTACATAACTATCATGAGATTTACTTATGACACTAACCCATGTAGTAATCTCATGATGGGTCTATCCAATACATTGTTCTCTAACAAGTATTTATGAAATTGATTTGTATCACTATACACATAACCATCTGATGATCATCAAATCAATGTTCATACTGGTTAAGAATTATTTATTTTTTTTTATCTCTATAACAATAATAAACCAGGGACAAATATCAAAATTGTGTAACATGCAAACAACAATAATGATAATAAAACCTCATTTATTAATAATGAATGTATAACATAAAGATCCAAACAAATGGCCTAGGGCACATACACTAACATACGTTATGGATCCTATCCAACTCAGGTGGCAAAGCAAGCCGATAAGCAACTGGCCCAACTCTTTCCAAAACTTCATATGGTCCAATGAAACGAGGACTCAATTTCCCTTTCCGACCAAATTTCAAAATCTTTTTCCAAGGAGACACTTTCAAAAATACCTTATCTCCCACATCAAATTCTATGTCTCTCCTTTTTAAGTCTGAATAAGATTTCTGTCAGTCTGAAGCTGTTTTCAACCTATCTCGAATTACTTTCACTTTCTCTTCAGTTTCTTTAACCAAATCAGGACCAATTAACTTACCTTCACCAAGTTCATTCCATCATAGAGGTGTCCTACACCGTCTACCATACAATGCTTCGAATGGTGCCATACCAATGCTGGACTAATGACTATTATTGTAAGCAAATTCCACAAGTGATAAGAATCTATCCCAACCTCCAGAGAAATCAATGACACAGCTTCTCAACATGTCCTCGATAATCTGAATCACTCTTTCTGACTGCCCATCTGTCTGTGGATGAAAAGCAGTACTAAAGTGCAATCGAAAACCCAAAGCACCATGTAAACTCTTCCAAAACCTTGAAGAAAATCGGGGATCTCGATCAGATACTATAGAAGTTGGGACACCATGCAACTTCACAATCTCATGGATGTACAGCTCAGCTAACCTTTCCAAAGAGTAATCCATCCGAACCGGAAGAAAATGAGCTGTCTTAGTCAACCTGTCCACAATCACCCAAATAGCATCATGCTTCCTTTGTGTTAATGGTAGACCAGACACAAAATCCATTGTCACTCTTTCCCATTTCCACTCAGGCACTGACAAAGGTTGAAGTAACCCTGTGGGAACTTGATGCTCCGCTTTTACCCTCTGACATGTGAGACATTTGGACACAAAATCTGCAATGTCTCTCTTCAAACCAGACCACCAGTAATTCTGCTTCAAATCATGATACATCTTTGTATTGCCCGGATGCATAGCAAATACTGACTGATGTGCTTCTTCTAAAATAATTCTTCTCAAATTAGCATCATCAGGTACACACAATTTGTTCTTAAACCAAAGACTCCCATCACCTCTCACAATAAAATCTCAACTCTTTCCATTTTGACAATCTGAAATAATCTTTTGAATCTTCTCATCAGCCAATTGAACCTCTTTAATCTGATCCAACAACATTGGTTTCAATTTGCAACTGTGCCAACAATGCACCATCATCACAAGATACAAAACTGGCATGCAAAGCTCTCAACTCATCAAGCAACGAGAGTGAGTAAATAGTCAAACTTGCTAAAGACTTCGGACTCAAGGCATCAGCAACAACATTTGCTTTGCCAGGATGATAATCAATCAAACAGTCGTAGTCTTTGATCAACTCCAACCATCTCCTTTGTCGAAGATTAAGCTCATTTTGGACACCCAAATATTTCAAACTTTTATGATCAGTGTATATGAAACATTTCTCTCAAAACAAATAGTGTCGCCAAATCTTCAATGCAAACACAATGGCTGCTAACTCTAAATCATGGGTCGGATAATTGAGCTCATGCGGTTTCAACTGTCGAGAAGCATAAGCTATAACTTTACCTTCTTGCATCAGAACACAACCCAAACCACTAAGTGAAGCATCACTGTAAATCACATATGGTTTATCTTCCACAGGTAAAGTAAGAACAGGCGCTTGAGTCAACATTTCTCTCAATTGTTCGAAGCTTGCCTGACACTGATCTGTCCACACAAATCTAACTCCTTTTCGAAGTAATCTGGTAAGTGGAGTAGCTATCAAAGAAAATCCTTTCACAAACAGTCGTTAATAGCCCGCTAAATCCAGAATACTTCTAACTTCAGTCACAGACTTTGGTGGACTCCAATTCAAAATAGCTTCAACTTTACTCGGATCAACTCTAATACCTTTCGCTGAAACTATATGACCGAGAAACGTTACTTGGTCAAGCCAAAACTCACACTTCGACAGTTTAGCAAACAATTGCTTCTCTCTCAAAATTTGCAACACACTCCGCAAATGCTTGTCATGCTCCTCTTTATTACGCGAATACACCAAAATATCATCGATAAAGACCACTATAAACTGATCCAGATAGGGCCTAAACACCCTATTCATCAAATCCATAAAAGTTGCAGGTGCATTCGTCAAACCAAAAGGCATAACTAGAAACTCATAATGCCCATACCTTGTACGAAAGGCTGTCTTAGGAACATCTTCAGCTCTGACCCTCAACTGATGGTACCCTGATCTCAAATCAATCTTAGAAAACACTGCTACACCCTTCAATTGATCAAAGAGATCATCAATTCTAGGCAAAGGATATTTATTTTTAATAGTCACCTTGTTCAATTGCCTATAATCGATACACAATCTCATAGTACCATCTTTCTTCTTCACAAACAAAACAGGAGCTCCCCAAGGTGAAACACTAGGGCGAACAAACCCTTTATCCAGCAACTCCTGCAACTGCACCTTCAGTTCTCTCAGTTCAGCAGGTGCCATTCTATAAGGAGTAATAGAGATAGGAGTGGTACCAGATAATAATTCAATACCAAACTCCACCTCTCTCTCAGGAGGCAACCCTGGCAACTCTTCTGGAAACACATCTGGAAATTCTGCAACTGTAGGTATATTACCAATTTGAGAACCCTTAACTCTAGTATCCACCACATAAGCAAGATAAGCATCACATCCTTTTCTAATCAATCTCCTAGCTGCAACAGTTGAAATAAACAAGGATGCTAGCTGTCCCTGCTCATTAGATACTATTATCTCTCTTCCCTCACCAGTTCTCAAAGTAACAATTTTCTTTTTACAATCTACCACAACTCCATGTCTAGATAACCAGTCCATGCCTAGGATCACATCATATTCCTTAAAAGGCATTTCAATTAAATCTCCAAGAAACTCCTCACCTTGCACCACTACTGCACTATCTCGGTGCACCTTACTAACAATCACACTATGCCCTAAAGGATTTGTCACCAATACATCAAATCCTAGGGATTCAGCATGCAAATCAGACACAGGCAAAACAAATGCACTAATATTTGAATGTGTGGATCCGGGATCAATCAAAGCAAGTACTGAAATACCAAATAAAGAGAAAGTACCAGCTATGACTGCCGAAGCATCTGGTTGCCTCTGCATCACATAAATCCTCTGAGAAGATCCAGCCTCCTCTAGTCTACTCTCCCTGGATGCAGAACCTCCTCTAGAACTGAACCCAAATCTGCCTCCTCTGCTGAAATCGCTGCCTCCTCGACCTCCCCTCACATTAGATCGAGAGGCTGCAGAATCTACCGACATCTGCTCCTGCCTCTCAGGACAATCTCTAACAAAGAACAAAGTGATCAGGCAACCCACATCTGAAACATACCCCTGTCACACCAGTCCTCCAACAAGTACCACCATGTGGCCTACCACAATGAATGCAGATGGGTAGAGTGGATCTCTGAGTCACTGGGGTCGGAGCACTTGCCACTGAAACTGTAGGTCTAGATCTCTGCCTTTGAAACTATACTGACCTACCAGCTGGCCTCTGACTCCTACTAACCCGAGAAACAAAACTTCCTTTACCTTTTTTCGCAGATGAAGACCCTGCCTCAAACTGGGGCCTTCTAACCCTGATCTCTTCCTCTGAAGCAGCTGCAATAACCTGAGCTCTTTCCACACTTCGAGCGGCTGCCACAAGCTTGGAAAAATCATGATATCTAGATCCAGCCACAAGACACAAGATAGAGGGCCTCAATCCCTCCTCAAATCTCCTGCATCTATCTATCTCATCAGATATAATACCCCCAGCATACTGGCTCAGCCGGATAAACTCTAACTCATATTCCGTCACAGTCCGGTGATCTTGCTTTAAGCTTAGAAACTCCATTTTCTTCACATCCTTATACTCCCTCGGAGTATACTTCAATTCAAACTCTCTTAGAAAATCAGCATAGGACAAGGTAGGTGGATCATCCATAGCATGAGGCACTGTCTTCCACCAGTTATATGCATCCTTATGCAACAAGGATCTTGCATAATCAAATTTTTCTTCTGAAGTGGCTTGCAACTGAACAAATATTCTCTGTACTTTATCTAGCCACTGCTCAGCTACAGCTGGATCAATAGTACCTAAGAAATCTTCTGCTCCATATTTCCTTAATTTGTCATAATGCTTCACTGATACCAAAGGCTATGGGGGTGGTGGTGGTGGTTGCACTGGTACTGGCCTCAAAGCCTCTACCACATGCCTAAACCAGACTGGTGGAACCTCCTCACCAGCTGGTCTCCCCGACACAGAAGCAGGTACATCAGCAGCACTATCCATTCTAGTTCCCTCTCTAACCTCATCAGGAGCTACGCTCTCCGCACTACCCTCTACTGATTGTCGCAAGTGAGAATCCATCACAACCTATGTCTGCAAACACAGCAAAATACATCTTATTAAAGATCAGAGACTGCCAATCCCAAACATGTATATTATTAAAAAACAAATTTTTTAAAGTCAAAATACTCTTTTTCTTACACTTCACCTAGGTTGAGAATCTCAAACCTAGGCTCTGATACCAAAACAATTGTAACATCCCTATACCCCATATACGTACCAAGCATGCTTAAACGATCGTAATATACGTATACTGAATATAGGAAATATCACAGTTTAAAAATACATAACATATATCTTCATAAATAAGTGAAACCAATCTCAAACATTTTAAAAGAAATTCAAAAGACACCATATATAGATATATATAAAATGTTTATTAATTCACAGTGGAAGTTATTACAAATATGTTACAAACCAAAGTTTACAAAACATAAAATATATACATGATTGGCAGCTCTTCTCTGATCTTTAAGTCCAAAAGTAAATTCTTCAATGTCTACTCTCACTTGGTCTCGAGGAACTCTCGGGTTCAACTCTATCACCTGCGCGATCAACACTATCGCGCTAAGCCAACGGCTTAGTAATACAAATTATGCTAGCATTATGCTTTAATGCAATGCAATGTCACCCATTATAGCAATAAAAATAACATCACAAGTCGAAAACTAATATTACACCTTCATAGTTCATAAACCATACACATATATGCATATCCCAATGCAAAGTCCTTCCATAGATCTCATTATTCAATCATTTTATCATTAATGAATCACATTTAAACAAAGACAAGCATTGGGCCCAACATACACTAATATGCCATTCAATTTTCAGAGTTAATGCTTTGGTTTTGTTATCACATTTATCATTATCATAAACCCAACTAGGCTTCAAGGATTAGGTTCAACCAAGCTTCAAGGGGAACAAAGCATGCTAAGTATCAACCCAACTTGGCTTCAAGAACCAACCCAACCTAGCTTCAAGGGTGGTAACATCTCAATTAGGGTTCAAGGACCAAGTGCAACCTAACTTCAAGAGATTGTTACTAATAATAGGCATGCCACCAACAACAAACTCTGAAAATGGAATAACACATTAGCCACACAATTCATTTATTATTTCATTATTCATTTCATTCTCAATTCTCATCATCATAGCCAAACACAATGGCTTCATGTCTCTTTTGAATCATCATAGCCAATCACAATGGCCTCATGTTTCTTTTGAATCATCATAGCCAATCACAATGGCCTCATATCTTATCATGTCTCAATTTACATTATCACACTTCATTATTCAAGTATACATAACCAAATACATTAAACATCATCACATGGGCATACATGCCTTACTTATCTCAATTCACATTATGCAAAACATAACATTATAGCAACTCATCTTTCAAATACACAATCATTTACATCATATCCTTCACATTATACTTATGGCATCATTGACATAAATATAATAAAGTACATTGGTCATAAGCATCATCAATATCATCAAATGTATATTCAATCTCAACATCATATGAATGTATGTTCCACATTGTACACAACATAACATTATTCATATGCATTAACAATGCAATAATGCAAGATTTGTACTTACCTCAATAACAATTCACACAACTTTAAACACTTTCCTTTTCCAAGATTCTTCACTTTCCAAATTAGGGCAATTCACCTTCTTCACAACCTAACCCAAAACAATGATGAACCACATCAATTCCAATACAATTTAGCACTTGTTAACCTCCTTTTAGACCTTTAGATCATAATTAACAATCCATCAACACACATTATAGCCCACGGCCGTGGCCACCCCAACCCCACGGGCATGGGATAGAAACCAAATCTGTCCAAAATATCCAACACCTCCACGGCCATAGCACCAAAGGGCCACGGGCGTGGCATCCAAAATGCTACTGCCTTCGACCAAAATCACATGTTTAATGCTTACAACTCCAACAAACACACCCAACATGAAGATCTATGAAAATAATCAACAAAACTTAACTTTAACAATGCATACCAACTCAAAATCCTAAAACAAACTCAACTTCAACACTTCCAAAATCAACAACAATTAACTTCTCAACTTAACATCAAATTCAACACTTAAAAACATACCACAAACAAATCTAATCAACCATCCGTATCAATTCATCAACCCCAAACACAAATTAAAAAGAACAAAGGAAAATCAAGGAAAAGAACTTACCAAAGTTGATGAATTTCACAAATCTCCAAATTAATCCTTTGATTCTTCCTTCAATTTCGAATTTGAAACAAACAAAAATCACTTTGCTCTCTTGCTTTGGAATGGCCGGCCAACATATGGGAAAGAGAAGAAGAGGAAATGAAGAAAACAAAGTCAACTTCTCTTTAAATCTCCACCATGTATTCTAAAACAAGAAATTACTTAAATACCCCTTTCCATTTGTTTTAACTCTCTTTTCACTTACTTGCCCATTTAGGTAATTTCACACACAACAAATAAATATCCTCTTCCATTGACCATCCCTTTTGACTTATATATATGTTATATATACTACCATATACCCAACATATACACTTTCTCTCTACACATTACTTTCCTTTTAAAACAATACATAAACATTCTCTTTTCAATTTCTTTTCTCTTGCAACTAACATATACACATAATTCAAACAAACAACAATTATATTCAAACTTCTTGGGCACACATTGGGATATTACATACATATTACACATCACATTATATTTTCATAATCCCCTTTTTAATATCAAGACTTAGCTCTCCTCAAGTCTTTCAATAATTCATTTCTCATCATTTAGCATATTTTCTTAAACCACATTCCTTTTCAGTAATTTGCTTATGTATTGTGATCATATCATTCCAGGATCACCATCATATTTCTCATATCATTATATCTTAATATATTGCACAATTGTTCCACAATTCATAATTCACATTAAAGCAAAGACAAGCATGGGCCCAAAGATAACTAATATGCTATTCAAATCCTAGAGTTATTAGTTTGGTCTATAATGACACCATGTGTCTAGCCCCGTAGGCAATATATCAATATAATAGTCCAACTAGGTCTAAGTTTAGGACTCGGTCATTTCACCCAGCCTAGCTTTAGACTTGTTTATGAGGCTTACGACCCGGTCATTTCACCTCCAAAACATTTCACAGTGACACCCAGTGTCTAGCCCGTAGGCAAATCATAGGCATGCCGCCAAACACAGAACTCTAAAATTTGAATAACATACTAGGCACATAATTTATTCATATTTCTCATTTATATCGATATAAATTCATTTCACTATGTTTCCACATATATCATTTATATCAATATAATCATCACCAATGTCTTTACATACCATGTTTAATGTATACATAACATATTACAATACCTATATGTTTTGGGCCATTATTATATTTTGCACAAAGTTCACATTACATATAATGCATTTGTAACATTATACAAATCATAGCATATTTCTCATGCATCAATAATGTAGTAGATAACTTAACACATTTTCCAACCAAATGTGTTAAGTCCCAATGTCATGTAAATATAAATAATTATTCAAAGCTTATACTTACCTTATGAAACACTCCAAAATAAGCTTTAAAACTTCCTCTAACCTTCTCTTCCAAGTTGCCCTTCATCATTAAGGTTGGGCAAACTACTCTCTCTCAATGCCTATACCAAATGTGATCATAAATAACTATTTAGTATCACATTCTAAGGCATTCTTAACATTCAAATCATTTAAATAGGAATTACAAATGAAAAACCACAAAAAGAGTTATTCTCAAGTGACATGCCTGATAATACGGGCGTGTTAATGACTGTGTCATTAACTCATTCATACAGAAACATTGACACGTCCAATGACATAGGCATGCTATTGCCCGTGTCATTCATTCTGCCTTACAGAAATATTAACACTCCCAACAACACGGGCGTGTTCATGGCCGTGTCAATTATCTTATCTCACAGTAGCTATGATACGCTCAGAGACATGGCCATGTTAATGGTCGTATCATCAATCGTTAAACTCAGCACCATTGACATGCCCAACGACATGGTCGTGTCACTGGCCGTGTCAGATAAAAGTTTTTCATTTCAAATTCTCATCCATATGAACACAATCATTCCAAAATCAATACTACAACACCCTTAATCATCATCTTAGTTTATATTCATAATTCACCCATAAATTCAACACTTATATAACTCTAGCATATCATAATAATAATCATTATATAATTCATTTATACCAAACCCTTACTCTTTTCCTTATCACACTTATTCCTCAATTTCAACTACTCAACATCATCCTCACAAATAATCATATTTTCATCTTCTAAGCACCAATTCTCTCACTAACCATATCACATATAAACTCAAAATCTATAAAAATCAACTCAAGGAAGAGAGCACTTACTTGAATTCTTTGCCAAATATTCAATATCCACCTTCAATTCTCTTAAGACTCTTATGAATTTGATGTTTATATGAACAAAATCAAACTCTTCTCTCTCTCTCTCTCTATTCCCACGTACAAAGAGGAAGAAAAAGAAGAAAGAAAGAAACAAAGAAAGAAAGCTCTCCTTTCAATTTCATCCTTATCTTATATATATATATAATAATATAATTATTTCCACCTAACTTTATTTTCCAACAATAATATTTGTCCTTCTTTTGACTTTCATTTCTCCTTTCTCTTGTCATTATTATCATTATTATTATTAATTAATTATTTAAAATTAACTTTTCCTACACCAATGTATACATCATGTATATGTGGTGTATATGTTGTTATATGTATATGTCTTATATATTGTATTTATATATCCCATATATTTCAAATACAATATATATATATAATCCTTCATACTCATCTATCTCTTATTATATTTTCTTTAACTATTTCACCAACATACTCTCTCATAACTACTATTCAAAAGTACATCAAAATCGGGATATTACATAACAGCCGCAGCTACCACTGCAGAGCTGCAGTCTCAGGAATATGATAAGCTGAGGAAGTTTGGAGCCACATATTTTTTCAGCACTACTGACCCAGCTATAGCATAGCAGTGGCTAGATAGGGTCCAGAGAGTGTTTATACAGTTGTAGGCTTATACGAAGGAGAAGTTTGATTATGCTAGGTCTCTTCTATAGGGGGAAGGTTACGAGTGGTGTAAGATGCTTCCTCATGGGATGGTTGATCCACTAGTGCTGACATATGTTGATTTCTTGCGGGAATTTTAAAAGAAGTATTCCTCTTGAGAGTACAAAGATGCTAAGAAGATGGAAATCATGAGTTTGAGGAAGGAAATAAAGACAGTGACTGATTATGCGATAGAGTTCATCCAGCCAAGCTAGTATGCAGGGGGACTATATTAGATGAGGTTGATAGATGCCGAAGGTTTAAGGAGGGGCTGAGGCCATCTATCATGTGTCTAGTGGAAAGCTCTCAGTATGAGGATTTCTGTAGGTTGGTTGCAGCTGCCAAAAGTGTAGAGAAGGTACAAGGACTTGTTGCAGCTGCCAGGGCAAAGGAGAGCAGAGCTAGGAGACCCTAGGGTGAGGCAGGGTCTTCATCATCGAAGAGAGGCCGATGGGGATGTGAGCTGAGATTTTTACCCCTATTCCCATGTGGAATGGTTCTTGCGACTTTGGCACTATTAGGCTTAGGGCATTAGAGAACACGAGCCTAAACCCGGAGAAAATAGAGTCACCACCCGAACGGGTAGGAAAACAAAGGGGTGGATGACTCAATTCCTAAGGAATCCTCAACCCCCTAATGGGTTCAGAAAGTTTGGTACATGTGGGGAAGGTGAGAATGACCCAGTACCCCCCACAACACCTAGTTCATTAGAACTGGCCTCCTTTTCAGGTCTAAATATTATAGAATTCGTAATTATTATGATAAAATCCATACTATATGTGATAATTAAAATTAAAGCATCATTGCATTAATAATCAAAATAATGTTCAAACAAAGCAAATAAATGGACATCCATCCGAGTATAAAAACATGTCCTTACATCATTTAATGTCTAAAACTAAATAAATAATAATAATAATAATAATAATAATAAGACATCCATCCATCATAAATTAAACAAATCAAACATCAAAATCAAATAAATTAATCATCAAAACATATAATAAACTATATAATCAAATCTAAAACAAAATAATGTAATCAATGTATAAGTTTAGGGTTTACATCTTAAATTAGGGTTTTAGAACTTTAATAACTAAATTAGGGCTTTAAATAAAGAAAGTTAATCACAAAGACTTATAATACACAAATAAATATTGACCTCTTCTACGAGCCCATACGGAGGTCCCTTATGGGGTCGAGGGCAGCGCCCAGAAAGTTTTGAAAAATAGTTTTTAAGGTTTCAAGTTTTAGTGTTGAAAACTGATTTAGGGTTTTTTTTAATGGAAACTAATTATTGAACTTTTTAGGGTTTTTAAAAAAATTATTTTAGCTACTATGACGGTTGGAAATTGTTTTAAACAAGTTTTTTTTTTAAATTAATTAAACGACTAAGTGTAGTTTAATGGACAGTAAGCGTAGAAACAATTAACCTTGGTACAAATCATACTTCATTGGATCATGTTTGAAGTGAGGCTATTGGACATTTTCTTATCCCTAAAATAATGAAACATGACAATGAATACTGGATATTTTAATCAATGAAACAATCAAAGACAATAATGAAACAAAAATAAAAATAAAAAATGAAATGAAATAATTGAATTATTATAACCTTAAAAACAATTGGATGAAAGAATTCTAACCTCCTTTGTAGGTTCCACCAATATTTTATGTCGATCGAACTTTGTAAAATATTGGTTGAAACAAGGCTAAAGATAGACGTATAGCACAACCTTATGGTTTGATAGTTTTGATGTTTCTGTTACATACTCTCTCTATTTGCTAGGGTTTTTTGTTTACTATTTTGTTTTTTAACTGCTGATGCTTCCTTTGTTGTCGTCTACTTCTTAATTCACAATTATCGATCCAATTTTTTGATCCCTATTAAAGTATTAAATCCTATTATTTATACGCAAAATTAGGCTTAGCCTAAACCTATTTTGCCTAATCCAAGACATAAAAGGATTCTAATTTAATTAGGAAACCCAAAAATGCTTCTGAATCAAATTACATGTCGATTTGGCTGTCCGAATAGACATGGGCCAAGGCCATGTTGATTTGCCATGCCAAATTGATATGGAACCAAGGCCATGTCGATTTGGTAAGCCAAATAGACAAAGGCCTTGGCTCATGTCAATTTTGGCCCTTCAGGTCAACATGAACCATGGTTCAAGTCGCCTAGGACCCTTCTGACTTAAAATTGGTCTAAAAAAACTTTAATCAAACCTAATAAGTTATGATGTTTAACCCGAACTGACTTATTTAAAAATCATAAACTAGGTTAAAATCTTTTAAAGTCGGATTAAAATTATTTTTGCTTTCTTTAATCAGAATCATACCAACTTGGGATAAAAATAAAGGGTCTACAGAGGATATTCACAGAGGTTTAGTAGGAGCCATGGGTAACCTGGTAGGTCGTAACAGTAGCAGAGGTAGAGACAGAGACCTACAGCCTCAGTAGTTAGTGCCGAAGCACTAGTGACCCAGAGGCCTGTTCCAACTACTTGAGCTCATTGTGGTAGGGCACTATGAGCAGGGATTTTCGCCCCCACTCCCGGTGGAATGGTTCTTGCGACTTCGGCACTATTTAGGCTTGGGGCCTTAGAGAACACGGACCTAAGTCCGGAGAAAATGGAGTCGCCACCCGGACGGGCTGAGAAAAAAGAAAGGGGTGGATGACTCGAATCCTAAGGAATCCCCAACCCCCTAATGGGTTCGGAAAGTTGGGTACATGTGGGGAAGGTGAGAAATGGCCCATCACCCCCCACAATGCCCGGTTCATTGGAACCGGCCTCCTTTACAGGTCTTAATATTATAAAATTCTTAAATATAACAACATTATCCATACTACACACAATAATTAAAATAAAGCATCGATATATTGAAAATCAAAACAATGTCCAAACAAAACAAATAAATGGACACCCATCCGAGGATGGAAACATGCCCTTACATCCCATGCCTAAATAGGACACCCACCGAAAGTTAGAAACATGTCCTTTACATTGGTTCTAAAATAGAAAAACAATTTAAATTACATGATATTTAACTAATGAGGTACCCACCAAGTGGAAACATACCTCTTACAACATTTGGAAATCTAAATAAATCGATAAAAGTAAATAACCATTCACCATAAATAAATCATTCATCAAAGGCATTAAATATCAATAGAAAGTAAACATCCATCCATGATAAATTAAATAAACCAAACATTGAACTTAAATAAATTAAAACATATAAAATAAATCAAAGTATAATCAAATATAAAATTGAATAAGGCAAATAAAGATTCAAATTAGGGCTACTGTTTCTATTTAAGTTTCTTTATTTAATGTGTTTAGGGTTTTGGGAATTCATGGGTTTAAGCTACTGTGAGTTTTAATGGAATTGAAATGGAGCAAAGTTTTATAATTTAAGAGGTTGATAAAGTTCTTTGATTAACCAAATTAGTGTTTGAGAAGTGAAATCATGAAACTAGGGTTTGGGCACTTCAAAACATTAAGTTTATGACTATTAGCTACTTACTGTGCTGAATTTTAGGTTTATGAGGTTTAAGGTTTAAAGGATTAGGGTTTAGAAAAATTAGGGTTTAAGGTTTTAAGGGAGTTAGGTTTTACTATTTTTGGTTTTGGAGTTGAGTTAGGGTTATAGAGTTTTAGAATTAGGGTTTCGGAGAATACATTAGATTTAAAATTTGAAAATCAATTACTAATTTTATGAAACTTTATGAAAATAAACAAAATGATTTAAGGTTTATATAAACAAAAAAGATGTTTTTAGGGTTTGTGGAAAGAAACAGACTCAAATTTAGGATTTTGAAAAACAGATTCAATTAGGGTTTTAAGATTTTGAAGAAGCAAAAAAAAAACAATTTGAAGATTTTTGAAAAACAAATAAACGAATTAAGGTTTTTAAACTTTAGAAAAGGTGATTTGAGGTTCTAGGGTTTTTGATTTTGAAGAAACAGAAACAATTATTTTTTATCTATAGTGATGAATCTACTGTGAATACATGAAACAAATAAAGAAATTCATACCTTCATTCGTTGGTTCCATCAAAAATCACTTCTTGGATGAACAAGAACAAAGGCAAGCTTTGCTGCCTTTGATGGGTTGAATTGCTTGTTTGCTCTCTCAAAAAAAGTCCAATTGATTCAAGGTTTTCCTCCTCAATTTCGGTCTCAATTTTCCTCCAAATTTTTTAGATTTTTAGATCCCCCTTTTTGTGTTGTTTTTGGTCTTATTTATAGAAGATTTTCATGGTTAATTCTAGTTATTCATGGAATATAACATTAACTAAGGAAAGAAAACCGAAACCTAATTGTATTAGGTTTTGGAAAAATTTTCATCGAAAAAATTACGCTGGCAAAAAAAAACTGCTGCGAAAAAAATGCGCTAGCAAAAAAACTACCGCTGCTGGCTGCGGGGGCGAATTGGCCTGCTGGAAATTCCTGTGGAAAAAATGCTGGAAAAAAAACTGCCGCAGCCAGGCAAAAATTGGCCTGCGGGCCATTTCACCCGCAGGAAATTCCTGAGGGCGAAATGTCCAGGGCCATTTCGCTCGATGGTTTTTCCTGCGAGCAAAATGGCCAAGCCATTTTGCCCGTAGAAATAATCTACGAGGGAAATGGCTTTGGCCATTTCGCCGCAGCTCTTTTCGGCGACGAAAAATTTCGTCGCCGATTTTTTTTCTTTTTTATTTATTTCTTTATTTTTATTTTTTACTAATAAAAAAAAGATACTAAATAAAAAATTATTTAATTAAGATAACAAAAATTATTTTGGACTAATTAAAATATATTAGACAAAACAAAAATTATTTTGGACTAATTAAAATATATTAGACCGGATTGGGTCAAAAATTAAGGGTCTACAGTTTGGCCCCTGCTTGAATTATCTGAGACATTAGTGAAAGAGAGTAAAAAGCAATAAGACTTAATTTTTAAAATGTTTGTGTAATATCCTCATGTATGCCCTAGAAGTCTTGGTTATGTGGTTGTTATGGTTGATGTTGTTGTTAGTGTTGTTGTTGTTATATATTGGATTGAATATATGTGTTAAATTGTAAGAGAAAAGAAATGGGAAGAGAATGTATATGTATATGTGTTTTGGAGAAGAAATTTAGGGTTTAGAGACAAATGTATATGTTGTTTATATGATGATATAATTAACATATACATTGGTCAAATGAAGAGTCAAGGTGATGGTTAAGTGGAAGAAGATATTTTTGGTTGTTAATGAAATTACATATAAGGGCTTAGATGAGACAAAAGGTTAGTTAAATGGTGAAGGGTGTTTTAGTAATTGCAAGGTTAAAAACACTTGATGGATATAAGAAGCCAAATTTGACTTTGCTCTTCATATTTTCTTCTTCTCTTCATGTGTGGCCGGATTCTCCATAGACAAAGAGAGAAAGAGAGGTGATCTTGAGGTTTGAAGCAATTTGAAGAAGGAAGCAAGGGTTTTGGTTAGAGATTTGTGGATTTCTTCATTTAAGGTAAGTTTTCTCTTGTTCTATTTGGAATTTTGTTTGGGTTTGATGGAGTGTGTTTGTGTATGGTGTGTGTAAAAGTGTTGAAATGGAATTAAAGATAAGAAGCTAGGTTGGTGTTGGTGATGGAAGAGTAAGAGTTGTGTTTAGTGAAATTATTTCTGTTTTACAATTAGTAAAGGCTGTGATTTGTATGATTTTTAATTAATTATAGAAAAATGTTCTTGAAGTGAATTTTTGATATGTTGTGCCTCTATGAGTCTATAATGACTGAAAAATATGTTGATTCGATTTTGGAATGGTTATGAGTTTAGAAAGATTATTTCTATTAGACCTGTTCCAGCAGGTACCTTAACTGAGACAGCTATATTTCGGGATTTTTAATAAAATGTAGAAAAATCATATCCAATCGAATTTTGGATATGTTGTTGCTTAGTGAGTTTAGTATTTGAGAAAAATAATTTGGAATCACGTTGATTGAATTTGATTTATGGAATTCACAAAGTTCAAAACTGCTGCCAGGATGCAGGGCAATTGGGGCAGTCTGGTTAGGTGAACTATTTGACCAAGATTTTGTGTTCAGTTTGATCTGAAATTTTAAAGGGATGATTTTAAGATACAAAACTAAATTCTGTAAAAATTTTAGAATTTTTAGTCAAGTAGATTATTTTATACAATTTTTCAAAATAAGGATAAAATGGAGTTTAAAACCAGAATGTACTATTTATGGTTAGGGTTTTAATTCTTTGTTCTTCTTGCATTGCTTTGGTTCTCCAAAGGTAGGTTGGTCCTTAAACCTAACCCTAAACACTTTAAACACACTTGAATCAATGAATGTTATAATCAATTGTTCTTTTCCCTAATTGCATTGTTGAGATTGAACAATGTTATGTTGTGCATTGTGAATGGTAATGTGTTTCATGAGTAATGTGGAATGAAATGTTGATATTTATGAATGATGCTATGTGAGATATAATGTGATCATGGATGAGATATATATATATATATATACTTGAATAATGAGATGTTATATTGTGAAATGAAATGTGAAGCCATTGTTATTGGCTAAGATGATGTAATTGAAAGAAAGAAGGCATGTTTGCCTAAATGTGATGAGAATTGAGAATGGAAATGAATTGTTTGTTTAATATGTTATTCAGTTTCAGAGTTCTGGATTTGGGTGGCATGCCTAAGAAATGATGAAAGGTAACAGTCTTGCCGGGTTGAGGACCTCCTCATAGGTGTTGAGTTGATGGTCCAAGAGACTGGGTCTGTTACACTATGAGATATATGATTTGTAACAGTCTTGCCGGGTTGAGGATCTCCTCATATGTGTTGAGTTGATGATCCAAGAGACTGGGTCTGTTACACTATCCATGGATAGAGATACATGTATATACATTGCCTACGGGCGTGATTATTGTGACTATGAACCAAAGCAGTAACTCTGAACTCTGAATATCGTATTAAATACTTGTTGGGCCCATAGGTGTCAAGGTTATATGAATGTCCTAAATAATGTTATGAGTTTAATGAAATGAGATGTTGGTTATGGAGTATGATTGATTAGTGTTGAATGTGAAAAGATGTTGAAATGTGGTATGCTCATATGACTATGATTTGTGAAATGCATAATTGTGTGGTTAACTTTATATTTATGATGTTGATCTTATCAATAACATATGTGGCATTGCATTTCATTAAAGCATACCGTTAGCATGTTTTATCTTACTAAGCCGTTGGCTTAGCGCGATAGTGTTTAATCGCGCAGGTAGTAGAGTGGATAGAGTTGAACCCGAGAGTTCATCAAGACCTAATGAGAGTAGACCTTGAAGAATCCATTTTGGGAGCTTAAAGATCAGAGCAGACTTGCCAATCATGTATAAATTTTATGTGTTGTAAAACTTGAGTTTTGATGTATATGAATTTGTAAATATGTAAATATTTTATAACTTCCGCTGTGTAATATTTAAATATGGGGGTTGTCACAAAACCTTTATTTTATGTTGTACTAGAAGTGTAAATCCTTTTTGCAGGTTGTAGTTGAGGTTACAAGGGGGATTTATTGGGAGTGTACTGAGAATGATTTTGTTTGCATTGGTTTGTGTAAAATGTTTTTAAAAATAAGAAAAAAACCGATTTTGTCGACACTTGGGACTCAATTTTTAGGCGAAACTATGGCAAAAATTTTGTAAAAATTGGAACTAAAATTTGACTAAGTAAAATTGGTAGCAACATTAGGTTAGTGTGGCGCCTCTACTCAGCTTACATATGTAGGTTGGGAAGGGGTGTTACAATTGTTTTGGTATCAGAGCCTAGGTTTGAGATTCTCAACCTAGGTAAAATGTAAGAAAAAGACTATTTTTACTTAAAAAGTGAGTTTTTGAACAAAAATACATGTTTGGGATTGGCAGTCTCTGATCTTTAATAAGAGGTATTCTGTTGTGTTTGCAGACTTAGGTTGTGATGGATTCTCACTCTCGTCAGTCGATTGAGGGTAGTGCCGAGAGTATTGCTCCTGCTGAGGGAGCTAGAGTTGATAGTGTTGAGGAGGCACCTGTTTCGGTGTCGGGTAGACCAGCTGGGGAGGAGGTTCCGCCAGCCTGGTTTAGGAATATGATGGAAGCTATGAGACCAGCACCTGTGCAACCACAGCCACCACCCCCTCAGCCTTTAGTTTCTGTGAGGCATTATGACAAACTGAGGAAGTATGGAGCTGAAGATTTTGTGGGCACTACTGATCCAGCTGTGGCAGAGCAGTGGCTTGACAGAGTACAGAGGGTATTTGTTCAGTTACAAGCCACTTCAGAGGAAAAGTTTGACTATGCAAGATCTTTGCTACAGAAGGACGCCTACGATTGGTGGAAGACGGTGCCACATTCGATGGATGATCCACCAACCCTGTCTTATGCGGATTTTCTGAGAGAATTTGAGTTGAAGTATACTCCTAGGGAGTATAAAGATGGGAAGAAAAGAGAGTTTCTAGATTTGAAGCAAGATCATCGGACCGTAACTGAGTATGAGGTTGAGTTTATTCGACTGAGCCAGTATGCTGGAGGTATCATTGCTGATGAGATTGATAGATGTCGGCGATTTGAGGAGGGATTGAGGCCCTCGATCATGTGCTTAGTGGCTGGATCCAGATATCAGGATTTCTCACAGCTTGTGGCAGCAGCTCGAAGTGTAGAGCGAGTTCAAGTTATTGCAGCTGCTTCAGAGGAAGAGGTTAGGGTTAGGAGGCCCCAGTTTGAGGCAGGGTCTTCTTCTGCAAAGAGGGGTAGAGGAAGTTTTGTTCCTCGGAGTAGTAGGAGCCAGAGACCAGCGGGTAGGTCAGTGCAGTTCCAGAGGCAGAGATTTAGACCTGCAGCTTCAGTAGTGAGTGCTCCTACTCCTGGAGTTCAGAGATCCACCTTACCTGTGTGTAACCAGTGTGGTGGAAGACATGGGGGCGTTTGTTGGAGGCATAGTAGATCAGGGGTATGCTTCAGGTGTGGATCACCTGACCACTTTGTGAGAGACTGTCCTGAGAGGCAGGAGCATATGCCAGTTGATTCTGCTGCTTCTCGAGCTAGTGTGAGGGGAGGCAGAGGAGGCAGAGGTGCCAGCCGGGGAGGTAGACCAGGATTCAGTTCTAGAGGAGGTGCTACATCCAGGGAGGGTAGACCAGAGGAGGTTGGATCTTCCCAGAGGATGTATGTTATGCAGAGGCAGCCAGATGCATCGGCAGTCATAGCTGGTACTTTTTCTTTATTTAATACTCCAGTACTTGCTTTGATTGATCCGGGTTCCACACATTCATATATTAGTGCATCTGTTTTGCCTGTGTATGATATGCATGCTGAGTCCCTAGGATTTGATGTGTTAGTGACAAATCCGTTAGGGCATAGTGTGGTTGTGAGTAAGGTGCACCGGGATAGTGTAGTGAGGGTGCAGGGTGAGGAGTTCCTTGGAGATTTGATTGAGATGCCATTTAAGGAATATGATGTGATCTTAGGCATGGATTGGCTATCTCGACATGGAGCTGTGGTGGATTGTAAAAAGAAAATTGTTTCTTTGAGAACTGGTGATGGTAGAGAGGTAATAGTAGCTAATGAGCAAGAACAGCTAGCTTCCTTATTTGTTTCAGCTGTTGCAGCCAGGAGATTGATTAGGAAGGGGTGTGATGCCTATCTTGCTCATGTGGTAGATACTAGAGTAGAAGGTTCTCAAATTGATAGCATTGCCACAGTGGCCGAGTTCCCAGATGTTTTTCCAGAGGAGTTGCCAGGATTGCCTCCTGAAAGAGACGTGGAGTTTGGTATTGAATTGTTGCCTGGTACCGCTCCTATCTCCATTACTCCTTATAGAATGGCACCAGCAGAATTGAGGGAGTTGAAAGTGCAATTACAGGAGTTGTTGGACAAAGGATTTATTCGCCCCAGTGTTTCTCCTTGGGGAGCTCCTGTGCTTTTTGTGAAGAAGAAAGATGGTACTATGAGGTTGTGTATCGATTATAGGCAATTGAACAAGGTGACCATTAAGAATAAATATCCTTTGCCTAGAATCGATGATCTCTTTGATCAGTTGAAGGGAGCGTCAGTGTTCTCCAAAATTGATTTGAGATCTGGGTACCATCAGCTGAGGGTAAGAAGTGAAGATGTTCCTAAGACTGCTTTTCGGACCAGGTATGGGCATTATGAATTTCTAGTTATGCCTTTTGGTCTGACGAATGCACCTGCAGCTTTTATGGATTTGATGAATAGGGTGTTTAGGCCCTATTTGGATCAGTTTGTAGTGGTCTTCATTGATGATATACTGGTGTATTCGCGGAATGAAGAGGAACATGATATGCATCTGCGGATTGTGTTGCAGATTTTGAGAGAGAATCAGTTATTTGCCAAATTGTCGAAGTGTGAGTTCTGGTTGGATCAAGTTGCTTTTCTCGGACATATTGTTTCTGCAGAAGGCATTAGAGTTGATCCAAGTAAAGTTGAAGCTATTCTGAATTGGAGTCCACCCAAGTCTGTGACAGAGATTAGAAGTTTTCTGGGTTTGGCAGGCTATTACCGACGGTTTGTGAAAGGGTTTTCTTTGATAGCTACTCCACTCACCAGATTACTTCGAAAGGGAGTGAGATTTGTGTGGACAGATCAGTGTCAGGCTAGTTTTGAGCAGTTGAGAGAGAGTTGTTGACTCAAGCGCCTGTTCTTACTTTACCTGTTGAAGGCAAACCATATGTGATCTACAGTGATGCTTCACATAGAGGTTTGGGGTGTGTATTGATGCAGGAAGGGAAAGTTATAGCTTATGCATCTAGACAGTTGAAACCGCATGAGCTTAATTATCCGACCCATGATTTAGAATTGGCTGCCATTGTGTTTGCATTGAAGATTTGGCGCCACTATCTGTTTGGGGAGAAATGTTTCATCTACACTGATCACAAGAGTTTGAAGTATTTGGGTGTCCAGAAAGAACTCAATCTTCGTCAGAGGAGATGGTTAGAATTGATTAAAGACTACGACTGCTTGATTGACTATCATCCAGGTAAAGCAAATGTTGTTGCTGATGCCTTGAGTCGGAAGTCTTTAGCTGGTTTAACTGTTTACTCGCTCTCGTTGCTTGTTGAGTTGAGAGCTTTGCATGCCAGTTTTGTACCTTGTGTTGATGGTGCATTGTTGGCACAGTTGCTTTTGAAACCAGTTTTGTTAGATCAGATCAAAGAAGCTCAGTTGATGGATAAGAAGATTCAGAAGATTATTTCAGATTGTCACGATGGAAAGACTAGAGATTTTGTTGTGAGAGATGATGGGAGTCTCTGGTTCAAGAGCAGATTGTGTGTACCCGATGATGCTGATTTGAAGAGAGTTATTTTAGAAGAAGCACATCAGTCGATGTTTGCTATGCATCCGGGTAATACCAAGATGTATCATGATTTGAGACAGCATTATTGGTGGATTGGGTTGAAGAGAGACATTGCTGAGTTTGTATCTAAATGTCTCACTTGTCAGAAGGTTAAAGCAGAGCATCAAGTTCCAACCGGGTTGCTTCAACCATTGTCAGTGCCAGAATGGAAATGGGAAAGAGTGACAATGGATTTTGTGTCTGGTTTGCCATTGACACAAAAGAAGCATGATGCTATATGGGTGATTGTGGATAGATTGACGAAGACAGCTCATTTCCTTCCGGTGCGGATGGATTACTCTTTGGAGAGATTGGCTGAGCTGTATATTCAGGAGATTGTGAAATTGCATGGTGTTCCAACTTCTTTAGTGTCTGATCGAGATCCCCGGTTTACTTCAAGATTTTGGAAGAGTTTGCATAGTGCTTTGGGTTCTCGACTACACTTCAGTACTGCTTTTCATCCACAGACGAATGGACAGTCAGAGAGGGTGATACAGATTATTGAGGATATGTTGAGAAGCTGTGTCATCAATTTCACTGGAAGTTGGGATAGATTCTTACCTCTTGTGGAGTTTGCTTACAACAACAGTCACCAATCTAGCATTGGTATGGCACCGTTCGAGGCATTGTATGGTAGACGGTGCAGAACACCTCTTTGTTGGAGTGAACTTGGTGAAGGTAAAATAATTGGACCTGATTTGATTCAAGAAACTGAGGAAAAAGTGAAGTTGATCCGAGGTAGGTTAAAAGCAGCTTCAGACCGACAGAAGTCTTATGCAGATCTGAAGAGGAGAGACATTCAGTTTGATGTTGGAGATAAGGTGTTTTTGAAAGTATCTCCTTGGAAGAAGATTTTGAGGTTCGGTCGGAAAGGAAAATTGAGTCCTCGTTTCATTGGGCCGTATGAAGTGTTAGAAAGAGTTGGGCCAGTTGCATATCGACTTGCTTTGCCACCTGAGTTGGATCGTATTCATAATGTATTCCATGTTTCTATGTTGAGGAGGTACAGGTCAGATCCATCTCATGTGTTGCCATTTGAGTCTATCGAAGTGAGCCCAGATTTGACATTTGAAGAAGAACCAGTTGCTATCTTGGCACGTGATGTGAAAGAATTGAGGAACAAGAAAGTGCCATTGGTGAAGATTCTTTGGAAGAATCATGCAAAAGAAGAAGCAACTTGGGAAAGTGAGCAAACTATGCGAGAGCAATATCCTCAACTATTTCAGAGTTGATATCAGGTAATTTCGAGGACGAAATTTCTTTTTAGAGGGGGAGAATTGTAATATCCTCATGTATGCCCTAGAAGTCTTGGTTATGTGGTTGTTATGGTTGATGTTGTTGTTAGTGTTGTTGTTGTTATATATTGGATTGAATATATGTGTTAAATTGTAAGAGAAAAGAAATGGGAAGAGAATGTATATGTATATGTGTTTTGGAGAAGAAATTTAGGGTTTAGAGACAAATGTATATGTTGTTTATATGATGATATAATTAACATATACATTGGTCAAATGAAGAGTCAAGGTGATGGTTAAGTGGAAGAAGATATTTTTGGTTGTTAATGAAATTACATATAAGGGCTTAGATGAGACAAAAGGTTAGTTAAATGGTGAAGGGTGTTTTAGTAATTGCAAGGTTAAAAACACTTGATGGATATAAGAAGCCAAATTTGACTTTGCTCTTCATATTTTCTTCTTCTCTTCATGTGTGGCCGGATTCTCCATAGACAAAGAGAGAAAGAGAGGTGATCTTGAGGTTTGAAGCAATTTGAAGAAGGAAGCAAGGGTTTTGGTTAGAGATTTGTGGATTTCTTCATTTAAGGTAAGTTTTCTCTTGTTCTATTTGGAATTTTGTTTGGGTTTGATGGAGTGTGTTTGTGTATGGTGTGTGTAAAAGTGTTGAAATGGAATTAAAGATAAGAAGCTAGGTTGGTGTTGGTGATGGAAGAGTAAGAGTTGTGTTTAGTGAAATTATTTCTGTTTTACAATTAGTAAAGGCTGTGATTTGTATGATTTTTAATTAATTATAGAAAAATGTTCTTGAAGTGAATTTTTGATATGTTGTGCCTCTATGAGTCTATAATGACTGAAAAATATGTTGATTCGATTTTGGAATGGTTATGAGTTTAGAAAGATTATTTCTATTAGACCTGTTCCAGCAGGTACCTTAACTGAGACAGCTATATTTCGGGATTTTTAATAAAATGTAGAAAAATCATATCCAATCGAATTTTGGATATGTTGTTGCTTAGTGAGTTTAGTATTTGAGAAAAATAATTTGGAATCACGTTGATTGAATTTGATTTATGGAATTCACAAAGTTCAGAACTGCTGCCAGGATGCAGGGCAATTGGGGCAGTCTGGTTAGGTGAACTATTTGACCAAGATTTTGTGTTCAGTTTGATCTGAAATTTTAAAGGGATGATTTTAAGATACAAAACTAAATTCTGTAAAAATTTTAGAATTTTTAGTCAAGTAGATTATTTTATACAATTTTTCAAAATAAGGATAAAATGGAGTTTAAAACCAGAATGTACTATTTATGGTTAGGGTTTTAATTCTTTGTTCTTCTTGCATTGCTTTGGTTCTCCAAAGGTAGGTTGGTCCTTAAACCTAACCCTAAACACTTTAAACACACTTGAATCAATGAATGTTATAATCAATTGTTCTTTTCCCTAATTGCATTGTTGAGATTGAACAATGTTATGTTGTGCATTGTGAATGGTAATGTGTTTCATGAGTAATGTGGAATGAAATGTTGATATTTATGAATGATGCTATGTGAGATATAATGTGATCATGGATGAGATATATATATATATATACTTGAATAATGAGATGTTATATTGTGAAATGAAATGTGAAGCCATTGTTATTGGCTAAGATGATGTAATTGAAAGAAAGAAGGCATGTTTGCCTAAATGTGATGAGAATTGAGAATGGAAATGAATTGTTTGTTTAATATGTTATTCAGTTTCAGAGTTCTGGATTTGGGTGGCATGCCTAAGAAATGATGAAAGGTAACAGTCTTGCCGGGTTGAGGACCTCCTCATAGGTGTTGAGTTGATGGTCCAAGAGACTGGGTCTGTTACACTATGAGATATATGATTTGTAACAGTCTTGCCGGGTTGAGGATCTCCTCATATGTGTTGAGTTGATGATCCAAGAGACTGGGTCTGTTACACTATCCATGGATAGAGATACATGTATATACATTGCCTACGGGCGTGATTATTGTGACTATGAACCAAAGCAGTAACTCTGAACTCTGAATATCGTATTAAATACTTGTTGGGCCCATAGGTGTCAAGGTTATATGAATGTCCTAAATAATGTTATGAGTTTAATGAAATGAGATGTTGGTTATGGAGTATGATTGATTAGTGTTGAATGTGAAAAGATGTTGAAATGTGGTATGCTCATATGACTATGATTTGTGAAATGCATAATTGTGTGGTTAACTTTATATTTATGATGTTGATCTTATCAATAACATATGTGGCATTGCATTTCATTAAAGCATACCGTTAGCATGTTTTATCTTACTAAGCCGTTGGCTTAGCGCGATAGTGTTTAATCGCGCAGGTAGTAGAGTGGATAGAGTTGAACCCGAGAGTTCATCAAGACCTAATGAGAGTAGACCTTGAAGAATCCATTTTGGGAGCTTAAAGATCAGAGCAGACTTGCCAATCATGTATAAATTTTATGTGTTGTAAAACTTGAGTTTTGATGTATATGAATTTGTAAATATGTAAATATTTTATAACTTCCGCTGTGTAATATTTAAATATGGGGGTTGTCACAAAACCTTTATTTTATGTTGTACTAGAAGTGTAAATCCTTTTTGCAGGTTGTAGTTGAGGTTACAAGGGGGATTTATTGGGAGTGTACTGAGAATGATTTTGTTTGCATTGGTTTGTGTAAAATGTTTTTAAAAATAAGAAAAAAACCGATTTTGTCGACACTTGGGACTCAATTTTTAGGCGAAACTATGGCAAAAATTTTGTAAAAATTGGAACTAAAATTTGACTAAGTAAAATTGGTAGCAACATTAGGTTAGTGTGGCGCCTCTACTCAGCTTACATATGTAGGTTGGGAAGGGGTGTTACAGTTTGAGGTTTTGGGCTCTAGACCCGGTTCGAGTTCTGGACTCAAGGATAATTTTAGGTTCTAGACCTGAGTGTAATTTTAGGTTCTAGACCTAAGGAAAATTTGGGTTCTGGACCCGAGCTAAGTTCTGGACTTAAAAAAGATTCTAGGTTCTGGACCGAAGGATAATTTGGGTTCTGGACTCGAGCTAAGTTCTGGACTTAGAATGGATTCTATGTTCTGGACCTAAGGATAATTTGGGTTTTGGACCCTAGCTAAGTTCTGGACTTAGAATGAATTATAGGTTCTGACCTAAGAAAAATTTGAGTTTTGGACCCAAGCTAAGTTCTGGACTTAAAAGAGATTCTAGGTTCTTGACCTAAGGATAATTTGGGTTCTGGACCCTAGGGTAATTTTAGGTTCTGGACTTAAGAAAAATTTGGATTCTGGACCCGAGCTAAGTTCTGGACTTAGAAGAGATTCTAGGTTCTGGACCTAAGGAAAATTTGGGTTCTGGACCCGAGCTAAGTTCTGGACTTAAAAGAGATTCTAGGTTCTGGACCTAAGGGTGATTTGGGTTCTGGATCCGAGCTAATAATTTTTTATTTCAAAAAGTTCGGCTAATTTTTATGCATATGTCTTCTTTTTTTGCCCCTTGCGTGTAAAAATATTTATACACACGTAAGCATTTGAATGATTAAAGTGAATAATTGAATTTACTGTGTAGTCACTGTTCATGCACTATTACTGTTCATAAATAGTAAATTTACTATTTGTAAATAGTAATAAATAGTATTTACTATTGGAAATACTAATTTACTATTTATCAATAGTAATTTACTATTTATAAATAGTAAGATTACTATTTATAAATAATAAAGTTTACTATTCATAAACAGTAAGCTTACTTTTTAATTTTGTTTTTTTCCTTACCGTTTCTCTATATAAACCCACGAGTTCTTTCATTCGATTCACAGCAAGATTTCTCAATTTCTATAATTCTCTCAAATTCTTTCAAATTTAGCACATAGTTTTCAAAAAAAATGCATGCTTCAAGGTCAGGGACTCATTCTAATGCCGAGTTATTGGAGTTTATTCAGCATCATGAAGATGGAAACATAGATCTACTAGCCGGGATGCCACTTCATCGTAGTTCCAACTAAAAAAGCGTGGTAATTATTTTTCTTTTTCTTTTTTCTTGATTTTTTTGTCTTTCTGTTATTATTTTTATTTTATTGTTTTATTTATGTTTTTATATTATAATAATTTTTTAGAAAATTTAGGAAAATATATTAATCTAAGCATATAGGATAATATATACTTACCTTGTATTAACTTACCTGGCTCCGTGTTAGCGTGATCGTTGCGTTGTTCGGGCTGGAGGATGTATTTACAAAGCCCGACAATGGTATGATGTAGTGCCTTCTCGGGTAAGGCTGATTATCCGAGAATGCAGCTTTGAAAGCTTCATCTTACAATTGCCATCCAAGGAATATATGATAGACCGAAGCGCATAGTCCAGGCACTTGCAGAACGATGGTTGGACACAACCCACACTTTTCACTTGCCCATTGGAGAGATGACAATTGGTCCAATTGATTTTACTGCTATAACCGGCCTTCGATATGATGGTGTTCCGGTTCCTCTGACCAATGATATTTTTACATTTGAAGAAATTCAGGAATTAATTGGTATGGAACCATCATATAAAGGGACTTTTAAGATAAAAATTGAACCGATTCGTAGCTATTGGATGAACTACGAAGGACGGATTCATAGAGATAAGGCCCAATAGTATGCTCGAGGTGTCACACCCTGATGCCTTATATAAGTACTATACATATACCTAGTATACATACAGTAAGTATATAAAGTATAAGGATGCCACTTTTCGTTACCTTTTTAAAAACCTGTAACGGAGTTCAAACCATGATATGTTAATTTACATAATATTTACAAAATCATTGTCTTTATCAAAACTTCATTTATACATATAACATTCCTTTCGTCAAAAATACATCAAAATTAAAAGTTATACATGTATGCATTACCCTCTAGTTGGTCTCAACAAATCTTTACTCTTCTCGTGGCATAACGAACAACTCTGTATCTTCCACCAAGCTACCTGCGCGATTACACATCCGCGCTAAGCCCGAAAGCTTAGTAGTACAAATATAAAAGATAAACATACCTTATAGAAATGCCAACATGTAATGATATGTCAAATTTAGGTATCATTAGTTTCTTATCATGTTTTTCCTTTTTAATTTCATCTTTCATAGATCTTAATTAATTTCATATATTAAACACATATATACATAACATTATTACCAATTCCAACCCATCACTTCTCAATCAATATATCAATATACATACATTATATCTCATACCAACCAAGAGTCACACTTCCAAAGAAGACAATCCTTATCACCACACAATTCATCATTGATATCCACAATCAATACACACCTCACATATCATACTTCATAGCATTAGTTTGTTCACAATTTACTAATCATCAATCACATTTTCCAACAAAAGCAATTATTAACACCAACCATCATTCATCACTAATATCCACAATCTATATATATATCACATTTACAACAAATGACAGACTCGGGCCCAAAAGACACTAATATGCTATTCGACTTTCAGAGTTAATGCTTTGGTTTAATTATCACATTCATCAATATCCCAACTAGGCTTCAAGGATTAAGTTCAACCAAGCTTCAAGGGGAACAAAGCATGCTAAGTATCAACCCAACTTGGCTTCAAGAACTAATCCAACCTAGCTTCAAGGGTTGTAACATCTCAATTAGGCTTCAAAGACTAGACCCAACCAAGCTTTAAGGGGAGTAAAACATGTTAAACTTCAACCCAACTTGGCTTCAAGGATCAAGCCCAACCTAACTTCAAGAGATTGTTACCATTAGGCATGCCACCAACAACAAAACTCTGAAAATGAATAACACATTAGATACACAATTCATTGATTATTTCATCATCAATATCATTTTCAATTCTCATCATCATTTTGGCAAACATGCCTCACAAATCTCAATTGAATTATCATAGCCAATCACAATGGCTTCATATCACATTTGAGTTATCATTGCCAATAACAATGGCTTCATATCCCATTTTATCTTAAATCACATTTCATGTTTCATCATTGATATATGCAACATCAATTACATTACTACACAAACATATTATTAATCAATCATACTATATAGGCATGCTTCAATCATATCATTCAAGTATACCTAATCCATTTCATTGCACATATCTCTTAAATTCATGGTCATATAATCCATATGTCTATTCATTTCATTTTGATCATCATTATCAATCATGATAACATCACATTTCATCATTTCTCAAAACACATTAACATCATTCATTATTAAAACATTCATCAAATAAATTGCATTGCACATACCTTTTTAGATGATCCTCATCTCTTCCACACTATACAAAACATAACATTGTTCATTTAATATCACATGCATCAACAAATGTAAGTTCCATTTCAACCATATAAGAAGAACAAAAACCAAACACAGTAGCCAACACACCCAAGGGACACGGCCAAGCTTGTGGCTGTGTCTCTCAATACCAATTCAAGCCGAGGCAGACACGGGCAAGGGGACACGGCCGTGTCTCTCCACAAAATTCAAGCAGTGGCAAACACACTCAAGGGACACGGCCAAGCTTGTGGCCGTGTCTCTCCAAAATTCAACCAACACGGCCAAACTTCCCTCAACTTGGCCGTGTCTCCCAAAATTAATAGATCTTGGCCGTGTTCCATTCTTATTTTGGCCGTGTCTCTCAAATATAAAACCCTAAACATATCCAACACTTCTTTGATTGAATTAAGAACAACTTATGCACAACACAATCTCATTCAAATGAGTGTAATTCATGTTATTAACACATATTCATCACAATATTCATTTTAACACTATATCCACCACACATTCAAACACTTTCCACATCAAACCCTAAAAACCAACATCAATCTTCTTCTTTCTATAACAACATCCATTTAACTTACCATTTTTAAACAAAACCAACACCAATTTAACCTTTCTAACTCACAATCAATTTCCATACCTTTAAACACCTCTCAAACACTCTAAATCATGATATTAACAATTCACAACACACATCAAACACATCTTCAAAATACCAAAGGAAAAACAAGAGAGTACTTACCTTAGATGAAGAAATTTCACAAATCTCTAACCAATCCTTTGATTCTTCCTTCAATTTGAGCTTAGCATCAAGAACACCTCCTTTGCTCTCTCTTTCCCTTTAGGTAGCCGGCCACCACAATGATGAAGAAGAGAAATAATGAAGAAATCACAAAGTCAACACTCATTAAATACTCATCCAAAAGAAAATTACTATAAGACCCTCATACACATTTTAATTCCTTTTATCATCTCTTGCCCACTTTGGTAATTTCACACTTAACAATCTAAATATCTTCTTCCCTTGACTAAGCACTTTGACTTGAATATATGTTATATATATTGCCATATACCCAACATATACACTTTCTCCATACATTGCTTTCTTTCCAAACAACACATAACCATTCTCTCTCAAATTCTTTTAACATTCAAATAAACCATACTCAAATACACCACTTATCAAATACACATTCAATTCAATAATAACAATATTATCACAACTTCTAAGGCACACTTTGGGATATTACACGAGGATTTTTGTTATATTTGCTTGGGTTGACCATCTTAGGCAGCATTGAATCCTCCATCCACTTGTCAGTGTTGAATGCCCTTTCTTACTTCAGAATTGTACCATCTTCTGGCTGGGGTGAAGCTGGTCTCACGTGTCATTACCATGGTCTTGATAAACTTTTCCGAAATAAGAAGTCTTTTGTTGGCTTGATGGCAGTTGTCGCGGTATTTTTCTTTCATCAATGTCATTTCCACTCTTTTCTTGCATGAATGTCATCTTGATTGTTGTTGTAGGTATGGACATATGAACAAAACCTCGTGAGGGTACTCGGTATTTCCCGAGATAGGGTCGGGTATCCGAGATTACATTTCTGGTTGTCCGATCATGTGGACGTTCCCGGCTCTGGCCATGTGCATACTCACCGCTTTGTGTTACGCCACTTAACCTGGGATCAGGTAAAACAATATTAGTATACTTTAAATTTTGTAAAAGTTTACTTACCTTATGTCATTTTGCAGGTCAATTTGGCCTGGTGGAACCCAAAAGAGTGGACAAATTGGTCTCCTTTCATGAGGGCTGCGCTATCTTTCCAACATTCTTGCCGAGTCATCACTGGCCCAATGTCTAGTGGCTAGTTTCTCAAGGAGAGAGTTTAGGAATGGTTTCTCGGTCCAGAGCAGTGAAGGGTTCCAATGCATTGCCCAGAATATACTTTAAGTATTATGTCAATGCCGGAGGATGCATGGTGGTCGGCTCGGTACGGTTATGGTGTTAAGTCATTTCTTCATCTACCCGGTGTATTTTATGCCCATTTAATTCAAAGGAGGCTCTTGAACTTTGATGTATCTCCTGTTGGTGTGCGGGGGATTCCCAAAGAAAAAGATGGTAGAGATGAAGAGGAACATCACGGAGATGCAGGAGAGTTTGTTCCACATCTCGGGGCTAGTACTTCTCAGGTGAAACTTTTACCATTCTTCCCTTGCAACTGTTTCTTTCTTTTTTTTTTATTCTTTAATGATTGTCGCAGGCTGCTAGTTCATTTGATCATGAGGCTGGAACTTCTTTTACTGCCCCTTCGTTTACTCATTCTAGCCCGCCAGATATGCCATCTCATCCGCAGGGCATTGATATGAACTACCTGGTAAGTTCCTTATTTCATGGTAATTTATGCTATATGCATGCATGATTATGTATGCTCTTAACTTTTTCCTTTTTGGCTCACAGCGGATGCTCGAAGAACAAAATAGGAAACTTCAAGAAGAGTTGGCTGCAAGTCGTCAGCAGGCTTCTCATTTTGAATGTTTATATCATCAATCCGAACAAAATTTTTGAGACTTTCGATTTCAGGGGATGAGGGATCCTGGCGCTTCTTCATCAAGAGGCCCCCAGACTGATAAACATGAGATCCTTTCGTCTGCTTCTGATGAGGATCATGAAGGATCAGAACTTCAAGGTAATAGGTATTTTGGTGCTCCCGCTTCGGGTGATCCCGGGATGAGTAATTTGCCGAATTTTGGTGCTCCCGTTTTGGGCGGACTCGGGGCGAGTGATTTGCCCCTTCCTCCAATAGGCGAGGACTTATTTCAGGGATTTATTTGATGACCTACCACCACCCTGTCAGTGATGTATAAATATTGTATCATTTGTATAAATATTGTACAATAATGAAAAAAATACAATTTCCATCTTTACTGTAACTTTTTTCACTTTTTTTTTCTTTACTTTTTTTTTTCACTTTTCATCGTTACTGTATCACAATTACTAAACTTTCTTTTTCATATTTTTTATCACCGTACCACACAATTTCATAATTCACAGCCACATCGCTTTGCTAAACCAAATTCAACGCGGTAAAGGAAATTGTCGCTAATTCCTTTCCTTACGCAATATGGTTTCACCCTTTACCATCACCTTTTCCTTATCAATTTTGGAAAGGTTTTTTCTTCTATATAAATCACCTTTCATGCCATATTTCATACAGAAATCAAAAATATTTTCCAATTCAACGTAAAAACTCCCTTTAGCAATTTTGATTTTCCTTTATTCATCAACCATGACCGAGCATCATTTAAAGAAGATAAAAATTATATTTGAGAATATGGATGCCATTCATTGGAAGCAAATTTCATGGTCAAAACTTGATGTTCTAAGATGTTTTCAAAATGTTAAATTGGACCACTCCTTCTTACATGCCGTGGCTTCCTTTTGGAACATGGATTCTAGGGTATTTAAAATTAATGGCTTAGAAATATGTCCCTTGATTTAAGAATTTGAGGACATCCTTGGAAATCCAAATAATCAACAAATGGCGTTACCCACATTGATTTCCAAGACTTAACAGAAGATGCAGATGTTATTTCAAATTCAAAAACCAAAAGTTCTTCGGTTGATGAGAGGTGAAAAAATTCTACTTGCTCCCTTGATTGATTTTTGTCTCTCTCATTTGGCCCCTACTAAGGCATGGGGACACATGCTCTATCAATGCTTGCTTGGCCAATTCCTGCTTGTCTCTTCTGATGGCTATATTGATGCACGAGTATTGGATATTATGGACCAAATGGAAGGAGGCTTGTCGCCAGTACCTGTGATCTTAGCCGAGACCTTAGTTGGATTAGACCAGCTTAAATCAGGATTGACAAAGAGACTGACTGGGAGTCCGTTGCTGCTTCAGGTAATTACCTAAACTGCCCTTTTGGGTTTTCAATTTAGGTTTTCTTTTTTCCTCTTTTTATTGCTCTATTTTTTGTCTAGTCCGCCCACGTGGGTTTTCAAAACTAGCGAGCTATCCTAATTTTTGCCTAAGCTGCCCTTGCGGGTTTTCAACTTAGCATACTTCTTTTTTATTTTTTATTGCTCTAATTTTGCCTAGTCCACCCATGTGGGTTTTCGAAACTAGCGAGCTGTCCTAATTTTTGCCTAAGCTTCCCTTGTGGGTTTTCAACTTAGTAGACTTTTTTATATTTAATTTAATTCTCTCTTCATAGATTTGGCTCCAAGAGCGTCTTTGTTTGCTTGATACTCCATCCATGAATTTTGCCAGATATCTGCCACGTCATCATTCTGCTAGGAAACTACTCCATCCTGCTTCTTCATATGCTGACTGTGTTGACTGGATCCACTCACGCTCTAAAGTCAATATCCGTTGGTTGGTACCTTGGTGGAAGATTTATTGTATTACCATGCGGACATACTTGATGTATGTTCCCCTTGCTGCTCTTCATCAACATACAGGCTATGATCCTCGTCGACTTGGCCGTCAGTACGGGGCTGAGCCTCGCAGTTCTAACTTTACTCCCGATTTAGACATGCCTCGCTTGACTGAAGCCTACTTGGATTGGCTGAGACAAAGCTGGCTTGCACGTTACATTTATCGACTACCATAGATTTTACATTTGTCAATTCAGAAAGTGTATTGTTAGGATGAAAAAATAATTAAAGTAATAAAAGATGCTTCTTTTCCATTTAAAATTTGTCATCACCTTTTGCTATTGTGTTTATTTATTTCATCCATATCTGGTTAAATACTTATAGCAGTGCACATAGAAAAATTTTAACATTAATTCTGTTTTATTAAATTGGGGAACAACCAAACATAAAGCTAGCATACTCAAGATTACTCCTGTTGCCAACTAACCCTTTCGGGTTTTCTAATTGATGATTTTCTCTCATTTTAGCCCTAATTGTTGCCTAGCCCGCCCTTTCGGGTTTTCGGAACTAGCGGACTGCTCTAACTTTTACCTAGGCTGCCCTTTTGGGTTTTCAACCTAGCGAGCTCTCTCCTTTTTTTATCATATATAAAACCTCTTCAACCTGTCGATGTTCACTGGCTCACTAAACTCGTTCCTGTCCATGTCTGATAACTTCACCGCACCTTTGTTTATGACTTGTTTCATGACATATGGCCCTTCCCAGCTGAGCCTAAACTTGCCTCTCGGATCAGATACATTAGGCTTACATTGCTTCAACACCAAATCCTTGACTCTGAGTTTACTGACCTTAACCCTTCTATTGTATGCCCGAGCTATCTTCTTTTGATACAGTTGGTGATGATATAGTGCCTTTAACCTTCTTTCTTCTAGTAAAGCTAACTATGTGTATCTGCTTGCTACCCATTCCATTTCAGGTAGTTCAGCTTCCAAGACTACTCTCAATGGCTTGATCTTATTTTCAATTGGCAACACTACTTCCATCTTGTAAACCAAAGAGAATGGTGTCATTCCAGTAGGTGTTCGCACACTTGTCCTATATCCCCATAAAGTAAAGGGAAGCATCTCTGATCAATCCCTGTAAGTCTTGGTCATCTTGGACAGAATTTACTTAATTGTTTTGTTTGTTGCTTCTTCTACACCATTAGCCTTTGGTCTATAAGGAGAGGATCGATGATGATGAATTTGGTACTTCGAGAATAAATCCTTAACTGCTCCTTGAAACTGTACCCCATTGTCTGATACCACACTATGCGGGACCCCGTATCGGCAGATGAGGTTCTTTTCAATAAATCTAGCCATTTGGCTTGCACCCAGTTTGTTAAAGGATTCAACTTCTACCCATTTTGAAAAATAATCTACTGCTACCACAATGAAATGGTGACCGTTTGAAGCTGTCGGATGTATCTCTTCTATAATGTTGATACCTCAGGTGGCAAAGTGCCAGGGTGAAGACATAGAATGTAATTCTTCAGGAGACATGTGATTCAAGTTACCATACATCTGACATTGTTTGCACTTCTTTACAAACTCAATACAATCTTTCTCCATGGTCAACCAGTAGTAACCTTGTCGAATGATCTTCTTAACTAGGGCCAAACCACTCATGTGCACTCCACAACTTCCCGCATGTATTTATAACATGATACTCTCCACTTCAGGCTTTCTTAAACATCTCAAATGCACCCCATCAGGCCATCTTCGATATAACTCCCCATGGAATGTGATGTATTGCAATGACCACCACCTTGTGGCTCTTCTTTCTTTCTTTGTTGCCCCCAACGGGTATTCTCTTTCCTTCAAAAATCGCCTTATATTATCATACCACGTATCATGGTCTTTGTCAATTTTCATGATTGTCTCATATTCATAGCAAGGAGTTGATGAACTGGTTAAGATTAGAGGCTCAAGGAATAAGCTGACAGGGTTTTCCCATACCGAAGCCAATGTGGCTAGGGCATCAGCCATCTGATTTTCTTCTCTTGATAGGTGTATAAACCTACACTCCTTAAAGTTCTTCTTCATCATGGTCAGGTAATGGTGGTATGGTTTTAATTTTTCTTCTTTCAACTCCCACTCTCCATTCACTTGGGATACTACTAGTAATAAATCGCCAAAAACTTCTACCGTATCCACCTTCATAATCATTAGGGTTTCCAAACCGAAAATACAAGCTTCGTTCTCCACCATATTATTGGTTGCCCTAAATTTTAACTTTTTGGCTAAAGGGATAAGTTCCCCTTCGGGCGATTCTAGTATAACTCCCAAACCTGCTCCATTACTGTTTACTGCTCCATCAAAATACATTTTCCACCCATGTACTTCAATTGCTTCTAAATGTTCATCCGAAAATTCCAAGATTACCTCTTCGCTTTCTGGTAATGGTTGTTGGGCTAGGAATTCTGCCACCGCTCTACCTTTGATAATTTTCCTGGTTACATACTCAATCTCAAATTCTTCTAATATTATCAACCATCGACCATATTTCTCAATCAAAGAGGGTGTCTCCCTTAAGTACTTCATTGGATCCAACCTGGAAATTGCTTACACACTATATGATTGAAAGTAGTGCCGCAACTTCTTAGAAGACCAAACCACAGCTATACAGGTCTTTTCAATGATACTATACTTAATTTCATAAGGTAGGAACTTTCTACTCAAATAGTAAACTGCATGCTCAATCCCTGACTCATCTGCTTGGGCTAGCATGGATCCTATTGACTCTTCTTCTACTGCTAAGTATAGTAATAGAGGTTTGCCGGGTTTAGGTGGTTTTAAAATAGGTGGATTCAACAAATATTCTTTCATTCCATATGAGCGGCTAATTCTTTTTAAGCAATTTGAAGATAGGCTCACAAATTGTTGTGAGCTTTGCTATGAATCTGCTAATGTATTGCAATTTACAAATAAATCCCCAAACTTCTCTCTCTGTCTTAGGGGCTGGCATATCCCCGATTCCTTTAACTTTGTCGAGATCAATCTTAATGCCATTCAGACCAATTACATGTCCCAATAATTTACTGGAGGTAACACCGAACATAAACTTCTTCGGGTTCAATCTTAGCTTCTATTTTAAAGCTCTATCGAAGAATAATTCTAAGTTTTGGAAGTGTTGTTCCCTTGTATCCGATTTCACCATCATATCATCAACATATACTTCAACTTCTTTGTACATCATGTCATGAAATAATGTGGTGGCCATCCTTTAATAAGTTGCTTCAGCATTCTTTAAGCCAAATGGCATCACCCTATAACAAAATATGCCTCATGTAGTAATGAAATTAAGCAGTTTTGGCTTTATCCTCTTGGGCCATTAACACTTGATTGTATCCAAAAAATCCATCTACAAATGAGTGTAGCACGCTAGAGGCTACGCTATCAATGAGGACATCTATATGAGGTAAAGGAAAATCGTCTTTAGGGGAAGTCTTGTTCAAATCTCTATAGTCCACACAGACCCTTATCCTTCCACCTTTCTTTGGCACAGGTACTATGTTGGCTAGCAAATCTGGATATTCTATCACTTCGAGGAACTTCACTTGTATTTTCTTAGTGACCTCTTCTTTAACCAATTCAGCCCACTCAGGTCTTAATCGCCTAAGCTTTTGTTTGACAGGTTTCATGTGAGTGTAAGTAGGAATATGATGCTCGGCTATGTCTCGATCTATTCCAGGCATATCCTCATAAGACCAAGCAAACACTTCTTCATATTTTTTTAATACTTTTTCAAATCTCTCTCTCTCATCAAGAGTAAGGTCAGATGCTATGCTAATGGTTTTAGGATTTTTGGTTGTTCCCAAATTTAATGATTATGTGTTAACAGAATTAATATTAAAGATGCTCATGTAACTGCTATTTAAATGTATGCAACCATCAGGAGAAACATCACACAAGAAAGCAAAATTAGACTTTATTGCATTTATTTTGGAAAAGAAAACATCATCATCCTCATACAAAGCAGACAAATTAAAATCAAAATCAAAATCATTGTTCTCAAAATCATAAGGCAGGATGTCTTCAAACTTTTCTTCAACCAGGGCAACAATCTCCTCCGGAGTCTTCTCGACTTTCAAGACAGCTTCATTCTTCTCTTTTGGATTGGATTCTTTATTGGCTGACAAGGTGAGCTCTTTCTTCACTTAGTCGACTAGCTCGGCCACATCTGCAAAAATTTCAAAACCTGGGATCAACTTTCCCATGAACATGATTGGCTCAAGCTTTCCTTGGAGTGGTCCCATATCTGGAGCTTTGACAAAGATTTCTTCAAGTGGTGGGAAGCCCATCTTCTCATTTTTCTTTGGCTGGACATTGTTGGCTTCATCATATCCCAACCCCTTCTTGGAAGCTTGAGTTATAAAATCTGGCAGCTTTGTCAAACCGGCTTTACCCTTTCCAAGACCAGCTCCGGGAAGATAGTTCATGTTCTTCATCATATTTAAGACTTTGAAGTCCACTACTTCATCATCAGAAATTGCAGCCACTTGGAAACCATTGAGAGGCCTTTCAATCTTTAGAGCATTAACAATCTCATTATCTTTAGCTTCAATTACCACCGTCTCATCTCCGTTGGGGAACTTGATCTTTTGATGAAGGGTGGAAGGAACTCCACCAAGAGGATGAAACCATGGTCGCCCCAAGAGTAAGGCGAAGGTAACCGGTATGTCTAAAACAACAAACTCAACAAAAGATTCAATTGGACCAACCTTGACAGCAGCTTTGAAAGTTCCTTCGGCATGTCTCTTAGTGTTGTCATAAGGCCGAATTGTTACTTCCGTCGGGTTTAGATCCTTGTTGACATGGCTAGCTTTGGCAATATCTTAAGTGGACAGACATTTATGGTGGATCCATCATCGACCATTACACATGGAGTCCTCTTCCCCTTGACTTCTATTTTGATAAAGAGAGGGTGGATGTGATCTCTCCCCTCTTCTGGTAAGTCCACATTCGAAAATGAAACTGCTCCCATATTAACTTCACTCTTTTCTTGAACATCTTCACATCTTATTACTTCTCCAATTTTTATGAAGTTGATCAGCTCCTCCGGTGTTGTGGAGGTAGAAATTGGCATGCTAGCCAAGGCTTTGGCCATAGTTTCTCGGTGCTTTTTAGAAGTAGCTCATAAGTCCCAGATGCTAACACTTGCTTGGGTTCTTTTCAATTGCTTGAGCATAGCATCATCTTCCTCTTCTTTATTTCCTACTTCAACTTCCTTACCCTTATTAGTTTCTACCTCCTTAGGTGGTGGCCTTGCATAAGGTTTACCGGATCTAGTGTTCATTACTTCATCTTCTTCGGTCTTGGACCAAGTCCACTCCTCCTTCTTGGATGCAAGATCATCATCACTATCGCTTGAATCCCAAAACCCATTGACAACACAAATTGTTACCTCTTTACCCACCATAGCTTGTTTAATTTCACCAAGTACCTCTTCTTCTTTGGTTGCTTCTGCCCCTACATCTTGAAAAGAAGACATGACAAAATCTTCATGCAAACCTCCTCCAACCATGAAGGCTGCCGGCGGCGGTACCCTATTGAACTTTGGTAATGGGTTATCTTTGGTGTTTGGCTTGTTGGGCTCGGGTAGCTTTCCATTATCAATTAGATTTTGGATCTCATGTCTCAACCTCACACATCTATCCGTGTCATGCCCTTGCATTTGGTGAAATTGACAAAATGCTTTAGTGTCGAAATTAGGTGGGAGAGGGTTAGGCAAAGGACAAGGATTTAAGGGTTGTAGCAATCCCTTCCTTTGAAGCTTATTGAGAACCCAAGACATCACTTTCCCCAATTTCAAAAATTGTCTCCTTGTTCCTTGGTTAGTAGCATTAACACCGACTGCCTTTTGCATGCTTTGGCTACCAGACTGATAGTTCCCTTTCTCGTTCCTTCTTGTTGAAAAATGGTTCTTCTCTCTTTCCCATTCTTCAATTTGCAAACCTGCTTAGAGAAGGTCTTTGAAATCACGGATGAGTGTATGAGACATCCTTTCACGAAGACTAGGCAACACCCCTCTCACAATCATCCTTATTTGATCGGATTCATCGAACCTCTTCTTGAGCAAAGCGGCCATGTTTCTCCATCTCTTCACATAATCCACAAAATTCTCATTTGACCTTTGCCTAATGGACTCCACTTCCATTAAGGTAACTTCCATCTCGACATTATATCCATATTGTTGGATGAAGGCTTTGTAAAGCAGATCCCAACTCTTTTCTGTTCCATCATCTAAGGTATTGAACCAATTTTGGACAATAGGGTCCAATGAGAGCATAAAGTACCTTAGGGTTTGAGCCTTAGTAGCTTGGGCAGACTGCATAGCAGTGATATACTGCTTCACATGGAGATGAGGATGTTCAGTTCCATCAAACTTCGCAAAAGATGGCATCTTGAATTTGTATGGAACTTCTTCATCTAGCTCAAATAATTTGTCAACTTCGGACATTTCCTCGGTTTTCAATTTCTTCTCAAATTTCTTTTCTAGATCGGCAATCATGTTTTCAATATTAGAAGTTTCGGTCTTCCCCATAGTTGATCTTTCAACAATCTTCGATTCTTTCTTCTTCTCTTGAGCATCTTGGTAGTATTGAGCCCAATCATCGTCATCATCAATGACCACCTTTTCATCATGAAAAACTACTTCACCAACTTTGGTCTTCCTTTTTTCCCATGGCTTCTTAGTGCTAGCAGATGCCTCGGCATGATTTTCTAAGATTGCAGTCAATTGGTTCTTCATGGTCTCAGCTAGGGCCTCTTTTATTTCTTCCATCTTTGCATTGAGGGCATCATCCACAATTCTTTGAATTTGTTCAGGATCTATTGTTTTTGGTGAGCAAGTGATTAAGTCATTGCTAGATACTTCATATTCGGCATAGGTCGGATTGTCGTAAGCTTTTGAACTGTCGTAATCCAGGGCTGTGAGCCAGAAAGGATTAATGAGATGCAAATGTATGCATGTATGCATAAACAATAGACAAACAAGGATGAATTGGATGTTCCTTCCAACCTTATAACATCCACACATGAATGGCGAGTCTCTTTTTCTAGGTATATGGTTAACAAAATACCAACATGGGGCATCTTATTTTCGAATATTTCCCTCAGACGTTTCAACCAATAGTTATATTTTTGAAAATGGAAATCAAATTATGATAATTTCCATTAATTAGGTTTTAATCCATTCAACCAACTATAGTAGCTTTTATGCTACATTAGATTAAAACTAAATTAAGAGGTTTGTTATAAATAGATTTCTCTCTTGAAAAAAAGTAACTAATGGTTCATGCCAAAAACAAGCCCATGGTTAATTTATTCTTAGTATAAACTAGGCTCAAAATTGATTTTTGGTATTTTCATAATTGACCTAAATAATTTGCTAGCTCTGTGTAAAAAAGTTGGATGAAAATAATTTTGTTTCTAAGCCCATTGTAAAAAGATTTTAGAAAAAATGGATTTTGGGTTTAGTATTTGTGTCATGAGCAAAAGAATTTTTGATTTGTTCCTAGAAAAATTTTATGTCCAAAGACCATCAAAAAAAGTTTTGAAAATAGCTTTGGTCTTTTGGATTTAGAGAAAATTTTATTTTGAGCTTACAATGTACTTAGGTCATATTAGAAAAGGAACAAACCAAAAAAGCCATGATTTAAGCCAAGATAAATTAACCATAGTCAAACAACCTGCATTTGGGATAAAACATAAGGAAAGTAACAAGGTCAATTACATGAGCTTTAGTCTTTGGGTAAAAAGGCTTAGGTTCCCAAAGCATGTATATACCAAATGGTACAAGGCTATGAGTGGTTATGCCATGCTCGATCTCCATACCTTGAGTGAAAGTATGGTATCCTTTACATAACACAACATGGATAACATAGGCATCCTAACTCAGGCACACGATGCAATCTAATATGATGCAATGGATAATATTATTATAAGAAAGAATAGAATAATATAAAGACCAACATAATCAACTTCTCTTATCCCCAGTGGAGTCGCCACCGTGAACGGGGATTTTTGCCCCCACTCTTGGTGGAATGGTTCTTGCTACTTTGGCACTTTTTAGGCTCGGGGCCTTATAGAACACGGACCTAAGTACGGAGAAAATGGAGTAGCCACCCAGACGGGCCGGGAAAAAAGAAAGGGGTGGATGACTTGATTCCTAAGGAATCCCAAACCCCCTAATGGGTTTGGAAAGTTGGTTACATATGGGAAAGGTGAGAAATGGCCCAGAACCCCCACAACGCCCGATTCATTAGAATCGGCCTCCTTTACAGGTCTTAATATTATAAAATTCTTAAATATAACAACATTATCCATATTACACACAATAATTAAAATAAAGCAACAATATATTGAAAATCAAAACAATGTCCAAACAAAACAAATAAATGGACACCCATCCGAGGATGGAAACATTCATGCCTAAATAGGACACCCACCGAAAGGTAGAAACATGTCCTTTACATTGGTTCTAAAATAAAAAAACAATTTAAATTACATGATATTTAACTAATGACGTACCCACCAAGTGGAAACATACCTCTTACAACATTTGGAAATCTAAATAAATCGATAAAAGTAAATAACCATTCATCATAAATAAATCATTCATCAAAGGTATTAAATATCAATAGAAAGTAAACATCCATCCATGATAAATTAAATAAACCAAACATTGAACTTAAATAAATTAAATCATATAAAAAAATCAAAGCATATTCAAATATAGAATTGAATAAGGAAAATAAAGATTCAAATTAGGGCTACTGTTTCTATTAAAGTTTCTTTATTTAATGTGTTTAGGGTTTTGGGAATTCATGGGTTTAAGCTACTGTGAGTTTTAATGGAATTGAAATGGAGCAAAGTTTTATAATTTAAGAGGTTGATAAAGTTCTTTGATTAACCAAATTAGTGTTTGAGAAGTGAAATCATGAAACTAGGGTTTGGGCACTTCAAAACATTAAGTTTATGACTATTAGCTACTTACTGTGTTGAATTTTAGGTTTATGAGGTTTAAGGATTAAAGGATTAGGGTTTAGAAAAATTAGGGTTTAAGGTTTTAAGGGAGTTAGGGTTTACTATTTTGGGGTTTGGAGTTGAATTAGGGTTTTAGAGTTTTAGAATTAGGGTTTCGGAGAATACATTAGATTTAGAATTTGAAAATCAATGGATGATTTTATGAAACTTTATAAAAATAAACAAAACGATTTAAGATTTATATAAACAGAAAATATGTTTTTAGGGTTTGTGGAAAGAAATAGACTCAAATTTAGGATTTTGAAAAGAAACAGGTTCAATTAGTGTTTTAAGATTTTGAAGAAGCAAAAATAACAATTTCAAGATTTTTGGAAAATAAATAAACGAATTAAGATTTTTAAACTTTAGAAAAAGGTGAATTGAGGTTCTAGGATTTTTGATTTCGAAGAAACAAAAACAATTATTTTTTATCTATAGTGATGAAGCTACTGTGAATTCATGAAACAAATAAAGAAATTCCTATATTCGTTTGTTGGTTCCACCAAAAATCACTTCTTGGATGAACAGGAATAAAGACAAGCTTTGCTGCCTTTGATGGGTTGAATTGCTTGTTTGCTCTCTCAAAAAAAGTCCAATTGATTCAATGTTTTCCTCCTCAATTTCGGTCTCAATTTTCCTCCAAATTTTTTTGATTTTCAAATCCCCCTTTTTGTGTTATTTTTGGTCTAATTTATAGAAGATTTTCATGGTTAATTCTAGTTATTCACAAAATATAACATTAACTAAGGAAAGGAAACCGAAACCTAATTGTATTAGGTTTCGGAAAAATTTGCGTCGGAAAAATCGTGCTTGCAAAAAAAAACTGCTGCAGAAAAAATGCGCTGGCTAAAAAACTGCCGCAGTTGGCTGCGGCTCGAATTGGCCTGCGGGCCATTTTGCCTGCAGGAAATTCCTGCAGAAAAAAAAAAGCGCTGGCAAAAAAATTTGCCCCAGCTGGCTGAGGCAGAGGGCAAAATGGCCCTGGCCATTTCTCTCGCAGGTTTTTTCGGCGATGAAATTTTTCGTCTCCGATTTTTCATCGCTGATTTTTTTCTTTTTTATTTATTTGTTTATTTTTATTTTTTATTAATAAAAATTAGATACTAAAGCAAAAATTATTTAATTAAGATAACAAAAATTATTTTGGACTAATTAAAATATATTGGACAACACAAAAATTATTTTGGACTAATTAAAATATGTTTGGTTGGACTGGGTAAAAAATTAAGGGTCTACAGGCACATGGAGGTGTTTGCTGGAAGACTGGTGCATCAGCAGTTTATTTTAAATGTGGATTACCAGACCATTTATCATAGACTATTCAGAGCAACCATTTGACTGACATACAGATATAGCAGCATCTAGACCCAGTGTCAGAGTTGATTGTGGTGGCAGGGGTTTTGGTAGGGGTGCTAGATTAGGGTCTAGTCAGAGAGGAGGTTTTATAGTAGGGAGTAGACCAGATGATGCAGGGCCATCACAACATGTTTATGTGATGCAGAGGTAGTTGAATTCTTCAACTGTCATAGCTGGTATTTTTAATTTATTTGGCAATTCAATTCATGCATTGAAAGACCTTAGGTCAACGCATTCATACATCAGTGCATCCATCATGCCTGTGAGTGATTTGCATTCAGAGTCCCTAGGATTTGTTGTGTTGGTTACCAATCCTTTAGGGCAAAGTGTCATAGTTAGCAGAGTGTGCCGAGATAGTCCACTTGTTGTTCATAATGAGGAGTTTCTCGGTGACCTGATTGAGATTCCTTTTAGGGAGTATGATTTGATTCTGGGTATGGATTGGTTATCCAGGCATGGGCTATGGTAGACTATCAGTAGAAATGTGCTACTTTGAGAACACATGATGGTAGAGATGTGGTGGCATCCAGTGAGTAGAGACACCTTTCTTCTATGTTTATCTCAGGTATATTAGCTAAGAGGATGATTCAGAAGGGATGTGAGGCATATCTCGCTCATGTTAGAGATACTAGAGTAGTGGGATCTCAGCTTGACAGTATATCTATGGTTGTTGCATTTCAAATTATTTTCCCTGATGAGTTCCAATTGTTTTCCCTGATGAGTTGCTTGGGTTACCTCCTGAGAGAGAGGTGCAGTTTGGTATCGATCTGATGACTGGTACCACTCCCATCTCTATTACCCCTTATCTAATGGAAACTGGTCAATTAAATGAGTTGAAGGTGCAGTTGCAGGAGTTACTTTATAAAGGGTTTATCCGCCCTAGTGTTTCACTGTGGGGCACACTTGTTCCTTTTGTGAAGAAGAACGATGGCACCTTGAGATTATGCATTGACTATAGGCAGTTGAATAAGGTGACCATCGGAATAAGTATCCATTACCTTGTATTGATTATCTCTTTGATCAGTTGAAGGGAGTAGCAGTATTCTCTAAGATTGATCTAAAATCAGGGTAACATCAGTTGAGAGTTAGAGATGAAGATGTATCCAAGATAGCTTTTCGCACGAGGTATGGGCATTATGAGTTTCTGGTGATGCCCTTTGAAGTGACAAATGCACCAGCAACATTCATGGATTTGATGAATATGGTGTTTAGACCATACTTAGGTAAGTTTATAGTGGTCTCCATTGATGTTATTTTGGTGTATTCGTGTAATGAGGAAGATCATGACAGGCATCTGTGGATTATACTGCAGACATTGAGAGAGAAGCAGTTATTCGCTAAGTTGTCTAAGAGTGTGTCCTAGCTTGATTAGGTCATTTTCTTCGGTCATGTGGTATCAATAGAGGGTATTAGAGTTGATCCAAGTAAAGTCTAGGCTATCTTAAATTGGAGTCCATCGAAAAAGGTGACAAAGATCAGAAGTTTTCTAAGATCAGAACATGTTATAGTTGGTTTGTGAAGGTTTCTATGATAGTTACACCACTCACTAGATTACTTCAAAAAGGTGTTAGATTTGTGTGGACAGATCAGTGTCAAGTGAGATTTGAGCTATTGAGAGATAGGTTGACTCAGTCTCATGTCCTTACCCTACCTATGAAAGGTAAACCCTATGTGATATGCAACGATGCTTTACATAGTGGTTTAGGCTGTGTTTTGATGTATGAGGGTAGAGTCATTGCTTATGCATCCCGATAGTTAAAGCCTCATGAGTTGAATTACCTAACTTATGCTTCAGAGTTAGAGGCCATAATTTTTGCATTGAAGATATGATGGCATTATTTGTATGGGAAAATGTTTTATTTACATGGATCATAAGAACCTGGGTGTTTAGAGAGAGCTGAATCTTAAGCATAGACGATGGTTGGAGTTGATTAAAGACTATGACTGCTTGTTCGATTATCATCCTAGCAAGGCAAATGTGGTTGCCAATGCCTTGAGTCGAAAGTCCATGGCAAGTTTGACTACCTATTTTCTCTCATTGCTTATTGAGTTGAGAGCATTGCATGTAAGATTTATGCTTTGTGATGATGGTGCATTAATGGCTCAGTTGCAGTTGAGGCCATTGTTGCTAGATCATATTAAGGAAGCCTAACAGGCAAATGAGAAAATCCATAAGATGGTGAAGGATTGCCAAGAGGAGGAGTGTAAAGGCTTTCATGTGAAAGATGATGACAGTTTATCGTACAAAGATAGATTATGCATTCCTAATGATACAATATTGAAAAAGAAGATTTTAGTATAAGCACATCAGTTATTCTATATTATGCACCCTAGAAGTACCAAGATATATCAAGATTTGAAGCAGCACTACTGGTGGTTAGGTATGAAGAGGGACATAGGAGAATTTATATCCAGATGTCTCACTTGCCAGAGAGTGAAGGCTGATCACCAAGTTCCTTCAGGGTTGCTTCAGTCATTGTCAGTACCTTAGTGAAAATGGGAGCGAGTGACCATGGATTTTGTGACAGGATACCATTATGTTGGGATGAGGTTGGAGAAGGTAAACTGGTCAGTCTTGATTTCATAAAAAAAAGTGGAAGACAAAGTGAAAATAATTCAGAGTTTTTTGAAAGTAGCTTTAAACCAACAGAATCCTATACAGATTTGAAGAGGAAAGACATAGAGTTTAGTGCGGGAGATAAAGTATTCCTGAAGGTGTCTCCGTGGAAGAAGATTTTGAGGTTTGGTAAAAAAGGAGAGTTGAGCCCTTGCTTCATAGGACCTTACGAGGTATTGGAGAGAGTTGGACCAGTGGCGTATAGATTGGCTATGCTACTTGAGTTAGACCGGATACACAATGTCTTTCATGTCTTTAACTTTTCTAATTTTTAAAAATTAAATAAATTAAATTAAAATTAAATTAAATTAAATAAATAAACAATTCAAATAGGAAATGGAAGGTTTAGATGTGAGAAAATGGAATGCATATGAAATATATATAAAATATACATAATATATACAAAAGTCAACTCAAAGTCAACACTTTAAGAAGAAAAGGCAAAGGTCAAGCGGCAAAATGATAAATATACTTTGAAAATTAAAATTATTTAAATAAATTAAAAATAAATTATTTTTAGTTCAAAGAGGAAATTTATGGTTTTTAAAATAAATAAATAAATAAATAAAATATATTATAAAATATATTATATATATGACCAAATTTAAAGTGGAAAGAAAGAGAATTTAAAAAGTTGGTCTTCTTCTTCTTCTTTTTCTTCCTTGTAGCCGAACCTCCATAGCCAAGCATCAAGGATTTTTTCTTCTTCCAAGCATCCATAATTGAAAGGATTTCAAGGTTTCAAGAGAAATTTTTGGGAATTCTTCATCAATTGGTAAGTTTTTTTTTTTTTTACCAATTTTGCAAGTTCTATGTATTTCTATGAAATTGTGATTATCTGGATATTGGGTTTTTGGAATAACATGATTTAATGTCTTGAATGACTTTGAATGAAGTTATTTTGATTAGTTATTAATGATTTATAAGTTGGATTGAAGAAATGGTTGAGTTTGAGTGGAGTTTCATAAAGAGAGAGAATTTAGGGTTATGGAACATTTGATGGATTAAAATGGATTTTCTTAGTTAAAGTAAGGAAAGGCTTAATTTTAGGAATTTATAGGAGTGATGTTAATTAAGTTTTAATGCTAGTAATGCCTCAAAATGTGATACTAGTGATAGTATTTGACCACATTGTGTATAGGCATTAAGGAGAGGTGGATTGCCCAACCCTAGTATTGAAGGGCATTTTGGAAGTGAAGGTTGGTAGGTGATTTTTAGCTTGCTTTTAAGTGCTTATTGAGGTATGTAAAAACTCTTGATAAATGAGGTATAATTGCATTACTTTTGGCCTAGCACATTTTGGATAGAAATGTGTTAAGCTACTTGGTACATTGAACATTCATGAACATTGTGCAATGATATGTCAATTGTTATATATGCATTATGTGCATTATGGAAAGCCATTATTAATAGCTTAATTGAATAAAATGTGATTTGTGTGTATTATGTGAAAAGAACCCAAAATATTTGGGTGATGTGATTTTGATGTGAAATGTCATACATTGTGATGAAATATGATAAATCAAGGTGAATTGACATTGATATGAATGAGAAAATGAGGCAATGTGCCTAGTTGATAATGGAAAAATGAGAAAAAGTTGATTATGGAAAACATGAATTATTTGTGTGCCTAGTATGTTATTCAATTTTCTGAGTTTTGTGTTTTGGCAGCATGCCTATAAGGTTATCCTCATTATTTGCCTTCGGGGCTAGACGCTATGCGTCACTTATACATGATTTGCCTTTGGAGCTACACGCTAGGCATTACTGATATGATTTGCCTTCTAGGCTAGACAGTTGGTGTTAATTTGCACCAATATGGTAACTCTAGGATTTGAATGATATATTAGTTTGTTTGGGCCCATGCTTGTGTATGTGTTTATGTGAATTATAAAAAGATGAAAGATTATATTGTAAAAGTGAAATTTCATGCCACATTATGACAAATCATGTAAAAGCCCTATGCATTGGCATTATTTTAAAGTTTTATTATTATCAATATTTATACCACTAGGCTTTTAGCTTAACGCTATTGTAATTCATCGCACAAGTAACAGAGGTGATCTTGTTGATCTAAAGAGTTCTTCTAGATCGGGTTAGGTCTAGATTTGAGGTTGCTTAATGAGTTGATTTTCGTACATAAATATCAGAGCCATTTGCCATCACATATATGTTTTATATTATAGTACATTTTGATATTATGTATATTATGGTTATGTTTTGAGTACATTGTAAATTATAAAGAATACTTTTTTGATAAATTGTTTAATGTGGAGATATATAAAAGTGTTTGATATATATATATATGTATATGTATACATGTTTTAAGGAATTATGGAGAAATTGAGAATTTGAGGTGGAAATGTGTGATTTATTTTATTGGGAGTGTTTTTATGCAGGTTGTGTTTTGTTGGAATTTTGGGATGTCCAAATTACAGACAGAACTCTGGCAAATTTTTCTCAGAAATTTTCATATAAAATACTATTTTGAAACATCTGGTTGATAATAAATATTCTATTTATTACTTAAATATACATTTTAAAGTATTTTGGGATTTTAAATTTGAAATGTGAAAATTTTTATTTTATCAGGTTGTAATATTTTTATACCATATATGCATATTTTACATATACTTGGTGTATGTATTATACGTATATAGAATATAAGAGTGTTATAATGTCTCTATGCTTCGGAGATACAGATCAAACCCATCTCATATCTTGTCAGTGGAGATTGTTGAGGTGGGTTCATATCTGACTTACGAAGAAGAACCAGAGGTGAAGGAGTTGAGAAACAACCACTTGTTAAAGTTCTATGGAGGAACCAATCCATTGAGGAGGCAACATGGGAGAGTGAGCAGACGATGCAGAGCCAGTATCCTCAGTTATTCTAGAGTTGATATCAGGTAATTTTAGGGATGAAATTTTCTTTAGGGGAAAAGAATTGTAACATCTGTTAATTTTTAAAAGTTAAATTAAATGAATTAAATAAATAATTTAGATAAAAAAATTGAAGGATTATAAGTGAAAAAATAAAATGTATATGTGATATATATATATAATATATATAACATATATAAAAGTCAACATTAAAGAAGAAAGTCAAATGGTCAAATGACAAAATCATAAATATGCTTTATAAAATTAAAATTAAAATAAATTATTTATGGATGGAAGAGATAAATTACCATTTTTAAAATAAATAAATAATTAATTAAAATATTAAAATAATATATATATATATATGGTCTTGAATTAAAAGTGAAAATAAAGTCAAAAACATTAAAAATTCATTTTCTCTCTTCTTCTTCCCCAAGGCCGATCCACCATTGTTGCATAAGGAAGATTTTTTTCTTCTTCCATAAACCAAGATTTGAAGGATTTTTTAGGGATTGACAAGAGAATTGGATGTTTTTCCATCAATTGGTAAGCTTTCTTACCAAATTTTCAAGTTATATGGAAAGATATGAATATGTGAAGTTTGCAATTTTGAGTATGTGTGTTATAATTGTTGGAATTGGTGTGTATGATGCTATTTTGATTAGTAAGTAATGATTTTTAAGTTAGATAGGAGAAAGGATTAAGTTTGAGTTGATTTTGGATGAAGAAGATGATTTTAGGGTTATGTGTAATTTGGAATTGTGTAATTATATGTTTTAATTGTTCAAATGGATACAAACGATGTCGTTTTGATGCTTAAACAAAGATTTTAAAGTCAAATGATGGATTTGTTTAAGTTTAGATAAAGTTTGGCAGAACTAGTGTAAATTTATGTTTTTGGAAAAGAATTTTTAAAGTATGGTTGTTTATTTGATTTTAATGGATAAATGTGTTATAAAATGATTTTAATGATGGAAATGGGCTTAGATTAACATTTAGAATGGGTTGGAATAAAGAATTGGTAATGAAGAGGATTAGGGCATATTTTAGGGTTTTGTTAAAGAATATGTATTTATTTGATTTAATTTCTCAAAACATGTTCTAATGTAATTGTAATAATAAAAATAAACATAAAATACCAAGTAAAATGGATTAAAATGAAATTGTGAAGTAAAAATAAGAGAAGGCAAATTTTGGGAAAGTGATTGGAATGATGCTTAATTAGGGATTTATGATTGAAATGCCTTGAAATGTGATTCTAAATAATTATATTTACTCATATTTTGAATAGGCATTAAGTGGAAACATTTTTCCCAACTTTAGTGTTGAAGGGAATTGTGGAAGTGGAAGTTAAAGAGATACTTTAGCTTGAGTTTGGTTGTTAAATTAAGGTATGTACATACTTTTGATAATTTAAAGATATTTGTATTTAATTTGGCTTAACACATTTTGGATTGAAAATGTGTTATATACATAATGATATGACATGTGAATTGATGAGTATGCATTATGTAAAAGCCATTATTAATGGCTAAAAGGAGTGAAATGTGGTTTATGTGAATTGTGTGAGAATAAACCAAAAATATTTGGGTAATATGATTGTAATGCTAAATGACATACATTGTGATAAAGTGATAAGATATAATGCATTAAAGTAATTTGGCACTGCTATGAAAGAGAAATATGAGTAAAAGAGGCAATGGGATAAGAAATTGATTATGGAAAATACGTACTATTTGTGTGTTGCTTAGTATATTATTCAATTCTAGAGTTTTGTGTTTGGCAGCATGCCTATGAGATTATTATCATCATTTGCCTTCGGGGCTAGACGCTGGGCATCACTGATATATGATTTGCTTTTGGACTAGACACTGGGCATCACTTGTATTCCCTTCGAGCTAGACACTGGCTGTCAAAATAAACCAAAATAGTAACTCTGTGATTTGAATAATGTATTAGGTCATTTGGGCCCAATGCTTGTAATATCCCAAATGTTTTGAAAATTTTTAATTTATAAAAATTTAATTAAATAAATTATAAGTTAATTTGATAAATTAAATAAATGATTTTAAAGAAAATGAAAAGATTTTAAGTAAAAAAATAAAATGAATATATAATATAAATGAAAATATACATAAGATATACAAGTTGATATTTTTAAAAGTTAGTTTATTTTAATAAGTCAAAAGTAAATTATATAGCTAATGGAAGAGGATATTTTGATGTTGTAATTAAATAATAATTTATATATTCGGTTAAGATTAAAAGTGAAAATATAAGGTTCAAAGTGAAAGTAGGTGGAGAGAGATATTTAATTTTGGTCTTCTTCTTCTTCTTCTTCTTCCTTAGTCGATTACCATTGTTGTGCAAGGGAGGTGTAATTGAAGGATTTTAAGTGTTCAAAGGGGATTTTTGGTGATTTCCTCTGACTTTGGTGAGATTCCCAACTTCTTTCTTTGAATTCCATGGAAGATTGATTATGTGGATTTTGGGTTGTTGAAGTAGCGTGTTTATTTGGGTATGAATGAGATTATTTTAAGTGATTAACTATGATTTTTATGGTTGATTGAAGAAATGGTTAAGTATTAGTTGAGTTTGATGTAGGAAGAGAGTTTAGGATCATGTAACTTTTGAGTTGTGAATTCATGGTTTTGAATTGTGTAATTTTATTTTAATTGAGTTATTTTGATGCATATACAAGTATTTTAAAGTTAATGATGGATTTGGTTGAGCTTAAATAAAGGTTGAAAGGGAAAAGAAAGATTGTGCAAAGTATGGAAAGAATGATAACTTTGGAGATGTGATTATTTTTTGTTGATATCAGAATTTTGGCCTGACACGCCCAGTGACACGGCATTATCATTCAGTGTGTCGATTATTCTATTTTTGGTGTTTGGGACACATGCAGTGACATGCCCATGTCCATGAGCATGTCATAACTATGGTGATGCTACATGTTTAGCATCGGCAGTGACACGCCCATATCTTTGGGCATGTCGTAGCTACTGTAATGCAGGACTAAGGACACAATCATTGACACACCCATGTCACTGAGCATGTCAAAGCTTCTATAAGGTGGGCATAGGGCACGGTCATTGACACGCCCATCTCGGTGAGCATGTCATTTTTATAGATTTTGCCCAAGATGGCTCTTTTCCTAGTTTTTCCTTTGTGATTCTTTTCTTTGTGTTAAGAGATCATGTATATGCCTTTAAGCGTGATACTAACTGATTATTTATAATCACATTTGGTTTAGACCTTGACGAGACTTGATTTGCCCCATCTAAGTGTTGAAGGGTAAGTGGAAAGAGAAAGATTGGAGGGTGTTTAAGCTTGCTTTTGGTTATCATTTGAGGTATGTTCAAACTTCGGAAGAATTGGTTATATTTGCATTACACTGGGCTTAACACATTTTGGATTGAAAAATGTGTTAAGCTACTTGATGCATGGAACATGTATAAATAATGTTCTATGACATGTGTAATGTCATATATTTGTTAAATGCATTGTAAAAAGCCATTGGCAATGGCTAAAATGCATCAAATGTGAATCATATGTAATTATGTGAAATTACCAAAAATATTTGAGTGATGAATTTTAAGGTAAAATGTGATGCAATGTGATGAGTTGATAAAGATATGAAATGACAAAAGTGAGAAAAAGATGAAAAAATGATACGAAATTAGAAAATTGAGAAAAGAGGCAATGTGCCTAGCTTGATTATGAGAAAATGAGAAATAGATTGATAATGAGAAACGTTAATTAATTGTGTGCCTAGTCTGTTATTTAATTTTCAGAGTTCTGTATTTGGCAGCATGCCTATGAGGTTATCCTCATTATTTGCCTTCGGGCTAGATGCTGGGCATCACTATGATTTGCCTTCGGGATAGACGTTGCCTCTTTATTTGCCTTCACTATGACTTATAAAACCCCAATCCAATCCACTTGTCTTCCAGCTAGACACTAGGTGTCAATATGGACCAAAATAGTAACTCCGAAATTTGAATTGTATATTAGATCCTTTGGTGAAACAATTGAGAAATATGTTATAATGTATGATATGCATATGCATTGTGCATTGGCATTGTATTTCAACTTTATTATTGGCAAAGTTTTTACCACTAGACTTTTGGCTTACTGTGAGAGGGGATTTTCGCCCCCACTCCCGGTGGAATGGTTCTTGTGACTTCGGCACTGTTTAGGCTTGGAGCCTTAGAGAACACGGACCTAAGTCCGGAGTAAATGGAGTCGCCACCCGGACTAGCTAGGAAAAAAAAAGGGGTGGATGTCTCGATTCCTAAGGAATCCCCAACTACTTAATGGGTTTGGAAAGTTGGGTACATGTGGAGAAGGTGAGAAATGGCCCAGCACACCCACAATGCCCAGTTCATTTGAACCGGCCTCCTTTACAGGTCTTAATATTATAGAATTCTTAAGTATAACAATATTATCCATATTACACACAACAATTGAAATAAAGCATCATTATATTAAAATCAAAGCAATGTCCAAACAAAGCAAATAAATGGATACCCATCCGAAGATGGAAACATGTCCTTACATCATCCATGTCTAAACTAAATAGGACACCCACCAAAAGGTGGAAACATATCCTTTACATTAGTCCAAAATATAAAAGCGATTTAAATTACATGATATTTAACTAATGAGGTACCCACAAAGTGGAAACATACCTCTTACAATATTTGGAAATCAAAATAAATCGATAAAAGTAAATAACCACTCATCATAAATAAATCATTCATCAAAGATATTAAACATCAATCAAAATATATAATAAACTACATAATCAAATCTAAAATTAAATAAAGCAATAAATATATAAATTTAGGGTTTTAAAGAATTATCAATTGAAATTAGGGTTTCGGAACTTAGGGTTTTAGAAACTAAAGTTTTATAATTAGGGTTTTGAAATTAGGATTTTTAGTGTTTTTGAAACTAGGGTTTTGGAAACTAGGGTTTCGGAATTAGGATTTTTAAAACAAGGGTTTTGGAATTAGGATTTTTAAAACTAGGGTTTTGGAATTAGGGTTTTGGATAGTTAGGGTTTTGGATAGTTAGGGTTTTTGGAATTAGGGTTTTGGATAGTTAGGGTTTTGGATTTGACTTACTACCTAAAAAAACATAATTTTGGATTTGGAAAAATAAATTAAGGTTTTATAATAATAATCAATATTTTGGAGTTTAATAATGAAATGGTTTAGGCTTTTAGTTAAAAATAGTTTGAGGTTTTGAGTTTTAATGAAATAACATATGGTTCTTGAAGTTAAAGTAAACAAGATAGATTTTAACAATTAATTTAAATCCTCGATGGCTACTGGATAGTTTTATGTCTTTTATGAAATATGCCAGTGGGGTTATGAATACCAATTGATCAATGTGATAATTAAAGTAAACGATTAAAGTTATAAAAGCAAAAACCAATTTACTGCATGTTCAAAGATCAAGGTACTGTGTGTTCAAAGATCAAGTTACTGCATGCATGTTCTTATTAATCAAAGAAATGAAACTACTGTGAACATAAATAATTAATGATTAAAGATCAAACCTCCGCTCATTAGTTCCTCCACAATTAACTTCTGGATGAATAATAAACAAAGACAGCGTTGTTGTCTTTGATGGATTGATGACTGATGAATGTTTGCTGCTAATCTTTTCTGTTTGTTAGCATCCCATGTTAATGTTTTTCTCTTGTTAATGTTTTCTCCCTTGTTAATCTTTTTTCCCCCTTCTGAATTCTAAAATGTTAATATTTATAGCCGAACCTTACTCAGAATCCTTAACCTAATATTAATCAGTCCCTAAAATGAATTTTAGTTGAATAAGGAAAGGTATTGAACCCATGACGACCTAGTTGCCCTAGATCGACATGAGACAAACCTCATGTCGACCTTGGGCTGCCCAGGTTGACATGAGGCATGCTCATGTCGACCTTGTGCTGCCAGATCGACATGAGGCATGCTCATGTCTCCCCGGCTAGCCTCACTCAAATTATTCTAGCCTTTTTTAACTTATTAAGCCGAAAAGTTTAATTTGGGCCAATTCCACTTGATTTTAGGGTTTTACAATTGAATTTATGCCTCTTTAATCCGAACCGACTCCTTTAAAAATTATAAAGTAGGTTTAAATATTTAAAGTCGGATCAAATTTATTTTGGCATTCTTTAATTAGAACCGTATTGAATTGGGGTCAAAAATTAAGGGTCTACAGTTTGCCCTTTGCTTGAGCGATCTGAGACTATGGAAAAAGAGAGTGAAAAGCAATGTGATTTTTTACTGGATTTAGAGCCATATTGGACTCCTTATCCAAGGTTGGTATGAGTTCTGGACTCAAAATTTATTTGGGTTCTGGACCCAAGGTGAATTGACTGACCTTTTATCAGTTGAGAATTTTGACTGCTCTGGATGTTCTATTCTTTAACGCATTGTGGGTCTTCACCCTCAAAATGGATCTTCTTCCTTTGAGATCAGGTCTTCACCCTTGAAAATGGATCTTCATCCATGGAAATCATGTCTTCACCCTTGAAAATGGATCTTCATCCTTGGAGATCGGGTTTTTACCCTTTTAAAATGGATCTTCATCCTTGGAGATCGTGTCTTCACCCTTGTAAATGGATCTTCATCCTTGGAGATCATATCTTCACCCTTGTAAATCGATCTTCATTCTTGGAAATCATGTCTTCAACCTTGAAAATGGATCTTCATCCTTTTGGACTTCAGGTCTTCATCCTTTGTAAATGAATCTTCATCCTTTGAGATCAGGTCTTCACCCTTGAAAATGGATCTTCATCCTTTGGACTTCAGGTTTCACCCTTTGAAATTGGATCTTCATCCTTGGAATCAGGTCTTCACCTTTGAAAATGGATCTTCATCCTTGAAAATCGAGTATTCACCCTTGAAATTGGATCTTCATCCTTGGAATAAGGTCTTCACCTTTGAAAATGGATCTTCCTCCTTGAAATTCGGGTCTTCACCCTTGAAAATGGATCTTCATCCTTTTGGACTTCGGGTCTTCACCCTTTGTAAATGGATCTTCATCATTTGAGATCAGGTCTTCATCCTTGAAAATGGATCTTCATCCTTGGAAATCAGGTCTTCACCCTTGAAAATGGATCTTCATCCTTTGGACTTCAGGTCTTCACCATTTGAAATTGGATCTTCATCCTTGGAATCAGGTCTTCACCTTTGAAAATGGATCTTCATCCTTGAAAATCAGGTCTTCACCCTTGAAATTGGATCTTCATCCTTGGAATCAGGTCTTCACCTTTGAAAATGGATCTTCTTCCTTGAAAATTGGGTCTTCACCCTTGAAAATGGATCTTCATTCTTTAAGCTGGATCTTCATCCTTGGAAATCGGGTCTTCACCCTTGAAAGTAGATCTTCATCCTTGGAATCAGGTCTTCACCTTTGAAAATGGATCTTCATCCTTTAAGTTGGATCTTCATCATTGGAAATCGGGTCTTCACCCTTGAAAGTGTATCTTCATCCTTTGGACTTCGGGTCTTCACCCTTTGAAAATGTATCTTCATCCTTTGAGTCAGGTCTTCACCTTTGAAAATGGATCTTCATCCTTGAAAATCAGGTCATCACCCTTGAAAATGGATCTTCATCCTTTAAGCTGGATCTTCATCCTTGGAAATCAGGTCTTCACCCTTGAAAGTGTATCATCATCCTTAGAGATTTGTCCTATATTGGCTTTAGCTCTTCTAGCTGGACTGATCTTTTGTCATTTTCGTCTTCATTCTTTTGATAGTTCTAATGTTCCATTCTTTTGTTCTTCCTTTTTGCAAAAATTCAACTATTTTTAGTTGGCCCTCATATCTTTTCCTGCCCCCTGCATGGCAAAATATTTGCAAGTGAGTTTGAAAATGTTTTGTATATAAACTCAAAAAATTTAAAAGGAGAAACTTTGCCCCATGTGTAGGCTCAAACCAATAATTCTTCTCATGCAGGCTCGGATTGATGTTTTTGTTATCTAGTTCTTCGCACAAGCATGCATTTCTTCACTTTGCAAAATTACTGGAGCTTTCTCAAGCAATGGGCTTTCCACACCCCTTGATTTGATATCTTCTTTTGATTCTTTACTTCACAGAGTGTTTGCTATTCACTTTGACAAGGAATAGACAATACAAGACAAGAAAGTGCGATATGATATGCTCATGTATGCATGATATGCATGAATAATACTTACAATGGTTCCATTGACTCACAGATTGAGATTATCAGCTAAAATGCTCTCATTGGTTCCTTTGAGATGCCCGTTAAGGTCTTGCAGTAGAATGAGAGGATACTTCACATTTATGGCTTTTTTCTTTAAGATGTTGAAAATATGAATAATGGAGGCCCCAAACAGCAGAGATACATCCATTTCAAATTATGATTTAGTATGTCAGTTGGTAGCTTCTTCATAACCTTGCCAGTAATCATTTCCTTTGCCCACTGTGTCCTTTGAGTTTTGATGATGCAACAAACTTCTCTTAACTTGAAGGCTTCGTGTGACAAAAACATTTTTTATTTTTTGAATTTTAATTTTGAAATCAAATGTTGGCTTTGCCAAATCAATGTCAATGTACCTCAGGGCTTGATTTTTCCAAATTAACATATCTATAACATGACAACCCTAGTTACCATACTAAACTCGGGAATTATTTATATTTAAGCAAGAATTGTTGCACTTCAGATAAGCACATACACATTATTTTGCCAAAGATCTCTTTTGAGTTTAAATATTGTCTATCTCATATACATGCTTATCCAAACTATCTCCATTAATAGACTCTACCTACCAAGAGAGATTAACACGTCTTTGATAGGCTTGAAATGGGGTCTATAAGGGACAGGGGTTAAATGAGGGCCGTTGTGACACTATGGGCAAACCTTCACACTACAAATTTCTTATTTGAACTTTAGGTAGCTGGAAGCAATCTTGTTAGACTCCAAATTACTTCTAGCTTCTTGGCACTAATCTGGATCTTGATTAGGATAGTCTTTTCCCTTGCAAAAAGTTTGGTACCCAAATTCGCTTCTTTTCTTATTCTCCCTTTTCTTTCTTTTTACTTTTCTTACTCTTCCCTTTCTTTGAGCATTTTATCATTTTGTCCTTTTCCCTTGTAGGACTATCAAGTACAGAACTTTTAGGAATTAGATGGTCTTTTTCCTTTTTCTTTGATTTTGATTGAATCTTTGGTTGGGTTGGACCAATTCAAGTCACAATGTCCTTATGAACCAAATGGAAGCCTTTTGCTGCTTTAGGTAAAAGAGAACTCAGTTGGCTTTCTGAACTGCCTTTTTAGGTTTTATTTATCTTCTTTTCTTTTTCTTTTTCTTTTTCCTTTTCTTTTTCTTTTTCTTTTTGTCTTCTTTTCTTTTTTTTTTCCTTGCTCTCATTTCTCTTGTTTTCTTTTCTTCTCTCTTTTTTTTGTTCTAGCTCTAAAAGAGTTGTCTTGTTTGGGCTTCCAATAATGGATGAGTGGAGTAACCTAAATCTTCTTTAACAAGGAAAGATCATTGTTACTCTGATGTTGTCTTGATATATTGGAGATATTAAGTGAACTTCAACTACCCTTATGGCCTTAAAACTTCAACTACCCTCATGGTCTTGAAAACATCAACTACCCTTATGGTCTTGTGAACTTCAACTATCTTTAAGGTCTTAAGATCTTCAACCATCCTCATGATCTTGACTAATCATTGCTTTCTTTGATCTTCTTGCCTCTTTACCATAGTGATAATAATATTTGTCAAAAGTATCACAATAGCTCAGGGTAGGTTATTGGGGTTTGTAAGCCAATGAAAAGAAAGCTATAATTTTATGAAGGCTCAAAGGAACAACTAGGGATGGATATCTAATTGGGTGGATACTAGTTGTTGGCTAACCAAACAATGCCTATATCATCTCTCCCTTAAATAAGCAGAGTTCAATTTTTCCTCAAAAGTTTGTCAAAGCATGTTATAAGACTGACTAGGACCTAGACAAAGATAATTATGCAGGAGCCCTCTCTAAATAAGCATACACAACTCAATGCTATATAGTAATTCCCTCATATAGTAAAGTCATTCAAATCATGATGCCTAGACACATTAATTTATGAACATCAAGCTAGATTCCTCATTGGTTGAGCATCAAAATGAACAAAGACCAACAAAAATTTTGATGAAAGTAATTTATTCAAACAAATTTAAATTTGAAAAACACAATTGTTCCAATTAAATATTAAAGAAAGCAAAATTGAAAAGCAACATTCAAGTTGAGGAAAGTTTATTGAGTTAAGCTTCTTTTCATTTCACATCTTCAATATCTTCATCTTGAAAGGATGATCAAACAAAATCTTCTTCCAATCCTTTTCATACAATGAAGGTTGCTGGTGGAGGTACTCTTCCAAACTTAGGTAAAGGGTTGTTCTTGGTATTGGGCTTGTCTGGCTCCGGTAGCCTACCACTATCGATTAGATCTTGGATCTCATGCTTTAATCAGGTACATCTATCAGTCTCATATCCTTGAGTCTAATGAAATTGACAAAAGGCCTTAGTATCAAATTTTGGGGGTAAATGATTTGGCAAAGGTCGAGGGGCTAATGGCTGTAATAGTCCCTTCTTTTGTAGCTTGTTGAAGACCCAAGACAAAGGCTTCCCCAGATCTGAAAACTACCGTCTTTTCGCTTGACCAATTGTGTTAACATCAACTTATTTTTGTGTGCTTTGATTACCCGACTGGTAGTTCCCTTTCTCATTCCTTTTTATTGAAAAGTGATTCTTCTCCCTTTCCCACTCTTCAATTTGTAGACCAGCTTGGAGAAGATCTTTGAAGCCCCTTATAAGGGTGTGAGACAGCCTTTCACGGAGGTTGGGTAGGACACCTCTGACGATCATCCTTATTTGATCAGATTCATCGGGCCTTTTCTTGAGCAAAGCAGCATTATTTCTCCATCTTTTCACATAGTCCACAAAATTCTCATTTGGCCTTTGTCTAATGGACTCCACTTCCATTAAGGTAACTTCCATCTCGACATTGTATCCATATTGTTGGATGAAAGCCTTGTATAACATGTCCCAATCTTTTTGAGTACTTTCCTCCAAAGTGTTGAGCCAATTTTGGACAATAGGGTCAAATGAAAGCATGAAATATCTTAGAGTTTGAGCTTTAGTAGCTCGGGCAGACTGCATGGCAGTGATATACTACTTCACATGGAGATGGGGGTTTCCAGTTCCATTGAACTTTGCAAAGGATGGCATCTTGAACTTATAAGGGACCTCCACATCTTGTTCAAATAGTTTGTCAACTTTGGACATTTCTTCGGTTTATAGTTTCTTCTCAAATTTCTTTTCTAAATTAGCAATCATCTTTTCAACATCAGAAGCTTCAGTTTTCTCCATAGCTAATCTTTCAACAATCTTCGGTTCTTTCTTCTTGTCTTGAGGATCTTGGTAGTATTGAGACCAATCATCATCATCATCAATGATCACCTTTTCATCATCAAAAACCACTTCACCAACTTTAGTCTTCCCTTTGTCCTTTGGTTTCTTAGTGCTAGCAGATGCTTTGGCATGATCTTCTAAAATTGTAGTTAGTTGGTTCTTCATGGTCTCAGCTAGGGCCTCTTTTATTTCTTCCATTTTGGCATTGAGGGCTTCATCCACCATTCTTTGATTTTGTTTGGGATCCATTATTTTTGGTGAGCAAGTGATTGATTCATTGCTAGATTCTTCGCTTCCGGCATAGGTCGGATTGTCTTAAGCTTTTGAACTTTTGTAATCCAGGGCTGTGAGCCAAAAAAGATTAATGATATGAGATGCAAATGTATGCATGTATGTACAAACAATCAACAAAGATAAGTAGGACGTTCCTTCCAACCTTATAACATCTACACACAAATGGCGAGTCTCTTTTCCTAGGTACATGGTTAACAAAATACCAACATGGGGTACCTTGTTTTCGAATATTTCCCTCGGACGTTTCAACCAATATTTATATTTTCAAAATGGAAATCAATTTATGATAATTCCCATTAATTTGGTTTTAATCCATTATCCAACTAAAGCAGCTTTTATGCTATATTGGATTAAAACTAAATTAAGAGGTTTATTAAAAATAGATTTTTCACTAGAAAATGCAACTAATGATTCATGCCAAAAACAAAGCCCATGATTAATTATTCTTAGTATAAACTAGGCTCACAATTGATTTTTGGTATTTCGTAATTGACCTAAATAATTTGCAAGCTCTTTGTAAGAAAAGGTTGGATAAACATAATTTTATTTTTAAGCCCATTGTAAAAAGAATTTAGAAAAAATGGATTTTGGGCTTAGTATTTGGGCCATGAGCAAAATAATAACTTTGGTTTTATTTGTTTTTAGAAAAGTTTGGTGTCCAAAGACCATTTTAAAAAGTTTTGAAGATAACTTTGGTCTTTTGGATCTTAAAGAAAAATTTATTTGGGCTTACAAATGTACTTGGGTCATATTAGAAAAAGAACAAACCAAATAAGCCATGATTTAAGGCAAGATAAATTATCCACAGTCAAACAACAAGCATTTAGGATAAAAACCTATGGAAAGTAACTAGGCCAATTACATGAGCTTTAGTCTTTGGATAAAAAAGCTTAGGTTCCAAGAGCAACTATATACCAATAGGTACGAGGCTATGAGTGGTTACGCCATGCTAGATCTCCATACCTTGAGTGAAAGTATGGTATCCCTTACATAACATAACACGGGTAACACGGGCATCCTAACTCAAGCAACACGATGCAATCTAATATGATGCAATGGATAATATTATCATAAGAAAGAATAGAATAATATAAAGGCCAATGGAATCAACTTCTCTTATCCCCAGTGGAGTCCCCACTATAAGCAGGGATTTTTTCCACCCCACTCCCAGTGGAATGGTTCTTATGACTTTGGCATTGTTTAGGCTTGGGGCCTTAGAGAACACAGACCTAAGTCCGAAGAAAATGGAGTCGCCACCCGGACAGGCCGAGAAAAAGAAAGGCGTGAATGACTCGATTCCTAAGGAATCCCTAACACCTTAATGGGTTCGAAAAGTTAGGTACGTGTGGGGAAGGTGAGAAATGGCCCAGCACCCCCACAACACCCTGTTCATTGGAACCGGCCTCCTTTACAGGTCTTAATATAATAGAATTCTTAAGTATAACAATATTATCCATATTACACACAACAATTGAAATAAAGCATCATTATATTAAAATCAAAGCAATGTCCAAACAAAGCAAATAAATGGACACCCATCCGAAGATGGAAACTTGTCCTTACATCATCCATGTCTAAACTAAATAGGACGCCCACCAAAAGGTGGAAACATATCCTTTACATTGGTCCAAAATATAAAAGCAATTTAAATTACATGATATTTAACTAATGAGGTACCCACAAAGTGGAAACATACCTCTTACAATATTTGAAAATCAAAATAAATCGATAAAAGTAAATAACCACTCATCATAAATAAATCATTCATCAAACATATTAAACATCAATCAAAATATATAATAAACTACATAATCAAATCTAAAATTAAATAAAGCAATAAATATATAAATTTAGGGTTTTAAAGAATTATCAATTGAATTTATGGTTTCAGAACTTAGGGTTTTAGAAACTAAAGTTTTATAATTAGGGTTTTGAAATTAAGATTTTTAGGGTTTTTGAAACTAGGATTTCGGAAACTAGGGTTTTGGAATTAGGATTTTTAAAACTAGGATTTTGGAATTAGGGTTTTTGGAATTAGGGTTTTGGATGTTAGGGTTTTTGGAATTAGGGTTTTGGATAGTTAGGGTTTTTGGAATTAGGGTTTTGGATAGTTAGGGTTTTTGGATTTGACTTACTGCCTAAAAAAAACATAATTTTGGATTTGGAAAAATAAATTAAGATTTTGGAAAAATAATCAATATTTTGGAGTTTAATAATGAAATGGTTTAGGCTTTTAGTTAAAAATAGTTTGAGGTTTTGAGTTTTAATGAAATAACTTACGATTCTTGAAGTTAAAGTAAACAAGATAGATTTTAACAATTAATTGAAATCCTCGATGGCTACTGGATAGTTTTATGTTTTTTTATGAAATATGCCAGTGGGGTTACGAATACCAATTGATCAATGTGATAATTAAAGCAAAGGATTAAAGTTATTAAAACAAAAACCAATTTACTGCATGTTCAAAGATCAAGGTACTGTGTGTTCATAGATCAAGTTATCGCATGCATGCATGTTCTTATTAATCAAAGAAACGAAACTACTGTGAACATGAATAATTAATGATTAAAGAGCAAACCTCCACTCGTTGGTTCCTCCAATATTAACTTCTGGATGAACAATGAACAAAGACAACATTACTGTCTTTGATGGATTGATGGCTAATGAATGTTTGCTGCTAATCTTTTCTGTTTGTTGCCGTCCCTGTTAATATTTTTCTCTTTTTAATGTTTTCTCCCTTGTTAATCTTTTTTCCCCCTTCTGAATTCTAAAACGTTAATATTTATAGCCGAACCTTACTTAGAATCCTTAACCTAATATTAATCAGTCCCTAAAATGAATTTTAGTTGAATTAGGAAAGGTATTGAACCCATGTCGATTTATTTTGATTTCCAAATGTTGTAAGAGGTACGTTTCAACTTGGTGGGTACCTCATTAGTTAAATATCATGTAATTTAAATTGCTTTTCTATTTTAGATCCAATGTAAAGGACATGTTTCTACCTTTCGGTGGGTGTCCTATTTAGGCATGGATTATGTAAGGACATGTTTCCATCCTCGGATGGGTGTCCATTTATTTGTTTTGCTTGGACATTGTTTTGATTTTCAATATATCGATGCTTTATTTTAATTATTGTGTGTAATATGTGTAACATCCAAAATTTTTGAAAATTTCTAATTTTTGGAATTGGATAAAATAAATTATAATTTAAAAGGATAAATTAAATTAATGGTTTTAAATGAAAAATGAAGGGATTTTAAATGAAAAAGTGGAATATATATGTGATATATATGCAAAATATATATAACATATAAAAGTCAACACTTTTTAAAAGAAAAGGGTATTTTGGTAATTAAATCTTATAAATTCAAAATTAATAAAATAATTCAAAAAAAAATTAATTTTGAATGGAAGAGGGAAATTAGGACTTTTAATTTATTAAAAAAATAATTAAATAATTAAATATTACATTATTTTAATATATATATATATATATGTGGTTAAAAAAAAGATGAAAAGGAAAGAATATTAAAAGTCTTCTTCTTCTTCTTCTCAAGAACGTGGCTTCCATGGATGATTGAAGACCAAGGATTTTGCTTCTTCCATACTCCATAAATTGAAGGAATTAACAAGTTTCAAGTGGATTTTTGGTGATTTCCACCAAAATTAGTAAGTTTCCATCTCTTTTCTTTGAATTCCTTGGAAATTTAGATTATTTGAGAATTTGGATTTTTATGTAGTATGTTATAATTGTTGGAATTGGAGTGTATGATGTTATTTTGGATAGTTAACAATGATTCTAAGGTTAGATTGAAGAGATGATGGAGTTTGGTTAAAGAATAGTGAAGAGAGAGAATTTAGGGTTATGGATTTTTGGGGTTTTGAAAACATGAATTTTAATTGTGCAAATTGATTCCAAATGAGTTGTTTTGATTCATAAACAAGTATTTTAAAGTCAAATATTGGATTTGGTGGTGTTAGGTTGGAGTTTGAGAATGGAAGTGGAGATTTAGGGTTTCGGAAAAGTGATTTTCCAAAGTAGTTGAATTGTGTGATTTTATTTGTTTAAACATGTTGTTTAGTATTAAAAGTGATGAATATAAGCTTGGAATGAGTAATGGATTATCTGGAATGGAAAACCTTCAATGGGGGAAGGTTAGGCCATTTTTGAGATTTTGTGTATAAGAGTGTATTTTTATAATGTAAATGATTTAAATGTATTAAAATATATTTTTAATAATATAAATAAACTTAAAACACTAATTTAATTGTAGTATAATGGAATCCTAATGTTGAAGTAAGGAAATGCTAAATTTTTAGAAATTTGTAGGTGTGATGTGTAATTATGGTTTAATATTGGAAATGCCATTAAATGTGATACTAAATGATTATTTGCTATCACATTTGGTTTAGGCATTGAGGGAGATTGATTTGCTTCATCCAAGTGGTGAAGGGCAAGTTAGAAAGATTGGATGGAAGGTTGTTTTTAGCTTGCTTTAGGTTGCTAGTGGAGGTATGTACAAACTTTGAATATCATGTCTATATTTGCATAACATTTGGACTTAACACATTTTGGTTGAAAAATGTGTTAAGTTACTTGGTTCATTGATTGTGTATGAATAATATGCTATGACATTTGTAATGTCAGATATGTGTTAAATGCATTGTGAAAAGCCATTGATAATGGCTAATTTGTGTAACATGTGAAATATGCATATTATGTGAAAATACCCAAAGTAATTGGGTAATGTGTTGTGAATGCAAAAATGAGATATGTGTAATGATGAAATGAATTGATATTGATAAAAATGAGAAAAGTGAGAAAAATGAGAAAGATGTGAAAAATGTGAAAAGTGAGAAAAAAAATGAAAATAAGGCAATGTGCCTAGATTTAATATGTGACAAACAAAAAGAGATTGATAATGAGAAATATGAATAAATTTTGTGCCTAGTATGTTATTCAATTTTCAGAGTTCTGGGTTTGGTGGCATGCCTATGATTGCCTACGGGCTATACGCTGGAATGGTGAAAAGACTGGGTGGTAAGCCAGGCTAGCTGATAAATATTATGTTTTTGGGGTGAAAAGACTGGGTCGTAAGCCTCAAAACTATAGCAGTCTAGCCGGGTTGAGGACCAAGATACTGGTGCCTAAGGGTCTAGCCGGGTTGAGGTCCAAATGACTGGAGTTGTTACATTATCCATGGATATATATATATTGCCTACAGGGCTAGACACATGGTGTCATTATGGACCAAAGCAGTAACTCTGAAATTTGAATAGCATATTAGATCCTTTTTGGGCCCATATTTTAATGTGAATTATGAATTATGATACAATTGAGTAATATAATGTTATGAGTTGTGCTTATGAAATATTTAAAAAATATAAGAAAGTGGATTGATGTGACATCTATATGCATTATGCATTTGGTATTGCATTGAGTTATATTGTTATTATCAAAGTTTGTACCACTAGGTTTCGGCTTAGCGCGATTGTTTCCATCGCGAAGGTGACAGGGTAGACATAGTTGAGCCAGAGAGTTCTTCTAGACTAGGTCAGGTCTAGACTTGTAGTTGAGCTTGTTGAGTTGCTATCGAGATCAGAAACACTGCCAGCAACATGTATATATTTTTATGTTATTGTACATTTTGAATTTTATGCATAATAATATTATGTTTTGAATTTTTACGTATTGTATATTATAAAGAATGTTTAGGTCAAAGTATTTGAAATGGGAGAGTATGTGTGTTTTAAATTATATATATCTATATGTATAAATGTTCGAGAAAATTGGTGAAATTGAGAAGTATGGTTGAGAGGGTGATTGGAAATTATTGGGAGTGTTTTCTTTTTACAGGTTGAGTAATTGCTAAATTTTAGGATTTTCAAAATTCAGACAAAACTCTGGCAAATTTTTTTCCAGAGATTTATATATATATTATTTATTTTATGTTCTTATAACAAGTAAATAATATTTATTTCTATTTAATTTTTATATATTTAGAATTTGAAATTTTAAATTGGAAATGTAAAAAAAATTTGTAAATCGGTCTGTGACATTTTTGTACCGTATATGCGTATTTTACATATGCTGGAAATATGTATTGTACATATATAGGGTATAAGGGTGTTACATTTATTTTGGTATCAGAGCCTAGGTTTGAGGTTCTCGACCTAGGTGGGGATGATAGAGAGAGAAAATGGAGGATTTAAAAAATAGTTTTTAATTGTAATACATGCATTGGCACTGGCAGTTTCTGATCTCTGATATAGTATTTTCTGCTTTGTTTGCAGATATAGGTAGTTATGGCGTCTCGGCCGCATCAGGCTGCTGAGGGTAGTGCAGAGAGTGTGGCTCCAGATGAGGGTAGAGATGGAGCTAGAGTTGTATCTGTTGGTGAGGCATCTATTTCTGTACTTGTGAGACCAGCAGCTGATGATGTTTCGCCTGGCTTGGTATGGCATATGGTAGAGTTGTTGAGGCAGACTCCAGTTCCACAGCCGCCACAGCCACAGCCGCAGCTGCAGTTGCCGGTGAGGCAGTATGATAAATTGAGAAAGTATGGGGCTGAGGACTTTGTTGGTACTACAGACCCTACTTTAGTAGAGCAATGGCTAGACCAGGTTCAAAGGATATTTATTCAGTTACAGGCTAGTCCAGAAGAGAAGTTTGATCTTATGCAGAGAGATGCATATGATTGGTGGAAGACGGTTCCACATGCTCTGGATGATCCACCAGTCCTGACCAATGATGATTTCCTGCGGGAATTTGAGCAGAAGTACACTTCGAGAGAGTATAAAGATGCAAAGAAGATGAAATTCCTGAGTCTGAGATAGGATTCCAGGACAGTGACCGAGTATGAGATCGAGTTTATCCATTTGAGTCACTATGCTGGTGGGATAATTTCTGATGAGTTTGAGAGGTGTAGGAGGTTTGAGGAGGGACTGAGACCCTCTATCATATGCATCATTGTAGGCTCTTGGTATCAGGATTTCTCCCAGTTAGTTGCAGCTGGCAGGAGTGTTGAGAGGGCGCAAAATCTTACAGCAGCTGCCAGGGTTGAGGAGACCAGAGTTAGGAGACCCCAGAGTGAGGCAAGGTCTTCAGCAGTTTGGCAGGTTAGTACAACAGCAGAGACAGAGACAGAGACCTACAATTTCAGTGGCTAGTGCTCCGACTCCAGTGGCTCAAAGACCTAATAGACCTACTTGCATTCATTGTGGTAGAGTACACGGAGGTGTCTGCTGGTGGAGCGGTGCTTCCGAAGTGTGTTTTAAATGTGGGTCGTCAGGCCATTTTATCAAAGATTGTCCCGAGCCACTAGAGGTTAGGTAGGCAGATACTGCATCTTCTCGACCCAGTGTCAGAGGTGGTCGTGGTGGCAGAGGTTTTAGTAGAGGTGGTCGACCTGGGTTTAGTTAGAGAGGAGGCTTTACATCCGCAGGCAGAAGGCCAGATGAGGCTGGGCCATCTCAGCTGATTTATGTGATGTAGAGGCAACCAGATGCTTCAACCATTATTGCAGGTACATTTTCTTTATTTGGTATTTCAGTCCTTGCTCTATTAGATCCTGGATCTACGCATTCATACATAAGTGCATCCATCTTGCCTATGTCTGAATTGCATTCTGAGTCCATAGGATTTGATGTCTTGGTGATAAATCCTTTAGGGCATAGTGTTGTGGTGAGCAAGGTGTATCGAGATAGTCCAGTTGTTGTTCAGGATGAGAAGTTTCTCGGTGACCTGATTGAGATGCCTTTCAGGGAATATGATCTGATTTTGGGCATGGATTGGTTATCCAAGGATGGGGCTGTGGTAGACTGTTAGAAGAAATGTGTTACTTTGAGAACACGGGACGGTAGGGATGTTATAGCATCTAGTGAGCAGAGTTATCTTTCATCTATGTTTGTTTTAGCTATTTCAGTTGGGAGAATGATTCGGAAGGGATGCGAGGCTTATCTTGCTCATGTTGTAGATACTAGAGTAGTGGGATCCCTGCTTGAAAGTATACCCACAGTTGCTGAGTTTCCAAATGTTTTCCCTGATGAGTTGCCAGGGGTACCTCCTGAGAGAGAAGTGGAGTTTGGTATCTATTTGTTGCCTGGTACCACTCCTATCTCTATTACCCCTTATCGGATGGCACCCGCTGAGTTGAGAGAGTTGAAGGTGTAGTTGCAGGAGTTATTGGATAAAGGGTTTATCCACCCTAGTGTGTCCCCGTGGGGAGCGCCTGTGTTGTTTGTGAAGAAGAAGGATGGCACCATGAGATTGTGTATTGATTATACGCAGTTGAATAAGGTGACCATCAAGAACAAGTATCCTTTGCCTTGGATAGATGATCTCTTTGATCAGTTGAAGGGAGCAGCAGTATTCTCTAAGATTGATTTGAGATTAGGGTACCATCAGTTGAGAGTCAGAGATGTGGATGTACCCAAGATAACTTTTCGTACGAGGTATGGGCATTATGAGTTTCTGGTGATGCCCTTTGGATTGATGAATGCACCAGCAGCTTTTATGGATTTGATGAACAGGGTATGCAGACCATATTTAGATTAGTTTGTGGTGGTCTTCATTGATGACATTTTGGTGTATTCACGTAATGAGGAGGATTATGATAGACATTTGCGGATCGTATTGTAGACTCTGAGAGAAAAGCAGTTGTATGCTAAACTATCTAAGTGTGAATTCTGGTTCGATCAGGTAGCTTTTCTTGGTCATGTGGTTTCAGCAGAGGGTATTAGAGTTGATCCGAGTAAAATTGAGGCTATCTTGAATTGGAGTACACCAAAGACTGTGACAAAGGTTAGAAGTTTACTGGGATTGGCAGGCTATTATCATTTGTTTGTGAAGGGTTTTTCTATAATAGCTACACCACTCACCAGATTACTTCGGAAAGGAGTTAAATTTGTGTGGACAGATCAGTGTCAGGCGGGTTTTGAGCAGTTGAGGGAGATGTTGACTCAAGCTCCTGTCCTTACCCTGCTTGTGGAAGGTAAACCATATGTGATATATAGTGATGCTTCACACAATGGTTTAGGTTGTGTTTTGATGCAGGAGGGTAGAGTCATTGATTATGCCTCTCGACAGTTGAAACCGCATGAGCTGAATTATCCAACGCATGATTTGGAATTAGCAGCAATAGTCTTTTCCTTAAAGATTTGGCGGCATTATTTGTATGGGGAAAAGTGTTTCATTTATACAGATCACAAGAGTTTGAAATACCTGGGTGTTCAGAGAGAGCTGAATCTTCGGCAGAGGCGGTGGTTAGAGTTGATTAAAGACTATGACTGTTTGATTGATTATCATCCTGGTAAGGTAAATGTTGTTGCTGATGCCTTGAGTAAAAAATCTTTGGCAGGTTTGACTGCTTATTTGCTCTCATTGCTTGTTGAGTTGAGAGCGTTGCATGCTAGATTTGAATCTTCTGATGATGGTGCTTTGATGGCTCAGCTGCAGTTGAGGCCAGTCTTGTTGGATCATATTAGGGAGGCTTAGTTGGCAGATGAGAGAACTCAGAAAATTGTGTTGGTTTGTCAGAAGGGAGAGAGTCGAGACTTTTATGTGATGAATGATGGCAGTCTATGGTATAGAGATAGATTGTGTATTCCTGATGATGCAGAATTGAAAAGAATGATATTAGAGGAAGCACATCAGTCACTTTTTGCTATGCACCCTGGGAGTACCAAGATGTATCAGGACTTGAAGCGACATTATTGGTGATCAGGTATGAAGAGGGACATAGCAAAGTTTCTATTCAGATGTCTCACTTGCCAGAAAGTGAAGGATGAGCACCAAGTTCCTTCAGGATTGCTCCAACCTTTATCAGTGCCAGAGTGAAAATGGAAGCGAGTGACAATGGATTTTGAGACTGGACTACCTTTGACTCAGAAGAAGCATGATGCAATCTGGGTGATAGTTGATCGGATGACGAAGATAGCTCATTTTCTTCTAGTTCGGATGGATTTTTCTCTTGAGATGATGGCTGAGTTGTATATCAATGAGATAGTTAGGTTGCATGGAGTCCCAGTTTCTTTGGTGTCGGATCGAGATCCCCAGTTTACTTTGAGGTTTTGGAAGAGTTTGCATAATGCTCTGATTTCTCAATTGCATTTTAGTACTGCTTTCCATCCTCAGACAGATGGACAGTTAAAGAGAGTGATAAAGATTCTAGAGGATATGTTGAGGAGCTGTATCATTGATTTTACAGGGAATTGGGACAGATTTTTTCCATTAATTGAATTTGCTTATAACAATGGTAATCAGTCGAGTATTGGGATAACTCCTTATGAGGCTTTATATGGCAGGAGATGCAGGACACCTTTGTGCTGGGATAAATTTGGAGAAGGTAAACAGGTTGGTCCCGATTTGATTAAGGAAACAGAGGAGAAAGTGAAGGTGATTCGGGGTCATTTGAAAGCAGCTTCAGACCGACATAAATCTTATTCAGATTTAAAGAGAAGAGACATAGAGTTCAGTGTGGGAGATAAACTATTTTTGAAGGTGTCTCCATGGAAGAAGATTTTGGGATTTGGCCGCAAAGGGAAGTTGAGTCCTGGTTTCATAGGACCATATGAGGTGTTGGAGAGAGTTGGTCCAGTGGCTTATAGACTAGCTTTGCTGCCTGAGTTGGATAGAATATATAATGTTTTCCATGTCTCAATGCTTCAGAGATATAGGTCTGACCCATCTCATATCTTGTCAATGGAGTCCATTGAGGTGAGTCCAGATCTGACTTACAAGGAAGAACCAGTGGCGATTTTGGCACGAGAGGTTAAAGAATTGAGAAATAATAGGTTGCCACTTGTGAATGTCCTTTGGAGGAATCATGCCACTGAGGACCTGACATGGGAAAGTGAGCAGGCGATGCAAAGTCAGTTTCCCCATTTGTTCCAGACTTGAGGACAGGTAATTTCGGGGACAAAATTTGTTTTAGGGGGAGAGAATTGTAACATCCAAAATTTTTAAAAATTTCTAATTTTTGGAATTGGATAAAATAAATTATAACTTAAAAGGATAAATTAAATTAATGATTTTAAATGAAAAATGAAGGGATTTTAAATGAAAAAGTGGAATATATATGTGATATATATGCAAAATATATATAACATATAAAGTCAACACTTTTTAAAAGAAAAGGGTATTTTGGTAATTAAATCTTATAAATTCAAAATTAATAAAATAATTCAAAAACAAATTAATTTTGAATGGAAGAGGGAAATTAGGACTTTTAATTTATTGAAAAAATAATTAAATAATTAAATATTAAATTATTTTAATATATATATATATATGTGGTTAAAAAAAAGATGAAAAGGAAAGAATATTAAAAGTCTTCTTCTTCTTCTTCTTCTACTCAAGAACGTGGCTTCCATGGATGATTGAAGACCAAGGATTTTTCTTCTTCCATACTTCATAAATTGAAGGAATTAACAAGTTTCAAGTGGATTTTTGGTGATTTCCACCAAAATTAGTAAGTTTCCATCTCTGTTCTTTGAATTCCTTGGAAATTTAGATTATGTGAGAATTTGGATTTTTATGTAGTATGTTATAATTGTTGGATTTGGTGTGTATGATGTTATTTTGGATAGTTAACAATGATTCTAAGGTTAGATTGAAGAGATGATGGAGTTTGGTTAAAGAATGGTGAAGAGAGAGAATTTAGGGTTATGGATTTTTGGAGTTTTGAAAACATGAATTTTAATTATGCAAATTGATTCCAAATGAGTTGTTTTGATTCATATACAAGTATTTTAAAGTCAAATATTGGATTTGGTGGTGTTAGGTTGGAGTTTGAGAATGGAAGTGGGGATTTAGGGTTTCGGAAAAGTGATTTTCCAAAGTAGTTGAATTGTGTGATTTTATTTGTTTAAACATGTTGCTTAGTGTTAAAAGTGATGAATATAAGCTTGGAATGAGTAATGGATTGTGCTGGAATGGAAAACCTTCAATGGGGGAAGGTTAGGCCATTTTTGAGATTTTGTGTATAAGAGTGTATTTTTATAATGTAAATGATTTAAATGTATTAAAATATATTTTTAATAATACAAATAAACTTAAAACACTAATTTAATTGTAGTAGAATGGAATTCTAATGTTGAAGTAAGGAAATGCTAAATTTTTAGAAATTTGTAGGAGTGATGTGTAATTATGGTTTAATGTTGGAAATGCCATTAAATGTGATACTAAATGATTATTTGCTATCACATTTGGTTTAGGCATTGAGGGAGATTGATTTGCTTCATCCAAGTGGTCAAGGGCAAGTTAGAAAGATTGGATGGAAGGTTGTTTTTAGCTTGCTTTGGGTTGCTAGTGGAGGTATGCACAAACTTTGAATATAATGTCTATATTTGCATAACATTTGGACTTAACACATTTTGGTTGAAAAATGTGTTAAGTTACTTGGTTCATTGATTGTGTATGAATAATATGCTATGACATTTGTAATGTCAGATATGTGTTAAATGCATTGTGAAAAGCCATTGATAATGGCTAATTTGTGTAACATGTGAAATATGCATATTATGTGAAAATACCCAATGTAATTGGGTAATGTGTTGTGAATGCAAAAATGAGATATGTGTAATGATGAAATGAATTGATATTGATAAAAATGAGAAAAGTGAGAAAAATGAGAAAGATGTGAAAAATTTGAAAAGTGAAAAAAAAATGAAAATAAGGCAATGTGCCTAGTTTGAATATGTGGCAAAGAGAAAGAGATTGATAATGAGAAAAATGAATAAATTTTGTGCCTAGTATGTTATTCAATTTTCAGAGTTCTGGGTTTGGCGGCATGCCTGTGATTGCCTATGGGCTATACGCTGGAATGGTGAAAAGACTGGGTCGTAAGCCAAGCCAGCTGATAAATATGATGTTTTTGGGGTGAAAAGACTGGGTCGTAAGCCTCAAAAACTATAGCAGTCTAGCCGAGTTGAGGACCAAGATACTGGAGCCTAAGGGTCTAGCCGGGTTGAGGTCCAAGAGACTGGGGCTGTTACATTATCCATGGATATATATATTGCCTACAGGGCTAGACACATGGTGTCATTATGGACCAAAGCAGTAACTTTGAAATTTGAATAGCATATTAGATCCTTTTTGGGCCCATGCATGTCTTTGTTTTAATGTGAATTATGAATTATGATACAATTGAGTAATATAATGTTATGAGTTGTGCTTATGAAATATTTAAAAAATATAAGAAAGTGGAATGATGTGACATCTATATGCATTATGCATTTGGCATTGCATTGAGTTATATTGTTATTATCAGAGTTTGTACCACTAGGCTTCGGCTTAGCGCGATTGTTTCCATCACGCAGGTGACAGGGTAGACCCAGTTGAGCCAGAGAGTTCTTCTAGACCAGGTTGGGTCTAGACTTGTAGTTGAGCTTGTTGAGTTGCTATCGAGATCAGAAATACTGCCAGCAGCATGTATATATTTTTATGTTATTGTACATTTTGAGTTTTATGCATAATATTTTATGTTTTGAATTTTACGTATTGTATATTATAAAGAATTTTTGGGTCAAAGTATTTGAAATGGGAGAGTAAGTGTGTTTTAAATTATATATATCTATATGTATAAATGTTTGAGAAAATTGGTGAAATTGAGAAGTATGGTTGAGAGGGTGATTGGAAATTATTGGGAGTGTTTTCTTTTTGCAGGTTGAGTAATTGTTAAATTTTGGGATATCTAAAATTCAGACAAAACTCTGGCGAATTTTTTCTAGAGATTTATATATATATATTATTTATTTTGGGTTGTTATAACAAGTAAATAATATTTATATTCTATTTAATTTTTATATATTTAGAATTTGAAATTTTAAATTGGAAATGTAAAAAAAAATTAGTAAATCGGTCTGTGACATTTTTGTACCGTATATGCATATTTTACATATGCTGGAAATATGTATTGTACATATATAGGGTATAAGGGTGTTACAATATGGATAATATTGTTATATTTAAGAATTTTATAATATTAAGACCTGTAAAGGAGGCCGGTTCCAATGAACCGGGCGTTGTGGGGGTGCTGGGCCATTTCTCACCTTCCCCACACGTACCCAACTTTTTGAACCCATTAGGGGGTTGGAGATTCTTTAGGAATCAAGTCATCCACCCCTTTCTTTTTCCTGACCCGTCCGGGTGGCGACTCCATTTTTCTCCAAACTTAGGTCTGTGTTCTCTAAGGCCCCGAGCCTAAACAATGCCGAAGTCGCAAGAACTATTCCACCGGGAGTGGGGGCGAAAATCCCCACTCACAGTGGCGACTCCACTAGGGATAAGAGAAGTTGATTCCGTTGGTCTTTATATTATTCTATTCCTTATTATAATGATATTATCCATTGCATCATATTAGATTGCATTGTGTGCGTGAGTTAGGAAGCTCGTGTTACTCGTGTTGTGTTATGTAAGGGATACCATACTTTCACTCAAGGTATGGAGATCAAGCATGGCATAACCACTCATAGCCTCATACCATTTGGTATATACTTGTTATGGGAATCTAAGCCTTTTTAACCAAAGACTAAAGCTCATGTAATTGGCCTAGTTACTTTCCTTAGGTTTTACCCCAAATGCATGTTGTTTAACTATGGTTAATTTATCTTGGCTTAAATCATGGCTTATTTGTTTTGTTCTTTTTCTAATATGACCTAAGTATATTGTAAGCTCAAAATAAATTTTTCTTAAATGTCCAAAAGACCAAAGCTATTTTCAAAACTTTTCAAGATGGTCTTTGAACATAAAACTTTTCTAAAAACAAATCAAAAATTCTTTTGCTCATGGCCCAAATACTAAGCCCAACATATGTTTTTCTTTTTACAATGGGCTTAAAAATAAAATTATTTTCACCCAACCTTTTCTTACAAAGAGCATGAAAAAATATTTAGTTCAATTATGAAATATCAAAAATCAATTGTGAGCCTAGGTTATACTAAGAATAATTAATCATGGGCTTGTTTTTGGCATGAATCATTAGTTACTTTTTCAAGTGAGTAATTTATTTATAATAAACCTCTTAATTTAGTTTTAATCCAATATAGCATAAATTCTACTTTAGATGGATAAATGGATTGAAACCTAATTAATGGGAATTATCATAAATTGATTTCCATTGTTGAAAATATAACTATTGGTTGAAACGTCCGAAGGAAATATTCGAAAACAAGATACCCCATGTTGGTATTTTGTTAACCATATACCTAGTGTAGACCCTTAATTTTTGATCCAGTCTAGTTCAATATATTTTATTTAGTCCAATATATTTTTGTGTTGTCTAATATATTTTAATTGGTCCAAAATAATTTTTGTTATCTTAAATTTAATAATTTTTGCTTTAGTATCTAATTTTTATTAATAAAAAATAAAAATAAACAAATAAAAATCAAAAAATAAAAATAAAAATAAAAATAAAAATAAAAATAAAAAACGGCGACGAAAAAATCGTCGCCGAAAGTCAGCGGGCCCGTGGACATTTCACCCGCAGGAGTTTCCTGAGGGCGAAATGGCTTGGCCATTTCACCCGCAGGAATTTCCAAGTACCCAATCTCGGGTCCAAGTACGCAAACTTGGGTTCAATTACCCAAATCAAATCCAAGAACACAAAAAAAATTCAAATAACCATCTCATCAAAAATTAAGTCTTGTTGCTTTTCACTCTCTAAAGTCTTAGATCGTTCAACCAGGTGGCAAACTGTAGACCCTTAATTTTTTATCTAGTCCGGTTCAATATATTTTATTTAGTCCAATATATTTTTGTGTTGTCTAATATATTTTAATTGGTCCAAAATAATTTTTGTTATCTTAAATTAAATAATTTTTGCTTTAGTATCCAATTTTTATTAATAAAAAATAAAAATAAACAAATAAAAATAAAAAAAATAAAAATAAAATCGGTGAATTTTTTGGCTAGCGTGATTCTTCCGCAGCAGTTTTTTTTCGCCAGCGAAATTTTTCCGATGCAAATTTTCTGAAACCTAATGTAATTAGGTTTCGATTTCCTTTTCTTAATAAATAATGTATGCCGTGTGCAACTAGGAAAAAACAACAAAAAACTTCTATAAATAAGTATGATTACAACACAAAAGAGGGAGGAAAAAAGGAAGAAGATTGGATAGAAACTTGGGAGAGTTTGAAACCGTAACTGAGTAGGAAAGCAGTGGAACCAAGCTGATTTTTTGAGAGAGCCGAAAACCATTTCAAGCAATTCAAAGGCAAAAAGCTTGTCTTTGACCTTGTTCATCCAAGAAACAAAATTTGGTGAAACTTACAAAATAAGGTTTGAATTCTTAATTTCTTTTTATCTTTTCACAGTAGCTAAATTATCCCTTGGTTTCTTTTAATTCAAAAAAAAAACTTTATAACCGCAATTCACTTTTTCTAAGGTTTGAAAATCTTAAATTGTGGCTTTATTTTTTCAAAAGATTAAAGCTATTAGTTTTATTTCTTCAAAACCCCAAAACCAAAATTATCTTTCCAAATATCAAAACATTAATTTGTGTTCTCTTTCCTTCCAAAAGCCTTAAAAATATCTTTTTGCTCTTATAAACTTTAAATCATTTGTTTAAATTCATAAAACTTCATGAAAATTGTCAATTGTCTTTCCAAATCCTAAAATAAATTTATTCACCGAAACCTTAATTTTAAAACACTAAATCGAAATGCAACTTCCAAACCTAAAATAGTAAAACCCTAACCCCTTTAAAACCTTAAACCCTAATCCTTTAAAATTTTAAAAACCATAAAAACATAAATATTTTAATTTCACACAGTAAACTTGAAACCATAAATTAAAAGTGTTTTAAAGAGTCCAAATTTTAGTTTCACGATTTTACATCATAAACCTTACTTTGGTTAATCAAAGAGTCTTACCAACCTTTTAAAACATAAAATCCTTAATCTATTTTATTTCTTTTAAAGTCACAGTAGCCTAATTCTATAAGATCCAAAACCCTAAACACATGAAATAAAGGACCCAAAATGGAAACAGTAGCTATAATTTAGATTTTTATTTGCCTTATTCAATTTTATATTTCATTATGGTTTGATTTATTTTATATGCTTTAATTTATTTAAGTTCAATGCTTGGTTTATTTAATTTGTCATTAATGGATGTTTACTTTCTATTGATGTTTAATACCTTTGATGAATGATTTATTTATGATGAATGGTTATTTACTTTTATCAATTTATTTAGACTTCCAAATGTTGTAAGAGGTATGTTTCCACTTGGTGGGTACCTCATTAGTTAAATATCATGTAATTTAAATTGCTTTTCTATTTTAGAACCAATGTAAAGGGCATGTTTCTACCTTTTGGTGGGTGTCCTATTTAGGCATGGGATGTAAGGACATGTTTCCATCTTCGGATGGGTGTCCATTTATTTGTTTTGTTTTGCTTGGACATTGCTTTGATTTTAATATAATGATGCGTTCTTTTTATTATGTGTAATATGGATAATGTTGTTATATTTAAGAATCTTATATTATTAAGACCTGTAAAGGAGGCCGGTTCCAATGAACCGTGCGTTGTGGGGGTGCTGGGCCATTTCTCACCTTCCCCACATGTACCCAACTTTTCGAACCCATTAGGGGGTTGGGGATTCCTTAGGAATCGAGTCATCCACCCCTTTCTTTTTTTTCGGCCCGTCCGGGTGGCGACTGCATTTTCTCCGGACTTAGGTCTGTGTTCTCTAAGGCCCCGAGCCTAAACAGTGCCGAAGTTGCAAGAACCATTCCACCGGGAGTGGAGATGAAAATCCCCGCTCACAGTGGCGACTCCACTGGCGATAAGAGAAGTTGATTCCATTGGTCTTTATATTGCATCATATTAGATTGCATCGTGTGCGTGAGTTAGGACGCCCGTGTTACCCTTGTTATGTTATGTAAGGGATACCATACTTTCACTCAAGGTATGGAGATCTAGCATGGCATAACCACTCATAGCCTCGTACCATTTGTTATATACTTGCTATGGGAACCTAAGTCTTTTTACCCAAAGACTAAAGCTCATGTAATTGGCCTAGTTACTTTCCTTAGGTTTTACCCCAAATGCATGTTGTTTGACTATGGTTAATTTATCTTGGCTTAAATCATGGCTTATTTGGTTTGTTCTTTTTCTAATATGACCTAAGTATATTGTAAGCTCAAAATAAATTTTTCTTTAAAGTCCAAAAGACCAAAGCTATTTTTAAAACTTTTCAAAATGGTCTTTGGACATAAAAATTTTCTAGAAATAAATCAAAAATTCTTTTTGCTCATGGCCCAAATACTAAGCCCAAAATCCAATTTTCCTAAAATCTTTTTACAATGGGCTTAGAAACAAAATTATTTTCCTTTTCTTACAAAGAGCTTGTAAATTATTTAAGTCAATTACGAAATACCAAAAATCAATTGTGGGCCTAGTTTATGCTAAGAATAAATTAATCATGGGCTTGTTTTTAGCATGAACCATTAGTTACTCTTTTCAAGTGAGAAATCTATCTATAATAAACCTCTAAATTTAGTTTTAAACTAAGATATCATAAAAGATACTATAGTTGGTTGAATGGATTAAAACCTAATTAATAGGAATTATCATGGATTGATTTCCATTTTCAAAAATATAACTATTGGTTGAAACGTCCGAGGGAATTATTCGAAAATAAGATACCCCATGCTGGTATTTTGTTAACCATATACCTAGGAAAAGAGACTCGCCATTCATGTGTGGATGTTATTCATCCCTTTTTGTCTATTGTTTGTGCATACATGCATACATTTGCATCTCATATCATTGATCCTCTCTGGCTCACAGCCCTGGATTATGACAGTTCAAAAGCTTACAACAATCTGACCTACGCTGGAGATGAAGTATCTAGCAACGACTCAATCACTTGCTCACCAAAAATAATGGAGCCCGAACAAATTCAAAGAATGGTGGATGATGCCCTCGACGCCAAGATGGAAGAAATAAAAGAGGCCCTAGCTAAGATCATGAAGAACCAATTGACTGCAATCTTAGAAAATCATGTCGAAGCATCTGGTAGCACCAAGAAAGTCAGGGGGAAGACTAAAGTTAGTGAAGTAGCTTTTGATGATGATAAGGTGGTAATTGATGATGATGATTGGGCTCAATACTACCAAGATCCTCAAGACAAAAAGGAACTGAAGGTTGTTGAGAAGGCAACTATTGAAAAGACCGAGACTTCTGATGTTGAAAAGATGATTGCTGATTTAGAAAAGAAATTTGAGAAGAAACTGAAAATCGAAGAAATGTCCGAAGTTGACAAATTATTTGAGCTAGAAGAAGAAGTTCCATACAAATTCAAGATGCAATCCTTTGCGAAGTTTGATGGAACTGGAAATCCTCACCTCCATGTAAAGCAGTATATCACTACCATGCAGTCTGCCCGAGCTACTAAGGCTCAAACCCTAAGGTACTTCATGCTCTCATTGGATCCTGTTGTCCAAAATTGGTTCAATACCTTGGAAGAAGGAACACAAAAGAGTTGGGATCTACTATATAAAGCCTTCATCCAACAATATGGGTATAATGTCAAGATGGAAGTTACCTTAATGGAAGTGGAGTCCATTAGACAATAGCCAAATGAGAATTTTGTGGACTATGTGAAACGATGGAGAAATAAGGCTGTTTTGCTCAAGAAAAGGCCCGATGAATCTGATCAAATAAGGATGATCGTGAGAGGTGTCCTGCCCAATCTCCATGAAAGGATGTCTCACACCCTTATAAGAGATTTCAAAGATCTTCTCCAAACTGGTCTGCAAATTGAAGAGTGGGAAAGAGAGAAGAACCATTTTTCAATAAAAAGGAATGAGAAAGGAAATTTTCAGCCTAGCAATCAAAGCACACAAAAAGAAGTTGGGGTTAATACCACTAGTCAAGGAGGAATGAGACTGTTTTCAAAATTAGGGAAGCCACTGTCTTGGTTTTTTAGTAAACTACAAAAGAAAGGGTTGTTACAACCCTTGACTCCTCATCCTTTGCCTAATCCTCTTCCACCTAACTTTGATACTAATGAATTTTGCCAATTCCATCAAAGGCCTGGACACGAAATGGACAATTGCATGAAGTTGAGGCATGAGATCCAAAATTTAATTTGATAATGGCAAGTTGCTTGAGCCAGACAAGCCCAATACCAAAGGGAATCCATTTCCAAGGTTCAACAGGGTGCCACCACCAGCAACATTCATGGTAGGAAAAGGATTAGAAGAGGATTTTGTTTTATCATCCTTTCAAGATGTGTAACACCCCTATATCCCGTATACATACCAAGCATGCTTAAACGATCGTAATATACATATACTGAATATAGAAAATGACATAGTTTAAAAATACACAACATATATCTTTGTAAATAAGTGAAACCAATCTCAAACATTTCAAAGAAATCCAAAAGACGCCATATAAAAAAAATGTTTATTAATTCACAGCGGAAGTTATTACAAATATGTTATAAATCAAAGTTTACAAAACATAGAATATATACATGATTGGTAGCTCTTCTCTGATCTTTAAGTTCCAAAAATAAATCCTTCAATGCCTAGTCTCACTTGGTCTCGAGGAGCTCTCAGGTTCAACTCTGTCACCTGCGCGATCAAACACTATCGCGCTAAGCCAACGGCTTAGTAGTACAAAGTATACTAACATTATGCTTTAATATGATATAATGTCACAATTAATCTCATACATCATTTAAAAAAATATCATATTTCCACATCATACTTTGTTCAATATCATAACAACATTCATATTATATCTTCATAGTTCCATTAATTTCACCATTCAAGAATCACATTAAATACAAAGACAAGCATGGGCCCAAGAACACTAATATGCCATTCAACTTTCAAAGTTAATGTTTTGGTTAAATTATCACATTTATCATTATCATTATCCCAACTAGGCTTCAAGGATTTAGGTTCAACCAAGCTTCAACGGGAACAAAGCATGCTAAGTATCAACCCAACTTGGCTTCAAGAACCAATCCAACCTAGCTTCAAGGGGAGTAAACCATGTTAAACTTCAACCCAACTTGGCTTCAAGGATCAAGCCCAACCTAACTTCAAGAGATTGTTACTATAGGCATGCCACCAACAACAAACTCTGAAAATGGAATAACACATTAGCCACACAATTAATTTATTATTTCATTATCAATTCTCATCATTATCTAGGCAAACATGCCCCATTTATTTCAATTGAATCATCATAGCCAATCACAATGGCTTCACATCACATTTGAATCATCACAGCCAATTACAATGGCTTCACCTCTCATTATATCTCAAATCACATTTCATATTTCATCATTGATATATACACAACAATTTACATTAATCATAGATTTAGAATCTTCCACATACATTTGTTTGGATCATTTTTATTTTAAGTGTGTTTAAAATGTTTATTTTTATGTTTAGGTGCAAAAAGACCTTTGAAGAATCAAAACAATGCAAGAAAAGCAAAGAACAATCACAGTAGCTAACACACTCAAGGGACACGGCCAAGCTTGTGGCCGTGTCTCTCAACACAAAATCAGCAGTAGCAGACACGGGCAAGGGACACGGCCAAGTCAGTGGCCGTGCTCTCCAAAATTGATCCAACACGGCCAAATTTCCTTAAACTTGGCCGTGTCTCCCAAAAATCTTTAGTTTGGCCGTGTCTCTTCTTTAGTTTGGCTATGTCTCTCATGAATAAAAACCCTAAACATGGCCAAGTCTCTTTTGATTGAATTAAAACACATTGTGCACAACATAACCTTATTCAAATGGATATAATCAATGTCATTAACACTTATTTTACATGTTCATCACAATATTCACATTAACAATACATCAACAATACATTTAATCACTTACCACTTCAAAACCCTAAAACCAACATCACTCTTATTCTTTCAATATCAACATCCACTTAACTTACCATCTTCAAACCAAAACCAACACCAATTTAACTTTTTATCTTACACTCAATTTCAACACTTATAAACACATCTCAAACACACCTAATCATAATATCAACAAATCATAACTCACCTCAAACACAACTTCAAAATAACAAAGGAAAACAAGAGAGTACTTACCAAAATTGAAGAAATTTCACAAATCTCCAACTTAATCCTTTGATTCTTCCTTCAATTTGAGCTTATAACTTCAAGATCCTCTCTTGCTTTCTTGCTTTCTTTTGTCTTTGGATGAGCCGGCCACACACATGGAAAAGAAAAAAAAGATGATGAAAAAAAAAATAAGGTCAACTTCTCTTTAAATCTCCACCAAGTGTTCCAACAAGACAATTACCAACATACCCTCTTCTCACTTGTTCTAGCTTTCTTCTTAATCAAGTGCCCTTTATAGTAATTTCACATAAAACAATTAAATATCTTCTTCCCTTGACTATCCATTTTGACTAATGTATATGTTATATATATAACCATATACCCAACATATACACTTTCTCTCTACAAATTACATTCCTTTTTAAACAATACATAAACATTCTCTTTTCAATTTATTTTCTTATCAACATAACATATACACATAATTCAAACAAACAACAATTATATCCAAACTTCTAGGGCACACTTTGGGATATTACAAGATGGGGATATTGAAGATATGAAAGGAAAAGAAGCTTAAACTCAACAAACTTTCCTTAGCTTGAATGTTGCTTTTCAATCTTACTTTCTTTAATATTTTGGAACTATTGTGTTTTTCAAATTTAAAGTTGCTTGAATAAATTACTTTCATCAAAATTTTTGTTAGTCTTTGTTCATTTTGGTGTTCAACAAATGAGGAATCTAGCTTGATGTTCATAAATTAATGTGTCTAGGCATCATGACTTGAATGACTTTACCAGATGAGGGAATTGTTCTATAGCATCGAGTTGTGTATGTTAACTTAGAGAGGGCTCCTGCATAATTACCTTGTCTAGGTCCTAGTCAGTCTTAGAACATGCTTAGACAAACTTTTGAGGCAAAATTGAACTCTGCTTATTTAAGGGAGAGATGATATAGGCATTGTTTGATGAGCCAACAACTAGTATCTACCCAATTAGATATCAATCCCTAGTTGTCCCTTTGAGCCTTCCAAAAATTTTAGCATTCTTTTCATTGGTTTACAAACCCCAATAACCTACCCTGAGCTGTTGTGATACTTTTGACAAGTCTTATGATCACTAAGGTGGAGAGACAAGAAGATTAAAGAAAGTAATGATTAGTCAAGATTATGAGGATAGTTGAAGTTCTCAAGACCATTGTTTTGTTAGTTTTTTTCATAGATTTGTAGTTTGTTTATCATGATAATTATTGTTTTATTTAGGTATTTTATTAGTTTTTATCGGTTTGTTTAGTGTTTTCATTAATTTTTATAGTTTTAGTTTATTTCAGTGTTTATGTTGTTTTTGATCTAGTTTTTAGTATGTGTTTATGTTTTGTTAGTTATTGTTTATTTAGTTTTTGTTTAAAGTTATTTGATGTTTAGTTTTAGGTTAAAAAAGCCAAGGAACCAAGACTGAAGGAAGAATGCACAGTAGCTGACACAGGCAAAGGACACGGCCAAGTCACTGGCTGTGTCCCATATCAAGTTAAAGAAGAAGAGAAACTCACAGAAGCAGACACATGCAAGGGACACGGCCAAGTCAGTGGCCGTGTCCCTCCAATGAAGCCCAGACACGGCCAAGTCACTCTGACTTGGCCGTGTCTCACTAAGTTCTAAAGGAATAGAAGAAACAAAACTCACAGTGGAAGACACAGGCAAGGGACACCGCCAAGTCACCTGGCCGTGTCCCTCCAAAAGGCTTCAACACGGCCAAGTCAAGCTCCACTTGGCCGTGTCACTCAACAAAGAAGAAAAGAAGAGAGGCAAGCAGTGGTGAACACAGGCAAGGGACACGGCCAAGTCACCTGGCCGTGTCCCTCCAAAGAACACTCACACGACCAAGTCACTTCTGACTTGGCCGTGTCCCTCATGAACTAAACGCGCAATGGATTTTAAAGCGCACATTTTGTATAAAAGAAAAAGGAAGAGCTAGGGTTGAAGTTGTGGACGATTTAGAGAATTGTTTTGAGACGTCAAGAGAAAAGTTAGGGTTTTAACATTTGTTTTCTTTGATTTTGATTTCACTTTTGATTGCTTTTAGCTTAGATTAGATTGTTCTAGCCATTGTTTCATCCTTCTTGCAAGATTTGAACAAGAGATTCTTCAGAAGCTTCAAGGAGTTGTAACTTGGTTTTGTTCTCGAACTTATTCTCTTTATTTATATTGAAATTGTTTTAATGGATATTATCATGTCTATTTTGATTTCTTTGAACATTAATGAGATGAATATGTTTGATTGCATTATGAACTAATTTGATCTAGTCTAGGGTTTGTATGGATCTGCTATGATTGTATGAATTGGTTATTCTCTTAGCTAATAATTTCTTTTGCCTTTATTGAATGAAATATTGTTACATATAATTGATTGGCAACCAATTGTGTGTTTTAGGTATTAGATGATGGATTGAGAGATGAAGTCTAATGCTGGAACAATTCAATTAAGGACTTAGGTGAATTAGAGATATAACCTATTAAAAAGATTGTTTCAATTATAACAAGATTAGTTGTAAGAGGTTTGAATGCGAGAGCTTATTTCCTTAACTCAATTAATTAATTTGTTTGAGATTTAATCTTTGAAATTAAATTAGTTAAGTGGAATCACCGTTCATACAAATAAGTAGTAGAGAAGTACAAACCCTAGACCTTTTTATCAAGTGAATCAAAACATCAGCTCTTGTTTACTTTTATTGTTTTTAAACTTCAATTAAACTTCTTCTTTAGTTAGCAATTTAAATTTATTCATTACTTGTTACTTTTAAATTTGATAATCAATTAGCCACTTTAGCTTCCTTGTGAGATGACCTTGGGGCGATCACCTTTGCTACAACTACCTCGTATACTTGCGAGTGACACTTTGTGGTAGAGTTAATTTGAGCGCAACAAGTTTTTGGCGCCGCTGCTAGGGAGGCTAATTGGCGAAATTGTTTATTAGAAAAAAAATATTTTAAATTATTTTTCATTGTTTATTTTTGATTTTATTTTGTCTTTTGCTTTTAATAATTTCTTTTTCTAGAAATTTTTGTTTATGCAAGGCAGGAGATCACTCGAAGGAGAGCTATATCCATTTATTCCAGAAATTCAAAGAGTGAAAAGGAGCAGAGAAGAGTTTGAGCTCTACACCGGATTTGATACAGAGGAGGACACTTCTGAATTTGAATCGAAATCTGAACAATCTGTTAAAATGGCTGAAGAAAGGCAAAGAACGATGAGAGACTTTGCTAGACCTGTCATTGGAACTTCCACCTCCTGCATAAGACTGACAGATGCAGCAAGAAATTATGAGTTGAAGAACATTCACTACAACATGCTGCCATCATTCTATGGAGTTCCAAATGAAGATCCTTTGAACTTTTTTAGGGATTTCTACTCCACCCTCAACACTTTTCCATTGGGAGGATTAACAGAGGATCAGTTGAGGATGAGGTGTTTTCCATATACTTTGAAGGATAGGGCAAAGAGCTGGCTTATGTTGTTGCCCGAGAACTCATTGACAACTTGGGAGCAAGTTCTACTCACATCAAAAGATAGCTGAATTGAGAGGGAAGATTGCTACATTCTCTCAATTAGAAGGAGAGCCATTTCATGAGGCATGGGATAGGTTTAAGATGTTATTGATCCAGTGTCCACATCATCACTACCCACTTCAACTTCTGAATCAGTTTTTCTATGATGGTCTAACCCAGCAATTTCAGAACACTGTTGGCAATGCAGCTGGGGGAGCCATGGGAGAAAAGACAGCTGATGAGACTTATGAGATCTTTGAGATGTTGGGAGCTAATTCTCAACAAAAGAGTATAAGAGGAAGAAGCAAAGGGGTGAACCAATTGGAAGCCAATAGTGATATGGTAAATCAGATAGCTGAGTTAACAAGGCAAGTGCAGATGTTGAACATGAAGAACAATATTTCTTCATCTACTCAAGAAGCGTGTGGAATCTGTGGAACTGTCGGGCATGGAGCAAACATTTGTCCCTCTGCATATGAATCATATGGGAATGAAGCTGAGCAAGTCAATGCTATGGGAGGATTTCAACCAAGGGCCAGGAATGATCCTTATTCAAATACATACAACCCTGGTTGGAAGAATCACCCAAATTTTTCTTGGGGAACAAATAATTCTCAGCAGCCTTTCCATTTTCTTCAAAGACAGAACCAAGAGCAAGGCCAATCCTTAAATCAAGGGAAGTCTAGGATAGAGAGTTTGGAGGAAAGTTTATAAGCTCTTATCCAAGTCAGTGCTAAAAATCAAGAGGTGACCAACAAGAGGCTGGATTCCTTAGAAGCATCTTTTAAAAAAGTGGAGACTCAAGTTGGACAACTTGCACAACAGATGAAGATTCAACAAAAGGGGAAATTCCCAAGTCAACCTGAGCAGGCGCAATCTGTGACTGTTCTTAGAAGTGGTAAGGAAATTTATAATAATGTTGAAAATGATTCTGTGAATGCAGGAAACAAAGAGAACAAGGGGGGAGGAGAATCAAAGAACAAAGGTGCTGGAGAAAGATCAGTGGAGAAGTCCCCTACAACAGATCTATATAAGACAAGCAATCCATATCGGCCACCTATACCATTCCCCAGCAGGTTGAAGGATGATAAAGCAGATAAGCAATTTTCTAACATCTTCAACTGTCTAAGGTAAGTATTAACTTACCCTTACTGGATGCAATAAAAAACATACCGGCTTATGCCAAGTTCTTCAAAGACTTAATCACCAAGAAAAAGAGGTATGAGATGAATGAAAAGGTGATAGTTTTAGAGGTAGCTAGTGCTGTTCTGCAGCATAAACTACCTCCCAAACTAAAGGATCCTGGAAGCTTTATAATTCAAATCTCTGTGGGGAATGGGAAAGGAACTGAGGGCATGTGTGATTTAGGAGCTAGTGTGAATTTGATGCCTTATTCTGTGTTCCAAGAATTAGAACTATGGGATCTTAAACAAACAAAAATGGTGTTGCAATTAGCTGATAGGTCTTTTAGATTCCCGAAAGGGGTTATAGAAGATGTGTTAGTTAAGGTTGGAGGGTTGATAGTACCTGTGGATTTCATTGTTCTTGACATGGAAGTAGGTAATTCTTCACCATCTGCACACACCATTCTGCTGGGAAGGCCTTTTATGGCTACTACTAACACTTTGATAGATGTTAAAAATGGAAAATTATGAATGACTATTTTGGGACAAAATGTGGAATTTTCTATTTTTAACACTTCTCTTATTCCTACAACTGCTTTACATGAGGAATGTTCTTTAATTAATTGTGTTGAAGCAGTTGTTTCAGATGCTTTCTTGCAGACAGGTTCCCCAGATAAATTGGAGCTGACACTGACTTTAGAAGAGGGGGTTAAATCAGTGGGGAAGACCCAAAGATGCCTTAACCCAAAGGCATATGAGAGCTCGAGGAATTATAAGGATCACACTAAAGCACTTCAAGACAGATTTATTGTGCATCAGACATTGAGTCCAGGTATGAAAGTTTTACTTTTTAATTCTCGACTCCGTCTGTTTCCAGGTAAACCCAAATCTAGATGGAGTGGTCCTTTCAAGGTAACTAAGGTATGTCCTTTTGGTGCCATTGAATTGTTTAACTCTAGAACTAATAAGACTTTTAAAGCAAATAGACATAGAGTTAAACCATATAAAGAAGGATTTCAGGAATTGAGGATCATTGACAGCACTTTGATCCATGATCCCTAGACCTTGCATGATGTCCAACTTTATGACAATAAAGAAGCGCTTAATGGGAGGCAACCCATTAGTTTGAATTTCTTTTTCATAGTTATAATTTTGTATTTTGCAATTTTGATTTTATGTTTAGTTTAAATAAATAGAAACCCTAAAGTCTCTTGTATCTTGTTTTTGAACAATTGTGTTTGTGTTGGAAAATTAGGTTTTGCCTCACCAAGGTACGATGGAAGACAGGTTGTCCCTTAATTCTTTCTCTTTATTATTCTTGTTTTCCATTGAGGACAATGTAAATTCTAAAGTGTGGGGTAATCTTTTAGCTTTTCTTTAATTTTTGTTTTGGTTGCCTTGGTATGTTTTATTGTGTTGTGCATGGTATAATTGTTGAAAATTTATTGATCTTTTCTGTGATTCTAGCATTATAGTTGAGACTTTAGTATCAGTGTAGATATGAGCATTTGAATTCATTCAGGATCAATTTTCACATTCTGCGGTTCATGACATATAAATCTTTGAGAACCCACCTTTGTGAGTTTTGAGCCTTATAGATTAAATGATTGATTTTCTTTTCTTAAGTGTGCACCTTCATGATTTTGCATCTCTAGAGTTTGCTTTTGCATACTGATTGAACTCACATTATGATTTAATCTCAAGTTTTAAAATGATGAAGGCAAATTAGGCTAGCCCTTTAGCTTAAAAAGACCTCATTTAATATTTAATTCCTTAGTGAGCCAAGTTGAGCCTTTGACCTTTTCTTGTTTGATCAACACAATTCACAGCTCAACTTTCTCTTATTATCATCATACCTGCATTAAGGAATGAAGTTTTATGATATGACAATAGGGTGGTTTGTTTCAAAGTGTGGGGTAAGCAAGTAAAAAAAAATAGTGCCATTGGGGGTTGAAATGCATACTTTGCACATTGTATTTGATTAAGAGTCATTATTCTTTTCCTCTATATTTTAAGCTAGATGTTCCATGCAATTCTTAATTTTGTATATATATATATATATAAAATGATAAAAGTAAAAAAAAAAAAGAAAGAGAGAAAATAAAAGAAAAGTTACATATATATATACAAAATTCATATATGTTATAGCATTGGTTATCAAAAGAGGAATGTTGACTCATGTATTTTTATGCAAATATGTAAGATTATCAAGGGTTGGTGAGTATGCTATTTGAGGGAGTTATGAGTGCCTTAGCAAGAGTAGTGTCTAATTTAGATACTCCATTTCTTGATGCTGTAGCTTAAATGTCGTTTCTCATACCTTCACCTTAGCCCCATTGCATCCAAATAAAAGACCTTCGGATTATTTCTTGACAAAATCAGTGAGGGAGATTGGATAATTAAGCAAGTTTATGGTAGTATGCAATCATGAGTGGTTTGAGTGATTAACTTTTGAAATTGAGTGAAACACTTAGATGAGAGATAAGATTTGTATGTCTGGATTAATGAATGAGTTAAGAAAATCTTGATTGAAGGAAATTGCAATTATTTATGTCTAATGTCTTGAAGGATTTCATCTTATATGTTGGAATTATAGTTAAGGTTGTTTGAGTTTTTAATTTATGCCATGTGAATGTGCTTGAGGACAAGCAAAGTTGTAAGTGTGGGGTAGTTGTTTTGTTAGTTTTTGTCATAGATTTGTAGTTTGTTTATTATGATAATTATTGTTTTATTTAGGTATTTTGTTAGTTTTTATCGGTTTGTTTAGTGTTTTCATTAATTTTGATAGTTTTAGTTTATTTCAGTGTTTATGTTGTTTTTGATCTAGTTTTTAGTATGTGTTTATGTTTTGTTAGTTATTGTTTATTTAGTTTTTGTTTAAAGTTATTTGATGTTTTGTTTTAGGTTAAAAAAGCCAAGGAACCAAGACTGAAGGAAGAATGCACAGTAACTGACACAGGCAAAGGACACGGCCAAGTCACTGGCCGTGTCCCATATCAAGTTAAAGAAGAAGAGCAACTCATAGAAGCAGACACATGCAAGGGACATGGCCAAGTCAGTGGCTGTGTCCCTCCAATGAAGCCCAGACACGGCCAAGTCACTCTGACTTGGCCGTGTCTCACCAAGTTCCAAAGGAATAGAAGAAGCAAAACTCATAGTGGAAGACACAGGCAAGGGACATGGCCAAGTCACCTGGCTATGTCCCTCCAAAAGGCTTCAACACGGACAAGTCAAGCTCCACTTGGCCGTGTCACTCAACAAAGAAGAAAAGAAGAGAGGCAAGCAGTGGTGAACACAGGCAAGGGACACGGCCAAGTCACCTGGCCGAGTCCCTCCAAAGAACACTCACACGGCCAAGTCACTTCTGACTTGGCCGTGTCGCTCATGAACTAAACGCGCAACGGATTTTAAAGCATACATTTCGTATAAAAGAAAAAGGAAGAGCTAGGGTTGAAGTTGTGGACGATTTAGAGAATTGTTTTGAGCCATCAAGAGAAAAGTTAGGGTTTTAACATTTGTTTTCTTTGATTTTGATTTCACTTTTGATTACTTTTAGCTTAGATTAGATTGTTCTAGCCATTATTTCATCCTTCTTGCAAGATTTGAACAAGAGATTCTTCAGAAGCTTCAAGGAGTTGTAACTTGGTTTTGTTCTCGAACTTATTCTCTTTATTTATATTGAAATTGTTTTAATGGATATTATCATGTCTATTTTGATTTCTTTGAACATTAATGAGATGAATATGTTTGATTGCATTATGAACTAATTTGATCTAGTCTAGGGTTTGTATGGATCTGCTATGATTGTATGAATTGGTTATTCTCTTAGCTAATAATTTCTTTTGCCTTTATTGAATGAAATATTGTTACATATAATTGATTGGCCACCAATTGTGTGTTTTAGGTATTAGATGATGGATTGAGAGATGAAGTCTAATGCTGGAACAATTCAATTAAGGACTTAGGTGAATTAGAGATATAACCTATGAAAAAGATTGTTTCAATTATAACAAGATTAGTTGTAAGAGGTTTGAATGCGAAAGCTTATTTCCTTGACTCAAATAATTAAGTTATTTGAGATTTAATCTTTGAAATTAAATTAGTTAAATGGAATAACCGTTCATACAAATAAGTAGTAGAGAAGTGCAAACCCTAGACCTTTTTATCAAGTGAATCAAAACATCATCTCTTGTTTACTTTTATTGTTTTTAAATTTCAATTAAACTTCTTCTTTAGTTAGCAATTTAAATTTATTCATTACTTGTTACTTTTAAATTTGATAATCAATTAGCCACTTTAGCTTCCTTGAGAGACGACCTTGGGGCGATCACCTTTGCTACAGCTACCTCGTATACTTGCGAGTGACGCTTTGTGGTAGAGTTAATTTGAGCGCAACAACCATGAAGATAGTTGAAGTTCTCAAGATCATAAGGATAGCTGATGTTCTCAAAACCATAAGGGCAGTTGAAGTTTTCCTAGTATCTCCAATATATCAACATCAACATGAGAGTAACAAATGATTTATCCCCATTAAAGAAGATATATGTTACTCCACTTATCCATTATTGGAAGCCCAAGTTGGTACAAACAAGACAACTCTTTTAGAGCAAGAACAAAAAAAACCAAAAAAAAGAAGAAAACAAAACAAAAAAAAAGACAAAAGAAAAGAAAACGAAAGGAAAAAAAGAAGAGAAAAAGAAAAAGGAAGAAAACAAAAGGAAAAAAGAAAAAGAAAAATAAAACAAAAAAAATGGTTCAAAAAGCCAACTGAGTTCTCTTTTACCTAAGACAACAAAAAGCTTCCATTTGCTTTATAAGGACGGTTTGACTTGAATTGGTCCAACCCAACCTAAGATTCAATCAAAATTGGAGAAAAAGAAGGAAGACCATTCAATTTTTGAAAGTTCTGTACTTGACAGTCCTACAAGGAAGAAGGACAAAATGATAAAATGCTCAAAGAAAGGGAAGAGTAAGAGAAATAAAGAAAAGGGAAAAGAAGAAAAGTAATGAATTTGGGTCTTAAACTTTTTGCAAGGGCAAAGACTGTCCTAATCAAGATCCATATTAATGCCAAGAAGACAGAAAGAATTTAGAGTCTAGTAAGATTGCTCCCAACTGCCTAAAGTTCAAACAAGAGATTTGTAGTGTGAAGGTTTGTCCATTGTGTCACACCAGCTCCAATCTTAAAATGGCCTTCATTTAACCCATGTCCCTAATAGACCCCATTTCAAGCCTATCAAAGACCTGTTAATCTCTCTTGGTAGGTAGAGTCTATTAGTGGAGATAGTTTGGATAAGCATGCATATGAGATAGACAATATTTAAACTCAAATGAGACCTTTGACCAAGTAATGTGTATTTGCCTATCTGAAGTGGAACAGTTCTTGCTTAAATAGAAATAATTTTTGAGTTTAGTACGGTAACTAGGGTTGTCATGTTATAGATATGTTAATTTGGAAAATCAAGTCCTGAGGTGCATTGACATTAATTTGGCAAAGCCAACATTTGATTTCAAAATCAAAATTCAAAAATAAAAATAAAAATATTTGTCATACAAAGCCTTCAAGCTAAGAGGAGTATGTTTAACTGTCGAGTCTCCAAAGGACACATTGGGCAAAGGAAATAATTATTGGTAAGGTCATGAAGAAGCTATCAACTGACATGCTGAGACATAGTTTGAAATAGATGAATCCCTGACTCTGCTGCTTGGAGTCTCCACCACTCGTGTTTTCAACATCTTGAAGATAAAAGCCACAAATACAAAGCTTTTGATCATTCCAATGCAAGACTTGAATGAGCATCGAAAAGGAGTCAACGAGAATACTTTTGTTGATCACCTCGGTCTGTGAGTCAATGAAACCATTGTGAGTATTATCATACATATCATGCATACATGAGCATATCACATTGCACTTTCTTGTCTTGTGTTGTCTATTCCTTGTCAAAATGAACAGCAAACACCTTGCGAAGTAAAGAATCAAAAGAAGATATTGAATCAAGAGGGCACGAAAAGCCTATTTGCTTGTGGAAGCTTCAATCATTTTACAAAAGAAGAAATATGTGCTTGTGCGACGAACTAGATGGCAAAAACATCAATCAGAGCCCGCACAGAAAAATCATGGGTTTGAGCCTACACAGGGGACAAAGTTTCTCCTTTTCAATTTTTTGAGTTTATATATAAAACATTTTCAAACTCACTTGCAAATATCTCGCCACGCAGGCAAAAGTACAAAGGAAGAACAAGACAGAATAAAAAAGAAGAAAATTAGAATTCTCAAAAGAATGAAGATACAAAAGACAAAAGATCAGTCCAGCTAAAAGAGCTGAAGCCAGGGAAAAGACCCAATTTAAAGGATGAAGATCCAATTTAAAGGATGAAGATCCAATTTCAAGGGTGAAGACCCGATCTCAAAGAAGGAAGATCCATTTTCAAAGGTGAAGATCCGTTTTGAGGGTGAAGAACCACAATGCATAGAAAGGCTGGAGCAGTCAAACTTCTTAACTGATAAAAGGTTAGTCAAACTCATTCTCGGGTCCAAGTACCCAAATCAATTCAATCTTGGGTCCAAGTACCCAAATCATTCCAATCTCGGGTCTAAGTACCCAATCTTGGGTCCAAGTACCCAAATCAAATCAATCTCGGGTCCAAGTACCCAATCCTGGGTCCAAGTACCCAAATTCAATCCAATATTAGGTCTAAGTACACAAATCAAATCAATCTCGGGTCCAAGTACCCAATCCTGGGCCCAAGTACCCAAATTCAATCAAATCTCGAGTCCAAGTACCCAAATCAAATCAATCTCGGGTCCAAGTACCCAATCCTGGGTCCAAGTACCCAAATTCAATCCAATCTCGGGTCCAAGTACCCAAATCAAATTCAATCTTGGGTCAAAGTACTCAAATTTAATCTAATCTCGGGTTCAAGTATCCAAATCAAATTCAATCTCGGGTCCCAGTACCCAATCTTGGGTCTAAGTACCTAAAATAATCCAATCTCGGGTCCAAGTACCCAATCTCGGGTCCAAGTACCCAAATCAAATCAATCTCGGGTCCAAGTACCCAATCTTGGGTCCAAGTACCCAAATTAATCCAATCTCGGGTCCAAGTGCCCAATCTCGGGTCCAAGTACCTAATCTCAGGTCCAAGTACCCAAATCAAATCAATCTCGGGTCCAAGTACACAATCCCGAGTCCAAGTACCCAAATTCAATCCAATCTCGGGTCCAAGTACCCAATCTCGAGTCCAAGTACTCAATCTCGGGTCCAAGTACCCAAATCAAATCAATCTCGGGTCCAAGTACCCAATCTCAGATCCAAGTACCCAAATCAAATTCAATCTTTGGTCCAAGTACCCAATCTTAGGTCTAAGTACCCAAACTAAATCAATCTCGGGTCCAAGTACCCAATCCCGAGTCCAAGTACCCAAATTCAATCAATCTCGGGTCCAAGTACCCAAATCAAATCCAAGAACCCAAAACAAATTCAAATAACCATCTCATCAAAAATTAAGTCTTGTTGCTTTTCACTCTCTAAAGTCTCAGATCGTTCAAGTAGGGGGAAAACTATAGACCCTTAATTTTTGATCTAGTCCGGTTCAATATATTTTATTTAGTCCAATATATTTTTGTGTTGTCTAATATATTTTAATTGGTCCAAAATAATTTTTGTTATCTTAAATTAAATAATTTTTTCTTTAGTATCTAATTTTTATTAATAAAAAAATAAAAAAATAAAAAAATAAAAAAATAAAAAATCATCGCCGAAAGTCAGCGGGCCCATGGGCATTTCGCCCGCAGGAGCCTGTAGGCCTGCTTCGCCCGCTGCGGCAGCTTTTTTACTAGCGCAATTTTTCCTACGGCAAATTTTTTTGCCAGCGAGATTTTTCCGCTGCAGTTTCTTTTCACCAGCTAAATTTTTCCGACATTAATTTTTTGAAACCTAATGCAATTAGGTTTTGGTTTTCTTTTCTTAATAAATAATGTATGCCGTAAGCAACTAGGAAAAAACCACAAAAAACTTCTATAAATAAGTATGATTACAACACAAAAGAGGGAGGAAAAAAGGAAGAAAATTGGACAGAAACTTGGGAGAGTTTGAAACCGTAACTGAGTAGGAAAGTAGTGGAACCAAGCTGATTTTTTGAGAGAGTCAAAAAATAATTCAAGCAATTCAAAGGTAAAAAGCTTGTCTTTGACCTTGTTCATCCAAGAAACAAATTTTGGTGAAACTTACAAAATAAGGTTTGAATTCTTAATTTCTTATTATCTTTTCACAGTAGCTAAATTATCCCTTGGTTTCTTTTAATTCAAAAAAAAACTTTATAACCTCAATTCACTTTTTCTAAGGTTTGAAAATCTTAAATCGTGGCTTTATTTTTCCAAAAGTTTAAAGCTATTAGTTTTATTTCTTCAAAACCCCAAAACCAAAATTTGCTTTCCAAATTATCAAAACATTAATTTGTGTTCTGTTTCCTTCCAAAAGCCTTAAAAATATCTTTTTGCTCTTATAAATTTTAAATCATTTGTTTAAATTCATAAAACTTCATGAAAATTGTCAATTTTCTTTCCAAATCCTAAAATAAATTCATTCACCGAAACCTTAATTCTAAAACACTAAATCCAAATGCAACTTCCAAACCTAAAATAGTAAAACCCTAACCCCTTTAAAACCTTAAACCCTAATTTTTTTCTAAACCCTAATCCTTTAAAATTTTAAAAATCATAAAAACACAAATATTTTAATTTCACACAGTAAACTTGAAACCATAAATTAAAAGTGTTTTAAAGAGTCCAAATTTTAGTTTCACGATTTTACATCATAAACCTTAGTTTGGTTAATCAAAGAGTCTTACCAACCTTTTAAAACATAAAATCCTTAATCTATTTTATTTCTTTTAAAGTCACAGTAGCCTAATTCTATAAAATCCAAAACCCTAAACACATGAAATAAAGGACCCAAAATGGAAACAGTAGCTATAATTTAGATTTTTATTTGCCTTATTCAATTTTATATTTGATTATGCTTTGATTTATTTTATATGCTTTAATTTATTTAAGTTCAATGCTTGGTTTATTTAATTTGTCATGGATGGATGTTTACTTTCTATTGATGTTTAATACCTTTGATGAATGATTTATTCATGATGAATGGTTATTTACTTTTATCAATTTATTTAGACTTCCAAATGTTGTAAGAGGTATGTTTCCACTTGGTGGGTACCTCATTAGTTAAATATCATGTAATTTAAATTGCTTTTCTATTTTAGAATCAATGTAAAGGGTATGTTTTTAGCTTTTGGTGGGTGTCCTATTTAGACATGGGATGTAAGGACATGTTTCCATCTTCGAATGGGTGTCCATTTATTTGTTTTGTTTTGCTTGGACATTGCTTTGATTTTAATATAATGATGCTTTCTTTTTATTGTGTGTAATATGGATAATGTTGTTATATTTAAGAATCTTATAATATTAAGACCTATAAAGGAGGCCGGTTCTAATGAACAGGGCAATGTGAGGGTGTTGGGCCATTTCTCACCTTCCCCACACGTACCCAACTTTCCAAACCAATTAGGGGGTTGGGGATTCCTTAAGAATTGAGTTATCCACCCCTTTCTTTTTTCCCGGCCCGTCTGGGTGGTGACTCCATTTTCTTCGGACTTAGGTCCGTGTTCTATAAGGCCCCGAGCCTAAATAGTGCCAAAGTCGCAAGAACAATTCCACCGGGAGTGGGGGCGAAATTCTCCGCTCACAGCTAGGAAAAGAGACTCGCCATTCGTGTGTGGATGTTATAAGGTTGGAAGGAACATTCTATTCGTCCTTGTTTGTCTATTGTTTGTGCATACATGCATACATGCATACACTTGCATCTCATATCATTAATCCTTTCTAGCTCATAGCCCTAGATTACGATAGTTCAAAAGCTTACAACAATCTGACCTATGCCGTAGACGAAGTATCTAGCAACTACTCAATCAATTGCTCACCAAAAACAATAGATCTCGAACAAATTCAAAGAATGGTGGATGGTGCCCTCAATGCCAAGATGGAAGAAATAAAAGTGGCCATGGCTGAGACTATAAAGAATCAACTAGCTGCAATTTTAGGAAACAATGTCGAAGCATCTGCTAGTACCAAGAAAGACAAAGGGAAGACTAAAGTTAGTGAAGTAGCTTTTGATGATGATAAGGTGATCATTGATGATGATGATTGGGCTCAATACTACAAAGATCCTCAAGACATAAAGGAGCCTCAAGTTGTTGAGAATGCAACTATTGAAAAGACCGAAACTTCTGATGTTGAAAAGATGATTGCTGATTTAGAAAAGAAATTTGAGAAGAAACTAAAAACCAAAGAGATGTCTGAGATTGACAAATTATTTGAGCTAGATGAAGAAGTTCCGTACAAGTTCAAGATGCCATCTTTTGTGAAGTTTGATGGAACTGGAAATCCTCATCTCCATGTGAAGCAGTATATCACTGCTATGCAATCTGCCTGAGATACTAAGGCTCAAACTATAAGGTACTTTATGCTCTCATTGGACCCTGTTGTCCAAAATTGGTTCAATACCTTAGATGATGGAACACAAAAGAGTTGGGATCTGCTACACAAGGCCTTCATCCAATAATACAGATACAATGTTGAAATGGAAGTTGCCTTAATGGAAGTTGAGTCCATTAGGAAAAGGCCAAATTAGAATTTTGTGGACTATGTGAAGAGATGGAGAAACAAGGCCGCTTTGCTCAAGAAAAGGCCCGATGAATCTGATCAAATAAGGATGATTGTGAGAGGGGTCCTGCCCAATCTCCATGAAAGAATGTCTCACACCCTTATAAGGGACTTCAAAGATCTTCTCCAATCTGGTCTACAAATTAAAGAGTGGGAAAGGGAGAGGAATCGCTTTTCAATAAAAAAGAATGAGAAAGGGAACTACCAGTCGGGCAATCAAAGCAGACAAAAAGAAGTTTATGTTAATGCCACTAGTCAAGGAGGAATGAAGCAGTTTTTAGAATTAGGGAAGCCACTGTCTTGGGTTCTCAATAAGCTACAAAAGAAGGGATTGTTACAACCCTTGACTCCTCGTCCTTTGCCTAATCCTCGTCCACCTAACTTTGATACTAATGCATTTTGCCAATTCCATCAAAGGCCTGGACACAAAATGGACAATTGTATGAAGTTGAGGCATGAGATCCAGAATTTAATTGATAATGGCAAGTTGCTTAAGCTGGACAATCCCAATACCAAAGGTAATCCATTTCTAAGGTTCAACAGGATGTCACCACCAGCAACCTTCATGGTAGGAAAAGGATTAGAAGAGGATTTTGTTTTATCATTCTTTCAAGATGGGGATATTAAAGATGTGAAAGGTAAAGAGGCTTAAACTCAACAAACTTTCCTTAGCTTGAATGCTGCTTTTCAATTTTACTTTTTTAAATATTTAATTGGAACAATCATGTTTTTCAAAATTAAATTTGTCTGAATAAATTACTTTCATCAAAATTTTTGTTGGTCTTTGTTCATTTTGGTGATCAACCAGTGAGGAATCTAGCTTGATAATTTATAAATTAATGTGTCTAGGCATCATGACTTGAATGACTTTGCTAGATGAGGGAATTGCTCTATAGCATTGAGTTGTGTATGCTTACTTAGAGAGGGCTCCTGCATAATTACCTTTGTCTAGGTCCTAGTCAGTCTTAGAAAATGCTTTGACAAACTTTTGAGGCGAAATTGAACTCTGCTTATTTAAGGGAGAGATGATCTAGGCATTGTTTGACAAATGAACAACTAGTATCCACCCAATTAAATATCAATCCCTAGTTATCCCTTTGAGCCTTCATAAAATTTTAGCTTTCTTTACATTGGCTTACAAACCCCAATAACCTACCTTGAGTTATTGTGATACTTTTGACAAGTCTTATGATCACTAAGATGAAGAGGCAAGAAGATCAAAGAAAGCAATGATTAGTCAAAATCATGAGGATAATTGAAGTTCTCAAGACCATGAAGATAGTTGAAGTTCTCAAGACCATAAACATAGTTGAAGTTCTTAAGACCATAAGGGTAGTTGATGTTTTTAAGACCATAAGGGTAGTTGAAGTTTTTCTAATATCTCAAATATATCAAGACAACATCGGAGTAACAAATGATTTATCCCTGTTAAAGAAGATTTATGTCACTCCACTCATCCATTATTGGAGACCCAAGTTGGTACAAACAAGACAACTCTGTTTGAGCTAGAACCAAAAAAAAAGAGAAAAAAGAAGGAAAATAAAAGAAAAGAAAAAGGAAAAAAAAAGGACAAAAGGACAAAAGGAAAAAAGGAAAAGAGAAAAGAAAAAAAGATAAAGCCTAAAAAGGCGGTTCAGAAAGCCAACTAAGTTCTCTTTTACCTAAGACAACAAAAGGCTTCCATTTTGGTTATAAGGACATTTTGACCTGAATTGGTCCAACCCAACCAAAAATTTGATCAAAATCAAAGAAAAAGGAGAAAACGCTCAAAGAAAGTGAAGAGTAAGAAAAAGAAAGAAAAGGGAGAAGAAGAAAAGAAACAAATGTAGAAACCAAACTTTATGCAAGGGCAAAAACTGTCCTAATCAAGATCTAGATTAATGCCAAGAAGATAGAAGGAATTTGGAGTCTAGAAAGATTGCTCCCAACTGTCTAAAGTTCCAACAAGAAATTTATAGTGTGAGGGTTTGTCCATTGTGTCACACCAGCTCCAATCTCAAAATGGCCTTCATTTAACCCATGTCCCTTATAGACCCTATTTCAAGCCTATCAAAGACCTGTTGATCTCTCTTGATAGGCAGAGTCTATTAGTGGAGATAGTTTGGATAAGCATGCATATGAGATAGACAATATTTAAACTCAAATGAGACCTTTGGTCAAGTAATGTGTATGTGCCTATCTGAAGTGCAACAGTTCTTGCATAAATAGAAATAATTCTCGAGTTTAGTATGGTAACTAGGGTTGTCATGTTAAGATATGTTAATTTGGAAAAATCAAGTCCTAAGGTATATTGACATTAATTTGGCAAAGCCAACATTCGATTTCAAAATCAAAATTCAAAAAACCAAAAAAAAATGTTTTTCCATACAAAGCCTTCAAGTTAAGGGAAGTATGTTGAACCTCCAAAGGACATATTGGGCAAAGAAAATGATTATTGGCAAGGTCGTGAAGAAGCTATTAACTGACATGCTGAAACATAGTTCGAAATAGATGAATCCCTATCTCTACTGTTTGGGGCTTCCATTATTCATATTTTCAACGTCTTGAAGATAAAAGCCATAAATGTGAAGCAGTCTGTCATTCCAATGCAGGACCTGAACGAGTATCTAAAAAGAACCAATAAGAACACTTCTGTTGATCACCTCAGTTTGTGAGTCAATAAAACCGCTGTAAGTATCATTCCTGCATATCATGCATACATGAGCATATCACATCACACTTTCTTGTCTTGTATTGTCTATTCTTTATTAAGGTAAATGACAAACACCTTTTGAAGTAAACAATCAAAAGAAGATATCAAATTAGGGGGGCATAAAAGGACCATTACCAAAGAAAGTTCCAGTAATTTGCAAAGAGAAGAAATGCGTGCTTGTGCGAAGAACTAAACAACAAAAACATCAATCAGAGCCCGCATAGAAAAATCATGGGTTTGAGCCTACACAGGGGGCAAAGTTTTTCCTTTTCAATTTTTTGAGTTTATATATAAAACATTTTCAAACTCACTTGCAAATATTTCACCACGCAGGGGGCAGGAGAAGATATAAGGTCCAATTAAAAATAACTGAATTTTTACAAAAAGGAAGAACAAATGAATGGAACATTAGAACTCTCAAAATATCAGTCCAACTAAAAAAGCTGAAGCAAGGGTAAAGACCCAATCTCTAATGGATAAAGATCCATGTTTCAAGGGTAAAGACCCGATTTCCAATGGATAAAGATCCATGTTTCAAGGGTAAAGACCAAATTTCAAATGGATAAAGATCCATATTTTCAAGAGTGAAGACCTGATCTCAAAGGATGAAGATCCATTTTCAAGGGTGAAGACCCGATCTCAAAGGATGAAGATCCATTTTAAAGGGTGAAGACCCGATGCCAAGGGCGAAGACCCAATCTTAAAGGATGAAGATCCATTTTCAAGGGTGAAGGCCCGATCTCAAAGGATGAAGATTAATTTTCAAGGATGAAGATCCAGTTCAAAGGATGAAGATCCATTTTCAAGGGTGAAGACCCGATCTCAAAGGTTGAAGATCCATTTTCAAGGGTGAAAGCTCAATCTCATAGGATGAAGATCCATTTTGAGGGTGAAGAACCACGATGCATAGAACAGCCAGAGTAGTCAGACTTCTCAATTGATAAGAGGTCAGTCAAACCCAATCTCGGGTCCAAGCACCCAAATCAAACCAATCTCGAGTCCAAGTACCCAAATTCAATACAATCTTGGGTCCAAGTACACAAATCAAATCAATCTCGGGTCCAAGTACCCAATCCCGGGTCCAAGTACCCAGATTCAATCCAATCTCAGGTCCAAGTACCCAAACCAAATAAATGTCGGGTCTAAGTACCCATTCTCAGGTCCAAGTACCCAAAAAAAATTAGTCTCGGGTCCAAGTACCCAAATCAAATTCAACCCCGGGTCTAAGTACCCAAATCAAATTCATTCTCAGGTCCAAGTACCCAAATCAAATCAATCTCGGGTCCAAGTACCCAATCTCGGGTCCAAGTACCCAAATTCAGTCCAATCTCAGGTCCAAGTACCCAATCTCAGGTCCAAGTATCCAAATCAAATCAATATTGGGTCCAAGTACCCAAACTTGGGTCCACGTACCCAAATGAAAATCAGTCTCGGGTCCAAGTACCCAACCCCGGATCCAAGTACCCAAATTAAATTCAACCCCAGGTCCAAGTACCCAAATCAAATTCATTCTTGGGTCCAAGTACCCAATCTCAAGTCCATGTACCCAAATCAAATCAATCTCGGGTCCAAGTACCCAAATCCAGTCCAATCTTGGGTCCAAGTACTCAATCTCGGGTCTAAGTAACCATATGAAATCAATCTCGGGTCCAGGTACCCAATACTGGGTCCAAGTACCCAAATTCAATCCAATCTCGGGTCCAAGTACCCAAATCAAATTCAATCTCATATCGAAGTACCCAATCTCAGGCCCAAGTACCCAAATCAAGTTCATTCTTGGGTCTAAGTACCTAAAACAAATTCAAGTAACTATCTCATCAAAAATTAAGCCTTATTACTTTTCACTCTCTAAAGTCTCATATCGTTCAAGCAGGGGGCAAACTGTAGACCATTAATTTTTTACCCAGTCCGGTCCAAAATATTTTAATTAGTCCAAAATAATTTTTGTGTTGTCCAATATATTTTAATTAGTCCAAAATAATTTTTGTTAACTTAATTAAATAATTTTTGCTTTAGTATCTAATTTTTATTAATAAAAAAATAATAATAAATAAAAAAATAAAAATAAAAATTAGCGACGAAAAAAATCATCGCCGAAAACTAGTGCAAAACGAATGGCCATGGGCCATTTCGTCCGCAATTCGCCCCCCGCTCCCGCAGCCAGCTGCGGTAGCTTTTTTGCCAGTGCATTTTTCCGCAACAGTTTTTTTTCGACGCAAATTTTTTTAAAACCTAATACAATTAGGTTTCGGTTTCCTTTTCTTAATGAATGTTATATTCCGTGAATAACTAAGATTAATCAAAAAAAATTCTATAAATAAGACCAAAAACAACGCAAAAAGGAGAAAATTGGATGAAAATTGGGAGGAGAAATTGAGACCGAAATTGAGGAGGAAAACTTTTAATCAACCGGACTTTTTGAGAGAGCAAACAAGCAATTCAACCCATAAAAGGTAGCAAAGCTTGTCTTTGTTCTTGTTCTTGTTCATCCAAGAAGTGATTTTTGGTGGAACCAACAAAAGAAGGTATGAATTTCTTTATTTGTTTCATGAATTCACAATAACTTCATCATTCAAAAATATTAAAAATTGTTTCTGTTTCTTCAAAATTAAAAAACCTGAAGAACTTTAATTTACCTTTTCTAAAGCTTAAAAACCTTAATTCATTTATTTGTTTTCCAAAAATCTTAAAATTGTTATTTTTACTTCTTCAAAATATTAATACCCTAATTGAACCTATTTCTTTTCTAAACCCTAAATTGAATTCTGTTTCTTTCCAAAAACCCTAAAAAACGTCTTTTCTGTTTCTATAAACCATAAATCATTTTGTTTATTTTCATAAAGTTTCATAAAATTATCAATTGTTTTTCCAAATCCTAAAAATCTAATGCATTCTCCGAAACCCTAATTCTAAAATTCTAAAACCCTAATTCAACTTTAAAACAAAACAGTAAACCTTAAACTAGCTAACCTAAACCCTAATTTTTCTAAACCCTAATCCTTTAAACTTTAAAACCTTATAAATATAAATGTTATAATTTTACACAGTAAGCTTAAAAATCATAATTCAATAGCTAATAGTCATAAACTTAATGTTTTGAAGTGCCCAAACCCTAGTTTCATGATTTTACCACTCAAACATTAATTTGGTTAATTAAAGAACTTTATCAACCTCTTAAATTATAAAACTTTAATCCATCTCAATTCCTTTAAAAACTCACAGTAGCTTAAACCCACAAATTCCAAAACCCTAAACACATGAAATAAAGAATCTTAAATAGAAACAGTAGCCCTAATTTGAATCTTTATTTGCTTTGTTCAATTTATATTTAATTATGCTTTGATTTATTTTATATGCTTTAATTTATTTAAGTTCAATGCTTGGTTTATTTAATTTATCCTGGATGGATGTTTATTTTATATTTTGATTGATATCTTTGATGAATGATTTATTTATGATGAATGGTTATTTACTTTATCGATTTATTTTGATTTCCAAATGTTGTAAGAGGTATGTTGCCACTTGGTGGGTACCTCATTAGTTAAATATCATGTAATTTAAATTGCTTTTCTATTTTAGAACCAATGTAAAGGACATGTTTCTACCTTTTGGTGGGTGTCCTATTTAGGCATGGATTATGTAAGGACATGTTTTCATCCTCGGATGGGTGTCCATTTATTTGTTTTGTTTCGACATTGTTTTGATTTTCAATATATCGATGCTTTATTTTAATTATTGTGTGTAATATGGATAATATTGTTATATTTAAGAATTTTATAATATTAAGACCTGTAAAGGAGGCTGGTTCTAATGAACCGAGCGTTGTGGGGGTGCTGGGCCATTTCTCACCTTCCCCACACATACCCAACTTTCCGAACCCATTAGGGGGTTGGGAATTTAAATTGCTTTTCTATTTTAGTAATCAATTCATACACCCCTTTCTTTTTCCCAGCCTGTCCGGGTGGTGACTCCATTTATCTCAGGACTTAGGTTCGTGTTCTCTAAGGCCCCGAGCCTAAACAATGCCTAAGTCGAAAGAACCATTCCACCGGGAGTGGGGGCGAAAATCCCCGCTCACATGTTTTATAAATTTAAGAAAGTAGTAAGGTTTTTTGGTTAATCAAATTAGGGTTTAGGGGTAACATTATGAAATTAGGGTTTTGGAATCTTAAGACATTAGGGTTTATAATTCATGGTTACTAGATTGTGATTTTTGTTTTATTAGATTATGGCTTTAGGGTTTAGATTAACTAGTTCGGGTTTTAAGTTCACTGAATTAGGGTCTAGGAAAACTTAGGGTTTACTGTTTTGGTTTTTTGAGAAAGTTAGGGTTTTTGGTATTTTAGAAAACATATTTGGTTTTAGGATTTAAGAAAATAGTTTAGAGCTTTATAAAATAATTATGATTTTGAGAAAACACAAAGAAGATTAGGATTTGGAGATTAAAGAAAATATTTGGAGATTTTGGAAAAAGTTATTGTGTAGATGAAAATAGTTGGGAAAAACAATTTAGGGTTTAAAGCTTTTTGGAAACAGAAGAAACCCTTTAGGGTTTTTATGGTTTTTGGAAATAGAAGAGTAATTTAGGGTTTGTGAAGTTTTTGGAAACAGAAGAGTAGTTTAGGGTTTTAAAGATTTTTGGAAGCAGAAGAGTAGTTTAGGGTTTTTAAGATTTTTGAAAGCAAAAGAGTAGTTTAGGGTTTTTAAGATTTTCGGAAGCAGAAGAGTAGTTTAGGGATTGATGGATTTTAAGTTTTCAAAATGGAATTTTGGTGATTTTCACTAACTTTGGTAAGATTCCCAACTTTTTTCTTTGAATTCCATGGAAGATTGATTATGTACATTTTGGGTTTTTGAAGTAGCATGTTTTAATTATCTATTTGGGTATGAATGAGATTATTTTAAGTTATTAACCATAATTTTTAATGTTGATTGAAGAAATGGTTAAGTTTGAGTGGAGTTTGGTGCAGGAAGAGAGTTTAGGGTCATGTAACTTTTTTGAGTTGTGAATTCATGGTTTTGAATTGTGTAATTTGATTTTAATTGAGTTTTTTTGATGCATATATAAGTATTTTAATGTTAAATGATGGATTTGGTTGAGCTTAAATAGAGGCTGAAAGGGAAAAGAAAGATAGTGTAATGTATGGAAAGAATGATAACTTTGGAGATGTGATTATTTTGTATTGATATCAAAATTTTGGCTTGACATGCCTAGTGACACGACCATATCATTAGCGTGTCGATGATTCTATTTTTGGTGTTTATGACATGTGCAGTGACATGCAATGTCCATGAGCATGTCACAGCTACTGTGATGCTATATGTTTGGCATGGGCAATAATACGCCCATGTCTTTAGGCATGTCATAGCTACTGTAATGCAGGACTAAGGACACGATCATTCACAAGCCCATGTCACTGAGCATTTCAAAGATTCTATAAGGTGGGCATAGGACACAGTGATTGACACACCCATGTCAGTGAGCATGTCATTTATAAATTTTTCCCAAGATGGCTCTTTTCCTTATTTTTCCTTTGTGATTCTTATCTTTGTGTTAAGAGATAATGTACATGCCTTTAAGCATGATACTAAGTGATTATTTATAATCACATTTGTTTTAGGCCTTGAGGAGACTTGATTTTCCCCATCCAAGTGTTGAAGGGAAAGTGGAAAGAGAAGGATTGGAGGGTGTTTAAACTTGCTTTTGGTTGTCATTTGAGGTATGTACAAACTTTGGATGAATTGCTTATATTTGCATTACATTGGGCTTAGCACATTTTGGATTGCAAAATGTGTTAAGCTACTTGATACATGGAACATGTCTGAATAATGTTCTATGACATGTGTAATGTCATATATGTATTAAATGCATTGTAAAAAATGATTGGTAATAGCTAAAATGCATCAAATGTGAATGATATTTGAATTATGTGAAATTACCCAAAATATTTGGGTGATGATTTTTAAGGTAAAATGTGATGCAATGTGATGAGTTGATAAAGATATAAAATGAGAAAAATGAGAAGAGTGAGAAAAAGATTAGAAAATGATATGAAATGAGAAAATGAAGAAAAGAGGCAATGTGCCTAGCTTGATTATGAGAAAATGAGAAAGAGATTGATAATGAGAAATGCTAATTAATTGCATGCCTAGAGTGCTATTCAATTTTTCAGAGTTATGTGTTTGGTGGCATGCCTATGAAGTTATCCTCATTATTTGCCTTCGAGCTAGATGTTGGGCATAACTATGATTTGCCTTTGGGCTAGACGTTGGACGTCACTTGCCTTTGGGCTAGATGCTGGGCATCACTATGATTTGTCTTCGGGATAGACGCTGGGCATCACTTACCTTCGGGCTAGACACTTGGTGTTAATATGGACCAAATGAGTGACTCTGGGATTTGAATTTCATATTAGATCCTTTGGGCCCATGCTCGTGTTTATTTTTATATGAATTGTTAATTGTGAAACAATTGAGAAATATGCTATAATGATATTGTTGTCCCAAGATGGCAACCAAGAGGGGAGTGAATTGGTTGTTTGAGAAGTTGATGACAAATTAAAAAATTCAACAAACAAGAAATGTAGAAGATGTAAAAGATTGAGTAGAGAGTAGAAAAATGAACACAAGAGATTTATAGTGGTTCAGATTGAACAATCCTACATCCACTCCCAAACCTCAATTGGGTATTCCACTATACTTGAAGTTTTACAAGCTCACTTCCAACTTTGGTGTTTTTACAAGTTCACACCCAACTTGACAAGTGTTTTCCTAAGGCTAACACTCAAACTCCTTACAAGAGTTTTTCTAGGCTAACTCTCAAACCCAATAAGTGTTTGTGGCTCACACTAAACCTTACAATTGATGTTTTAGTGGCTAACACTCAACCTTACATGAAGAGATAAATAGATGAAAGCTTAAGGAAATAAATTGCAAGAGTTTGGACAATATTAGTATTTATTCTCTTGCTGGAAGACTTGTTTGAGGTGGTATTTATAGGCCTCAAACAAGTTCTGCCCATTGGTGAAGTGGGTAGAAAAGTGTAACTCCAACAGCCACAAAATCTTCTTGAATTTTTGTGTCAGACTGTTGGTCCAGTCGCGCATCACCTTTGGGCATTTGCTCATCTGTTTGTGGGGTCATCCCAGGTGTCTGGTGCGGTCGTGCAGTTCAAATCTCTAACGGCTGCTTAACACGTGGCATCTTCTTATTGGTTCTTTAACTAGCCGTTGATGCCCTCCAGTGGCTATATGAATTTAGTGGTCGTGCATTTTCTTGCGTTAAGTCATTCACTGCTCCACACCACTGCGAACTTCTCTGTCAAACCAAGACAGTTTGGATGGTCGCACAACCCCTTGGGGTGGTCTCGTATTCCTTCAAAGCTAGATTTTCAGCACTTAGAAAATCTTCAAATTTCTTTGCATTTTAGCTCATTCTATGTTGCTTTCATGCCATATAGATACTCATTGAAGCCATTAGATCACTTCAATTTATTTTTCAAGATCAAAATCAAGATTGTCCTAAATCTAGGTCAACAGATATGATGTGATATTCATATGCATTGTGCACTGGCATTGCATTTCAACTTTATTATTGTTAAAGTTTGTACTATTAGGCTTTTTGCTTAGAGCGATTGTATTTATTACGTAGGTGACAGGGTAGATCTGGTAGAGCTGGAGAGTTTGTCTAGATCGAGCTGGGCCTAGATTTGACATCTTGAGTGTAGAATTGATTGTTGGACATCAAGATCAGAGACACACAGCCAGCATGTACATATTTTATGTTATCGTATATTTTGGCATTATGTATACTATATTACGTTTTGATGTATATATATATTGTAAACTATAATGAATGTTTTGGATAAAATTTTGTAATGGGGGAGTTGTATGTGTTTTGATAAGTAATATTTTATTTGTTATTTAAATTATATCCTTTAAATTATTTAAGGTTATATAGATTCAAAAAGTAAGGATTTTTTTTCCTAGAAATGGATTGTGACATATTTATACCGTATATGCATATAGTACATATGTTGAGGGTATGTATTGTACATATATAGGGTATAAGAGTGTTACAATGCTTGTGTATGTGTTAATGTGATGCTTAGGAAGAATGATAAATGTGAATTAAAGTGGAATTATGTATCACATTGTGAGATATCATGAAACAACACCATGCATTGTCATTTCTTTTAAAGTTTCATTATTATCAAAGCATGTACCACTAGGCTTTTAGATTAGCGCGATTGAAATTTATCACGCACGTGGCAGGGTTGATCCGGTAGATTCAGAGAGTTCATTTAGACCTGGTCATGTCTAGACTTGAGGTTGTTTAAGCTTGAGGTGATTTTGCTACTACACGGCCAGAGCCAGTTGCTGCTATGTATATATTATATTCTATAGTACATTTCATCATTATGTATTTTATGTTTATGTTTTTGGGAGTATTGTAAGTTATAAAGAATTTTTGGACTAATTTTGTGACATGGGATTGTATATATGTTATATATATACATTTTTAAATGTTTTGAAGAAAATGTGGAAGATTGAGAAATTTGGGTGAAATGTTTGATTTATTATTATTGGGAGTGTATTTTTATGCATGTTGAGTATTGTTGAAATTTTTTGGATGTCCAAATTATATAAAAAATTCTGATGAATTTTTTCTAGAGATTTTTATATAAAATACTTATTTATGGTACTTAAAACTAATAAAAAATATTTTATTGGTTTATCAAAAAGACATTTTAACGTGTTTGGGATTTTAAATTTGGGAATATAAAAATTTTTATTAAACAGAGTTGTTGCATTCTCATAATTTATACACATATTTTACATATCCTTGGTGTATGTATTATACATATATAGGGTATGGGGGTGTTACGGTGAGAACCTACAGTCCTTAAACTATGGTCAAATAGTCATGATATGGCTTTAGCTTCTCTTTTTTTAACTCCTATTCTTCATTTATTTGGGAAACAACTAGCAATGAGTCTCCAAAAATCTGCACTCTATCTACCCTTATAATCATCAAGGCTTCCAAACAAAAAATGCATGCTTTATATTATACCATATTGTTGGTTGCCTTGAATTTCAATTTCTTCTTAGCTAAGGGGATGAATTCTCCTTCGACTGACTCTAATATAACTCATAAACCAGCTCCTTTTATATTTACTGCTCCATCAAAGTACATCTTCCATCCTTGCACTTCTATAGCCCCTAGGTGTTCATCCAGGAATTCAAAGGTCACCTCCTCACTTTTAGGTAGTGGTTTTTGAGCCAGGAATTCTGCTACTAATCTTCCTTTAATTCTTTTCTTCATTATGTATTCAATTTCAAATTCTTCTAGGATTATCGACTACCAGCCGTACTTTCCAATTATCGAGGGCATCATTTATGGCATTGCATATAAAATATCATTTATTATGGTACCAAAGTATGTATTGCTAGGCTGTTGGCTTAGTGCAATTAAATTTTATCGTGCAAGTGACAAGATTGATTTGGAGGGTCCAAAGGGTTAAGCTAGACCTCATTAGGTCTAGATTTAGATTAGTTCATCTTAAAGTTTGGTTCGACTACCATAGATCAACACCTGCTGCATACATGTAAATATTTTCCTTTTGTAAGATTTGTTATCAATATGTACATTATGGTTCTTTATTATAAAAAAGAAGTAAAAAATCTAATGTATTTGAACATTGGATGAAGATTTGGGTATATATATTAGTATTTATGTTAATATATATAAACATTTATATATATTTGAGTAGTTGGAGAAATTTTTGAGGAGTATTGGAGTGCTAGGTGAATGTGAAATTATTTTATGAGTGTGAACTTGTAATGCAGGTTGAACTGTGTTTTATTTTGGAAATGTTCAAAATACATACAAAACTCTGATGAATTTTTTCAAGAGATTTTCCTTTAAAATATGTAATTTTTGGTGATTAAAACTGCTAATAAATATTTTTATTTATTAATAAAGTACATTTTAAGAATTAAAATATTTTTCTTATAATTATGAAATTTTGAAATGAGTGAAACTGTGACACTCTTGTATTCTGTATATGTATTTTACATATACAGGATTATATGTACAATATGTAGGTATGGTATAAGAGTATTACAGGTTATACTTTACTGCTATTTGAAAGAAGTTCTCCAAGTTCTAGAAATATTATTCTCTTGTTTTTTTATTTTACCATCATATCATCAATGTATACTTCAACCTCCTTATACATTATATCATGAAATAAGATAGTGGCCATCATTTTTCAATTCAAACAATATTACCCTATAGCAAAATATACAACATGTGGTTATGAAAGCAGTTTTAGCTTTATCCTCTTAGGCTATTAACACTTGATTGTATCTTGAAAATCCATCTACAAATGAGTGAGCACGCTAGGAGTCACACTATCAGTTAATACATCTATACGAGGTAAGAGAAAATCATCTTTTATCTTTTCTGTGAAGCTTTGTTCAGATTTCTGGAGTCCACACAAACAATAATTCTTCCATCTTTTTTCGACACATGGATGATATTGGCTAACCAATCAAGATTTTCTATTACTTTTACAACTTTCCCTTTAGCAAAATATCTCCATTTGCTCATTCATAGCCTAGTCTCTTTCGAGGTACTTGAGTTTTGAAATCTGGAAGCTTTGTTACACCTCTCTTTCCCTTCCCTAGTCCAGTTCCTAGTAGATTGTTCATCTGATTTATCATAGTCAAAACCTTAGAGCCTACTATTGCATTTTTAGATATACCAGCCACTTGAAAATCATTGAGAGGCCTTTCTATTATAAGAGCATAAACCACTTCATTATCCTACACCTCAATCACCAACACTTCATCCTGATTTGAAAACTTGATCTTTTGATGGAGCATTGAATGAACTCCACCAAGGGGGGTGATACAAACCAGATATGGCAGCTTTGTGCCATTGAAGAAAAGCAATCTTACATCATCCAAATAGATTTAAAAGGAGTTCAAAAGCTCTTTTATGAGGCTGAAATACACTTGGGGCGTGCTACACTTCATATGAAGCAGATTTGGTGCAATTCAAGCAATATGGGCTTTGTGGAGCTTGATACAGCTTATAGGCCAAAGCTACACAAAGGGAAGCCTAAAGTGAAGATCAAAGTATGGAAATCACGTCCAAACACATGGGCATGCTTTCTTGGGCTTGTTCAGCAAGTTTTTTGGCATGTTTAGCAAGTTTTTAAGGCTGAACATGGCTGCACATGTTGGGCTTGTTTTTCCAATACATTAGGCCTTTTTTTGGACTTAATTAAGGCATGTTTAACATGGGCCCAAGGAAGTTACGAATTTCAGAAAGTGGAAGGCATCTTTTTGTCACATGGGATGTGGTCCCCTCATTCCTTAGTTAGTAAGGATATTATTTTATTTTCCATATCTTTTAGGATTTGATATTATTTAGTCTTTCCAAATCTATTTTGGATTTGTTTTATTAGATTTGGATAGGATTTAGATTACTTATCTGATTTAGATTCAGATTTACTTTATGTTTTCCTTAGTGGATTAGGATTACTTTATATTTTCCTTAGTGGATTAGGATTACTTTATATTTTTCCTTATGCAATTAGGAATGTTTTCCATTTTCCTTATGCAATTAGGAATGTTTTCCTTATGCAATTAGGAATGTTTTCCTTATGCAATTAGGAATTTTGTAACCCTTATTTAAGGGCACTATTAGGCAGAATTTGAAAAAAACAACAATTAATAAAAAATTTTGAATTCTTCTACAAGTTATCCTTGTGAATTTTCGTGTGAGAGAGATTAGAGTGGATTCTTTAATTATTTCTTTGCATCAATAATTAGGTTTACTTATCAACAAGAGTTGTGGCGTTTTCCTTCTTCTTACCAACTAAATCCTTCAATCATAGTGAGTTCGCGTCTCTTTATAGGCGTTGGGTTCCTTAGGAGGTGATTATCAAGTTTCAAGGGGTTCTCTACCATTGTTATACGTTGGGTTTGCTGCCATCATTGCTAAGGGTCCGCGTCATTTGGTATCAGAGCCTTGCTACAAGGTAATTTTTATCTACTTTGTCTTTCTAGGGCTTGTTTAATTGTTCCATTAGGGTTATTTTATTCAAATTTGTTTTTTCCTTTCCTTCTCTATTCAATTTTCGTTTTTGGCATTCAAGAGTCAGTTTTAGTATTCAGAATAGTTTATTCAATTCATTTTTTTCACTTTCCCATTCATTTAAGTATTCCGTTTGTTAAGTCGTTGGTGTTCTAGTAGTCAGAATTTAGTTTATTTTGTGTCTATTGGGTCTTGTTCAATTTGGTTGTGTTTTTCCCTTCAAATTCATCTTGTGTAAGCCTTTTCTTGGGGTTGATTGTTTCTTTCCTTCAAATCGTTTTATGTGGCCATTCTTGGGCTGTTTCTTTTGTGTTTGTTTAGTGATTTTCAAATTCTACATATAAAAAAAAATGTCAACAACAATTGAGATTGAGATGGATGAAGAGGAAGCCAAAGAAAAATACCATCTACAATATCTCGATGGTAAGATTTGATTTCTTGATTAGCTTATTGAAAGGTGGTATCAAAAGTTAGGAGGTGCACGAAGGTACACAAGGGAATATTCATATTGTGAAAAGGAGATTGCTTCATTAGAGGAAGAACTTTCAGTTTTCTATGCAAAGGAGAAAAACTTTCTTATTCATTGTAAGAGACGACAAGAAGAAAGGAAATCTAAGAGGATGAAACTAGAATATAAGAAACTGAGACAACAATTGGAAGATATGTGTAAGCATACTTCTAAACTATGTGAAGCAATAAGTGTGGTTTCAAAAATTCCTACCATTAAGGTGAAAGAGGAGAGTGCAACCATGGAGGATTCCAATGTTGAACAAAAAAAAGAGGATGAATTGGAAGAGTTGCATGAAGAGGATGTTTGTGAAGTAGAGGATGTAGTGCCATTACTTGATGAAGTAAGGAGTGAAGTTACTGAGATTCCCATAATTGAATTTAAAGAAGAGTTTGTGAAAAATGGAGATCTTCTTGGAGATGTGGATGAGAATTCACCTATTTATGATGATTATGGTTGTGATGATGATGATTGCGATGAAATTGTTCAAAATATGGTTGAAGAGGTAGACAAAGAATATGGAGCTGATTTAGAAGTTCAAGAAGAGGATGGTTCAGTTCCATGTGAGCTGTCTTTAACTAACGGAGCTTTTCCTAGTTTTTTTTGACAATGTGCAGGTTGATATTCTAGAAGAAACATTCAAACTATTTTCATCAACTCAAGAGGAGGTTTTTGAAGATCAATTGGTGCCTAAAGTTTCCATTCCAGATCTGAACATCAGCAAGATTCGAGGATGAATCTTTTCAAAAGAAAGGGAGAATGATACAAACCAGATATGGCAGCTTTGTGCCATTGAAGAAAAGCAATCTTACATCATCCAAATAGATTTAAAAGGAGTTCAAAAGCTCTTTTATGAGGCTGAAATACACTTGGGGCGTGCTACACTTCATATGGAGCAGATTTGGTGCAATTCAAGCAATATGGGCTTTGTGGAGCTTGATACAGCTTATAGGCCAAAGCTACACAAAGGGAAGCCTAAAGTGAAGATCAAAGTATGGAAATCACGTCCAAACACATGGGCATGCTTTCTTGGGCTTGTTCATCAAGTTTTTTGGCATGTTTAGCAAGTTTTTAAGGCTGAACATGGCTGCACATGTTGGGCTTGTTTTTCCAATACATTAGACCTTTTTTTGGACTTAATTAAGGCATGTTTAATATGGGCCCAAGGAAGTTACGAATTTCAGCAAGTGGAAGGCATCTTTTTGTCACATGGGATGTGGTCCCCTCATTCCTTAGTTAGTAAGGATATTATTTTATTTTCCATATCTTTTAGGATTTGATATTATTTAGTCTTTCCAAATCTATTTTGGATTTGTTTTATTAGATTTGGATAGGATTTAGATTACTTATCTGATTTAGATTCAGATTTACTTTATGTTTTCCTTAGTGGATTAGGATTACTTTATATTTTTCCTTATGCAATTAGGAATGTTTTCCATTTTCCTTATGCAATTAGGAATGTTTTCCTTATGCAATTAGGAATTTTGTAACCCTTATTTAAGGGCACTATTAGGCAGAATTTGAAAAAAAAAGAATTTGAATAAAATAACCCTAATGGAACAATTAAACAAGCCCTAGAAAGACAAAGTAGATAAAAATTACCTTGTAGCAAGGCTCTGATACCAAATGACGCGGACCCTTAGCAACGATGGCAGCAAACCCAACGTATAACAATGGTAGAGAACTCCTTGAAACTTGATAATCACCTCCTAAGGAACCCAACGCCTATAAAGAGACGCGAACTCACTATGATTGAAGGATTTAGTTGGTAAGAAGAAGGAAAATGCCACAACTCTTGTTGATAAGTAAACCTAATTCTTGATGCAAAGAAAGAATTAAAGAATCCACTCTAATCTCTCTCACACGAAGATTCACAAGGATAACTTGTAGAAGAATTCAAAAATTTTTATTAATTGTTGTTTTTTTCAAATTCTGCCTAATAGTGCCCTTAAATAAGGGTTACAAAATTCCTAATTGCATAAGGAAAACATTCCTAATTGCATAAGGAAAATGGAAAACATTCCTAATTGCATAAGGAAAAATATAAAGTAATCCTAATCCACTAAGGAAAACATAAAGTAAATCTGAATCTAAATCAGATAAGTAATCTAAATCCTATCCAAATCTAATAAAACAAATCCAAAATAGATTTGGAAAGACTAAATAATATCAAATCCTAAAAGATATGGAAAATAAAATAATATCCTAACTAACTAAGGAATGAGGGGACCACATCCCATGTGACAAAAAGATGCCTTCCACTTGCTGAAATTCGTAACTTCCTTGGGCCCATATTAAACATGCCTTAATTAAGTCCAAAAAAAGGCCTAATGTATTGGAAAAACAAGCCCAACATGTGCAGCCATGTTCAGCCTTAAAAACTTGCTAAACATGCCAAAAAACTTGCTGAACAAGCCCAAGAAAGCATGCCCATGTGTTTGGACGTGATTTCCATACTTTGATCTTCACTTTAGGCTTCCCTTTGTGTAGCTTTGGCCTATAAGCTGTATCAAGCTCCACAAAGCCCATATTGCTTGAATTGCACCAAATCTGCTCCATATGAAGTGTAGCACGCCCCAAGTGTATTTCAGCCTCATAAAAGAGCTTTTGAACTCCTTTTAAATCTATTTGGATGATGTAAGATTGCTTTTCTTCAATGGCACAAAGCTGCCATATCTGGTTTGTATCAGGGGGTGAAATCATGGGTGCCCCAATAGTAATTTAAAGGTAACTGGTATATCTAAGACCATAAACTCTACAAGAGATTTAATAGGACCCACCTCTACCATGGCTTTGAAAGTTCCTTCAACTTGCCTCTTAGTGTTATCATAAGCCCAGATTATCAGCCTTAGTTGGACTTCGGTCCCGTATAGACATGACCAGTTTTGGTAGAATTTTGAGTGGCCATACATTTAGAATATATCTATCATCAACCATGATACATAGGGTTATTTTTCCTTTAACCTCCACTTTCATGAAAAGAGGATGGATGTGGTCTTTTTCCTCTTCTAGTAAGTCAGCATCAGAAAAAGATACCATCCTAACCTCAACTTTATTTTCCTTCTAATTACCTTTGCCTTCCTTCTCTTCTTCAACATTCCTTGCTCCCATGAAGTTAACCAGCTCCACTTGTGTTGCAGCAGTGAAAATCTGCATGCTTGCCATTGCCTTGGCCATAGTCTCATGATGCCTTTTGAATGTTGCCACTAAATCTCAAATACTGATACTTGCTTGGGTCCTCCTTAGTAGCTTAAGGATAACATCATATTCTTGTTCTTTTCTTTCTAGCTTAGCCTCTCTATGAGTGGGGATTTTCATCCCCACTCTCGTTGGAATGGTTATTGCGACTTCAGCACTATTAGGCTAAAGGCCTTAGAGAATACAAGCCTAAACCCGAAGAAAATGGAGTCACCACCCAGACAGGCTAGGAAAAAGAAAGGGGTGGATGACTCAATTCCTAAGGAATCCCCAACCCCTTAATGGGTTCAAAAAGTTGGATACGTGTGGGGAAGATGAGAATGACCCAGGACCCCCACAGCGCCCTGTTCATTGGAACTGGCCTCCTTTTCAAGTCTAAATATTATTGAATTCTTAATTATTACAACATTGTCCATACTACATGCAAATAACAAAACATCATTTTATTAAAAACAAAAAATAGTGATAAAAAAAATAAATGGGCACCCATACGAGATGAAAAAGTACCCTTGCAACCATATTCAATATTTAAAGCAAAACAAAATAAATAGGACACCCTCCAAATGGTGGAAACATGCACATTACATTAATCCTCAAATTGAAATAATTTAAATTATATAGAGCTTAACTAATGAGGTACCCATGTAGTGAAAACATACCTCTTACATTTTTAAACTACAATAAACCAATCAAAGATATCCAATCATCCATCATAAAGTAAATCATCCAACACAAATCAAAATAAAATCATCCACCGTGATATGAACATGTATTAATAATTAATCCTATATTCAAATATCACATTAAACAATAAATATGCAAACTAGGGTTTTAACTTAAGAATTAGGGTTTTGAGAAGATATGATTAATATTTTAGAGTTTTATGAAAATACAAATTAGGGTTTTGGATTCTTAAGGTTTAGGGTCATTGTATTGTGTGAAAGAAAACAAGTTTTAAGGTTTTTAAGGTTTAAGAACTGATTTCAGATCTTTAGTATTTAGAAATTAATTTAGGGTTTAGTATTTGAAATACTATTTTAGGATTCTACATTTGAAAAATTGTTTGATAGTTTTGCCTTTGAAAAATAGTTACAAGAACTATTAGGTTTTTTTATAATAAAAAATTCATTTTAACTGTTGTAATGTTTAAAATTGGATTAGATAAGTTGAGTTGAAATTTAATTAAACAGTTTAATGTGGTTTAATGGACAGTGAATATAGAAATCAATTAACATCTATATGAATAATGTTTTATTAGATTATACTTCGAATAAGGCTACTGGACATTTATGAAAATTGTAAAAACCACATAAACTAATGAAACAGAAACAAAAATAGAATAATGAAATAGTATAAATGAATTGTTGTAAATGTAAAATAACTGGACAAAGAGTTGTAAACCTCCATTGCTGGTTCCACCAATATTTCACGTTGATCAAAATTGTAAAATCTTGACTGAACGAGATGAAGACAGACGTACTGCCTTCTGGTTAGGTAGTTTTGGTGTTTCTTCTCATTGCTCACTCAAGATTGCTAGGGTTTTTGTTTTCTATTTTGATTATTACTTCTTTTGTTTCCGTTTGTTTTATTATCATCCCCTTGCTGCTATTTTGTTGCCTGTATTTATAAGGAATGATTAGGTTAAACTTTTATAAACCCGTATCAGTTTCCTAATTAAACACAGTCGTCCGAGGCATATCGACTTAAAATAATTTGAATTGTTGATAATATGTGGCCAAGTCAAACTAAATTAGAGTCCACAAGAAAACCATGTCGAAATGGTTTGTCCAGGATGATATGGATATGTCCATGTTGACCTAGGGTTGCCCAGTATGATATGGACTATGTCCATGTCAAACATGGTGATATGGATATGTCTATATCGACCTAACATGTAATACCCCAAATTTTTTTAAAATTTCTAATTTTTGGTAATTTAATAAAGTATATTACAATTAAATTGGATAAAATAAATTAATGGTTTTAAATAAAAAATGAAGGGATTTAAAATGAAAAAGTGAAATATATATGTGATATATATATAATATACATAACATATAAAAATCAACACTTTTTAAAAGAAAAAATCAAAAGTCAAAGTAAAAAGGGTATTTTGATAATTAAATCTTAAAAATTCAAAATTATTAAATTAATTAAAAAATAAATAATTTTTGAATGGAAGAGGGATTTCTGGACTTTTAATTTATTAAATAAATAATAAAATAATTAATTATTAAAATATTAAATAATATATTCATATGGTTATAAATAAAAGATGAAAGGAAAGAGAAAATAAAAGTTTTTTTTTCTTCTTCTTCTCCATCAAGAGCCGAAATCTCCATGGATGCCAAGAGAGGATTTTTATCTTATAAGCTTCCAAAAATGAAGGATTTCAAAGGTTCAAAGAGGATTTTTAGTGATTTCCACTTGAAAAAGTAAGTTCTTTAGCTTTTTCTTTGGATTTTCATAAAAATTTTGAATATGTGATTTTTGGATTTTTAAAGTAGTATGTTATAATTATTGGAATTGGTGTGTATGAAGTTATTTTGGGTAGTTATTAATGATTTTAAGGTTGGATTGAAGAAATGGTTGAATTTGGATAAAGAATGGTGAAGAGAGAGAATTTAGGGTTATGGAGTTTTAGGGTTTGAGAAATCATGGTTTTTAATTGTACAAATTGGTTTTAAATGAGTTGTTTTGGTGCTTAAACAAGTGTTTTTAAGCCAAATATTGGATTTGGTCGTGTTTGGTTGGAGTTTGAGAATGGAAGTGTGATTTCGGGTTTTGGAAAATGATTTTTCCAAAGTTGTTGAATTGTATAATTTTATTGGTTTAATCTTGTTGTTTGGTGATATAAGTGATGAATGTAAGCTTAAAATGATTAATGGATTGTGTTGGAATGGAAAACCTTCAATGGGGGAAGGTTATGCCATTTTAGGGTTTGTGTATAAGAGTGTGTTTTTGTAATGTGAATGGTTTAAATGTATTAAAATATGTTTCTAATAATATAAATAAACTTAATAAATTAAAATGAATGGCCTAGTATGAGAATCCAAAGTTAAAGTGAGGTTAGACTTAAATTTTGGATTTTTTCTTGGATGGGATTTAATTATGGTTTAATATTAGAAATGCCGTTAAATGTGATACTAAATGATTATTTGCTATCACATTTGGTTTAGGCATTGAGGGAGGTTGATTTGCTTCATCCAAGTGGTGAAGGGCAAGTTGGAAGGATAGGATTGGAGGTTGTTTTAAGCTTGTTTTGGTTGCTATTTGAGGTAAGTACAAACTTTGAATACATTGGTTATGTTTGCATGACATTTGGGCTTAGCACATTTTGGTTGGAAAATGTGTTAAGCTACTTGATATATTGGTTATGTATGAATAATGTGCTATGACATTTGTAATGTCATATATGTGTTAAGTGCATTGTTAAAAAGCCATTGGTATTGGCTAGATTACATTAAATGTGATTAATATGTGAATTATGTGGAAATACCCAAAGTAATTCGGTAATTTGTTGTAAATGAAAAATGTGGCATAATGTAATGAGATATGTGGAAACATAATGAAATAATTGATATCGATATAAATGAGAAATATGAATAAATTGCATGCCCAGTATGTTATTCAATTTTCAGAGTTCTATGTTTGGCAGCATGCCTATGTGTGAGCAAGGATTTTCGCCCCCGCTCCCAATGGAATGGCTCTTACGACTTAGGCACTGTTTAGGCTCAGGGACTTAGAGAACACGGGCCTAATCCCGGAGAAAATGAAGTTGCCACCCAGACGGGCCGAAAAAATAGAAAGGGGTGGATGACTCGATTCCTAAGGAATCCCCAACCCCCTAATGTGTTCAGACAGTTAGGTGCGTGTGGGGAAGGTGAGAAATAGCCCAGCACCCCCACAACGTCCGGTTCATTGGAACCGGCCTCCTTTTCAGGTCTTAATATTATAAAATTCTTAAATATAATGATATTATCCATACTACATGCAACAATTAAAATAAAGCATCATTATATTAAAATCAAAGCCTTGTTCAATCAAAATAAATAAATTAACACCCATATGAGGATGGAAACGTGTCCTTACACCGTTCAATGTCTAAAACTAAATAGGACACCCACCGAAAGGTGGAAACGTTTCCTTTACATTAATCCCAAAACTTTAAAAATAAGCTAAATTATATGATGTTCATGATATGAGGTACCCAAAACATGAAAACACACCTCTTACAATATTTTGAAACTAAAGCAAATCAATAAAAATAACCAACCATTCATCATAAATAAATTATTCATCAAAGACATGAAACATCAATTAAATTATATAACAAACATTCATCTCATTTAAATAAAATATTAAGTATATGAATTTAGGGTTTATGCATCAATTAGGGTTTCATGGATTTTATGTTTAAAAATGAGGGTCTTATATTTTAATTACTGGATTAATCAATTGATAAATATTTAATGTAAAAGAAATAATATAGCTACTGGATGTTTGAATTAAATATTAGTTTTGAAATAATTTAGGATTTGAATCTAAAGAATAAATGTTTTGGATTTAGGGTTTTGGAAGTTGTGTGAAACTAATATTAAGGTTTAGGGTTTAAGTAAATAAAATTAAAGATCATGAAAATAGGATTGAGAGTTAGGTGTTTGGAAAAAATAGGCTACTATGAATCTTAGAAAAATAGAATTGATTATGGTTTTGAGAAAATAGATTATTGTTTTGTGGTTTTAGAAAAATGTAATTAGGGTTTTAGATTTCAAAAATTAGTTTTATGGATATTAAGGTGTTAGGGTTTTGAAAAAACACTTTTTAGGGTTTTATTAGAGTTTAGATGGTAAGTAGAACAATTGATAATGTGCCTAACAAAAACATCATCTATTGTATGTTTAAATCATTGATCCAATTGAGTGATGAGACATACTATAAACATAAACAAGTAAATAGAAATTCAAACCTCCATTGTTGGTTCCACCACAATTTTGAATTCTGGTTGAACAGTAACAAAGACAGTGGGTGCTACCATTGATGGATTGTATGTTGTTTGCTGCATCTTGATCTTTCAAGCTTGAGATTGTAAATAAAATGTCAAAAAGAATTCGAATAGTTCTTGAATAAAATTCCAAAAGTCCCAATCCCAAAAGTCCGATCGTCAACTGTGTCTTTAATGTGGTATTTATAAGAAAAAATAAAAACCTAATACTACTTGATTAAGGAAATCAAAACCGTTTTGGAAATAAAATCAAAAACCAAGTAAAATAGGGTTTCAAAAAAACTGCACGTGGGCCGGCTACTGGCGTGCGAGACTGTGCTGGCAAAAACTTGCTGCGGGGTGATGCTGGCTGGGCACAGGCTGCGCATTTTTGCCGCAAGTTTTGCTTGCGGCAAAAATTGGCCAGCAACCAATTCACCACAAGCAAAACCTTCGGCGAATTGGCCTGTGGCCAATTCATTGCTGGTGAATTTCGTCGTCGATTCTGCTGTCATCGAATTTTAATTTATTATTATTATTTATTTATATATTATTAAAAATAACTATTAAATATTATAAGTAATAAATATTATTAAAATTTTATTAAATTAAATAATAAAATACCACAAAAAATTATTTTAAACTATTTAAAAATATAGGACTGGACCGGGTCAAAAATTAAGGGTTTACATTATGATTTGCCTATGGGCTAGACAATGGGCGTCACTGTGAGAATGTTTTTGAGGTGTAATGACTAAGTCGTAAGCCTAAAAATAAGTCCTTGAAAGTGGGCAGGGTGAAATGACCGGGTCGTAAGCTCAGACCTAGTTGGACTATTACATTGATATTTTGCCTACGGGCTAGACACATGGTGTCATTATAGACCAAAATAGTAACTCTGAAATTTGAATAGCATATTAGCTATCTTTGGGCCCATGTTTGTGTTTGTTTTTATGTGAATTATGGATTGTGAAATATTTGAAAAGTATGAGAAAATGGAATCATGTGATATCCATATGTATTGTGCATTGGCATTGCATTTGAGTTTTATTGTTATCAAAGTTTGTATTACTAGGCTTTTGGCTTAGTGTGATTGTTTACATCGCGCAGGTGACAGGATAGATTCGGTTGAGCTAGAGAGTTCTTCTAGACCAGGTCAGGTCTAGACTTGTAGTTGTGTTTGTAGAGTTGATATCAAGATCAGAAACACTATCAACAACATGCATATATTTTATGTTATTGTATATTTTGGGTATTATGCATATTATATCATGTTTTTGGATTTTATGTATTGTAAACTATAAAGAATGTTTAGGTTAAGTTATTTGAAATGGGGGTTTAAATGTGTTCTAAATTATATATATAAATGTTTGAGAAACTTGGTGAAATTGAGGAGTATGGGTGAAATGGTGATTTGAAATTATTTGGGAGTGTTTTCTAATGTAGGTTGTGTAATTGATAAATTTTGGGATATCCAAATTACAGATAAAACTCTGGCAAATTTTTCCCAGAGATTTTCATATAAAATGTTTATTTTTGATTCCTATAACAAGTAAATAATATTTATATACTATTTAATTTTGTATATTTAGTATTTGAAATTTTAAATCAGAAATGTGAATTTTTATTAAACCAGTCTGTGACATTTTTATACCGTGTATGCTTATTTTACATATGCTAAAAATGTTAGTGTATGTGCCCTAGGCCATTTATTTGGATCTTTATGTTATACATTCATTATTAATAAATGAGGTTTTATTATCATTATTGTTTGTTTGCATGTTACACAATTTTGATATTTGTCCCTGGTTTATTATTGTTATAGAGATAAAAAAAATAATAATAATTCTTAACTAGTATGAACATTGATTTGATAATCATTAGATGGTTATGTGTATAGTGATACAAATCAATTTCATAGATACTTGTTAGAGAACAATGTATTGGATAGACCCATCATGAGATTACTACATGGGTTAGTGTCATAAGTAAATCTCATGATAGTTATGTATTAATTCTTTGACTTGAGATTGTCATAGTTTCCAATATAAGGACTATTATATTTTGACATGATCAAAAATTATCCGTAACTGGATAGTAATAAAGGTTATGTTCATATATGATAGAAATTATGTAGAGGATAATGAACAATCAAGATAGAATTTGTCCCTCTCTTTGAGAGAGATATCTTTTGGGCCCCTCGATAAGTGAGACTGTGAAATGCATGGCCGTGCTCAAATGAATTGATAGTGTGATCAATTTCATTTGTTTTTATCAGTCTACTTGGAGATCGAGTAATCATAAGTTTGGACAATATAAGTATGACGTTGACCATGACTTATGTTCAAGCTAGATATCGTGTGACAAAGGGATTAATGCATGTACTATTATTAGGCAAATTGGACATTCCTTATATTAATTGGGTAGTTGTAACGCCTTGCTAGAGGCCAATTATGACTTGTTGGTTTAATAGAGATTAAATTGACTACCAATTAATATGGGCCTATCGGGTCACACACAAGAATGTGTTTTGGGCTGGATATAATATTAATAATATTAATATTAGATATTAATATTTATTATTATTATTATTTTCGTTTTTTTTATATATATATATTATTAGATAATATATACAGAATCCTAATTAGATTTGGATTCTAAGTTTGACTTACCTTATCCAATTATATATATTATTAGATAATATATTCAGAATCCTAATTAGATTTGGATTCTGAATTTGACTTACCTTATCCAATTTCGAATTGGATTCTGGAGTGATTATATTCACTCCAGACGTTAAGTATTCTGATTGGTAACATTAGAATATAAAAAGAGAACGAAAATAAAAGGAAACCCTAATACGTTTTAAAGTAAAAAAAACGTTTTTCAGCCTTCGCCGTTGCAGAGAGCTAGCACTCCAGACGGTAGCATTCGTGTGGATACGCGATAGAGGGTGTTTCACGATTGAGGCATCTCTTCCAAAGTGTGATTTCGAATCATCAACAGGTTAGTTCTTTGTACACTTTCGTCGAATTAAACGAACAGCATGGATCCTGGTGGGAAATCTGAGATCAAAAATTTTTTCCGCTGCGTGTTTTTGTTCACAGTGATCTCCTTAATTTCCTAACAAAAAATATGTGTTGTCCCAAGATGGCAACCAAGAGGGGGGAGGGGGGTGAATTGGTTTCCTCAAGAAATAGTGACAATTAAAAAACTCAACAAAATAGAAGTGCGGAATTAAGAGATGGTTGAGTAATGGAAGAAAGAAAGAACACACAAGATTTATAGTGGTTCAGATTTTACTTCAATCTTACATCCACTTCCTTAACAACTTGTTAAGGTTCCACTAATCTTTGAAGTTTTTACAAGCTCACTTCCAACTTTGGTGTTTTCACAAGTTCACACCTAACTTCACAAGTGTTTTCTAAGGCTTACACTCAGGAACCTTTAAAGTAGTTTTTAAGGCTCACTCTCACAACCCAAACAAGAGTTTTACAAGGATTACTCTCACAACCCAATTGTTTTTCCAAGCTCACACTCAAACTTATACAGTGGTGTTTTCAATGCTTACACCTAACATTCATTACAATTCAAATGTAAGTTTAAGTAAAAGAAAATTTGTTGCTTGGCTATCAAAATATGTTTTCTTACTTCTTTTTCTTGTAGAAGCACTGTATTTATAGCCAATGTGGTCTTACTAGCCGTTATTGATAGTGAGAATAAAGTCTTGGCAGCTTAGACCTTCTTTACTTAAACTGTTCGAAGCATTTCGCGGTCGTCCTTCATACAAGGATGGTCGCGCTGATGTCACACGCGGTCGTCCTTGAACAAGGCATGGTCGCTGAATTTAAAAAAGCTTCAACGGTCGAATTTGAGTGCTCTGTAGCAGGAATCTTGTCCATGATGTGTTTGTCGGGATGGTCGCACATCACCAAGGTGCGGTCGCCCTTTTTGAATGTTGAAGTGGGTTTTTAACGGTCATGTCATGTGGCATTCTCTGACAGGGCAGAAGGGATGTCCGCCAAAATTTGAATGTCGCGGTCGCCCTAGTTATCATCTCGCGGTCGAATTGAGATTCTCGCGTCGAACTTCTGGACGCACCTAAGGACGCGAACACTACTGTCTCTTTAAGCAAATTCTTCTTGAATTGGTAGAGCGGTCGCGACTCTTAATGGGCGGTCGCTAAAGTGGTAAGCGAGGCCGAGTCATTCGCCGTTCTTGTCACCGCGAACCTTATTGTCATTAGAATGATTTGAGTTCCTTAGGTAGCGGTCATCCATAAATTGGGACGGTCGCTCTTCTGTATGCGCGGTCGTTACAGAGGTTGAGCTTCTGACCGCGAAACGTACTGTGATAAGGTTTCATCCTGTAATTGAATGGTGCGGTCGTATTCATGTTTGGTGCGACAGCTAGAAGTGTTCTGTTCACCTTTATTTGAAGTAACCTAAGCCTGCAACAAGATTCTCCAGACACATGTTAAATGGATCATTCATTTGAGTTGTTAAGGATCAAAATTGAGATTATTTGTCTAATAGTACGTATATAGGATATAAGGGTGTTACATAGCAACCCCAGTTCGATGTGGACAAGTCCACATATCCACATTGAATTGGAGTTGTCTTATTCAACCAAAATGGCTTCCAGACTGTTTATTTAGGTTTCAAAACCTGATTTTGGACTGATAAGTATATAGGCCATTTTTAATTAGGATCAAACTAACTTAGGGTAAAACTTAAAGGCCTACAGTTTGCCCCTTGCTTGAACAATCTTGAATTTATTCACAGAGTGAAAAGCAGCATGAGTTTGAGCTGATTTTAGACACAGATGGGTTCTGGACCCGAGGCTGGCTTGATTTGGATTTTGAACTTGATTTGTGTTTTGTGCTAAAAAATAATTGACCTAGGTTGATTTGGGTTTTGGTTCTGGTTTGAGTTCTGGACTCGGAAATGATTTTGGGTTCTGGACCCCGATTGGTTTGGGTTCTTGTCCCGAATTGAGTTCTAGACTAAAAAATGATTTTGGGTTTCTAGACCCAGATTGGTTTGGGTTGTGGACCAGGTTAGAGTTCTTAACTCAAAAAATATTTTGGATTCTAGACTCAGCTTGAGTTCTGAACTCAAAAATAATCTTGGGTTTTAGACTCGAGCTGGTTTGGGTTATAGACCCAATTTGAGTTCTGGACTCAAAAATAATTTTGGGTTCTGGACCTGGTTTGATTAGGGTTCTAGACCCGGTTTGAGTTCTGGAGTCAAAAATAATTTTAGGTTCTGGACCCGAATTGGTTTAGGTTCTGGACCCGAGGTGCCTGCAAAAATTAATTGTAGTCAGTAAAGTATTTTGTAAAATACTTGGATTTTGTTGAAGGGACTGCCTATTCATTTTTTCCATAAAGCTGCCCTGTTTCCCATTGCTAGTTTGATTGGTTCCCCTTTGATGGTAGATGCTGCTACAACTACCTTGATTAGGCCATCTGTTGCTCGAGTGTGTGTTGAAATTGATCTCTCCAAGGAGTTACCTGAGAGAATATGGATAGGTAATAGCGAGAAAGGCTTTTTTCAGGCCGTGGAATACGAAAATCTTCCCTCATATTGTCAAGAATGTTATAAGTTGAGTCATGCATTTCAATCTTGTAGACTTAAGAATAAGCTTACCCTCAATGATCAGAATAACAATGAAACTGCTGCACTTAATTTAGAAAATCCTTTTGCCCCAGTTTCTAAAGTTTGGGTTCCAAAAGATCCTGTTATGGCTTCAAATGCTTCCATTAATGATAATCCCTCTATCCTCAATAACAAGAAATCAGCTCAAACTCAGAGCTATGCTCATATTTCTAACCCTGCTGCTACAACTTCTGCTGCTGCACCAAATCTTGCTACAATTGATGAAACTATGGAAATCATCGGGAAAGATATTAACTCAGTTCCGGACGCAGCAATTAAATCAGTACCAGACAGGGTGCAAAACTCTTACTGTGTTGCAGAAACTGGTCCATCTAATCTTAAAGTTCAGGATGATGTCTCAATGCACGAAACTCATGCTGAGCTGGAATACCAGGCTTCTACAGCTCCTATGGTTGACAATGTTGGCCTCACTAATCATATTGATCAAAGGAACAAAGTGGTAATTGAATCAAGCACTCAGCTAAATGACACAGTAAAGCAGCATACTTCTCCTAAACCTTCGGACCAAGCAACCATAAGCCCCAATATAGATTCTCCAAAAACTGCTGCCACCAATCTCCAATCTACAAAGAAATCAAGATATAAGGATTACTCTTCATTAGAAGAATTTAAAAAAGACCTCAAACTTTCCCAACAACTTATAAATCAATCTTTGGCTGCCATTGAAGCTAAAAGAATCCCTGCAGCCTCAACTTCCAATTCTCCTCTTCCAACCCCTGTAGTAAATGATGAAGACATCAGGGAGATAGAAGCTAATGATCTTGAATATCCAATTGAAGATGATTTCACCCTGGTAACCTCAAAGAAAAAGAACAAGAAGAACAAGGAAATCAATCAGATCGAGACTAGAAAAATGGTCACCCGAGGAATTAAAAAAAGTTATATCTAGTCTTTTTTGTTTCTAATTTATCGGGAATTTTATTTTTATCTTTGTGCTATTACGTAGTAGCTCTGCAATAGTTTATTTCTTATTTGCATAATGCTTATGCTGTAACCTTTTTTATCATATATTAATAAAAATCTACTGCTTAAAAAAAATATATAAAAAAAGTATTTTGTAAAAAAGTAAGCTGTTTTTTAGCTATTTTTATACTTTATCTGGATACCTATACTCTTGCCCCCTATGTAGAAAAAATATTTTTTGAGGATAAAAATAATTTTTAGACACGAATAAAAAAAATATAAACCCTATTGTGTGCTCGTGTGCTCTGTCAAAAATTATTGAAACAAAGTAAATGACAGTGTGATATAAATAAGGCATGGGCATGGGACATGGGACAAATGTATTGGCCCTTTCTTTGACTTTAACCACGTGATCATGTTTTTAGCTTTTAACTTTTTTAGTGTTTTTTATTAAAAGAAAATTGAAAACTTATCCTTCAGACTTCATTTGTCTATAAATTAAATAAGAATGCATTCATTCTTTCACGGAACTTCAAAACTCTCAGGAAAATTTCAAGCTACTTCTCTTCATCTTTATTTTAAAAAATTTCAATCTTTCAAAAGAAAAGGAAATGGCAATACCTCAACAAGCATCTAGGATTGGTCCACGCATTGATCCTGAAATGCGAGCTTACCTTAGAGATAGCATATTTGATCGGATCCAATTCTAGCGAGAATGAACCTCCATAGAAGTTCATAAGAAAAAACACATGTATTTATTATTCTTTTTACAAGATAAATTTTCCTTAAACATTTTTATGATTTTTATGTATTTTACTGCTATTTTATTATTATTTGTAGTAGAAAAATAAGCTAACAAATTCTAAAGATAATGAGCTTACATATATAATTAAAATACAAATATATATCATAAAACTAGTTAGGAAAATACATATATAAAATAATGAAAATATAAAAAATTATAAAAGATTTGACACAAAAATGAATAGAGTAAAAGGAATATAATTTATACTTCCTATACACCGGTGGCTGGTAGACGGGCGAAAGATACACCCACGAATTCTTGCTATATTTGTTAGTGACAATAATCTTGTGCAGTACAGAGGCAGCAATTCACCTATCGATTTTGCGTGCTTTGGCAGATTTTAATCTGATCCCTTTTTATACTTGGGGAGAGGCTGGCCTTGGCTCTCTCTATCACAGTTTTGGTAGGGTTAGCAGGAATAAGTTATCCTTTACAGGCATGATGGCCATTGCCTAGGCATGTGTTTTTCCCTTTTTGTTAATTGACATAATGGTTTATGATCCAAATTAACTCCTTTTTTTATTATGACAGGTGTGGGCCTATGAGCATAACCTTGTGAAAGCGCCTCGTATTTTCGGTAGACGTGTGGGATACCCAAGATTGAGCTTTTGAATGTCAAGTCATAGAGAAGTACTTGGAGGCCATCATGTGCATTCCCGGCATTACCAATTGAGCCGACTGACCTGGGATCAAGTATAAGGAAAAATTAGTAATATCATGGAATTTAATGAAAAAATGTCTTACTGAAAGTGTTGTGTTGTAGATGAATGTTGCTTGGTATAGAGAGAGTGCTAGGGAAAACTGGACCACTACCATGTTCAATGCTTTGCCCCTATGAAATTCTCGCAGAGTCATTGCTGGGCTAGTTCCAAGCGGCTGGTTTCTGGGTAAGAGAGTACACAACTGGTTTCTTGGCCTTGATCAGAGGTGAGTACCAGCCAATGTTCCAACATCTGTATTGACTTGCAAATCCATGTCTGAGAGTTCTTGGAGGCATGCATGGAATAGAATCAATATCGATTCTCATTTTCTTTGACCGAACTTGTCCTACACTAAATTTGTATGGGATTAGCTTTTAAACTTTGAAGTCTTGCCTGATGGTGTTGTAACTTCGAAAGGACAAGGGGAAGAAGAAGAAGAGGAGGTTGATGAAGACATGGATGAAAAAGGTGATGAGAATTGTGGTGATGATGAAGGGAATGATGATGGTGAGGGTGAGAATGAGGATGAAGAAGAGGAAGAGGAGGATGAAGAGCATGATGGTGCAAGGGATTTTACATCTTAAGATGACGTCATGATTATCTCCTCCTTGGTTGATCAAACATGTTTACTTGGTAATTCTGATCTTGCTCTTGGCTAACTCTTGCAAATTTTTGCAGGTGGTTGGCCAATCAGATGTTGTTGGGCATGATGAAGTCGATCCAAGTGGTGCAGCTCCACCCTAATCATTTCCCTATGTTGCGCCGCCATCTGGGCCCAGGGCTTTGATTTAAACTATCTGGTATGTAACCCCTATTTCATATTCATATATGTTGGATGTATGCATGAAAATGTATGAATCTAATTTTTCTTTTTCTGGCTCACAACACATGTAATATCCCAAGATATGCCCTAGAAGTTTTAATACAATTGTTGTGTGATTTGAATTAAAGGTATATATGTTTTTGCAAAAGAAATGATTGTGTAAATGGAATGTATATGTTGTATATATGTTAATATATAATACATATAAGTTGGTCAAAAGAAAAGTCAAGAGAAGAAAGGGTGTGGTGGAGGATTTTTGGAAATAAGTAATTATTATTATTATTATTATTATATATATATATATGGCTATCGTGAGAAGAGGAGAAAGATATTTTCTTTCTTCTTCTTCTTCTCCTTTTGGTTCTTGCACGAGAGAGAGAGAGAGAGATAGGGAGATGTGATGATTTTCATCAAATTTCTTAAGGATTTGAAGAGTATTGAAGATGGAGATGAAGATTTGGCAACATATTCAAGTAAGTACTCTCTCTTGAGTTGATTTTATTGATTATATATATATGTAAGTTTTTATATTCTTGTTTTGATTTCTTTTGATTGAGGTGATGGTTGGTGTGTAAGATGATTATAAGGAAAGATTGAAGTGTGTAAATGTGTTGAATTAGTTTTAAGTGATGATAAGTTGGGAAATTGTGAGGATGATGATGAATTGTTGAGTTAGGGTTTAGTATGAATGAATTGGTACTTTGAGTAATTGGTTATAGTGATGTATATATATATTGATTATTATGATGATATAATGAAGTTATATAAATGCTAAAGTGATAGGAAATTGATAAGCATAAACAAAGATAATAATTTAGAGGGTGGTGGTGTGAATTTGGAAGGGTTTGGATGGATTTTGAAGTATTTGGTCTTTGAATCTTTGAAGAACACGGCCAAGTTATGAGAGACACGGCCAAGTTAGGGCAAACTTGGCCGTGTTGGATGAGTTTTGGAGAGACACGGCCACTAGCTTGGCCGTGTCCCTTGCCTGTGTTTGTCACTGTGGGATTTTTGTTGAGAGACACGGCCGTGTCCCTTGCCCGTGTCTGCCTCGGATGATTTGGTGTTGAGTGACACGGCCACAAGCTTGGCCGTGTCCCTTGAGTGTGTTGGTTACTGGATGTTTGTGTTGATAGACACGGCCACAAGCTTGGCCGTGTCCCTTGAGGGTGTTAGCTTTTGTGTTTGTTATTTGTTCTTCATACATTGTTGGATCTTCAAATGTTTTTGTACCTAAACACACTTAAAACAATAATGATCCAATCAAATGTACATGGAAGATTCTACATTCATGTATAATGTAAATTGTTTTGTATATAACAATGATGATATAGGAAATGTGGAGGATATAATGATCATGGAAAAAGGTATGTGCAATGCCATTGATTATGTATTGTTGAGTGATGAATTGATCAATATGATTTGATGATAATGATGATGTTTATGATACTATATGAACAATGTTATGTTTTATGCATTGTGAATCTTGTGAATTTCAATGATGCTATATATAATGTGAAGGATATAATGAAGTGATTGCTTATGTACAATTGAATAATGAAATATTATGATATGATTTGAAATATAATATGATGTGAAGTCATTGTTATTGACTATGATGATTTAAATATGATATGAAGCCATTGTGATTGGCTATGATGATTCAAATGGAATGTGAAGCCATTGTTATTGGCTATGATAATTCAATTGAGAATGAAATTGATAAGTGAATTGTATAGCTAATGTGTTATTCCATTTTCAGAGTTTGTTGTTGGTGGCATGCCTAATGGTAACAATCTCTTGAAGTTAGGTTGGATTTGATCCTTGAAGCCAAGTTGGGTTGAAGTTTAACATGTTTTACTCCCCTTGAAGCTTGGTTGGGTCTAATCCTTGAAGCCTAATTGAGATGTTACAACCCTTGAAGCTAGGTTGGGTTTGGTTCTTGAAGCCAAGTTGGGTTGATACTTAGCATGCTTTGTTCCCCTTGAAGCTTGGTTGAGCCTAATCCTTGAAGCCTAGTTGGGATAATGATAAATGTGATGATTAAACCAAAGCATTACTCTGAAAATTGAATGGCATATTAGTGTGTTGTTTTGGGCCCGAGTCTGTCTTTATTGTCAATGTGATAATCTAATGTTGAAATAAATGAGTAATGAGATCTATGGCTGTCTTTATTGGAAGTGTGATTCATGATTGATGAATTGTGAATAAAATGATATTATGAAGTATGATTTTATAATATGTGTATTGATATGTTGAGATATGAGTTTATGAAAATGTTGTATGATGTGTAAAATGTATACGAATATGGAATTTGTGAGAATTGTTTTCATGAAGGTTTGGAAAGGTCATTGAATGGTGTTTTGTTGAAATAATGTATATGTATAGGTATATGAGATAGAAAGGGTAAGTATTGTGTTGTGAATGTTCTATGTAATTATGTATCTAATGTATGAGATTAGTGGAAACATATGAAGAATGCATTGAGAAAGGAAAACATGGTAAGAAATCAAGGAAACATAATGCTAAAAATATGAGGTATGATTCTTTTGTAAAGTTTATTTTATTATTTACTTGTATTACTAAGCTCTCGGGCTTAGCGCGGTTGTGTAATCGCGCAGGTGGTTATGCGGTTGATCTGGAAGTCCAGCGGTTATGCCACGAGAAGGGTAAGAGTGTCTCGAGACCAACTAGAAGGTGATGCATACATGTGTGATTTTAAATTATATTGTATTTTTGAGTTAATATATATATTCATATGGATGAATGAAGTTTTGAAAAATAAGAATACTGACTTTTGTAAATGTGTTTTAAATTAATGTTCAATTTTATGAATCTGGTTAAAGGTTTTTAAATTGAAACTAAAAGTAACATTCTTATACTTTATATACGTATTGTATGTATACTAGGTATATGTATAGTACTTATATGGAGTATCAGGGTGTTACAATTATTTTGGTATCAGAGCTTAGGTTCGAGATTCTCGGCCTAAGTGAAATTAAAAATAAAAATTTGAAGAGTTTAAATAAGAATTTAAAAGAAGAGTTTGAAAATGCAATTGGTAATACATGCATATGCATTCACATCTAGGTTGGTCTCGAACGTGGCATTATGTGAATTGTGATGTATTTGAATTACATGAAATAAATTATAGTATGTAAATGAAGTTTCATATGAAAGCAAATTTTAAAATGTTGATAATTGAGAGGTGTTGTGGTATAAAGAAATGATGTGGAGTTTATAAGTAAAAAGTTTGATTATTGATATGTGTATGACATATAAAGAAATTGCTAGAAAAATAAAGTTGGAAATGAGTTAAAAATTAAATTAAGATTAAAGTATGTAATCTTTCCTCTATTATTTGAATCTCTTTCTAATAAACTTTATGTTTGGATTTCTAGAAAGAGGGAATATTGTTGAATGGGTAATATGGAAAGATATATCATTTAAATGAAAAGAGTAAAGTGAATTATTGAACAAGTTGATTGGTATAGATTAAGTGTGATAAATTAAGGCGTAGATATGTAAAGTTGAGGTTTTGTTTAAAAGAAAAAGAGATGATGTTGGTTAAGTACGAAATGATATAGGTGTTGTTTGTATTGATATTTTAATGCAAACATGGTGATTTCAATGTTAGAAATGTGATATGATTGAATATTGTGAAAGCTCATGTAAATGGAGGTAATATGTGATAATTAGATTTTTTGGAATGAGCTTAGTAATTGTGAAACATATATGTTTTGATGTTGCTTTGTGGTATATACATATAAGATGTATTAAAGTGATATTAAGAGAATGAGATGAATAAATTGAAGTTTAAGTAAATTAGTAAGTTGAGAATATATAGTTTTAATGGAATGTGGATAAAGATCAATTAAATATTGATAGTTTAATGTATTTAATACATGAGATATATGAAATGAATATTAGTGCACATGAAGGTATTAGGAATTAGGGGGATGTGATTGATAGTAGGAAAATTTGGTTTGAAAGTAAAGAAAAGGAATTGAGCAAATGAAAATGAGTACTTTAAGTAATTTGATTGGAAAGGAAGAAAATGACTATGAAAGATGTGTTAAAGATATTTATAAACAAATGTGAGAGAGATATCACATTGGAAATGTGATTAAGCTCTTTGTGAAATAAGATTATAAGTAGAGTGTATATAGTTATTGAAGTTAATGAATAATTTAAGTTATGATAAACAAATGAGAATGATAATAGTCAAAGGAAAGTGAAAAATATTAAATTTGTATAAACTATATGCAAAAGAGAAATTTAATAAATTGTATAATTATGTGTATATATATATATAAAGAGGATATATGAAATGAAGTTTTTGACATGAATGAGATGGTTATATGTAAGAAAGGTGGGAAGTGAATCACATTATAAATGTGATCTATGAATGTGTATATAATATGTTTATTATTTTATACCATTATATGTTTAATGGTATTAGAAATGAGATTGCATATAGTAGTAGACCTAATAGAGATTAAATCTTAATTTATGTTATAGATTATGTGATGAAATAAAAGATGAAAATGGATTTGGGTAATATTGAATAGTGAGATTGTGATGGTAAAACTAAATGAGGTTATTATAAGAAGTTTTCGAATTCAAAGTATTTATGTGTGGAAATATTTTATGTATAAGTGTATAATAAGAAATTGTAAGGAAAGAATTATGTATTTGAAATTTCTAGAAGAGATGGGTTAGAAATGGAGTAATGAATGAAACTTGTGTAAGATTTGTATTTGATTGAAGGTTGGGTGTAGAAAATGTTATAGATAATATTCTTAAACATGAGTTAGGTTAATGATGATCAAATAACCAAAACCAAACTGTTTTGAGATGGAATTAAAATGTGTTGACTCTTGGTGTAATAAAAATTTGGAGAATATATATAATTTTTGTGATACAATCTAGCATTGTAATTGTAAAATTTGTAATCAAATAATAGAAGATTAATATTGATTTATAAACCCCAAGCATGATTGTTAGAATATCATGGTCATATGATTTGGTTAGTGTGATTATTTGGTTAGTTTTATTTTCTTCGGAGTTAGAGCTGTAATGATATAACTGTAGTACAGTTTTGATGAAATTGATAACTATGCTTCTAGGAACATGGTTAAAAGATATGATTAAAGCATGTCTAGATGATATGATTGAATAATGAGATGTTCAATATAGTTAATGATATATGTGTATACTATTTTGATGTGATGAGAAACTATGATTATTGGCAATGATGTTGGAAATGAATATTAATTGAGATATAGTGTTTAATTGATTATGAGGAATGAATTGTGAAAAGTTTAATGAACGGACTTGTCTGCCTCCTGCGGAACCATGCGGACCCATTGTGTTGGGCAACCGAACTTGGACTACCGACCTGGTTGGGGAAAAGTTCGTTTATAAAACCATAGCTGTTTGCTATATTGATAAACTTTGAATGGGTATAAGAAATGATGATATAATTACTGAAATAATGGAATGTATATTTATAAGCATGATTCTTATTGATTGAATATATGAATATGAAAAGACTAAAATTTGAATATAAGTTGGACCTAATGGAATTAGGTTATATATATGTGTATATATTGTGAAATCCAATGATAAATTTTGATAAGTTAGTTGTTGATTTGAATTGGATAAGATTGAAATGTTAGTATATTGTGATAGAGAGATCGATTGATCTAGATTTCGCTAAAGTTGCGCGTTAATCTTGAGATTTAATATGTGTAGTTGTATTGGTAGTGTAAAATTTAAATGGTAATATGTATGATGTAATATTCTGACCTATGAATGAACATAAATAAATTGAAGTATATCAGTTGTAAATAGTGACAAAAAGTTGATTATCTGTTAAGAGAGTTTAAAGAGGTGGTATCAATATTAATGTTAAGTGAAAAACATGATAAAGAAGGACTTAAGTGTAAACAAAATGAGAAGATTGTTAGTAATCAAGGGTTGATAAGTGGCTATTTTCAAAAGTGATTGTAATGTCAAGATAAGGGATAGTACTAAATAATTCAATAATTTTCAAAGTTAAGGTTAAGAGATTATCTATAAAGAGATGAAGTGATAAATATTTTGAATGTAATAGATGAATGGTATATATAGATTATAAGATGATTTGATTATTGTATAAAAAAAAAATTTCATTGGGAATGTAATGAGTTATCTTGGTTGCTTCGTTGGAAAAGTAATAAGATATAAATATATATATATATCTATACAATGATGAATTATGAAATTTAGAGAAGATGATTATTTTTAAGGGGGAGAGTAGAAGTTATGTGATTTGATAAAATTATAATGTAAGATATGATTGTCTATATATGAAAGTTAAGATGGTGATTTGTCTAAATGGATTGTTATTATGCTGGATAATTTCGAGGACGAAATTATTTAAGGGGGAGAGAATTGTAATATCCCAAGATATGCCCTAGAAGTTTTAATACAATTGTTGTGTGATTTGAATTAAAGGTATATATGTTTTTGCAAAAGAAATGATTGTGTAAATGGAATGTATATGTTGTATATATGTTAATATATAATACATATAAGTTGGTCAAAAGAAAAGTCAAGAGAAGAAAGGGTGTGGTGGAGGATTTTTGGAAATAAGTAATTATTATTATTATTATATATATATATATGGCTATCGTGAGAAGAGGAGAAAGATATTTTCTTTCTTCTTCTTCTTCTCCTTTTGGTTCTTGCACGAGAGAGAGAGAGAGAGATAGGGAGATGTGATGATTTTCATCAAATTTCTTAAGGATTTGAAGAGTATTGAAGATGGAGATGAAGATTTGGCAACATATTCAAGTAAGTACTCTCTCTTGAGTTGATTTTATTGATTATATATATATATGTAAGTTTTTATATTCTTGTTTTGATTTCTTTTGATTGAGGTGATGGTTGGTGTGTAAGATGATTATAAGGAAAGATTGAAGTGTGTAAATGTGTTGAATTAGTATTTAAGTGATGATAAGTTGGGAAATTGTGAGGATGATGATGAATTGTTGAGTTAGGGTTTAGTATGAATGAATTGGTACTTTGAGTAATTGGTTATAGTGATGTATATATATATATATATTGATTATTATGATGATATAATGAAGTTATATAAATGCTAAAGTGATAGTAAATTGATAAGCATAAACAAAGATAATAATTTAGAGGGTGGTGGTGTGAATTTGGAAGGGTTTGGATGGATTTTGAAGTATTTGGTCTTTGAATCTTTGAAGAACACGGCCAAGTTATGAGAGACACGGCCAAGTTAGGGCAAACTTGGCCGTGTTGGATGAGTTTTGGAGAGACACGGCCACTGGCTTGGCCGTGTCCCTTGCCTGTGTTTGTCACTGTGGGATTTTTGTTGAGAGACACGGCCGTGTCCCTTGCCCATGTATGCCTCGGATGATTTGGTGTTGAGTGACACGGCCACAAGCTTGGCCGTGTCCCTTGAGTGTGTTGGTTACTGGATGTTTGTGTTGATAGACACGGCCACAAGCTTGGCCATGTCCCTTGAGGGTGTTAGCTTTTGTGTTTGTTATTTGTTCTTCATACATTGTTGGATCTTCAAATGTTTTTGTACCTAAACACACTTAAAACAATAATGATCCAATCAAATGTACATGGAAGATTCTACATTCATGTATAATGTAAATTGTTTTGTATATAACAATGATGATATGGGAAATGTGGAGGATATAATGATCATGGAAAAAGGTATGTGCAATGCCATTGATTATGTATTGTTGAGTGATGAATTGATCAATATGATTTGATGATAATGATGATGTTTATGATACTATATGAACAATGTTATGTTTTATGCATTGTGAATCTTGTGAATTTCAATGATGCTATATATAATGTGAAGGATATAATGAAGTGATTGCTTATGTACAATTGAATAATGAAATATTATGATATGATTTGAAATATAATATGATGTGAAGTCATTGTTATTGACTATGGTAATTTAAATATGATATGAAGCCATTGTGATTGGCTATGATGATTCAAATGGAATGTGAAGCCATTGTTATTGGCTATGATAATTCAATTGAGAATGAAATTGATAAGTGAATTGTATAGCTAATGTGTTATTCCATTTTCAGAGTTTGTTGTTGGTGGCATGCCTAATGGTAATAATCTCTTGAAGTTAGGTTGGATTTGATCCTTGAAGCCAAGTTGGGTTGAAGTTTAACATGTTTTACTCCCCTTGAAGCTTGGTTGGGTCTAATCCTTGAAGCCTAATTGAGATGTTACAACCCTTGAAGCTAGGTTGGGTTTGGTTCTTGAAGCCAAGTTGGGTTGATACTTAGCATGCTTTGTTCCCCTTGAAGCTTGGTTGAGCCTAATCCTTGAAGCCTAGTTGGGATAATGATAAATGTGATGATTAAACCAAAGCATTACTCTGAAAATTGAATGGCATATTAGTGTGTTGTTTTGGGCTCGAGTCTGTCTTTGTTGTCAATGTGATAATCTAATGTTGAAATAAATGAGTAATGAGATCTATGGCTGTCTTTATTGGAAGTGTGATTCATGATTGATGAATTGTGAATAAAATGATATTATGAAGTATGATTTTATAATATGTGTATTGATATGTTGAGAAATGAGTTTATGAAAATGTTGTATGATGTGTAAAATGTATACGAATATGGAATTTGTGAGAATTGTTTTCATGAAGGTTTGGAAAGGTCATTGAATGGTGTTTTGTTGAAATAATGTATATGTATAGGTATATGAGATAGAAAGGGTAAGTATTGTGTTGTGAATGTTCTATGTAATTATGTATCTAATGTATGAGATTAGTGGAAACATATGAAGAATGCATTGAGAAAGGAAAACATGGTAAGAAATCAATGAAACATAATGCTAAAAATATGAGGTATGATTCTTTTGTAATGTTTATTTTATTATTTACTTGTATTACTAAGCTCTCGGGCTTAGCGCGGCTGTGTAATCGCGTAGGTGGTTATGCGGTTGATCTGGAAGTCCAGCGGTTATGCCACGAGAAGGGTAAGAGTGTCTCGAGACCAACTAGAAGGTGATGCATACATGTGTGATTTTAAATTATATTGTATTTTTGAGTTAATATATATATTCATATGGATGAATGAAGTTTTGATAAATAAGAATACTGACTTTTGTAAATGTGTTTTAAATTAATGTTCAATTTTATGAATCTGGATAAAGGTTTTTAAATTGAAACTAAAAGTAACATTCTTATACTTTATATAAGTATTGTATGTATACTAGGTATATGTATAGTACTTATATGGAGTATCAGGGTGTTACAACACATACTTGAAGAACAGAACCATAAGCTATAAGAACAATTGGCCGACAATTGTTGGTATGCTGATCATCTCGAACGAAACTTTATGGATTACATATTCCAGGGCTATAGGGATCATGGTGCACCTTCGTCAATGAGGTCATGGGTAGATGACCCTGATGTGCTACCTGCTTTTACGGGGAATGAAGTTGATGTTCGGGATAATCATGATCCGGATGCTTCTTCAAGGGGGAACTAGACAGACAATATGACCCATCTCTAACAGGTGATGACTTTCTCAAAGATTTATTCAGCAATAGACTGCCACCTCACTCATAGTGACCAATCTGTATTAAAACCTTGTATGAAACTTCTGTGTACATAAATAAATAAAGGCTTGTTGATTAAACAACTTGTAATAGTGCACTAATAATTAAAATAAGATACTTTGACTTTTTAAATCTTTTCCTTTTTTTTATCTTGACATTTTTTTCTTTTTTTTAATTTGGACATTTTTTTATACTTTAACTTTTCCTTTTAAATAACTACATATTTGCACAAAAGCATGGCCATGTTGAATTCATTTCAAACAAATTTGACATGGATTCAATAGAACCAAAACCCATACAGATTAGGTCTAATAATATTGCACTTCAAACTTACTTCGACTCGGATTAACAACTTTAGACCTAATTAGACATGGATTTTCCCTTTCCTTAAGCCATCTGGACTTTGACATTCAAAGAATTAACTTTCCAATAAATCCCAAGTGATTACATCCTACACAACCTCAATTAACCCAAAATTTTAATTTAGCTTTTTCCATTGTGAGCGGGGATTTTCGTGCCCACTCCCGATGGAATGGTTCTTGCGACTTCTGCACTTTAGTCTCAGGGCCTTAGAGAATACAAGTCTAAATCCGGAGAAAAAGGAATTGCCACTTGGATGGGCCAGGAAAAAGAAAGGGGTGGATGACTTAATTCCTAAGGAATCCCCAGCCTTCTAATGGGTTCAGAAAGTTGGGTACGTGTGGGGAAGGTGAGAAATAGCCTAGCACCCCCACAATGCCTGGTCATTTGAACCGGCCTCCTTTGCAGGTCTTAATATTATAAAATTCTTAAAAATAATGATATTATCCATACTACATGCAATCATAAGAATAAATAAATACTTTATTAAAATCACAACAATGTCCAAACAAAAATAAATAAATGGACACCCGTCCGAGGATGAAAATATGTCCTTACATTGTCTATGTCTAAAACTAAATAGGACACCCAAAGAAATGTGGAAATGTGTCCTTTACATTGGATCCAAAACTTTAAAACTAACTAAATTACATGATGCTCACAATATGAGGTACCGAGAACATGGAAACATACATCTTACAATAGTTTGAAACCAAAGCAAATCAATAAAAATAACCAACCATTTATTATAAGTAAATTAATCATTAAGGACATGAAACATCAATCAAAATATAAAATAAATATTCATCTAATTTAAATAAAGCAATAAGCATATAAATTTAGGGTTTATGCATCAATTAGGGTTTCTTGAATAACATTAGGGTTTCATAGGTTTTATGTTTAACAATTAAGATTTTTTAATTACTGGATTAGTCAACTAAGAAATATTTAATACAAAAGAAATAACATGGCTATTGGATGGACAAAGAGGTTGAATTAAAGATTAGATTTGAAATAAATTACGGTTTGAATCTAAAGAATGGATGTTTTAGATTTAGGGTTTTGAAAGTTTTATGAAAACAATGTTAAGGTTTAGGGTTTAAGTAAATAAAATTGAAGCTCATGAAAATAGGATTAAAAGTTAAGTATTTGGGAAGAATAGGCTACTGTCAATTTTAGAAAAATAAAATTGATTATGTTTTTGAGAAAACAGATTATTGTTTTGTGGCATTAGAAAAATGCAATTAGGGTTTTAAGCTTCAGAGATTAGTTTAATGGGTATTAAGAAATTAGGGTTTTGAAAAAATAATTTTTATGATTTTAAATAGAGACTAGATGATAAATAAAATAATTGATCAGTGTACTCAAATAAAAACCCATCTATTGTATGTTTAAATAACTGATCAAACTAAATAATGAGGCTAATGTAAATATGAACAAGTTAATAGAAACTCAAACCTCCATTGTTGGTTCCACCACAATTTTAATTCAGGTTGAACAATAACAAAGACAGTGTGTGCTGCCTTTTTATGAATTGTTTATTGTTTGCTGCCTCTTGCTCCTTCACAAATCCAAGGTTCTGAGTAAATTGTTAAGAAGAGTCTGAATAATTCTTGAGTAAAAATCCCTCCTCTGTGTTTTTTAAATATGGTATTTATAGGCAATTAAAATAAAAAACCCTAGTATGTTAAGGAAATTAAAAATTATTTTGGAAATAAAATATAAAATCAAGTAAAATAAGGTATCAATAAAAACTGCGCACGGGCTCGTGCGAGACTGGCGCTAAGCGAGCTAGGGGCGAGTTGTTGCTGGGCGCGGGCAAAATTGTGCGCGAGGAGCAATTTCGCCGCAGGTTTTGCCTGCGGCAAATTGGCCTATGGTCAATTCATCGCGCTAGCAACTTTCGTCGCCGATTTTTTTATTATATATATATATATATTTTTAAAAATAAATAAATAATAAATAAAAAGTAAAATAAACATTATATTTAAATAAATAATAAATATTTATAAATAATAAATAATATAAATAAATAATAAATAATATAAATCAAAAGAAATATTAAATATTAAAATAAATAATATATATCACAAAAATTATTTCGGACTGTTTTAAAATCTTTTGACTATATTGGATAAAAAATTAAGGGTCTAAAGCCATCCTTAATTCTTCTTTATAAAATTAATTGCAATTTTCACACTCACCATGACTGAGGCTAATTTAAAGAAGATGAAAAATTTACTCAAGAATATCAAGGCTAGACATTGGGAACAAGCATCGTGGTCACAACTTAGTATGTTGAAGTGCTTTCAAAATGTGAAGTTGGACCAATACATGCCATGACTTATTTTTGGGATGTGAAAACTAGGACCTTCAAGATAAAAAAATTTTGAAATATGTCCTATGATTGAGGAATTCCAAGGGTATCCAAGCAATTGACCAATAGTATTGCCCATATTTACTTTCAAAACTCAACAAAAGATGTTGTTGTTGTTTTAGCTTTCAAAACCTGAAGCTCTGTAATTAACCAGAGGTGAGAAAATTCTGCTCCATCCCTTAATCATTTTTTGCACTTCTAACTTAGCTCCCACAAAAGATTAGGGGTGCATGTGTCTACTTATACCTGCTTGGTCAATTCTTGCTCATTTTTTCTGATAGCAACATCGATCCGCGAGTTTTGGATATTATGAATCAAATGGAAGGAGGATTGTCGCCAATACCTGTGATCTTAGATGAAACTCTAGTTTGGTTGGACCAATTCAAAATAGAGTCTTCAAGAAGATTGACTGGGAGTCCTCTACTACTTCAGGCGATCGCCTAAATCATCCTTTTGGGTTTTCAATTTAGACTTTTATTATTATTTTTTATTGCTCTAATTTTTGTCTAGCCCGCCCTTATTGGTTTTCAGAACTAGCGAGCTATCCTAATTTTTGCCTAGACTGCCCTTGCGGGTTTTTAACCTAGTGAACGTTTGGTGGGTTTTTAGAACTAGCTCACCACCCTAATTGTTAGTTAGGCTGCCCTTACGGGTACCTAACGGGCTTTCTTTTTCTTCTTTTTTAATGGGTATGTCTATCCTTTTATAGATTTGGCTACAAAAGCACCTCTGCTTTCTTGACACCCGTCTATGGACATCACCAAATATCTGCCATGGCATCATTCCATCAGAAAATTGCTCTATCCTTCTTCTTCAGTGCTGACTGGATTGATTGGATTCATTCACGAGCCCTGATCAACATTTGTTGGTTGGTGTCGTGGTGAAAGATTACTCATGTCACCATTCAGACATATCTGATGTATGTCCCACTTGCTACTCTTTATACAGGCACTTGCTATGATCCTCATCATCTTGATTGCCAGTATGAAGCTGAGCCTCGAGGTTCTAAGTTCACACCTAATTTGGACTTGCCTCGTCTGACTGAAGCTTTCTTGGATCGATTAAAGCAAAGCTGACCTGCACGCTACACTTATCGTCTGCCATATATTTTACACTTGTCAATTTTGGGATAAATAATGTTAGGATGAACAACAAAAGTTAATAAAAGATGTTTTCTTTCCTTTTTATAATTTGTCATCTCCTTTTACTGTCGTGATATTTATTTTACCTTAATGGTCAGAAAATTCAAAATAATGCACATAGAATAATTTTAAAACAAATTATGTTTATTAAATTAGGGAACAACAAAAAACATTAAGCCAGCATAAACAAGATCACCCCTATCACCAACTAGCCCTTTCAGGTTTTCTAATTGACAATTTTCACTCATTTAGCCCTAATTGTTGCCTAGCATGCCCTTTTGATTTGCAAAACTAGAGAGCCGCTCAAACTTTGCCAAGGTTGCCCTTTTAGGTTTTCAAACTTTGCCAAGGTTTTTAAACATAGAACCTCTTCAACTTGTCAATATTTGCTGGCTCACTAAACTCATTTTTATCCATGTCTGACAACTTGACTACACCCTTGCTCATGACTTGCTTCACAACATATGAACCTTCCTAGCTAGGTTTAAACTTCATTCTCTGGTCGAAGACATTAGGCTTGCACTACTTTAAGACTAAGTTACCGATTTTAAGCTTTCTAAAATTAACCCTTCTGTTGTAAGCTATAGCTATTTTTCTTTGATACAGCCTGTGATGATACAATGCCTTCAACCTTCTTTCTTCTAATAAGACCAGCTATGCGTATTGGCTTGCTACCCATTCAGTCTCGGGCAATTTCACTTCTAGGACCACCCTTAGTGATTTGATTTCAATTTCAATTGGCGATACGACTTCCATCCCATAAACCAAAGAAAATGTCATCATTCCAGTCGGGGTTCGCATACTGGTCCTATATCCTCATAAAGCGAAAGGAAGCATTTTTGACCAATCCTTATATGTCTTAGGCATCTTGGATAGGATTTGCTTAATTATCTTGTTTGTCACTTCTACTACACCATTAGCCTTTGTTATATAAGGTGAAGACCGGTGGTGATGGATTTGGTTCTTCAAGAATAAATCCCTAACTGCTCCATGAAACTACACCTCATTGTCTGATATCACAATGTGTAGGACCCTATATATGCATATAAAGTTCTTCTCAATAAACTTGACCATCTGCCTTGCCCCCAGCTTGTTGAAAGATCCAGCTTCAACACACTTTGAAAAATAATCAATCGCCACTACGATGAATCGGTGACCATTTGAAGCAGCAGGATGTATTTCCCCAATGATGTCAATTCTCCAAGTTTCAAAAGGCCAGGGTGAAGACATAGAATATAATTCTTCGAGAGGTATATGGTTCAAGTTACCATGCATCTGGCACTACTGATATTTTCATACAAAATCAATGCAGTCTTTTCCATGGTCAACCAATAGTAGCCTTTTCAGATTATGTTCTTTACTCAGGCCAAACTGTTCATATGGGGTCCATAACTTTCGGCATATATTTTAGACATGATCTGCTCAACTTCAGACTTCCTCAAGCACCTCAAATGCACTCCATCAGGCCATCTTTGGTATAACTCTCCATGAAAGGTGATGTATTATAAAGACTATTGCCTTATGGCTCTTCTCTCTTCCTTTGTTGCATTATGCGGATACTCCCTACTTTCCAAAAATTGTTGTATGGTGTCATACCATGCATCATGGTCCATGTTTGTTTCCATGACTATTTCAAACTAATAACAAGGAGTAGACAAACTGGTCAAAACTAGAGGCTTAAGAAATAACTTAACAGCATCTTCCCATACCGAAGCCAGGGTGGCTAAGGCATCGACCATCTAGTTCTCTTCCCTTGGCAAGTGTAAGAATTTGCACTCCTTGAAATTCTTCCTTATTAAGGTCAAATAGTCATGGTATGGGTTCAATTTTTCTTCCTTCATCTCTCACTGACCATTCACCTGAGATACTACGCAGAGAATCCCCAAAGACCTATACCTTGTCCACCTTCATTATCATCAGGGTTTCCAGGCTAAAAATGCAACCTTCATACTTGACCATGTTTGTGGTTGCTTTGAACTTCAACTTCTTAGCAAGAGGAATGAGCTCCCCTTTGGGCGATTCCAAAATTAACCCTAGACCAGTACCTTTTCTGTTTACTGTTCTATCAAAGTACACATTCCATCCCTGTACCTATATGGACTCTAAATGTTCATCGGGGAATTCTAACATCACCTCCTCATTGTCTAGGAATGGCTGTTGGGCCAAGAATTCTGCTACTGCTCTACCTTTAATGGTTTTCCTGGTTATATATTCAATCTTAAATTCTTCCAAAATAATCAACCATCAATCGCACTTTCCAATCAATGAAGGTGTTTCCCTTAAGTATTTTACTGGATCCATCCTGGAAATTGCTTACACATTATAAGTCTAACAGTAATGCTGCAACTTGTTAGATGACTAAACCATAGCTATGCATGTCTTTTCAATGATACTATACTTGATTTGATAAGGTAGGAGCTTTCTACATATGTAATAAATTGCATACTCAACCCCGATTCATCTGCTTGCGTGAGCATTGCCCCTATTGATTCTTCCTCTATTGCTAAGCATATTAATAAAGGTCTACCGAGTTTAGGTGGCTTCAAAATAGGTGGATTAAGCAAATATTACTTAATACGCTCAAAGGTCTTTTGGCATTCATCATTCCACTTGACTGGCTGGTTGTTTTTAAAGATGGGTTCACAGATTGTTGTAAACTTTGATATGAACCTGCTAATGTACTATAACCTGCCAATAAACCCCCAAACTTCTTTTTCCGTCTTAGGGACTGGCATATCACAGATTGCCTTAACTTTGTCAGGGTCAATCTCAATGCCATTTGGACCAATCACATGTCCTAATAACTTGCTTGATGTAACCCCAAATACACACTTCTTCAGTTTCAACCTTATCTTGTACTTTACTGCCCTTTTAAAAAACAATTCTAAATTCTGAAAATGTTGCTCCCTCGTATCCTACTTCGCCATCATATCATCCACATATACCTCAACATCTTTGTGAATCATGTCGTGAAACAAAGCGGTAGCCATCCTCTGGTAGGTTGCTCTAGCATTCTTTAACCCAAATGGCATCACCTTATAATAGAATATACCACATGTAGTAATGAAGGTAGTTTTCACTTTATCCTTTTAGGCTATTAACACTTGATTACATCCAAAAAATCCCTCTACAAATGAGTGTAACACGCTAGAGGCTACACTATCAATAAGGACATCTATATGGGGTAAAGGGAAATTATCTTTAGGGGACGCTTTGTTCAAATCTCTATAATCCGCACAAACCCTAATTCTTCCATCTTTCTTTGGCACATGAACTATATTAGCTAACCACTCTAGATAGTCTATTACCTCAAGGAACTTAACTTGTATTTGCTTAGTGACTTCTTCTTTAACCAGTTCTGCCCATTCTAGCCTTAAATGTCTTAGCTTTTGTTTGACAGGTTTCATGTGAGTGTAAGTAGGAATCAAATGTTCAGCTATATCTCAATAATTCCCAGGCATATCCTCATAATAAAGAGCAAAGACTTCTTAATATTTCTTAAATATTTTTTCAAATCTCTCTCTCTCTCTTGGTCGAATGTTTTGCTAATATTTTTAGGATTATTAGTTGTTCCCAAATTTAATGTTTTTATGTCAACAAAATTAGTATTAAAAATGCTTATGTAATCACTACTTGAATGTATGCAACCATCAGGAAAAACGTCACACAAGTAAACAAAATAAAACTTTATTACATTCATCTTGGAAAAGAAAACACTGTCATCTTCATACAAAGCAAACAAATTAAAATCAAAATCAAAATCAATGTTCTCAAAATCATAAACTAAAACATCATCAAATTTTTCTTCAGCTAAAGCAGTGATTTCCTCTGAGGTCTTTTCAACTTGTAGGGCAACTTGCTTCTTCTCTTCTTGGCTAGGTTTCTTACCAGCTGGCAGGACAAGCTCTTTCTTCATTTGTTCCACCAGTCCAGTAACATCTGCAAAGATCTCAAAACCTGAGATTAGCTTTCCCATGAACATGACTGGCTCAGGCTTTCCTTGGAGTGGTCCTATGTCTAGAACTTTGACAAAAACCTCCTAAGTGGTGAGAAGCTCATCTTCTCAGTCTTGATTGGTTGAACTACTTTGTTAGCTTCATCATATCCCAAACCCTTCCTGGTAGTCTGAGTCATAAAATTTAGAAGTTCTGTCACACTTGTTTTCGCTTTTCCAAGGCTAGTGTCGAGTAGGTAGTTCATGTTCCTCATCATGGCTAGGACTTTGGAGCCCACCACTTAATCATCATAAATTACTGCTACTTGGAACCCATTGAGAGGCCTCTCAATCATTAAACCATTCATAACATCATTATCTTTCGCCTCAATGACTACTGTCTCATCCCTATTTGAAAACTTGATCTTTTGAAGGAGAGTAGAGGGAACTCCACCAAGAGGATGAAACTTGGGTCGTCCCAATAGTAATGCAAAATTGACAAGGATATCCAGGACCACAAATTTAACCATGGATTCGATGGCACTAGCCTTTACAACAGCTTTAAAGGTTCCTTTAGAATGCCTCTTGGAATTGCCATAAGCTCTGATTGTTACCTCGGTTGGGCTCAAATCCCTTGTTGACATAGCTAGCTTGGGAAGAATTTTGAGTGGGTAAACATTGATGGCAGATCAATCATCAACCATTACACACGGAGTTCTCTTCCCCTTGACCTCAAATTTGATAAAGAGTAGGCAGATGTGGTCTCTTCCCTCCTCTAGTAAGTTAGCATCTGAAAATGACACCATCACCACATCAATCTTGTTCTTCTTTTGATCCTCTTCACACTTCATCACCCCTTCAATCTTCATAAAATTAACTAGCTCCTCTGGTGTTACGGAAGTGGAAATTGACATTTTGGCCATAACTTTGGCCATTGTTTCTCGATTTTTTTTGATGTAGAGAGAAAATCCCAAATATTGATACTAGCTTGCATTCTCTTCAACTGTTGAAGAACAACATCGTCTTCTTCTTCTTTGTTCCCCGCTTTGACATCCTTCTTGTGAGCGGGGATTTTGGCCCACACTCCTGATGGAATGATTCTTGCAACTTCGGCACTGTTTAGGCTCGGGACCTTAGAGAACATGGGCCTAAGCCCGGAGAAAATGGAGTCGCCACCCGGATTGACCGGGAAAAAAAAGGGGTGGATGACTCAATTTCTAAGGAATCCCCAACCCCCTAATGGGTTCAGAAAGTTAGGTACATGTGGGAAAGGTGAGAAATAGCCCAGCACCCCCATAACACCCGGTTCATTGGAACCGGCCTCCTTTGCAGGTCTTAATATTATAAAATTCTTAAATATAACAATATTATCCATATTACATGTAACAATTAAAATAAAACATCATTATATTAAAATCAAAGCAATGTTGAAACAAAGCAAATAAATGGACTCCCATTCGAGGGTGGAAACATGTCCTTACATCGTTCATGTCTAAACTAAATAGGACACCCACCGAAAGGTGGAAACATGCCCTTTACATTAGTCCAAAAACTTTAAAATAAAATAAATGACATGATGCTCACGAGATAAGGTACCCAAAAATATGAAAACATACCACTTACAATTTTAATACCAAAACAAACAAATAATAATTATAATAATAAAGAAAATATCTATCCATGAAAAATTAAATAAATCAAATTAAGTAAATCAAGCATTGAAATTAAATAAATCAACCATGAAAACATATAATAAACTATATAATCAAATCTAAAATTAAATAAAACAATAAATATATAAATTTATGGTTTTCCAGAATTTAGGGTTTCTAGAATTTAGGGCTTTGGAATTCAGAGTCTGGAATTAGGGTTTTTGGGTTTAACTTACTGCCTTAAAAACATAATTTTGGATTTGGAGAGATAAATTAAGGTTTTGGAAAAATAATCAATATTTTGGAGTTGAATAATGAAATGGTTTAGGCTTTTGGATAAAAATAGTTTCAGGTTTTGAGTTTTAATAAAATAATTTACGGTTCTTCAGGTAAAGTAAAGAAAATAGATTCTAATAATTAGTTTAAATCCTCGATGGCTAATGGATAGTTTTATGTTTTTTATGAAACTTGCAAGTGGCATTACGAACAGCAACTGATCAAGCAAACAATTAAAGTTATTAAAACAAAAATCAATTTACTGCATGTTCAAAGATCAAGGCACTGCATGTTCAAAGATCAAGTTACTACATGCATGTTCTTATTAATCAGAGAAAACGAAGCTACTATGAGCAAGAATAATTTACAATTAAAAATCAAACCTGTGTAGTCAGTTCCACCAAATTGATTTCTGGATGAACAATAACAAAGCCAATGTTGCTGCCTTTGATGGATTGATAATTGATGAATGCTTGCTGCTAATCTTCTCTATTTGTTGCTCCATCTCTTCTATTTTGTTGCTTAGTCTATCTTTATATTAATTATTGACCTCCTTAATGTCAATTGCTACCCTTGTTAATGTTCCTTGCCATCTCTCTTAAATTCTGAAATGTTATTATTCATATGCCCTAACCTCACTCAGAATCCTTAACCCTAATATTAATCCATCTGTGAGCGGGGATTTTCACCCCCACTCCCGGTGGAATAGTTCTTGCGACGTCGGCACTGTTTAAGCTCGGGGCCTTACAGAACACGGACCTAAGTCCGGAGAAAATGGAGTCGACACCCTGACGGGCCGGGATAAAGAAAGGGGTGGATGACTCAATTCCTAAGGAATCCCCAACCCCCTAATGGGTTCTGAAAGTTGGCTACGTGTGGGGAAGGTGAGAAATGGCACCAGCCATTAGACCCTTAATTTTTGACCCAATCCGGTCCAATATGTTTTATTTAGTCTAAAATGATTTTTGTTGTCTAATTGGTCCAAAATAATTTTTATTAAATAATTTTTGCTTTAGTATCTAATTTTTTTAATAAAAAATAGAAATAAACAAATGAAAAATAAAAATAAAAATCGGAGTCGGAAAAATTCGCGACGAAAAAATCATCGCGCGGGCCCGTGGGCATTTCGCCGGCAGGAAATTCCTGCGGGTGAAATCACTGTGCTATTTCGCATGCAGAAATTTTCTGCCTGCGAAATATCTTACGGGCCCGCTCCGCGCGCGCTGCCGCAGATTTATGCGGCAAAATTTTTTTCAGCAGTGTAAATTTTTCGAACCCTAATCCAATTAGATTTTGGTTTCTTTTTTTTTTTTATTAATATTACTTACCTTAACTAATTAGGAATAAACAACCTTAAACCACTATAAATAAGGACCAAAGACAATTAGAAAAGGGGAGGCAAAAATCCAAGAGGAGTTTGGAAAATTTGAAACCAAATCAAGGAAGGAAAAGAAGAAATTCAATTCAACTTTTTTTTGGAACAGTAGTAGCACGATTTAGAGGATTCAAAGGCAAAAAAAGCTTGTCTTTGGAGCTAGTTCATCTAAGAAGAATTGCTTTTGGAGAAATCATCAAAAGAAGATATGTGTTATTTAATTTTCTTTAATTGTTTTTTTTACAAGGTAGCAAATCTATGAAATCAAAATTAAAAACCTTTGAACTTTAATTTAGTTTTTCTAAAGCCAAAAAAAAAAACCTTATTTCGTTGGTTTATCTTCCAAAAGGCTTAAAATTGTTATTTTTTCTTCTTAAAAACCTTAAAACTCTAATTGAACATATTTTTCAACAAAACTAAGATGTAAATTCTGCTTCTTTTAAAATTTTAAAGTAGGTTCTATTTCATTCAAAAAGTCTTCTAAAACATCTTTTCTACTTATAAAAACTTTAATTTATTTGTTTAAATTCATAAAACTTCATTAAATTATCAAATTGATTTCTAAAACCCTAAAAATTATTCACCACCCGTGACCCTACTTCTAAATCCTAAAATCCAAAATTCAACTTTTAAACCCAAAATAATGATAAAGTATTTTAAAGTGTTTAAAACCCTAGTTTTATGATATCATCATTCAAACCTTAATTTTGTTAATCAAAGAGTCTTACCAACCCTTTAAAACATAAAATCCTAATTTATTTTAATTCCATAAAAAGTCACAGTAGCCATAATTGGACTTTTATTTGCTTTATTCAATTCCATACTTGATTATGCTTTGATTTATTTCTTATGCTTTAATTTATTTAATTTCAATACTTGATTTATTTAATTTATCATGGATGGATGTTTATTTTATATTTTGATTAATAGCTTTGATGAATGATTTATTTATGATGAATGATTATTTATTTTTATCAATTAATTTAGATTTCCAAAAGTTGTAAGAGGTATGTTTCCACTTGGTGGGTACCTCATTAGTTAAACATCATGTATTTTAATTTGCTTTTCTATTTTAGAACCTATGTAAAGGGCATGTTTCTACCTTTTCGGTGGGTGCCCTATTTAGGCATGTGATGTAAGGACATGTTTCCATCCTTGGATGGGTGTCCATTTATTTTCTTTGTTTGGACATTGTTTTGATTTTAATATATTTATGCTTTATTTTAAATATTGTGTGTAATATGGATAATGTTATTATATTTAAGAATTTTATACTATTAAGACCTGTAAAGGAGGCCGGTTCCAATGAACCAGGCATTGTGGGAGTGTTGGGCCATTTCTCACCTTCCCCACACGTACCCAATTTTTGGAACCCATTAGGGGGTTGGGGATTCCTTAGGAATCGAGTCATCCACCCCTTTCTTTTTTCCCCGCGCGTCCGGGTGGCGAATCCATTTTCTCCGGACTTAGGTCTGTGTTCTCTAAGGCCCCGAGCCTAAACAGTGCCGAAGTCGAAAAAACCATTCCACCGGGAGTGGGGGCAAAAATCCCTGCTCACAGTGGTGACTCCACTGGGGATAAGAGAAGTTGATTCCGTTGGTCTTTATATTATTCTTTTCTTTCTTATAATGATATTATCCATTGCATCATATTAGATTACATTGTGTGCGTGAGTTAGGACGCCCGTGTTACCCGTGTTATGTTATGTAAGGGATACCATACTTTCACTCAAGGTATGGAGATCAAGCATGGCATAACCACTCATAGCCTCGTACCATTTGATATATACTTGCTATGGGAACCTAAGCCTTTTAACCCAAAGACTAAAGCTCATGTAATTGGCCTAGTTACATTCCTTAGGTTTTACCCCAAATGCATGTTGTTTGACTATGGTTAGTTTATCTTAGCCTAAATCATGGCTTATTTGGTTTGTTCTTTTTTCTAATATGACCTAAGTATATTGTAAGCTCAAAATAAACTTTTCTCTAAAATCCAAAAGACCAAAACTATTTTTAAAATCATTCAAGATGGTCTTTGGACATAATACTTTTCTAAAAAATAAATAAATAAATTCTTTGGCCCATGGCCCAAATACTAAGCCCAAAATCCATTTTTCTAAAATCTTTTACAATGGGCTTAGAAACAAAACTATTTTCACCCAACATTTTCTTACAAAGAGCTTGCAAAAATATTTAGGTCAATTATGAAATACCAAAAATCAATTGTGGGCCTAGTTTACACTAAGAATAAATTAACCATGGGCTTGTTTTTGGCATGAATCATTAGTTACCTTTTTCAAGTGAGAAATCTATTTATAATAAACCTCTTAATTTCATTTTAATCCAGCATAGCATAAAAGCTACTTTAGTTGGATAAATGGATTAAAACCTAATTAATGGGAATTATCATGGATTGATTTCCATTTTCGAAAATACAACTATTGGTTGAAATGTCCGTGGGAATTATTCGAAAGCAAGACACCCCATGTTGGCATTTTGTTAACCATATACCTAGGAAAAGAGACTTGCCATTCATGTATGGATGTTATAAGGTTGGAAGGAACGTCCTATTTTTATCTGTTGATTGTTTGTGCATACATGCATACATGCATACATTTGCATCTCATATCATTGATCCTCTCTGGCTCACAGCCCTGGATTATGAAAGTTCAAAAGCATACGACAATCCGACTTACGCCGGAGATGAAGTGTCTAGCAACGACTCAATCACTTGCTCACCAAAAATAATGGAACCCGAAAAAATCCAAAGAATGGTGGATGATGTCCTCAACGCCAAGATGGAAGAAATAAAAGAGGCCATGGCTGAGACCATGAAGAACCAATTGACTGAAATCTTAGAGAATCATGTCGAGGCATCTGCTAGCACTAAAAAACCAAAGGACAAAGGGAAGACTAAAGTTAGTGAAGTGGTTTTTGATGATGAAAAGATGATCATTGATGATGACGATGATTGGGCTCAATACTACCAAGAGGTTCAAGAAAAGAAGAAAGAACCGAAGGCTGTTGAGAAGGCAACTATTGAAAAGACCAAGACATCCGATGTTGAAAAGAAGATTGCTGATTTAGAAAAGAAATTTGAGAAGAAGCTGAAAATCGAAGAGAAGTCTGAGATCAACAAACTATTTGAACAAGATGATGAGGTCCCTTATAAGTTCAAGATGCCTTCCTTTGCTAAGTACAATGGCACTGGAAATCCCCATCTTCATGTGAAGCAGTATATCACTGCCATGTAATCTGCCCGAGCTACTAAGGCTCAAACCCTAAGGTACTTTATGCTCTCATTGGACCCTGTTGTCCAAAATTGGTTCAATACCTTAGATGATGGAACACAAAAGAGTTGGGATCTACTTTGCAAAGCCTTCATCCAATAATATGGATATAATGTTGAGTTAAAAGTTACTTTAATGGAAGTGGAGTCCATAAGGCAAAGGCCAAATGAGAATTTTGTGGACTATGTGAAGCGATGAAGAAACAAGGCCGCTTTACTCAAGAAGAGGCCTGATGAATCCGATCAAATAAGGATGATTGTGAGAGGGGTGTTGCCTAGTCTTCGTGAGAGGATGTCTCATACACTCATTCGTGATTTCAAATACCTTCTCCAAGCTGGTTTGCAAATTGAAGAATGGGAAAGGGAGAAGAGCCGATTTGCAACAAAAAGGAACAAGAGAGGGAGATATCAACCTGGTAGCCAAAGCATGCAAAAGACCATCGGTGTTAATGCTACTAACCAAGAATAAGGAGACAATTTTCAGATCTGGGGAAGCTTTTGTCTTGGGTCTTCGATAATCTACAAAAGAAAGGGTTGTTACAACCATTGGCTCCTCGACCTTTACCTAGTCCATTACCCCCAAAATTTGATACTAAGGCTTTTTGTCAATTTCATCAAACTCAAGGATATGAGACTGATAGGTGTACCCGATTAAAGCATGAGATCCAAGATTTGATTGATAGTGGCAAGCTACCCGAGCCGGATAAGCCCAATACCAAAGAGAACCCTTTGCCTAAATTTGGAAGAGTGCCACCACCAGCAACCTTTATGGTGGGAAAAGGATTGGAAGAAGATTTTGTTTTATCCTCTTTTCAAGATGAGAATGTTGAAGATGTGAAAGGAAAAGAAGCCTAACTCAATGAACTTTCCTTAGCTTGAATGTTGCTTTTCAATATTACTTTATTTAATATTTTGGAACTATTGTGTTTTTCAAATTTAAAGTTGTTTGAATAAATTACTTTCATCAAAAATTTTGTTGGTCTTTGTTCATTTTGGTGCTCGACCAATGAGGAATCTAGCTTGATAAATTCATGAATTAATATATTTATGCATCATGACTTGAATGACTTTACTAGGTGAGGGAATGGCTCTATAGCATGGAGTTGTGTATGCTTACTTAGAGAGGGCTCCTGCATAATTACCTTTGTCTAGGTCCTAGTCAGTCTTAGAACATGCTTTGACAAACTTTTGAGGAGAAATTGAACTCTACTTATTTAAGAGAGAAATGATCTAGGCATTGTTTGGTTAGCCAACAACTAGTATCCACCCAATTAAATATCAATCCCTAGTTGTCCCTTTGAACCTTCATAAAATTTTAGCTTTCTTTTTATTGGCTTACAAACCCCAATAACCTACCCTGAGCTGTTGTGATACTTTTGACAAGTCTTATGATTACTAAGATGAATAGGCAAGAAGATCAAAGAAAGCAATGATTAGTCAAGATTATGAGGATAGTTGAAGTTTCAAGACCATGAAGATAGTTGAAGTTCTCAAGACCATGAAGATAGTTGAAGTTCTCAAGATCATAAGGATAGTTGATGTTCTCAAAACCATAAGGGTAGTTGAAGTTTTCCTAAAATCTCTAATATATCAACATCAACATCAGAGTAACAAATGATTTATCCCTATTAAAGAAGATTTATGTTACTCCACTTATCCATTATTGGAAGCCCAAGTTAGTACAAACCAAGACAACTCTTTTTAGAGCTAAAAAAACAAAAAAAGAGAAAAGAAGAAAAGAAAAGAAAAAAAAAAAGGAAAAGGAAGAAAGATAAAATCTAAAAAGGTGGTTCAAAAAGCCAACTAAGTTCTCTTTTACCTAAGACAACAAAAGGCTTCCATTTTATGGATTGACTTGAATTGGTCCCAACACAACCAAAGATTCAATCAAAATCGAAGAAAAAGGAGGAAGACCATCCAGTTCTTGAAAGTTCTATACTTGATAGTCCTACAAGAAAGAAGGACAAAATGATAAAAGAAAGGGAAGAGTAAGGAAAGAGAAAGAAAAGAGAAGAGTAAGAAAAATAAAGAGGAAAAAAGGGAAAAGAAGAAAAGAAACAGATTTGGGTCTTAAACTTTTTGCAAGGGCAAAAACTGTCCTAATCAAGATCCAGATTAATGCCAAGAAGATAGAAGGAATTTAGAGTCTCGAAAGATTGCTCCCAACTGTCTAAAGTTCCAACAAGAAATTTGTAGTGTGAGGGTTTGTCCATTGTGTCACACCAACTCCAATCTCAAAATGGCCTCCACTTTAACCCATGTCCCTTATAGACCCCGTTTCCAGCCTATCAAAGACCTGTTGATCTCTCTTGGTAGGTAGAGTCTATTAGTGGAGATAATTTAGATAAGCATGCATATGAGATAGAAAATATTTAAACTCAAAAGAGACCTTTGGCCAAGCAATGTGTATGTGGCTATCTGAAGTGCAACAGTTCTTGCTTAAATAGAAATGATTCCCGAGTTTAGTAAGGTAACTAGGGTTGTCATGTTATAGATATATTAATTTGGAAAAATCAAGTCCTGAGGTACATTGACATCGATTTGGCAAAGCCAACATTTGATTTCAAAATCAAAATTAAAAAAAAAAGAGAGTGTTTTGTCATACAAAGCCTTAAAGTTAAGGGAAGTATGTTGAATTGATTATTGGCAAGGTCATGAAGAAACTACCAACTGATAAGCTGAAACATAGTTTGAAATGGATACATCCCTGACTCTGCTGCTTAGGGTCTCCACCACTCATGTTTTCAACATCTTGAAGGTAAAAGCCAAATGCAAAGCTTTTGATCATTTCAATGCGAGACTTGAACGAGCATTAAAAAGGAACCAATGAGAACACTTCTGCTAATCACCTTGGTCTGTGAGTCGATGGAATGACTGTAAGTATTATTCATGCATATCATGCATACATGAGCATATTATATCGCACTTTCTTGTCTTAATGAACAGCAAACACCCTACGAATTAAAGAATCAAAAGAAGATATTGAATCAAGGGGGCATGGAAAGCCTATTCGCTTGTGGAAGCCCCAGTCACTTTGCAAAGAGAAGAAATGCGTGCTTATGCAAAGAACTAGACAAGAAAAACATCAATCAAAGCTTGCATGAAAGAAAAAAATCCTTGGGGGGCAAGGAAAGGATATAAGATCCAATCAAAATTGGAGAAAAAAGGAAAAGCAGTTGCAAGGGAAAAGTGGTTAAAGTGCAAAAACTCCCTTGGAAGATCAAAACAAGGAAAACATGAATCAAGAAAGACATGGCCAAGCCAAATCAAGCTTGGCCATGTCACCTCAAAGGAAATCTTGGCAGAACATGACATGGGTAGAAGACACGGCCAAGCCACTGGCCGTGTCTCATCTAAAGGGCAAAACCAAGAAAGACTAAGCAAAGAGAGAAGGGAAGTAGTAGGTGACACTGGCAGGAGACACGGCCAAGCCACTGGCCGTGTCCCATCCTAAGCTAAGAATAAAGAAGAACCAAAGAAAAAACATAGAAGCTGACACACCCAGGGGACACGCCCAAGCCACTGGCTGTGTCACTCCCATCTTCAAACAACAAAGAAGACCCGATCACAAAGGATGAAGATCCATTTTCAAGGGTGAAGACCCGATCTCAAAGGATGAAGATCCATTTTCAAGGGTGAAGACCCGATCCCAAAACCCAATTTTTCCTTAGGTCCAGAACCTAGAATTATCCTTGAGTCCAGAACTCGAACATGGTCTAGAACCCAAAATTTCCTTAGGTCCAGAACCTAGAATCTCCCTTGAGTCCAGAACTCGAATCGGGTCCAGAACCCAAATTTTTCTTAGTTCCAGAACCTAGAATTATCCTTGAGTCCAGAACTCGAACCGCGTCCAGAACCTAAATTTTCTTTAGGTCGAGAACCTAGAATTATCATTGTGTCCAAAACTCAAACCTGGTCCAGAACCCAAATTTTCCTTAGGTCCAGAACTTAGAATTATCCTTGAGTCCAGAACTCGAACCGGGTCCAGAACCTAAATTTTTCTTAGGTCCAGAACCTAGAATTATCCTTGAGCCCAGAACTCGAACTGGGTCCAGAACCCAAATTTTCCTTAGGTCCAGAACCTAGAATTATTCTTGAGTCCAGAACTCGAACATGGTCTAGAACCCAAAACCTCAACCGTTTCATCAAAAATTAAGTCTTATTGCTTTTTACTCTCTTTCACTAAGGTTTCAGATCATTTAAGCAGGGGGCAAACTGTAGACCCTTAATTTTTGACCCAATCCGGTTCAATATGTTTTATTTAGTCTAAAATGATTTTTGTTGTCTAATTGGTCCAAAATAATTTTTACTTTTGTATCTAATTTTTTTTCATAAAAAATAGAAATAAACAAATAAAAATAAAAATCGGAGTCGGAAAATCAGCGACAAAAAAATCGTCGCGCGGGCCCGTGGGCATTTCGCCTGCAGGAAATTCCTGCGGGCTACATCACTGTGCAATTTCGCATGCAAAAATTTTCTGCCTGCGAAATAGCTTACGGGCCCGCTCCGCGAGCGCTGCCGCATATTTCTACGGCAGAATTTTTTTCGGCAGCGCAAATTTTTCGACGTAAATTTTTTGAAACCTAATCCAATTAGGTTTTCATTTTTTTTTATTAATATTACTTACCTTAACTAATTAGGAATAAACAACCTCAAACCACTATAAATAAGGACCAAAGGCAATTAAAAAAGGGGAGGCAAAAATCCAAGAGGAGTTTGGAAAATTTGAAACCAAATCAAGGAAGGAAAAGAAGAAATTCAATTCAACTTTTTTCTAGAACAGCAGTAGCACGATTTAGAGGATTCAAAGGCAAAAAAAGCTTGTCTTTGTAGCTAGTACATCAAAGAAGAATTATTTTTGGAGAAATCATCAAAAGAAGGTATGTGTTAATTAATTTTCTTTAATTGTTTTTTTTTACACAGTAGCAAATCTATGAAATCAAAATTAAAAACCTTTGAACTTTAATTTAGTTTTTCTAAAGCCAAAAAAAAAACCTTATTTCGTTGGTTTATCTTCCAAAAGGCTTAAAATTGTTATTTTTTCTTCTTAAAAACCTTAAAACTCTAATTGAACATATTTTTCAACAAAACTAAGATGTAAATTCTGCTTCTTTTAAAATTTTAAAGTAGGTTCTATTTCATTCAAAAAGTCTTCTAAAACATCTTTTCTACTTATAAAAACTTTAATTTATATGTTTAAATTCATAAAACTTCATAAAATTATCAAATTGATTTCTAAAGCCCTAAAAATTATTCACCACCCGTGACCCTACTTGTAAATCCTAAAATCCAAAATTCAACTTTTTAACCCAAAATAATGAACACTAGCCCTTTTAAAACCTTGAACCCTAATTTTTATGAACCCTAATCCTTTTAAAACATTAAAAAACATAAAAACATAACAACAACAACAACAACAACAACAACAACTAAGCCTTAGTCCCAACCAAGTTGGGGTCGGCTGTATGGATCCTCAACAAAATAAGCTCAAAAGACACCAAAAAAGATACTCCAGCCTTAGGCCCCTTCCAAGACACGAATTTTACGTCTCCATTCAAGTCTGTCATTAATCAAATCTGCATCAAGATCTAAGAATCAAAAAACATAAAAACATAAAAACCTAAATTTTACACAGTAGCTTAGGAACCCAATAAACAAAAATCACAAATTAAAGTATTTTAAAGTGTTTAAAACCCTAGTTTTATGATATCATCATTCAAACCTTAATTTTGTTAATCAAAGAGTCTTACCAACCCATTAAAACATAAAACCCTAATTTATTTTAATTCCATAAAAAGTCACAGTAGCTATAATTGGACTTTTATTTGCTTTATTCAATTCCATACTTGATTATGCTTTGATTTATTTCTTATGCTTTAATTTATTTAATTTCAATACTTGATTTATTTAATTTATCATGGATGGATGTTTATTTTATATTTTGATTAATAGCTTTGATGAATGATTTATTTATGATGAATGATTATTTACTTTTATCAATTAATTTAGATTTCCAAAAGTTGTAAGAGGTATGTTTCCACTTGGTACCTCATTAGTTAAACATCATGTAATTTAATTTGCTTTTCTATTTTAGAACCTATGTAAAGGGCATGTTTCTACCTTTTTGGTGGGTGTCCTATTTAGGCATGCGATGTAAGGACATGTTTCTATCCTTGGATGGGTGTCCATTTATTTGCTTTGTTTGGACATTGCTTTGATTTTAATATATTGATGCTTTCTTTTAATTATTGTGTGTAATATGGATAATGTTATTATATTTAAGAATTTTATAATATTATGACCTGTAAAGGAGGCCGGTTCCAATGAACCGGGCGTTTTGGGGGGTGCTGGGCCATTTCTCACCTTCCCCACACGTACCCAACTTTTCGAACCCATTAGGGGGTTAGGGATTCCTTAGGAATTGAGTCATCCACCCCTTTCTTTTTTTCTTGGTCTGTTCGGGAGGCGACTCCATTTTCTCCGGACTTAGTCCATGTTCTCTAAGGCCCCGAGCCTAAATAGTGCCGAAGTCGCAAGAACCATTTCACCGGGAGTGGGGGCAAAAATCCCCGCTCACACAGCCTCCTTTACAGGTCTTAATATTATAAAATTCTTAAATATAGCAATATTATCCATATTACACACAATAATTGAAATAAAAAGCATAGTTATATTGAAATCAAAGTAATGTCCAAGTAAAACAAATAAATAGACACCCATCCGAGGATGGAAACATGCCCTTACATCACCCATGTCTAAACTAATAGGACACCCACCAAAAGGTAGAAACATGTCCTTTACATTGGTTTAAAATATAAAAGATATTTAAATTATATGATATTTAACTGATGAGGTAACCACAAAGTGGAAACATATCTCTTACAACATTTGGAGATCAAAATAAATAGATAAAAGTAAATAACCATTCATCATAAATAAATCATTCATCAAAGATATTAAACATCAATCAAAATAGAAAGTAAACATCCTTCCATGATAATTTAAATAAACCAAGCATTGAACTTAAATAAATCAAAGCATATAATAAACTACATAATCAAATAAGGTAAGTAAAGATAAAAATTGAAGTTTACTGTTTCTTATTTAAAGGTCTTTAATTAATATTTAGGGTTTTGGAACCTTAAGATATTATTATTGTTATTTATTTAGGCTACTATAAGTTTTAAGAGAATTGAAATGGATTAGGGTTTTATAATTTAAGAAATTAACAAGGTTATTTGATTTAATCAAATTAGGGTTTGAGGGGTAAAATTATGAAATTAGGGTTTGGACACTTTAAAACACTTAGCTTTATAATTCTTAGCTACTGGATTATTATTTTGGATTTACTATATTGGATTTGAATGTTTAGGTTTATAAGGTTTTAAGGATTAGGGTTTAGGAAAACTAGGGTTTATGTTTTGGTTTTAAGAGAATTAGGGTTTTTAGTGTTTCAAAAAATATGTTTGGTTTTAGGATTTGAGAAACCAGTTTAGAGTTTCATAAAGATTTTGGAAATAGGCAAAACTATTTAAGGGTTTTGGAAACAGAAAAGTATTTTTTAGGGTTTTTGGAAAAAAGAAAAATTTAGGGTTTTTTAAGTTTAGAAGAAACAAAAAGGTATTTTTAGGGTTCTTAAGGTTTGGAAGAAACAAAAAAGTATTTTTCGGGTTTTTAAGGTTTAGAAGAAACATAAAAGTATTTTTAGGGTTTTTTTTGAAATAGAAGGAATGATTTAAGGTTTTATGAATACAAAAGAAACAAATTAGGGTTTTAAGATTTAGAAGAAATGAATTAGGGTTCTAAGGTTTAGAAGAAACAGAAGAAATCACTTATGTTATTGAAACGAAGATCAATGTTATTACATATTTATAGATCAAGGTGTTGTGTGTATATTCTTAGAAATCAAAGAAACAAAGCTACTATAAGAAAATAAAACAAAAAAAATTAGAGATTCAAACCTCTGTCCGTTAGTTCCACTAAAAATTGCTTCTTGGATGAACAAGGATAAAGGCAGGATGGCTGCCTTTGATGGATTGATTGCTTGGTTGCTTATTCTTCTCTCAAAAAGTCTGATTGTTTTCACTGCCTAAAATTTTTTAAAGTTCGATCTCCTTTCAAAAGTTCCTCCAAAGTTTTCTCCGTTGTCCTCCCCCTTTTCAGTGTTATTTTTTTTGTCTTTTTTATAGGAAATTTAGATGATTAATTCAACTTGTTTATGAAAACTAACATTAATTAAGAAAAGAAAACTGAAACCAAATAGAATATTGTTTCGAAAAAAATTACGTCGAAAAAATTTCACTGGCGAAAAAACTGCTGCGGAAAAATTTTACTGGCGGAAACACTGCTGTGGCTGGCTACGAGGACTGGTGAGCAAAAATTGGTGCTGGCGTGCGCTGGCGGGCTGCAGTCCATTTCGCCCACGGCCATTTCTTTCCAACACTGTTTAAAATTCGTCGCCAATTTTTCCGTCACCGATTTTTTTTATTTTTTATTTTTTATTAATTATAAAAACTAAATACTAAAACAAATATTATTTAATTAAGATAACACAAGAATTATTTTGAACTAATTAAAATATATTGGACAGCACAAAAATTATTTTGGACTAATTACAATATATTGGACCGGACTGGGTAAAAAATTAAGGGTCTATAGTTTGCCCCCTACTTGAACGATATGAGACTTTAGTAAAAGAGAGTGAAAAGTAATAAGACTTAATTTTTGAGATGGTTGAGGTTTTGGGTTCTGGACTCGGTTCAAATTCTTAATTCAAAGATAATTTTAGGTTCTGGACCTAAGGGTAATTTTGGGTTCTGGACTTGGGCTAAGTTCTGGACTTAGAAGAGATTTTAGGTTCTGGACCTAAGGATAATTTTGGTTCTGGACCCGAGCTAAGTTCTGAACTTAGAAGAAATTCTAGGTTCGAGACCTAAGGATAATTTGGGTTGTGGACCCGAGCTAAGTTCTGGACTTAGAAGAGATTCTAGGTTCTGGACCTAAGGATAATTTGGGTTCTGGACCCGAGCTAAGTTGTACACTTAGAAGAGATTCTAAGTTCTGGACCTAAGGATAATTTGGGTTCTAGACCCGAGCTAAGTTCTGGACATAGAAGAGATTCTAGGTTCTGGACCTAAGGATAATTTGGGTTCTGGACCCGAGCTAAGTTCTGGACTTAGAAGAGATTTTAGGTTCTGGACCTAATGGTAATTTGGGTTATGGACCTGAGCTAAGTTCTGGACTTAGAAGAGATTCTAGGTTCTGGACCTAAGGATAATTTGGTTTCTGGACCTGAGCTAAGTTCTGGACTTAGAAGAGATTCTAGGTTCTGGACCTAAGGATAATTTGGGTTCTGGACCCGAGAGATTTAATTATCTGCAAAAAATAATTATAGTAAGTAGCATATAAATTTTGTTTGCAAAATATTTAGCTAATTTTTATGCCCATGCCCCCTGCGTGTAAAAATATTTATATATACTCAAGTATTTGAATTATTAAATTGAATGATTGAATTTACCGTTTATTTACTGTGTATTCGCTGTTCATGCACTATTTACTATTGATAAATAGTAACCTACTATTTATCAATAGTAATTAACTATTTATAAATAGTAAAATTTACTATTAATCAATAGTAAATTTCTATTCATCAATAGTGAATTTTTTTTTTCCTTGCCATTCCTCTGTATAAACGAATGAATTCCTTCATTTTATTCACATAAAATTTTCATTCCTTTCCTTAATAGCTATAATTCTCTCAAATATAGTTTTGAAAAAAATGCATGCTTCAAGATCAGGAACTCATTCTAATGTCGATTTATTGGAGTTTATTCTACATCATGAAGATGGGAATATAGATCTACTAGCTGGGATGCCACTTCATCGTAGTTCAAACTAAAAGAGCACAGTAATTTTTCTCTTCTCTTCTTTTCTTTTTCCTTTATTCGTCTTTCTGTTATTTATTTATTTGTTTGTTTTATATTTTATATTTTATATTTTTTTTTCTCTTTTTTTCTTTTGTCCAATGATCACGCAGGTAGAATAATATGTACTTACCTGGTATTAACTTACCTGGCTCCGTGTTAGCATGATCGTTGCATTGTTCAAACCGGAGGGTGTATCTACAAAGCTCGACAATGGTACGATGTAGTACCTTCTCGAGTAAGGCAGATTATTGGAGATTGCAGCTTTGAGAGCTTCATCTTACAACTACCATCCGAGGAGTATCTGATAGATCGGGCGTAGTCTAGGTGCTTGCAAAATTATGGTTGGACACAACTCATACTTTTCACTTGCCCATTGGAGAGATGACAATTGGTCCGGTCGACTTTGCTGCTATAACCGGCCTTCGGTATGAATGTGTTCCGGCTCCTCTTACGAACAATATTTTGACATTTGAAGAAATTCAGCAATTAATTGGTATGGAACCATCATATAAAGGGCCTTTTAAGATAAAAATCGAGCCAATTCGTAGTTATTGGATGAACTACGAAGGAAGGGTTCACAGAGACACAACCCAACAGTATGCTCGAGGATTTTTGTTATATTTGCTTTGGTCGACCATCTAAGGCAGCACTGAATCTGTCATCCATTTGTCAGTGTTGAGGGCCCTTTCTTATTTTAGGACGGTACCACTTTATGGCTGGGGTGAAGTTGGTCTCGCCTGTCTTTACCATGGTCTTGATAAAATTTGCCGAAATAAGAAGTCTTTCGTTGGCTTGATGGCGGTTGTCGAGGTACTCTTTTTCCACCAATGTCAATTTCATCCTTTTTATGTGAATTTGATTTTTATTGTTGTTGTAGGCATGGGCATATGAACACAACCTTATGAGAGCGTTTGGTATTTCCCGAGAGAGAATCGGGTATCTGAGATTAAATTTCTAGTTGTCAGATCGTGTAGACGTTCCCGGCTCTCACCATGTGCATACCCAACGCTTCATGTTGAGCCGCTTAACCTGGGACCAGGTAAAATAACATTAGTATACTTTAAAATTTATATGAAAATTTACTTACCTATTGTTATTTTGCAGGTGAATTTGGCTTGGTGGAACCCAAAAGAGTGGACAAACTGGTCTCCCTTCATGAAGGCTGCGCTATCTCTCCAACATACTCGCCGAGTCATCGCTGGCCCAGTGTCTAGTGGTTGGTTTCTCGGAGAGAGAGTTTATGAGTGGTTTCTTAGTCCAGAGCAGTGGAGGGTGTTGCGCTCGAATTAAGTACTACTACAAGAGTCACTCGCAAGTATACGAGGTAGTTGTAGCAATGGTGATCGCCCCAAGGTCATTTCCCAAGAAGGTGTGGTTCATAATAGCTTGATTAAAGCAATTAAATTAAAAGTAAGAGTTTGTTGTTTGGAATGTAAAAGAATGATTTAAACCTAAGATTAACGTACGTAGGGTTTGATGTGTGTAATGGGTGCACAAGATCAATTTAGTTCTCGGGAAAGTGCCTAGGGTTATAGGTCCATTCAATCAAAGCTCAATTCTCAATTATCCATTAACATGGCCTTGTAATTAATTTGTTTCTTAAGATTAATTAGTCAATTACCAATTCATTAGTTCTCACATTCATGAAATAGCAATAACCAATTATTTTACATTTGCAAATTAATAAAACCCTAGAACTTATATTTCTAATTCATTCATAGGGTAGTCGATTGCATAATTTCGATACCAAATTTCACCTCTCGGTCCTTCATTCAATATCTAGAGATCAATATGTAGCTAATATATTAACCTAGCATACAATCCAATGCAATCAACCAACAACAAGGTAATCAATGGAAATATCAAGTCAAAGACATTCAATCAAATATACTACAAACCCCAGGCATGGGTATTTAGCTCAACATCATCAATTTAAAAACGTTCATTCAACTCAATATAAAACAAATACAAATTGTTCAATTGCAATATCAATCTCTTAATACAGTAAAACAATATTGAAATGAATTAAAAGAGAGAATAGAAAAACCCCTTGTGAAGATGCCAAGAGTAGGATTGCTAATCTTCCTCCTAGCTCTACTTGATGTATGATGAAGAACTCAAGCTTCTTCAATGGTTGATTTCCCTTTGGCAATATGGGATGGAGCTTTCTCAAGTCACCAATCCTTCAATTGATTGTGCCTTTGGAAGATGGAATGGAGCTTTCTCAAGTCACCACTCCTTCAATTGAAGCTTCTTCAACCTTTGAGAGCTTATTGACCCACTTGATCCCAAAGAACCAAATTGAAGCTTGTCAATGGAAGATGAAGAAGATGAAGATGGAGGATGAAGATGAGGGACAAGGAGAGTGTCACTCTCTCCTCATCCCAAGTTAGGAGTGCCCTCTCTTCTCTTTTCTTTTCTTTTTGCTCCAAACCCTAGCCGCTCTCCCCTCTTTTTTTCTTTTTCGTGCGAAACATTTTATACAAATCCAGGTGACACGGCCAAGCTTGGGTGAGCTTGGCCGTGTCTCTTGCCCTTTTCCTCAATTTCATTTAGGGACATGGCCAAGCTTTGGTTGGCTTGGTCGTGTCCCTTAATTTCCATGGGACACGGCCAAGTCAACTGGCCGTGTCCCTCACTGTGATTTTTCTTCTCTTTCTTTCTTTTCTTTGAGCTGGGTATATGACACGGCCAAGCTTTGGATGAGACACGGCCGTGTTTGAACTTTTTGGAGGGACACGGCCGTGTCCCCTGGGTGTGTCCTCTCCTGCTTGATTTTCCTTTCTTCTTCTTTGGAGTGTGACACGGCCAAGTCAGGATGAACTTGGCCATGTCTGGCATTTTTGGAGGGACACGGCCGTGTCCCCTGGGTGTGTCCTCTCCTGCTTGATTTTTGCTCTTTCTTGCTCTGTTCTTTGGTTTTGCTCATCAGGTGAGACACGGCCAGAGACTTGGCCATGTCTCTGGGTGTGTCTCTTCATTTTTGCTCTGTTTTTCACTGTTTTAATCTTCCAAGGGTGTTTTTGCTCTCAAACCTAAAAAAAAACACAATAAAACAAACTTAAAACAAAAATCAATCAAAACATTAACTAAAACACACATAAAATCATACTAAAAAATAGTATAAAAATGACCTAAACAACTACCCCACACTTAACTCTTTGCTTGTCCTCAAGCAAGATTAAAATCAAAACACACTAACTAGATGAATTTTTTTAAGTTCAAGAGTTATAAAGATGCATCAAGACTTTCCTATCCCTAAATCCGCAATCAATATTGAATCAAACAAAATCGACACTCATGCAATTAAGTGGTTCTCCATGCATAACCAATGTTATCGCTCCCTCACCAACTCTTACAAGTGTTTGATCATGGTGATGTTTACACTCATAACAATCAATGAAAGATTATTACCATAGGCTTGCTTATCAATCAAATCTCCACAACCAAATTTCAATCAAGCATCAATCAAAAGGTCTTCCTTTTGGTTGTAATGGGGCAGAGGTAAAGGCATGACATTTAGGAAATGTAAGCTTAATCATTAAGTTCAAGAGCACTTCAAGAATGAAGTAACCGATCATATGTATAACTAACAATCCCGAAACACCTTCCTCTCATATACCCATTGACATTAAAGAGCTTTACAAGGGAACTCACTTATTACATTTTGCAATGATTATTCCCAAACAAATTCCAAACCCTATCAACAAGAATAACAATTATTTCTTTTATTTTTTTATTTTTTTTATTTTTTTTCTTTTTCTTGTACACAACTTTTGTACAAGTTTTATTTTGCTTTGCAATCTTAAACCTACTAAATTTAACCCAACACTTAATTCAACACAACACTCGGTCATAAACGCTCTTAAAATGCTTTTGACCTAATGAAAGGATAAGAGTTAAACAACAAGGTTCAAGCTAATGGTGTTGTGCACAAGAAAGAAAAGGAAAAATAAAATAGGCTCAAAATTGGTAACTAAGGTTGAATATAGGGTTGGTCTTTTTAAGCCGAAGTGGTTCGCCTAATTGCCTTAATAATCTTGATGCCTAATTAAAAAAAAATTTATGTAGTCTTAAAATGCATGTCAAAGCAAGTTCTAGCAATTCATCAATCAATGATGTTTACCCACAAAAAGAATAATAAGTTGATGGCTCAATTCCTCACAAGGTTAATGGCAATGCAAGGAAAAACCAACAAAATTGACAATAAGCACCAAATCTACTCAATTCTCCAAATCATGCTTCAAAAATTCAAAGGTCATCTATCAGCAATTTTTATAACAATTGAACTTTCTAAAACTCATTTATTCAATGAAAAATATTAAAAACAGTAACTAAAACCTAAACAAAATGCAATTAAAAGTAAAAATATAAAACACCAAATGCACCCCACACTTAAAAATTCACATTGTCCTCAATGTGAGCATGCATACTATAGAGAAAGTTTAGATGATACCTGATTTCCATCATTCCCATATATGATGTGTGGGACTCCTTCCACCCATAATGAAATTGGAGCCCATGACTGAGAGGATGAACACCATGCAACTTTGAAAAGTGCCCAATGTATTGAAAAGCCTAGGTAGATTCTTAGGGGAGCAATTGTCCAAAAAGAATATGTGAGGGTTGTCTTAGCTTGGTTTTTTAATGCTATAGGGATGTAGTAAGTACCTTTTTCAGTTTGAACATGGTTTTATATGGTTTTTGCTCGTTCTCACCACCAATAGTGGGAGAGATGATAATTTGTTGCATACTGTATTCCCCAACCAAAATATCTTTCAAAATCCCTGGGGTCTGTTTAAGATCAACCAAGTTTTGTTGAATGTGTTCTACATTCTCTTTAGCAATTTGAAGTTCTCCCTCAACAATCTCATTATTCACTAGTAAATTGCTCTCATCAATTTCTAATTTGGAAGAATTAGGCTCTACTTTTATGGTCATGGCCACCTCAAGCTTATCTACACTATCTTCACTATAGGGCATGTCATGGAGTTCAGAAAGTTGCATACCTTGTTTCTCTGCATTCAGCTTACTTGGGAATGGGATTGGTGGCATACAAGGATTTGGAGGTTCATGCAAATTCGTTGAAGTTGATGCTTCCAAATTCTCCTCCTCCTTTGATTGAATTAACTCCTCTATGTTTGATTGCATTTCCTCGCCATCTTCTTCATTGTTAGTTCCTGCATCAAAGGAATCACAAAAATCGTTATATATCACCTGTTTATTCTTAAAATTTGTGATTACCTCTATTTGCTCCAATTGGCTAGGAAATTCCTCCTCTTGGTGTGCTTGGAGTTGATGTGCCAGTTGTCCAACTTGCTTTTCCACCCTCTTCAATGATTCCTCCAAAGAATCAAACCTCTCATTACTTCCTTCCTGAATTTCTGTGCTAATTTGAAGGTAAGCATTCAAATCATCTTCAACTGTGGATTTCTCGAATTTATCATGGTTTTGTGAGCTAATTTGAATGAAGGCATTCAAACTATCTTCCAAAGTGGGTTCCTTAAGTTTACTTTGATTTTGCGTGCTAATTTGAATGAAGGCATTCAAACTATCTTCTAATGTGGGTTCCTTAAGGTACTCTTGATTTGAATATTGTTCTTGAGAGTAAGAACTTCTTTGGTAAGGTTGAAAAAAATTTGGAGGTGGAATGTGCTGCTGGTTTTCCCAAGAAAAATTTAGGTAGTTTCTCCAATTTGGATTACAAGGATTGGAATATGGGTTACTTCTACCCCTTTGCTGGAAACTTTCATAGGCATATTCTTCCTCTTGCCTCTCTTGATATTGTCCATAACCAAATGAACACATATTTGCGCTATGTCCTGCAATGCCACATGCCGAACATACTTCACGAGTAGGCATAGGTGTTTGTCCTCTTGCATTTAGCATCTTAAGTTGGTTCGTTAATTCTGCTAATTGCCATGCCATGTCAGAATTAGGGCTATCATCGTAAACCCCTGCGTACCTTGAAAATTGCATATTTACACAAGGCACTTAGAAACTTAAATAAAACAAACAAATAATTAAATTGAAAGAAAAATAAAACAAACAAACAGTTCAAGGAAAATAAACAAACAATGAAAAGAAAAATCAAACTATCACTACTTAACAACCTTCCCCGGCAGCAGCACCAAAAACTTGTTGCGCTCGAATTAAGTATTACTACAAGCGTCACTCGCAAGTATACGAGGTAGCTGTAGCAATGGTGATCGCCCCAAGGTCGTTTCCCCGAGAAGGTGTGGTTCGTAATAGCTTGATTAAAGCAATTAAATTAAAAGCAAGAGTTTGTTGTTTGGAATGCAAAAGAACGATTTAAACGAAAGATTAACGTACGTAGGGTTTGATGTGTGTAATGGGTGCACAAGATCAATTTAGTTCTCGGGAAAGTGCCTAGGGTTATAGGTCCATTCAATCAAAGCTCAATTCTCAATTATCCATTAACATGGCCTTGTAATTAATTTGTTTCTTAAGATTAATTAGTCAATTACCAATTCATTAGTTCTCACATTCATGAAATAGCAATAACCAATTATTTTACATTTGCAAATTAATAAAACCCTAGAACTTATATTTCTAATTCATTCATAGGGTAGTCGATTGCATAATTCCGATACCAAATTTCACCTCTCGGTCCTTCATTCAATATCTAGAGATCAATAGGTAGCTAATCTATTAAACTAGCATACAATCCAATGCAATCAACCAACAACAAGGTAATCAATGGAAATATCAAGTCAAAGACATTCAATCAAATATACTACAAACCCCAGGCATGGGTATTTAGCTCAACATCATCAATTTAAAATGTTCATTCAACTCAATATAAAAAAAATAAAAATTTTTCAATTGCAATATCAATCTCTTAACACAGCTAAAACAATATTGAAATGAATTAAAAGAGAGAATAGAAAAACCCCTTGTTAAGATGCCAAGAGTAGGATTGCTAATCTTCCTCCTAGCTCCACTTGATGTATGATGAAGAATTCAAGCTTCTTCAATGGTTGATTTCCCTTTTGCAATATGGGATGGAGCTTTCTCAAGTCACCAATCCTTCAATTGATTGTGCCTTTGGAAGATGGAATGGAGCTTTCTCAAGTCACCACTCCTTCAATTGAAGCTTCTTCAACCTTTGAGAGCTTATTGACCCACTTGATCCCAAAGAACCAAATTGAAGCTTGTCAATGGAAGATGAAGAAGATGAAGATGGAGGATGAAGATGAGGGACAAGGAGAGTGTCACTCTCTCCTCATCCCAAGTTAGGACTGCCCTCTCTTCTCTTCTCTTTTCTTTTTGCTCCAAACCCTAGCCGCTCTCCCCTCTTTTTTTCCTTTTTGTGCAAAAGATTTTATACAAATCCAGGTGACACGGCCAAGCTTGGGTGAACTTGGCCGTGCATCTTGCCCTTTTCCTCAATTTCATTTAGGTGACACGGCCATGCTTTGATTGGCTTGGCCATGTCCCTTAATTTCCATGGGACACGGCAAAGTCAACTGGCCGTGTCCCTCACTGTGATTTTTCTTCTCTTTCTTTCTTTTCTTTGAGCTGGGTGTGTGACATGGCCAAGCTTTGGATGAGACACGGCCGTGTTTGAACTTTTTGGAGGGACACGGCTGTGTCCCCTGGGTGTGTCCTCTCCTGCTTGATTTTTCTTTCTTCTTCTTTGGAGTGTGACACGGCCAAGTCAGGATGAACTTGGCTGTGTCTGGCATTTTTGGAGGGACACGGCCAAGGACACGGCCGTGTCCCCTGGGTGTGTCCTCTCCTGCTTGATTTTTGCTCTTTCTTGCTCTGTTCTTTGGTTTTGCTCATCAGGTGAGACACGGCCAGAGACTTGGCCGTGTCTCTGGGTGTGTCTCCTCATTTTTGCTCTGTTTTTCACTGTTTTAATCTTCCAAGGGTGTTTTTGCTCTCAAACCTAAAAACAAGCACAATAAACAAACTTAAAACAAAAATCAATCAAAACATTAACTAAAACACACATAAAATCATACTAAAAACTAGTATAAAAATGACCTAAACAGAGGGTCCCGATGCATTGCCCGAAATATACTTTAAATATTATATCAATGCTAGAAGATGCATGGTGGTTGGCTTGGTACGGTTATGGTGTTGAGACATTTCTCCATCTACCGGGTGCATTTTATGCCCATTTTATTCAAAGAAGGCTCTTGAACTTTGATGTATCTCCTGTTGGCGTATGGGAGATTCCCACAGAAAATGATGGTAGAGATGAAGAGGAACATCATGGAGATGCAGGAGAGTTTGTTCCACATCTCGGGGCTAGCACTTCTCAGGTAAAACTTTACCATTTTTCCCTTGCAACTGCTTCTTTCTTTTTTTGTCTTTTTAATGATTATTGTAGGCTGTTGGCTCATTTGATTATGAGGTTGGACCTCCTTTTACTGCCCCTTCATTTGCTAATTCTAGCCTGCCAAATATGCCATCTCATCCGCAGGGCATTGATATGAATTACCTGCTGAGTTTTCTTGTTCCATGGTAATTTATGCTATATGTATGCATGGTTATGTATGTTCTTACCTTTTTCCTTTCTGGCTCATAGCAGATGCTTGAAGAACAAAATAAGAAACTTCAAGAAGAGTTGGCTGCAAGTCGTCAGCAGGCCTCTCATTTTGAAAATTTGTATCATCAATCAGAACAAAATTTTTGAGACTTCTGATTTCAAGGAATGATGGATCCTGGCGCTTCTTCATCAAAAGGCCCCTAAACTGATGACCATGAGATCCTTTCATCCACTTTCGATGAGGACCATGACAAATCAAAACTCCAAGGTAATAGGGATTTTGGTGCTCCCGCTTCGGGCGGACTTAGGATGAGTGATTTACCCCTTCCTCCAACAGGCGATGATTTTTTTAGAGCTTTATTTGATGACCTACCACCACCTTCTTAGTAATGTATAAATTGTATCAATTGTACGAACATTGTACAATAAGCATAAAAATAATATTACATAATTTCTGCCTTTACTGTAACTAACTTTTTTTTATCATTTTTTATCATTATTTATTTATTTTATTAATTTTTTATTATTGCACCACAATTATTACACTTTCTTTTTCATATATACATTACACAGCATCACCACAAAAGCCAAATGCAACACGGTAAAATAAATTCGTCGCTAATTCTTTTCCTTATTCCACATGGTCTCGCCCCTTTTCCCATCACCTTTTCCTTATCAATTTTGGAAAAGCTTGTTTCATCTATATAAATCACCTTTTACGCCTAATTTCATACAAAAGCCAAAATACTTTCCATTTCAACGTAAAAACTCCTTTAAAAATTTTGATTTTTCTTCATTCATCCACCATGACAGAACTTCATTTAAAGGAGATAAAAATTCTATTTAAGAATATGGATGCCATTCACTGGAAGAAAATTTCGTGGTACAAACTTGATGTTTTAAAGTGTTTTCAAAATGTTAAATTGGACCACTCCTTCTTACATGCCATAGCTTCCTTTTGGAATGGGGATTCTAGGACATTTAAAATTAATGGCTTTGAAATATGTCCCTTGATTGAAGAATTTGAGGCCATCCTTGGATATCCAAATAATCAACAAATGGTGATACCCATATTGATTTTCAAAACTCAACAGAAGATGCAGATGTTATTTCAAATCCCACAACCCGAAGTTCTTCAGTTGATGAGAGGTGAAAAAAATTCTACTTGCTCCCTTGATTGATTTTTCTCTCTATCATTTGGCTCCTACTAAGGCATGGGGACGCATACTCTGTCTTTGATTGCTTGGCCAATTCTTGCTTGTTTCTTCTGACAGTGATATTGATCCACGGGTATTGGATATTATGGACCAAATGGAAGGAGGCTTGTCGCTGGTACCTATAATCTTAGCAAAGACTTTAGTTGGATTAGACCGACTTAAATCAGGATTGTCAAAGAGACTAACCGGGAGTCCATTGCTGCTTCAGGTAATTACCTAAACTGCCCTTTCGGGTTTTCAATTTAGGTTTTCTTTTTTCTTATTTTCTTTATTGCTCTAATTTTTGCCTAGTCCACCCACGTTGACGAGGATCTGATTGCTAGCATACAACACCAAGGACCTGTTACTCGATCAATGGCAAGAAAACTTCAAGGATTAGTTTCCAAACATCTATATGTTCTCAATACAATTGGAACGTTAAGACTTGAAGAAAATAAGAGCAAAGAAGCTGTTTGGTTGCACGTGTCCAAATTGCAATCTACCCAAGAGGCCAATTGACCCAAAGGAGTTAGAATACATATTGGCATCCATCATTATACCTTTGGGAGATAAATACATACCATTCATGTGCCATTGGATGCCCATATATTAAGAGTGGCTGAAACTCACATTGGGAGTCAAAGATGCCTTTTAAAAGCTAGTGGGAGACAAGCTATATGGCTGCCCATGCCTTTTAAAAGCTAGTGGGAGACAAGCTATATGGTTGTCCATGCCTTTTTATGTAACCACATCATTATATTTGTATTTTTCCATCATTTCACTTGTTTTATGCTTTCTTTAAGTCTTTAAAAACAGATGTAATGGCAGACTTTGAACTTAATGAATATTCTGAGTTTTCTCTCCATTTATGAGAGCTTTGAGAGGTTTTTTAGCCTTCTTTTGAGTTCTGGTTAGAACTTGCACGAATTCCTTGCAAAAATAACCAAGTTTTCTAGGTCTTAACTTATATTCAAGGTTTTTCCTTCACAAGTTGGGGTTGGGTCTTGAATCTTTGGTTTCCAGCCATATAGCTTCAGTTTTACATCACAAGTTGGTGTTGGGTTGAAGGTGCTGGTTGGTGTTCTTATGTTTTGGAGACAATCCGTAGCTTGAGCTTCCTTAGGAATTAAATCCCAGTAAGGCAGACTCACATCATTTGGTATCAGAGCTTAGGCTCTCCAAGTCAGGTTTTTAGCATCATTCCTTCTTGTTTATGTCAAAAAAAAATTGTCTTCCTTTGAGTCATTTTCTGCCATTAGTTTAATTTCTACAAGCTGTATGCTTTCTTGTTTCTTTGAGTCCTTCTTCCTTAATGTTGTTGCTGGATTAATTTAAAAAAAAAGAAAGAACAGAAAAAAAAAGAAAAGAAAAAAAAGAGAAAACAGCAACTAATCTCTCAAATTTGCACTGGGTTAGAAACTGAAGTTGGGTTTGCACATAACTAAATCTTCTCAAATTTTATATGCTTGTTTCAGATGCTAAACTTAGCTTGGAAATCAAATTTTAAGTCAAAATTCCTCCATTTGCCTAGTTATCCATATATTGCAGCTAATTTAGCTAGTTTTGTGTCCAAAAGTGAACGTGTATGTAAACATGTCCAAATCCTTTCAAATTTTACAGGCATGTTTTAGATATTCAGCTAAGCCTACATATTAAATTTCATGTCAAAATTTGTTCGTTTGCTTGGTTGTCCATATATTACCGCTAGTTAGCCATTTTTGGGTCCAGAACATAAACATTTCATAAGAGACCTAAAAATTCGTTTTTCTTCTTCCATTTTGTCTCAATATATTATCCTAGATCCAGTTTTGTCAAATTCTTCCCTTTAGTAATGTTTGTCTAAAATTTCAGTGTCTTTTGTCCTTAGGTTTCATATATCAGATATTCTGTTTTTTTTTTCAGCTTGTTTTACTCTTGTTCCATTCTTGAATGTGTTTTAAACCTTGCAATTTAGTTATTTAGTTGAGGAAATATTAAGTTCTTGCTAGAACTTGGAAGGGGCTGAAGTGAGTGAAAAAAGGCATAGAGTGGTGAGATTGTTAGAGGGTAAAAGCCAAAGTTTGAGTAAAACACAGATTGAGTGTTACCAGATTAGAGTGAAACACGTGAGGGAGTGTGTGAGAGAATATTTCTAACATTTGTTTTGCAGCAATCAGTATGTCAACAAAACGAGATAGTGATCGAGAGAGCAACTAGCCCCAAGAGGGTCCAGAAGCTTCTTATGTTCTTAAAGCATTACAATCTCAATTTCAAAGGATGAATGTGTTGTTTGTTGATATTAGAGAACAGATGGAAAAACACTCAAAGCAAATTGAAGAATTGCAGCAAGTAAGGGCTACAAATCAAAGGAAATTAGAAAGGGATGAACGAGATAATTTTCATAGGGAGCAAAACACAAATAGGGGGCGGAATAGAGGTAGGCGTGCTGGACTAAATGATTTGCCAGTTTTCAATGACTTGGAGGATGTAGATGAAGATAATCTTGATGATGATGATGGACAGCAATCTGTTGCACTTGATGATGTTATTAGACCAAGATATATGAGAGGTAATATGGGTGGTAGAGGTGGTGGCAGAAATATTAGGTAAGAAACTATGGAAAATGCAAGAGGGAGAGGGAGAGTAGACACCAACGTTAATGGAATTAAAATGAAAATTCCATCATTCCAAGGCAAAGCAAATCCAGATGCATATTTGGAATGGGAGAGAAAGACCGAACTCATCTTTGATTGCCACAACTATAGTGAGCAAAAGAAGGTGACACTTGCTGTTGTAGAGTTTACTGATTATGCATTAGTTTGGTGGGATCAATTACTCACTAAACGAAGAAGAAATGGCATGAGAGGAGTGCAGACTTGGGATGAGTTGAAACAGGTCATGAGAGATCGATTTGTTCCACAACACTACTATAAAGAGTTGCATCAAAGATTACAAGGGCTGGTGCAGGGCAATAAAAGTGTGGAAGAATATTTTCAAGAAATGGAAATGGCTATGATACGAGCTAATATAGAAGAAGAAAGGGAAGCAACTATGGCACGGTTCCTACATGGGCTGAAAGATGAAATTGCCGACATAGTGGAGCTGCATCATTATGTGGAGCTTGATGATATGTTAAATATGGCAATTAAGGTAGAAAAACAACTCAAGAAGAAGAAAACAACCAGATCGGGTATGGTAATGAATTCTACCAATAATGTTCCATGGAAGCCAAATTGGAAGAAAGGGGAATCTAGTGAGAGTAAATTTGTTGAAAGGAGAAGAAAGAGGGAAACAAGGCTGGAGAAAAACCCATTGTGATTGATAAGGGTAAGGCACCAATGAACTCCAGCGGAAGAACTAGAGACATCCAATGTTTTAGATGCTTAGGCAAGGGACATTATGCTGCCCAATGTCCAAATAAAAGGGCAATGGTGATGAGGCCAAGTGGAGAGATAGAATCTGAAGATGATGAGGCTGTTAATGATGATTCAAGTGATGACATTCAACTTATGAGTGATGATAGTGATGTAGAGCATGCTGTACATGGCAACGTTCTATTTGTTATGAATGTTTTAAATACCCAAGTAAAGGTAGATGATGGTGATGAGCTACAAAGAGAAAATATCTTTCATACTAGGTGTCTAGTTAAAGATAGAGTTTGTAGCATGATAATAGACAGTGGAAGTTGCATGAATGTGGCTAGTACTCTACTAGTGGAAAAACTTGATTTCCCTACTACAAAACATCCTAAGCCATATAGGTTGCAATGGTTTAATGATTGTGGTGAAGTTAGGGTGACTAAGCAAGTGCTGCTAACATTTTCCATTGGGAGGTATAAGGATGAAGTGTTATGTGATGTTGTTCCTATGCATGCTAGTCATATTCTGCTTGGGAGGCCATGGCAATATGATAGAAGGGTTGCACATGATGGATTCAAAAATAGGTACTCTTTTGATTTTGAAGGTCAAAAGTTGACGCTTGCACCTTCGACACCGATGGAGGCTTTTGAAGACCAAAAATGAATACAAGCTACCATGGAAGAGAAAATGCAAAAAGAATCTAAAAAAAAAGAGTGAGAGAAAGAAAAGAGCAAGAGGAAAAACAAAGAATAAAAAAAGAGAAAGAAAAGGAAAAAGAAAAAAAGAAAAAAATCTACAATAAAAATGAGAGTTGTGAGAAGAAAGTAAGTTTAGTTGCTAGGGGAAAAGATGTGAGGCAAGCCTATTCTTCAAATAATGTGATGCTACTCTTACTATGTAAGGGAGGTTTTATCCTCCTATTCCTAGTGTTGCATTGACTTTGTTGCAAGAATTTGAAGATGTCTTTCCTGATGAAGTATCTAGCTGACTACCACCTATCAGAGGAATAGAACATCAAATTGATTTTGTTCCTGGAGCTGTAATTTCGAATCGGCCAGCATATAGAACCAATCCTCAAGAGGCCAAAGAGTTACAAAAACAGGTGGAAGAATTACTTGCAAAGGGTCATGTCAGAGAGAGCATGAGTCCATGTGCTGTACCGGTACTTTTGGTACCCAAAAAGGATGGATCAATGCGAATGTGTGTGGATTGTTGCACCGTCAACAAAATCACTGTAAAGTATAGACATCCAATCCCTAGACTTGATGATATGCTTGATGAATTGCATGGTGCATGTATATTTTCGAAAATTGATCTTAAAAGTGGTTATCATCAAATAAGAATGAGATTAGGAGATGAATGGAAAATAGCTTTTAAGACTCAATGTGGTTTGTATGAATGGTTAGTCATGCCTTTTGGACTATGTAATGCACCTAGCACTTTCTTGAGATTAATGAAGCATGTCTTGTGTGCTTTTCTTGGAAAGTTTGTTGTTGTGTATTTTGATGATATTTTAGTGTATAGTCAAAGTTTAAATGATCATTTAATGCATTTAAGATGTGTGCTTGAAGTTCTTAGGAAAGAGAAATTGTATGCAAATTTAAAGAAATGTACATTCTGCATGAAAAAAGTCATTTTCTTAGGATTTGTAGTGAGTGGGAAAGGAATTGAGGTTGATGAGGATAAGGTAAAAGCCATCAAAGAATGGCCTACACCAAAATCCGTGACTGATGTGATGAGTTTTCATGGTCTTGCTAGTTTTTATAGGAGGTTTGTTAGAGATTTTAGCACAATTGCAGCCCCATTGAATGAAATAGTGAAGAAAAATGTAGGGTTCAGATGGAATGAGGAACAGGAGCATGCATTTAGATTACTGAAAGAAAAATTATGTTATGCACCATTACTTGCATTACCTGATTTTTCTAAGACTTTTGAAGTTGAATGTGATGCTTCCGGAGTGGGTATAGGTGCTGTTTTGATGCAGGAAAGAAGACCAATTGTATACTTTAGTGAGAAGCTAAGTGGAGCTCCTTTGAATTACTCTACTTATGATAAGGAGATGTATGCATTATTTAGGGCGTTGGAGACGTGGCAGCATTATCTTTGGCCAAAGGAGTTTGTTATTCATAGTGATCATGAATCACTAAAATACTTGAAAGGACAAAGCAAGCTGAACAAACGCCATGCCAAATGGAGTGAATTTATTGAAGCGTTTCCATATGTGATTCAATATAAGCAAGGAAAAGAAAATGTTGTTGCTGATGCCTTATCTAGGAGGTATGCCCTAATCTCTATGCTTGATGCTAGACTTCTAGGATTTGAGCATATGAAAGAATTGTATAAGCATGACTCTGAATTTGCACAAATATATGCCTCTTGTGAAAATGCTGCCTTTGAAAAATTTTATAGGCATGATGGTTTCTTATTTAGAGAGAAACGACTTTGTGTTCCAAATAGCTCTATAAGAGGATTGTTTGTAAGAGAGTCACATGGGGGAGGTTTAATGGGACATTTTGGGGTGGCTAAAACATTAGATATTCTGAATGAACATTTTTATTGGCCACATATGAGGAAAGATGTAGAGAAATTTTGTGCTAAATGCGTGACATGTATGAAAGCAAAGTCCAAAGTAAGACCACATGGTTTGTATATGCCTTTAAGTGTACCTAGTGAACCTTGGGTAGACTTATCTATGGACTTTATTTTGGGGCTACCTAGGACAAAAAAGGGTCATGATAGTTTCTTTGTTGTGGTTGATAGATTTTCTAAAATGGCACATTTCATTCCATGTCATAAAACTGATGATGCATGCCATATATCTGATTTGTTCTTTAGAGAAGTAGTGAGATTGCATGGTATTCCTAGGACCATAGTAAGTGATCGAGATGTAAAATTTTTGAGTCATTTTTGGAAAGTCCTATAGGGAAAGTTAGGTACAAAGCTTTGTTTCTCTACTACATGCCATCTGCAAACAGATGGGCAGACGGAAGTTGTTAATAGGACTGTGAGCACTCTTCTTCGTACCATGATTAAACAAAAATTGAAAACATGGGAGGAATGCATACCATTAATGGAATTTGCATATAATAGATCAATGCATTCATCCACTGGATTTTCACCCTTTGAGCTTGTCTATGGTTTTAATCCACATACTCCATTAGATTTGTTGCCTCTTCCTACTAATGAGCTTACTAGTTTTGATGGTAAAAAGAAAGCTGAATTGGTGAAGCAAATGCACCAAAGGGCCAAGCAACAAATGGAGAAGATTAATGAGAATAGAGTAACCAAAGTAAACAAAGGAAGGAAAAAGATGGTGTTCCAGCCTGGTGATCTGGTATGGGTTCATTTGCGAAAAGAAAGGTTTCCTACACAAAGGAAATCAAAATTGCAGCCGAGAAGTGATGGACCATTTGAAGTACTCGAAAGGATTAATGATAATGCCTACAAGATTAATCTACCAGGTGAGTATGGTGTAAGTGCAACTTTTAATGTTTCTGATCTTGCTCCTTACTATGCAGATGATGAAGATTCGAGGACAAATTCTTTTGAAGAGGGAGAGGATGATGAGGATCTGATTGCTAGCATACAACACCAAGGACCTGTTACTCGACCAATGGCAAGAAAACTTCAAGGATTAGTTTCCAAACATCTATATGTTCTCAATACAATTGGAACGTTAAGACTTGAAGAAAATAAGAGCAAAGAAGCTGTTTGGTTGCACGTGTCCAAATTGCAATCTACCCAAGAGGCCAATTGACCCAAAGGAGTTAGAATACATATTGGCATCCATCATTATACCTTTGGGAGCTAAATACATACCATTCACGTGCCATTGGATGCCCATATATTAAGAGTGGCTGAAACTCACTGTTAGACAAATGACCTTAATTTTGATCCTTGACAACTCAAATGGATGATCTATTTAACTTGTGTTTGAGAAATCTTGTTACAGGATTAGGTTACTTCAAATAAGGTGAACAGAACACTTATAGCGGTCGCACCTCACCTGAATACGACCGCTCCATGTAATTAAAAGAAGAAACCTTATCACAGTAGGTTTCGCGGTCAGAAGTTCGACCTATGTCGCGACCGCTCCTACAGAATAGCGACCGTCCGAATATTTGCACGACCGCTACTTGTTGCGCTCGAATTAAGTACTACTACAAAGCGTCACTCGCAAGTATACGAGGTAGCTGTAGCAAAGGTGATCGCCCCAAGGTCGTTTCCCCAAGAAGGTGTGGTTCGTAATAGCTTGATTGACAAGTATTTAAATGCGGAAGTGTTTGTTGTATGAAATGTGCAAGATTAATTTAAACCTAAAATTAACGTGCGTAGGTTGAAGTGTGTGATGGGTGTACAAGATCAAATCGATTCTTGGGAAGGTGCCTAGGGTTATAGGTCCATTTAATCAAAGCTCAATTCTCAATTGTCCATTAACATATCCTTGTAAATTAATTTGTTTCTTAAGATTAATTAGTCAATTACCAATCCATTAGTTCTCACATTCATGAATTAACAATGACCAATTCTTTTACATTACCAAATTAATAAACCCTAGAACTTATATTTCTAATTCATTCATAGGGTGGTCGATTATATAGTTCCGATATCGGATTTCACCTCTCGGTCCGTCATCCAATATTCAAAGATCAATAGGTAGCTAATCTATCAACCTAGCATTTAATACAATACAATCAACCAATCAACAAGGAACATCAATGTAAATATCAAATCAAAACATTCAACCAAATATACTATAAACCCTAAACATGGGTATTTAGCTCAACATCATCAATTTATAACAAATATTCATCTCAATACAAAACAAATACAAATTGTTCATTGCAATATCAATATCTTAATACAACAACAACAATAAGAAATGAATCAAAAGAGAGAATAGAAAAACCCCTTTGTGAAGATGCCAAGAGTAGGATTGCTAGTCTTCCTCCTAGCTCCACTTGATGTATTTGATGAAGAACTCAAGCCCTCTTCAATGGTTGATTCCCCTTGCAATGTGGAATGGAGCTTTCTCAAGTCACCAAACCTTTGGATGGAGCTTTCTCAAGTCACCAACCTTTAATGGGTATGCCTTTGGAAGATGGAATGGAGCTTTCTCAAGTCACCACTCCCTTCAATGAAGCTTCTTCAACCTTTGAGAACTTGTAACCCAATTTATCCCAAAGAACCTCAAAGATCCTATCAATGGAAGTTGGAGAAGGTGGAGAGGATGGAAATGGAGGTTTGGAGGTGAAGGGACAAGGGAGAGTGTCACTCTCTCCCTCTCCCACGTTTTTTGCAGAAAATTGCCCAAGAACCAAAAAGCTCCCTCTATTTTCCTCTTCAATCCCTTTTAATTCATTCAAAAATCAACACCCATGCCTTCCAACTCATGCCACTTCACTTTGTTCCCTTCTTTTTCTTTGTTTAGTATTTCTTTTTGCAAGCACAAGCCATTGTCTCCCACTTGTCTCCCACTTGTCTCCCATTTCGTACAAAAGAAATCAGCTTTTCAGATGGGACACGGCCAAGCCACAACAAGCTTGGCCATGTCTCTTGCAAATTTTCCTTGCTTTCCTTGAGGTGACACGGCCAAGCCTTGGTTGGCTTGGCCGTGTCTCTTGAATTTCATGGAACACGGCCAAGAACACGGCCGTGTCCATTGAACGTGTCAGCCACTGCCTCTTTTCTTTTCTTTCTTTCTTTCTTTGGTGGTGGGAGGTGACACGGCCAAGACTTAGTTGGCTTGGCCGTGTTTGATGTGGATTGGAGGACACGGCCGTGTCCTCTGGGTGTGTCCATCTCTGCTTGATTTTCCTCTCTTCCTCTATGGAGTGTGACACGGCCAGGCCTTAGTTGGCTTGGCCGTGTCTGACATTTTTGGAGGGACACGGCCAAGGACACGGCCGTGTCCCCTGAGTGTGTCACCTTCTGCTTGATTTTTGCTCTTTCTTGCTTTGTTCTTTGGTTTTGCTCATCAGGTGAGACACGGCCAAAGGCTTGGCCGTGTCTCGTGGGCGTGTCAGCTACTGTTTCTTCATTTTTGCTCTGTTTTCCACTATTTTGATCTTCCAAGGGTGTTTTTCCACCTAAACCTAAAACAAACACTTTAAACAAACTTTAAACAAAAATTAATCAAACATTAACTAAAACACACATAAAATCATACTAAAAACTAGTACAAAAATGGACTAAACAAATACCCCACACTTAAATCCTTGCTTGTCCCCAAGCAAGGCTAAAATCAAAACACAATAAACAAGATGATTTTTGTTAAGTTCAAGAGTTATAAAGAATGTTTCAAGACTTCCCTATCCTAAATCTGCAATCAATATCGAATCAAACAAAATCGACACTCATGCAATTAAGTGGCTTTCCATGCAAAACCAATGTTGTCACTCCCTCACAAACTCTTTCAAGTGTTTGATCATGGTGGTGTTTACACTCATAACAATCAATGAAAGATTATTACCATAGGCTTGCTTATCAATCAAATCTCCACCACAAAATAACAATCAAGCATCAATCAAAAGGTCTTTATTGGGTTGTAATGGGGCTAAGGTAAAGGCATGACATTTAGGAAATGTGAGCTTAATCATTAAGTTCAAGAGCACTTTAAGAATGAAGTACCCGATCATATACATAACCCAATAATCCCAAAACACCTTCCTCTCATTTACCCCTTGACATTCAAGAGCTTTTCAAGGGAACTCACTTATTAAATCTTGTAATGATACATTCCAACCCTTTCAACAAGAACAACATTTATTCTTATTATTATATATATATTTTTTTTTTCTTTTTTTTTATTATTTTGCTTTGCAATCTTAAACCTACTAAATTTAACCCCACACTTAATTCAACACAACACTCGGTCATAAACGCTCTTAAAATGCTCTTGACCTAATGAAAGGATAAGAGTTAAACAACAAGGTTCAAGCTAATGGTGTTGTGAAAAAGAAAGAGAAGGAAAATGAAATAGGCTCAAAATTGGCTAACTAAGGTTGAATACAGGGTTGGTCTTTTACGCCAAAGTGGGTTCACCTAATTGCCTTAATCATCTTGATGCCAAATTGAAATTTTTATGTAATCTTAAAATGTATGTCAAAGCAAGTTCTAGTAAATCATCAATCAAAGATGTTCACCCACAAAAAGAATAATAAGTTGATGGCTCAATTCCTTACTAGGTAAAGGGCAATGCTAGGAAAAACCAACAAAATTGACAATAAGCACCAATTCTACTCAATTCTCAATTTCATGCTTCAGAAATTTAAAGGTCATCAATCAACAATTTTATAACAATTGAACTCGATTTTTTTTAAATTCATTTATTCAACGAAAAACATTCAAAAACATTAACTAAAACTTAAACAAAAATAACTTAAAAGTAAAAACACAAAAACAAAAGTAAAAACACAAAACATATAATGCACCCCACACTTAAAGATTCACATTGTCCTCAATGTGAGCATGCATACTACAGGGAGGGTTTAGATGAAACCTGATTTCCATCGTTCCCATATACGATGTGTAGGGCTCCTTCCACCCATAATACAATTGGAGCCCAGGACTGAGAGGATGAACAACATGTATCTTTGAAACGTACCCGGCATACGGCAACCACTAAATAGCATTCTTTGTAGAGGACATGTCTCAAAGGGACATGTAAAGGTCGCCTCGGGGTGATCCTCCAGTGCTATAGGAACGTTGTAAAATCCTATTTCATTGTGCAACATGGTTCTATCTATTGTATGCTCTTCTTCACCACCAAGAGTAGAGATGACTTTTGGGGACTCTTTAATTTCAACCAAGCTTGGTTGAATCACTTCTTCATCCACTTTAACAATGTCAAGTCCCTTCTCAACAACCTCAACATCTAAAACTAGCTTGCACTCCTCAAGTTCTAAATTGGGCATTTCATATTTTTCTTCTAAAAGTATACCCATCTCAAGTTTATTTCCATTTTCTCCTTGGGAGTGCATATCATAGATGTTAGAAAGTTGCTTACCTTGCTCCTCATCCTTCAAGCTGCATGGAATTGGATTTGGTGGCTTATTAGGATTGGAAGGTTCATGCAACTTTGGTGAGGTTGGTGCCTCCAAATTCTCCTTCTCGTTGGATTGGCTCAACTCCTCAATGTTGGATTGCATTTCCTCACCATCTTCTTCTATGTTAGTTCCTGCATCAAAGGAATCACAAAAATCGTTATATATCTCCTGTTCATTATTAAAATTTGTGATTACCTCTATTTGCTCCAATTGGCTAGGAAATTCATCCTCTTGGTGTGCTTGGAGTTGATGTGCCAGTTGCCCAACTTGCATTTCCATCCTCTTCAATGATTCCTCCAAAGAATCAAACCTCTCATTGCTCCCTTCCTGATTTTGTTTGCTAATTTGAAGGTAAGCATTCAAATCATCTCCCACTGTGGATGTCTCGAATTTATCATGGTTTTGTGAGCTAGTTTGAATGAAGTCATTCAAACTATCTTCCAAAGTGGGTTCCTTAAGGTGATTTTGATTTTGTGCGCTAATTTGAATGAAGGCATTCAAACTATCTTCCAAGGTAGGTTCCTTAAGGTGATCTTGGTCTTGTGTGCTAGTTTGAATGAAGGCATTCAAACTATCTTCAAATGTGGGTGGCTCAAGGTAATTTTGATTTGAATACTGTGTTTGAGAGTAAGAGTCTCTTTGGTAAGGTTGAAAAAAATTTGGAGGTGGGATGTGCTGCTGGTTTTTGCATGAAAAATTTGGTTGGCGTCCCCAGCTTGGGTTGTAAGGATTGGAATATTGGTCATCTCTGCCCATTTGCTGGAAACCTTGGTAGTTATTTTCTTCCTCTTGCCATTCTCGGTATCGTCCAAAACCCATTGAACACGTATTTGCACTATGGCCTATATTGCCACATGCTGCGCATATCTCTTGGCGTGGCATAGGTGCTCTTCCTCTTCCATTTAGCACCTTAAGTTGATTGGTCAATTCCGCTAATTGCCATGCCATGTCAGAATCATCGTTCCTATCATAAACTCCCCCGTGCCTTGAAAACTGCATTTTTACACAAGGCACTCAAAAACGTAAAGTAAACAAACAAAAGAAAATTAAATTCAAAGAAAATCAAATAACACAAACAAACAATTTACAGAAAATAAACAAACAATGAAAATAAAAATCAAACTAATACTACTGCAACAACCTTCCCCGGCAGCGGCGCCAAAAACTTGTTGCGCTCGAATTAAGTACTACTACAAAGCGTCACTCGCAAGTATACGAGGTAGCTGTAGCAAAGGTGATCGCCCCAAGGTCGTTTCCCCAAGAAGGTGTGGTTCGTAATAGCTTGATTGACAAGTATTTAAATGCGGAAGTGTTTGTTGTATGAAATGTGCAAGATTAATTTAAACCTAAAATTAACGTGCGTAGGTTGAAGTGTGTGATGGGTGTACAAGATCAAATCGATTCTTGGGAAGGTGCCTAGGGTTATAGGTCCATTTAATCAAAGCTCAATTCTCAATTGTCCATTAACATATCCTTGTAAATTAATTTGTTTCTTAAGATTAATTAGTCAATTACCAATCCATTAGTTCTCACATTCATGAATTAACAATGACCAATTCTTTTACATTACCAAATTAATAAACCCTAGAACTTATATTTCTAATTCATTCATAGGGTGGTCGATTATATAGTTCCGATATCGGATTTCACCTCTCGGTCCGTCATCCAATATTCAAAGATCAATAGGTAGCTAATCTATCAACCTAGCATTTAATACAATACAATCAACCAATCAACAAGGAACATCAATGTAAATATCAAATCAAAACATTCAACCAAATATACTATAAACCCTAAACATGGGTATTTAGCTCAACATCATCAATTTATAACAAATATTCATCTCAATACAAAACAAATACAAATTGTTCATTGCAATATCAATATCTTAATACAACAACAACAATAAGAAATGAATCAAAAGAGAGAATAGAAAAACCCCTTTGTGAAGATGCCAAGAGTAGGATTGCTAGTCTTCCTCCTAGCTCCACTTGATGTATTTGATGAAGAACTCAAGCCCTCTTCAATGGTTGATTCCCCTTGCAATGTGGAATGGAGCTTTCTCAAGTCACCAAACCTTTGGATGGAGCTTTCTCAAGTCACCAACCTTTAATGGGTATGCCTTTGGAAGATGGAATGGAGCTTTCTCAAGTCACCACTCCCTTCAATGAAGCTTCTTCAACCTTTGAGAACTTGTAACCCAATTTATCCCAAAGAACCTCAAAGATCCTATCAATGGAAGTTGGAGAAGGTGGAGAGGATGGAAATGGAGGTTTGGAGGTGAAGGGACAAGGGAGAGTGTCACTCTCTCCCTCTCCCACGTTTTTTGCAGAAAATTGCCCAAGAACCAAAAAGCTCCCTCTATTTTCCTCTTCAATCCCTTTTAATTCATTCAAAAATCAACACCCATGCCTTCCAACTCATGCCACTTCACTTTGTCCCCTTCTTTTTCTTTGTTTAGTATTTCTTTTTGCAAGCACAAGCCATTGTCTCCCACTTGTCTCCCACTTGTCTCCCATTTCGTACAAAAGAAATCAGCTTTTCAGATGGGACACGGCCAAGCCACAACAAGCTTGGCCGTGTCTCTTGCAAATTTTCCTTGCTTTCCTTGAGGTGACATGGCCAAGCCTTGGTTGGCTTGGCCGTGTCTCTTGAATTTCATGGAACACGGCCAAGAACACGGCCGTGTCCATTGAACGTGTCAGCCACTGCCTCTTTTCTTTTCTTTCTTTCTTTCTTTGGTGGTGGGAGGTGACACGGCCAAGACTTAGTTGGCTTGGCCGTGTTTGATGTGGATTGGAGGACACGGCCGTGTCCTCTGGGTGTGTCCATCTCTGCTTGATTTTCCTCTCTTCCTCTATGGAGTGTGACACGGCCAGGCCTTAGTTGGCTTGGCCGTGTCTGACATTTTTGGAGGGACACGGCCAAGGACACGGCCGTGTCCCCTGAGTGTGTCACCTTCTGCTTGATTTTTGCTCTTTCTTGCTTTGTTCTTTGGTTTTGCTCATCAGGTGAGACACGGCCAAAGGCTTGGCCGTGTCTCGTGGGCGTGTCAGCTACTGTTTCTTCATTTTTGCTCTGTTTTCCACTATTTTGATCTTCCAAGGGTGTTTTTCCACCTAAACCTAAAACAAACACTTTAAACAAACTTTAAACAAAAATTAATCAAACATTAACTAAAACACACATAAAATCATACTAAAAACTAGTACAAAAATGGACTAAACACTACTCAAGGAACTTAAATCATTACAATCACAGTAAGGTTCGCGGTGACAAGAACGGTGAATGACTCGACCTCGCTTATCACTTTAGCGACCGCCCCATTCAGAATCGCGACCGCTCTACCATTCAAGAAGAAAATTGTTTGAAGAGACAGTAGGTTTCGCGTCCTCAGGAGCGTCCAGAAGTTCGACGTGAGTTTCTCAATTCGACCGCGATAATCTACATAGGGCGACCGCGACATTCAAATTATGGCGGACATTCAATTTTGCCCTGTCAGAGAATGACACGTAATATGACCGTTATAAACCCACTTGATTATTCAAAAAGGGCGACCGCACCATTGCTAGGCGCGACCGTCTCGACAAACACAGCTGGGCAAGAAACCGGTCCGACAAACACAGCATGGGCAAGATTCCAGCTGCAGAGCACTAAAATTCGACCGTTGAAGTCTTTTCAAAAGTAGCGACCGTCCCATGTTAAAGGACGACCGCGAGAAGCATGAGCGCGACCATCCTTGCATGAAGGGCGACCGCGAAGTGCTTCGGGCAGTTTAAGTAAAGAAGGTCTAATCTACCAATACATTATTCTTAATGTCTATAACGGCTAGTAAGACCACATTGGCTATAAATACAATGTCTCTCTGAGAAAACAAAAAAAAAAAGAACAAGCAAGAAATCAGATTGTAATAGCCAAGCAACAAATTTTCATTTACTTAAACTTACAATTAAATTGTAATGTATGTTAGGTGTTAGCATTTGAAAACACCATTGTATAAGTTTGAGTGTAAGCTTGGGAAACACTTGGGTTGTGAGAGTAAGCCTTGTAAAACTCTTGTTTGGGTTATAAGTGTGAGCCTTAGAAAAACACTTGTAAAGTTAGGTGTGAACTTGTAAAAACACCAAAGTTGGAAGTGAGCTTGTAAAAACTTCAAAGTCTAGTGGAACCTTAACAAGTTGTTAAGGAAGTGGATGTAGGATTGAAGCAAATCCGAACCACTATAAATCTTGTGTGTTCTTTCTTCCTTCATCACTCAACAATCTTCATATTCCGCACTTCTTGTTTGTTGAGTTTTTTAAATTGTCATTACTTCTTGAGGAAACCAATTCACCCCCCCCCCCCCCTCTTGGTTGCCATCTTGGGACAACAATTGGTATCAGAGCCCTTAGATTTCTTAAACTTAATTGTGAAATCTGATCCACTATGGCAACTTCTTCTTCATTAAGCTCTCATGGAAATCTTAATTCTATTCTTAGACCCTACTTTGATGGAACTGATTATTCATACTGGAAACACAAAATGTATTTGTTTCTAGATAGTGAAGGGATTGAACTATGGGATTTCGTGGAAAATGAATGGAAATCTCCTACCCACGAAGTTGACGGTATTCAAGTTCCACTTCCCAAAGCTCAATGGTCAACTAGCAATGTCAGAGATCGATTCAAGAACAATAGAGCTGCTTCCATCTTGATGAATTCCATTTCAAGGGAAGAAGGCGGAAGAGTTCAACATTAAACTTGTGCACATTGCATTTGGAAAACACTTGAAAACTACCATGAAGGTACGACTCAAGTGAGATTTACCAAAAAACAAATGCATGTTCATGAATATGAGCTATTCAAGATGAAACCAAATGAAAATGTCACCGACATGACCAATCGCTTACTTGCAATTGTCAATGAACTAAAGAAGTATGGCAAGGTATATGATCAAGGTGATGTAAACAGCAAAATCTTGAGAGCCCTAAGAGCTAGAAAGAACTTTGAATCCAAAGTATCATCCATAGAAGAAGCTCATGATCTCAGCACATTAAGAACCGACGAGCTAGTTGGAAAATTACTCACATTTGAGCTACACAGTGAGAAAGAAGAAGATCAAGGTGAGAAAGAAAAGAGAAAACCAATTGCACTAAAAGCAATCAAAGAAGCTGAGAGCTCAAGCAATGAAGGTACTGATGATGAAGATGAAATGGCAATGTTCTCTAAAAGAATCAATGAATGGAAAAGGAAGAAAAGATTACAAGCAAACAAAGGTACACCTCCTAAATTCTCCTTCAAAAATAAAGAAAAGAAAAATGAGGTAAAATGCTATGAATGTGGAAAAACCGGTTACATCAAGTCGGATTGCTACAAATTAAAAAACAAAAGGAAATGGGATAAAGAAAAGAAAAAGTCTCTCAAAGCCACATGGGATGACTCTTCCTCAAGTGAAGAAGAAGAAGAGGAAGGAATTGCAAATCTTTGTCTCATGGCTATTGAAGATGACTCCAATGAGGTAAGTACTCAATCCTTTGATCTTGTAGCACATGATGATATAAGTGATATAGATGATAGTGATTTGATTGAGCACATGAATTCTAAAATAGAAAAATATTTCTCCAAAATGATGCTCTATAAAGAGAAAAACTCTAAGTTTGAAAAGGATTTTATATGCTTAAAGAACTCTACCTTAGAATTGAAAACCTCAAATGAACATTTGATGAATACAATAGGAGAATTAAATAAAAGCTCACATGACTTAGAAAAAGTGATTAAAGAGAATGAGGCATTGAAGCATGAACTAAAAGAACTAAAAGAATCAATTTCCAGATTTCATAAAGGAAAGGAAGCATTGAACACATTAATTAATAATCAAAGATCACCTTCCTTGAAATATGGATTAGGATTCAATGGCTCAACCAACATTGCACCTAGCAAACCAACATTTGTGAAAGCATCTACAATTGGAATTTCTAATGTTCATATCAAAGATGCTTGCACCAAGTCTAAAAGAACTTCTTATGGTTCACTAGGAAATAAAGCTAAAGATAATTATGCATTGTTGTTCACTAAACTTGTACAAAAGAAATCACATACTTGTAGTTGTATGTATAATGCAAAAAGAAAAATGCAGAAGCATAGAATACCATGGCAATGCACATATTGCATGAAATTTGGACACAAAATTTTTTCCTGTTATATAAGAAAGGCTCATCTCAAGTTAGAAGACACTCTTTCTACTAACCATCAAGGACCCAACTATATGTGGGTACCTAAAAAAGGATGATCACAATTGGCTTGCAGGTATGCCTAAAATCTACTACCAATGAAAGCACATGACTTGTGGATAGTGGATGCTCAAGGCATATGACTGGAAATGCAAAACTCTTTACAAGTATTACCTATAAACATGGAGGTAACGTAACTTTTGGAAACAATGCTAAAGGTAAAATTCTTGGTGTTGGCTCCATTGGTTCTATTGGTAAGGATTTAATTGAAGATGTATGGCTTGTTGATGGTTTGAAACATAACTTGCTAAGTGTTAGTCAACTTTGTGATAAAGCATACTTCGTTAAGTTTGATTCCAAGGAATGCAAAATCACAAATTCAAATGATGTTATCATATTTAAGGGTACTAGAACAAACAACACTTACAATGTAAGCATACATTCTAATCATACATGTTTAATGTCCACTAATAATGATGCATGGTTATGGCATAGAAGACTAGGACATGCTGGTATGGATCAATTGAAATATATTTGTAATGAGAATTTAGTTGATGGCTTACCTAAGATAAAATATGATAAAGACAGAATTTGTGAACCTTGTCAACATGGTAAGCAACATAAAAGCTCATTTAAATCAAAGTGTGTTATAAGCACCTCTAGACCTTTAGAGCTCATTCATTTAGACTTGTTTGGACCAAATAGAGTTACAAGCTTAGGAGGCAAATCATATGCATTTGTTCTTGTTGATGACTACTCTAGATTCACATGGGTTAATTTCTTAGCTCAAAAGAATGAAGCCTTTAATTACTTCAAAACCTTTGCAAAAAGAGTTCAAAATGAAAAAGGATATGTGATCACATCTATTAGAAGTGATCATGGCAAAGAATTTGAAAATGAAAACTTTGAAAACTTTTGCAATGAACTTGGCATTTCACACAATTTTTCTGCTCCTAGAACTCCACAGCAAAATGGTGTAGTTGAAAGGAAAAATAGAACTTTAATCGAAATGGCTAGGACAATGCTCAATGAATATGATTTACCATCTTATTTTTGGGCGGAAGCCGTTAATACAGCTTGTTACATTGCAAATCGTGTTTATAAAAGGCATTTAACTAATAAAACTTCTTATGAGCTATGGAATGGAAGAATACCCAGAATTGGATATTTTAGAGTATTTGGATGCAAATGCTTCATATTGAATACCAAGGATAATCTTGGAAAATTCTCATCCAAATCAGATGAAGGCATATTCTTAGGATATTCATCATATAGCAAAGCATATAGAGTATTTAATATGAAAACTCTAGTTATAGAAGAATCAATGCATGTTGTATTTGATGAATTATCTAAACTTGATCAAAAGAAAGGTATTACTTTCAATGACCCTGCAGGCACTCTTGAACCTCTTGAATCTATTGATGCTCCAAAGATCAATCAACTTGAAGAAAAGGCTCAAGATCTACCTAAGGATTGGCAATACAAGAAAGATCATCCAAAGGAACTCATCATTGGAGAAACATCAAAGGGAGTAACTACTAGATCTAGAATTAATCATATTGATGTTAATGTTGCTTTTGTTTCTCAAATTGAACCAAAAACTATTGAGGAAGCTTTAAATGATGAAAATTGGATAACTGCAATGCAAGATGAACTTAATCAATTTGAAAGAAATAATGTTTGGCAACTTACTCCTAGACCTATAGATCATTCTATAATAGGATGCAAATGGGTTTATAGGAATAAGCTTGATGAAAATGGTCACATCATTAGAAATAAAGCAAGATTGGTAGCCAAAGGTTATAATCAAGAAGAAGGTATTGACTATGATGAAACCTTTGCCCCCGTAGCTAGATTAGAAGCTATTAGAATATTACTTGCCTTTGCATGTCATATGAATTTTAAGCTTTATCAAATGGATGTTAAAAGTGCATTTCTAAACGGACTCATAAATGAAGAAGTTTATGTTGAACAACCTCCTGGTTTTGAAAACTACAAATTTCCTGATCATGTTTTCAAACTTACCAAAGCTTTATATGGATTAAAGTAAGCACCTAGAGCTTGGTATGACAAACTTAGTGCATATTTACTTGAAAATGGTTTTGCAAAAGGAAAAGTAGACACAACTCTTTTTGTTAAAAAGGATAAGCATAACATCTTGATTGTACAAATTTATGTGGATGACATAATATTTGGAGCTACTAATGAAACCTTGTGCAAAGAATTTGCTTCTTGTATGACTAGGGAATTTGAAATGAGCATGATGGGTGAACTCAAGTTTTTCCTTGGACTGCAAGTCAAGCAATGTAAAGATGGGATCTTCATCAACCAATCCAAATATACAAAAGAACTCATCAAGAAATTTGGAATGGATGGCTGCAAAACTAGCAAAACTCCTATGAGCACATCATTGAAATTAGGTAAAGATGATAATGGTAAAGCAGTAGATGAGAAGAAATATCGAGGTATCATCGGATCACTACTTTACTTAACCGCATCTAGGCCTGATATAATGTACAGTGTATGTCTTTGTGCTAGATTTCAAACTTGTCCTAAAGAATCACACTTGAATGCCACAAAGAGAATCTTGAAATATTTGAGTGGTACAATACATTTAGGACTTTGTTATCCAAAGAACACATCATTTCATATTATAGGATTTTCAGATGCAGATTATGCTGGTAGTATATTAGATAGGAAAAGCACTACAGGAGCATGTCACTTTCTTGGTAATTGTCTAGTTTCTTGGCATAGTAAGAAACAAGCATCGGTTGCTTTATCCACAACGGAAGCTGAGTATGTTGCAGCTTGTTTTTGTTGCACACAAGTATTATGGATGAAACAACAATTGCTTGACTATGGTAAGGTTTTTAACAATATTTCCATTAAATGTGACAACACTAGTGCTATCAATTTGTCTAAAAATCCTATACAACATTCTAGATCCAAGCATATAGATATTAGACATCATTTTTTAAGGGAAAATGTGCAAAATCAGAACATAATTCTAGAATTTATTGAAACACAAAATCAACTTGCGGATGTCTTTACAAAACCCTTGAATGAAGATAGACTTAATTTTATTAAACTTAATTTAGGAATGATTGATGGAAACACTCTGAATTAATTGCCTATCAATAAGGTTTCTATGTGCATGAATTTAATGGTTCTTAACACAATAGAAATATTCTCCATCTTTCCTTGAATCTTTCATTTTTAAGTATGTAGCGGTCGCTCCAGTATTCTTTAGCGGTCACTATCCTGTCTGTCAGTTTCATTCAAACTAATGACTCTGTGCGCGGTCGAGAAAATTTGTGCGCGGCCGCACCAATTTGAATAGTTTCGACCGTTACAGTTACTTTCCTCACTCGCGAGCATACTTATCTTGACAATGGTCGCTAGACCATAAGTAGCGATCGCACTATCTTCAATCCGCGACCGCACCCTGTACACTCTGCTCGAAAATTTATAACCGTTGGCTGTGTGACAAGTCGCAACTCTTAATATTCAACAGTCAAAAACGGCTATTTTCTTAACTCCATCTATTTAAGAGTAAGTTACATCAAATTTCTTGGATATTTTGCTTCTGAAAACAATCTAAAACCCTAAAATCTTCTCAACTCATCTACTTCTCAAATCAACCTCTGTTTTCCTGCACTCATCTGTTTCTTCTATTCTAATGGCTCCCAAAAGAAAAACCACTTCCAAAATAAAGGGACAAGCCAAGAGAGTTCCAGGAATCACCATTAGAGAACCCGAAGTTGTTCCCCCATCTCCTCCTCAATCTAAAAGAGGTGAGAAAATTCACAAACCTCACCATCAAACCACTGAAGAAGATGTTAGGTATGCCATGCTAAAGAGAAAGAAGGTTGAAGGCACCAAATCTCCTTTTGGTGGGATGCTTTCTGCCTTGAACATCAAGGACGAAATTGAGAGATTGCTGGATGTCCTTGGATGGAGAAAATTTGTCTTTCCAGAAGAGGTAGGCTACTCTAGTCTGAGTAAGGAGTTTTTAATGTCTCTTCAAATAGAGAAGAGTGCAAATTCTGCACTAGGGTGGTATGGGGTTAGATTTAAGCTCTTTGATCAATACCAAGCCCTATCTCTAGAAGATTTTGGCAGCATTTTGGACTTCCCCTCTGAAGGTATAACCTCCTACAATGACCAAATCTTCTCAAACCCAACACTTTCTGATTTCTGGAGAGAAATTTCCATTGAAACCTCTTTTGAAAAGGAATCTAAAGCCAGACATATCAGATCTCTCACCCACTGGATGCTCCATAGGATTATCACCTATACCATTCACCAAAGAGCTGATGGGAATGAGAAAGTCACCAAAAGAGATCTTATATTTCTGTATGCTTTCACCCATAACATCAAAATGAACACCACCAAGTTCTTGATTGATACCTTTTATCATCATGCTATTACAAGAACTGGTACCTTCTTCCTATCCTCTCAAGTTACTCAAATAGCTAGGCACCTAAACCTTCTGAATGATTTGAACTTAGCTACTTTGAGGAACCCTTTCACTCTAGCCTCCAATGCTATCACAATGGATTACTTAGAGCATGCTGGTTGTGTAAGGAAGATAGAAGGGTCATATGTATACTGCTATGGCAAGAAAGGAGTTATGGATAAACAAAAGAAAAGGCCAAGGTATACAATTGAGGAAGAGGGAGATTCTGTAGAAGTTGCAGTAGAATTACCTCCAAAAGCAACTTCATCAAAAGCTGCTAAAGAAACTACTTCATCCTCCACACAACTCATCCTCCAAGCTATCAAGACTCTCTCAAGGAAACTCACTAAGTTCAAGAAAAGTGTTTCCAAGAGATTCCAGCACTTAAACAAGAGGATAGACCTTATATCCCACATGCATCATGATCTTTATGACATGCAAGGCAAATTGGACTTGCCTCAATGCAATCTTGAAGATTGGGATATAAGTGATCACACCCAAAGCGTTGCTGAAGAAGAAGAGTCCATTAGCACTAGCTCTGCCTCTATTGCACCTCAAGATAAGGGGAAAGCTCCTTTAGTTGAAGAAGAGTTAGAGTTAGATGATAACTCAGAATAGCTTAGCTTTAGTCTGTTTTTGCTTGCATTTTCATATGTTTGCTAATTTGCTTTCTGTTTTGTATTTTCCTCCACTTCAATCTATATAATGTTTATATTTCCTTTCATTTGCTTTGTTAATATTTTTGCTTAACATTTATTTCATTTTGCCTATGCCAATGGGGGAGAGAAAATACCAAAATGGAATGTGGTATAAATGGAATGTCAATAAAATTATGGGGGAGAAATAAGAACAATCTGTTTGAACATTTGCAAATTTGGGAAAAATGTTTATGGGGGAGTTAATTTCTTGTTGAAATTTATTGAAAATTTGCAAATAAGAAAAAATGTTTATGGGAGAAAAATGTTTGCACCAAGATAAACTACTAAATCACAAATGCTCTTAACCATGATTGTTGCATATGTTAAGGGGGAGCATTTTTAGACTCATTATTTTTCTTATCATTCCATTTGAATTGTCAAAGTCAAAATGGGGGAGATTGTTAGACAAATGACCTTAATTTTGATCCTTGACAACTCAAATGGATGATCTATTTAACTTGTGTTTGAGAAATCTTGTTGCAGGATTAGGTTACTTCAAATAAGGTGAACAGAACACTTATAGCGGTCGCACCTCACCTGAATATGACCGCTCCATGTAATTAAAAGAAGAAACCTTATCACAGTAGGTTTCGCGGTCAGAAGTTCGACCTATGTCGCGACCGCTCCTACAGAATAGCGACCGTCCGAATATTTGCACGACCGCTACTCAAGGAACTTAAATCATTACAATCACAGTAAGGTTCGCGGTGACAAGAACGGTGAATGACTCGACCTCGCTTATCACTTTAGCGACCGCCCCATTCAGAATCGCGACCGCTCTACCATTCAAGAAGAAATTGTTTGAAGAGACAGTAGGTTTCGCGTCCTCAGGAGCGTCCAGAAGTTCGACGCGAGTTTCTCAATTCGACCGCGATAATCTACATAGGGCGACCGCGACATTCAAATTATGGCGGACATTCAATTTTTCCCTGTCAGAGAATGACACGTAATATGACGGTTATAAACCCACTTGATTATTCAAAAAGGGCGACCGCACCATTGCTAGGCGCGACCGTCCCGACAAACACAGCTGGGCAAGAAACCGGTCCGACAAACACTGCATGGGCAAGATTCCAGCTGCAGAGCACTAAAATTCGACCGTTGAAGTCTTTTCAAAAGTAGCGACCGTCCCATGTTAAAGGACGACCGCGAGAAGCATGAGCGCGACCATCCTTGCATGAAGGGCGACCGCGAAGTGCTTCGGGCAGTTTAAGTAAAGAAGGTCTAATCTACCAATACATTATTCTTAATGTCTATAACGGCTAGTAAGACCACATTGGCTATAAATACAATGTCTCTCTGAGAAAACAAAAAAAAAGAACAAGCAAGAAATCAGATTGTAATAGCCAAGCAACAAATTTTCATTTACTTAAACTTACAATTAAATTGTAATGTATGTTAGGTGTTAGCATTTGAAAACACCATTGTATAAGTTTGAGTGTAAGCTTGGGAAACACTTGGGTTGTGAGAGTAAGCCTTGTAAAACTCTTGTTTGGGTTATAAGTGTGAGCCTTAGAAAAACACTTGTAAAGTTAGGTGTGAACTTGTAAAAACACCAAAGTTGGAAGTGAGCTTGTAAAAACTTCAAAGTCTAGTGGAACCTTAACAAGTTGTTAAGGAAGTGGATGTAGGATTGAAGCAAATCCGAACCACTATAAATCTTGTGTGTTCTTTCTTCCTTCATCACTCAACAATCTTCATATTCCGCACTTCTTGTTTGTTGAGTTTTTTAAATTGTCATTACTTCTTGAGGAAACCAATTCACCCCCCCCCCCCCCCCTCTTGGTTGCCATCTTGGGACAACACTCATATTGGGAGTCAAAGATGCCTTTTAAAAGCTAGTGGGAGACAAGCTATATGGCTCCCCATGCCTTTTAAAAGCTAGTGGGAGACAAGCTATATGGTTGTCCATGCCTTTTTATGTAACCACATCATTATATTTGTATTTTTCCATAATTTCACTTGTTTTATGCTTTCTTTAAGTCTTTAAAAACAGATGTAATGGCAGACTTTGAACTTAATGAATATTCTGAGTTTTCTCTCCATTTTTGAGAGCTTTGAGAGGTTTTTTAGCCTTCTTTTGAGTTCTGGTTAGAACTTGCACGAATTCCTTGCAAAAATAACCAAGTTTGCTAGGTCTTAACTTATATTCAAGGTTTTTCCTTCACAAGTTGGGGTTGGGTCTTGAATCTTTGGTTTCCATCCATATAGCTTCAGTTTTACATCACAAGTTGGTGTTGGGTTGAAGGTGCTGGTTGGTGTTCTTATGTTTTGGAGACGATCCGTAGCTTGAGCTTCCTTAGGAATTAAATCCCAGCAAGGCAGGCTCACATCACACGTGGGTTTTCGGAACTAGCAAGCTTTCCTAATTTTTACCTATGCTGCCCTTGCGGGTTTTCAACTTAGTGGACCCCTTTTTTTATTATATATTTTTTATATTGCTCTACTTTTGCCTAGTTTGCCCATGTGGGCTTTCAGAGCTAGCGAGTTGTCCTAATTTTTGCCAAAGCTGCCCTTACGGCTTTTCAACTTAGTGGACCTTCTCTTTTTTTTATATTATTTAATTTCCCTCATAGATTTGGTTTCAAGAGTGTCTTTGTTTGCTTGATACTCCATCCATGGATTTTGCTAGATATCTGTCACGTCATCATTCTGCTAGGAAACTACGCCATCCTGCTTCTTCATATGCTGACTGGGTTGACTGGATCCACTCACGCACTGAAGTCAACATCCGTTGGTTGGTACCTTGGTGGAAGATTTCTCGTATCACCATGCGGACAAACTTGATGTATGTTCCCCTTGTTGCTCTTCATCAAGGTACTTGCTATGATCCTCGCTGACTTGGACGTCAGTATGGAGATGAGCCTCATGATTCTGACTTTACTCCCAATTTAGACATGCCCTGATTGACTGAAGCCTACTTGGATTAGCTAAGGCAAAGATGGTATGCACGTTACACTTATCGTCTGCCATAGATTTTGCATTTATCAATTCAGAAAGTGTATTGTTAGGATGAAAAATAATTAAAGTAATAAAAGATGCTTCTTTTCCTTTTTATAATTTGTCATCATTTTTTGCTATTGTGTTTATTTATTTCATCCATATCTGGTCAAATACTTATAACAGTGCACATAGAACAATTTTAACATTAATTCTATTTTATTAAATTAGGGAACAACCAAACATAAAGCCAACATACACAAGAGCACTCATATTGTCACATCCCAAAGGCTAGACAGTCGAGTAATAGGCAAGGAGGACATGAACGAGTGGTCAAATAGAGGCTCGGGATAGTCAAATATGAAATTGGTGTACACAGTGGAGCTGACGGGACCTAATTGAAATTTTTTAAGAGGCTGAGGACCTAAAGGTACTTTTTCAAAAAGTTACGTCGGTTCTTAATAGTGCCCATAATGGATGTAATAGATGTGTTTTCGGGATTTATCGGGTCGTAACGGTGGCACACGATTTTTTCCGAATACGCACGGTTTGAAAGTTACGGATGATTTTGCAAGAAGGGCATTTTGGTCATTTCCACCGGAGTGGCAATTTTATAAATAGAACCAATTTGAGGGGAAAAATTATAAAGAAGGAAAACTTTCAAGTGGCCAAATCATGGCCATTTGTTCAATTTTGGTGGATAAATCAAGACCATTCAAGTTAAAAATAATATATTAATTAATTAAATAATTATCTAATATCTAATTTTTGTCTTAAAGCGTAAGACACATGGCTAACACCTAGAAAACTCCATTATCTTCATTTTGAGACTCCATTGCCGTGGGCTTCTTCCAAAAGAGCCAAGGGAAAATTTCAATTTCTAAGTGATTTATCAAGTTTTTTTTTCAAGAGAAATTAAGGTAATTCTTCAAGCTAACTTCTTCTCTTTCATTTAATTTGAGTATTAGGCTTTGTATGGAAGGACTTAAAGTCATGTTTAATTAGGGAAAATATTAGAAAGTTGATGAATATGATGGAGAATAGCAAAATAGTTGGAGAATGAATAGAAATGGTGTTTAATGGTGAAAATAAGCTAGCAACCATTAGAAAAATCATAAGATAAGATTATGTCTATACCTAGGGTTCTTAACTTTGTATATGTGATGTTAAATTTCATAGGAAATCAAGGAGACAAGGAAAGAAAGGAAGTGATATAGATAAAGGACTAAGAAATAGTAAGGTTTGGTACTTTAACCATTGAACTCCTTTTGAAATTTTTCTGTTTTACAATTAGTAAAATTCTGTGACTTGTATGATTTTTAATTAAATATATAAAAATTATCTTGAGTTGAATTTTTGATATGTTGTGTCTCAATGAGTCTAGAATGACTGAAAAATATGTTGAGTTGAATTTGGAATGGTTATGATTTTGGAAAGATTATTGTTTATTAGACCTGCTCCAGCAGGTACCTTGACTAAGACAGCCATCTTTCTGGATTTTTAATAAAATATACAAAAAATAATATCCAATTGAATTTTGGATATGTTGTTTTTTAGTGAGTCTAGTATTTGAAAAAAATAATTTGGAACCACATTGATTGAATTTAATTTACGAAATTCACAAAATTCAGAACTGCTGCCAGGATGCAGGGCAACTGGAGCAGTCTGGTTGGGTGAACTAGTTGACCAAGATTTTGTGTCCAGTTTGATATAAAATTTTACATGAATGATTTTAAGATGCAAAACTAAATTTTGTAAAAAGTTTTGAGTTTTTAGACAAGTGGATTATTTTATAGAAATTTTCTAAAACAAGGATCAAGTTGGGTCAAGAATCAGAGTTTATTGTTCATATGGTAATTTTTCATTATTAACTTGGTCAAAAACTTGGTGTGAGTGTTTTATCATTTTATTTTTGGAATTGAGTTTAAGTATGAATATGAAGAATAAATTAGATGGAAAAGAGGAGAAAATTAATCTTTTCATATCCGTGATAAAAGTCACGTGATGGAATACATGTTCGTTATCATGTAAATATATAGATAAGGTATATACGTGGGGAATACGTGTATATATGGTATATATATATATGCGTGTATATGGTATATATGTGAATACATATGATACATATGTGAGTATATGTGGTATTTTTGTAAGTATATATTGTATATACATGGAGAATATATGGTATGTATACGAAGTGAATGGGTATATATGAAATGTTATATATGCTCTACTCGGTAAATGGGTAAAACCGGTCTGGAATGGGGGTTTGGCATGCCATCCTACCGGCAGTACTATCTTAACGGCTTCGGTCTGGATATTACTTACACGTGCGTGGTTATATCGTGTGAGGTCAAGATCATGACAACTAGTCGTGTGAGACCAAGACCACGCAGTTATGTTGTATATTCCATATCGTGTGAGACCAAGACCATGGAAATTAGTCGTATGAGGTCAAGACCACGCGTAACTCTATACGAGGCCTCATTTCGAGATTGGTGTATTCATAATTACCTAGTGGAGTAGATTAACTCGTAATTATAATGAAGTTATATTACATGTTGTTTACATACAGAATGTGAATCTTAACTTAATTAGAAAATATAAATATGATGATTGTATGAAAATAGTTTAATTATGTAGTATTCTACTTTTATATGTGTTTCAACAACCTTCCTTGCACTATTTATATTTGGCAATGGTTAAAGTACCCACTGGGCAATAAGTTACTCAGCGAGTTATATGTCTAACTCGCAGGTAGTAGATAGAAGATCAGCGGCCCACAGCTCGACGGCGAGTAGGATAGGACTTTTGACTTAAAATAGTAGTATGGCATGTACGTTATATCTATTGTAAAGGTTTGTTAAACATAATAAGTATTGTGGTGTATGTAACAATTGAATAAACAGTAGTATGGTAATGAAACTTAGCAAATGATATGCGATCTTGAGAAACGATATAGAAGTGTGCAATTTTCTTGCAGGGTGTAGTTGAGGATATAAAGGAGATTATTATTGGGAGTGTTCTTGAGTTGAATTGTGAACAAAAGTGTTTTAAAAAAAATCAGTTTTAGCGATACTTGGGAACCCCGCTTTTTAGGGGAAACTCTGCCCAATTTTTTGAAAATTTTTTCATAAGAATTCTTAATTAAGATATTGTAACCAGAGCTAGCATCCCGATGTGACATTCCTCCCCGGCTTATTCGTAGGTCGGGAAGGGGTGTTACACATTTTGCCAACTAGCTCTTTCGGGTTTTCTAATTGGCGATTTTCTCTCATTTAGCCTTAATTGTTGCCTAGCCAGCCCTTTCGGGTTTTCGGAACTAGCAGACTACTCTAACTTTTGACTAGGCCGCCCTTTTTGGGTTTTCATCCTAGCGAGCTTCTTTTTTTATATATATCATACATAAAACCTCTTCAACCTGTCAATGTTTACTGGCTCACTAAACTCGTTCCCTTCCATGTTTGATAACTTCACTGCATCTTTGTTCATGACTTGTTTCATGAAAAATGGCCATTCCCAGCTAGGCCTGAACTTCCCTCTTGGATCAGATACATTAGGCTTACATTGTTTCAACACCAAATCCCCAACTCTGAGTTTTCTGATTTTAACCCTTCTTTTGTAGGCCTGAGCTATCTTCGTTTGATACAGTTGGTGATGATACACTGCCTTTAACCTTCTCTCTTCTAGTAAAGCTAATTGCATGTATCTGCTCACTACCTATTCTATTTCAGGCAGTTCGGCTTCCAAGACTACTCTCAATTACTTGATCTCAATTTCAATTGGCAACACTACTTCCATCCCATAAACCAAAGAGAACGGTGTCATTCCAATAGGTGTTCGCACACTTGTCCCATATCCCCATAAAGCAAATGGAAGCATCTCTGACCAATCCCTGTAAGACTTGGTCATTTTAGACAAAATTTGCTTAATTGTCTTGTTTGTTGCTTCTACTGCACCATTAGCCTTTGGTTTATAAGGAGAAGATTTGTGATGATGGATTCGGTACGTTGAGAATAAATCCTTAACTGCTCCTTGAAACTGTACCCCATTGTCTGATATCACACTGTGCGGGACCCCGTATCTGCAGATAAGGTTCTTTTCAATAAATCTGGCCATTTTGCTTGTGCCCAGTTTGTTGAAGGATTCGGCTTTGACCCATTTTAAAAAATAATCTACTGCTACCACAATGAAACGGTGACCGTTTGAGGCTGTCGGATGTATCTCTCCTATAATGTCGATACCCCAGGTGGCAAAGGGTCAGGGTGAAAACATAGAATGCAATTCTTCAGGAGGCATGTGATTCAAGTTACCATACATCTAACATTGTTGGCACTTCCTTATGAAGTCAATACAATCTCTCTCCATGGTCAACCAGTAGTAACCTTGCTGAATAATCTTCTTAACTAGGGCCAAACCACTCATGTACGGACCGTAACTTCCAGCATGTATTTCTGACATGATAAGCTCCACTTCAGGCTTCCTTAAAAATTTCAAATGCACCCCATCAGGCCATCTTCAATATAACTCCCCATGGAATGTGATGTATTGCAATGACCACTGCCTTATCGCTCTTCTTTCTTTCTTTGTTGCCCCCACTGGGTATTCTCTTTCCTCCAAAAATTGCCTTATAGTATCATACCATGCATCATGGTCTGTATCAATTTCCATGATTGTTTCATATTCATAGCAAGGAGTTGACAAACTGGTCAAAATCAGAGGCTTAAAGAATAAACTCACAGGATCTTCCCATACCGAAGCTAATGTGGCTAGGGCATCAGCCATCTGATTTTCTTCTCTTGATAGGTGTACAAACCTACACTCCTTAAAGTTCTTCTTCATCATGGTCAAGTAATGGTGGTATGGTTTTAATTTTTCTTCTTTCAACTCCCACTCTCCATTTACTTGGGATAGTACTAGTAATGAATTGCCAAAAACTTCCACCTTATCCACCTTCATAATCATTAGGGTTTCCAAACCGAAAATACAAGCTTCGTACTCTACCATATTATTGGTTGCCCTAAATTTCAACTTTTTGGCTAATGGGATAAGTTCCCCTTTAGCCGATTCTAGTATAACTCTTAAACCTTCTCCTTTCCTGATTACTGCTCTATCAAAATACATTTTCCAACCTTGTACTTCAATTGCTTCTAAATGTTCATCCGAAAATTCCAAGATTACCTCTTCGCTTTCTGGTAATGGTTGTTGGGCTAGGAATTTTGCCACCGCTCTACCTTTGATTCTTTTCCTGGTTACATACCCAATCTCAAATTTTTCTAATATTATCAACCATTCACCATATTTCCCAATCAAAGACGGTGTCTCCCTTAAGTACTTCATTGGATCCAACCTGGAAATTGCTTGAACACTATACGATTGAAAGTAGTGCCGCAACTTCTTAGAAGACCAAACCACGGCTATACAGGTCTTTTCAATGATACTATACTTAATTTCATAAGGTAGAAGCTTTCTACTCAAATAGTAAACTGCATGCTCAATCCATAACTCATCTGCTTGGGCTAGCATGGCTCCTATCGACTCTTCTTCTACTGCTAAGTATAGTAATAGAGGTTTGCCGGGTTTAGGTGGTTTTAAAACAGGTGGATTCAACAAATACTCTTTTATTTGCTCAAAGGTCTTTTGACATTCTTCATTCCATATGACCGACTAATTCTTTTTAAGCAATTTGAAGAAAGGCTCACAAATTGTTGTGAGTTTTGCCATGAATCTGCTAATGTATTGTAATTTACCAATAAATCCCCAAACTTCTCTCTCCATCTTAGGGGCTGGCATATCCCTGATTGCCTTAACTTTATCAGGATCAATCTCAATGCCATTCAGACGAATCACATGTCCTAATAATTTACCTGAGGTAACACCGAACACACACTTCTTAGGGTTTTATCTTAGCTTATATTTCAAAGCTCTAACGAAGAATAATTCTAAGTTTTGGAAGTGTTGTTCCCTTGTATCCGATTTAACCATCATATCATCAACAAATACTTTAACTTCTTTATGTATCATGTCATGAAATAGTGTGGTGGCCATCCTTTGGTAGGTTGCCCCAGCATTCTTTAAGCCGAATGGCATCACCCTATAGCAAAATATACCCCATGTAGTAATGAAAGCAGTTTTGGCTTTATCCTCTTGGGCCATTAACACTTGGTTGTATCCGAAAAATCCATCTATAAATGAGTGTAGCACGCTAGAGGCTGCACTATCAATGAGAACATCTATATGGGGTAAAGGAAAATCATCTTTAGGGGAAGCCTTGTTCAAATCTCTATAGTCCACACAGACCCTTATTCTTCCATCTTTCTTTGGCACGGGTACTATGTTGGCTAGCCAATCTGGATATTCTATCACTTCAAGGAACTTCACTTGTATTTGTTTAGTGACCTCTTCTTTAACCAATTTAGCCCACTCAGGTCTTAATCACCTAAGCTTTTGTTTGACAGGTTTCATGTGAGTGTAAGTAGCAATATGATGTTTGACCATGTCTCGATCTACTCCAAGCATATCCTCATAAGACCAAGTAAACACTTCTTCATATTTTTTTGAATATTTTTTCAAATCTCTCTCTCTCATCAAGAGTAAGGTTGGATGTTAAGCTAATGTTTTTAGGATTTTCGATTGTTCCCAAATTTAATGATTGTGTGTTAAAAGAATTAATATTAAAAATGCTCATGTAACTGCTATTTGAATGTATGCAACCATCAGGAGAAACATCACATAAGTAAGCAAAATCAGACTTTATTGCATTCATTTTGGAAAAGAAAACATCATCATCCTCATACAAAGCAGAAAAATTAAAATCAAAATCAAGATCATTGTTCTCAATATCAAAAGGCAGGATGTCTTCAAACTTTTCTTCGACCAGGGCAGCAATCTCCTCTGTAGTCTTCTCAGCTTTCAGGATAGCTTCTTTCTTCTCTTTCGGATTGGATTCTTTGTTTGCTGATAGGGTGAGCTCTTTCTTCACTTGGTCCACTAGCTAGGCCACATCTGCAAAAATTTCAAAACCCAGGATCAAATTTCCCATGAACATGATTGGCTCGGGCTTTCCTTGGAGTGGTCCCATATATGGAGATTTGACAAAGATTTCTTCAAGTGGTGGGAAACTCATCTTCTCATTTTTCTTTGGCGAGGCATTTTTGGCTTCATCATATCCCAACCCCTTCTTGGAAGTTTGAGTTTTAAAATCTGGCAGCTTTGTCAAACCGGCTTTACCCTTTTCAAGACCAGCTCTGGAAAGGTAATTCATATTCTTCATCATATTCAAGACTTTGGAGCCCACTACTTCATCATCAAAAATTATAACTACCTGGAAACCATTGAGAGGCCTCTCAATCATTAGAGCGTTAACAATCTCATTATTTCAGCCTCGATGACCACTGTCTCATTTCCGTTGGGAAACTTGATCTTTTGGTGAAGGGTAGAAGGAACTCCACCAAGAGGATGAAACTATGGTCACCCCAAGAGTAAGGCGAAGGTAACTGGTATGTCTAAAATAACAAACTCAACAATAGATTCAATTGGACCAACCTTGACAGTAGCTTTGAAAGTTCCTTCGGCGTGTCTCTTAGTATTGTCATAAGCCTGAATTGTTACCTCGGTCTGGTTTAGATCCCTTGTTGACATGGCAAGCTTTGGCAATATCTTATGTGGGAAAACATTTATGGCAGACCCATCATCGACCATTACACATGAAGTCCTTTTCCCCTTGACTTCAATTTTGATAAAGAGAGTGTGGATGTGATCTCTCCCCTCCTCTGGTAAGTCCGCATCTGAAAAAGAAACCGCTCCCATATTAGCTTCACTCTTTTCTTGAACATCTTCACACTTCATTACCCCTCCAACTTTTTTAAATTTGATCAGCTCCTCCGGTGTTGTGGAGTTAGAAATTGTCATGCTAACTAAGGCTTTGGCCATAGTTTCTTAGCGCTTTTTAGAAGTAGCTAATAAGTCCCAAATGCTAACACTTGTTTGGGTTCTTTTCAATTGCTTGAGCACAACATCATCTTCCTCTTCTTTATTTCCTACTTCAACTTCCTTTCCCTTATTTGTAACACACCTTCCCAACCTACATATGTAAGCTGAGTAGAGGCGCCACACTAACCTAATGTTGCTACCAATTTTACTTAGTCAAATTTTAGTTTCAATTTTTACAAAATTTTTGCCATAGTTTCGCCTAAAAATTGAGTCCCAAGTGTCGACAAAACCGGTTTTTTTCTTATTTTTAAAAACATTTTACACAAACCAATGCAAACAAAATCATTCTCAGTACACTCCCAATAAATCCCCCTTGTAACCTCAACTACAACCTGCAAAAAGGATTTACACTTCTAGTACAACATAAAATAAAGGTTTTGTGACAACCCCCATATTTAAATATTACCCAGCGGAAGTTATAAAATATTTACATATTTACAAATTCATATACATCAAAACTCAAGTTTTACAACACATAAAATTTATACATGATTGGCAAGTCTTCTCTGATCTTTAAGCTCCCAAAATGGATTCTTCAAGGTCTACTCTCACTAGGTCTTGATGAACTCTCGGGTTCAACTCTATCCACTCTACTACCTGCGCGATTAAACACTATCGCGCTAAGCCAACGGCTTAGTAAGATAAAACATGCTAACGGTATGCTTTAATGAAATGCAATGCCACATATGTTATTGATAAGATCAACATCATAAATATAAAGTTAACCACACAATTATGCATTTCACAAATCATAGTCATATGAGCATACCACATTTCAACATTAATCAATCATACTCCATAACCAACATCTCATTTCATTAAACTCATAACATTATTTAGGACATTCATATAACCTTGACACCTATGGGCCCAACAAGTATTTAATACGATATTCAGAGTTCAGAGTTACTGCTTTGGTTCATAGTCACAATAATCACGCTCGTAGGCAATGTATATACATGTATCTCTATCCATGGATAGTGTAACAGACCCAGTCTCTTGGATCATCAACTCAACACATATGAGGAGATCCTCAACCCGGCAAGACTGTTACAAATCATATATCTCATAGTGTAACAGACCCAGTCTCTTGGACCACAACTCAACACCTATGAGGAGGTCCTCAACCCGGCAAGACTGTTACCTTTCATCATTTCTTAGGCATGCCACCCAAATCCAGAACTCTGAAACTGAATAACATATTAAACAAACAATTCATTTCCATTCTCAATTCTCATCACATTTAGGCAAACATGCCTTCTTTCTTTCAATTACATCATCTTAGCCAATAACAATGGCTTCACATTTCATTTCACAATATAACATCTCATTATTCAAGTATATATATATATCTCATCCATGATCACATTATATCTCACATAGCATCATTCATAAATATCAACATTTCATTCCACATTACTCATGAAACACATTACCATTCACAATGCACAACATAACATTGTTCAATCTCAACAATGCAATTAGGGAAAAGAACAATTGATTATAACATTCATTGATTCAAGTGTGTTTAAAGTATTTAGGGTTAGGTTTAAGGACCAACCTACCTTTGGAAAACCAAAGCAATGCAAGAAGAACAAAGAATTAAAACCCTAACCATAAATAGTACATTCTGGTTTTAAACTCCATTTTATCCTTATTTTGAAAAATTGTATAAAATAATCTACTTGACTAAAAATTCTAAAATTTTTACAGAATTTATTTTTTATCTTAAAATCATCCCTTTAAAATTTCAGATCAAACTGAACACAAAATCTTGGTCAAATAGTTCACCTAACCAGACTGCCCCAAATGCCCTGCATCCTGGCAGCAGTTCTGAACTTTGTGAATTCCATAAATCAAATTCAATCAACGTGGTTCTAAATTATTTTTCTCAAATACTAGACTCACTAAGAAACAACATATCCAAAATTCAATTGGATATGATTTTTCTACATTTTATTAAAAATCCCGAAATATAGCTGTCTCAGTTAAGGTACCTGCTGGAACAGTTCTACTAAAAATAATTTTCTAAACTCATAACCATTCCAAAATCGAATCAACATATTTTTCAGTAATTCTAGACTCATAGAGGCACAACATATCAAAAATTCACTTCAAGAACATTTTTCTAAAATTAATTAAAAATCATACAATTCACAGCCTTTACTAATCCTAAAACAAAAACAATTTCACTAAACACCAATCTTACTCTTCCATCACCAACACCAACCCAACTTCTCATCTATCAAGCAAAATCAATACTTACAATCATACCATAAGCAACTTAATCATACCACTTCAAAATAATTGAAGAAATTAGAGAAAAGATCTTACCTTAGTTAAAAACTTCTTAAATCAACACTTGAACACTTAATCTTTCTTCAATTTAAGCTTGAAATCATCAAAACCATCACTTGTCTCTTTCTTTCTCTTTGGCTATGGAGGGCCGGCCATCAACAAGAAGAAGAAGAAGAAATGATGAAGAAAACACAAGTCAAACCTTCTTTAAATATCCACCATATGATTTTATCCAAGCAATTACCAAAGTGCCCTTATTCACATAATTATCTTTTTGTCTTATATGTGCCCAATTAAGTAATTTACCAATCTCAAATAAATATCTTCTCTTGCATTGACCAAGCCTTTTGACCACTTTATATGTCATATATATTAACATATACACAACATATAAATTTATCTCTAAACCCTATTTCTTCCCAAAATACATATACATATACTTTCTCTTCTCAATTTCTTTTCTCTTACAATTTAACACATATATTCAATCCAATATATAACAATAACAGCAACAACAATATGCAAAACTTCTAGGGCATAAATGAGGATATTACATTATTAGTTTCTACCTCCTTAGGTGGTGGCCTTGCATAAGGCTTACCGGATCTAGTGTTCATTACTTCATCTTCTCCGGGCTCGGACCAAGTCCACTCCTCCTTCTTGGATACAAGATCATCATCACTATCGCTTGAATCCCAAAACCCATTGACAACACAAATTGTTACCTCTTTACTCACCATAAATTGTTTAATTTCACCAAATACCTCCTCTTCTTTGGTTGCTTCTCCACTCACATCTTGAAAAGAAGACATGACAAAATCTTCATGCAAACCTCCTCCAATCATGAAGGTTGCCGGCGGCGATACCCTATTTTAACTTTGGCAATGGGTTATCTTTGGTGTTTGGCTTGTTGGGCTCGGGTAGCTTCCAATCAATTAGATTTTTGATCTCATGTCTCAACCTTCCACATCTATCCATGTCATGCCCTTGCATTTGATGAAACTAACAAAATGCTTTAGTGTCAAAATTAGGTAGGAGCGGGTTAGGCAAAGGACGAGGAAATAAGGGTTGTAGCAATCCCTTTCTTTGAAGCTTATTGAGAACCCAAGACATCGGCTTCCCTAATTCCAAAAATTGTCCCTTTGTTCCTTGGTTAGTAGCGTTAACATCAGCTGCCTTTTGCATGCTTTGGATATCAGACTGATAGTTTCCTTTATGTTCCTTCTTGTTGAAAAATAGTTCTTCTCTCTCTCCCATTCTTCAATTTGCAAACCAGCTTGGAGAAGGTCTTTGAAATCACAAATGAGTGTATGAGACATCCTTTCACGAAGACTAGGCAACACCCCTCTCATAATCATTCTTATTTGATCGGATTCATCGGGCCTCTTCTTGAGTAAAGTGGCCTTGTTTCTCCATCTCTTCACATAATCCATAAAATTCTCATTCGACCTTTGCCTAATGGACTCAACTTCCATTAAGGTAACTTCCATCTCGACATTATATCCATATCGTTGGATGAAGGCTTTGTAAAGCAGATCCCAACTCTTTTGTGTTCCATCATCTAAGGTATTGAACCAGTTTTGGACAACATGATCCAATGAGAGCATAAAGTACCTTAGAGTTTGAGCCTTAGTAGCTCGGGCAGACTGCATGACAGTGATATACTACTTCATATGGAGATGAGGATTTCAGGTTCCATCTGTCACAACCCAAAGTTTAGGTAGTCAAGTATTAGGCAAGAAAGACATAAATAAGTGGTCAAATAGAGGCTCGAGATAATCAAAAACAAAATCGGTGTGTAAAGGAGGCCCGTGAAGTCGACGGGACCTAAAGGTAATTTTTCGAAAGGCCGAGGACCTAAGAGTAATTTCCCAAAAGTTGTACTGAAGGTTCTTAATAGTGCACATAACAAATTCCAAAAATGGAAAGTAGAGAAAAATCGGGTCGCAACTACGCGTAACGATTTTTCCAGAAAATGCCCCATTCGAGAGAAATGAAGACATGTAGACTAGGGACATTTTTGTCATTACTAATTAAAATTTATGCATGAATCCAAAGTAGGAAATAAGCATATGAGTGCGTAGAGGACGTCAAGGGGCTGAATATGAAACGATCGTCAGTAGAAACGGAGCTCGGGCAAAACCCTAGCAAAGAATGGACCTAAAGGGAATTTTGTAAAAAGTCGATGGCTTATTGGTAATTTTTCAAAATGACGTGGAAACCTAAATTAGACTTCAAAATTAGAAAGTAGAAGTTGAGAGGATCAAAACCATATATAGTTTGCCTCGTGGAACTGTACGGTTTAAAAGTTACGAACGATTAATCGCAGGAGGGTATTTTGGTCTTTTCACACCTTAGACAATAAAAATTTCAGCACAAGGAAGTGGAGGGGCCAAAATATAATTAAAAGAAAGTCTATGGGCTTGGGTTTTAAACTAATAAAAGGAAGAGACATTTGGGCTAATGAAAATTAGCCATTTAGGGTTTATAAAAAGAAGAAAAGAAAAAGTGTGGACATTTGGCATTAAAACATTCATTCACCCAAAAGTGGACATCATTTCCACTATATATATATCATCATAGCAAGAAGAACAAAACTCTCTCTCTCCCACTTCAAAATTTCGGCCACCATAGGAAGAACACCAAGGAGTTCCAATTTTTGTCAAGTTTGATTTTCAAGGTAAGTTTTAAGGTTTTAAAGTATGTAGAATTCAATTCTAGTATCAATTTTAAGTATTTATATATCTATGGGAATATTGGAAATTAGGGTTCTTATGGTGGATTTGGGGAAAATTTAAGTAGTGATGATATTGATTAATTGAATGGAAGAATCAAGGTTTCTAAGGTTTAATAAGGTTAGATTAGGATTTAGTTTGAAAAGAAAGGGAAGGATAGTGCATGTTCTAAATTCTAAGGTTTATGTTTAAGGTTGTGTTCTTGAATTTCTTGAAGGAGAAACAAAGATTAAGGAAGGAGAAAAAGGAAAAGCAAAAGGGGAATTAAAAGAGCAAGGTTTGGTACTTTAACCATTGAACTCCTTTTGAAATTTTTCTGTTTTACAATTAGTAAAATGCTGTGAATTGTATGATTTTTAATTAAATATAGAAAAATTATCTTGAATTTTTGATATGTTGTGTCTTAATGAGTCTAGAATGACTGAAAAATATGTTGATTTGAATTTGGAATGGTTATGATTTTGGAAAAAATATTTTTATTAGACCTGCTCCAGCAGGTACCTTGACTGAGACAGCCATCTTTTTGGATTTTTAATAAAATGTAGAAAAAGAATATCCAATTGAATTTTAGATATGTTGTTGTTTAGTGAGTCTAGTATTTGAGAAAAATAATTTGGAACCACATTGATTAAATTTAAATTACGGAATTCACAAAATACAGAACTGCTGCCAGGATGCAGGGCAACTGGAGCAGTTTGGTTGGGTGAATTAGTTGACCAAGATTTTGTGCCCAGTTTGATATAAAATTTTAAAGGAATGATTTTAAGATGTAAAACTAAATTCTGTAAAAATTTTAGAGTTTTTAGCTAAGTGAATTATTTTATACAAATTTTCTAAAACAAGGATCAAGTTAGGTCGAGAACCAAAGTTTATTGTTCACTCCCACTCCCGGTGGAATGGTTCTTGCAACTTCGACACTGTTTAGGCTCGGGGCCTTAGAGAATACGGACCTAAGTCCGGAGAAAATGGAGTCGCCACCCGGACGGGGCAGAAAAAAGAAAGGGGTGGATGACTCGATTCCTAATGAATCCCCAACCCCCTAATGGGTTCGGAAAGTTGGGTACGTGTGGGGAAGGTGAGAAATGGTCTAGCACCCCCACAATGCCCAGTTCATTTGAACCAGCTTCCTTTACAGGTCTTATTATTATAAAATTCTTAAATATAACAACATTATCCATATTACACACAATAATTCAAATAAAGCATCGTTATATTGAAATAAAAGTAATGTCCAAGCAAAACAAATAAATGGACACCCATCCGAGGATGAAAACATGCCCTTACATCACCCATGTCTAAACTAATAGGACACCCAGCAAAAGGTAGAAACATGTCCTTTACATTGGTTTAAAATATAAAAGCTATTTAAATTACATGATATTTAACTAATGAGGTACCCACAAAGTGGAAACATACCTCTTACAACATTTGGAGATAAAAGTAAATAGATAAAAGTAAATAACCATTCATCATAAACAAATCATTCATCAAAGATATTAAATATCAATCAAAGTAGAAAGTAAACATCCATCCATGATAATTTAAGTAAACCAAGCATTGAACTTAAATAAATCAAAGTATATAATAAACTACATAATCAAATAAGGTAAGTAAAGATAAAAATTGAAGTTTACTGTTTCTTATTTAATGTTCTTTAATTAATATTTAGGGTTTTGGAACCTTAAGATATTATTATTGTTATTTATTTAGGCTACTGTAAGTTTTAAGAGAATTGAAATGGATTAGGGTTTTATAATTTAAGAAATTAATAAGGTTCTTTGATTAATCAAATTAGGGTTTGAGGGGTAAAATTATGAAATTAGGGTTTGGACACTTTAAAACACTTAGCTTTATAATTCTTAGCTACTGGATTATTATTTTGGATTTACTTTATAATTCTTAGCTACTGGATTATTATTTTGGATTTACTATATTGGATTTGAATGTTTAGGTTTATAAGGTTTTAAGGATTTGGGATTAGGAAAACTAGGGTTTATGGTTTTGGTTTTGAGAGAATTAGGGTTTTTAGTGTTTCAAAAAATATTTTTGGTTTTAGGATTTGAGAAAACAATTCAGAGTTTCATAAAGTTTTTGGAAATAGGCAAAACGATTTAAGGGTTTTGGAAACAAAAAAGTATTTTTTTTAGGGTTTTTGGAAAAAGGAAAAATTTTGGGTTTTTGAGGTTTAGAAGAAACAGAAAGGTATTTTTAGGGTTCTTAGGGTTTAGAAGAAACAAAAAAGTATTTTTAGAGTTTTTTTTGAAATAGAAGGAACAATTTAAGGTCTTTGGAAAACAAAAGAAATAAATTAGGGCTTTAAGATTTAGAAGAAATAAATTAGGGTTATAAGGTTTAGAAGAAATAGAAGAAATCACTTATGTTATTGAAATGAAGATCAATGTTACTACATGTTTATAGATCAAGGTTTTGTGCGTATATTCTTAGAAATCAAAGAAACAAAGCTACTGTAAGAAAATAAAACAAAAAGAGATTAGAGATTCAAACCTCCGTTCGTTGGTTCCACCAAAAAATGCTTCTTAGATGAACAAGGACGAAGGCAGGATGGCTGCATTTGATGAATTCATTGCTTGGTTGCTTATTCTTCTCTCAAAAAGTCCGATCTCCTTTCAAAAGCTCCTCCAAAGTTTTCTCCGTTGTCCTCCCCCTTTTCTGTGTTATTTTTTGTCTTAGTTATAGGAAATTTAGATGATTAATTCAACTTGTTTATGAAAACTAACATTAATTAAGAAAAGGAAACCGAAACCAAATAGAATTTGGTTTCGGAAAAAATACGTAGAAAAAATTTCGCTGGCAAAAAAACTGTTGCGGAAAAATTTCACTGGTGAAAAAACTGCTGTGGCTGGCTACGAGGGCTGCCGAGCTAAAATTGGCACTGGCAGGGTATGGGCCATTTTGCCCGTAGGAAACTCATGCGGGAGAAATGGCCCACGGCCATTTCATTCCAACACTATTTTTCGGCGACAAATTTTTTTGTCGTCGAATTTTATTTTTATTTTTTATTAATTATAAAAACTAAATACTAAAAAAATATTATTTAATTCGGATAACGGAAGAATTATTTTGGACTAATTAAAATATATTGGACCGGACTGGGTAAAAAATTTAAGGGTCTACACCGTCCTTAAAATAAATTCTAGTTTAATTAGGAAACTCATTGAAGCCATGTCGATCTGGGGCAACCAGGTCGACATGAGTTAAGGCCATGTCGACCTAGTTTTCCTAGGTCGATATGAGTCTAACCTCATGTCGATCTGGGCTGCCAGATCGACATGAGGCATTCTCATGTCGGCCTAGTCTGCACAGGTCGACATGAGTCCAACCTCATGTCGATCTAGGCTGCCAGATCGACATGAGTCATGCTTATGTCTACCTTGTCTCTCCAGGTCGAATTATTCTTGCCTTTTTTAACTTATGGACCGAAAAGTTTTAATTTGGGCCGATTCAACTTGATTTTAGGGTTTTACAATTGAATTTATGCCTCTTTAATCAGAACCGACTTCTTTAAAATTATAAACTAGGTTTAAATATTTTAAAGTCAGATCAAATTTATTTTGGCATCCTTTAATTAAGACCATATCAAATTATGGTTAAAATTAAGGGTCTACAGTTTGCCCCCTGCTTGAACGATCTTGAATTGATTTAGAGAGTGAAAAGCAATAAGACTTTTAATTTTGGCAAAAATAGACTTAATTTTCTTGAGATGGTTTTGGTTTTGGGTTCTAGACCCGGTTAGAGTTCTTAACTCAAAAAAGACTTGGGTTGTTCCATTCTTTAATGTATTGTGGGTCTTTACCCACCAAAAATAGATCTTTATTTATTGGAAATTAGGTCTTTAACCTTGAAACATAGATCTTTATCCACTGGGTATCGGGTCTTTACCCTTGAAACATGGATCTTTATCCATTGGCAATTGGGTCTTTACCCTTGAAACATGGATCTTTATCCATTGGAGATCGGGTCTTTACACTTGAAATGTTGATCTTTATGCATTGGAGATTGGATCTTTACCCTTGAAACATGGATCTTTATCCGTTGGAGATCGGGTCTTTACCCTTAAAATATGGATCTTTATCCATTGGAGATCGGGTCTTTACCCTTGAAAGATGGATCTTTATCCATTAGAGATCGGGTCTTTACCCTTGAAATATGGATCTTTATCCATTGGCAATCGAGTCTTTACCCTTGAAATATGGATCTTTATCCATCGGAGATCAGGTCTTTACCCTTGAAACATTGATCTTTATCCATTGAAGGTCGGGTCTTTACCCTTAAAACATGGATCTTTATCCACTAGAGATCGGGTCTTTACCCTTGAAACATGGATCTTTATCCATTGGAAATCATGTCTTTACCCTAGCTTTAGCTCTTTTAGCTGGACTGATCTTTTGTCTTTTGCATCTTCATTCTTTTGAGAATTCTAATTTTCTTATTTTTCCATTCTTTTTTGTTCTTCCTTTGCACTTTTGCAAAAAAAAAAAAATATATGCCTTTTTTAGCCAGCCTTCATATATTCTCCTTGTCCCCTGTGTGGTAAAATATTGGAAGTGAGTCTCAAAATGTTTTGTACATAAACTCAAAATTTTGAAAGGGAGAACCTTTGCCTCCTATGTAGGCTAAAACCCATGATTTTGTTTATGAGGTCTTTGGTTGATGTTTGTAGATTGTCTAGTTCTTCAGACAAGCATGTATTTCTTCTTTTACAAAATGACTGGAGCTTCCTCAAGCAATAGGATTTCCATGCCCCCTTGATTCAATATCTTCTTTTGATTCTTTACTTCATAGGGTGTTTGCTGTTCACTTTGACAAACAATAGACAATACAAGACAAGAAAGTGCAATGTGATATGCTCAAGTATGCATGATATGCATGAATGATACTTACAATGGTTCCATCTACTCACAGACTGAGGTTATCAACTGAAATGTTCTCATTAATTTCTTTCAGATGCCCATTCAGGTCTTACACTCGAATGACAGGATGCTTCATATTTATTGCTTTTATCTTAAAGATGTTGAAAACATGAATAAAATAGACCCCAAGTGGCAAAAATTGTAATATCCTCATTTATGCCCTAGAAGTTTTGCATATTGTTGTTGTTGTTATTGTTATATATTGGATTGAATATATGTGTTAAATTGTAAGAGAAAAGAAATTGAGAAGAGAAAGTATATGTATATGTATTTTGGGAAGAAATAGGGTTTAGAGACAAATTTATATGTTGTGTATATGTTAATATATATGACATATAAAGTGGTCAAAAGGCTTGGTCAATGCAAGAGAAGATATTTATTTGAGATTGGTAAATTACTTAATTGGGCACATATAAGACAAAAAGATAATTATGTGAATAAGGGCACTTTGGTAATTGCTTGGATAAAATCACATGGTGGATATTTAAAGAAGGTTTGATTTGTATTTTCTTCATCATTTCTTCTTCTTCTTGTTGTTGATGGCCGGCCCTCCATAGCCAAAGAGAAAGAAAGAGACAAGTGATGGTTTTGATGATTTCAAGCTTAAATTGAAGAAAGATTAAGTGTTCAAGTGTTGATTTAAGAAGTTTTTAACTAAGGTAAGATCTTTTCTCTAATTTCTTCAATTCTTTTGAAGTGGTATGATTAAGTTGCTTATGGTATGATTGTAAGTATTGATTTTGCTTGATAGATGAGAAGTTGGGTTGGTGTGGGTGATGGAAGAGTAAGATTGGTGTTTAGTGAAATTGTTTCTGTTTTAGGATTAGTAAAGGCTGTGACTTGTATGATTTTTAATTAATTTTAGAAAAATGTTCTTGAAGTGAATTTTTGATATTTTGTGCCTCTATGAGTCTAGAATGACTGAAAAATATGTTGATTCGATTTTGGAATGGTTATGAGTTTAGAAAAATTATTTTCATTAGACCTGTTCCAGCAGGTACCTTAACTGGGACAGCTATATTTCGGGATTTTTAATAAAATGTAGAAAAATCATATTCAATTGAATTTTGGATATGTTGTTTCTTAGTGAGTCTAGTATTTGAGAAAAATAATTTGGAACCACGTTGATTGAATTTGATTTATGGAATTCACAAAGTTCAGAACTGCTGCCAGGATGCAGGGCAATTGGGGCAGTCTGGTTAGGTGAACTATTTGACCAAGATTTTGTGTTCAGTTTGATCTGAAATTTTAAAGGGATGATTTTAAGATACAAAACTAAATTCTGTAAAAATTTTAGAATTTTTAGTCAAGTAGATTATTTTATACAATTTTTCAAAATAAGGATAAAATGGAGTTTAAAACCAGAATGTACTATTTATGGTTAGGGTTTTTATTCTTTGTTCTTCTTGCATTGCTTTGGTTCTCCAAAGGTAGGTTGGTCCTTAAACCTAACCCTAAACACTTTAAACACACTTGAATCAATGAATGTTATAATCAATTGTTCTTTGCCCTAATTGCATTGTTGAGATTGAACAATGTTATGTTGTGCATTGTGAATGGTAATGTGTTTCATGAGTAATGTGGAATGAAATGTTGATATTTATGAATGATGCTATGTGAGATATAATGTGATCATGGATGAGATATATATATATATATATACTTGAATAATGAGATGTTATATTATGAAATGAAATGTGAAGCCATTGTTATTGGCTAAGATGATATAATTGAAAGAAAGAAGGCATGTTTGCCTAAATGTGATGAGAATTGAGAATGGAAATGAATTGTTTGTTTAATATGTTATTCAGTTTCAGAGTTCTGGATTTGGGTGGCATGCCTAAGAAATGATGAAAGGTAACAGTCTTGCCGGGTTGAGGACCTCCTCATAGGTGTTGAGTTGATGGTCCAAGAGACTGGGTCTGTTACACTATGAGATACATGATTTGTAACAGTCTTGCCGGGTTGAGGATCTCCTCATATGTGTTGAGTTGATGATCCAAGAGACTGGGTCTGTTACACTATCCATGGATAGAGATACATGTATATACATTGCCTACGAGCGTGATTATTGTGACTATGAACCAAAGCAGTAACTCTGAACTCTGAATATCGTATTAAATACTTGTTGGGCCCATAGGTGTCAAGGTTATATGAATGTCCTAAATAATGTTATGAGTTTAATGAAATGAGATGTTGGTTATGGAGTATGATTGATTAATGTTGAATGTGAAAAGATGTTGAAATGTGGTATGCTCATATGACTATGATTTGTGAAATGCATAATTGTGTGGTTAACTTTATATTTATGATGTTGATCTTATCAATAACATATGTGGCATTGCATTTCATTAAAGCATACCGTTAGCATGTTTTATCTTACTAAGCCGTTGGCTTAGCGCGATAGTGTTTAATCGCGCAGGTAGTAGAGTGGATAGAGTTGAACCCGAGAGTTCATCAAGACCTAGTGAGAGTAGACCTTGAAGAATCCATTTTGGGAGCTTAAAGATCAGAGCAGACTTGCCAATCATGTATAAATTTTATGTGTTGTAAAACTTGAGTTTTGATGTATATGAATTTGTAAATATGTAAATATTTTATAACTTCCGCTGTGTAATATTTAAGTATGGGGGTTGTCCCAAAACCTTTATTTTATGTTGTACTAGAAGTGTAAATCCTTTTTGCAGGTTGTAGTTGAGGTTACAAGGGGGATTTATTGGGAGTGTACTGAGAATGATTTTGTTTGCATTGGTTTGTGTAAAATGTTTTTAAAAATAAGAAAAAAAAAAACCGGTTTTGTCGACACTTGGGACTCAATTTTTAGGCGAAACTATGGCAAAAATTTTGTAAAAATCGGAACTAAAATTTGACTAAGTAAAATTGGTAGCAACATTAGGTTAGTGTGGCGCTTCTACTCAGCTTAAATATGTAGGTTGGGAAGGGGTGTTACAATTGTTTTGGTATCAGAGCCTAGGTTTGAGATTCTCAACCTAGGTAAAATGTAATAAAAAGAATATTTTTACTTAAAAAGTGGTTTTGAATAACATATACGTTTGAGATTGGCAGTCTCTGATCTTTAATAAGATATAATCTGCTGTGTTTGCAGTGTTAGGTTGTGATGGATTCTCACTCACGTCAGTCGATTGAGGGTAGTGCCGAGAGTATTGCTCCTGCTGAGGGAGCTAGGGTTGATAGTGTTGAGGAGGCACCTGTTTCGGTGTCGGGTAGACCAGCTGGGGAGGAGTTTCCGCCAGCCTGGTTTAGGCCTATGATGGAAGCTATGAGACAAGCACCTGTGCAACCACAGCCACCGCCACCACCCCCTCAGCCTTCAGTACCAGTAAGGCACTATGATAAGCTAAGGAAATATGGAGCAGAGGATTTCTTTGGTACAGTTGATCCGGCTGTAGCAGAACAGTGGCTTGATAGATTTCAGAGGGTATTTGTGCAGTTGCAAGCCACTTCAGAGGAGAAGTTTGACTATGCAAGATCTTTGCTACAGAAGGATGCCTACGACTGGTGGAAGACAGTGCCCCATTCTATGGATGATCCTCCAACACTGTCTTACACTGATTTTCTGAGGGAATTTGAGTTGAAGTATACTCCTAGGGAGTATAAAGATGGGAAGAAAAGAGAGTTTCTAGATTTGAAGCAAGATCATCGGACCGTAACTGAATATGAAGTTGAGTTTATTCGACTGAGTCAGTATGCTGGGGGTATCATTGCTGATGAGATTGATAGATGTCGGCGATTTGAGGAGGGATTAAGACCCTCGATCATGTGCTTAGTGGCTGGATCCAGATATCAGGATTTCTCACAGCTTGTGGCAGCAGCTCGAAGTGTAGAGCGAGCTCAAGTTATTGCAGCTGTTTCAGAGGAGGAGGTTAGGGTTAGAAGGCCCCAGTTAGAGGCAGGGTCTTCTTCTGAGAAGAGGGGTAGAGGAAGTTTTGTTCCTCGGAGTAGTAGAAGCCAGAGACCAGCGGGTAGGTCAGTGCAGTTCCAAAGGCAGAGATTTAGACCTGCAGCTTTAGTAGCGAGTGCTCCTACTCCTGGAATTCAGAGATCCACCTTACTTGTGTGTGACCAGTGTGGTGGAAGACATGGGGGCGTTTGTTGGAGGTACAGTAGATCAGCTGTATGCTTCAGGTGTGGATCACCTGACCACTTTGTGAGAGACTGTCCTGAGAGGCAGGAGCTGATGCCAGTGGATTCTGCTGCTTCTCGAGCTAGTGTGAGGGGAGGCAGAGGTGCCAGTCGGGGAGGTAGATCAGGATTCAGTTCTAGAGGAGGTGCTACATCCAGGGAGGGTAGATCAAAGGAGGTTGGATCTTCCCAGAGGATGTATGTTATGCAGAGGCAGCCAGATACATCGGCAGTCATAGCTGGTACTTTTTCTTTATTTAATACTCCAGTACTTGCTTTGATTGATCCGGGTTCCACGCATTCATATGTTAGTGTATCTGTTTTGCCTGTCTCTGATTTGCATGCTGAGTCCCTAGGATTTGATGTGTTGGTGACAAATCCGTTAGGGCATAGTGTGGTTGTGAGTAAGGTGCATAGAGATAGTGCAGTAGTGGTTTAGGGTGAGGAGTTCTTAGGGGATTTGATTGAGATGCCATTTAAGGAATATGATGTGATCTTAGGTATGGATTGGCTATCTCGACATGGAGCGGTGGTAGATTGTAAGAAGAAAATTGTTTCTTTGAAAACTGTTGATGGTAGAGAGGTGATAGTATCTAATGAGCAGGAACAGCTAGCCTCCTTATTTGTTTCAGCTGTTGCAGCCAGGAGGTTGATTAGAAAGGGATGAGAAGCCTATCTTACTCATGTGGTAGATACTAGAGTAAGAAGTTCTCCCATTGATAGCATTGCCACAGTTGCAGAGTTCCCAGATGTGTTTCCAGAGGAGTTGCCAAGATTGCCTCCTGAGAGAGAGGTGGAGTTCGGTATTGAATTGTTGCCTGGTACCACTCCTATCTCTATTACTCCTTATAGAATGGCACCAGCAGAATTGAGGGAGTTGAAAGTGCAATTACAGGAGTTGTTGGACAAAGGATTTATTCGCCCCAGTGTTTCTCCTTGGGGAGCTCCTGTTCTATTTGTGAAAAAGAAAGATGGTACTATGAGGTTGTGTATCGATTATAGGCAATTGAATAAAGTGACTATTAAAAATAAATATCCTTTGCCTAGAATCGATGATCTCTTTGATCAGTTGAAGGGAGCGTCAGTGTTCTCCAAAATTGATTTGAGATCTGGGTATCATCAGTTGAGAGTCAAAGCTGAAGATGTTCCTAAGACCGCTTTTCGGACCAGGTTTGGGCATTATGAATTTTTAGTTATGCCTTTTGGTCTGACGAATGCACCTGCAGCTTTCATGGATTTGATGAATAGGGTGTTTAGGCCCTATTTGGATCAGTTTGTAGTGGTCTTCATTGATGATATACTGGTGTATTCGCGGAATGAGGAGGAACATGATATGCATCTGCGGATTGTGTTGCAGATTTTGAGAGAGAGGCAGTTGTTTGCTAAATTGTCGAAGTGTGAGTTCTGGTTGGATCAGGTAGCTTTTCTCGGACATGTTGTTTCAGCAGAAGGCATTAAAGTTGATCCGAGCAAAGTTGAAGCTGTATTGAAGTGGAATCCACCTAAATCAGTGACAGAGGTTAGAAGTTTTCTGGGTTTGGCAGGCTATTACCGGCGGTTTGTGAAAGGATTTTCTTTGATAGCTACTCCACTCACCAGATTGCTTCGTAAGGGAGTGAGATTTGTGTAGACGGATCAGTGTCAGGCTAGCTTTGAGCAGTTGAGAGAAATGTTGACTCAAGCGCCTGTTCTAACTTTACCTGTTGAAGGCAAACCATATGTGATCTACAGTGATGCTTCACATAGAGGTTTGGGGTGTGTATTGATGCAAGAAGGTAAAGTTATAGCTTATGCATCTCGACAGTTGAAACCGCATGAGCTTAACTATCCGACCCATGATTTGGAATTGGCTGCCATTGTTTTTGCATTGAAGATTTGGCGCCATTATCTGTTTGGGGAGAAATGTTTCATCTACACTGATCACAAGAGTTTGAAGTATTTGAGTGTCCAGAAAGAACTCAATCTTCGTCAGAGGAGATGGTTAGAATTGATTAAAGACTACGATTACTTGATTGACTATCATCCAGGTAAAGCAAATGTTGTTGCTGATGTCTTGAGTCGGAAGTCTTTAGCTGGTTTAACAGTTTACTCGCTCTCGTTGCTTGTTGAGTTGAGAGCATTGCATGCCAGTTTTGTACCTTTGTGTTGATGGTGCATTATTGGCACAGTTGCAATTGAAGCCGATTTTGTTGGATCAGATCAAAGAGGCTCAATTGGCTGATAAGAAAAATCAGAAGATTATTTCAGATTGTCAGAATGGGAAGACTAGAGATTTTGTTGTGAAAGATGATGGGAGTCTCTGGTTTAAGAACCGATTGTGTGTACCCGATAATGCTGATTTGAGAAGAGTCATTTTAGAAGAAGCTCATCAGTCAATGTTTGCTATGCATCCGGGTAATACGAAGATGTATCATGATTTGAGACAGCATTATTGGTGGATTGGTTTGAAGAGAGACATTGCAGATTTTGTGTCGAAATGTCTCACTTGTCAGAAGGTTAAAGCAGAGCATCAAGTTCCAACCGGGTTGCTTCAACCATTGTCAGTGCCAGAATGGAAGTGGGAAAGAGTGACAATGGATTTTGTGTCTGGTTTGCCATTGACACAAAAGAAGCATGATGCCATATGGGTGATTGTGGATAGATTGACTAAAACAGCTCATTTCCTTCCGGTTCGGATGGATTACTCTTTGGGGAGATTGGCTGAGCTGTATATCCATGAGATTGTGAAACTGCATGGTGTTCCAACTTCTTTAGTGTCTGATCGAGATCCCAGGTTTACTTCCAGATTTTGGAAGAGTTTGCATAGTGCTTTAGGTTCTCGACTGCACTTCAGCACTGCTTTTCATCCACAGACGGATGGACAGTCAGAGAGGGTGATATAGATTATTGAGGAACAAGAAAGTGCCATTGGTGAAGATTCTTTGGAAGAATCATGGAAAAGAAGAAGCAACTTGGGAAAGTGAACAATCCATGCGAGAACAGTATCCGCAGTTGTTTCAGAGTTGATATCAGGTAATTTCGAGGACGAAATTTTCTTTTTAGAGGGGGAGAATTGTAATATCCTCATTTATGCCCTAGAAGTTTTGCATATTGTTGTTGTTGTTATTGTTATATATTGGATTGAATATATGTGTTAAATTGTAAGAGAAAAGAAATTGAGAAGAGAAAGTATATGTATATGTATTTTGGGAAGAAATAGGGTTTAGAGACAAATTTATATGTTGTGTATATGTTAATATATATGACATATAAAGTGGTCAAAAGGCTTGGTCAATGCAAGAGAAGATATTTATTTGAGATTGGTAAATTACTTAATTGGGCACATATAAGACAAAAAGATAATTATGTGAATAAGGGCACTTTGGTAATTGCTTGGATAAAATCACATGGTGGATATTTAAAGAAGGTTTGATTTGTATTTTCTTCATCATTTCTTCTTCTTCTTGTTGTTGATGGCCGGCCCTCCATAGCCAAAGAGAAAGAAAGAGACAAGTGATGGTTTTGATGATTTCAAGCTTAAATTGAAGAAAGATTAAGTGTTCAAGTGTTGATTTAAGAAGTTTTTAACTAAGGTAAGATCTTTTCTCTAATTTCTTCAATTCTTTTGAAGTGGTATGATTAAGTTGCTTATGGTATGATTGTAAGTATTGATTTTGCTTGATAGATGAGAAGTTGGGTTGGTGTGGGTGATGGAAGAGTAAGATTGGTGTTTAGTGAAATTGTTTCTGTTTTAGGATTAGTAAAGGCTGTGACTTGTATGATTTTTAATTAATTTTAGAAAAATGTTCTTGAAGTGAATTTTTGATATTTTGTGCCTCTATGAGTCTAGAATGACTGAAAAATATGTTGATTCGATTTTGGAATGGTTATGAGTTTAGAAAAATTATTTTCATTAGACCTGTTCCAGCAGGTACCTTAACTGGGACAGCTATATTTCGGGATTTTTAATAAAATGTAGAAAAATCATATTCAATTGAATTTTGGATATGTTGTTTCTTAGTGAGTCTAGTATTTGAGAAAAATAATTTGGAACCACGTTGATTGAATTTGATTTATGGAATTCACAAAGTTCAGAACTGCTGCCAGGATGCAGGGCAATTGGGGCAGTCTGGTTAGGTGAACTATTTGACCAAGATTTTGTGTTCAGTTTGATCTGAAATTTTAAAGGGATGATTTTAAGATACAAAACTAAATTCTGTAAAAATTTTAGAATTTTTAGTCAAGTAGATTATTTTATACAATTTTTCAAAATAAGGATAAAATGGAGTTTAAAACCAGAATGTACTATTTATGGTTAGGGTTTTTATTCTTTGTTCTTCTTGCATTGCTTTGGTTCTCCAAAGGTAGGTTGGTCCTTAAACCTAACCCTAAACACTTTAAACACACTTGAATCAATGAATGTTATAATCAATTGTTCTTTGCCCTAATTGCATTGTTGAGATTGAACAATGTTATGTTGTGCATTGTGAATGGTAATGTGTTTCATGAGTAATGTGGAATGAAATGTTGATATTTATGAATGATGCTATGTGAGATATAATGTGATCATGGATGAGATATATATATATATATATACTTGAATAATGAGATGTTATATTATGAAATGAAATGTGAAGCCATTGTTATTGGCTAAGATGATGTAATTGAAAGAAAGAAGGCATGTTTGCCTAAATGTGATGAGAATTGAGAATGGAAATGAATTGTTTGTTTAATATGTTATTCAGTTTCAGAGTTCTGGATTTGGGTGGCATGCCTAAGAAATGATGAAAGGTAACAGTCTTGCCGGGTTGAGGACCTCCTCATAGGTGTTGAGTTGATGGTCCAAGAGACTGGGTCTGTTACACTATGAGATACATGATTTGTAACAGTCTTGCCGGGTTGAGGATCTCCTCATATGTGTTGAGTTGATGATCCAAGAGACTGGGTCTGTTACACTATCCATGGATAGAGATACATGTATATACATTGCCTACGAGCGTGATTATTGTGACTATGAACCAAAGCAGTAACTCTGAACTCTGAATATCGTATTAAATACTTGTTGGGCCCATAGGTGTCAAGGTTATATGAATGTCCTAAATAATGTTATGAGTTTAATGAAATGAGATGTTGGTTATGGAGTATGATTGATTAATGTTGAATGTGAAAAGATGTTGAAATGTGGTATGCTCATATGACTATGATTTGTGAAATGCATAATTGTGTGGTTAACTTTATATTTATGATGTTGATCTTATCAATAACATATGTGGCATTGCATTTCATTAAAGCATACCGTTAGCATGTTTTATCTTACTAAGCCGTTGGCTTAGCGCGATAGTGTTTAATCGCGCAGGTAGTAGAGTGGATAGAGTTGAACCCGAGAGTTCATCAAGACCTAGTGAGAGTAGACCTTGAAGAATCCATTTTGGGAGCTTAAAGATCAGAGCAGACTTGCCAATCATGTATAAATTTTATGTGTTGTAAAACTTGAGTTTTGATGTATATGAATTTGTAAATATGTAAATATTTTATAACTTCCGCTGTGTAATATTTAAGTATGGGGGTTGTCCCAAAACCTTTATTTTATGTTGTACTAGAAGTGTAAATCCTTTTTGCAGGTTGTAGTTGAGGTTACAAGGGGGATTTATTGGGAGTGTACTGAGAATGATTTTGTTTGCATTGGTTTGTGTAAAATGTTTTTAAAAATAAGAAAAAAAAAAACCGGTTTTGTCGACACTTGGGACTCAATTTTTAGGCGAAACTATGGCAAAAATTTTGTAAAAATCGGAACTAAAATTTGACTAAGTAAAATTGGTAGCAACATTAGGTTAGTGTGGCGCTTCTACTCAGCTTAAATATGTAGGTTGGGAAGGGGTGTTACAAAAATACATCCATTCCAAACTATGTTTTGGCATGTTGATTGGTAGCTTCTTCATAACCTTGCCAATAATCATTTTCTTTGCCCAATGTGTCCTTTTAGTTCAACATACTTCCCTTTACTTGAAGGCTTCGTGTGATAGAAATATATATTTTTTTAAATCAAATGTTGGCTTTGCCAAATCAATGTCAATTTACCTCAGGACTTGATTTTTCAAATTAACATATCTATAACATGACAACCCTAGTTATCGTACTAAACTCGGAAATCATTTGTATTTAGGCAAGAACTTGTTGCACTTCAGATAGGCAAATACACATTACTTGGCCAAAGGTCTCATTGAGTTTAAATATTGTCTATCTCATATGCATGCTTATTCAAACTATCTCCACTAATAGACTCTACCTACAACCAGAGATCAACAGGTCTTTCATAGTGTGAGCTGGGATTTTTGCCCTCACTCCCAGTGGAATGGTTCTTGTGACTTCAGCATTGTTTAGGCTCGGGGCCTTAGAGAACACGGACCTAAGTCTGGAGAAAATGGAGTCGCCACCCGGAGGGGCCGAGAAAAAAGAAAGGGGTGGATGACTCGATTCCTAAGGAATCCCCAACCCCCTAATGGGTTCGGAAAGTTGGGTACGTGTGGGGAAGGTGGGAAATGGCCCAACACCCCCAACAACGCCCGATTCATTGGAACCGGCCTCCTTTATAGGTCTTAATATTATAAAATTCTTAAATATAACAATATTATCCATATTACACACAATAATTAAAAGAAAGCATCATTATATTAAAATCAAAGCAATGCCCAAACAAAGCAAAACAAATAAATGGACACCCATCCAAGGATGGAAACATGTCCTTACATCACATGCCTAAATAGGACACCCACTGAAAGGTAGAAACATGTCCTTTACATAGGTTCTAAAATAGAAAAGCAAATTAAATTACATGATGTTTAACTAATGAGGTACCCACCAAGTGGAAACATACCTCTTACAACTTTTGGAAATCTAAATTACTTGATAAACGTAAATAATCATTCATCATAAATAAATCATTCGTCAAAGCTATTAATCAAAATAGAAAATAAATATCCATCCATGATAAATTAAAAAAATCAAGTATTGAAATTAAATAAATTAAAGCGCAAGAGATAAATCAAAGCATAATCAAGTATAGAATTAAATAAAGCAAATAAAAGTCTAATTATAGCTACTGTGACTTTTTATGGAATTAAAATAGATTAGGGTTTTATGTTTTAAAAGGTTGGTAAGACTCTTTGATTAACTAAATTAATATTTGAATGGTGAAATCATGAAACTAGGGTTTTAGACACTTTAAAATACTTTTGATTCATGGTTTAAATGGTGATTTCAAGCTACTCTGTAAATTTAAAGTATTTATGTTTTTATGGTTTTTAACGTTTTAAAGGATTAGAGCTTTAAAAAAATTAGGGTTTAAAGTTTTAAAGGAGTTAGAGTTTAATATTTTAGGTTTAGAAGTTGAATTAGGGTTTTAGGATTTAAAATTAGGGGTCTCGGGTGATTTGTTGATTTTAGGGTTTGGAAAAACAATTTGATAATTTTATGAAGTTTTATTAATTTAAACAAACGGATTGAAGTTTTTATAAGTAGAAAAGATGTTTTTTTAAGGCTTTTTGAATACTCGATCCTAACTGGACTTGGATACTCGATCCTAAACTGGATTTGGATTTTCGATCCTAGACTAGATTTGAATACTCGATCCTAACTTGATTTGGATACTCGATCCTAACTTGGATTCGGATACTTGATCCTAAACTTGATTGGGATACTCGATCCTAAACTGGATTTGGATACTCGATCCTAAATTCGATTTGGATACTCGATCCTAACTGGATTTGGATATTCGATCCTAAATAGGATTTGGATATTCGATCCTAAATTGGATTGGGATACTCGATCCTAACTTGATTTGGTTACTTGATCCTAACTTGGATTCGGATACTCGATCCTAAACTTGATTGGGATACTCGATCCTAACTGGATTTGGATACTCGATCCTAAACTGAATTTGGATACTCGATCCTAACTTGATTTGGATACTTGATCCTAACTGGATTTGGATACTCGATCCTAAACTGAATTTGGATACTCGATCCTAACTTGATTGGGATACTCGATCCTAACTGGATTTGGATACTTGATGCTAAATTGAATTTGGATACTCGATCCTAACTTGATTGGGATACTCGATCCTAACTGGATTTGGATACTCGATCCTAAATCGGATTTGGATACTCGATCCTAACTTGATTGGGATACTCGATCCTAACTAGATTTGGATACTCAATCCTAATTCAGATTTGGATAGTCGATCCTAAACTGGATTTGGATACTCGATCCTAAATTGGATTGGGATACTCGATCCTAAACTGGGTACTTTGACTTGAGATTTGAATTGATTTTGATTTAATTTGGGTACTTGGACCCGAGATTGATTTGAATTTGGGTACTTGGACCCGAGATTGGGTGCTTGGACCCAAGCTTGAATTGATTTTGATGCTTGGACCCGAGATTGGATTGATTTAGGTACTTGGACCTGAGAATGGGTGCCTGGACCTGAGATTGAGTTTGACTGACTTTTTATCATTTGAGAAATCTGACAGCTCCGGTTATTCTATGCATTTTGGTTTTTTACCATCAAAATGGATCTTCATCCTCTGAGATCGGGTCTTCATCCTTGAAAATGAATCTTCATCTTTTGACATCGGGTCTTTACCCTTGCAGGTTAGGTCTTTACCCCTGGCTTCATCTCTTTTAGCTGGATTGGTCTTTTGTCTTTTGCATCTTCATTGTTTTGAGAGTTCTAATGCTCCATTCTTTTGTTCTTCCTTTTTACAAAAATTTAACTATTTTTAATTGGATCTTATATCCTCTCCTTGCCCCCAGCGTGGCAAAATATTTGTAAGTGAGTTTGAAAACATTCAGTTTAAAAAATTGAAAAGGAGAAACTTTGCCCCCTGTGTAGGCTCAAACCCATGATTTTTCTATGCGGACTCTGATTGATGTTTTTGCCGTCTAGTTCTTCCGACAAGCACGTATTTCTTCTCTTTGCAAATTTACTGGAGCTTTCTCAAGCAATGGGCTTTCCCTGCCCCCTTGATTCAATATCTTCTTTAGATTCTTTAATTCGCAGGGTGTTTATTGTTCATTTAGACAAGAAAGTGAGATGTAATACTATCATGTATGCATGATATGCATGAATAATACTTACAATCGTTCCATCGACTCACAGACCGAGGTGTTTAGTAGAAGTGTTCTCATTAGTTCCTTTTTGACGCTCATTCAAGTCTTGCATTAGAATGATCAAAAGCTTTGCATTTGTGGCTTTTATCTTCAAGATGTTGAAAACATGAGTGGTGGAGACCCTAAGCAGCAGAGTCAGGGATACATCCTTTTCAAACTATTTTTCAGCATGTTGACTGATAACTTCTTCATGACCTTGCCAATAATTATTTCAACAGACTTCCCTTATCTCGAAGGCTTTGTATGACAAAACACTTTTTTTTTTAATTTTTAAAACAAATGTTGGCTTTACCAAATTAATGTCAATGTACCTCAGGACTCGATTTTCCAAATTAACATATCTATAACATGTCAACCCTAGTTACCATACTAAACTCGGGAATCATTTCTATTTAAGCAAGATATGTTGCACTTCAGATAGGCACATACACATTACTTGGCCTAAGGTCTCATTTGAGTTTAAATATTGTCTATCTCATATGCATGCTTATCCAAACTATCTCCACTAATAGACTCTGCCTACCAAAAGAGATCAACAAGTCTTTGATAGGCTTGAAATGGGGTCTATAAGGGACATGGGTTAAAGTGAAGGCCATTTTAAGATTGGAGCTGGTGTGACACAATGGACAAACCTTCACACTACAAATTTCTTGTTTGAATTTTAGGTAGCTTGGAGCAATCTTGCTAAATTCCAAATTCTTGGCATTAATCTGGATCTTGATTAGGACAATTTATGCCCTTGTAAAAAGTTTGGTTCCCAAATTCATTTCTTTTCTTATTCTCCCTTTTCTTTATTTCTCTTACTCTTCCCTTTCTTTTATCATTTTGTCCTTCTATTTTGCAGGACTGTTAAGTACATAACTTTTAAGAACTGAATGGTCTTTCTCCTTTTTCTTTGATTTTGACTGAATCCTTGGTTGGGTTTGACTAATTCAAGTCAAACTTTCCAAATGGAAGCCTTTTACTGCTTAGATAAAAGAGAACTCAGTTGGCTTTCTGAACCACCTTTTTAGGTTTTCTTTTCTTATTCTTTTCTGTTTTCTTTTTCTTTCTTTTTCTTTTCTTTTTCTTCTTTTTTCTTCTCTCTTTTTTGTTTATTTTTATAATTTTTATTTGGTTCTAACTCTAAAAGAGTTGTTTCATTTGTTCTAGCTTGGGCTTTCAATAATGGATGAATGGAGTAACATAATTCTTCTTTAGCAGGGATAAATCATTTGTTACCCTGATGTTGTCTTGACATATTGGAAATATTAAGGGAACTTTAACTACCCTTATGATCTTAAACACATCAACTACCCTTATGGTCTTGAGAACCATCTTTATCATCTTGAGAACTTCACTTATCCTCATGATCTTGACTAATCATTGCTTTCTTTGATCTTCTTGCCTCTTCATCTTAGTGATCATAAGACTTAGGTTGTTGGGGTTATATGCCAATGAAAAGAAAGCTAAAATTTTATGAAGGCTCAAAGGGACAACTAAGGATTGATATTTAATAGGGTGGATACAAGTTGTTGGCTAACCAAACAATGCCCAAATCATTTCTCTCTTAAATAAGTAGAGTTCAATTTCACCTCAAAAGTTTTTCAAAGTATGCTCTAAGACTGACTAGGACCTAGACAAAGATAATTATGCAGGAGCCCTCTCTAAGTAAGCATACACAAATCAATGCTATATAGAGTAATTCCCTCACCTAGTAAAGTCATTCGAGTCATGATGCATAAATATATTAATTCATGAATTATCAAGCTAGATTCCTCATTGGTTGAGCATCAAAATGAACAAAGACCAAAAAAATTTTTGATGAAAATAATTTATTCAAGCAACTTTAAATTTGAAAAACATAATAGTTCCAAAATATTAAAGAAAGTAAGATTGAAAAGCAACAATCAAGCTAAGGAAAGTTCATTGAGTTAGGCTTCTTTTCCATTCACATCTTCAATATCCCCATCTTGAAAGGATGATAAAACAAAATCTTCTTCCAATCCCTTTCCCACCATGAAGGTTGCTGGTGGATGTACTCTATTAAACCTTGGTAATGGATTGTCTTTTGTGTTGGGCTTATCCGGCTCGGGTAGCTTGCCACTGTTGATTAAATCTTGGATCTCATGTCTTAGATGAGCACATTTATCTGTTTAATGCCCTCGCATTTGATGAAATTGACAGAAGGCCTCGGCATTGAAGTTTGGTGGCAATGGATTATGTAGTGGTCGAGGAGCTAACGGTTGTAACAACCCTTTCTTTTGCAGCTTGCTAAAAACCCAAGATAGAGGTTTCCCCAATTCTGAGAATTGTCTTTTATTCCTTTGACCGGTCACATTAACATCAACTTCTTTTTGTGTGCTTTGGTTACCAGGTTGATAGCTCCCTTTCTCGTTCCTTTTTGTTGCAAAGCGGCTCTTCTCCCTTTCCCACTCTTCAATTTGTAGACCAGCTTGGAGAAGATCTTTGAAATCACAAATGAGTGTATGAGACATCCTCTCACAAAGATTAGGTAATACCCCTCTCACAATCATCCTTATTTGATCGGATTCGTAGGGCCTCTTCTTAAGTAAAGCGGCCTTGTTTCTCCATCGCTTCACATAGTCTACAAAATTCTCATTTGGCCTTTGCCTTATGGACTCCACTTCTATTAAGGTAACCTCCAACTCGATATTATACCCATATTGCTTGATAAAGGCCTTGTACAGCAAATCCCAATTCTTTTATGTTCCATCATCTAAAGTATTGAACCAATTTTGGACAACAGGATCCAATGAGAGCATAAAGTACCTTAGGGTTTGAGCCTTAGTAGCTCGGGCAGATTGCATGGCAGTGATATACTGCTTCACATGAAGATGAGGATTTCCGGTGCCATTGTACTTAGCAAAGGAAGGCATCTTGAATTTATAAGGAACTTCTTCATCTAATTCAAATAGTTTGTCGATCTCAGACATCTCTTCGGTTTTAAGCTTCTTCTCAATTTTCTTTTCTAAATCAGTAATCATCTTTTCAACATCAGACGTCTCGGTCTTTTCAATAGTTGCTTTCTCAGCAACCTTCGGTTCTTTCTTCTTTTCTTGAACATCTTGGTAGTATTGAGCCCAATCATCATCATCATTAATGATCACCTTTTCATCATCAAAAACCACTTCACTAACTTTGGTCTTCCCTTTGTCCTTTGGTTTCTTAGTGCTAGCAGACGCCTCGGCATGGTTCTCTAAGATTGCAGTCAACTGGTTCTTCATAGTCTCAGCTAGAGCCTCTTTGATTTCTTCCATCTTGGCATTGAGGCTCTCATCCACCATCCTTTGAATTTGTTCGGGCTCCATTGTTTTAGGTGAGCAAGTGATTGAGTCATTGCTAGATACTTTCTCTCCGGCTTAGGTCGGATTGTTGTAAGCTTTAGAACTATCGTAATCTAGGGCTGTGAGCCAGAGAGGATCAATGTTATGAGATGCAAATGTATACATGTATGCATGTACGCACAAACAACAAATAAGAATAAATAGGATGTTCCTTCCAACCTTATATCATCCACACACAAAAGGCTTGTCCCTTTTCCTAGGTATATGGTTAACAAAATAACAACATGGGGTATCTTGCTTTCGAATAATTCCCTCGTATGTTTCAACCAATAGTTATATTTTCAAAAATGGAAATCAATCCATGATAATTCCTATTAATTAGGTTTTAATCCATTCAACCAACTAAAGTAGCTTTTATGCTATGTTGGATTAAAATGAAATTAAGAGGTTTATTATAAATAGATTTCTCACTTGAAAAAGGTAACTAATGGTTCATGCTAAAAACAAGCCATGCTTAATTTATGCTCAGTGTAAACTAGGCCCACAATTGATTTTTGCTATCTCATAATTGACCTAAATATTTTTGAAAGCTCTTTGTAAGAAAAGGTTGGGTGAAAATAGTTATTTTCTAAGCCCATTGTAAAAGATTTTTAGAAAAATGGATTTTGGGCTTAGTATTTGGGCCATGGGCCAAAGAATTTTTGATTTATTTTTAGAAAAAGTCTTATATCAAAAGACCATCTTGAAAAATTTTGAAAATAGTTTTGGTCTTTTGGATTTTAAAGAAAAATTTATTTTGAGCTTACAATATACTTAGGTCATATTAGAAAAAGAACAAACCAAATAAGCCATAGTCAAACAACATTCATTTGGGGTAAAACCTAAGGAAAGTAACTAGGCCAATTACATTAGCTTTAGTCTTTGGGTTAAAAGGCTTAGGTTTCCATATCAAGTATATACCAAATGGTAGGAGGATATGAGTGGCTATACCATGCTCGATCTCCATACTTTGAGAGAAAGTATGGTATCCCTCACATAACATAACATGGGTAACACGGGCGTCCTAACTCACGCACACGATGCAATCTGAGATGATGCAATGGATAATCTCATTATAAGAAAGAATAGAATAATATAAATACCAACGGAATAAACTTCTCTTATCCCCAGTGGAGTCACCACTGTGAGCGGGGATTTTTTCCCACACTCCCAGTGGAATGGTTCTTGCAACTTTGGCATTGTTTAGGCTCGGGGCCTTAGAGAACACGGACCTAAGTCTGGAGAAAATAGAGTCGCCACCCGGATGGGCCGGGAAAAAAGAAAGGGGTGGATGACTCGATTCCTAAGGAATCCCCATCCCCCTAATGGGTTTGAAAAGTTGGGTACGTGTGCGGAAGGTGAGAAATGGCCCAGCACCCCCACAACGCCCGGTTCATTGGAACTGGCCTCCTTTACAGGTCTTAATATTATAAAATTCTTAAATATAACAATATTATCCATATTACACACACAAATTTTTTAAAAGAAATCATCATTATATTAAAATCAAAGCAATGTCTAAACGAAGCAAAACAAATAAATGGACACCCATCCAAGGATGGAAACATGTCCTTACATCACATGCCTAAATAGGACACCCACTGAAAGGTAGAAACATGTCCTTTACATAGGTTCTAAAATAGAAAAGCAAATTAAATTACATAATGTTTAACTAATGAGGTACCCACCAAGTGGAAACATACCTCTTACAACTTTTGGAAATCTAAATTACTTGATAAAAGTAAATAATCATTCATCATAAATAAATCATTCGTCAAAGCTATTAATCAAAATAGAAAATAAATATCCATCCATGATAAATTAAATAAATCAAGTATTTAAATTAAATAAATTAAAGCACAAGTGATAAATCAAAGCATAATCAAGTATAAAATTAAATAAAGCAAATAAAAGTCTAATTATAGCTACTGTGACTTTTTATGAAATTAAAATAGATTAGGGTTTTATGTTTTAAAAGGTTGGTAAGACTCTTTGATTAACTAAATTAATATTTGAATGGTGAAATGATGAAACTAGGGTTTTAGACACTTTAAAATACTTTTGATTCATGGTTTAAATGGTGATTTCATTCTACTGTGTAAATTTAAAATATTTGTGTTTTTATGGTTTTTAATATTTTAAAGGATTAGAGCTTTAAAAAAATTAGGGTTTAAAGTTTTAAAGGAGTTAGAGTTTAATATTTTAGGTTTAGAATTTGAATTAGGGTTTTAGGATTTAAAATTAGGGGTCTCGGGTGATTTGTTGATTTTAGGATTTGGAAAAATAATTTGATAATTTTATGAAGTTTTATGAATTTAAACAAACGGATTGAAGTTTTTATAAGTAGAAAAGATGTTTTTTTTAAGGCTTTTTGAATGAAATAGAACCTTGTTTAAAATTTTGAAAGAAACAGAATTTAAATTCTAGTTTTGTTGAAAAATATGTTCAATTAGAGTTTTATGATTTTTAATAAGAAAAAATAACAATTTTAAGTCTTTTTGGAAAATAAAGTTACGTATTAGTGCTTTTAACTTTGGAAAATCTAATTTAAAGTTCTAAGATTTTTTATTTAAAAAAACTTAAATTTCATAGATTTGCTACTGTGAAAAGATAAATCAAAATGAATTTAACATAAATCCTTTTGTTGATTCTCCAAAAATAATTCTTCTTAGATGAACAAGAACAAAGACAATTGCTGCCTTTGAGTTGCTTAAATCGTGTCCCTGCTTTTCCAGAAAAAAGAAATTGAATTGCTCCTTTTCCTTCCTTGATTTGGTTTCAAATTTTCCAAGGCTCTGTTGGTTTTTGACCTCCCCAATTTAATTACCTTTGGTCCTTATTTATAGTGGTTTGATGTAGTTTATTCCTAATTAGTTAAGGCAAGTAATATTAATAAAGAAAAAAGAAACTGAATCCTAATTGAATTTGGTTTCAAAAAATTTGCTTCGAAAAAATTGCGCTGCCGAAAAAAATTGCCGCAGGAAAAAATACGCTGGCGAAAAAAAACTGCCACAGAAAACTGCGGCAGTGGGCGGGCTGGGGCGTCGCCCGCAGGAAAATCCTACGGGGAAAATAGAAAAGCTATTTTGCCCTCAAGAAATTCCTGCGGGCGAAATGCCCACGGGCCCGCGCGACTATATTTTTATCGCCTATTTTTTCAACTCCAATTTTTATTTTTATTTTTATTTTTTGACTTTTATTTGTTTATTTTTATTTTTTATTAATAAAAATTAGATACTAAAGTAAAAATTATTTTTTAAAAATTATTTTGGACCAATTAGACAACAAAAATCATTTTAGACTAAATAAAACATATTGGACCGGATTGGGTCAAAAATTAAGGGTCTACAGATAGGCTTGAAATGAGGTCTATAAGGGACATGGGTTAAATGAAAGCCATTTTGAGATTGGAGCTGGTGTGACACAATGGACAAACCTTCACACTACAAAATGCTTATTGGAAATTTAGACAGTTGGGAGCATGAAAAGATAGAGCTTTGAATGTTCTCCCATCTTCTTGGCGTTAATCTAGATCTTGATTGGGATAGTCTTCATTTATTTTCTTCTTTTCCCTTTTCTTCTCTTTATTTTTCTTACTCTTCCCTTTTCTTTCTCTTTATTTTTCTTACTCTTCCTTTTCTTTGAGTGTTTTTATCATTTTTTCCTTCTTCTCTGTAGGATTGTTAAGTATAGGACTTTCAAAAACTGGGTGACCTTTCTCCTTTTTCTCCAATTTTGATCAAATCTTTAGTTGGGTTGGACTAATTCAAGTCAAACTGTCCTTATAAACTAAATAGAAGCCTTTTGCTGTCTTAGGTAAAAGAGAACTCAATTGGATTTCTCAACCATTTTGGGTTTTCTTTTTTTTTTCTTCTTTTTTTTTGCTTTTCTTTTTTCTTTTTTTTGCTTTTCTTTTGTCCTTTTTTTCTTTTTTGTCTTTTTTCTTTTCTTTTCATTTATTTTTTTGGTTCTAGCTCTAAAAGAGTTGTCTTGTTTGTACCAACTCGAATTTCTAATAATGGATGAGTGGAGTGACATAAATATTCTTTAACAGGGATAAATCATTTGTTACTCTGATGTTATTTTGATAGATTGGAGATATTAGGTGAACTTCAACTACCCTTATGGCCTTGAGAACATCAACTATCCTAATGGTCTTAAGAACTTCAACTATCTTCATGGTCTTGACCATTCATTCCTTTCTTTGATCTTCTTGCCTCTTCATCTTAGTGATCATAAGACTTGTCAAAAGTATCACAACAGCTCAGAGTAGTTTGTTGGGCTTATAAGTCAATGAAACAAAAGCTAAAAATTTTATGAATGCTCAAAGGGACAACTAGGGATTGATATTCAATAGGGTGGATACTAGTTGTTGGCTTATCAAACAATGCCTAGATTATCTCTCTCTTAAATAAGCAGAGTTCAATTTTTCTTCAAAAGTTTGTCAAAGCATGTTCTAAGACTAACTAGGACCTAGACAAAGGTCATTATGCAGGAACCCTCTCTAAGTAAGCATACACAACTCGATGCTATAGAGCAATTCCCTTACCTAGTAAAGTTATTCAAATCATGATGCATAAATATATTAATTTATGAATTATCAAGCTAGATTCATCATTGGTTGACCACCAAAATGAACAAAGACCAACAAAAATTTTGATGAAAGTAATTTATTCAAACAAACATAGAAAAACATAATTGTTCCAATTAAATATTAAAGAAAGCAAAATAAATAGAACAATATTCAAGCTAAGGAAAGTTTGTTGAGTTAAGCTCCTTCTCCTTTCATATCTTCAACATTTCCATCTTGAAAAGAGGATAAGACAAAATCTTCTTCTAATCCTTTTCCTACCAGGAAAGTTGCTGATGGTGGCACTCTGTTGAACCTTGGCAAAGGATTATGTTTTGTGCTCGGTTTATCAGGCTCAGGCAGCTTACCACTATCAATTAAATTTTGGATCTCATATTTTAGTTGCAAGCATTTGTCTGTCTCATGTCATTGTGTCTAATGAAACTCACTGTGAGCGGAAATTTTCGGCCCCACTCCCGATGGAATGGTTCTTGTGACTTTGGCACTGTTTAGGCTCGGGGCCTTAGAGAACACGGACCTAGGTCCGGAGAAAATAGAGTTGCTACCCGAACGGACCGAAAAAAAGAAAGGGGTGGATGACTTGATTCCTAAGGAATCCCCAACCCCCTAAAGGGTTTGAAAAGTTGGGTACGTGTAGGGAAGGTGAGAAATGGCCCAGCACACCCACAACGCCCGGTTCATTAGACCCTGCCTCCTTTACAGGTCTTAATATTATAAAATTCTTAAATATAATAATATCATCCATATTACACACAATAATTAAAAGAAAGCATCATTATATTGAAAGAATCAAAGCAATGTCCAAGCAAAACAAATAAATGGACACCCATCCGAAGATGGAAACATGTCCTTACATCCCATGCCTAAATAGGACACCCACCGAAAGGTAGAAGCATGTCCTTTACATTGGTTCTAAAATAGAAAAGCAATTTAAATTACATGATATTTAACTAATGAGGTGCCCACCAAGTGGAAACATACCTCTTACAACATTTGGAAATCTGAATAAATCAGTAAAGTAAATAACCATTCATCATAAATAAATCATTAATCAAAGATATTAAATATCAATAGAAAGTAAACATCCATCCATGATAAATTAAATAAACCAAGCATTGAACTTAAATAAATTAAAGCATACAAAATAAATCAAAGCATAGTCAAATATAAAATTGAATAAAGCAAGTAAAGATTCAAATTAGAGCTACTGTTTCCATTTAAGGTTCTTTATTCCATGTGTTTAGGGTTTTGGAATTTTATGGGTTTAAGCTACTGTGTTTTTAAGAGAATTAAAATGAATTAAAGTTTATGATTCAAGAAGTTGGTAAAATTCTTTGATTAACTAAATTAGGGTTTGTGATGTAAAATCATGAATTTAGAGTTTGGACTCTTCAAAACATTTAGATTATGACTATTAGCTACTGAATTATGTTTTTAAGCTTACTGTGTAAAATTATAACATTTATGTTTATATGGTTTTTAAAGTTTCAAAGGATTAGGGTTTAGAAAAATTAGGGTTTAAGGTTTTAAGGGGGTTAGGGTTCACTGTTTTGGGTTTTGGAATTAGGGTTTACTGTTTTGGGTTTTAGGGTTTTTGAATTAGGGTTTCGGAGAATGAATTAGTTTCTAGAATTTGGAAAAACAATTGATAATTTTATGAAGTTTTGTGAAAATAAATAAAATGATTTAAAGTTTATAGAAGCAAAAAAGATGCTTTTAGGGCTTTTGGAAAGAAACAGAACTCAATTTAGGATTTTGAAAACTTGGAAAGTAAATTAGGGTTTTGAGATTTTGAGGAAACAAAAATAATAATTTGAAACTTTTTGGAAAACAAAGCAATGAATTAAGGTTTTTAAACTTTAGAAAAGGTGAATTAGGGTTCTTAGGGTTTTTGAATTAAAAGAAACAATTACATGATTAAGCTACTGTGAAGAATAGAATTTAGACAATTGATGCATACCTCCGTTTGTTTGTTCCACCAAAAATTTCTTGTTGGATGAACAAAAACAAAGACAAGCTTTGCTGCCTTTGAATTGCTTGAATTGTTTGTTTGCTCTCTCAAAAAATCAGATTGATTCAAAGCTTTTCCTCCTCAGTTTCGATTTCAATTTTTCTTCAGATTTCTGTCCCAAGTTCTTGATTTTGCTCCCCCCCTCTTTTTTATGTTGTAATTGTACTTATTTATAGAAGAATTCTTGATTAATTCTTGTTCCTCATGACATATAACATTCATTAAGAAAAGGAAACCGAAACCTAAATGTATTAGGTTTCGGAAAATTAGCGTCGAAAAAATTTTGCTGGAAAAAAAAAACTACTGCGGAAAAATTACGTTGGCGAAAAAGCTGTCGCACCTGGCTGCTGCAGCTGCGGGAGAATTGGCCTATGGGCCATTTCACCCTCAGGAAACTCCTACTGGCGAAATGCCCACGGGCCCGTGCTAACTTTCGGCGATGATTTTTTTATTACCAATTTTTCCGTCGCCGATTTTTTTTTTATTTTTTATTTTGTATTAATTTTGATTTTTTATTCAGTTCACCATTTTTTACTAAAATAAATATTAAATTAATCAAGATACCACAAAAATTATTTTGGACTAATTAAAATATATTAGATCAGACTAGGTAAAAAATTAAGGGTCTACAGTTTGCCCCCTACTTGAACGATCTAAGACTTTAGAGAGTAAAAATCAACAAGATTTAATTTTTTATGAGATGGTTATTTGAATTTTTTTTTGGTTCTGGACCCGGTTCGAGTTCTGGACTTGATTTGGGTACTTGGACTAGAGATTGGGTACTTGGACCTGAGATTGAATTTGATTTGGGTACTTGGACCCAAGATTGGATTGAATTTGGGTACTTGGACCCGAGATTGATTTGATTTGGGTACTTTGACCTGAGATTGGGTACTTGGACCCGAGATACCTGGACCCAAGAATGGATGATTGGACCCGAGATTGGGTACTTAGACTCGAGCTTGAATTGATTTAGGTACTTGGAGCCGAGAATGGGTGCTTGGACCCGAGATTGGGTACTTGGACCCGAGCTTGAATTGATTTGGGTACTTGGACCCGAGAATGATTTGATTTGGGTGCTTGGACCGGAGAATGAATTGAATTTTGGGTGCTTGGACCCGAGATTGGGTACTTGGACTCGAGCTTGAATTGATTTGGGTACTTGGACCTGAGATTGATTTGATTTGGGTACTTGGACCCGAGAATGATTTGATTTGGGTACTTGGGCCCGAGAATGGGTGCTTAGACCCGAGACTGGGTACTTGGACCCGAGACTAATTTTATTTGGTACTAGGACCCAAGAATGAATAGAATTTTGGGTGCTTGGACCTGATACTGAGTTTGACTAACCTTTTATTCAGTTGAGAAGTCTTATTGCTCCGGCTGTTCTACGCATTGTGGTTCTTTACCCTCAAAATAGATCTTCATCCTTTGAGATCGGGTCTTCACCTTTGAAAATGGATCTTCATATTTTCATCATTTGAGATTGGGTCTTCACCTTTGAAAATGGATCTTCATCCTTTGAGATCAGGCCTTTACCCTTGAAAATGGAACTTCATCCTTTGAGATCAGGTCTTTACTCTTGAAAATGGATCTTCATCCTTTGAGATCAGGTCTTTACCCTTGAAAACATGGATCTTCATCTTTTGAGATCGGGTCTTCACCCTTGGAACATGGATCTTTATCCATTGGAGGTCGGGTCTTTACCCTGGCTTCAGCTCTTTTAGCTAAACTGATCTTTTGTCTTTTGCATCTTCATTCTTTTGATAGTTCTAATGTTCCATTCTTTTGTTCTTCCTTTTTGCAAAAATTTAGCTATTTTTAATTGGACCTTATATCTTCTCCTGCCCCCTGCGTGGCGAAATATTTGCAAGTGAGTTTGAAAATGTTTGGTATATAAACTTAAAAAATTGAAAAGGAGAAACTTTGCCCCCTGTGTAGGCTCAAACCAAAGATTTTTTTCCATGCAAGCTTTGATTGATGTTTTTGTTTTGCAAGATTACTGGAGCTTTCTCAAGCAATGGGCTTTCTATGCCCCCCTGATTTAATATCTTCTTTTGATTGTTTACTTCACAGAGTGTTTGCAATTCACCTTAATAAAGAATAGGCAATACAAGATAAGAAAGTGCAACGTGATATGCTCATGTATACATGATATGCGTGAATAATACTCACAGTGGTTTCATCGACTCACAGACCGAGGTGTTCAGCAAAAGTGTTCACATTGGTTCTTTTCATATACACATTCGGGTCTTGCATTGGAAAAAAAGAATATTTCCCATTTATGACTTTTATCCTTGAGATATTGAAAACATGAATAATGGAGGCCCCAAGCAGCAGAGTCAGGGATTCATCTATTTTGAACTATGTTTCAGCATGTCGGTTTATAGCTTCTTCATGACCTTGCCAGTAATCATTTCCTTCGCCCAATGTGTCCTTTGAAGGTTCAACATACTTCCCTTAGCTTGAAGGCTTTGTATGACAAAAATATTTATTTATTTATTTATTTATTTTTTAATTTTGATTTTGAAATCAAATGTTGGCTTTGCCAAATTAATGTCAATGCACCTCAAGACTTGATTTTCCAAATTAACATATCTATAACATGACAACCCTATTTACCGTACTAAACTCGAGAATCATTTCTATTTAAGCAAGAATTGTTGCACTTCAGATGGGCTTATACACATTACTTGGCCAAAGGTCTCATTGAGTTTAAATATTGTCTATCTCATATGCATGCTTATCCGAACTATCTCCACTAATAGACTATAACTACCAAGAGAGATCAACAGGTCTTTGATAGGCTTGAAATGGGGTTTATGAGGGACATGGGTTAAATGAAGGCCATTTTGAGAAAGGAGCTGATGTGACACAATGGACAAACCCTCACACTATAAATTTCTTGTTTGAACTTTAGGTAGCTTGGAGGCAATCTTGCTAGATTCTAAATTCTTTCTATCTTCTTGGCATTAATCTGGATCTTGATTAGGACAGTTTTTGCCCTTGCAAACAGTTTAAGACCCAAATTCATTTCTTTTCTTCTTTTCCCTTTTCTTTCCTCTTTATTTTTCTTACTCTTCCCTTTTCTTTCTCTTTCCTTACTCTTCCCTTTCTTTTATCATTTTGTCCTTCTTTCTTGTAGGACTATCAAGTACAAAACTTTCAAGAACTGGATGGTCTTTCTCCTTTTCCTCTGATTTTGTGGTATCTTTGGTTGGGTTGGACCAATTCAATTAAAAATGTCTTTATGAACCAAATGGAAGCCTTTTGCTACTTTAGGTAAAAGAGAACTCAGTTGGCTTTCTGAACCGCCTTTTTAGTGTTTTATTTTTTATCTTTTCTCTTTTCCTTTTTTTTTCTTCTTTTTTTCTTTTCTTTTTCTTCTTTTTTTTTGTTTGCTCTCATTTCTCTTATTTTCTTTTCTTCTTTTTTTTTGGTTTTGTTTTTCTTTTCTTGTTTTTTTGGTTCTAGCTCTAAAAGAGTTGTCTGGTTTGTACTAATTTGGGCTTCCAATAATGGATGAGTGGAGTAACATAAATCTTCTTTAACAGGGATAAATCATTTGTCACTCCAATGTTGTCTTGATATATTGGAGATATTAGAAAAACTTCAACTACCCTTATGGTCTTAAAAACATCAACTACCCTTATGGTCTTGAGAACTTCAACTATCTTTATGGTCTTGAGAACTTCAACTATCCTCATGATCTTGACTAATAATTGTTTTCTTTGATCTTCTTGCTTCTTCATCTTAGTGATCATAAGACTTGATAAAAGTATCACAACAGCTCAGGGTAGGTTATTAGGGTTTTTAAGCCAATGAAAAGAAAGCTAAAATTTTATGAAGGCTCAAAGGGACAACTAGGGATTTATATTTAATAGGTGGATACTAGTTGTTGGCTAACCAAACAATCCCTATATCATTTCTCTCTTAAATAAGTAGAGTTCAATTTCACTTCAAAAGTTTGTCAAAGCATGTTCTAAGACTGACTAGGACCCAGACAAAGGTAATTATGCAGGAGTCCTCTCTAAGTAAGCATACACAACTCAATACTATAGAGCAATTCCCTCACCTAGTAAAGTCATTCGAGTCATGATGCATAAATATATTAATTCATGAATTATCAAACTAAATTCCTCATTGGTTGAGCACCAAAATGAACAAAGACCAACAAAATTTTGATGAAAATAATGTATTTAAAGCAACTTTAAGTTTGAAAAGCACAATAGTTACAAAATATTAAAGAAAGTAAGATTAAAAAGCAACATTCAAGCTAAGGAAAGTTCGTTGAGTTGGAGTCGAAGATGCTTCATTTATTTAGATATCTCAAGGGCAAGGATTTTTTCCATCATCAAGGATCATTGCTTCATCATCCACAATTAGTCCAAGCTTGCTTAGTAGCATATCATCTTTAGCAGCTTCTCTATCCATATCATGATAAGGTAACAAGATAAAACTCTTCATGAAGGTTGTAAGCAATGATGCACTTCCAAATTTAGGCTGAGGATTATTCTTAGTGTTGGGCTTATCAGGCTCAGGTAGCTTTCCACTGTCAATCAAATCTTGGATTTCATGCCTTAATCGATCTGTCTCATGCCCTTGCATTTGATGGAATTGACAGAAGACCTTGGCATCAAAATTTGGCGGTAGAGGCTTATGTAGAGGACGAGGTGCCAACGGTTGTAGCAAATCCATTTTCATTAGATTTTCTAACATCTTTGACAAAGGCTCCATTAAGTCTGAAAATTTATGCTTCTTTGTTGGCTTAGTTATTGCATCTTTCTCAACACCTCCTCTTTCCCTTTGACTTTGCCCACTAGGGTGATAGCCGCTCTTATTGCTCCACTTAGATAGCACATGGTTCGGTTGGTCTTGTAGAATAGGGATTGATCTCTCACTTTTCATTCGATCTCTATCAGTAGACACATTCCTTGTTAATGCTGCCTTTTCCTTCTTTCTTATGTCAATGGGAGATGCCTCATTAGCATTGTTGATGATCTCTAGATTTTGAATCAACTGGGTCCTCATAATTTCAACCAATTGATCTCGTAGCTCGGCCATCCTAGCTTTGACAACTTTGTCGACTATGTCCCTTAGCTAGTTCGCATCCATCCTTCCAATGAAGTGCTTGAATCAAAATCAATGTTGTAGGTGGTATCGTTGTATGCTCTTGAATTGCTATACTTCAGGTCTATTAGCCAGAAAGGATCAATGATATGTGATGCAAATGTATGCATGTACGCATATATGCACGAACAACAAACAAGGACAAATAGGACGTTCCTTTCAACCTTATAACATCCACACACGAATGGCGAGTCTCTTTTCCTAGGTATATGGTTAACAAAATACCAACATGGGGTATCTTGTTTTCGAATAATTCCCTCGGACGTTTCAACCAATAGTTATATTTTCGAAAATGGAAATCATTTCATAATAATTCCTATTAATTAGGTTTTAATCCATTCAACCAACTAAAGTAGCTTTTATGCTATATTGGACTATAATGAAATTAAGAGGTTTATTATAAATAGAATTCTCACTTGAAAAAAGTAACTAATGATTCATGCCAAAATTAAGCCCATGGTTAATTTACTCTTAGTATAAACTAGGCTCACAATTGATTTTTGGTATTTTATAACTGACCTAAATATTTTTGCATGCTCTTTGTAAGAAAAGGTTGGTGAAAATAATTTTGTTTCTAAGCCCATTGTAAAAAGATTTTAGAAAAAAACATATTTTGGGCTTAGTATTTGGGCCATGAGCAAAAGAATCTTTGATTTATTTTTTTAAATGTCTTATGTCCAAAGACCATCTTGAAAATAGCTTTGGTCTTTTGGATTTAGAGAAAAATTTATTTTGAGCTTACAATATACTTAGGTCATATTAGAAAAAGAACAAACCAAATAATCCATGATTTAAGCCAAGATAAATTAACCATAGTCAAACAACATGCATTTGGGGCAAAACCTAAGGAAAGTAACTAGGCCAATTACATTGTTGTGCTCAAATTAACTCTACCACAAAGCGTCACTCGCAAGTATACGAGGTAGCTGTAGCAAAGGTGATCACCCCAAGGTCATCTCACAAGGAAGCCAAAGTATGTAATTTATTATCAAAGTAAAAGTAACAAGTAATTGAAGTAATTTAAATTGCAAAGTAATGAAGAAGATTGATTTAAGTTGAAAACAAATAAAATAAATAATGGCTTATGTTTTGATTCACTTGATAAAAAGAGTCTAGGGTTTGCACTTCTTTACTACTCATATGTATGAACGGTTATTCCACTTAACTAATTTAATTTCTAAGATTAAATCTCAAACAACTTAATTAATTGAGTCAAGGAAGTAAGCTCTCGCATTCAAACCTCTTACAACTAATCTTGTTATAATTGAAACAATCTTTTTAATAGGTTATATCTCTAATTCACCTAAGTCCTTAATTGAATTGTTCTAGCATTAGATTTCATCTCTCAATCCATCATCTAATACCTAAAACACACAATTGGTGGCCAATCAATTATATGTTAACATTATTTCATTCAATAAAGGCTAAAGAAATCATTAGATAAGAGAATAACCAATTCATACAATTCATAGCAAATCCATACAAACCCTAGACTAGATTAAATTAGTTCATGATGTTATCAAGCATACTCATCTCATTAATAATCAAAGAAATCAATTTAGACATGATAATGTTCATAAACACAATTTCAATGAAACTAAAGAGACAAAGTTTAAGAATAAAACCAAGTTACAAACTCCTTGAAGTTTTTGATGAATCTCTTGATCGAATCTTGCAAGAAGGATGAAACAATGGCATGAACAATCTAATCTAAACTAGTTTAATCCAAAGTAAAATCAAAATCCAAGAAAACAAATGTTTAAACCCTAAGATCTCTCTTAGACGGCTGAACTTTGCTCTCAAAAATCGTCAACCTCAAACCCTAACTTTTTCTTTTTGCTTTTACACGAAATGTCGGCTTTAAAATTCGGTGCGCGTTTGGTTCATGAGGGACACGGCCAGGTGATGAAGGACACGGCTGTGTGAGGACTTATTGGAGGGACACGGCCACAAGACACGACCGTGTCCCCTGCATGTGTCCTTCTCTGTGAAATTTTTTTCCTTCCTTTCCTTTGGTAACAAGTGAGACATGGCCAAGTCAAGGTGACTTGGCCGTGTTGCTCTTCTTTGGAGGGACATGACCACATGACTTGGCCGTGTCCCTTGCTTGTGTCTGCTACTAGGACTTGCTCTTCCTTTTAACTTGGTATGGGACACGGCCAGTGACTTGGCCGTGTCCTCTGCCTGTGTCAGCTACTACCCATTTCATCTTCAATTCGTTTCCTTGCCTGTTTTAACCTAACACAAAACTCAAAACAAACTTACGAAGTAAATAAACAATAACCGATAAAACATAAACACAAACTAAAATCTAGATCAAAAACGACATAAAACTAAAAATAAACTAAAACTACACAAATAAAGAAAACACTAAACAAACCAATTAAAACTAACAAAATACCTAAATAAAACAATAATTAACATAACAAACAAGACACAAAACTATAACAAAAACTAATAAAACAACTACCCCACACTTAAACTTTGCTTGTCCTCAAGCAAATCCACATGGCATAAAATAAAAACTCAAACAACCTTAACTATAATTCCAGTACATAGATGAAATACTTTAAGACATCAGACATAAATAATTGCAATTTCCTTCAATCAAGATTTTCTTAACTCATTCATTGATCCAGACATACAAATCTTATCTCTCATCTAAGTGTTTCACTCAATTTAAAAGGGTAATCACTCATACCACTCATGAGTGCATACTGCCATAAACTTGCTTAATTATCCAATCTCCCTCACTGATTTTCTCAAGAAATAATCCGAAGGTCTTTTATTTGGATGTAATGGGGCTAAGGTAAGGTGTGAGAAAAGACATTTGGGCTGGAGCATCAAGAAATGGAGTATCTAAATTAGACACTACTTTTGCGTAAGAAACTCACAACTCCCCAAATAACATACTCACCAATCCATTAATACTTCACATACTTGCATAAATACATGAGTCAACATTCCTCTTTTGATAACCAATGCTAGAACATATATGAATTTTTGCATATATATATATAACTTTTCTTTATTTTCTTTCTTTTATTATTATTATTATTATTATTATTATTATTATTATATATATACAAAATTAAGAATTACATGGAACATCTAGCTTAAAAATGTAGAGGAAAAGAATAATGACTCTTAGTCAAATACAATGTGCACAGTATGCATTTCAACCCCCAAATAGGAATTCCATATATTATTATTATTATTTTTTACTTACCCCACACTTGAAATAAACTACCCTATTGTCAAATTATAAAACTCCATTTCTTAATGCATAGGTATGATGATAATAAGAACATGTTAAGTTGAGAATTGTGTTAATCAAACAAGAAACGGTCAATGGCTCAACTTGGCTCACTAAGAAAATCAATATAAAGGGGAGTCTCTTTAAGCTAAAGGGGCTAACCTAATTTGCCTTCATCACTTTAAAACTTGAGATTAAATCATAATGTGAGTTCAATAAGTATGCAAAAGCAAACTCTAGAAGTGCAACATCATGAAGGTACACACTTAAGAAAAGAAAATCAATTGACAAAAATATCAAATTTATAAGGCTCAAAACTCACACAGGTGGGTTCACAAAGATTATATGTCATGAATTGCAAAATGCGAAAATTGATCCCGAGTGAATTCAAATGCTCATTTCTATGCTGATACCAAAGTCTCAACTATAATGCTAGAATTAAAGAAAAGATCAATAAATTTTCAACAATTATGCCATGCACAACAAACACAATGAACAAAACAACCACAATAAGCAAAATAAGAATTAAAGGAAAGTTTAAAAAGTACCCCACACTTAAAATTGACATTGTCCTCAATGGAAGACAAGAATAATAAATAAAAAGAGTTAAAGGACAACCTGTCTTCCATGTACCTGGTGAGGCAAAAACCCTAGCTTTCCATCACAAACACAAAATTTTAATAACAAAAGTACAATAAAATATCCAAACACAAAAGTTTTAACATGAAAAACAAAAACGAAAAAATAAAACAAAAGTACATTAAACAAAATAAAGCAAGGACTCAAAATCTAAGGAAAAGGTGGGCGGAAAGATGATGCAACTGAGGGATGGAGACTCAAGATCGTCGCAAGGTTACTGTTAATCTGCTCCAATTGCTGCAATAACTCAGCATGGTTTCGGTCCACCTTGCCATCCAGTTGATCCACTTTGCCCTCCAGGGCCTCAATCCTTATAAGTACCTCTTGATGTTCCGAGACCGGAGCATCCTCATCTAGACCTAAAGAATCCGAGTCGGACTCATCTTCAACCCGGGCTCTCTTCTGCCTGTCTCTCGGTGCTTCAGGCTAAGCTGAAGGCATCACAAAAGTCCCTCTCCTATGCACCACCATGTGCATCTTCTCAAGGGTAGCTAAATCCAAGGAATCGTTACCCAAAATTCGAGTCATCCGAGTGGTACTCGGGTCAAAATCCTCCACAAGGGCTACTGCTAATGTAGTGATCAATCCTCCAACACAAATAGCCCCCCTCCTTTTATTAGCTACAGTGTCAAAAACATCGGCTAACCAATAGCCGGCACTAATATTCATTTCATTCAAAACACAGTCCAAGAAAAATAGCTCACTCGACTCAACCACACCCGGGCTCTCCTTCCGAGCAAAGAACCCACATGACATAAATCTGTGCAAATATCTCAAGGTAGGGTTCCTTAATTTAGATGCTTTGGCCGATTTGGCTACATAAGTGCCCGAGCCTAAGGCACCCCAAGCAAATTGTTGTCTAAAATCTTTGGGTATCGATCTTTCCCCATGTTGATGAAACCCATAGATATCATTCAACTGATCAATAGTAAGCACAAATGATCTACCCATTAATTTAAACATCAGTCTCCTGCAAATTCTCTTATCATCTCTTTCCACCTTAAGAGTTGCCAAAAATTCAAGGGTGAGCTCCTCAAACTGTAGAGGTCTCAATGAGACAAAAGTCTCCCACCCAAGATATTGCACATATCTATAAAAAGCAGTTCTCATTTGCAAAGCATCTAGAGATTCGTCATTCACATACCTTGTCGGGAAAAAACCCCGAGCCAAAAGACTTGCCCTCTTGAGAGATAAAGTTGAGGAGGATGACGAAGCTCCTTCGGCACCAGATTTCTTCTTCTTGCGGTGTGGAACAATTTTAGTTCTTGGCGACATGAAATCTGAGAAATTAACACCCAAAACTGAATTAAATCAAAATAATATGAGTAAAGAGCAAGTTTTAAGTGATAATCTCAAGTTTTGTTGGAGTAATTTGAAGTTTTAACGGAAGAGATGGAGTTTTGAAAATAAAAATCAAGGGTTTTGGTGTTGCAGAGAACGAGAGAGCGAGAGAGAAGAAGATAGAAAAGTTAGGGATTTATGAAATAAAACTGGGCAAAATCGGGCTTTTAAAAGTAAAAAATTGGAGGGACACGGCCGTGTGTGTGCTGACTTGGCCGTGTCTGTGTGTGAAATTGAAGGGACACGGCCAAGTGGAGAGCACACGGCCGTGTCTCATGATTTTGGGGGACACGGCCAGGTGACACGGCCGTGTCCCCTGGGTGTGTCCAATTTTGTACGAAGGTGCAAAATCGTTCAAATTTTTGAAGAATTTTTTTTTTGCCGTGTCCAGTGTGGCCGTGTCACCTACTGCCATTTTATAAACTTTAAACATTTTTTTTTCAATGATTTTGCAACCCTTCTTTGTTAAACACCCTGAAACACAAAGTAAAGAAACACCGATCAAAGCGCAGTCCATTTATTGAAACCGAACATAAATCAAAACTTGCTAAACTTAAAATTACAACTATGAAAAATAAATGCAAACCGATGGGTTGCCTCCCATTTAGCGCTTCTTTAATGTCATATAGCTGGACATCATGCAAAGTTTACGGATCATGAATCAAAGTACTGTCAATGACCCTCACTTCCTGAAATCCTTCTTTGTATGGCTTAACTCTCTGTCCATTCACTGTGAAAGTCTCACCTGTTCTAGAGTTAAGTAATTCAATTGCACCAGAAGGATATACCTGAGTTATCTCGAAAGGACCACTCCATCGAGACTTGAGTTTACCTGGAAAAAGACGGAGTCGTGAGTTAAAAAGTAAAACCTTCATACCTGGACTCAATGTCTTTCGCACTATAATTTTATCATGAAGTGCTTTAGTGCGATCCTTGTAAATTCTCGAGTTCTCATAAGCCTCATTCCGCAACTCATCTAACTCTGAAATTTGTAGAAATCTTTCTCTCTTCGCTTTGTCCAAGTCCAAATTCAGAGTCTTGATTGCCCAATATGCTCTGTGCTCCAACTCCATTGGTAAGTGACAAGCTTTTCCAAACACCAATCGATATGGACTCATACCTAGAGGAGTTTTGAAAGTAGTCCAATATGCCCATAGTGCATCGTGCAATCTGCTTGCCCAATCCTTCCTGGATGTGTTGACTGTTTTCTCCAGAATTCCTTTTAGCTGCTTGTTGGATGTATCCACTTGTCCAAAAGTCTGTGGATGGTATGGGGTTGCCACCTTGTGCTTCACACCAGATTTATGCATTAACTTCTCAAAAAGCCTATTGCAAAAATGGCTCCCCCCATCACTGACTATCACCCTTGGTGTGCCAAACCTGCTAAGAATGTTTTCCTTCACAAATTTAACAACAATATTAGCATCATTAGTACGGGTGGGGATTGCCTCCACCCATTTAGAAACATAATCAACAACAACTAAAATGTACTCATAACCAAAGGACTTGGGGAAAGGACCCATGAAGTCTATTCCCCACACATCAAACAGTTCAACAACAATATATGACTGAAGGGGCATTTCATTCCTCCTCCCAATGTTACCTACTCTTTGGCAATGATCACAGTGCTTACAATAGTCTTGAGCATCTTTAAATAAAGTAGGCCAATAAAAACCACTTTGAAGCACCTTTTCTGCAGTCTTTCTTCCTCCAAAATGACCCCCACAGTGAAGGTCATGACAAAATTGAAGAACACTCAGTTGTTCTTCCTCAGAAACACACCTGCGAACTATCTCATCTTTGCAAATTCGGAATAGATAAGGTTCATCCCAAAAATAAAACTTACTCAAGTGTAGAAACCTTTTCTTTTCCTGAAAAGACATGTTAGATCGCAAAATTCCATAAGCAAGATAGTTAGCAATATCTGCAAACCAAGGTACATTAATTACCACAAACAAATGCTCATCAGGAAATGCTTCTAAATTTTTATGAATGCTATCAGAAGCAAGATTTTCACTAAAGTAGGGTAATCTGGATAGATGATCAGCAACAACATTCTCACTACCCTTAGTATCCCTGATCTGGAAATCAAATTCTTGCAATAACAACACCCATCTAATTAAGCGCGGTTTAGCATGCTGTTTTGTTAAAAGATATTTAAGAGCTGCATGGTCAAAATGAACAATAATTTTTGACCCAATTAAATAAGCTCTAAATTTATCTAAAGCAAAAACAACAACCAACATTTCCTTCTCAGTTGTGGTGTAGTTCATTTGTGCACTATTCAGGGTTAAACTAGCATAATAAATTACCCTTAAGTATTTGTCAACCCTTTGCCCAAGAACAGCTCCTACTGCATGATTAGAAGCATCACACATGATTTCAAAAGGTAAAGACCAGACAGGAGCTACAATCACAGGTGCACTAGTCAATTTTTCCTTAAGGGAATTAAAAGCTTGCATGCATTGTGCTGTAAATTCAAATGGAACATCTTTCCCCAATAAATGGCACAATGGTTGGCCTATTTTGGAAAAATCCTTAATAAACCTCCTGTAAAATCCTGCATGCCCTAAAAAACTTCTTATTCCCTTAACAGAGGTAGGTGGGGGTAACTTAGCAATCAATTCAATTTTAGCCTTATCCACCTCAATCCCTTTACTTGACACCACATGACCTAAGACAATGCCCTGAGTAACCATAAAATGACTCTTTTCCCAACTTAAAGTGAGGTTACATTCAATGCATCTCTCAAGCACTCGAACAAGTTTATCGAGGCAATTATCAAAAGAATTACCAAAAACAGAAAAATCATCCATAAATACCTCAATAAAATCGTCGATCATATCTGAGAAGACAGACATCATGCATCTCTGAAAAGTTGCAGGTGCATTGCACAAGCCAAAGGGCATACGTCGAAATGCATAAGTCCCAAAAGGGCAAGTAAAGGTTGTCTTGGATTGATCCTCTGGAGCTATTGGCACCTGATAGTAACCTGAAAGGCCATCCAGAAAACAATAATGTGAGTGCCTAGAAAGTTTATCTAACATCTGATCAATAAAAGGAAGAGGGAAATGATCTTTCTTTGTAGCATTGTTCAACTTCCTATAATCGATGCACATTCTCCATCCAGTAGTAGTCCTAGTAGGAACCAACTCATTATTCTCATTTTTTACCACAGTGATTCCAGATTTCTTAGGAACTACATGTACTGGGCTCACCCACTCACTATTAGCAATTGGATAAATTACTCCTTCATCCAGCAATTTGAGCACTTCCTTCTTAACCACTTCACTCATATTTGGGTTAAGGCGCCTTTGGGTTTCCCTCACAGGTTTAGCTCCCTCCTCTAAAGTGATTCTATGCATGCACATGGAAGGGTTAATACCCTTAATGTCACTCAATCCCCATCCTATTGCTCTCTTCAATCTTTTAAGCTCACTCACTAACCTCATCTCCTCCCCTTCACTAAGTTCACTAGATATTATCACAGGTAAAGTATTGTGATCTCCCAAAAACACATATTTCAGGTTCTTAGGTAACTCTTTCAGCTCTAACTCTAGTGAGGGGTTCTTCTCTTTTTCTTCAATGGGGGAAGGTTCAAAAATTGGGTCCTCCTTAAGCTCCTCTATTTCAGCATCCTCTAAAGTCTCAAGACAACTGGCTATTTCTGTATCAAAAATTTCCAAATCACTATCCAAAGTCAATGCCAGCTCCAATTTATCAGAGGAACCTGTTTGCAAGAAAACATCTGAAACAACTGCATCAACACAATCAATGAAAGAACAATCCTCATATAAAGCAGTTGTAGGAATAGGAGAAGTGTTAAAAATAGAAAATTCCACAGTTTGTCCCAAAACAGTCATTGATAATTTTCCATTCTTAACATCTATCAAAGTATTGGTAGTCGCCATAAAAGGCCTACCCAGCAAAATGGTGTGTGCAGATGGTGAAGAATTACTTACCTCCATGTCAAGAACAATGAAATCCACAGGTACTATCAAACCACCAACTTTAACTAATACATCTTCTATAACCCCTTTCGGGAATCTAAGAGATCTATCAGCTAATTGCAATACCATTTTTGTTGGTTTAAGTTCCCCTAATTCCAAATCAAGATAAACATAATAAGGCATTAAATTCAAACTAGCTCCCAAATCACACATGCCATCAGTACATTTTTTATTCCCCATAGCAATTTGAATAATAAAGCTTCCAGGATCCTTTAGCTTAGGAGGTAGTTTATGCTGCAAAACAGCACTAGCTACCTCAGAAACTATCACCTTTTCATTCAGCTCATACCTTTTTTTCTTGGTATTCAGTTCTTTGAAGAATTTAGCATAAGACGGCATGTTCTTAATTGCTTCAAGTAAGGGTAAGTTAATACTTACCTTAGATAGCATGTTGAAGATATCTGAAAACTGCTTATCTTTTTTATCATCCTTCAACCTGCTGGGGAATGGTATAGGTGGCCGGTATGGGTTGCTTGCCTTGTGCAAAGCTGGTGTAGGGGTCTTCTCCATTAATCTTTCTTCAGCACCTTTGTTCTCTTGTTCTCCTTCCTTTTTCTTTTCTTGCTCACCTGCATTCACAGAGTTATTTTCAACATTATTATTAATTACCTTGCCACTCCTAAGAACAGTCACTGCTTGTGCCTGCTCAGGTTGACTTGGGAACTTCCCCTTTTGTTGAATCTGCATCTGTTGTGCCAGTTGACCCACTTGGGTCTCCACCTTCTTAAAAGATGCTTCCAAGGAATCCAGCCTCTTGTTGTTCATCTCCTGATTTTTAGCACTGACTTGGATAAAAGCCTGTAAGCTTTCCTCCAAACTCTCTCTCTTAGGCTGACCTTGATTTGAGGATTGGCCCTGTTGTTGGTTCTGTCTCTGGAGCAAATGGAATGGCTGTTGAGCATTATTCATTGTCCAGGAAAAATTGTGGTGACTCCTCCAACCAGGATTGTAAGTGTTGGAGTAAGGATCATTCCTGGCTCTTGGTTGAAATCCCCCCATGGCATTAACTTGCTCAGCTTCATTCCAAAAGATTCATATGCAGAGGGACATATATTTGCTCCATGCCCAAATGTCCCGCAGATTCCACATGCCTCTTTAGTGGATGAAGAAATATTGTTCTTCATGTTTAGTTGATTTCAGTATTGGCTTCCAGTTGATTCACCCCTTACACTCTTTTGTTGAGAATTAGCTCCCAACATCTCAAAGATCTCGTAAGTCTCATCAGCTGTCTTTTCTCCCATGGCTCCCCCAGCTGCATTATCAACTGTGTTTTGAAATTGCTGGGTGAGACCATCATAGAAAAACTGATTAAGGAGTTGAAGTGGGTAGTGATGGTGTGGAAACTGGATCAATAGCATCTTGAATCTGTCCCAAGCCTCATGAAATGGCTCTCCTTCAAACTGAGAGAATGTAGCAATCTTCCCTCTTAACTCGGCTGTCTTTTGGTGTGAATAGAACTTGCCCATGAATTTATTGTAAACTTGCTCCCAAGTTGTCAGTGAATTTTCAGGCAACATCATGAGCCAGCTCTTTGCCCTATCCTTCAAAGTATAAGGGAAACATCTCATCCTCAACTGATCTTCTGTTAGTCCTCCTAAAGGAAAAGTGTTGAGGGTGGAGTAGAAATCCCTAATAAAATTCAAAGGATCTTCATTTGGAACTCCATAGAATGATGGCAGCATGTTGTAATGAATGTTCTTCAACTCATAGTTCCTTGCTGCATCTGTCAGTCTTATGCAAGAAGTGGAAGTTCCAATGACAGGTCTAGCAAAATCTCTCATGGTTCTTTACCTTTCTTCAGCCATCTTTACAGATTTTTCAGATTCTAACTCAAAATCCGAAATATCTTCCTCTGAAGTATCAAATCCGGTGTAGAGCTCAAACTCCTCTTTGCTCCTTTTTACTCTCTGAATTTCTGGAATGAATGGGTGCAATTCTCCTTCGAGTGATCTCCTGCCTTGCATAAACAAAATTTTCTAGAAAAAGAAATATCAAAAGCAAAAGACAAATAAAATAAAATGAAAACAATGAAAAATTAACTCTAAGTATTTAATTTTTTTTAAATAAACAATTACGCCAATTAGCTTCCTCGGCAGCGGCGCCAAAAACTTGTTGCGCTCAAATTAACTCTACCACAAAGCGTCACTCGCAAGTATACGAGGTAGCGGTAGCAAAGGTGATCGCCCCAAGGTCGTCTCACAAGGAAGCCAAAGTATGTAATTGATTATCAAAGTAAAAGTAACAAGTAATTGAAGTAATTTAAATTGCAAAGTAATGAAGAAGATTGATTTAAGTTGAAAATAAATAAAATAAATAATGGCTTATGTTTTGATTCACTTGATAAAAAGAGTCTAGGGTTTGCACTTCTTTACTACTCATATGTATGAACGGTTATTCCACTTAACTAATTTAATTTCTAAGATTAAATCTCAAACAACTTAATTAATTGAGTCAAGGAAGTAAGCTCTCGCATTCAAACCTCTTACAACTAATCTTGTTATAATTGAAACAATCTTTTTAATAGGTTATATCTCTAATTCACCTAAGTCCTTAATTGAATTGTTCTAGCATTAGATTTCATCTCTCAATCCATCATCTAATACCTAAAACACACAATTGGTGGCCAATCAATTATATGTTAACATTATTTCATTCAATAAAGGCTAAAGAAATCATTAGATAAGAGAATAACCAATTCATACAATTCATAGCAAATCCATACAAACCCTAGACTAGATTAAATTAGTTCATGATGTTATCAAGCATACTCATCTCATTAATAATCAAAGAAATCAATTTAGACATGATAATGTTCATAAACACAATTTCAATGAAACTAAAGAGACAAAGTTTAAGAATAAAACCAAGTTACAAACTCCTTGAAGTTTTTGATGAATCTCTTGATCGAATCTTGCAAGAAGGATGAAACAATGGCATGAACAATCTAATCTAAACTAGTTTAATCCAAAGTAAAATCAAAATCCAAGAAAACAAATGTTTAAACCCTAAGATCTCTCTCAGACGGCTGAACTTTGCTCTCAAAAATCGTCAACCTCAAACCCTAACTTTTTCTTTTTGCTTTTATACGAAACGTCGGCTTTAAAATTCGGTGCGCGTTTGGTTCATGAGGGACACGGCCAGGTGATGAAGGACACGGCCGTGTGAGGACTTGTTGGAGGGACACGGCTGCAAGACACGGCCGTGTCCCCTGCATGTGTCCTTCTCTGTGAAATTTTTTTCCTTCCTTTCCTTTGGTAACAAGTGAGACACGGCCAAGTCAAGGTGACTTGGCCGTGTTGCTCTTCTTTGGAGGGACACGGCCACATGACTTGGCCGTGTCCCTTGCTTGTGTCTGCTACTGGGAGTTGCTCTTCCTTTTAACTTGGTATGGGACACGGCCAGTGACTTGGCCGTGTCCTCTGCCTGTGTCAGCTACTGCCCATTTCATTTTCAATTCGTTTCCTTGCCTGTTTTAACCTAACACAAAACTCAAAACAAACTTACGAAGTAAATAAACAATAACCGATAAAACATAAACACAAACTAAAAACTAGATAAAAAATGACATAAAACTAAAAATAAACTAAAACTACACAAATAAAGAAAACACTAAACAAACCAATTAAAACTAACAAAATACCTAAATAAAACAATAATTAACATAACAAACAAGACACAAAACTATAACAAAAACTAATAAAACATACATGAGCTTTAGTCTTTGGGTTAAAAGGCTTAGGTTCCCATAGCAAGTATATACCAAATGGTATGAGGCTATGAGTGGTTATGCCATGCTCGATCTCCATACCTTGAGTGAAAGTATGGTATCCCTTACATAACACAACACGAGTAACACGGGCGTCCTAAATCACGCACACGATGCAATCTAATATGATGCAATGAATAATATCATTTTAAGAGAGAATAGAATAATATAAAGACTAACTGAATCAACTTCTCTTATCCCCATTGGAGTCGCCACTGTGAGCGGGGATTTTCGCCCCCACTCTCGGTAGAATGGTTCTTGCGACTTTGGCACTGTTTAGGCTCGGGGCCTTAGAGAACACAGACCTAGGTATGGAGAAAATGGAGTCGCCACCTGGATGGGCCAGGAAAAAGAAAGGGGTGGATGACTCGATTCCTAAGGAATCCCCAACCCCCTAATGGTTTCGAAAAGTTGGGTACGTGTGAGGAAGGTGAGAAATGGCCCAGCACCCCCCACAATGCCCGGTTCATTGGAACCGGCCTCTTTTACAGGTCTTAATATTATAAAATTCTTAAATATAACAATATTATCCATATTACACACAATAATTAAAAGAAAGCATCATTATATTGAAAGAATCAAAGCAATGTCCAAGCAAAACAAATAAATGGACACCCATCCGAAGATGGAAACATGTCCTTACATCCCATGCCTAAATAGGACCACCACCGAAAGGTAGAAACATGTCCTTTACATTGGTTCTAAAATAGAAAAGCAATTTAAATTACATGATATTTAATTAATGAGGTACCCACCAAGTGGAAACATACCTCTTACAACATTTGGAAATCTAAATTAATCGATAAAGTAAATAACCATTAATCATAAATAAATCATTCATTAAAGATATTAAATATCAATAGAAAGTAAACATCCATCCATGATAAATTAAATAAACCAAGCATTGAACTTAAATAAATTAAAGCATACAAAATAAATCAAAGCAGAGTCAAATATAAAATTGAATAAAGCATGTAAAAATTCAAATTAGATCTACTGTTTCCATTTAAGGTTCTTTATTCCATGTGTTTAGGGTTTTGGAATTTTATGGGTTTAAGCTACTGTGTTTTTAAGAGAATTAAAATGAATTAAAGTTTTATGATTCAAGAAGTTGGTAAAATTCTTTGATTAACCAAATTAGGGTTTGTGATGTAAAATCATGAATTTAGAGTTTGGGCTCTTCAAAACATTTAGATTATGACTATTAGCTACTGAATTATGTTTTTAAGCTTACTGTGTAAAATTATAACATTTATGTTTATATGATTTTTAAAGTTTCAAAGGATTAGGGTTTAGAAAAAATTAGGGTTTAAGGTTTTAAGGGGGTTAGGGTTCACTGTTTCGGGTTTTGGAGTTGAATTAGGGTTTTAGGATTTTTGAATTAGGGTTTCGGAGAATGAATTAGTTTCTAGAATTTGGAAAAACAATTGATAATTTTATGAAGTTTTATGAAAATAAACAAAATGATTTTAAGTTTATAGAAGCAAAAAAGATGTTTTTAGGGCTTTTGGAAAGAAACAGAACTTAATTTAAAATTTTGAAAACTTGGAAAGCAAATTAGGATTTTTAGATTTTGAGGAAACAAAAATAATAATTTGAAACTTTTTGGAAAAAAAAGCAATGAATTAAGGTTTTTAAACTTTAGAAAAGGTGAATTAGGGTTCTTAGGTTTTTTGAATTAAAACAAACAATTAGATGATTAAGCTATTGTGAAGAATAGAATTTAGACAATTGATGCAAACCTCCATTTGTTGGTTCCACCAAAATTTCTTATTGGATGAACAAAAACAAAGACAAACTTTGCTGCATTTGAATTGCTTGAATTTTTTGTTTACTCTCTCAAAAAATTAGATTTATTCAAAGCTTTTCCTCCTCGGTTTCGGTTTCAATTTTTCTTCAGATTTCCGTCCCAATTTCTTGATTTTTCTCCCCCCTTTTTGTGTTGTAATTGTACTTATTTATAGAAGAATTCTTGATTAATTCTAGTTACTCATGGCATATAACATTCATTAAGAAAAGGAAACCGAAACCTAATTGTATTAGCTTTCGGAAAATTTGCGTCCAAAAAATTTTGCTGGCGAAAAAACTGCTGCGGAAAAATTGTGCTGGCGAAAAAAAACTGCTGCGAAAAAGTTGCCCTGGCAAAAAAGCTATTGCAGTTGGCTGCGGCAGCGGCGGGTGAATTGGCCTACGGGCCATAACTCCTGCGGGCGAAATGCCCACGAGCTCGCGCTGACTTTCAGCGATGATATTTTCGTCGCTGATTTTTTTTGTTATTTATAATTTATAATTTGTTTTTCACTTCACCATTTTTTGCTAAAATAAATATTAAAATTAATCAAGATACCAAAAATATTATTTTGGACTAATTAAAATATATTAGACAACACAAAAATTATTTTAGATTAATTAAAATATATTGTATCGGACTAGGTAAAAAATTAAGGGTCTACACTCACAAAAGACTTTAGTATCAAATTTTGGGGGTAAAGGATTCGGCAAAGGTTAGGGGGCCATTGACTATAATAGTCCCTTCTTTTGTAGCTTGGTGAAGACCCAAGACAAAGGCTTCCACAGATATGAAAATTGCCTTCTATTTGCTTGACCAGATGTATTGACATCAGCTTCCTTTTGTGTACTTTTATTGTTAGGCTGATAATTTCATTTTGCAGAAAAATGGTTCTTCTCCCTTTCCCACTCTTCAATTTGTAGACCAGCTTGGAGTAGATCTTTGAAATCACGGATGAGTGTATGAGACATCCTTTCACGAAGGCTAGGCAACACCCCTCTCACAATCATCCTTATTTGATCAGATTCACCGGGCCTCTTCTTGAGCAAAGCAGCCTTATTTCTCCATCTTTTCATAGTCCATAAAATTTTCGTTTGGCCTTTATCTAATGGACTCCACTTCCATTAAGGTAACTTCCATCTCGAAATTATATCCATATTATTGGATGAAGGCCTTGTATAGCAGATCCCAACTCTTTTACATGCCGTCATCTAAGGTATTGAACCAATTTTGGATAATAGGATCCAAGGAGAGCATGAAGTTCCTTAGTATTTGAGCCTTAGTAGCTCGGGCAGACTGCATAACAGTGATATACTGCTTCACATAGAGATGAGAATTTTTGGTTCCATGAAACTTTGCAAAGGATGGCATCTTGAATTTGTATGGAACTTCTTCATCTAGCTCAAATAATTTGTCAACTTCGGACATTTCTTCAATTTTTAGCTTCTTCTCAAATTTCTTTTCCAAGTCCACAATCATCTTTTCAACATCAGACGTTTTGGTTTTCTCTATAGCTGATCTTTCAACAATCCTTGGTTCTTTTTTCTTGTCTTAAGGATCTTGGAAGTATTGAGCCAAATCATCCTCATCATCAATGATCACCTTATCATCATCAAAAGCCACTTCATCAACTTTAGCCTTCCCCTTGTCTTTGTTTGTGCTAGCAGATGCTTCGACATTATTTCCTAAAATTGCAGTCAATTGGTTGTTCATGGTCTCAGCCAGGGCCTCTTTTATTTCTCCCATCTTGTCATTGAGAGCGTTGTCCACCATTCTTTGAATTTGTTTGAGCTCCATTGCTTTTGGTGAGCAAGTGATTGAGTTGCTACTAGATTCTTCTCCTCCGATGTAGGTCGGATTGTCGTTAGCTTTTGAACTGTCGTAATCCAGGGCTATGAGCCAGAGAAGATCAATGATATGAGATTCAAATGTATGTATGCATGTATGCACAAACAATAAACAAAGGTAAGTACAACGTCCCTTCCAACCTTATAACATCCATACACGAATGGCGAGTCTCTTTTCCTAGGTAATATGGTTAACAAAATATCAACATGGGGTATCTTATTTTTTGAATATTTCTCTCGGACGTTTCAACCAATAGTTATCTTTTCAAAAATGAAAATCAGTTTATGATAATTCACGTTAATTAGGTTTAATCCATTTAACCAACTAAAGTAGCTTTTATGCTATATTGGATTAAAACTAAATTAAGAGGTTTATTATAAATAGATTTCTCACTTGAAAAAGTAACTAATGATTCATGCCAAAAACAAGCCCATGATTAATTATTCTTAGTATAAACTAGGCTCACAATTTATTTTTGGTATTTCCATAATTGACCTAAATAATTTGTAAGCTCTTTTAAAGGTTGGATGAAATACAAAAATAATTTTGTTTGCAAACCCATTGTAAAAAGATTTAAAAAAAAAAAGGATTTTTGACTTTGTATTTGAGTCATGAGAAAAGAAATTTTGATTTGTTTTTAGAAAAGTTTTATGTTCGAAGGCCATCTTGAAAAGTTTTGAAAATAGCTTTAGTCTTTTGGATTTTAAAGAAAAATTTATTTGAGCTCACAATGTAAAAAGGTCATATTAGAAAAAGAACAAACCAAATAAGCCATGATTTAAACCAAGATAAATTAACCATAGTCAAACAACAAGCATTTGGCGTAAAAACCTAAGGAAAGTAAATAGGCCAATTACATGAGCTTTAGTCTTTGGGTTAAAAGGCTTAGGTTCCCATAGTAAGTATATACCAAATGGTATGAGGCTATGAGTGGTTATGCCATGCTCGATCTCTATACCATGAGTGAAAGTGTCGTATCCCTTACATAACATAACACAGGTAACAAGGGCATCCTAACTCATACACACGATGCAATCTAATATGATGCAATAGATAATATCATGATAAGAAAGAATACAACAATAAAAAGACCAACAGAATCAACTTCTCTTATCCCTAGTGGAGTCGTCACTGTGAGCGGGGATTTTCGCCCCCACTCCCGGTGGAATGATTCTTGAGACTTCTGCACTATTTAGACTCGGGGCCTTAGAGAAGACGGGCCTAAGCCTGAAGAAAATGGAGTCGCCACCCGGACGAGCCAGGAAAAACAAAGGGGTGGATGACTTAATTCCTAAGAAATCCCCAATCCCCTAATGGGTTCGAAAAGTTGGGTATGTGTGGGGAAGGTGAGAAATGGCCCGCAACCCCACAATGCCCGGTTCATTGGAATCGGCCTACTTTGCAGGTCTTAATATTATAAAATTCTTAAATATAACAATATTATCCATATTACATGCAATAATTAAAATAAAATATCATTTTATTAAAATCAAAGCAATTTTCAAACAAAGCAAATAAATGGACACCCATCCGAGGAAGGAAACATGTCCTTACATCATTTATGTCTAAACTAAATAGGACACCCACCAAAAGGTGGAAACATGCCCTTTACATTAGTCCAAAAACTTTAAAATAAAATAAATTACATGAAGCTCATGACATGAGGTACCCAAAAATATGGAAACATACTATTACAATTTTAATACCAAAACAAACAAATAATAATCATAATAATAAAGAAAATATCCATCCATGATAAATTAAATAAATCAAATTAAGCAAATCAAGCATTGAAATTAAATAAATCAACCATCAAAACATATAATAAACTATATAATCAAATCTAAAATTAAATAAAGCGATAAATATATAAATTTAGGGTTTTAAAGAATTTAGGGTTTTTAGAATTTAGGGTTTTGGAATTCAGAGTCTAGAATTAGTGTTTTTGGGTTTAACTTACTGCCTTAAAAACATAATTTTTTATTTGGAGAGATAAATTAAGGTTTTGGAAAAATAATCAATATTTTGGAGTTTAATAATGAAATGGTTTAGGATTTTGGATAAAAATAGTTTGAGGTTTTGAGTTTTAATAAAATAATTTACGGATCTTGAGGTAAAGTAAACAAAGTAGATTCTAACAATTAATTTAAATCCCCGATGGCTACTGGATAGTTTTATATTTTTTATGAAGCGTGCAAGTGGGGTTACGAACACCAACTGATCAAGCAAACAATTAAAGTTATTAAAACAAAGATCAATTTACTGCATGTTCAAAGATAAAGGCACTGTGTGTTCAAAGATCAAGTTACTGCATGCATGTTCTTATTAATCAGAGAAAACGAAGCTACTATGAGCATGAATAATTTACAATTAAAGATAAAACCTGTGCAGTCAGTTCTACCAAATTGATTTCTGCATGAACAATAACAAAGGCAATGTTGCTGCCTTTTCTCTGTTTGTTGCCGTCTCTTCTGTTTTGTTGTTTAATCTCTCTTAATATTAATTATTGACCTCCTTAATGTTAATTGCTACCCTTGTAAATGTTCCTTGTTGTTTCTCTTAAATTCTGAAAAGTTATTATTTATAAGCCCTAACCTCACTCAGAATCCTTAATCCTAATATTAATTTGTCTTTAAAACAAATTCTAGTTCAATTAGGAAACTCATTAAAACCATGTCAATCTGGGGCAACTAGGTCGACATGAGTTAAGGTCATGTCAACCTAGTTTCCTTAGGTCGACATGAGTTTAACCTCGTGTCGATCTGGGCTGCCAGATCGACATGAGGCATGCTCATGTCGACCTAGTTTGCCCAGGTCGACATGAGGCATGCTCATGTGGACCTGGCATGTCGACCTTGTCCCTCCAAGTTGACATGAGAAATTACTCATGTCTCTCCGGCCGGCCTGACTCAAATTATTCTTGCCTTTTTTAACTTATGGACCAAAAAATTTTAATTTTGGCCGATTCAACTTGATTTTAGGGTTTTAAAATTGAATTTATGCCTCTTTAATCCAAACCAACTTCTTTGAAAATTATAAACTAGGTTGAAATATTTTAAAGTCGGATCAAATTTATTTTGGCATACTTTAATTAGGACCGTATCAAATTGGGGTCAAAATTAAGGGCCTACAATTCCCCTTATCATCTTCCACTTCTTTTAGTGGTGGCATTGTATAAGGCTTACCAGACCGAGTGTTCATAACTTCATCTTCCTCGGGCTTGGACCAGGTCCACTTTCCTTCTTGGGCTTAGAATCATCATCACTATTAGTTGAATCCCAAAATTTACCCATCATACAAATTGCTACTTCCTTTCCATTTTTAGCATGATTCATCTTACTAAGCATCAGTTCTTCTTTAGTTGCCTCTCCATCTACATCTTGAAAAGAAAATAGCATAAATTTCTCATTCAAGCCTCCTCCGATCATGAAAGTTGTCGAGGGTGGGACCCTATTGAACCTTGGCAATGGATTATCCTTCGTGCTTGGCTTGTTAGGTTCTAGCAAATTTCCACTATCAATCAAATTTTTAATTTTGTGCCTCAGCCTCAAACACTTATCCATCTCATACACTTGCATATAATGAAACTGGCATAATGCCTTTATTTCAAAATTAGGTGGCAAAGGATTTGACAAAGGGCGTAGGGCTAGTGATTGTAACAACCCCTTTTTCTGCAGTATATTAAAAACCCAAGATAGCAGTTTGTGCAACTCTGAGAACTGTCTTCTACCACCTTGACCAGTCGCATTAACATCTAAAGCATTTTGAGTGCTTTGATTTCCAGACTAGTAGTTCCCTTACTCATTCCTTCTGGCAGCAAAATAGTTCTTCTCCCTTCCCCATTCTTCAATTTGCAAATCGGCTTGGAGAAGATCCTTGAAATCCCGGATAAGTGTGTGAGAAATCCTTTCACAAAGACTGGATAACACTCCCCTCGCAATCATCCTAACACTACAAAAATATTCGGCATTTGCGACGGAAATCTGCGACGGACATGTTTCCGTCGCAAATTTGCTACGGATCTGCGACAGATTTGCGACGGAAGGACAAGTCAGAGGAATTTTGAGAAATTGGTCGCAAATCTGTTGCAAATCCGTCGCAGATCTGCGACGAAAATCATTCCGTCGCAAATAATCGTCGCAAAAGTTGGCGCGGAAACTTGGCGCGAGAGATAAAACACTAAAAAAATCAATTTGCAACGGAGATCTGCTACCATCTATTGCCGTCGCAAATTTCACTATAAAAATATTGGGAATTTTGCGACGAAAATCTGCGATGGACATGTTTTCCGTGGCAAATTTGCTACGGATCTGCGACAGACATGTTTTCCGTCGCAAATTTGCTACGGATCTGCGACGGATTTGCGACGGAAGGACGAGTCAGAGGAATTTTGAGAAATTGGTTGCAAATCCGTTGCAAATCCATCGCAGATCTGCGACGAAAATAAGTGCGTCGCAAATAATTGTCGCAAAAGTTGGCGGGATTACTCCCGCCGAGAATTTTTGCGGAAAATGTTACGTCGCAAATCCGTCATAGATCAGTAGCAAATTTGCCACGGAAACATGTCCGTCGCAGATTTCCGTCGCAAATGCCGAATATTTTTATAGTGAAAAATTGAATTTGGATGAGCTTGGCATTCCTTGCTTGGAGACAAGTGCTAAAGATTCAATTAATGTGGAGCAAGCTTTCTTAACCATGGCAGGCGAAATCAAGAAAAAGTAAAACTACTAATGAACTTTTCCTACAACCATTGTTCCATATGCTTGAACTTTTTATTAATTTAAGAATCCAAATTATATTTAGAGATTGTACAATAAATCCAATTGACTGGGATTTCTTATCCTTTTTTTCTTATTTCAAAATTTTATGCAGAATGGGCAATCAGCCAACTGCAAGCAATTCAACAGGAACTGTTCAAATGAAAGGGCAGCCTATCCAGCAGAAGAACAACTGTTGTGGGTAGCCTTTTATGTGTATTTATAATTTCCTGTCAGTAAGAATGTTAGACATAAATATGCTCTACGTTATGGATATTTTGAATGCTGTCAAATATTCACTGCTTGAAGTTGTCTGTGAAAAATGAAATTCTTATGTTTCCTTTTAAAAAAAAAAAGGCTATTACTCAAACTATTGCCATTGTGAACTAGAGTATCTCCAACTCATCATTTAATAACCATTGATTCATCATGTGGACCAAGTTTTGTAACAGCTCATCATGTGGACCAAGTTTTGGATTTCTGGGTTTTTATGGTTTTGTGAAATTTTTTATTTGTCAATTTAGCTTTTCTTGAATATCTTGGAATTGTTGATTACCTCTGCAATGGCCCATTGTATAGTCTCTGCAGTAGAATCTATGCCTGCCAAGATTATTTCCTACTAATCAAGATTACAATATCCAATATGCTAGAAATGTATATGGATGTTAGTTTATAACATTTAAGTGAATGTTGTCAATTCTTTGCTTTAGTTATTTCATAAACAATGTTCAAATCTTAATTGAACATTTCAAAGATAAATCTTGCCAATTCAGTCATTTTTAAAGGCTTGGAAAAGAGCTATTTGATAATGAAATCTACATGCAGTTTTGAATTGGAAATGGATAGACTTAAAACAAATTGAACAATTATATATAGGGTACATCGACAACATACTCATTATTTGAAAGAAATAATTGATATAAGAGAAGAACTTACAAGCAAGAAAAGTTTGATCTGATTTCTGGTTATTTTGAGTTCAGCACTTTAGTCTCTATAGGTCATCAACAATATATCTATAACATCCTTAACTTCTTGTCCTGAATTATTCATCTTGTCATCTTCATAATCCTTGACCAGCTTCTCCTGTAGCTGGTCGTACTCCCAATTTGCAGATATAAGCCTTTTCCCGTTTCCAGAGAGATCAAAGTTCTTCAAAGGGCCAATTAATTGAGTGAAGCTTAGCTTCGTTGTAAATTCCATGATGGCCTGAATTGATTTCCTTATTTTCATAAGAAAATTAGGTTTTTCTGCACATCTTTTGCCTACTGCCATCTTACAAAGAATAGTATTTGTCAAGTTTGATAGTTCCTTACCCATATCTCAAGGCTCTCCTTCTCCAGATTTCACCAGTAGTAATTTTAAAAGTCTCTCTTTCTCTCGAATATGGGTGAACCCTTCTAGTTGTGGCCTTGCAAATAGCTGTGTCCTGCATTGCTTCTTCATGAACTGCCAATATGGTACATTTTTAGAGGTCAAAACTTACTTTTAGACTTTTTTTTTGTTGGGTAAAAATGCTTTCAATGTAATACTGTTATAGATATTGCTCTGATTTGGATTGCAGCTTGGCAATGTTTTGTTTGCTGGTTGTTTTTATTTGAGTACTATATGCTGCTGCTATGATTTTTGCTACTTGATGATGTCAAATCTGTCCCATTAGCAATCTGTTTTAACATTATTTTCCTCTCTTCAGTTTTTCTCATGCTCTAATGTATTATCTGCAGTTTCTGTTTCAATGGAAAACTACTTTTTTTTAATAACCCATTGCTAATTTGTTGTCCCCTAGAAATTTATATGATTCATGGACCTAAGGTGATTAATGGCAGTTTCTCCACAAGCTATTCAATATAGAAAAAAAGAAAAAAATTGGGAAAACTTCATGTTTTAACGGTTTTGCAGCCCAAGAGAATTCATGCCTGTTCATCTTAGAGCATCTACATATGAAAAATTAGGACCTTTTCAGTTTCAGTTTCCAAATCCCTTTAAAAAAAATTAATCATTTTTTTAGGGCACATTACTCCATTTCAGCTGTCTATTTATAGTTGGTAACATGTTGAGAATGGCTGACTAATCATGAAATGAGTAATGCTCGGGGCTGGAAGAAAAAAAAAATTATTTGGGGTGCATTTGATTTAAATGTGCTTTCTATCATTTCTTCTGTGCATGTTATATATGGATTTGGTTGTTAGTTACTGAGGCTTATGCATTTTGCAATACAGGAAATTTGTTTTTCTGGTGAACTTTAGGCTCCGACTAGTACTCAAAACTCAAGAATTCTCAACCTTAGAGATAACTCTAGTAACATAGGACATATTTGATACTAAAGAAGGATACAAATTAGAAGTGTTTGAGAGCCCCTTCCTCGTATGAGTCTCTTCAAGCGGATAATGTCTGCCAAACAAGGGCTTGTGATGTCACAAAGCACATGAGAGGTAATTATGTTTATTTACTCTTGATGGGTTTAAATCGCCTTTTATTGGTTTTCTAATTACATGCTTGATTTATACAGTGATCAATATCAATATGCTAATTTGGCATTTGGAAAAATGTGGTGGCTTATGTCCCATAGTCCATTGTTGTGTAAATTAATCTGGTTTGTGTTAGTTATTCACTTGTTTGAATGAGTTCTAGGGAAAAAGCCAGCAATAGAGGTTAGAAATGAGGGAATCTAATATCAAATAAGATTTTTTTTTCTAGGAGTATGAAGCGGTTTGGTTCTTTGATAATTGTTTCATATTCATTGCAGGCTCTTCTTTTTACATTTCCCATTCAGCACCAGATGATAGTCATGTTCAACTTCATTATCAAGAGCATGAGGTAGTAATTGCTTTGGGAAGCAATATGGGTAACAGACTTCATAATTTTACCCAAGCATTGCAGTTGATGAAGAAATCTGGCATTACCATTACTAGACATGGTTGTTTGTATGAGGCAGCACCTGCCCATGTAACCGATCAACCTCTGTTTCTTAACTCTGCAGTTAGAGCTGTTACAAAACTAGGTCCACATGATGAGCTGTTACAATTCATCAATTCATCATTTAATAACCATTGATTATTGTTGCACCAATTGCTTATGCGGCATTGGGCCTTTGATCGGCTGACACCAGTGCCTAGAGGGTGGTCCCACAATTCCCTTCTGCGCTTTTTTTTATTCAACTATTTTGAGAAATGAAAAGGCAAAAAGATAGAATAAATAAATAAGGTGTAGTGTATATGCGCAATCAAAAGTTCATGCTTTGTTTGTTGATTTGACCTTATGCATATGCTTACTTGAATGGTTGAAGAATTGGCGTTAATTGGTTAAGTTAGGGTTTTATTGCGCTGTTTGATTAGGTATAAATTATGCTCGTTATTTGACTTGGCATAATATGATGAAATTATAATATGTGCTACTTACATATTCCTATTTTTTGTTTTATTATATATTCTATACATTTCTTTTCTAAAATGAGAATCATAAACTTGGTTCTTGCAGGGGAGCGGCTGTGACAGTGATGGAGCCTTGGACTTGTATGTGTTTGGCAAAAGGGACCCTTGAATGATTTCTCTTTTAATATAATATAATTTGCTAGTGGTTGGGGATCTAGATATTGAATGATTTATTTTACTTTATTTCTCCATTTGAATTATGACTTATATTTGCATGTTACATATTGGGGATTTTTCATTGTTGAAGTACTAATTCATCTGCTTTGAATTTTTAGATGCCTTTACATTGTGCTAAATGCTCGGGCTAGATTCGTCTAAATTTAATATTAATTATAGTTTTGAATCCCAAGTATTTGGGCTGATTGCTAAATCATACAGCTACTATATATTCTATTATCTTGTGAGAACGTGTCTGTCATCAGATCTTCATTTTATTTTGTAGGGAAAGCGTGGTATTGAGAAGCAACCTTTTCAGCTTCCTGATTTCATTGCAGCCACTGGCATTGAAAAAATTAGACAGGTGGTTATTATGCGATTAATCTTTTACATGTTTGTGCTTCTCCATAAAAAAAAAGATCTTACCATTGCTTGGACACTTTTTCTTTCTCAAACACACACATGCATATAATTTTCTTGTTGAAATGAGCAGATCCTTTAGCAAATATAATTATTCTTTGATTTCCCTTGGTAACTTTTTGTCATGCCTTTCTAGTTTAGGATTTTGGAACAATCATCCATTAAAAAAGTTTTTTTGATAGCCAGTGTACTTGCCATACTCTTTATGTGGCATTTGTTCAGTTGGATCTACTGGAGATCAAACTAAAAGATCTTGTTATTACTTATGGCTTGATAATTTACTGCATTATCTTCTTATGCAGGCTTACATTGAAAAAGAGGACAGTAAAAAGTTAAAACAAAAGCAACGTGAACGTATGCAGCCAAAGATGGGAAAAATGGATATCGACTATCAGGTTTGTCAGTTTCCTTGAATTGTTTTAAGATGATGTGGCAATTTTTTCTTCCATTTCTGTTATCCTATTAGCACAATGGGTCTATTTTTCTTTTTAGGTTCTCCATGATTCATTTTTTAAGTACAATATCTCAGGTTATTGTTACATTTTAAATGAAGTTTTATTTCTCTAGTTGCATATCATTGACAAAGAAGGTAGGTTCAGTGGGTGTTATAAAACAATTGTTAGTTGTTTAGAAAGGGATAATAGCACAACAAAGAATCTTCTAGTGGCATTAAACTCTTGTTTTTTGTGAATGTGCAATGAGATTCATTCATTACTATAATCTGAATGCATCAGAATCTCCATCTATCGGGAGAAATTACGGGCATTGACAGCTTGAAGGAACATCCAAATGTACACAAAGATCAATCACAGAAACTATAATTTGTCTCTCTAATACATCCAAGCTCTAAACACACTTCAATGGTTGAGAAAACGTGTATCATATTATTCTTTTCATTTACTCTTTTTAATATTATTTGCAGGTTAATAATGATGATGCAAGTCATGATTCAATGGAAAATGATAATTGAAGATCTATATTGTTATTTTCAAGATAGATTATTTATAGTAGTGTTCTTAACACTTGTATAGTTAAATTGTAAAATATTTTATTCTATTGAAGATTAATAAAAGAATTATTTTTATCAATGTAATTAGTATTTTTTTAGATTGTGTTTAAATGTTCCAAATGTATTTATAAAGTTCTCATAAAATTAATTGATAATACAAATAGTTCCAATAAAAATCAATATTAAATTACTACGGATTTGGTACGAATCTGCGACGGATATTTGAAATCTATGACGGAATCTGCGACAGATACTGCGACGACAATCTGCGACGGAATCTGCGATGGAATCTGTGACGAATTTGCAATGGAAATCTGTGACGGAATCTGCGACGGAAATCTGCGACGAAATCTGCGACGGCCTGTCGCAAATTGAAAATTGCGACGCCTTTTTTATTAACGGATCGTATCCGTCGCAGATCGGTCGCAGATCGGTCGCAAGACTTGATTTGCGACGGATCTGCGACGGATTCTGTCCGTCGCAGATAGCGTGTTTTTTTGTAGTGTAATCTGATCATATTTATCAGGCCTCTTCTTGAGCAACGCAGCCTTGTTCTTCCATCTCTTCACATAGTCAATAAAGTTTTCATTTGACTTTTTCCTTATCAACTCAACTTCCATCAAAGTGACCTCTAACTCAGTATTATAGCCATATTGTTGGATGAAATACCTGTACAACAAGTCCCAACTCTTTTGGATACTATCCTCTATGGTGTTGAACCAATTCTGCACCAGAGGATCCAATGAAAGCATGAAGTACATTAGAGTTTGAGCCTTGGTAGCTCTAGCAAACTGCATAGCTATGATATATTGCTTCACATGGAGATGAGGGTTGCCAATTCCATTGAACTTAGAAAATGATGGCATCTTGAACTTATAAGAGACCTTATCATCTTGTTCAAACACCTTGTCCACTTTTGACATCTCTTCAATTTTTAGCTTCCTCTCAAACTTCTTTTCCAAATCATCTATCATCTTCTCAATATCAGAATCTTCAGTCTTGTCAATAGTTAATTTTTCCATGACCTTCAACTCCTTTTCCATGGTCTAGAAGAACTCTCCGGTTCAGCCTAATCTACCCTATCACCTGCACGATGTAAACAATGGTGCTAAGCCAAAAGCCTAGTAATACAAACTTAGAAATAATAAAACTCAAATGCAATGCCAATGCACAATGCATATGGATATCACATTATTCCATTTTCTCATACTTTTCAAATATTTCACAATCCACAATTCACATAAAAACCAACACAAGCATGGGACCAAAGATAACTAATATGCTATTCAAATTCCAGAGTTACTGTTTTGGTCAATAATGACACCATGTGTCTAGTCCGTAGGCAAAATATCAATGTAATAGTCCAACTAGGTTTGAGCTTACGACCCGGTCATTTCACGCAGCCCAACTTCAAGGACTTATTTTTGAGGCTTATGACCCGATCATTTCACCTCAAAAATATTTTCACAGTGACGCGCAGCATCTAGCCCGTAGGCAAATTATAGGCATGCCGCCAAACACAAAACTCTGAAAATTGAATAACATACTAGGCATACAATTTATTCATATTTCTCATTTATATTGATATCAATTCATTTCATTATGTTTCCACATAATTCACTTATTAATCACCTTTAATGTAATCTAGCCAATACCAATGGCTTTTTAACAATGCACTTAATGCATACATAACAAATGGCATTACCCAAACACTTTGGGTCATTTTCACATAATACACATATTTCACATGTCACACAATTTAGCCATTAACAATGGCTTTTCACAATGCATTTAACACATATATGACATTATAAATGTCATAGCACATTATTCATACTTAACCAATGTATCAGGTAGCTTAGCACATTTTTCAACCAAAATGTGTTAAGCCCAAATGTCATGCAAACATAACCAGTGTATTCAAAGTTTTTACTTACCTCAAATAGCAACCAAAACAAGCTTCAAACAACCTCCAATCCTATCCTTCCAACTTGCCCTTCACCACTTGGATGAAGCAAATGAACCTCCCTCAATGCCTAAACCAAATGTGATAGCAAATAATCATTTAGTATCACATTTAATGGCATTTCCAATATTAAACCATAATTAAACCCCATCCAAGCCAAAAATCCAAAATTTAAGGCTAACCTCACTTTAACTTTGAATTCTCATACTAGGCCATTCATTTTAATATATTAAGTTTATTTATATTATTATAAACAAATTTTAATACATTTAAACCATTTATATTACAAAAACACACTCTTATACATAAAACCCTAAAATGGCATAACCTTTCCCCATTGAAGGTTTTCTATGCCAACACAACCCATTAACCATTTTAAGCTTATATTCATCACTTATATCATCAAATAACAAGATTAAAACAATAAAAGTATACAATTGAACAACTTTGGAAAAATCATTTTTCAAAACCCTAAATCACACTTCCATTCTCAAACTCCAACCAAACACAACCAAATCAAATATTTGACTTTAAACTACTTGTTTAAGTACCAAAACAACTCATTTAGAACCAATTTTCACAATTAAAAACCATGATTTCTCAAACCCTAAAAGTGCATAACCCTAAATTCTCTCTCTTCACCATTCTTTATCCAAATTCAACCATTTCTTTAATCCAACCTTAAAATCATTAATAACTACCCAAAATAACGTCATACACACCAATTCCAACAATTATAACATACTATTTCAAAAATCCAAAACTCACATATTCAAAATTTTCATGTAAATCCAATGAAAAAGCTAAAGAACTTACTTTTTCAAGTGGAAATCACTAAAAATCCTTTTTGAACCTTTGGAATCCTTCAATTTTGGAAGCTTGGAAGAACAAAAATCCTTGAGCTATCTCCCATGGTGGTTCGGCCAAGAAGAAGAAGAAGACTATTCTTTAATTTCTCTTTCCTTTCATCCTTTAATTATAACCATATATATATCATTTAATAATTTAATAATTAACTAATTATTTATTTTTTAATAAATTAAAACTCCAAAAATCCCTCTTCCATTCAAAAATTATTTATTTTTGAATTAATTTAATAATTTTGAATTTTTAAGATTTAATTACTAAAATACCCTTTTTACTTTGACTTTTATATGTTATGTATATTTTACATATATATCACATTTATATTCCACTTTTTCATTTAAATCCCTTCATTTTTCATTTAAAACCATTAATTTAATTTATACAATTTAATTATAATATATTTTATCAAATTTTCAAAAATTAGAAATTTTAAAAAAATTTGGGATATTACAATTCTCTCCCCCTAAAGCAAATTTCGTCCTCGAAATTACCTGCTCTCAAGTCTGGAATAATTGGAAAAACTGACTCTGCATTGTCTGCTCACTCTCCCAAGTCACCTCCTCAGTGGCATGATTCCTGCAAAGGACTTTCAGAAGTGGCACCCTCTTATTCCTTAATTCTTTAACCTCTCGTGCCAAAATGGCCACTGGTTCTTCCTCGTAAGTTAGATTTGGACTCACCTCAATAGACTCAACTGATAGGATATGAGATGGGCCAGACTTGTATCTTTGAAGCATCGAGACATGGAAGACATTATGAATTCGATCCAACTCAGGTGGCAAAGCTAGTCTATAAGCCACTGGACCAACTCTCTCCAACACCTCATATAGTCCTATGAAATGAGGACTCAACTTCCCTTTGCGACCAAACCTCAGAATCTTCTTCCATGGAAACACCTTCAGAAATACTTTATCTCCCACACTACACTCTATGTCTCTTCTCTTTAAATCTAAATAGGATTTCTGTCGGTATGAAGCTGCTTTCAAATGACCTCGAATCACCTTCACCTTTCTATTCTATTTCCTTAATCAAATTGGGACCGACCAGTTTACCTTCTCCAACCTCATCCCAACACAAAGGTGTCCTGCATCTCTTGCCATAGAAGGCCTCATCTGGACTAATGGCTATTGGTATAAGCAAACTCAATCAGTGGCAAAAATCTATCCCAACTCCCAGTAAAATCAATGATATACAGCTCCTCAACAACTCCTCTAGAATCTGTATCACTCTCTCTGACTGCCCATCTGTTTGAGGATAGAAAGCAGTACTTAATTACAACCGAGAACCCAAAGCATCATGCAAAATCTTCCAAAACCTCAAAGTAAACCAAGGATCTCGATTCGATACCAAAGAAATTGGGACTCCATGCAACCTCACTGTCTCACTGATATACAACTCAACCAACCTCTCAAAAGAATAATCCATCCAACCTAGAAGAAAATGAGCATTCTTTGTCATCTGATCAACTATCACCCAGATTGCATCATGCTTCTTCTGGGTCAAAGGTAGTCCAATCACAAAATCCATTGTCACTCATTCCCATTTTCACTCGGACACTGATAAAGGTTGGAGCCCTGAAGGAACCTGGTGCTCAGCCTTCACTCTCTGGCAAGTGAGACATCTGGATACAAACTCTGCTATGTCCCTCTTCATACCTGACCACCAATAATGTCACTTCAAGTCCTGATACATCTTGGTACTCCCCGGGTGCATAGCATAAAGTGACTGATGTGCTTTCTCTAATATCATCCTTTTCAATTCTGGATCATCAGAAATACACAACCTATCTCTGCACCATAGACTGCCATCATCCCCCACAAAAAAGTCTAGACTCTCCCCCTTCTAACAAACAAACACAATTTTCTGAATTCTCTCATCTGCCAATTGAGCCTCCTTAATATGATCCAACAAGACTGACCTCAACTGCATCTGATCTATCAAAGTACCATCATCACAAGACTCAAATCTAGCATGCAATGTTCTCAACTCAACAAGCAACGAGAGCGAATATACAGTCAAACCTGCCAAAGACTTCTGACTCAAGGCATCAGCAATATCATTTGCCTTACTAGGATGTTAATTAATCAAACAATCATAGTCTTTAATCAACTCTAAACACTTTCTCTACCGAAGATTCATCTCTGTATGAACACCCAGGAATTTTAAACTCTTATGATTCGTATAAATGAAATATTTTTCCCATACAAGTAGTGCCGCCAAATCTTCAGGGAAAAAACTATGGCTCCAATCTTCAAATCATGAGTTGGGTAATTCAGCTCTTGTAGCTTCAACTGTCGAGAGGCATAAGCAATGACTCTACCCTCCTGCATCAGAACATAACCTAAACCACTATGTGAAGCATCACTGTATATCACATATGGTTTACCTTCCATAGGCAGGGTAAGAACAGGAGCCTAAGTCAGCATCTCCCTCAGTTGCGCAAAACTCGCCTGACACCGATCTATCCACACAAATCTAGCTCTTTTCCAAAGTAATCTGGTGAGTGGAGTAGCTATCATAGAAAAACCTTTGACAAACTGACGATAGTAGCCTGCCAAACCCAGAAAACTTCTAACCTCTGTCGTAGTCTTCGGTGGACTCCAATTCAAGATAGCCTTAACCTTACTTAGATCAACTCTAATACCCTCTGCTGAAACCACATGACCAAGAAAACCTGCCTGATCGAGCCAGAACTCACACTTAGATAGCTTAGCATACAATTGCTTCTCACTCATGATCCTCCTCATTACATGAATACACCAAAATTTCATCAATGAAGACCACCACAAACTGATCTAAATATGGTCTGAACACCCTATTCATCAAATCCATAAAAGCTGCTAGTGCATTCGTCAATCCAAAGGGCATCTCTAGAAACTCATAATGCCCATACCTCATGCAAAAAGTTGTCTTGGGTACATCCACATCTCTGACTCTCAACTGATGGTACCCTGATCTCAGATCAATCATAGAGAATACTGCTGCTCCCTTCAACTGATCAAAGAGATCATCTATCCGAGGCAAAGGATACTTGTTCTTGATGGTCACCTTATTCAACTGCCTATAATCAATATACAATCTCAAGGTACCATCCTTCTTCTTCACAAACAACACAGGCGCTCCCCACGGGGACACACTAGGGCGGACGAACCCTTTTTTCAACGATTCCTATAACTGCACCTTCAACTCTCTCAACTCAGTAGGTGCCATCCGGTAAGAAGTAATAGAGATGGTAGTGGTACCAAGAAAAAATTGATACCAAACTCCACTTCTCTCTTAGGAGGTACCCCTGACAACTCATCAGGGAAACTATTTGGAAACTCGGCAACTATGGGTATACTATCAAGCCGGGACCCCACTACTCTAGTATCTACAACATGAGCAAGATATGCTTCACATCCCTTCCAAATCATCCTCCTAGCTGAAACAACTTAAACAAACACGGATGAAAGATAACTCTGCTTACTAGATACCATCACATCCCTACCATCATGTGTTCTCAAATTAACCCATTTCTTCTGACAATCTACCATAGCCCCATGCCTAGATAACCAATCCATGCCTAAAATCAGATCATACTCCCTAAAAGGCATCTCAATCAGGTCACCAAGAAATTTCTTATCTTGAACAACAACTGGACTATCTCGGTGCACCTTGCTCACCATAACATAATGCCCTAAATGATTTGTGACCAAAACATCAAATCCTAAGGAATCAGAATATAAATCATTCATAAGCAAGATGGAACCTCTAATGTAAGAATGAGTTGACCCAGGGTCTAATAATACAAGAACTAAAGTACCAAATAAAGTAAAAGTACCATAAATAACAGCTGAACCATTCGGCTGCCTCTGCATCACATAAACCAACTGTGATAGCCCTGCCTCATCTAGTCTACTACCTATGGTTGTAGAACCTCCTCTCTGACTAGTCCCAGATCGACCACCTCTACAAAAAACTCTGCCTCCATGACCCCCCTCTGACAATTGGTAGATAAGCTACAGTATTTGCCTGTCTATCCTTTGGTGGCTCTGGACAATCTCTGATAAAATGGTCCGATGACCCACATCTAAAACACACTCCCAAAGAACCTCTCTACTAGCAGACACCTCTGTGTGCTTTACCATAATGAACACAAGTAAGTGGAGTAGGCCTCTGAGCCACTAGGGTCGGAGCACTAGACACTTAAACTGCAGGTCTCTATCTCTATCTCTGCTGCTGTACTAACCTACCAAACTACCCCTAACTCCTATTGAACCTTTCAAAATATCCCCCTCGGCCTCTCTTCACTGATGAAGACCCTGCCTCACTCTGGGGTCTCCTATCTCTGGTCTCCTCAACCCTTACAGCTGCTGCAAGACTCTATGCTCTCTCTACACTCCTGGCAGCTGTAACCAACTGAGAAAAATCTTGATACCGAGAGCCTTCTATGATACACATGATAGAGGATGTCAGTCCTTCCTCAAATCTCCTGCACCTGTCAATCTCGTTAGAAATGATCCCACCAGCATAATGACTCAATCAGATAAACTCGATCCCATACTCTGTCACTGTCTTGGTATCCTGTCTCAGACTTAGGAACTCCATCTTCTTTGCATCCTTATACTCCCTCAGAGTATACTTCTGCTTAAATTCCCGTAGAAAATCATCATAAGTCAGGACTAGTGGATCATCTAGAGCATATGGAACCATCTTCCACCAATCATATGCATCCCCCTGCAGAAGAAATCTGGCATAATCAAACTTCTCCTTCAAACTAGCCTGCAACTGAATGAACACTCTCTCAATCCTATCTAGCCATTGCTCTGCTACAGCAGGGTCTATAATGCCAACAAAGTCCTCAGCTCTGAACTTTCTCAGCTTATCATACTTTCTCACAGGCAACTGCGGCTGTGGCTGTGGCGGCGACGGCTGCTGAATAGGAGTCTGCCTCAATAACTCTATGTTTTATTAGTTTTTGTCATAGAATTGTATCTTATTTATTATGATGATTATTGTTTTCTTTAGGTATTTTGGTAGTTTTAATCTGTTTATTTAGTGTTTTCATCAATTTTGGTAGTTTTAATTTATTTCAGTGTTTATGTCATTTTTGTTCTAGTTTTTAGTGTGGTGTTTATGTGTTATTGGTTAATGTTTTTTTTATTCTTGTTTAAAGTTTGTTTAAGTGTTTATTTTAGGTTAATATGCAAACATTTCCTTGGAAGAAAGAATAGCATGAAGCATGTCTCACCTTAAGGGCAAAACCAAGGAACCAAGAGAGAAGGAAAATGTGGGCAGTAACTGACACACTCAGGTGACACGGCCAGGAGCTTGGCCATGTCCCACACATAGCCAAGGAAGAAGACCAAAGAAAGAAGAGCAAAGAACGAAGAGATCAGTAGGTGACACACTCACTTCACACGGCCAAGCCACTGGCCGTGTCACATGACACGGCCAGGAACTTGGCCGTGTCACACTCCATTCCAAAGAAGCATATATGATGCAGAAGCGGACACATTCAACGACACGGCAAGCCACTGGCCATGTCACATGACACGGCCAGGAGCTTGGCTGTGTCACTCCATGGACTAAAGGAAGAAAGAAAATGTGAATTTTTGGAGCGAGGTTTCATATAAATAAGAGAATTAGGGTTTTTGAAAGGGGGGGATTTTTATCAGCCGTCAAACAAAAACTTAGGGTTTCCATTTTATTTTCTTAGAGAATTTTGATTACGCTTTGATGCAAACAGTCTAGATTAAATTTGTTTTTGCCATTGCAATTTTCTTCTAGCAAGGATCTAAACAAGAGATTCTTCAGAAGCTAAAGTGAGTTTGTAATTTGGTTTTGTTCTCAAACTTTATCTCTTAAGTTTCATTGGAATTGTATTCATGAATTCTATTATGTCTAAATTGATTTCTTTGAATTTTAATGAGATTAATATGTTTGATAGCATAATTATGAACTAATTTGATCTAGTCTAGGGTTTGTATTGATCTACTATGATTGTATGAATTGGTTATTGCTCTTAACTGAATTATTTCTCTAACCTTAATTGAATGGATTACTGTTAATATATAATTGATTGGCCACAAATTATGTGTTTGAGGTATTAGATGAAGGAGTGAGAGATGAAGTCTAATGCTGGAACAATTCAATTAGGGACTTAGGTGAATTAGAAATATAACCTAAGAAAAGGATTATTTCAATTGTAACAAGATTATTTGGAAGAGGTTTGAATGCGAGAGCTTATTTCCTTGATTCGATTAATTAAGTTGCTTGAGATCTAATCTTTGAAATTAAATTGGTTGAGAGGATTAACCGTTCATACATATAAGTTAATAGAGAAGTGCAAACCCTAGACCTTTCTATTAAGTGAATCAATACATCAGCTCAGTTTACTTTTATTGTTTTAAACTCTATTCGATCTTTCTTCATTAGTTGTTAGCAATTTAAATTTATTGATAATTTGTTATTTGCAATCTGATAATCAATTAGCTTATCTAGCTTCCTTGTGAGACGACCTTAAGGTGTTCACCACGATACTACATCAACCTCGTATACTTGCGAGTGTAGTTCTAGTAGTGTTAATTAGAGCGCAACAACTTTTTGGCGCCATTGCCGGGGAAGCTAATTGGCGTTATTGTTTATTAGGCATAAATATTTTAGATTATTTTCATTGTTTACTTTTAATTTTATTTGTCTTTTGCTTTTAATAATTCCCTTTTTTCAGAATTTTTTTTTATGCAAGACAGGAGATCAATCAGAGGAGAACTATACCCAGTTATTCCAGAAATTCAGAGAGTGAAAAGGAGCAGAGAAGAGTTTGAACTGTACAACGGATTTGATACAGAGGAGGACACTTCTGATTTTGAGTCGGATACTGCATAATCTACCATTATGGGAGAAGAAAGGCAGAGAACTATGAGGGATTTTGCTAGACCTATCATTGGAACTTCCACATCTTGTATAAGATTGACGGATGTGGCAAGAAATTATGAGTTGAAGAACATCCATTACAACATGCTGCCATCATTCTATGGAGTTCCAAATGAAGATCCTTTGAACTTTATTTGGGATTTCTATTCCACCCTCAACACTTTTCCATTGGGAGGACTAACAGAGGATCAGTTGAGAATGAGGTGTTTTTCGTACATATTGAAGGATAGGGAAAAGAGATGGCTTATGATGTTGCCTGAAAATTCTTTGACAACTTGGGAGCAAGTTTATGGGCAAGTTTTACTCACATCAGAAGACAGCCGAATTGAGAGGGAAAATAGCTACATTCTCTCAATTTGAAGGAGAGCCATTTCATGAGGCTTGGGACAGGTTTAAGATGTTATTGATCAAGTGTCCACACCATCACTACCCACTTTAACTTCTAAATCAGTTTTTCTAAGATGGTCTAACCCAGCAATTTCAAAATACAGTTGATAAAGCAGCTGGGGGAGCTATGGGAGAAAAGACAGCAGATGAAACTTATGAAATCTTTGAAATGTTGGGAGCTAATTCTCAACAGAAAAGTGTATGAGGAAGAAGTAAAGGGGTGAACCAATTGGAAGCCAACAGTGAGATGGTCAATCAGATAGCTGAATTGACAAGGCAAGTGCAGATGCTGAACATGAAGAACAATACTTTTTCATCCACTCAAGAAGTGTGTGGAATTTATGGAACTTTCGGGCGTGGAGCAAATATATGCCCCTCCGCATATGAGTCTTATGGAAATGAAGCTGAGCAAGTCAATGCTATGGGGGGATATCAACCAAGGGCCCAAAATTATCTTTATTCAAACACTTACAATCCTGGTTGGCAGAATCATCCAAATTTTTCCAAGGCAACAAATAATTCTCAACAACCTTTCCATTTGCTCCAGAGACAAAACCAACTACAGGGTCAATCTTCAAATCAAGGGCATGCTAAGAGAGAGAGTTTGGAGGATAGTTTACAGGCCTTTATCCAAGTCAGTGCTAAGAATCAAGAGATGACTAACAAAAGGCTTGATTCAACAAGTGGGACAACTTGCACAACAGATGCAGATTCAACAAAAAGGGAAATTTCCAAGTCAACCTGAGCAGGCACAATCAGTGACTGTGCTTAGAAGTGGCAAGGTAATAAACAATAATGTTGAAAATAATTTTGTGAATGCAGGTGATCAAGAGAACAAAAAGGAAGGAGAACCAGAGAACAAAGGTGCTGGAGAAAGATCAATGGAGAAATCCCCTTCAGCAGATTTACACAAGGCAAGTAATCCTTACCGGCCACCTATACCATTCCCCAGCAGGTTGAAGAATGATAAACAAGATAATCAATTTTCGGACATCTTCAACATGCTGTCTAAGGTAAGTATTAACTTACCCTTACTAGAAGCAATAAAGAACATGCCGGATTATGCCAAATTCTTTAAGGAACTGAACACCAAGAAAAAGAGGTATGAGCCAAATGAAAACGTGATAGTATCAGAGGTAGCTAGTGCTATTTTACAGCATAAACTACCTTCAAAGCTAAAGGATCCTAGTAGTTTCATAATTCAAATTACTATGGGTAATGGAAAGGGAACTGATGGCATGTGTGATTTAGGAGCCAGTGTAAATTTGATGCCTTATCTATGCATCTTGAATTAGAACTAGGGGAACTTAAACCTACAAAAATGGTGTTGCAATTAGCTGACCGATCTCTTAGATTCCCGAAAGGGGTTATAGAAGATGTGTTAGTTAAGGTTGGAGGGTTGATAGTGCCTGTGGATTTCATAGTTCTTGACATGGAAGGAAGTAACCCTACACCATCCGCACACACTATTCTATTGGGTAGGCCTTTTATGGCGACTACCAACACCTTGATAGATGTTAAAAATGGTAAATTGTCAATGACTATCTTGGGACAAACGGTTGAATTTTCTATTTTTAACACTTCTCCCATTCCTACAACTGCATTATATGAGGATTGCTCTTTAATTGATTGTATTAACGCAGTTGTTTCAGATGTTTTCTTGCAGACAGGTTCCTCAGATAAATTGGAGCTGGCACTGACCTTAGATGGTGGTTTGGATATTTTTTATTCAGAAATAACAAGTTGCCTTGAGACATTAGAGAGTGCTGAAATAGAGGAACTTAAGGAGGACCCAGTATTTGAATTTCCCTCCATCCAAAAGGAAGAGAAGAATCCTTCACTTGAGTTAGAGCTGAAAGAGTTACCTAAAAATCTGAAATATGTGTTTTTAGGAGATCACAACACCTTACCTGTGATAATATCTAGCAGACTTAGTGAAGGGGACGAGATGAGGTTGGTGAGTGAGCTAAAAAGATTGAAAAGAGCAATAGAATGGGGATTGAGTGACATCAAAGGTATTAGCCCTTCAATGTGCATGCATAGAATCACCATAGAAGAGGGAGCTAAACCTGTGAGGGAGACCCAAAGGCACCTTAACCCAAATATGAGTGAAGTGGTTAAGAAGGAAGTGCTCAAATTGCTTGATGAAGGAGTGATATATACAATAGCTAATAGTGAGTGGGTGAGCCCAGTACATGTAGTGCCTAAGAAATCTGGAATCACTGTGGTGAAAAATGAAAATAATGAATTGGTTCCTACTAGGACTACTACTGGGTGGAGAATGTGTATCGATTATAGGAAGTTGAACAATGCCACAAAGAAAGACCATTTCCCTCTTCATTTTATTGATCATATGTTGGATAAACTTTCTGGACACTCACATTATTGCTTTTTGGATGGACTTTCAGGTTATTATCAGGTGCCGATATCACCAGAGGATCAATCCAAGACTACTTTTACTTGCCCTTTTGGGTCTTATGCATTTCGCCGTATGCCATTTGGCTTGTGCAATGCGCCTGCAACTTTTTAAAGATGCATGATGTCTGTCTTCACAAACATGATAGATGATTTTATTGAGGTATTTATGGATGACTTTTCTATTTTTAGGAGTTCTTTTGATAATTGCCTCAATAAACTTGTTATTGTGCTTGAGAGATGCATTGAATGTAATCTCACTTTGAATTGGGAAAAGAGTCATTTCATGGTTACTCAGGGCATTGTATTAGGTCATGTTGTGTCAAGTAAAGGGATTGAGGTGATAAGGCCAAGGTAGAATTGATTGCTAAATTACCCCCACCTACCTCTGTTAAGGGAATAAGAAGTTTTCTAGGGCATGCAGGTTTTTACCAAAGGTTTATTAAGGATTTTTCTAAAATAAGCCAACCATTGTGTCATTTGTTGGGGAAAGATGTTCCATTTGAGTTTACTGCACAATGCATGCAAGCCTTTAATTCCCTTAAAGAAAAATTGACTAGTGCACCGGTAATAGTAGCTCATGTTTGGTCTTTACCTCTCGAAATTATGTGTGATGCCTCTAATCATGCAGTAGGAGCGGTTCTTGGGCAAAGGGTTGAGAATTTTTTGAGAGTGATATATTATACTAGCTTGACCCTGAATAGTGTGCAAATGAATTACACAACAACTGAAAAGGAAATGATAGCGGTTGTTTTTGCCTTAGATAAGTTTAGAGCATATTTAATTGGGTCGAAAATTATTGTGCATTCTGATCATGCAGCTCTAAAATATCTTTTGACAAAACAACATGCTAAACCTCGCTTAATTAGATGGGTGTTATTATTGCAAGAATTTGATTTTCAAATCAAGGATACTAAGGGAAGTGAGAATGTTGTAGCTGATCATTTATCTAGATTACCCTTCTTTAATGTAAATCTTGCATCTGATAGCATTCATAAAAATTTAGAAGCATTTCCTGATGAGCAGCTGTTTGTGGTAATTAATGCACCTTGGTTTGCAGATATTGCTAACTATCTTGCTTGTGGTATTTTGCATTCTAACATGTCATTTCAGGAAAAAAAAAAGGTTTTTGCACGTGAGTAAATTTTATTTTTGGGATGAACCTTATGTATTTTAGATTTGCAAAGATGAGATAGTTCGCAGGTGTGAATCTGAGGAAGAACAACTGAGTGTTCTTCAATTTTGTCATGACCTTCACTGTGGTGGTCATTTTGGAGGGAAGAAGACTATAGAAAAGGTGATTCAAAGTGGTTTTTACTGGCCTACTCTATTCAAAGATGCTCAAGAGTATTGTAAGCATTGTGACCGCTGTCAAAGAGTGGGTAACATTGGGAGGAGGAATGAAATGCCCCTTCAATCATATATTGTTGTTGAACTGTTTGATGTGTGGGGAATAGACTTCATGGGTCCTTTTCCCAATTCTTTTGGTTATGAATATATTTTAGTTGCTGTTGATTATGTTTCAAAATGGGTGGAGGCAATCCCCACCCATACTAATGATGCTAATGTGGTTGTTAAATTTGTGAAGGAAAATATTCTTAGCAGATTTGGCATGCCAAGAGTGATAGTCAGTGATGGGGGAAGCCATTTTTGCAACAAACATTTTGAGAAATTAATGCATAAATCTAGTGTGAAAGACAACGTGGCGACCCCATACCATCCACAGACTTCTGGAAAAGTTGAAACATCCAACAAGCAAATAACAGGAATTCTGGAGAAAACAGTCAACTTATCAAGGAAGGATTGGGCGAGTAGATTGCATGATGCATTGTGGGCATATCGGACTGCTTCCAAGACTCCTTTGGGTATGAGTCCATACCGATTGGTTTTTGGTAAGGCTTGTCATTTACTAGTGGAGTTGGAGCACAAAGCGTATTGGGCAATCAAGACTTTGAATTTAGACTTGGACAAGGCAAAGAGAGAGCGTTTTCTGCAAATTTCAGAGTTAGATGAGCTGAGGAATGAGGCATATGAGAGTTTGAGGATTTATAAGGATCGCACTAAAGCAATTCATGATAGAATTATAGTGCGAAAGACATTGAGCCCAGGTATGAAAGTTTTGCTTTTTAATTCTCGTCTACGTCTGTTTCCAGGAAAACTCAAGTCTCAATGGAGTGGTCCTTTCGAGATAACTCAGGTATATCCTTCTGGTGCCATAGAATTGCTTAACTCTCGAACAAATGAAACTTTTAAAGTAAATGGACAGAGAGTTAAACCATATAATGAAGGGTTCCAAGAAGTAAGGATCATCGATAGCACTTTGATCTATGATCCTTAAGTCTTGCAGTAATGTCCAGCTATATGACATTAAAGAAGCGGTAAATGGGAGGCAACCCATCGGTTTGCATTTCTTTTCCTACTTGAAATTTTATATTCAGTAATTTTTATTTTATGTTTGGTTTAAATAAATGGAATGGGTGCTTTGATCGGTTTTTATATTTCTAATGTGTTTCAGGGTTAATCAAAGAAGAGGATTGCATTTCTTTGAGATTTGGTGATATAAAAAAAAAGAGTCAAATGACAGTGAGTGACACGGCCACTTGACACGGCCAAGCCACTGGCTGTGTCAAGCCAACCCTAAAGACACCATTTCACACAGCCCCTGACACGACCAACAAGCTTGGCTGTGTCCTTGGCCGTGTCACATGGGACACGGCCAAGCTTCACCCCAAATCCCTTCTCTTTGTTTTTTGCAATCCTTTGTTCACAGTGTCAAACACGGTCATGGGACACGGCTAAGTCACTGGCCGTGTCCCTCCAAGCACATCAGACACGGCCAAGCTCACCCAAGCTTGGCCGTGTCCCTTTAATTTTTAAGTTTAAAAATACGGTTTTAGCAATTTTCGTTCATTCCAATCCCTAGTTTTCTTTTTGGTTTTCTTTCTCTCTCTCGACTTCTCTCTCACAAAACCTCCATTGTTGTTCTTTCAAAGCTTCTAAACTCCCATTAATTCTTAATTTCCTTCACGAAAACTGAAATTAATCCGTTCAATCTTCTTCCTCTCTCTTAAAAAATCAATTTAATTTGTTTAAGTTTCAAATTTTTTTTTCAGATCTTTCAATATGCCGAGAACGAAGATGGTGTCCCACCATAAGAGGAAGCGACCTCCAACTGCAGCTGCATCTTCATCTTCATCTTCTTCATCTTTAAAGAGAGCGACTCTTTTGGCTAGGGGTTTCTTTCCGACAAGGTATGTCAGCGATGAATCCCTTAATGCTCTTCATATTAGGGATAATTTTTATAGTTATGTTTAAAATCTTGGGTGGGAGAACCTAGTCTCCTTTCTGCCTTTGCCATTTCAAGAGCTCACTTTCGAATTTTTAACATCTCTTAAGGTTGAAAGAGATGAACAAAAAATTTGCTCTAAGTTGAATTTTAAATTGCTTGGGAAATCATTTGTGGTTAGTATTGAGCAATTGAATGTTATATTTGGTTTCCATCAACACGGTGAAAGGTCTGTACCTAAGGATTTTAAACAACAATTTGCTTGGGGAGCATTGGGCTCGAGAACTTATGTGGCTAAATCGGCCAAAGCAACTAAATTGAGTAATCCCATTTTGAGGTATTTGCATCACTTTATGTCATGTGCGTTCTTTGCTCGGAAGGAAAGCCCAGTTGTAGTGGAACTTAGTGAGTTCTTTTTCTTAGATTGTGCATGTAATGCAATACCCATTAGTACTGGTTATTGATTGGCCGATGTTTTTGATAGTGTGGCAAATAAAATGAAGGGGGCTATTTGTATTGGAGGATTGGTTACCACATTGGCAACAGCCCTTCTTGATGATTTTGACCCGAGTACCTGTCATATGGTTAAAATTATGGGTAATGATTCATTGGATTTGGCCACACTTGAGAAGATGCATATGGTGGTGAATAGGGGAGGGGCCTATGTGATGGCTTCAGTTGAGCCAGAAGTACCGGGGGGCATACAAAAGAGAACACGCGTCTAGGAGGAGTCCGACTCGGATTCTCTTAATTTGGAAGAAGATGCTCAAGCCCTGGATAATCAGGAGATACTTAATAGGATAGAGGCATTGGAGAGCAAGGTAGATCGTAACCATGCTGCGGTCTTGCAACAGTTGGACCAAATCAATAGAAATCTTGCTAAGATTCTGAGTCTCCATCCCTCGGCTGCATCATCATCACATCCTCCTTCACTGTAGATCACATTGGCTAAAATCTTTTGAGAGAATTCCTTACTTTCTTGTGTTTAGTTATAGCATATTTGTGTTGTTATTTTTTGTTTTTGTTTCTAATGTTAACATTTTATATTTTGGAAATTTTATTTTTATATATTGTATTTTGTTTTTGAACATTTGCTGTTTGTGATGAAAAGGTAGAGTTTGCCTGACAGAGGAACGATGGAAAAGAGGTTGTACCTTCACTCATTTTCTTTATTATCCTTGTTTCCATTGAGGACAATGTAATTTATAAGTGTGGGGTAATCTTTAAGCTTTCCTTTAATTCTTGTTTTGGTTGTTTTTGTGTGTTATATTGTGCGTTGTGCATGGCATAATTGTTGAAAACTTATTGACTTTTCTGTGATTCTAGCATTATTTTTGAGACTTTAGTATTAGCATAGAGATTTGCATTTGAATTCATTCAGGATCAATTTTCACATTCTGCAATTCATGACATATAAATCTTTGATAACCCACCCTTTGTGAGTTTTGAGCCTCATAGATTGAATATTATTGTCAATTGATTTTCTTTTCTTAAGTGTGCACCTTCATGATTTTGCATCTCTAGAGCTTGCTTTTGCATACTAATTGAACTCACATTTTGATTTAATCTCAAGTTTTAAAATGATGAAGGCAAATTAGGTTATCCCTTTAGCTTAAAAAGACATCCCTTAATTATGAATTCCTTAGTGAGCCAAGTTGAGCCTTTGACTTTTTCTTGATTGATCAACACAATTCACAACTCAACATTTTCTTATTATCATCATACCTGCATTAAGGAATGAAGTTTCTTATGATATGACAATAGGGTGGTTTAATTCATAAGTGTGGGGTAAGCAATTAAAAAAAACAAAAATAGTATTGCTTTAGTAAGATTTGGGGTTGAAATACATACTTTGCATATTATATTTGCTGAGAGTCGGTTATTCTTTTCCTCTACATTTTAAGCTAGATGTTCCATGCAATTTTATATTTTGTATATATATACAAAATAATAATAAAAAAATAATATAAAAGAAAATAAAAGAGAAGATATGTATATATACAAAATTCATATATTTTTCTAGCATTAGTCATCAAAGAGGAATGTCGACTCATGTACCTTTCTTTAAGTATGCATGTATGTGAGATTATCAAGGGTTGGTGAATATGTCATTTGAGGGAGTTACAAGTTTCTTAGCAAGAGTATTGTCTAATTTAGATACTCCATTTTTTGATGTTCCAGCTTAAATGTCTTTTCTCACACCTTCACCTTAGCCCCATTACATCCAAATAAAAGACCTTCCGATTATTTCTTGAGAAAATCAGTGAGAGAGATTGGATAATTAAGCAAGTTTATGGCAGTATGCAGTCATGAGTGGTTTGAGTGAATTAACCTTTGAAATCGAGTGAAACACTTAGATAAGAGATGAGATTTGTTATGTCTGGATTAATGAATGAGTTAAGAAAATCTTGATTGAAGTAAATTGCAATTGTTTATGGCTGAGTCTTAAAGGATTTCATCTTATATACTGGAATTATAGTTAAGGTTGTTTGAGTTTTTAATTTATGCCATGTGAATTGCTTGAGGACAAGCAAAGTTTTAAGTGTGGGGTAGTTGTTTTATTAATTTTGGTCATAGAATTGTATCTTATTTATTATGATGATTGTTGTTTACATTAGGTATTTTGGTAGTTTTAATCTGTTTATTTAGTGTTTTCATCAATTTTGGTATTTTTAATTTATTTCAGTGTTTATGTCATTTTTGTTCTAGTTTTTAATGTGGTGTTTATGTGTTGTTGGTTAATGTTTATTTGATTCTTGTTTAAAGTTTGTTTAAGTGTTTATTTTAGGTTAATATGTAAACATTTCCTTGGAAGAAAGAATAGCATGAAGCATGTCTCACCTTAAGGGCAAAAGCAAAGAACCAAGAGAGAAGGAAAATGTGGGCAGTAACTGACACACTCAGGTGACACGGCCAAGCCACTGGCCGTGTCACATGACACCGCCAGGAGCTTGGCCGTGTCCCACACATAGCCAAGGAAGAAGACCAAAGAAAGAAGAGCAAAGAATGAAGAGATTAGTAGGTGACACACTCACTTGACACGGCCAAGCCACTGGCCATGTCACATGACACGGCCAGGAACTTGGCCGGGTCACACTCCATTCCAAAGAAGCATATATGAAGCAGAAGCAGACACATTCAGTGACATGGCCAGGAGCTTGGCCGTGTCACTCCATGGACTAAAGGAAGAAAGAAAACACGGATTTTTGGAGCGAGGTTTTGTATAAATAAGAGAATTAGGGTTTTTGAAAGGGGGGATTTTTATCAGCCGTCAAACAAAAACTTAGGGTTTCCATTTTATTTTCTTAGAGAATTTTGATTACACTTTGATGCAAACAGTCTAGATTAAATTTGTTTTTGCCATTGCAATTTTCTTCTAGCAAAGATCTGAACAAGAGATTCTTCAGAAGCTAAAGGGAGTTGTAATTTGGTTTTGTTCTCAAACTTTATCTCTTAAGTTTCATTGGAATTGTATTCATAAATTCTATTATGTCTAAATTGATTTCTTTGAATTTTAATGAGATTAATATGTTTGATAGCATAATTATGAACTAATTTGATCTAGTATAGGGTTTGTATGGATCTACTATGATTGTATGAATTGGTTATTGCTCTTACCTGAATTATTTCTCTGACCTTAATTGAATGGATTACTGTTAATATATAATTGATTGGCCACCAATTATGTGTTTGAGGTATTAGATGAAGGATTGAGAGATGAAGTCTAATGCTGGAACAATTCAATTAGGGACTTAGGTGAATTAGAAATATAACCTAAGAAAAGGATTATTTCAATTGTAACAAGATTATTTGAAAGAGGTTTGAATGCAAGAGCTTATTTCCTTAATTCGATTAATTAAGTTGCTTGAGATTTAATCTTTGAAATTAAATTGGTTGAGAGGATTAACCATTCATACATATAAGTTAGTAGAGAAGTGCAAACCCTAGACCTTTCTATTTGGTATCAGAGCCTTGCTACAAGGTAATTTTTATCTACTTTTTCTTTCTAGGGTTTGTTAATTTAGGTCTTTTAAATTTCTGTGTTTTAGGGTTCTTAGAAAGTCTAGTCTTTAATTTTTGAAAAAAAGTCATATATCAATTCTGATCAAGGCCGAATTGAAGGAGGGTATTCTTAGGGTGAAAACGAAACCTAGGAAAGGATTGTTGGAGAATTTCGAAACCAAGAATTAGGGTTCTTGAAAGAAAGCAAAAGCTAGAGTTTGTGTTCAAGTTTGATTTTGATTTGGTCTTGAGTGAATCTGGGGTTGCGAATTAAGTCCAGATTTCAAAAAGTTGTTAGCAATTTAAATTTATTGATAATTTGTTATTTGCAATTTGATAATCAATTAGCTTATCTAGCTTCCTTGTGAGACGACCTTGAGGTGTTCACCAAGATACTACAACAACCTCGTATACTTGCGAGTGTTCTAGTAGTGTTAATTAGAGCGTAACACTCTACCATATGCCATACCCAGCCAGACAGAATCTCATCAGCTGCTGGTCTCACAGGCACAGAAACAGATGCCTCACTAGCAGACACAACTCTAGCTCCATCTCTACCCTCATCAGAAGCTACACTCTCTGCACTACCCTCTGCAGGCCGATGTGTCCAAAAGCCATAACTAGCTATATCTGCAAATACAACAGAAATTACTATATTAGTGATCAGAAACTGCCAGTGCCAATACATGTATTACAATTGAAAACCATTTTCAAATCCCCCATTTTCTCTCTCTATCAACCCACCTAGGTTGAGAACCTCAAACCTAGGCTCTGATACCAAAATAAATGCAACACCCTTATGCCCTATATACATACAATACATATTTCCAGCATATGTAAAATACGTATATACGGTACAAAAATGTCACATAATGGTTTAATAATAATTTTTACATTTCTAATTTAAAATTTCAAATACTAAATATATAAAATTAAATAAAATTAAATAGTATATAAATATTCTTCACTTGTTTATAGGAATCCAAAATAAAATTTTATATGAAAATCTCTAGAAAAATTCGCCAGAGTTTTGACTGTAATTTGGACATTCCCAAAATTCAGCAAAACACAACCTGCATCAGAAAACACTCCCAAATAATTTTAAATCACCATTTCACCCATACTCCTCAATTTCACTAAGTTTCTCCAACATTTATATATATATATATATATATAATTTAGAACAAATTTAAACTCCCATTTCAAATAAATTAACCCAAACATTCTTTATAGTTTACAAAAGATAAAATCCAAAAACATGATATAATATGCATAATACACAAAATGTACAATAACATAAAATATATACATGTTGTTGATAGTGTTTTTGATCTTGATATCAACTCTACAAGCACAACCACAAGTATAGACCTGACCTGGTCTAGAAGAACTCTCCGGTTCAGCCGAATCTACCTTATCACCTGCGCGATGTAAACAATTGCGCTAAGCCAAAATCCTAGTAATACAAACTCAAAAACAATAAAAGTCAAATGCAATGCCAATGCACAATGTATATGGATACTGTGAGCGAGGATTTTTGCCACCACTCCCAGTGGAATGGTTCTTCCAACTTTGACACTGTTTATGCTCGGGGCCTTAGAGAACACAGGTCTAAGCCAAGAGAAAAATGGAGTTGCCACCCGGACGGGCCGAAAAAAAGACAGGGGTGGATGACTCAATTCCTAAGGAATCCCCAACCCCCTAATAGGTTCGGGAAGTTGGGTACGTGTGGGGAAGGTGAGAAACCTCCCAACGCTCCCACAACTTCTGGCTCATTGGAACCGGCCTCCTTTGCAGGTCTTAATATTATAAAATTTTTAAGTATTACAATATTATCTATATTACATGCAACAATTAAAATAAAGCATCATTATATTAAAATCAAAGCAATGTCCAAACAAAATAAATAAATGGACACCCATCCGAGGATGGAAACATGTCCTTACATCGTCCATGTCTAAAATTAAATCGGACACCCACCAAAAGGTGGAAACGTGTCCTTTACATTGTCCAAAAACTTTAAGAAAAAATAAATTACATAAAATTTAACTAATGAGGTACCCAAAATATGGAAATATACCTCTTACAATGTTTTGAAATCAAAACAAATCAATAAAAGCAAACATCCATTCATCATAAATAAATCATTCATTGAAGTCATAAATTGAATATATAAATAAATCATTAATCAAACTATATAATAAACATTCATCCAATTCAAAAAAAATAGTAAGTATATAACTTTAGGGTTCATGCATCAATTAGGGTTTCTTGGGTTTTATGTTTAACAATTAGGGTTTTGCATATACTATTTTAATTAGTTGAGAAACATTTTAAAGAAATAGCATGGCTACTGGATGTTTGAATATAAAGGTTAGATTTGAAATAAATTAGGGTTTGAATCTAAAGAATGGATGTTTTGGATTTAGGGTTTTGGAAGTTATATAAAAATATTATTCAAAATTTAGGGTTTAAATAAGTAAGATTGAAAATCATGAAAATAGGTTTTTAGATTAGATATTTGAAAAAATAAGCTACTGTGATTTTAGAAATATAGATTTGGTTAGGGTTTTAGGAAAACAGATCATCTTGGCTTTAGAAAAGTGTAATTTAGGGTTTTAGATTTTGAAAATATGTGCTACGGGTATTAAAGCATTAGGGTTTTTAAAGAAATATTTTTAGGGTTTCAAATAAAGTTCGGATGGTTTGTAGAATAATTGATCAAATTGTATGATGAAACAATTAATCCAACTTGATGAAGCTACTGTAAATATAAACAAAAAAAAAGATTCAAACCTCTGTTGTTGGTTCCACCACAATCTTTGAATTCTGATTGAACAATAATAAAGCCAATATAGGCTACCTTTGATGTATTGTTGTTTGCTGCCTCTTGATCTTTCAAGCTTGAGATTGGCCGAAAGAAATCCAAAAGTCCAAGGTCAAGTAAAAAATTTCAGATCTTTAATTCTGTGTCTTTAATGTGGTATTTATAAGAAAATATCATAAACCTAATCCTAATTGGCTAACAAAATAAACCTGTTAGGAAATAAAATTAGAAACCAAGTATAATAAGGTTTTGGCAAAACCGCGTGCGGGACGGGGGTACGAAAGTGCACTAGCGAAAAAATTTTTAGGGACTGGGCGCGGGCCAGCCAATTCGCCTTCGGTGATGAAAATGTTTCATCACCGATTCTTTCGTCGTCGATTTTTATTTATTTTTATTTTATTTATTTTTTTACTATTACCCTTTTTACTTTTATTAAAAATAAATATTGTAAGTAATGAATATTAAAATAAATATTATTTAATTAAAATAAGAAAAAAATTATTTTGGACTTTTTTTGAAAAAATATTGGACTAGACTGGGTCAAAAATTAAGGGTCTATAGTTTGTCTCCTGCTTGAGCGATCTGAGACTACAACAAAAGAGAGTGAAAAGCAATGTGATTTTTTACTGGATTTAGAGCCATACTAGAGTCCGTACTCAAGGTTGGTTTAAGTTTTGGACTAAAAAATAATTAGGGTTCTGGACCCAAGGTAAGTTATGAACTTAAAAATAATTTGGGTTCTGGACCCGAGGTGAGTTATGGACTTAATTTGGGTTCTAGACCCGAGGTAAGTTCTGAAATTAAAAATAATTTGGGTTTTGAACCCGAGGTAAGTTCTGGACTTAATTTAGGTTCTGGGCTCGAGGTAAGTTCTGGACTTAAAAATAATTTGGGTTCTGGACCCGATGTAAGTTTTGGACTTAATTTAGGTAATGGACCCGAGGTAAGTTCTTGACTTAAAAATAATTTGGGTATATGCACAAAATGATTGAAGTCAGTAGGATGCTAAAGAAAATTGCATAAAATTTAGCTATTTTTTACCATGACTATATCTTCTTACCCCCTGCGTGTAAAAGTATTTTAAAAGTACAAAATATTTATATACACGTAAATATCTAAATAATTGAATTGAATAATTTTGTTTACTATTTATTCACTGTGTAGTAACTATTTATGCACTATTCACCAACTATTCATTTACTATTTATAAATAGTAATATTTACTTTTTCTTTTTTTCACGAGAATACTATTTTTTCCTTTTGATTTTTGTCTTTTTCCTTTGCAATTTTTCTATATAAACCTCGGCTCATTTCTACTCCATTCATCCAAACTCACATATTTTGATAGATAAATCAGAGAGTTTAGCATATAGTTGAGGAGAAAATGCATGTTTCGAGATCAGGACCCCGATCCAATGCTGAGTTATTAGAATTTATCTGACGGCATGATAATCGAACTATAAGTCTGCTAGCTGGGATGCAACTTCATCATAGTTCAAGTCAAAAAACTAAGGTAACAATGCAATTTAATATTTTAACTGCACAAGTATGTATATATATATATATATATTTTTTTTAAGATTTAGGAAAAATAAATTAATTAGATTACTGTATTTAAGAATTTAATAGACAAATATATAGATAGATTAAAATAGAACATAACGAATAAATTTAGTTTATAAATCAGTGATATTGGTATGATGATATACTTACCTTGTGTTAACTTACCTGGCTCCATGTTAGCATGATCGTTGTGTTATCCAGGGTGGAGGATGTGTCTATAAAGTTTGATAATGATATGATGTAGTACCCTCTTGGGTAAAACGAATTGTCCAAGATTGCGGTTTTGAAAGCTTTATCTTGCAATTACCATTTGAGGAGTGTTCGATAGACAGGAGTGTAGTTCAAGCATTATCGAAGTATTGGATGGACAAGACCCATACTTTTTACCTACCTGTAGGAGAGATGACCATTGGTCCAATCAATTATACATCCATAATTGGTATTCGGTACTATGGCCTTCCGATCCCTCTTACCAATGATATTTTGATATTCGAAGAAGTTCAATAGTTAATCGATATGGAACCATCATTAAAAGGGCCTTTCAAGATAAAAATTGACCCAATTTGGAGTTATTGGATGAATTATAAAGGACGAGTTCGTAGGGAAACAACCAAACAATATGCTAGAGGATTTTTACTGTATCTTCTCGAGTCGTCCATTTTATGCAGCACTGAATCTGCCATCCATTTGTCGGTGTTGAGGGTCCTTATTGATATGAGTATGGTACCACTTTATGGCTGGGGTGAAGCTGGCCTTGCCTGTCTCTATCATGGACTAGACAATATTTACAGAAATAAGAAGTCTTTCGTTGGTTTCATGGCGGTTGTCGATGTACTCTTCTTCCACCAATGTCAATTCCATTCTTATTCTTGCATGAATTTGATTTTTATTATTGTTGTATGTATGGGAATATGAGCATAATCTTATGAGGGTGCTTGGAATTTCCCGAGAGAGCGTCGGGTATCCAAGATTGAATTTTTGGTTGTCCGATCATGTAGTAGTTCTCGGTTCTCACCATGTGTGCACCCAGCACTATCTCTTGAGTTGCTTAACCTGGGGCCAGGTAAGATAGTATTAGTATACTTTAAAATTTATAGAAAATTTCACTTACCTTGTGTCATTTTATAGGTCAATTTGGCTTGGTGAAACATAGAAGAGCGGACGAATTGGACTTCTTTCATGAATACCGCATTACCTTTTCAGCATACTCGCCAAGTCATTGCCATCCCTGTGTCTAGTGGCTGGTTTCTCAGGGAGAGAGTGTATGAGTGGTTCCTTGGTCGTGAGCGGCGGAGGATCCCGATGAATTGCCAAAAGTATACTTTAAATATCACATCAATATCGGAGAATGCATGGTGGTTAGCTCGGCACAGTTACGATGTTGAAACCTTTCTCTATCCACCAGGTGCATCATATATCCAGTTTATTCAAGTAGGACTCTTAAACTTTGATGTATCTCCAGTTGGCGTACGGGAGATTCCCAAGAAAAAGAGGATAGTGATGAAGGCGAGTATCATGGAGAGGGAGGAGAGTCCATCTCGCATCTCGAGGCTAACACCTCTCAGGTAAACTTTTACCATTTTTCCATTGGAATTGCTTCTGTCTTAACTTGTTTTGACTATCCCAATGATTGTTGCAGGCTACTGGCTCATTTTGTCATGAGGCTGGACCTTCCTCTGATGCTCCTCCATTTGCTCATTCTAATCAACTGGAGATGCCATCTCATCCATAGGGCATTCATATGAATTACCTGGTAGGTTATCTTGTTCCATGATGATTTATGCTATATATATGCATGATTATGTATGCTCTTACCCTTTTCTTTCTGACTCACGGTGGATGCTTGAGGAACAAAACAAGAAATTTCAAGAAGAGTTAGTTTCTAGTCGTTAACAGGTTGTCCATTCTAAAAAATTGTATTACCAGTCAGAGTAAGATTTTTGAGACTTTCAGTTTTAGGGGATGAGAGATCCTGGTGCTTCATCATCTAGGGGACCCCAAGATGATGACCATGAGATCCTTTCGTCTACTTTGGATGAGGACCATTACAGATCTGAATTTCAAGGTAATAGAGATTCAGGTGCTCCTGCTTTTGGTGGACTCAGGATAGGTGATATGCCTCCTCTTCCAATAGGCGATGACTTTTTTAGAGCTTTATTTGATCATGATCTACCACTTCCTTCTCAGTGATCTATCATTATTGTATTAATTAAGGAAATATTGTATAATAAAAATAATGATAAAAATAATAATGATGATAAATAATTTGCTCTTTTACCGTAACTTTTGACCTTTTTTATTTTTTTATTTTTTATTTCTTTTTTTTCACATTTCTATCATCGTTATTATTCCTACAATTATTGGTCTTTCCTCTCCACATTCAAAATTTCCACAGTAGTACTAATTCACAAAACCAAAGGCAATGTGGCAACTCAAAATCTTTTTGTCTCCAATTTCCTATTCTTGTACGCCTCAGTCTCAAGCTATTCCTTGTCAATTTTGGAATAGCCAATCATTCCATATAAATCTCTTTTCATTCAATGATCTCATACAGAAGCTAGAAAATTTTCCACTTCAGCATCAAAATTCCTTTTAACAATTCCAATTTCCCTTCAATTGTCAATAATGACCGAACGCAATTTTAAGAAAATAAAAGATCTATTTAAAAATATGAATGCCATTCATTGAAACAAATATCTTGGTCTAAAATTGATATTTTGAAGTTTTTTCAAAATATTAAATTGGACCATTCTTTTTTACATGCCATGGCTTCTTTTTGGACTATGAATTCTAGGACATTTAAGATTAATGGCTTTGAGATATGTCTCATGATTGAAGAATTTGAGTCCATCCTTGGATTTCCAAGTAATTGACCGATGGAATTACCTATATTGATTTCCAAGACTCAACAAAAGATGCAAATGTTATTTCAACTTTCAAAGCCTGAAGTTCTACAGTTGACGAGAGGTGAGAAAATTCTGCTCGGTCCTTTAATTGACTTTTGCCTTTCTAACTTGGCTCCTACTAAGGCACGGAGACATATGCTTTATCTATGCTTAATTGGCCAATTTTGCTTGTTTCTTCTAAAGGCGATATTGATCCATGAGTATTGGATATCATGGACCAAATGGAAGGAGGCTTGTCGCTGATACCCGTGATCTTAGCTCAGACTTTAGTTGGACTAGACCAACTTAAATCGGGACCTAAATCACTCTTTCAAGTTTATAATTTAGGTTTCTTTTTTTATTATTGCTCTAATTTTTGCCCAGTTCGCCCTTGTGGGTTTTCGGAACTAGCGAGTTGTCCTAATTTTTACCTAAGCTGCCCTTGCAGTTTTTCAACTTAGCGAACCCCTCCTTTTTATTAATTTTTTTCTTACAGATTTGGCTTTAGGAGCATCTTTGCTTGCACAATACTCCATCTATGGATTTTGCCAGATATCTGTCGTGACATCACTCTACTAGGAAACTACTCCACCCTGCTTCTTCATATGCCGACTAGGTTGGCTGGATTCACTCTCGTGCTGAAGTCAACATCCGTTGGTTAGTACCTTTGTGGAAGATTTCTCTTATCACCATTCGAACATACTTGATGTATGTTCCTATTGCTGCTCTTTGTCGAGGTACTTGCTATGATCCTTGCCGGCTTAACTATCAGTATGGAGCTGAGCCACGAGGTTTTTATTTTAATCCTGATTTGGACATGCCTTGTCTGACTTAAGCCTACTTGGATCAGCTGAAGCAAAGCTGGCCTGCACACTACACTTATTAACTGCCATAGATTTTACATTTTTCAATTCCTTTAGAAAGAGTATTGTTAGGATGAAAATAATAAAAGTAACAATAAGAGATGTTTCTTTTCCTTTTATAATTTGTCATCGCCTTTTGCTATTGTGTTTATTTATTTCATCCATATCTAGTCAAATACTTACAACGGTGCACATAGAACAATTTTAATATTAATTCTGCTTTATTAAATTGGGGAACAACCACAAATAAAGCCAGCATACACAAGATCACTCCTGTTCCCAACTAGCCCTTTCGGGTTTTCTAATTGACAATTTTCTCTCACTTAGCCCTAATTGATGCCTAACCCGCCTATGAGCTGGGATTTTTGCCCCCACTCCCGGTGGAATGGTTCTTGCGACTTCAGCACTATTTAGGCTTGGGGCCTTAAATTACATGGACCTAAGTTCGAAGAAAATGGAGTTGCCACCCGGATGGGCCGGGAAAAAGAAAGGGGTGGATGACTCGATTCCTAAGGAATCCCCAACCCCCTAATGGTTCGAAAAGTTGGGTACATATGGCGAAGGTGAGAAATGGCCCAGCACCCCTACAACGCCCGGTTTACTAGAACCGGCCTCCTTTACAGGTGTTAATATTATAAAATTCTTAAATATAACAATATCATCCATATTACAAACAACAAATTGAAATAAAGCATCGTTATATTAAAATCAAGGCAATATTGAAGCAAAGCAAATAAATGGACACCCATTCGAGGATGGAAACATGTCCTTACATCATCCATGTCTAAACTGATATGACACCCACCAAAAGGTAGAAACATGTCCCTTACATTGGTTTAAAATATAAAAGCAATTTAAATTACATGATATTCAACTAATGAGGTACCCACAAAGTAGAAACATACCTCTTACACTTTTAATACTAAAAAAAAGCAAATAATAACAATAAAGAAAACATCCGTCCATGATAAATTAAATAAATCAAGCATCAAAATTAAATAAATCAACCATCAAAGCATATAATGAATTACATAATCAAATCTAAAAATAAAGCAAGTAAAGACACAAATTGAGGTTTACTGTTTCTATTTAAAGTTCTTTAATTAATATTTAGGGTTTTGGGATTTTAGTATTATTATTATTATTTGTTTAGACTACTGTAAAGTTTTAAGCAAATTGGAATGGATTAGGATTTTATGAATTTAAGAAAGTAGTAAGGTCCTTCGATTGATCAAATTAGGGTTTAAGGGTGACATCAAAAAAATAGGGTTTTGAAATCTTAAAACATTTGGTTTATAATTCATGTTTACTGGATTATTATTTTAGTTTTATTAGATTATGGCTTTAGGGTTTAGATTGACTAGTTTGGGGTTTTAAATTCAATGGATTAGGATTTAGGAAAACTTAGGGTTTACTGTTTTGGTTTTGAGAGAATTAGGGGTTTTGATATTTTAGAAGACATATTTAGTTTTAGGATTTGAGAAAATAGTTTAGAGTTTTATAAAATTTTTGGAAATAGACAAAATGATTTAAGGTTTTTGGAAACAGACAAGTATTTTTTAGGGTTTTTTGAAATTGAAGGAACAATTTAGGGTTTTAAGGTTTAGATGGAATAGATTAGGATTCTTAAGGTTTTTGGAAACAGAAAAGTATTTTTTAGGGTTTTTGGAAATAGAAGGAACAATTTAGGGTTTTAAGGTTTAGAAGGAATAGATTAGGGTTCTTAAGGTTTTTGGAAATAGAAAAGTGTTTTTTAGGGTTTTTGGAAATAGAAGGAGCAATTTAGGGTTTTAAGGTTTAGAAGAAATAGATTAGGTTTCTTAAGGTTTTGGAAACAGAAAAATATTTTTTAGGGTTTGAGTGATAAAGCCACTGTAAAGAAATAATAAAGAAATTAGAGATTCGAACCTCTATTTTTTGGTTCCACCAAAAATTGCTTTCTGGATGAACAAGAACAAAGACAAGGTTGTTGCCTTTGATAAATCATTGATTGCTTGCTTATTGCTACTCTCAAATCTCAAGTACTTCTCTGCGATCCAAGTCCCAAGTTCTCCTCTGTCCAAAGTCCTCCCTTTTTGTCTTTTAAAGTGTTATTTATAGAAAAATTTATAAGATTCATTCTAATTGTTTAAGGAAACTAAAATTAATTAGGAAAAGAAAATAGAAACCAAATAGAATTTGGTTTCGAAAAAAATTGCGTAGGAAAAATTTCGCTGGCAAAAATTGCGAGCGCTGGCTAAAACTGTGAGGAAATTGCATAGCTGGGTGCACTGGCTGGGTGGCCAGCCAATTTTGCTGCAGGAAAATCCTACGGCAAAATTGGCTAAGGCCATTTCACCCCTAGGAAATTCTTGCGGGCGAAATTGGCCTTGGCCAATTTGGCTTTCGGCGACGAATTTTTCATCGTCGATTTTTTCGTCGTCGATTTTTATTTTTATTTTTATTTGTTTGTTTTTGTTTATTTATTTTTTTATTATTTTTTTTATTTTTATTCACTTCACCATTTATAATTTTTATTAAAAATTATAAATAATAAATACTAAAATAAATATTAAAATACCATAAAAATTATTTTGGACTATAAAAATAACTGACCGGACTGGGTCAAAAATTAAGGGTCTATAGTTTTCCCCCTGCTTGAATGAGAGTGAAAAGCAATAAGACTTAATTTTTTCGAAATGGTTGAGGTTTTGGGTTCTGGACCTGGTTCGAGTTCTGGACTCAAGGAAAATTTTAGGTTTTGGACCTAAGGATAATTTTGGGTTCTGGACATGAAACTAGATTTGGATACTCGATCCTAAACTAGACTTGGATACTCGATCCTAAATTGGATTCGGATACTCGATCCTAACTAGATTTGGATACTCGATCTTGACCTGGATTTGGATACTCGATCCTAACTGAATTTGGATACTCGATCCTAAACTGGATTTGGATACTCGATCCTAACTGGATTTGGATACTCGATCCTAACCGAATTTGGATACTCGATCATAAGCTGGATTTGGATACTTGGTCCTAATTGGATTTGGATACTCGATCCTGAACTGGATTTGGATACTCGATCCTAACTAGATTTGGATACTCGATCCTAACTGGATTTGGATTCTCTATCCTAAAGTGGATTTGGATACTCAATCCTAACCGGATTTGGATACTCGATCCTAAATTGGATTTGGATACTTGATCGTAAACTAGATTTGGATACTCGATCCTAACCTAATTTGGATAATCGATCCTAAACTGGATTTGTATACTCGATCTTAACTGAATTTTGATACTCGATCCTAAAATAAATTGGGATACTCGATCCTAACTTGATTTAGATACTCGATCCTAAACTGGATTTGGATGCTCGATCCTTACTGGATTTGGATACTCGATCCTAAATTGGATTTGGATGCTCGATCCTAACTGGATTTAGATACTCAATCTTGTTTAGATCATTTTTGTACTTGTTTTTAGTATGATTTTTATGTGTTTTTAGTTAATGTTTTGATTGATTTTTGTTTTAAGTGTGTTTAAAGTGTTGTTTTTAGGTTTAGGTGCAAAAACCCCCTTGGAAGATCAAAACAGTGCAAGAAAGGCATGAACCAAGCAAGACATGGGCAGGCCAAATCAAGCTTGGCCGTGTCCCTCAAATAATGAAGTTGGCAGAGCTTGACACGGCCAAGAGACACAGCCAAGCCACTGGCCGTGTCTCACCTAAAAAGCAAAACCAAAGACCAAAGCAAAGAAAGAGCAAAATAGAAGCAGAAGCAAACACACTCATGTGACATAGCCAAGCTTGTGGCCGTGTCACCCCTTATGACCAATGAAAAGAAAGAAAAGAAAGAAAGAAAGAAAGAGGCAGTGAGGGACACGGCCAACAAGCTTGGTCGTGTCCCAAGGAAAATCAAGAGACATGGCCAAGCCACTCTTGGCTTGCCCGTGTCACCCTTAATTTCTATAAATTCTTCTGCTCGAAAGAAAAAGAGGAGGAGACGGCTAGGGTTTTAAAAAAGAGAGAAAAGAAAAGAGAAGGAGGGGGGCAAACACGATTTGGGATGAGGAGAGAGTGACACTCTCCTTGTCCCTTCATCTTCATCCTCCATCTTCATCTTCTCCATCTTCCATTAACAAGATCTTTGAGATTCTTAGGGATAAATTGGGTTAAGAAGCTCTTAAATGTTGAAGAAGCTTCATTAAAAGGTTTGGTGACTTGAGAAAGCTCCATTCCATCTCTCAAAGGCATAATCAATTGAAGGTTTGGTGACTTGAGAAAGCTCCATTCCATATTGCAAAGGAGAATCACCATTGAAGAGGGCTTGAGTTCTTCATCATACATCAAAGTGGAGCTAGGAGGAAGACTAGTAATCCTACTCTTGGCATCTTCACAAGGGGTTTTTCTATTCTCTCTTTTAATTCATTTCAATATTGTTTTTGTTATATTAAGAGAATTGATATTGGAAATGAACAATTTGTATTTGATTTATATTGAGTTGAATGAATGTTTTAAATTGATGATGTTGAGATAAATATTCATGCCTAGGGTTTATAGTATATTTGATTGAATGCTTTGATTTGATATTTCCATTGATGTACCTTGTTGTTGGTTGATTGCATTGGATTGTATGCTAGGTTGATAGATTAGCTACCTATTGATCTCTAGATATTGAATGAAGGACCGAGAGGTGAAATTCGATATCAGAATTATGCAATCGACTACCCTATGAATGAATTAGAAATATAAGTTCTAGGGTTTTGTTAATTTGGTAATGTAAAAGAATTGGTCATTGTTAATTCATGAATGTGAGAACTAATGGATTGGTAATTGACTAATTAACCTTAAGGAACAAATTAATTACAAGGTTATGTTAATGAATAATTGAGAATTGAGCTTTGATTGAATGGACCTATACCCCTAGGAACCTTCCCAAGAATCGATTTGATCTTGTACAACTTTCATACATCAACCCTACACTCCTTAATCTTAGGTTTAAATTGTTCTTCTACATTCCAACACAACAAACTCTCGCGTTTAAATAATTTGTCAATCAAGCTATTACGAACCACACCTTCTTGGGGAAACGACCTTGGGGCGATCACCTTTGCTATAGCTACCTCATATACTTGCGAGTGACGGTTGTAGTAGTACTTAATACCAGCGTAACAAGTTTTTGACGCCATTGCCGGGGAAGGCTGTTTAAGTAGTGATAGTTTGATTTTTCTTTACAATTTAATTGATTGTTTGTTTTCTTTGAATTGTTTATTTGTTTTGTTTGATTTTCTTGCAATTTAATTATTTGTTTGTTTTTCTTTAAGTTGCTAAGTGCCTTTTGTAAAGATGCAGTTTTCAAGGCACGGGGGAGTTTATGATAGGAACGATGATTCTAAAATGGCATTGCAATTAGCAGAATTTACGAATCAACTTAAGGTGCTAAATGCAAGAGGAAGAGTACCTATGCCATGCCGAGATATGTGCAGCATGTGGCAATGTAGACCATAGTGCAAATACGTGTTCAATGGGTTTTGGACGATACCAAGAATGGCAAGAGGAAGAATATGAGTACCAAGGTTTCCAGCAAATGGGTAGAAATGACACATATTCCAATCCTTATAATCCCAACTGGGGAGGCCAACTAAATTTTTCTTAGGAAAATCAGCAGCACATTCCACCTCCAAATTTTTTTCAACCTTACCAAAGAGACTCTTACTCTCAAGAGCAATATTCAAATCAAAATTACCTTAAGACACCTACACTTGAAGATAGTTTGAATGCCTTCATTCGAATTAGCGAACAAAATCAAGATAAACTTAAGGAACCCACTTTGGAAGATAGTTTGAATGCCTTCATTCAAACTAGCGCACAAAATCAAGATCACCGTAAGAAACCCACATTGGAGGATAGTTTGAATGCCTTCATTCAAACTAGCGCCCAAAATCAAGATCGACTTAAGGAACCCACTTTGGAAGATAGTTTGAATGCGTTCATTCAAATTAGTGCACAAAATCAGGATCAATGCAAGAAATCCACAGTGGAAGATGATTTGAATGCTTATCTTCAAATTAGCACACAAAATCAGGAAAGGAGCAATGAGAGGTTAGATTCTCTAGAGGAATCATTGAAGAGGATGGAAATACAAGTTGGGCAACTGGCACATCAACTCCAAGCACACCAAGAAGAGGAATTTCCTAGCCAATTAGAGCAAACCAAGGTAATTATAAATTTAAGGAATGAACAGGTAATATATAACAAATTTTGTGATTCTTTGGATGCAGGCACTAATCAAGAAGATAATGGTGAGGAGATACAACCCAACATAGAGGAGCCAAGCCAATCAACGGAGGAGGAGAATTTGGAGGCATCAACCTCACCAAAGTTGCATAAATCTTCCAATCCTGATAGGCCATCAAATCAAATTTGGTTGAACTTAAAGAGTCCCCAAAAATCATCTCTTCTACTCTTGGTGGTGAAGAAGAGCATACAATGGATAGAACCATGTTGCACAAAGAAAAAGGGTTTTACAAAGTTCCTATTGCACTAGAGGATTACCCTAAGATGACCTTCACATGTTTTCAAATAATGCTATTTAGGCGTAGCAATACATCGGGTATCCTTTGGAGTTGTATGCTATCTATCCCTGCAGTCATGAGCGACAATTGCATTATGGGTGGAAGGAGCATTGTACATCACATATGGGAATGATGGAAATCAGGTTTCATCTAAACTCTCTCTTAGTTTATGCATGCTCACATTGAGGACAATGTGAATTTTTAAGTGTGGGGTGCATTATGTGATTTTGTGTTTTTACTTTTAACTTGTTTTTGTTTAGGTTTTAGTTAATGTTTTTAATGTTTTTCTTTGAATAAATGAATTTTAGAAAGTTCAATTGTTATAAAATTGTTGATAGATGACCTTTGAATTTTTGAAGCATGAATTTGAGAATTGAGTATAATTGGTGGTTATGGTCAATTTTGTTGGTTTTTCCTTATTAACCTAGTGAGGAATTGAGCCATCAACTTGTCATTATTGTTGTGGGTGAACATCTTTGATTTGCTAGAACTTGCTTTGAAATGCTTTTTAAGACTACATAAAAATTTCAATTTGGCATCAAAATGATTAAGGCAATTAGGTGAACCCACTTTGGCTTAAAAAGACCAACCCTATATTCAACCTTAGTTAGCCAATTTTGAGCTTATTTTATTTTTTCTGTTCTTTCTTTTTCACAACACCATTAGCTTGAACCTTGTTGTTTAACTCTTACCCTTTCATTAGGTCAAGAGCATGTTAAGAGCATTTATGACCGAGTGTTGTGTTGAATTAAGTGTGGGGTTAAATTTAGTAGGTTTAAGATTGCAAAGCAAAATAATAAAAATAAAAAAAAAAGAAAAAAAAGAAAAAAATATATATATAATAATAAGAATAATTGTTGTTCTTGTTGAAAGGGTTGGAATGTATCATTACAAGATTTAATAAGTGAGTTCCCTTGAAAAACTCTTTAATGTCAAGGGGTAGATGAGAGGAAGGTGTTTTGGGATTGTTGGGTTATGTATATGATCGGGTACTTCATTCTTAAATTGCTCTTGAACTTAATGATCAAGCTCACATTTCCTAAATATCATGCCTTTACCTTAGCCCCTTTACAACCTAATAAAGACCTTTTATGTAACACCCCTTCCCGGCCTACATGTGTAAGCCGAGTAGAGGTGCCACACTATCCTAATATTACTACCAATTTTACTTAGTCAAATTTAGTTCTGATTTTTACAGAAATTTTGCCAGAGGTTCGCCTAGAAATTGTGTCCCAAGTGTCAACAAAACTGGTTTTTCTGATTTTGGAAAACATTTTTACACAAACCAATGTGAACACAATCAGTTTCAATACACTCCCAATGAATCCACCTTATACCCTCAACTACAAACCTGCAAGAAAAGTTCACACTTCTAATACAAAATAAAGTAGAGATTTATTCTTATTACATACTACTAATGTTCAGTATAACACAGTAATTCTCAATCTTATATATACATATACATGCCACAACTAGCTAACTTATAATGGAAACAAGGAGATCTACCCTGAGCTGCTGTGGGTCTGGTCGTCGCTTTCCAAGATTTAGCTACTGCTCTGAACCTACGAGTCAAGGAAAACTTAACTCGCTGAGCAATGTCGCTCAGTGGGTACTTTACCGATGAAAATATAGTTAAAACATGAAAGCATTTGAAATAAAAGGAAATAATTAAATCAATAATCAACCAATACTAAACCAATGGTAGTTATTGTACATGCAGTGTAAATATGCTTTCAACAAATGTAAAAACCATAATTCAAACTCATTTTGCATTACATAGTTTAAAAAAATAATAACCAGACTTTGGCTCTACTGGTATAGGGAACCATAGCGATAAGGTAGTGGCCCTCACTACTATAACATAGGTGGCCCTCACCACCATTATCATATCACAGGAATGACCCTCACCATCCTGGTTATAACCAATGGCCCTCACCACTGGCTTCAGTGGCCTCCCTACTGAATAAAATATCTTATCACAATAATGAGCAGTACTGTATGCTTTAGCATAGTGCACCATACCCTTATCTACCAATCCCAACTACCCAGTAGAGCATAAAGATTAAAATGATTCAATTTAAGTCTCAAACTTCATTTTAGAATAACTCGAGAAATTATTTTAATTTCCGTTGCACTTTGCCATTTACGCCGCGCACCACATTCTTTAGTCAAACCATTACCCTTTTTCACATATTAAACATCCATAATAAACATATCAAACATTTCAAAGCATTCCTCACAAGGTCACAAATTGACCAAATGAATAGTGTCGCGGCACGTAAAATTGGCAAGGCAAATGGCATGACCATATGAATAGTAAAATCTGGGTTTTCATCAAAATTTCAGTCCAATTCAGTCTTCCATTTGACCCAGAAAACGATCTTATTTTTGGCTGAAATTTTACAGAAAACTTATTTCATATGTTGACTAATTACACGTAAAATTTCGTTGAAAATTTCATTCATTTGCTACCTCAAACAACTGCCACAAAAAGAGTCCAGAAAGCTGTCATTTTGGGACCATTTCGGCCCAAACATATGAAATACATGGGATAGTTTTTTTTCTTTTTCAAATCAATATGAAGGCTTCTTTAATGATAAAGTGAAGATTCAAACACTTCCCTTTGACAACTTTTGCATGTTTAACTTAAATCAAACTAATTAAAGTTCATCAAATCAACTTGCGAAATTTTTCTCAAAACATTTGGTTTAAATTAAATTTAAACAACTCAATTGCCATAAAAAAAACCAAGAACATAACTCAAACATTTAATTTAATCTCAATCAATACATTTAAGCATCAACATCAAAAATTCCATAAACCAAAGTTTGTAAGAAAAATAAAATTCATTTTATGGTAAAGTACCAATCCTTATAAGCCCAACTGTGGAGGCCAACCAAATTTTTCTTGGGAAAATCAACAGCACAATCCACCTCCAAATTTTTTTCAACCTTACCAAAGAGACTCTTACTCTCAAGAGCAACATTCAAATCAAAATTACCTTAAGACACCTACACTTGAAGATAGTTTGAATTCCTTCATTCGAATTAGCGAACAAAATCAAGATCACCTTAAGAAACCCACATTGGAGGATAGTTTGAATGCCTTTATTCAAACTAGCGCACAAAATCAAGATCAACTTAAGGAACCCACTTTGGAAGATAGTTTGAATGCCTTCATTCAAATTAGTGCATAAAATCAAGATCAATGCAAGAAATCCACAGTGGAAGATGATTTGAATGCTTACATTCAACTTAGCACACAAAATCAGGAAGGGATCAATGAGAGGATTGATTCTTTGGAGGAATCATTGAAGAGGGTGGAAATTCAAGTTAGGCAATTGGCACATCAACTCCAAGCACACTAAGAAGAGGAATTTCCTAGCCAATTGGAGCAAGTCAAGGTAATCACAAATTTGAGGAGTGAACAGGTAATATATAAAAAATTTTGTGATTCCTTGGATGCAGGCACTAATCAAGAAGATAATGGCGAGGAGATACAAACCAACATTGAGGAGTTCAGCCAATCAAACAAGAAGGAGAATTTGGAAGCATTAACCTCACCCAAGTTGCATGAATTTTCCAATCCTGATAGGCCACCAAATCCATTTCCATGTAGCTTGAAGGATGAGGAGCAAGATGCTGAGGTTGTTGAGATGGGATTTAACATTATTAAAGTAGATGAAGAAGTGATTCAACCAAACTTGGTTGAACTTTAAGAGTCCCCAAAAGTCATCTCTACTACTCTTGGTGGTAAGGAAGAGCAGAAATCTGATATGCCCATGTTGCACAAAGACAGAGATTATTACCACGTTCCTATAGCACTGGAGGATCACCCCGAGGCGACCTTCACAGGTCCCTTTGAGACATGTTCTCTTCAAGGAATACTATTTATGGGTTGTCGTACATCGGGTACTTTTCTAAGATACATGTTGTTCATCCTCTCAATCATGGGCTCCAATTGCATTATGGGTGGAAGGAGCCCTACACATCGTATATGGGAACGCTGGAAATCAGGTTTCATCTAAACCCCCTCTGTAGTATGCATGCTCACATTGAGGACAATGTGAATCTTTAAGTGTGGGGTACATTTTATGTTTTGTGTTTTTACTTTTAATTGCATTTTGTGTTTTTTTTTTGTGTTTTTACTTTTAACTTGTTTTTGTTTAGGTTTTAGTTAATGTTTTTATTTGAATAAATGAGTTTTAGAAAGTTCAATTGTTATAAAAATTGTTGATAGATGACCTTTGAATTTTTGAAGCATGAATTTGAGAATTGAGTAGAATTGGTGCTTATTGTCAATTTTGTTGGTTTTTTCTTGCATTGCCATTAACCTTGTGAGGAATTGAGCCATCAACTTATTATTCTTTTTGTGGGTGAACATCATTGATTGATGAATTGCTAGAACTTGCTTTGACATGCATTTTAAGACTACATAAAAAGTTCAATTTGGCATCAAGATGATTAAGGCAATTAGGTTAACCCACTTTGGCTTAAAAAGGCCAACCCTATATTCAACCTTAGTTAGCCAATTTTGAGCTTTTTTTTATTTTTCCTTTTCTTTCTTTTTCACAACACCATTAGCTTGAACTTTGTTGTTTAACTCTTACCCTTTCATTAGGTCAAGAGCATTTTAAGAGCGTTTATAACTGAGTGTTGTGTTGAATTATGTGTGGGGTTAAATTTAGTAGGTTTAAGATTGCAAAGCAAAAAAAAAAAGCAAAATAATAAAACTAAAAAAAAGAAAAAGAAAAAGAGAAATATATATATATATATAATAATAAGAAGAATAATTGTTGTTTTTGTTAAAAGGGTTGGAATGTATCATTGCAATATTTAATATGTGAGTTCCCTTGAATAGCTCTTAAATGTCAAGGGGTAGATGAGAGGAAGGTGTTTTGGGGATTGTTGGGTTATGTATATGATCGAGTACTTCATTCTTAAAGTGCTATTGAACTTAATGATTAAGCTCACATTTCCTAAATGCCATGCCTTTACCTTAGCCCCATTACAACCAAAATAAAGACCTTTTGATTGATGCTTGATTGTTATTTTATGGTGGAGATTTGATTGATAAGCAAGCCTATGGCAATAATCTTTCATTCATTGTTAGGAGTGTAAACACCACCATTATCAAACACTTGTAAGAGTTGGTGAGGGAGTGACAACATTGGTTATGCATGGAAAACCACTTAATTCCATTGGTGTCGATTTTGTTTGATTCGATATTGATTGCGGATTTAGGGACAGGGAAGTCTTGATGCATCTTTATAACTCTTGAACTTAACAAAATTCATCTGGTTAGTGTGTTTTGATTTTAGCCTTACTTGGGGACAAGCAAGGAGTTAAGTGTGGGGTAGTTGTTTAGGTCATTTTTGTACTAGTTTTTAGTATGATTTTATGTGTGTTTTAGTTAATGTTTTGATTAATTATTGTTTTAAGTGTGTTTAAAGTGTTGTTTTTAGGTTTAGGTACAAAAACACTCTTGGAAGATTAAAACAGAGCAAGAAAAGCATGAACCAAGCAAGACATGGCCAAGCCAAAGCAAGCTTGGCCATGTCCCTCAAAAGAAATTCAAGGTAGAAGAAGACACACCAAGAGACACGGCCAAGCCTCTGGCCGTGTCTCACTCAAAGAGCAAATCAATGAACAAGCCAAAGAAGAGAAGGAAAAGAAGGAAAATGAGCAACAGAGAGAGACACACCCAAGGGACACGGCCAAGCTTGTGGCCGTGTCCCTCCAAATTTGTCAAACACGGCCAAGCTTCCTCCAAACTAGCCGTGTCACTCACCACTCCAAAGAAGAAAAGAAGAAAATCACACAGAAGCGAACACACTCAGGGGACACGGCCAAGCTTGTGGCCGTGTCCCTCCAAACTTCTCAAACACGGCTAAGCTTCCAAAGAAACATATATGCAGGCAGAAGAGGACACCCTCAGGGGACACTGCCAAGCTTGTGGTCGTGTCCCTCCAATCACCTCAAACACGGCCAAGTTCACCTGAGCCTGGCTGTGTCACTCATGAACTAAAGGAAATGCGGATTTTTGGAGCGGAGGTTGCGTATAAATAATAGAATGAGGGTTCTCAAGAAAGAGGACGGCTAGGGTTTGAGTTAGAGAAAAGAAAAGAGAAGGAGGGAGCAAAACACCATTTAGGATGAGGAGAGAGTGACACTCTCCTTGTCCCTTCATCTTCATCCTCCATCTTCATCTTCTCCATCTTCCATTGACAAGATCTTTGAGGTTCCTTGGGATAAGTTGGGTTACAAGCTCTTGAAGGTTGAAGAAGCTTCATTGAAAGGTTTGGTGACTTTAGAAAGCTCCAATCCATCTCTCAAAGGCATAATCAATTGAAGGTTTGGTGACTTGAGAAAGCTTCATTCCATATTGCAAAGGAGAATCAACCATTGAGGGTTTGAGTTCTTCATCATACATCAAAGTGGAGCTAGGAGGAAGATTAGTAATCCTACTCTTGGCATCTTCACAAGGGGTTTTTCTATTCTCTCTTTTAATTCATTTCAATATTTTTTTATTATATTAAGAGAATTGATATTGCAATTGAACAATTTGTATTTGATTTATATTGAGTTGAATGAATGTTTTAAATTGATGATGTTGAGCTAAAAACCCATGCTTAGGGTTTGTAATATATTTGATTGAATGCTTTGATTTGATATTTCCATTGATGTACCTTGTTGTTGGTTGATTGCATTGGATTGTATGCTAGGTTAATAGATTAGCTACCTATTGATCTCTAGATATTGAATGAAGGACCGAGAGGTGAAATTTGGTATCGGAATTATGCAATCGACTACCCTATGAATGAATTAGAAATATAAGTTCTAGGGTTTCATTAATTTGCAAATGTAAAATAATTGGTTATTGCTATTTCATGAATGTGAGAACTAATGAATTGGTAATTGACTAATTAACCTTAAGGAACAAATTAATTTACAAGATTATGTTAATGGATAATTAAGAATTGAGCTTTGATTGAATGGACCTATAACCCTAGGCATATTCCCAAAGAATCGATTTGATCTTGTACAACCTTCATACATAAACCCTACACTTCTTAACCTTAGGTTAAATTGTTCTTTTACATTCCAACACAACAAACTTCCGCATTTAAATACTTGTCAATCAATCTATTACGAACCACACCTTCTTGGGGAAACGACCTTGGGGCGATCACATTTGCTACAGCTACCTCATATACTTGCGAGTGACGCTTTGTAGTAGTACTTAATTTGAGCGCAACAGTCTTCATCCTTTGAAATTGATCTTCATCCTTTTGAATTCGGGTCTTCACCCTTTGAAATGGATCTTCATCCTTGGCAGGGTCTTCACCCTTCAAAACAGATCTTCATCCTTTGGACTTCAGGTCTTCACCCTTGAAATCTGATCTTCATCCTTTTGAACTTTTGTCCTATATTGGCTTCAGCTCTTCTAGCTGGATTGATCTTTTTTCTTTTGGATTTTCATTCTTTTGATAGTTTTAATGTTCCATTCTTTTGCACTTCTGCAAAAAATTCAGCCATTTTTAGTTGGCGCCTTATATCTTCTCCTTTGTTTGGCCCCAATGATTTGTTCGGGTAGGCTCTGATTGATGTTTGTATTTTATCTAGCTCATCGAACAAGCATGCATTTCTTCTTTCTTTTGTAAAATTACTGGAGCTTCCTCACTCAATGGGATTTCCATGCCCCCTGATTCCTTATCCGCTTTATGGTTGCTTCAAAGAATATTACTGTTTATTTTTTACAAAGAAAAATGTAGTGTGATATGCTTATGTATGCATGATATGCATGGATTATACTTACAATGTTCCATTGACTCATAGACCGAGGTGATCAGCCGAAGTGCTCTCATTGGTTGCTTTTAGATGCTTGTTCAGGTCTTGCATTGGAATAATAGAAGGCTTCACTATTATGGTTTTTATCTTTGAGATATTGAAAACATGAATAATGGAGGCCCAGAGCAGCAGAGATACATCCATTTCAAATTTTATTTATTATGTCAATTGGTAGCTTCTTCATAACCTCGCCAATAATCATTTAATTTGCCCAATATGTCCTTCAAGGTTCAATGATTCGACATACTTCCCTTAACTTGAGGCTTTGAATTTTTTTTTTTATTTTGATTTTGAAATAAAATGTTGGCTTTGCCAAATCAATGTCAATTTACCTTAGGACTATATTTTTAGAATTAACATATCTATAACATGACAAACCTAGTTACCATATTAAACTCGGGAATTATTTCTATTTAAGCAAGAACTGTTTCACTTCAGATAGGCACATACACATTACTTGGTCAAAGGTCTTATTGAGTTTGAATATTGTCTATCTCATATGCATGCTTATTCAAATTATCTCCACTAATAGACTCAATCTACCAAGAGAGAATAATAAGTCTTTGATAGGCTTGAAATGGGGTCTATAAGGGACATGGGTTAAATGAAAGCCATTTTGAGATCAGAACTGATGCAACACTGTTGACAAACCTTCATACTATGATTTTCTATTGGAGCCATAGGCAGTTGAAAATATGAAAAGATAGAGCTTTGAATATTCTTCTTTCTTTTTTACGTTAATCTGGATCTTGATTGGGACACTCTTTGCCTTTTCAAAAGGTTTGGTAGCCAAATTCATTTCTTTTCTTCTTTTCCCTTTTCTTTCTCTTTATTTTTCTTACTCTTCCCTTTCTTTGAGCATTTTATCATTTTGTCCTTCTTCTTTGTAGGATTGTTAAGTATATGACTTTTAAAAACTATATTGTCTTTTCCCTTTTTCTCTGATTTTGATTGAATCTTTGGTTGGGTTGGATGAATTCCAGTCAAACTATCCTTTTAAACCAAATATAAACCTTTTGCTGCTTTAGGTAAAAGAGAACTCGATTGGCTTTCTGAACCATTTTGGGTTTTATTTTCTTTTATTTTCTTTTTCTTTCTTCTTTCTTTTATTTTCTCCTTTTTTGTGTTGTTTTTTTTTTAAATTTTTTCTCTTTTTTTGGTCCTAGCTCCAAAAGAGTTGTCTTGTTTGTACCAACTTATATTTCTGGTAATGGATGAGTGGAGTGGTATTAATCTGCTTCAGTCCTGACTTTATCTGTGATATTTGGTCTAATTCAGGTGAATTTCAACTACCCTTATGGTCTTGAGAACTTTAACTATCCTCATGGTCTTGACTATTCATTCCTTTCTTTGATCTTCTTGCCTCTTCACCTTAGTGATCATAAGACTTGTCAAAAGTATCACAATATTTCAGGGTAGGTTATTGGGGTTTGTAAGCCAATGAAAAGAAAGCTAAAATTTCATGAAGGCTCAAAGGGACAACTAGGAATTGATATTTAATTGCGTGGATACTAGTTGTTATCTCGTCAAACAATGCCTAGATAATCTCTCCCTTAAATAAGCAGAGTTCAAATTCGCCTCAAAAGTCCGTCAAAGCATGTTCTAAGACTGACTAGGACCTAGATAAAGGTCATTATGCAGGAGCCCTCTCTAAGTAAGCATACACAACTCAATGCTATAGAACAATTCCCTCATCTAGTAAAGTCATTCAAATCATGATGCATAGATATACCAATTTATGAATATCAAGCTAAAATGGTCATCGGTTGAGCACCAAAATGAACAAAGACCAACAAAAACTTGATGAAAGTAATTTATTCAAACGACTTTAAATTTGAAAAACATAATTATTCCAATTAAATATTAAAGAAAGAATAGAGAAACACTCCAAGCTAAGGGAAGTTTGTTGAACAAATTTTCTCCTCATTCCACATCTTCAATACTCTCATCTTGAAAAGACGATAAGGAAATATCTTCCTCCAATCCTCTTCCTACCATAAAGGTTGCCGGTGGAGGTACTCTTCCAAATTTAGGCAAAGAATTATTCTTGACATTAGGCTTGTCCGGCTTAGGTAGCTTACCACTATCTATTAGATCTTAGATCTCATGCTTCAATCAATACATCTATCGGTCTCATGTCCTTGAGTCTGATGAAATTGACAAAAAGCGTTAGTATCAAATTTTAGTGGTATAGGATTTGGCAAAGTTCAAGGAGTCAAGGGTTGTAACAATCCCTTCTTTTGTAGCTTATTGAGAACCCAAGATAGCAGCTTCCCCAATTCTAAAAACTACCTCACTCCTCCTAGACCAGTGGCATTAACATCAATTTCCTTTTGCGTGCTTTGATTATCCGACTGGTAGTTCCCTTTCTCATTCCATCATGTTGAAAAGCGGTTCTTCTCCCTTTCCCACTCTTCGATTTGCAAGCCAGCTTGCAAAAGGTCTTTGAAGTCCCTTATAAGGGTGTGAGATAGCCTTTCATGGAGGTTGCGCAGGATGCCTCTGACTATCATCCTGATTTGGTTCAACTCATCAGGCCTCTTCTTGAGCAAAGTAGCCTTATTCCTCCATCTCTTCACATAGTCCATAAAATTCTCATTTGGCATTTGTCTAATGGACTCAACTTACATTAAGGTAACTTCTAGCTCGACATTGTACCCATATTGCTTAATGAAAGCCTTATACAATATGTCCCAATCTTTTAGAGTACCTTCCTCTAAGGTGGCGAACCAATTTCGGACAACAAGGTTCAATGAGAGCATGAAATATCTTAGAGTTTGAGCCTTAGTGGCTCGGGCAGACTGTATAGCAGTGATGTACTGCTTCACATGGAGATGAGGGTTTCTAGTACCATTGTACTTAGCGAAGGAAGGCATCTTGAACTTATAAGGGACCTCCTCATCTTGTTCAAACAATTTGTTGATCTCGGACATCTCTTCGGTTTTAAGCTTCTTCTCAAATTTCTTTTCTAAATCAGCAATCATCTTCTCAACATCAGAAGTTTCAGTCTTTTCAAAAGTTGTCTTCTCAACAAGCATTGGCTCCTTCTTTTTATCTTGAGGATCTTGGAAGTATTGAGTCCAGTCGTCTTCATCATCAACGACTACCTTATCATCATCAAAAGCCACTTCACCAACCTTAGCCTTCCCTTTGTCCTTTGACTTCTTAGTGCTAGCAGATACTTAGGCATTGCTCCCTAACATTGCAGTCATTTGACTTTTCATGATCTCAGCTAGGCCCCCCTTTAGTTCTTCCATCTTAGCATTAAGGGCGTCGTCCACTATTTTCTGAATTTTTTTGGGCTCCATTGCTTTTGGTGAAAAAGTAATTGAGTTGCTACTGGATTCTTCGTCACCGGCGTAAGTAGGGTTGTCATAGGCTTTTGAACTATTGTAATCCAGAGTTGTGAGCCAGAGAGGATCAATGTGTATGCATGTATGCACAAACAATAGACAAAGATATGTAGAATGTCCCTTCCAACCTTATAACTTCCACACACAGATGATGAGTCTCTTCTCTTAGGTATATGGTTAACAAAATACCAGCATGGGGTATCTTGTTTTCGAATAATTCCCTCAAATGATTCAATCAATAGTTATATTTTTAAAAATGGAAATCAGTTCATAATAATTTCCATTAATTAAACTTTAATCCATTGAATTCTCAACTAAAATAGCATTTATGCTATATTGGATTAAAACTAACTTAAGAGGTTTATTATAAATAGATTTCTCACTAGAAAAAGTAACTAATGATTCGTGCCAAAAATAAGCCCATGGTTAATAACTCTTAGTATAAACTAGGCTCATAATTGATTTTAGTATTTCGTAATTGACCTAAATAATTTGCAAGCTCTTTGTAAGAAAAGGTTGGATGAAATGCAAAAATAGTTTTTCTTGCAAAACCCATTGTAAAAAAGATTTTTAGAAAAAATAGATTTTTGACTTTGTATTTGAGTCATGAGAAAATAATTTTTTTTATTTATTTTCAGAAAAGTTTTATGTCCAAAGACCATCTTGAAAAGTTTTGAAAATAGCTTTGGTCTTTTGGATTTAGAGGGAAAAATTATTTGAGCTCGCAATGTAATTAGGTCATATTAGAAAAAGAACAAACCAAATAAGCCATGATTTAAACCAAGATAAATTAACCATAGTCAAACATCAAGCATTTGGGGTAAAAACCTAAGGAAAGTAACTAGGCCAATTACATGAGCTTTAGTCTTTGGGTTAAAAGGCTTAGGTTCCCATAGCAAGTATATACCAAAAGGTACAACGCTATGAGTGGTTATGCCATGCTCGATCTCCATACCTTGAGTGAAAGTATGGTATCCCTTACATAACACAACAGGGGTAACACGGGCGTCCTAACTCACGCACACGATGTAATCTAATATGATGCAATGTATAATATCATGATAAGAAAGAATAGAATAATATAAAGACCAACAGAATCAACTTCTCTTATTCCCAGTGGAGTTGCCACTGTGAGCGGTGATTTTCTCCCAGTGGAATGATTCTTGCGACTTCGGCACTATTTAGGATCGGGGCCTTAGAGAACACGGGCCTAAGCCCGGAGAAAATGGAGTCGCCACCCGGCTGGGCTGAGAAAAAGAAAGGGGTGGATGACTCGATTCCTAAGGAATCCCCAACCCCCTGATGGGTTTGAAAAGTTGGGTACGTGTGGGAAAGGTGAGAAATGGTCCTGCACTCCCACAACGCCCGGTTAATTGGAACTGACCTCCTTTGCAGGTCTTAAAATTATAAAATTCTTAAATATAATGATATTATCCATACTACATGCGATCATAAGAATAAATAAATAATTTATTAAAATTACAACAATGTCTAAACAAAACAAATAAATGGACACCCATCTGAGGATCGAAACATGTCCTTACATCATCTAATATCTAAAACTAAATAGGGCACCCACCGAAAGGTGAAAACGTGTCCTTTACATTGATCCAAAAACATTAAAATTAATTAAATTACATGATGCTCACAATAGGAGGTACCCAAAACATGGAAACATACCTCTTACAATGTTTTAAAACCAAAGCAAATCAATAAAAGTAACCAACCATTAATCATAAGTAAAATATTCATCCAGGACATGAAACATCAATAAAAATGTATAATAAACATTCATCTAATAAGGCAGTAAGTATATGAATTTAGGGTTTATGCATCATATAGGGTTTTTTTTGAATAAAATTAGGGTTATGTAGGTTTTATATTTAACAATTAGGATTTTGTATTATTGGATTAGTCAATTAAGAAACATTTAATGTAAAAGAAATAACTTGGCTACTGGATGTTTGAATTAAAGATTAGGTTTGAAATAAACTAGGGTTTGAATCTAAAGAATGGATATTTCAAATTTAGGGTTTTTGAAAATAATATTAAGGTTTAGGGTTTAAGTAAATAAAATTAAAGATCATGAAAATCGGATTAAGAGTTAGTTGTTTGGAAAGAACATGCTACTGTGAATTTTAGAAAAATAAAATTGATTATGATTTTGAGAAAATAGATTTATTGTTTTGTGGTTTTATAAAAGTGCAATTAGGGTTTTATGCTTCAAAAATTAGTTTAATGGGTATTAAGATATTAGGGTATTGAAAAATAATTTTTAGGGTTTTAGATAGAAACTAGATGATAAATAGAATAATTGATTAATGTGTTTTAAATAAAAATCCATCCATTGTATGTGTAGACCCTTAATTTTTGACCCAGTCGGGTCCAATATTTTTAAAATAGTCCAAAATAATTTTTGTGATATTTTAATTAAATAAAATTTATTTTAATATTTATTATTTAAAAATTTTAATAAAAATAAAAAAAGGTAATATTAGAAAAGTTAAAAATAAATAAATAAATAATCGGTAATGAAAGAATCAGCGACAAAAAATTTTGTCGCTGGTGAAATTGGCTTGGGCCAATTCGCTGTAGGAAAAACCTGCGATGAATTAGCCACAAGCCAATTCGCCGCAAGAAATTCCAGCGGCGAATTGCCCGGCTCACGCCCTAGCTCACACGAAACTCTCGCAATTCTCGTAGCTGGCCCGCCCGTAGCCGGCAGTAATTTTTGCCAGTGCAGTTTTTTCCAAAATCGAATTCTATTTGGTTTTTATTTCTTTTACTAAATGGTTTTTATTTCATTAGAAAATTAGATTTAGGTTTTGGTTTTTTTCCTATAAATACCACATTAAAACACACAGAAAGGGACTTTAGAACAAGACTTTTGATTTTGAAAAAAGAGAAAAACTCTTGAACTAAAATTTTCAACTGAACTTGGGACTCTTGAAATCTAGCGGCCAAAAGAAAACCCTAGCAAACAAGAAGAGATCCAAGACACAGCAACCAAAGGAGGTAGCAAGCAATCGTCTCTAGATTGCTTTGCTCAACCAAAACCAAATCTGAAGCAGGCAACAGCTTGGTTCAATTTCTTCAATTTGGTGGAGCATTCAAACGTAGGTAAATTGTTCTAAATTCAGTTTATTAAATCATTAATCATCTTCATCTTTCAAGCCATCATCACACTGCCTTAGTTATTTAATTCTTCCTTTAATTTAGTTTACACAGTAGCATAAATTAATTCATACAATACCTAAAGCCTTAATTAAAGTAAATAATAATATTATTCAAAATACAAATCTAAATTCTTAAACCCTAACTTATTCAAACCCTAACTCTTAATTAAATTCTGTTTTCGAACCTTCACATTAGTTTTTATAATTTTATTCATTGAGTTATTTTATTCTTTCAATAATTAGTTTGGCTTTCTATGTTTGTTTCACCTAAAAAAATATTTAAGTAGTTATTATAGCCAATATTAAAACCGCACTTAATTTTGATTACGGTAAAGCATCAAATCCTAAATTCAAAATCATAATTTGCAAAATCAAGGTTTCAAACCATAAAAGCCTAATATCTTAACCGTGAGTCCTACACCCTAATATCTTAAGGTTCCAAAACCCCTAATTTCATGATGTTAGCCTTAAACCGTAATTTTATTAAATAAAAACCTTACTACTTTCTTCAAACCATAAAACCCTATCAATTCCATTTTTTTAAAAACCCTCACAGTAGCCTAAATAATAATAACAATAATTCTAAAATCCCAAAACCCTAAATATTAATTAAATAACTCTAAATTGAGACATAAATCTAAATTTGTATCATTATTTGCTTTATTTAATTTTAGATTTGATTATGTAGTTTATTACATGTTTTGATGGTTGATTTATTTAATTTCAATGCTTGATTTATTTAATTTATCATGGATGGATATTTTCTTTATTAATATGATTATCATTTGTTTGTTTTAGTATTAAAATTGTAAGTGGTATGTTTCTACTTTATGGGTACCTCATTAGTTAAATTTTATGTAATTTAAATTGCTTTTATATTTTGGACCAATGTAAGGACATGTTTCCATCCTCGGATGGGTGTCCATTTATTTGTTTTATTTGGACATTGCTTTGATTTTAATATAATGATGCTTTATTTTAATTGTTGCATGTAATATGTATAATATTTTTATACTTAAGAATTTTATAATATTAAGAACTTGTGAGCGGTGATTTTTGCCCCCACTCCCGGTGGAATGGTTCTTGCGACTTCGGCACTGTTTAGGCTCGGAGCCTTAGAGAACACGGGCCTAAGCCCAAAGAAATTGGAGTCGCCACCCGGACGGGCCTGGAAAAAGAAAGGGGTAGATGACTTGATTTCTAAGGAATCCCCAATCCCGTAATGGGTTTGAAAAGTTGGGTACATTTGGGGAAGGTGAGAAATGGCCTAGCACCCCCACAACGCCCGGTTCATTGGAACCGGCCTCCTTTGCAGGTCTTAATATTATAAAATTCTTAAATATGACAATATTATCCATACTGCATACAACAATTAAAATAAAGCATTATATTAAAATAAAAGCAAGGTCCAAACAAAGCAAATAAATGGACACCCATCCGATGATGGAAACATGTCCTTACATCATCCATGTCTCAACTAAATAGGACACCCACCGAAAGGTGAAAACATGTCCTTTACATTGGTCTAAAATATAAAAACAATTTAAATTACATAATACTTAACTAATGAGGTACCCACAAAGTGGAAACATACCTCTTACAATTTTAACACTAAAACAAACAAATAATAATCATAATAATAAAGAAAATATCCATCCATGATAAATTAAATAAATCAAGCATTGAAATTAAATAAATCAACCATCAAAACATATAATAAACTACATAATCAAATCTAAAATTAAATAAAGCAAATAAAGATACAAATTTAGGTTTATGTCTCAATTTAGAGTTCTTTAATTAGAAAATAGGCCAATTAAATTTCCTGTGAGAAATCAAATAGCTTTTTACCTTATAGAAAGTATTTAATGGAGTTATTTGAAAGATTAAAATATCCTAGTGAATAAAATTATAAAAAGCTACTATGAAGATTTGAAAACAGAATTAGGATTTATGGTTTGAATAAATTAGGGTTTAGGTTTGTATTTTGAATAAAGATACTGTATTTTGAATAATCATAACAAAAAAAGTTAAACATAAAGACTTATAATACACAAATAAATATTGAACCGAGCCCATACAAGGGTCCTGCTAGCCAGTTAGCGGGTGAGGGTCAAGGGGGCAGCACCCTTTGCAGGGTCAAGGGGGCAGCGCCCCGGAAGATTTTAAAAATTGGCTTTTAGGAATGTATGTTTTGGTGATGAAAATTAAGATTTTAGGGTTTAAGATTTAAAAAATAGGGTTTCGAGATTGGAAGAAACTAATGTTATTTTTAAGAGAATAATGCTTACTGTGTGATTTTAGAAAGTAGAATTAATTAGGGTTAAAGCTTTTGATACTTGAAAAAAACAAGGCTACTGGATTTTTGAAATAGAGATTAGGTTAGGGTCTTAAAGTTTTGGAAGCAGAAGAGTAATTTAGGGTTTTTGAAGTTTTAGAAACAGAAGGATGATTTAGGGTTTTTGAAGTTTTAGAAATAGAAGGATGATTTAGGGTTTTTGAAGTTTTAAAGTTTTTGATCAAATTGTATGATGAAACAATTAATCCAATTTCATTGATGAAGCTACTGTAAAGAAATAAATAAAGAAAATAGAGATTCAAACCTTCGTTTGTTGGTTCCTCCACAATTGACTTCTATATGAACAATGACAAATGCAATGTTCTTGCGAGGAATTCGCCCAGGCCGATTCTCCTTCGGCGACGAAATTTTTTGTTGTTGATTTTTCTATTGTCGATTTTTTATTTATTCATTTATTTTTATTTATTTATTTTTAACTTTACTCATATTACCATTTTTATTTTTATTAAAAATTATAAATAATAAATACTAAAATAAATATTATTTAATTAAAAGACCAAAAAAATTTATTTTGGACTATAAAAAATATCAAACTAGACTAGATAAAAAATTAAGGGTATACAGACCTGCAAAAGAGGCCGGTTCCAATGAATCGGGCATTATGGGGTGCTAAGCCGTTTCTCACCTTCCCCACACGTACCCAACTTTCCGAACCCATTAGGGGGTTGGGGATTCCTTAGAAATCGAGTCATCCACCCTTTTCTTTTTCCCTGCCCGTCCGAGTGGCGACTGCATTTTCTTCGAGCTTAGGCCCATGTTCTCTAAGGTCCCGAGCCAAAACAGTGTCGAAGTCCCAAGAACCATTCCACCGGCAGTGGGGGCAAAAATCTTCGCTTACAGTATGCTTAAACAATTGATCAAATTAAATAATGAGGCTACTGAAAATATAAAAAGTTAAAAGAAACTCAAACCTCCATTGTTGGTTCCACCATAATTTTAATTCTGGTTGAAAAATAACAAAGACAGTGTGTGCTACCTTTTGATGGATTGTATGTTGTTTGCTGCTTCTTGATCCTTTAAGTTTGAGATTATGAATAAATTGCCAAAAAGAATTTCAATAGTTCTGATCCCAAAAGTCCTCAAAAATCCTGCTCCAAAATCCCTTTTCTGTGTGTTTTAATGTGGTATTTATAGGTAATTAAAATAAATAACCTAGTATGTTAAGGAAATTAAAAATTATTTTGGAAATAAATTGAAAAACATTGAAATTGGCATTGGGTGTAGTTTTGTCGCAGGTTTTACCTGCGGCGAATTGGCCCAAGCCAATTCGTCGCCAGCGGCTTTCGTAGTTGATTTTCTATTTTTTTATTTTTTCCGTTATTAAAATTAAATATTATAAGTAATATATATTATTAAAAATAAATATTATTTTATTAAAATAAATAATAAATATTAAAATTTCACAAAAATTATTTTGGATTGTTTAAAAATATGGGACTGGACTGGGTCAAAAATTAAGGGCTTGCAAGTATCAAGTCAGTGTCATTGTACCTCAGAACTTCATTTAACATGACAACCCTCGTTACCATACCAAACTCAGGAATCATTTATATTTAAGTCAAAACTGTTGCACTTCAGATAGGCACATACACATTAATTAGCCAAAGGTCTTATTAAGTTTAAATATTGTCTACCTCATATGCATGCTTATTCAAAAAATCTCCACTAATAGTCTCCACCTACTAAGAGAGATCAATAAGTCTTTAATAGGCTTGAAACGGGGTCCATAAGGGACATGGGTTAAATGAAGGCTATTTTTAGATTGGGACTGATGTGACATAGCTAACAAACCTTCTGGGCATCAATTTTATCTTCCGACTCCATGAAAATACAAAACTTGAATGTCCTTCTATCACTTGGCAGAATTCTTGATCTTTTCCTTTTATAAAAGCTCAGGACCATTATTCTGTCATTTTTCCCTTTAGAATATCAACTATCAAGACTTTAAAGATTGCGAACTTGGAGCTGTGTTGGATAAAATGAAAGATGGTCTTTCTCTTATTTCTTTGATTCTATTTGAGTCTTTGGTTGAACTAAACCAATTCAAGTCAATCTGCCCTTGTAAACTATATGGGAGTCTTATGTTGCTTGAGGTGAAAGGAACTCTATTGGCTTTCTAAATCACCCTTTTTGGTTTTTATTTTCTTTTTCTTTTCCTCTTATTTCTCTTTCTTTTTCTTTTTTTCTTTCTTTTAATTTTTTTTTATATTTTTTACTTTGTCCTAGCTCTAGGAGAGTCATCTCATACTATGCTTATGATAATGGATGAATGGAGTAGAGTGAGTCTACTTCAGGGAGGATGGATCCTTTATTACCCTAACTTTATCTCAATGGTGAAAGAGATCGGAGATATTAAATCTAGTTTATGTAAACTTTAACTATTTTTATGGTCTTCATAATACACACTTTCTTTGTTCTTATTTCCTCTTAGTAATTCAGTGATCATTAGACTTGTCAAGAGTGTAACAATAACTCAAGGTAGGTTATTGAGTTTGTTAGCCAATAAAAAGCAAGATAAAAACTTATGAAGGCCTGAGGGGATAAACTAAGGATTGATGTTAACATGATTGGATACTAGTTGTTGGCTGACCAAACAATGCCTAGATCATTTCTCCTTTAAATAAGCAAAGTTCAATTTTGCCTTGAAAGTTTGTCAAAGCATGTTCTAAGATTCACTAGGACCTAGACAAAGATAAGCACACAGGAGCCCTCTCTAAGTAAAGCATACACAGCTAATGCTATAGAACAACTCCATCACCTAGTAAAGTCATTCGAATTATAATGCATAGATACATTAATTTTTGAATATCAAGCTAGACTCATCATTGGTTGAACACCAAAATGAATAAAGACCAACACAAATTTAAGGAAAATGACTTATTCAAACAATCTTAATTTGAAAAAGATAATTGTTCCATAAAATACCAAAAAAATTAAACAAAAACAAAACAAGTTATGGGAAGTTTTATCGATTTGAAGTCAAAAGAGCTTTCTGTACTTGGACATATTAATGACCAAAACTAGTAACCCCTTCCTCAGCAATTTCTCCATTTATATCTTGAAAAAAATGAAATGACCAAAACTTTACATCAATCCTCCTTCTATCATGAAGGTTGCTAGTAATGGCACTCTTCTAAACTTAGGCAATGGATTACGTTTAGTGTTGGGCTTATCCGGCTTAGATTGCTTGCCACTATCGATCAAATATTGGATCTCATGCCTTAATCGAGAACATTTATCTATATCATGCCCTTGCATCTGATGGAATTGACAGAAGGCCTTGGCATAAAAATTTGATGGCAGAGGATCATGTAGTGGTTGAGGAGCCAATGGCTGTAATGGCCCTTTCTTCTGTAACTTGTTGAAAACCCAAGACAGAGGTTTCCCCAACTCTGAAAACTATCTTCTATTTGCTTGAACTATTATTGCATTGACATCTACCAACTTTTGCATACCCTGAATGCTAGACTAATAACTTTCCCTATCACTTATTCTTTCAGAAAAATAACTCTTCTCTCTTTCCCATTCTCCTATTTGCAAGCCAGCTTGGAGAAAATCTTTGAATTCCCTGATAGGGTGTGGGACATTCTATCATGAAGATTAGGCAAAATGTCTCTCACTATCATCCTAATCTGGTTGAATTCATCTGGCCTCTTCTTAAGTAGTGCAACCTTATTTCTCCACCTTTTCACATAGTCAACAAAATCCTCATTTTGTCTTTGTCTGATTGACTCAGCCTCCATCAAAGTAACTTTCAATTAAGCATTATACCTATATTGATGGATGAAGGCCTTATATAATGATTCCCAATTGTTCTAAGTACCATCCTCTAAGGTGTTTAACCAATTTAGCACAATAGGATCCAATGAGAGCATAAAGTACCTTAGAGTTTGAGCCTTAGTAGCTCAAGCAGAGTGCATAGAGTGATGTATTGCTTCACATGAAGATAAGGGTTGCTAGTTCCATCGAACATGGCAAAAGAAGGCATTTTTAACTTATAAGGGACTTCCTCATCTTATTCAAATAGTTTGTCCACTTCCAACATCTTTTCAGTCTTTAGCTTCTTTTCAAACTTCTTCTCTAGATCAACAACAATCTTTTCCACATCTGAAGTTTTAGTATTTTCCACTGTTGATTTCACCACAACCTTCGGCTCTTTCTTCTTATCTTAAGGATATTGGAAATACTGAGCCCAACCATCATCATCATCCATTATTACTTTGTCATCATCCATAGCTACTTCACCAACTTTAGCCTTTCCTTTGTCCTTCTACTTCTTAGTACTAACAGATGCTTCAGCAGTGCTCCCTACTAGTGTAGCCAATTAGCTTTTCATGGTCTCAGCCAGGACTCCCTTTAGTTCTTCCATCTTGGAGTTGAGTGCATCATCTACTATCTTTTGAACTTGCTCAGGATTAAATGCTTTTAGTGAGAAGCTGACTGAGTTGTTACTAGATTCTACATCATTACCATAGGTCTAATTGTCGTAGGCTTGTGAACTGCTGTACTCCAGAGCTATGAGCCAAAAAGGATCAATGACATGTAATGTAATGCATGGATGCACAAGTAACGCCCCCATACTCCATATAAGCACTATACATATACTTGGTATACATACAATGCGTATATGAAGTATAAGAGTGTCACTTTTAATTTCTATTTAAAAGTCTTTATCCAAGTTCAAGCAATATTATGTTCATTTAAGAAACATTTATAGTAATCATTATTCTTATAAAAATATAAAGCATAATGAAAAATCACACATGTATGCATCACCTTCTAGTTGGTCTCGAGACACTCTTACCCATCTCGTGGCATAGCAACTAAGCTTCTAGATCATTCGCATAAAAACCTGCGCGATTACAAAACCACGCTAAGCTAGAAAGCTTAGTAAGACAAATAAGCATTAAAATATACTTTACAAAATAATCATACCTCACGTTCTTAGCATTATGTTCTATAGTTCGCTTATCCCGTTTTTCCTTTCTCAAAACATTCTTCATATAATCCCACTAATCTCAGAAATTATACACATATCTATATACAACATTCACAATACAATACTTACCATTTCTATCTCATATACATATACATATACATCATTTTCAACAAATCACCCTTCTTTGGCATATCCAAAATTTCATGGAAACAATTCTCACATTTACATACATTTTACACATCATACAACATTTTCATAAACTCATATCTCAATAAAACACTTCAAGCCATATTCACTTTCAATATATCAATACACATATTACAAAGTCATATTTCATAACATCATTTTATTCACAATTCATCAACCATGAATCACATTTCCAATGAGGGCAGCCATAGATCTCTTTAGTCATATCTTTCAACATTTGCATATCACATATTTCAACAAAGACAGACTCGGGCCCAAACAACACACTAATATGTTATTCAAAGTTCAGAGTTACTGCTTTGGTCTATAATCACAATGATCAAGCCCGTAGGCAATATATCTCATATCTCTATCCATGGATCGTGTAACAGACCCAGTCTCTTGGACCATCAACTCAATAACTTGAGGAGATCCTTAACCCGGCAAGACTGTTACTAGTAACAGACCCAGTCTCTTGGACCATCAACCCGACTAAATCGAGAAGATCCTCAACCCGGCAAGACTGTTACTTTTCATATATTTCATATCAATAATTCATATAGTGTAACAGACCCAGTCTCTTGGACCTCAACTCACTCAAATTGAAGAGATCCTCAACCCGGCAAGACTGTTACCTTTTTCACATTTTCTAGGCATGCCGCCAAAACCAGAACTCTGAAATTTGAATCAACATATTAGACACAAAATCTTTTCATTCTCATTTCATTCTCAATTGAATTGCCATAGCCAATAACAATGGCTTCATATCTCATTTGAATCATTAGAGCCAATCACAATGACTTCACTTCATATTTTAATCATCATAGTCAATAACAATGACTTCACATCATTTTATAACATTTCACTATATAACACTTCATGATTCAAATGCACATTTATATCATCAATTAGGCAAACAAGCCTTAATCATAACATTAAGGTAATTCATCATCAATGATCACATGATATTTCACATTGTACATAACACGTCATTATTCGTATGCATCATTAATCTACATATAGCACAATACAATTCATAAAATTGACAATGCATAAAGCATAACATAGTTCATATAATATCAACATTATCATCAAATCATATTGATCAATTCAATTTATCACTCAACAATACATAAACAATGGCATTGCACAAACCTTTTTCCATGATCATTATATCTTCCACATTGCCTATACCATCATTGTTATATACAAAACAATTTACATTATACATTAATGTAGAATCTTCTATATACATTTGGTTGGATCATTATTGTTGCAAGTGTATGTAAGTACAAAAGACAATTGAAGATCCAACAATGTATGAAGAACAATTAACAAACACAAAAACTAACACCCTCAAGGGACACAGCCAAGCCTGTGGCCGTGTCTCTCAATTTAAACATCCAGTAGCCAACACGCCCAAGGGACACGGCCGTGTTCGTGGCCGTGTCACTCAACACCAATTCAAGCAGTAGCAAACACGGGCAATGGACACGGCCAAGCCAGTGGCCGTGTCTTTCAACACAACAATCCAGTACCGGACACGGGCAAGGAACACGGTCGTGTCTCTCAACACAATTCAGACAGTGGCGAACACGGGCAAGGGACACGGCCGTGTCAGTGGCCGTGTCTCTCCAAAATTCATTCAACACACTCAAATTTGCCCCAACTTGGCCGTGTCTCTCATGACTTGGCCGTGTCCTACAATAATTTAAAGACCAAACAATCGAAAATTCATCCAACTAAACCCCAAATCAACATTTCATCATTTTCCTTACAATTATCTCAACTCATCATCACTTAAATGTTAATTTTACACATTTATATACTTCAATCTCTTGTTATCATCCACTTACACACCAATCAAACCAAACATAACCCAAATCCAAAAGAAATCCAACAAAGGAAATAAAAACTTATAGATATAAGTATAATCAATAAATTCAACTCAAGAGATGATTACTTACTTGAATATGTTGCCAAATCTTCATCTCCATCTTCAATACTCTTAAATTCCTTTAATCCTTGGTGTAATTTGAAGCAAAATCATCTTTCTCTCTCTAGCTTCTCTCTCTCTCTCTCTCTCTCTCGTTCATTAAGAAAAGAAGACGAAGGAGAAGAAGAAAGAAAGATCTAGTTCTTTCTTTCATTCTTATCATATATATATATATATAATAATAATAATAATAATAATAATAACAATAATAATAATAATAATAATAATAATAACATTAATACCATTAAATCTCCACCACACACAATTCCTTTTGACTTTCTTCTTCTTTTCTCTTTCCTTCAATACACACATTGAATCCAAGTACAATAGTAACCCCAACACTTTTAGGGTATACTTTAGGATATTACAATTCTCTCCCCCTTAAGTAATTTCGTTCTCGAAATTATCCAATATAATATAACAACCCATTTAGCACAATTCACTATCGTAATTTTCATATGAAGATAATCATTTCTTACAATATAGTTTTATCAAATCTCATATCTTCTACTCTCCCCCTTAGAGCTAATCCTCTTCTCTAAAATTCATAATTCATCATTGTATAGGTATATATATATATATCTTTACATCTTATTACTTACTCAACGAAGCAATTTAGATAACTCATAACATCTCCAATACACTTTATCTTGTACTGGAGTCAGATTATCACTTTATCTCCTTAGAAATATTTTCTTAACTTTAATCTCAAAATTCATTAATTAATATCTTAACATTGTTTATTCCATTCTTACAATCACTTTCAAAATAAACATTTACCAAACCTCAATGAAAAACAATATCCTTACTATCTTTAGCTTGCTTCACACTTAATATAATTATTAATACAATACCTTTAAACTTACTTAATCGATAAACAATATTTCCTTTCTTCTCATCATGTACAAATGATATAATTCAATTTATTTATGTTTATTCATAAGCTAGAATATTACATCATACACATTTCCATTAAATTTTACACTTCTAGTACAACTGTACGTATTAAATCTCAACATTGACTCGCAACTATAGCAAACTTTAGACCAATAGATCTGTTTATCACAATATACTAACATTTCGATCTTATTTGTTTCAAGTCAACAATTAACTTAATGAAATTTATCATTAGATTTCACAATATATATATATAATATAATCTAATTTCATTAGGTCAAACTTATGTTCAAATTGTAATCTTGCCAAATTTATATATTCAATCAATAAGAATCATGCTTATACCTATAAATTTCATTGTTTCAATAATTATAGCATCATTTCTCATACTCATTCAAAATCTATCAATTTAACCAACAACTATATCTTTATAAACAACTCTTCCCCCAACCAAGTCAGTAATCCTAGTTCGGTTGCCCAACACATTGGGTCCGCATGGTTTCACAGGGGGCAGATAAGTCCGTTCATTTATCTTTTCACAATTCATTTTTCATAAACAATTAGGCGCTATACCTCAATTATAATTTATTTCTAACATCATTGTCAACCATCATGGTTTCTTATCATATCAAAATAATATACACACATATATCATCAACTATATTGAACATCTCATTATTCAATCATATCATTTTCAACATTATTGATATATACATAATAATTTACATTATTCATACTCCCATAAACTTTAAGTGCATTCACTTAATCACTTTACACTGTAAATGTATTCAGTATAACTTTCAATCAGAATTACAATTTCTTTCCTTATATTATATCTTCACTTCACTTATTATCATGATATTTATATAATTATTGTTCGATCTCACAATTCATAACTTAAAACATTATCACAATTCTCTTCCTTTACTTTACTTCTCATAATTATAATTAAATTTTTAACATCAAAATTATAAGATATAACTTCACCAATCATATCTTTTAACCATGTTTCTGATAGCATAATTATCAATCACTCTTGAGGTTTGTAAATCAATATTGTTCTTCTATTATTCGATTTCTAACCTTTACAATTATAATGCTAGATTGCATCACAAAACTTATATATATTCTCCAAGCTTTTCTTACACTAAGAATTAACACATTTTAATTCCATCTCCAAAACAATTGGTTTTTGGTGATTTGATCATCATTAACCCAACTCATGTTCAATAATATTACCCTTAACATTTTCTACTCCCAACCTTTAATCAGATACAAATCTTACACAAGTATCATTCATTACTCCATTTCCAATCCATCTCTTTTAAAATTTTCAAATACATAATTTCTTCCTTACAATTTCTTATTATACATTTATACATAAAACATTTTCACACTCAAATACTTGGAGTTCCAAAACATCTTATAATAGCCTCATTTAGTTATTGCTATAACAATTTCACTGTTCAATAATACCCAGATCCATTCTCACTTCTAATACCATTAAACATGTAATGGTATAAAATAATAAACATATTATATACACCTTCATAGGTCACATTCATATCGAAAAGTTCATTTCACAAATTCTCTTTATATAAACACATAATCATATAATTTAGTAAATTTCCCCTTTACATATAGTTTATACAAATTAATATTTATCACTTTTCTTTGACTATTATCATTCTCTTTTGTTTATCATAGCTTAAGTTATTCATTAACTTCAATAAATATACATACTCTACTTATAATATTATTTCACAAGAAGCTTAATCACATTTCCAATGTGATATCTCTCTTACATTTGTTTATAAATATCTTTAACACATCTTTCATAATCATTTTCATCCTTTCCATCAAATTACTTAAAGTAATTCATTTTCTTTTATTCCAAACCAAAACTATCAATCACATCTCATATATCTCATGTAATAAATACATTAAACTATCAATATTTCATTGATCTTCATCCACATTCCATGAAAACTATAAATTCCAATTTACTAATTTACTTAAACTTCAATTTATTCATCTCATACTCTTCATATTAACTTTAACACATCTTATATGCATACACCACAAAACAACATCAAAACATTTATGTTTCACAATTATTAAGCTCATTCTAAAGAAAATCTAAATATTTCATGTCTCCACCATTAACATGAGCTTTCACAATATTCAAACATATCATATTTCTATCATTGAAATCACCATGTTTGCATGAAAATAACAATACAAACAACACCCATATCACTTCGTATTTGACCAACATCATCTCTTTTTCCTATTAAACCAACCTTAACTTGACATATCCACACCTTACATTATCACACCAAATCTATACCAATTAACTCATTCAATATTTCACTGTACTCTTTGCATTCACATAATGTATCTTTCCACATTACCCATCCGACAATATTTCCTCTTTATAGAAATCCAAACATAAAGTTTAATGGAAAATGATTCAAATATTAGAGGAAAAATTAAATACTTTAATCTTAATTTGGTTCCAACTCATTTCCAACTTTACTCTTCTAGCCATTTCTTTATATATCAAACAGATATCAATTATCAAACTTTTTACTTATACCTTCCATATCATTTCTTTATATCACAATCACCTCTCTATTATCAACATTTCAAAATTTGCTTTCATATGAAATCTCATTTACACACTATCATTTATCTCATGTAATTCAAATATATCACAATTCACATAATGCCACGTTCGAGACCAACCTAGATGTGAATGCATATGCATGTCTTACCAATTGCATTTCAAAAATCTTCTTTTCAATTCTTAATTAACTCTTCAAAAATTTTTCTTTTAAATTTCACTTAGGCCGAGAATCTCGAACCTAAGCTCTGATACCAAAATAATTGTAACGCCCCCATACTCCATATAAGCACTATACATATACTTGGTATACATACAATGCGTATATGAAGTATAAGAGTGTCACTTTTAATTTCTATTTAAAAGTCTTTATCCAAGTTCAAGCAATATTATGTTCATTTAAGAAACATTTATAGTAATCATTATTCTTATAAAAATATAAAGCATAATGAAAAATCACACATGTATGCATCACCTTCTAGTTGGTCTCGAGACACTCTTACCCATCTCGTGGCATAGCAACTAAGCTTCTAGATCATTCGCATAAAAACCTGCGCGATTACAAAACCACGCTAAGCTAGAAAGCTTAGTAAGACAAATAAGCATTAAAATATACTTTACAAAATAATCATACCTCACGTTCTTAGCATTATGTTCTATAGTTCGCTTATCCCGTTTTTCCTTTCTCAAAACATTCTTCATATAATCCCACTAATCTCAGAAATTATACACATATCTATATACAACATTCACAATACAATACTTACCATTTCTATCTCATATACATATACATATACATCATTTTCAACAAATCACCCTTCTTTGGCATATCCAAAATTTCATGGAAACAATTCTCACATTTACATACATTTTACACATCATACAACATTTTCATAAACTCATATCTCAATAAAACACTTCAAGCCATATTCACTTTCAATATATCAATACACATATTACAAAGTCATATTTCATAACATCATTTTATTCACAATTCATCAACCATGAATCACATTTCCAATGAGGGCAGCTATAGATCTCTTTAGTCATATCTTTCAACATTTGCATATCACATATTTCAACAAAGACAGACTCGGGCCCAAACAACACACTAATATGTTATTCAAAGTTCAGAGTTACTGCTTTGGTCTATAATCACAATGATCAAGCCCGTAGGCAATATATCTCATATCTCTATCCATGGATCGTGTAACAGACCCAGTCTCTTGGACCATCAACTCAATAACTTGAGGAGATCCTCAACCCGGCAAGACTGTTACTAGTAACAGACCCAGTCTCTTGGACCATCAACCCAACTAAATCGAGAAGATCCTCAACCCGGCAAGACTGTTACTTTTCATATATTTCATATCAATAATACATATAGTGTAACAGACCCAGTCTCTTGGACCTCAACTCACTCAAATTGAAGAGATCCTCAACCCGGCAAGACTGTTACCTTTTTCACATTTTCTAGGCATGCCGCCAAAACCAGAACTCTGAAATTTGAATCAACATAGTAGACACAAAATCTTTTCATTCTCATTTCATTCTCAATTGAATTGCCATAACCAATAACAATGGCTTCATATCTCATTTGAATCATTAGAGCCAATCACAATGACTTCACTTCATATTTTAATCATCATAGTCAATAACAATGACTTCACATCATTTTATAACATTTCACTATATAACACTTCATTATTCAAATGCACATTTATATCATCAATTAGGCAAACAAGCCTTAATCATAACATTAAGGTAATTCATCATCAATGATCACATGATATTTCACATTGTACATAACACGTCATTATTCATATGCATCATTAATCTACATATAGCACAATACAATTCATAAAATTGACAATGCATAAAGCATAACATAGTTCATATAATATCAACATTATCATCAAATCATATTGATCAATTCAATTTATCACTCAACAATACATAAACAATGGCATTGCACAAACCTTTTTCCATGATCATTATATCTTCCACATTGCCTATACCATCATTGTTATATACAAAACAATTTACATTATACATTAATGTAGAATCTTCTATATACATTTGGTTGGATCATTATTGTTGCAAGTGTATGTAAGTACAAAAGACAATTGAAGATCCAACAATGTATGAAGAACAATTAACAAACACAAAAACTAACACCCTCAAGGGACACGGCCAAGCCTGTGGCCGTGTCTCTCAATTTAAACATCCAGTAGCCAACACGCCCAAGGGACACGGCCGTGTTCGTGGCCGTGTCACTCAACACCAATTCAAGCAGTAGCAAACACGGGCAATGGACACGGCCAAGCCAGTGGTCGTGTCTTTCAACACAACAATCCAGTACCGGACACGGGCAAGGAACACGGCCGTGTCTCTCAACACAATTCAGACAGTGGCGAACACGGGCAAGGGACACGGCCGTGTCAGTGGCCGTGTCTCTCCAAAATTCATTCAACACACTCAAATTTGCCCCAACTTGGCCGTGTCTCTCATGACTTGGCCGTGTCCTACAATAATTTAAAGACCAAACAATCGAAAATTCATCCAACTAAACCCCAAATCAACATTTCATCATTTTCCTTACAATTATCTCAACTCATCATCACTTAAATGTTAATTTTACACATTTATATACTTCAATCTCTTGTTATCATCCACTTACACACCAATCAAATCAAACATAACCCAAATCCAAAAGAAATCCAACTAAGGAAATAAAAACTTATAGATATAAGTATAATCAATAAATTCAACTCAAGAGATGATTACTTACTTGAATATGTTGCCAAATCTTCATCTCCATCTTCAATACTCTTAAATTCCTTTAATCCTTGGTGTAATTTGAAGCAAAATCATCTTTCTCTCTCTAGCTTCTCTCTCTCTCTCTCTCTCTCTCGTTCACTAAGAAAAGAAGACGAAGGAGAAGAAGAAAGAAAGATCTAGTTCTTTCTTTCATTCTTATCATATATATATATATATAATAATAATAATAATAATAATAACAATAATAATAATAATAATAATAATAATAATAATAACATTAATACCATTAAATCTCCACCACACACAATTCCTTTTGACTTTCTTCTTCTTTTCTCTTTCCTTCAATACACACATTGAATCCAAGTACAATAGTAACCTCAACACTTTTAGGGTATACTTTAGGATATTACAGCACAAGTAACAGATAAACAAAGATAATTAGCATGTTCCTTCCAACCTTATATCTTCCTCACTCGAATGACGAGTCTCTTTTCCTATGTATATGGCCAAGAAAATATGAACATGGGATATCTTATTTTTAAATAATTCACTCAAAGGATTTAACCAATAATTGTATTTTCAAACTTAGAAGTCAGTCCACGATAATTTCCATTAATTAAGTCTTAATCCACTGGTCCAACAAAAAAGATAGATTTTATGCTATACTGGATTAAAACTAAATTAATAGGTTTATGATAAATAGATTTTCCATTTTGAAAAGCAACTAATGGTTCATGCCACAAACAATCGCATGATTAATAATTCTTATTATAAATTAAGCCTACAATTGATTTTTAGTATTCCATAATTGACCAAAATAGTTGTAAGTCCATTTAAGAAAAAAATTTTGTAACTGAAGTGAAAAGTAGTTTTGAGCCGCTTTAAGAAAAATTGTAATTTGAAAATAGTTTAGTTTTCAAAGCCCGTTATAAAACTATTTTGTTTGAGAGAAATTGATTTTGGGCTTTGAGCTTGGGTTATGAGGTGAAAAAGAATTTTTGACCCATCTTTAAAAGTTTTATTTCGAAAGAACAAAAAGTTTTGAAAATGATTTTGGTCTTTTGGGACTAAAAGAAACCATTTTGGTCTTCAAACAGTAAATTATTTTTGGCTTCAAAATTACTTTGGGCTTACACCATAATTAAATCATATTAGAAAAAGAACAAACCAAATAGGTCAGGGTTCAAACCAAGATGTATCAATCATAGTCAAACAATAAGCATTTGGGTAAAAACCTAAGGAAAGTAACAAGGGCAATTACATGAGCTTTAATCTTTGGGTTGAAACTGTAACACCCCTATACCCCGTATACGTACACAGCATGCTTAAACGATCGTAATATACGTATACTGAATATAGAAATGCCACGTTATAATTAACAAATGACACATCCCCTTTTTAAAAACATAACCAAATTTAAATCATTTAAATTAAATGATAAAAGATAAAAGATAAAAGATTCATTTAAAAAGCAGCGGAAATAAATCAAATATTTTTAAATACAAATACATTAAGATCCAAATATTAAAAGACATGAAATATATACATGATTGGCAGCTCTTCTCTGATCTTTAAGTCCAAACTCAACTCTTCAGTGACTAGACTCACTTGGTCTCGAAGAACTCTCAGGTTCAACTCTGTTACCTGCGCGATGAACCACAATCGCGCTGAGCTAAAAGCTCAGTAATGCAACTCATACAAACATGATGCTCTAATGCAATGCACATATCAACATTATGCATTTCATAAACCATACATAATCTTATCAAATTTCATATTTGAACATTAGATCTTATTATTCAATTATTTCTTCATTCATAAATCATATTTACAGTTAAGACAGACACGGGCCCAAGACATACTAATATATTATTCAAAGTTCAGAGTTACTACTTTGATCCATATTGACACCTTGTGTCTAGCCCCGTAGGCAACATATATCATATCTCTATCCATGGATAGCGTAACAGACCCAGTCTCTTGGACCATCAACCCGACTAATCGAGGAGATCCTCAACCCGGCTAGACTGTTACTTGTTTTTGAGGTTTACGGGCCACCCATTTCACCTCAAAAACTTCACATTTTTCAATTGGAATTGGTTTACGGGCCACCCATTTCACCATCATTCCATAATCACATTTTTCAACTGGAATCGGCTTACGGGCCTCCCATTTCGCCTATCCAGTGATTCATAGGCATGCCGCCAAATACAGAACTCTGAAAATTGAATAGACATATTAGATACACAATGTTTTCATTTATCTCTTTATAAATTTCTTTCTCAATTCATTTCTCATTTGCATCACCATAGCCAACAATCATGGCCTCATATCTCATATGATCTCATATCACAATAAAGCAACTCTTCATAACATCATATCTTTCACATTACATTTCATCATCACATTTATCAATTCATTATTCACATGGATATAATTAATGGTATCTACACATATTTTTCATACTCATCACAACATTCACATATAATCAATTATGTCTCAATTCTCAATATCATATGAGTGTATGCAATAATGTATTTTAACTTATTTCAAACATGACCCACACAAAACTCTAAGCACTTACCTTTTAAGAATCTATCACCACTTGAGTTAGGGTAAATCACCTTCTTCACAACCTATTCTAAAAGAATGAGGAAACTCTTATAAGATCATAAGGTTAAGAATCAACTAGGGCAAACTCTAAACTTGACACGCTCACACACACGGGCGTGTCCCTGACCGTGCCCTAACTCCACAACACAGAAGCTATTACACGCTCAACAACACGGGCGTGTCACTGGGCGTGTAATATATACTGCCTCACACAAAACATCGACACGTCCAACATCATGAGCGTGCTCATGGCCGTGTAAATCCTCCAGAGTCACAGTAGCTACGACACGCTCAACAACACGGGCGTGTTAATGGCCGTGTCACAACTACTGCCTTACAGAACTAACGACACGCCTAAGGACCTGGACGTGCTCCTGGGCGTGTCAGGCCAAAAACCCAGATTCCGGCCAAGACAACACCACAACCAACAAATCACTTCTATCCACCAACATCCATCTCAAACAAACTTAACAAAACATACCCAAAAACCATCTCAAACTTACAACAACACCAAAACAAGCCAACACATGCATCAAACCCAAATCACAAACATCTTCCAAACTCTAAACACAACCACTTACTCTTTTCTCCAATCCAACCCCAAAATCCAAAACCTTTTAAACCCAATACTCTTAAACACAACATAATCAACCCAAACACATATATCCATCACCATACCAACTCACAAACCCAATCATAAACTCAAAACAACACAAGAAATCAAGAGAGAACTTACCAAGGATGAAGAACTCTTAAACTTTCCACTTGATCTCTTGAAAACTCTCTTCAATCTTGAACTTGGAAGGACAATTCTCTATCTTGCTCTCTTGTCTCTTTGTTAGCCGGCCAAAAAAAAAACAAAGGAAGGAGAAGAAGATGACCCACGGCAAAGGAAAAGAAAGAAGAAAAGAAAACCCAAAGTCAACCTCTTTTCCTTAAAACCCTCTCAACCAAGCAATATATTATTAAACAAATCCCATTTAATCTCTTCCACTCAAATAATTCCTTATTATTAAATTCAAAACACAAAATATCTTCTTCCACTTTCATTCTTTGACTTTCTCTTGACTTGTATATATGTTATATATATTCACATATATACAACATATAAACTCTCTCTTCACTTCCTTTCTCTTTCCAATTAAATACAAATACACTTAATCCAATAATAACAATAAATACTCCAATACTTCTAGGGTACATTTTGGGATATTACAATTCTCCCCATCTAAAAAGAAATTTCGTCCTTGAAATTACCTGATATTAAATCTGAAACAGTTCAGGATATTGGTCTAGCATCGCTTGCTCATTCTCCCAAGTTGATTCTTCTCTACCATGATTCTTCCAAAGAATCTTCACAATTGGCACTTTCTTATGTCTTAACTCTTTCATTCCATAAGCCAAAATAGCAACTGGTTCCTCTTCAATTGTCAGATCTGGATTCACCTCAATAGATTCCACTGATAACACATGAGATGAATCTGATCTGTATCTCCTCAACATAGAAACATGGAAAACATTATGGATCCTATCCAACTCAGGTGGCAAAGCAAGCCTATAAGCAACTGGCCCAACTCTTTCCAATACTTCATAAGGTCCAATGAAACGAGGACTCAGCTTCCCTTTTCGACCAAACCTCAAAATCTTTTTCCAAGGAGACACTTTCAAAAATACTTTATCTCCCACATTAAACTCTATGACTCTCCTCTTCAAATCTGAATAAGACTTCTGTCGGTCTGAAGCTGCTTTCAACCTATCTCGAATCACTTTCACTTTCTCCTCAGTTTCTTTAACCAAATTAGGACCAATTAACTTGCCTTCTCCAAGTTCATTCCAACATAGAGGCGTTCTACACCGTCTCCCATACAATGCTTCAAAAGGTGCCATTCTAATGCTGGACTGATGACTATTATTGTAAGCAAATTCCACAAGTGGCAAAAATTTGTCCCAACTACCAGAGAAATCAATGACACAGCTTCTCAACATATCCTCTATAATCTGTATCACTCTCTCCGACTGCCCATCTGTCTGCGGATGAAAAGCAGTACTAAAGTGTAATCGAGAACCCAAAGCACCATGTAAACTCTTCCAAAACCTTGAAGTAAACCGAGGATCTCGATCAGACACTAAAGAAATTGGGACACCATGCAACTTCACAATCTCTTGGATATACAACTCAGCCAACCTCTCGAGAGGATAATCCATCCGAACCGAAAGAAAATGAGCTGTCTTTGTCAACCTATCAACAATTACCCAAATAGCATCATGTTTCCTCTGAGTCAATGGCAAACCAGACACAAAATCCATTGTAACTCTTTCCCATTTCCATTCAGGCACTGATAACGGTCGAAGCAACCCTGTTGGAACTTGATGCTCGGCTTTAACCCTCTAACATGTGAGACATTTGGACACAAATTCCGCTATGTCTCTCTTCAAACCTGACCACCAGTAATGCTGTCTCAAATCATGATACATCTTTGTACTTCCCGGATGCATAGCAAAAACTGACTGGTGCGCTTCTTCCAAAATAATCTTCCTCAAACTAGCATCATCAGGTATACACAATCTGTTCTTAAACCAAAGACTCCCATCATTTCTCACACTAAAATCTCGGCTCTCTCCATTCTCGCAATCTGAAACAGTCTTCTGAACTTTCTCATCAACCAACTGAGCCTCTTTAATCAGATCTAACAATATCGGCCTCAACTGCAATTGTGCCAACAATGCACCATCATCACAAGATACAAAATTAGCATGCAACGCTCTCAACTCAACAAGCAACGAGAGCGAATAAACAGTCAAGCTTGCTACAGACTTCCGACTCAAGGCATCAGCCACAACATTTGCCTTACCCGGATGATAATCAATCAAACAGTCGTAGTCTTTAATCAATACCAACCATCGCCTCTGCCGAAGATTAAGCTCTTTCTGAACCCCCAAATATTTCAAACTTTTATGATCAGTGTAAATAAAACATTTCTCCCCATACAAATAATGTCGCCAAATCTTCAATGCAAACACAATGGCTGCTAACTCTAAATCATGGGTCGGATAATTAAGCTCATGCGGCTTCAATTGTCGAGAAGCATAAGCTATCACTTTACCTTCTTGCATCAAGACACAACCCAAACCACTATGTGAAGCATCACTGTAGATCACATATGGTTTATCTTCCACAGGTAAAGTGAGAACAGGTGCTTGAGTTAGCATATCTTTTAACTGATCAAAGCTAGCCTGACACTGGTCTGTCCACACAAATCTAACTCCCTTCCGAAGTAATCTGGTAAGTGGAGTGATTATCAAAGAAAATCCTTTCACAAAGCGTCGATAATAGCCTGCCAAACCCAGAAAACTTCTAACTTCTGTCACTGACTTTGGTGGACTCCAATTCATAACAGCTTCAACTTTACTCGGATCAACTCTAATGCCATTTGCTGAAACTATATGACCGAGAAAAGTCACTTGGTTAAGCCAAAATTCACACTTCGACAATTTAGCATACAATTGCTTCTCTCTCAAAATCTGCAACACAATCCGCAGATGCTTGTCATGCTCCTCCTCATTGCGCGAATACACCAAAATATCATCGATGAAAACCACTACAAACTGATCTAGATAGGGCCTAAACACCCTATTCATCAAATCCATGAAAGCTGCAGGTGCATTCGTCAACCCAAAAGGCATAACTAGAAACTCATAATGCCCATACCTTGTGCGAAAAGCTGTTTTAGGAACATCTTCAGCTCTGACCCTCAACTGATGGTACCCTGATCTCAAATCAATCTTGGAAAATACTGCTGCTCCCTTCAATTGATCAAAGAGATCATCAATTCTAGGCAAAGGATATTTATTCTTGATAGTCACTTTATTCAATTGCCTATAATCGATACACAATCTCATAGTACCATCCTTTTTCTTCACAAACAAAACAGGAGCTCCCCATGGTGAAACACTAGGGCGAACAAACCCTTTATCTAGCAACTCCTGCAACTGCACCTTCAACTCTCTCAATTCAACAGGTGCCATTCTATACGGAGTAATAGAGATAGGAGTGGTACCAGGCAACAATTCAATACTAAACTCCACCTCTCTCTCAGGAGGCAACCCTGGCAACTCCTCTGGAAACACATCTGGAAAATCTGCAACTGTGGGTATACCGTCAAGTCGAGAACCCACTACTCTAGTATCCACAACATGAGCAAAATAACCATCACACCCTTTTCTAATCAACCTCCTAGCTGCAACAGCTGAAACAAACAAAGATGCTAGCTGTCTCTGCTCACTGGATACCAACACAATTCTTCCATCCTTAGCTCTCAAAGTAACATACTTCTTTTGACAGTCTACTACAGCTTCATGTCTAGACAACCAGTCCATGCCTAGGATCAAATCATACTCTTTAAAAGGCATTTCAATCAGATCACCCAAGAACTCCTCACCCTGAACTACTACTGCACTATCTCAGTGCACCTTGCTAACAATCACACTATGCCCTAAAGGATTTGTCACCAACACATCAAATCCTAGGGATTCAACATGCAGTTCAGACGCAGGCAATATGGATGCACTAATATATGAATGAGTGGATCATGGATCAATCAAAGCAAGTACTGAAATACCAAATAAAGAGAAAGTACCAGCTATGACTGTTGAAGCATCTGGCTGCCTCTGCATCACATACATCCTCTGAGAAGAACCAGCCTCCTCTGGTCTACTCTCCCTGGATGTAGAACCTCCTCTAGGACTGAACCCAGATCTACCTCCTCTGCTGAAACTTCTGCCTCCTCTACCTCCCCTCATACTAGGTCGAGAAACTGCCGAATCTACTGACCTCTGCTCCTGTAACTCAGGACACTCTCTAACAAAATGATCAGGCGATCCACATCTATAGCATCCAGCTGATCCTCTAAACCTCTAACAAGCACCCCAATGGGTCTTACCACAATACTCACACATCGGTGAAGTGGATCTCTGAATCACTGAGGTCGGAATACTAGCCACTGAAACTGCTGGTCTCGATCTCTGCCTCTGAAACTGAACTGACCTACTAGCTGGCCTCTGACTCCTACTGGTCCTGGGAACAAAACTTCCCCTGCCTCTCTTCACAAATGAAGACCCTGCCTCAAACTGGGGTCTCCTAACCTTGGTCTCTTCCTCTGTAGCAACTACTGCAATACCCTGAGCTCTCTCTACACTCCTAGCTGCTGCCACAAGCTGGGAAAAATCATGATATCTAGAACCAGCCACATGACACATAAGAGAGGGCCTCAATCCCTGCTCAAATCTCCTGCATCTATCTATCTCATCCGATATAATGCCCCCAGCATAATGGCTCAACCGAATGAACTCAACCTCATACTCAGTTACTGTCCTGAAGTCTTGCTTCAAACTCAAGAATTCCATCTTCTTCACATCTTTATACTCCCTCGGAGTATACTTCAACTCAAACTCCCTAAGAAAGTCCGCATAGGACAAGGTAGGTGGATCATCCATAGCATGAGGCACTGTCTTCCACCAGTCATATGCATCCTTCTGCAACAATGATCTAGCATAGTCAAATCTTTCTTCTGGAGTGGCCTGTAACTGAACAAATATCCTCTGTATCTTATCTAGCCACTGTTCAGCTACAGCTGGATCAATAGTACCCAAGAAATCCTCTGCTCCAAATTTCCTTAATTTGTCATATTGTCTCACCGACACCTGAGGCTGGGGTGGTGGTGGTGGCTGTACTGGGGCTTGCCTCATCAATTCCATCATATGCCTAAACCAAACTGGCGGAACCTCCTCACCAGCTGATCTCCCTGGCACAGAAACAGGTACCTCACCAGCACTATCCACTCTAGCTCCCTCTCTAACCTCATCCGGAGCTATACTCTCCGCACTACCCTCAACTGACTGACGCAAGTGAGAATCCATCACAACCTATATCTGCAAATACAGCAGAATACACCTTATTAAAGATCAGAGACTGCCAATATCAAGTATATATCTTATTCAAAAACCAACTTTTAAAATCAATATATCCTTTTTCCTTACAATATACCTAGGTTGAGAATCTCAAACCTAAGCTCTGATACCAAAACAATTGTAACACCCCTATACCCCATATACGTACACAGCACGCTTATACGATCGTAATATACGTATACTGAATATATAGAAATGCCACGTTATAATTAACAAATGACACATCCCCTTTTTAAAAACATAACCAAATTTAAATCATTTGAATTAAATGATAAAAGATAAAAGATAAAAGATAAAATATTCATTTAAAAAGCAGCGGAAATAAATCAAATATTTTTAAATACAAATACATTAAGATCCAAATATTAAAAGACATGAAATATATACATGATTGGCAGCTCTTCTCTGATCTTTAAGTCCAAACTCAACTCTTCAGTGACTAGACTCACTTGGTCTCGAAGAACTCTCAGGTTCAACTCTGTTACCTGCGCGATGAACCACAATCGCGCTGAGCTAAAAGCTCAGTAATGCAACTCATACAAACATGATGCTCTAATGCAATGCACATATCAACATTATGCATTTCATAAACCATACATAATCTTATCACATTTCATATTTGAACATTAGATCTTATTATTCAATTATTTCTTCATTCATAAATCATATTTACAATTAAGACAGACACGGGACCAAGACATACTAATATATTATTCAAAGTTCAGAGTTACTGCTTTGATCCATATTGACACCTTGTGTCTAGCCCCGTAGGCAACATATATCATATCTCTATCCATGGATAGCGTAACAGACCCAGTCTCTTGGACCATCAACCCGACTAATCGAGGAGATCCTCAACCCGGCTAGACTATTACTTGTTTTTGAGGTTTACGGGCCACCCATTTCACCTCAAAAACTTCACATTTTTCAATTGGAATTGGTTTACGGGCCACCCATTTCACCATCATTCCATAATCACATTTTTCAACTGGAATCGGCTTACGGGCCTCCCATTTCGCCTATCCAGTGATTCATAGGCATGCCGCCAAATACAGAACTCTGAAAATTGAATAGACATATTAGATACACAATGTTTTCATTTATCTCTTTATAAATTTCTTTCTCAATTCATTTCTCATTTGCATCACCATAGCCAACAATCATGGCCTCATATCTCATATGATCTCATATCACAATAAAGCAACTCTTCATAACATCATATCTTTCACATTACATTTCATCATCACATTTATCAATTCATTATTCACATGGATATAATTAATGGTATCAACACATATTTTTCATACTCATCACAACATTCACATATAATCAATTATGTCTCAATTCTCAATATCATATGAGTGTATGCAATAATGTATTTTAACTTATTTCAAACATGACCCACACAAAACTCTAAGCACTTACCTTTCAAGAATCTATCACCACTTGAGTTAGGGTAAATCACCTTCTTCACAACCTATTCTAAAAGAATGAGGAAACTCTTATAAGATCATAAGGTTAAGAATCAACTAGGGCAAACTCTAAACTTGACACGCTCACACACACGGGCGTGTCCCTGACCGTGCCCTAACTCCACAACACAGAAGCTATTACACGCTCAACAACATGGGCGTGTCACTGGGCGTGTAATATATACTGCCTCACACAAAACATCGACACGTCCAACATCATGAGTGTGCTCATGGCCGTGTAAATCCTCCAAAGTCACAGTAGCTACGACACGCTCAACAACACGGGCGTGTTAATGGCCGTGTCACAACTACTGCCTTACAGAACTAACGACACGCCTAAGGACCTAGACGTGCTCCTGGGCGTGTTAGGCCAAAAACCCATATTCCGGCCAAGACAACACCACAACCAACAAATCACTTCTATCCACCAACATCCATCTCAAACAAACTTAACAAAACATACCCAAAAACCATCTCAAACTTACAACAACACCAAAACAAGCCAACACATGCATCAAACCCAAATCACAAACATCTTCCAAACTCTAAACACAACCACTTACTCTTTTCTCCAATCCAACCCCAAAATCCAAAACCATTTAAACCCAATACTCTTAAACACAACATAATCAACCCAAACACATATATCCATCACCATACCAACTCACAAACCCAATCATAAACTCAAAACAACACAAGAAATCAAGAGAGAACTTACCAAGGATAAAGAACTCTTAAACTTTCCACTTGATCTCTTGAAAACTCTCTTCAATCTTGAACTTGGAAGGACAATTCTCTATCTTGCTCTCTTGTCTCTTTGTTAGCCGGCCAAAACAAAAACAAAGGAAGGAGAAGAAGATGACCCACGGCAAAGGAAAAGAAAGAAGAAAAGAAAACCCAAAGTCAACCTCTTTTCCTTAAAACCCTCTCAACCAAGCAATATATTATTAAACAAATCCCATTTAATCTCTTCCACTCAAATAATTCCTTATTATTAAATTCAAAACACAAAATATCTTCTTCCACTTTCATTCTTTGACTTTCTCTTGACTTGTATATATGTTATATATATTCACATATATACAACATATAAACTCTCTCTTCACTTCCTTTCTCTTTCCAATTAAATACAAATACACTTAATCCAATAATAACAATAAATACTCCAATACTTCTAGGGTACATTTTGGGATATTACAGAAACGTTTAGGCTCCCATAGCAAGTATATACCAAATGGTACGAGGCTATGAGTGGTCATGCCATGTTCAATCTCCATACTCCCACTCTCAGTGAAATGGTTCTGATGACTTTGACACTGTTAGGCTCAGGGCCTTAGAGAATACGAGCCTAAACCCGGAGAATATGGAGTCGCCACCCGGACGGGCCTGGAATCCCTAACATCCTAATGGGTTCAAAAAATTGGATAAGTATGGGGAAGGAGAGAAGCGGCCCAGCACCCCCATAATGCCTAGTTCATTGGAACCGACCTCCTTTTCAGGCCTAAATATTATTGAATTCTTAAGTTTTATAATATTATCCATACTACGTGCAAATTAAAATAAGTAAATATCATTGTATTAAAACCAAAACAAGTTCAAAAAAATAATAAATGGGCACCCATACAAGATGGAAACATGCCCTTACAAATGTCCAAATATCTATGAAGAAAATAAAATAGGACACCCACCAAAAGGTGAAAAAGTGTTGCTTACAATTATCAAAAAATCTTTAAATATATTAAACTACATAAATAAAAAATTAAGCAAATAAGGGAACTACGAGTGGAAACATGCCTTTTACATCCTTAAAATCCAAATAATAAAATAAATATTAACATAGTTCAATCATTCATAAGAAAATATGTGATCTAAGCATATAGTTTAATCATCACAAAAATTAAAAAAAATTAAAGTTTAATGAAAGGAAATTAAGGTTAATCACAAAGACTTATAGTCCATAAATAAATATTAACCCTATCGATAAGGGATCCCATACGGTGGTCCCGCTAACATTAAATTTGATAGCGTACGGTAGGGGTCAAGGGGCAGTATCCCCAAAAGGTATACAATTTATAGGATATGGTTTTGTTAGGAAATCAGGGTTTCTATGTAAGTTAGGGTATTAGGAATTGAATTGAGGCTCAAGGCTACTACTTTGGTTTTAGTAAACAAATATACTATTTTGAATTGAGAAAACAACATTAGGGTTTTATGGTTTTTAGAAACAATATTAGGGTTCTGGATATTCAAAAGACAAGATTAAGGTTTTGATTTGAACTTGGTTACTATAAAAACCTAGGGTAACCGTAACATTAATTTTGATAAATAATTATACATGACATGTTCTTATGAACAACTACTAGAAGAAGCAAATTTAATTATACAACCTACTGTGAATTATAAAAACAAACATCCACTAATCATATTTCAAATAAAATTGATATGAATAAAAAATAATGAATATAACCTACTGGCACTAATTTAAATAAAGAATAAACACATTCGATATTCAAAACCATCAATCTAAGCATCTTATGTTGAGTTTAAATGAATTAAATTTAGAATGCACCTTAGTTTGTTGGCTCCACTAAAATCAAACGTTGATCAAACTTCTACTTATAATGATTTGGAAATCTGGCTGAGCAGAAACAAAGACAATATTCTACTGCATTTGGGGTGTATTATTTCTATGGGCTGTATTGTTTCTATGTATCTTTGATTACTTCTGGTAATAGTTTCTTCTAGGTTTTTTTGAATTAATTCTCTACTGTTTCCTCCTCTTTTAATCACTCTCGCTCCCTATATTTATAGAAAAAATTAGGTTAAACTCTTAAAACTGAGTCTCAGCTTCATATCTAAGCATGGCTCCCTTCTGACGCATATTGAATTAAAATCTTTTAAATTTAAGTAAAACTACAACCATATCGGATTAAAACAAAATAAACTCAACATGAAGCTATGTCTATATCAAATTAAAATAAAATTAATTCGATATGGACCATAATAAGAAGTCCCAATTTGTTATGGAATGGTCCATATTGAATTAAAATTTGTTTAATTTAATATGAACCAATTCCATATCGAATTGGATCGAATTGGAAGGCCAATTCCATATGTCCACTTCTAATTGAATATCGAAGTGGTCCATATCGAATTGGAAAGCAACCAATTCGATATGGACCCTGTCCGTATCGAATTGGACACCCCAAATTCAATTTAAACCAAAACCAAACTGTAGACCATTAATTTTTTACCAAGTCCAATCCAATATTTTAAAACAAGTCCAAAAATAATTTTTATAATTTATTTCAATAATAATATATTATTTAATGTTTAAAATATTTATTTTTAATAATAAAAATAAAAATAAATGAAAAATAAAAAAAATAAATTGAACGAATCGGTGGACGATGCGTGGTAGCGGCAGCGGCTGCTTGTGTGGCAAGCCAATTCGCCGCAGGCTTCTCAGGACAAGCCTGCGGTGAATCTCACCTCGTCTCACTCGCAGACGCAAGATTTTCCTCACCCAGCAACAATTCTCACCTCACCTCCCCTACAGACATAGCAGCTGGCCCGTGCTCGCCCAGCCCAGGTGCCAGTAACCCAATTCCTCACAGTAATTGGCCAGCAGCCTGTGGCAGCCCGCGCGTGCTGCTGATTTTGCCAAAAACCTTATCAACCTCAGTTTAATTTATTTCCTTAACAATTTTTATTTTTCATTAACAGTTTGTATTTCCTTATCATAATACCATTAGTTTTTTTTTTATTTTCCTATAAATAAAACTTTACAACAATTATAGAGGGACTTTAGGATGGTTTTCTTTTCAGAGGACTTTTGCTTTTAGCTTAGAATTAGGATTTTGAGAGAATTAAACAAAAGGAAGACTTTTGAGTTTTTGGCTGAGACTATTAGGACAGCACAAATATTCAAGGATTAATCAAGGACTTGGGAAATTTATTTAGACGGGACTTTTGTTCTTTTTTTTTTGGCTAAGACTCTGGAAAAGTCAGTAACTAAACTTCATTAACAAACAAACCCTAGCAAGTTTCATGAACAAAGGAGATAGAGAGGATGATAGACAAAGAAGATCAAAGACACACAAACCTTACAAAGGCAGTGCACTCGCTATCTTGAAAAAGCTCACCAAGAATTTTCATCTAACGATTTTGGTGGAGCCAACAAATGAAGGTACATCTTTAAATTTATTCAAATAAATCATATTAAGTTTTAGCTATTATTAATATCTTTCATGCAAAGCTAACCGGCTAGAGGGACCGCCGTATGGGCTCGTGGATGGTGAGCGGGGATTTTCACCCCCACTTTCAATGGATGGTTCTTTTGACTTCGGTACTATTTAGGCTCAGGGCCTTAGAGAACACGAGCCTAAGCCCGGAGAAAATGGAGTGCCACCCAGATGGGCTGAAAAAATAGAAAGGGGTGGATGACTTGATTCCTAAGGAATCCCCAACCCCCTAATGGGTTTGGAAAGTTAGGTACGTGTGGAAAAGGTGAAAAATGGCCCAGCACCCCCACAACGCTCGGTTCATTGGAACAGGCCCCCTTTTCAGGTCCCAATATTATAAAATTCTTAATTAATACATTATTATCCATACTACATACAAATTAATAGAATGAATCATGGCAAGGTCCAAACAAAACAAATAAATGGACACCCATCCAAGGATGGAAAGATGTCCTTACATCATCCAATGTCTAAAACTAAATAGGACACCAGCCAAAAGGTAGAAACATGTTCTTTACATTAATCCCAAAACTAGAACATAAGTTAAATTGCATGATGCTTAATACATGAGGTACCTAAAATATGGAAACATACCTCTTACAATATTTTGAAACCAAAGCAAATCAATAAAAACAACAACCAACCATTCATCATAAATAAATCATTCATTGAAGACATAAATCAAAGATATAAATAAATCATTAATCAAACTATATAATAAATACTCACTTAATAATGAAACAAATAAAGATGCAAATTTAGGTTTATGTATTAACTTAGGGTTTCTTATATAACATTTAGGGTTTTGGAATTTATATCTAAAAGCTAGGGTTTTGGAATCTTAAAGAACTAATATTGTTGTTAGGTTTATTATTTTTAAGAAGAATTATGCTACTGTGTAATTAAAATTAGACTTTATGATTTAAGCAAATAAGGTAAAAACCTATGAAAATAAGATTAAAACTTAAATATTTAAAAAGAAATAGCTACTGTGATGATTAAATTAAAAAAAATAAGTGATTATGGTTTTAAAATGGATTAAGGTTTGAATTAAATTGGGGTTTGGATTTCTAAGAAAACTAACACTATTATATTTTATTTTTGAAAAGAGAATGGCTACTGTGAAAGTTTTGAAAAAATGATTTAATTAGGGTATTACAATTTTAAATGGTTTGTAGTTTTGATTAAAAAAAAACTAAACTACTGTAATAATTAAAATAACAAAATAGCTACTATATAAAATTTTCGTTTTAACAAAAACTAATTGGTGGCTACTTATGGACCATTAATTTTTTACCCAGTCCAGTCCGATATTTTTAAACAGTCCAAAATAATTTTTATGGAATTTTAATATTTATTATTTTAAACTAAATAATATTTATTTTAATAATATTTATTACTTATAATATTTATTTTTAATAATGAAAATAAAAAATAAAATAGATAAAAATAATAAAATAATAAAAAATCAACGACGGCAGAATCGGTGACGAATTGGCTTAGGCCAATTCGCCGCATCAATGCTTACGGCAAATTGGCTGTAGGTGTAATATCCCAAATGATACCATAAAATTTTGGAATGCTTATTTGTGAGAATTGGATTAAATAATTTAAAGTGTATATATGACTAATGGAATAAGAGGAAGCAGTGTATATGCTTTGTATATGAAGAGATATATATATCATGTAACACCCTTATACCCCGTATACGTACACAACATGCTAATATGATCGTAATATACGTATATTGAATATAGAAATGCTATGGTATACTTAACAAATGAATCATCCCTTTACAAAAAATGAACAAATTTAAATCATTTAAAAGAAGTTATAAAGACCAAAGATAAAATATTTATTTAAAAGCAGCGGAAAATATAACAATTATTTACAAATACTTATACATTAAAACTCAAGATTTATAAAACATAAGGTATATACATGTTTGGCAGTCTATCTTCGATCTTTAAGCTTCACTATCACCACCTCAAGATCTAGCCTCTACTAGGCCTAGAGGAATTCTCCGGTTCTTCCCTGTTACCTGCGCGATAAATCATAATCGCGCTAAGCCAATGGCTTAGTGATACAAACCATAATAATAATGTGTTGCAATGCAATGTCAATATAACATGTTCAAACATCATATTCTATACATAAGAATATCACCTTTCAAAATCTTACATTGAATCTCATTATTCATTAGTTTCACCATTCATAAATCACATTTAAACAAAGACAAGCATGGGCCCAAAAGACACTAATATGCCATTCAACTTTCAGAGTTAATATTTTGGTTTAATTATCACATTTATCATTATCATTATCCCAACTAGGCTTCAAGGATTTAGGTTCAACCAAGCTTCAAGGGGAACAAAGCATGCTAAGTATCAACCCAACTTGGCTTCAAGAACCAAACCCAACCTAGCTTCAAGGGTTGTAACATCTCAATTAGGCTTCAAGGACTAGACCCAACCAAGCTTCAAGGGGAGTAAAACATGTTAAACTTCAACCCAACTTGGCTTCAAGGATCAAGCCCAACCTAACTTCAGGAGATTGTTACTATAGGCATGCCACCAACAACAAACTCTGAAAATGGAATAACACATTAGCCACACAATTCATTTATTATTTCATTATCATTTTTATTCTCAATTCTCATTATCATGTAGGCAAACATGCCCCACTTATCTCAATTGAATCATCATAGCCAATCACAATGGCTTCACATCTCATTTGAATCATGATCATCATAGCCAATCACAATGGCCTCATATCTTATCATGTCTCAATTCACATTATAATACTTCATTATTCAAGTATACATAATCAATTATATTGAACATCATCATATAGGCATACATGCCTCAATTATCTCAATTCACATTATGCAAAACATAACATTATTAATGTGCATCAACAATGCAATAGATTACTTAGCACATTTATAACCAAATGTGTTAAGTCTCAAGATCATATAATGTATGCAATAATGTATGGTTTGTACTTACCTTAGGAACAACTCACACCAATTTACAACTTTACTTTTCCAAAACTTCTTCACCACTTAGGTTAAGGCAAACCAATCTCTTCACAACCTAATCCAAAAGAAATAGTACACATGAGATGCAAAACTCCACACATGACACGCTCAACAACACGGGCGTGTCCCTGACCGTGCCCTAAACTCACAACACAGAAGCTTTGACACGCTCAGAACCACGGGCGTGTCACCGAACGTGTAATACATTCTGTCTCACAGAAACATTGACACGTCCAACAACATGGGTATGTTCATGGCCGTGCCAATTCCTCACCAACACAGTAGCTATGACACGCTCATTGACATGGGCGTGTCACTGGACGTGTCAATACTACTACTACACAGAAGCTGTGACACGCTCAGTGACATGGGTGTGTCACTGCTTGTGTCACCCATCCAAAAACACAGAACAATTGACACGCCTAAAACCTGATCATGCTCATGGGCGTGTCAGGCAAAAAATACAGATTTCGGCCACAACAACACTTAATTCAACAAATCACTTCCTTTCACCAAAATTCACTTCAAACAAACATAGCTCAACATACCCAAGAACCATAACAAACTTGCAAAAACACCAAAACCACCAAAAACATACATCCAACACAAATCAAAATCATCACCACAAACCTAAAACACACCTACAACACTACCTCTTCCAACAAACTTACTCTTTTCTTCAATCTAAACTCAAAAATCCAAAAATCAAATGAATCAAACACTCTTAAACACAACACAATCAAAACACACTCCTGTCATCAACAACAATCCTTCAAACTCAAACATAACTCCAACATAAACAAGAGAAATCAAGAGAGAACTTACCAAAGTTGATGATAGTTCACAAATTTCAATGTATTCCCTTGAATCTTCCTTTAATTTGAGCTTGGATCACAAAACTCACTCTCTCTCTCTCTTTCTTTAGATGGCCAGCCAACAAAAGGAAAGGGAAAGAAATGAGAAAGAAAATGAAAACCAAAGTCAAATAATCCTCTCTTTAAACCTCCTCCAAGCAATTATAATATTAAATAATCCAAATTAATCTCTTCCATTCGTTTAAATTTCCCATTTTCCACTAATTAACTTAATTAATTAAAATAACTAAATATCTTCTTCCTTTGACCATCACAATTGACTTGTATATATGTTGTATATATTTCCATATACATAACATATACACTTCCCTTTTAAATTTCTCTTCTCTTTAAAATTTAACATATACATTCAATACAATTATAACAATAATATCAAAACTTCTAGGGCATACTTTGGGATAGTACATATTATATACAAGTTAAGGGGTTTTATAAGTCAAAAGAGATATTTTGATTATTTAAATGGATTTGTTTAATGTTAGTGGAAGATGATGTAGTGGATTTAATATTATATTGTTTAATTGTATGGTGGAGAGTGATTTGAGGAGAGAGTGGGTGTTTAAGTGGTTGACTTTCTTTCTTTCTTTCTTTCTTTTCTTTTTCTTTCATCTTCATCTTCTTCTTTCCTTCTAGTGAGCCGACCACCCTTGTCAACCAAAGGAAAATAGATTTTGTTGCTTCCAAGCTCAAGAGATTGAAGGATTTCAAGAGATCAAGTTGGAGCTTTAAGGATTTTCTTTATTTTTGGTAAGTTTCCAACTTGTTTCTTCGTTTTCTTTTGAGTTTGTGTTCTTGGGTTTGTTGGATGGTTGATGTAGATGTGTTATGGTTATTTTGTTGTGTTTGAAGTGTTTTGTCTTGGTAAGTTTGATTTTTGGGTTTGGATTGAAGAGAAAAAGGGCCGAGTTTGGTGAAAGAGGCAAGTGTGTGGATTTTATGATTTTTGAGTTTTGAATATGGTGGTGTTTGTGTTTGATGTTTGTAATTGAGTTGTTTTAAGGTTTACTCAAGTATTATTGGGTTGTTGATGATTTTGATTGAGTTTGTGTGTTGTTGATATGGTCATTGGAAGATGTTTGTGGGTTGTGGCTTTGTTGGTGTCAATTTCAGGGTTTTTGGCTTGACACGCCCAGGAACACGGCCATGTCTTTAGGCATGTCATTGGTTCTATTTTCTGGGTTGGTGACATGAGTAGTGATACGCCCATGTCACTGAGCGTGTCACAGCTTCTATGTTGTAGCAGCATTGACACGGCCAGTGACACGCCTATTCACTGAGCGTGTCATAGCTACTATGTTGTTGGTTGATTGACACATCCAGTGACACGCCCATGTCGCTGAGCGTGTCATAGCTTCTGTGTTGGAGGATGATTGACACAGCTAGTAAAAACGCCCATGTCACTGAGCGTGTCAAAGCTTTTGTGTTGTGGGTTTAGGGCACGGTCAGGGACACGCCCGTGTTGTTGAGCATGTCAAGTGTAGAGTTTGCCCTAGATAGTTCTTTTCCTTATTTTCTTATGTGTATCACTAAGTGAGTGTTGTTAATCACCTTTGGATTAGATTTTTGAAGAGATTTGAGCCTCCTTAATTCAAGTGTTGAGAGTTATCTTGGAAGAGGAGTTGATAGAGTGGTGTTGTTGCTCTTAGAGATAAGTACAAACTTTGAATGATTGCATACATTTACATGACATTGAGACTTAACACATTTAGTTGAGAAATGTGTTAAGTTACTTGATACATCGTTGATGAATGAGTTATATGGTATGATATGTATAATGTGAATTATGTTGTTGTATCAAAGCAATTGAGTAATGTGTTATAAATGAAAGGAAATGTGGAATAACATGATGAGATATATGAAAATATAATGCAACCAATCAATATTGATATAAAAGAGAATAATGAGAAAAGATGAGAAAATGATGATATAATAAGGCTATGAGCCTAGTTTGATTATGAGAAATGAAATGAGAAATGAATTGTGAAAGAGATTGATAATGAGATAAATGAATTATTTGTGTGCCTAGTATGTTATTCAATTTTCAGAGTTCTAGGTTTGGCGGCATGCCTATGAATTGCTGGGCAGGTGAAAAGACTGGGTCATAAGCCAAGCCCAGCTAATAAATGTGATGTTTTTGAGGTGAAAAGACTGGGTCTTAAGCCTCAAAATTTGTAACAGTCTATCAGGGTTGAGAACCAAGATACTGGGGCACTAGGGTCTAGTCGGGTTGATGTCCAAGACACTAGGTGTGTTACATTATCCATGGATATATATATATTGCCTACTGGGCTAGACACAAGGTGTCAATATGGACCAAAACAGTAACTCTGAACTGTGAATAGCATATTAGTTTCGTTTTGGGCCCATGCTTGTCTTTGCTTTAATGTGAATTATGAAATGTGATGCAATGATTAATATGTTGATATATAATGCTATGAGTTGATATATTCATATATATTGTGCATGAGCATCGCATTGATCTATATGGAATCAAAGTTTGTACCACTAAGGTTTCTGCTTAGCGCGATTGTAGTTCATCGGGCAGGTGACAGGGTAGATCCGGTTGTGCTGGAGAGCTCGTCTAGACTGAGTCGAGTCTAGGCTTGAGTTTGTGATAGCAGTGTTGAGTTGTGGACATCAAGATCAGAGACGAACTGCCTGCATGTATAAATTCTATAATTTTGAAAACATTGATTTTGATATATATACATATGTATTTTCCGCTGCTTATTTAATAAATGTTTTGAACAGACTGTTTTGGATAAACTTTAGGGTACTAATGTTATATATATATATATATGTACTTTAATGAAGGAATGTTTTCTCTATTAATTTCTATAACATGAGTTAAATGTTTTAAGTTTACTCGAACTGACTTATGATGCTTATATGTTAAAGTTTAAAGTTTAGTTTGTTTAAAATGAACCGTGGCACCCCTTTATCCGGTATGCGTATATCGCGTGTTGTGAGGGTGTAAGCGGTGTACGTATATTAGGGTACGGGGGTGTTACAGTAGGCCAATTAGTGCCCCTTGTAGTTAGCCCTCGTAGATCCTCGTAGCGCCCAGGCCAATCCTCGCCAGCCCGATCCTCGCGCAGCAGCGCCTAGCGCCAAGCTCTCCTGGGCCCGCACACAGTTTTTGCCAAAACCATATTTTACTTGGTTTTTAATATTTTCCTAAACAGTTTTTATTTCCTTAACCAATTAGTATTAGGTTTTTATTTTTTCTTATAAATACCACATTAAAAGACACAGAGAAGGGGATTTTGATTTTTTGATTGGGACTTTGACTCGAGGATTATTCAGACTCTTTTCTTAGTAATTTACTCAGAACCTTTGATTCGTGAAAGAGGAAGAGAAAGCAATAAACAAACAGTCCATAAAAGGCAGCCACACTGTCTTTGTTATTGTTCAACCAGAATTAAAATTGTGGTGGAACCAACAACTGAAGTTTGAGTTTCTATTAACTTTTTTATATTTACAGTAGTCTCATTATTCAATTTGATCAATTATTTGAGCATACAATAGATGGGTTTTATTTAATCACATTGATCAATTATTTCATTTATCATCTAGTTTCTATTTAAAACCCTAAAAATTATTTTTTTAAAACCCTAATATCTTAATACCCATTAAACTAATTTTTAAAACCTAAAACCCTAATTGCACTTTTCTAAAACCACAAAATAATAATATGTTTTCTCAAAACCATAATCAAATTTATTTTTCTAAAAATCATAGTAGCCTATTCTTTCCAAACACCTAACTCTTAATCCTATTTTCATGATTTTCAATTTTATTTTCTTAAACCTTAAATCTTAATATTATTTTCCAAAACCCTAAATCCAGAACATCCATTCTCTATATTCAAACCCTAATTTATTTCAAACCTAATCTTTGATTCAAACAACTAGTAGCCATATTATTTCTTTTATATTAAATATTTCTAAATTGACTAATCCAGTAAATACAAAACTCTAATTGTTAAACATAAAACCTACGAAACCCTAATTTTATTCAGGAAACCCAAAATGATACATAAACCCTAAATTCATATACTTACTGCCTTATTAGATGAATGTTTATTTTTAATTTTTATTGATGTTTCATGTCCTGGATAAATATTTTACTTATAATGAATGGTTGGTTACTTTTATTAATTTGCTTTGGTTTCAAAACATTGTAAGAGTCCGTTGTTTCCATGTTTTGGGTCCATGTTTTGGGTACCTCCTATTGTGAGCATCATGTAATTTAATTTATTTTAAAGTTTTTGGATCAATGTAAAGGACATGTTTCCACCTTTCGGTGGGTGCCCTATATAGTTTAGATATTAGACAATGTAAGGACATGTTTTCATCCTAGGACACTGTGAGAAATGGCCCAGCACCCCCACACAACACCCAGTTCATTGGAACTAGCCTCCTTTGCAAGACTTAATATTATAAAATTCTTAAATATAATAATATTATCCATACTACATGCAATAATTAAAATAAAGCATCGTTATATTAAAATCAAAGCAATATCCAAACAAAACAAATAAATGGATACCCATCCGAGGATGGAAACATGTCCTTACATAGTCCATGTCTAAAACTAAATGGGACACCCACCGAAAGGTAGAAACGTGTCCTTTACATTGGTCCAAAATATAAAAGCAATTTAAATTACATGATGCTTAATACATGAGGTACCCAACATATGAAACATACCTCTTACAAAGTTTTGAAATCAAAACAAATCAATAAAAGTAAACATCCATTCATGATAAACAAATCAAATATCAAAAATTAAGTAAATCAATCATCAAAACATATAATAAACTACATAATCTAATTTAAAATTAAATAAAGTAATAAATGTATAAATTTAGGGTTTACATCTTAAATTAGGGTGTTTTAATCAAAATTAGGGTTTTGGGATTAACATCATGAAATTAAGGTTCTTTTAATCAAAATTAGGGTTTTGGGATTAACATCCTGAAATTAGTGTTTTTTAGAAAGAATAAATTAAAGTTTGGAATAAATTAAAGTTTGATATTTATAAGAAATAATGTTTGTAGCTTAAGGTTTTAGATGAATTAGGGTTTAGTGTTTACGAAAAACTTATCAAAGTTCATAAGTTATGTGAACTATGAATATGTTTAAAGAGAGTAGATGCTATGTGATTCTGAGTGATGTATTGATAAAATAGGCATAAGATAAAATAAATAAACAATCTATGTCAAACAAGTCTACGGGTTATAATTGATATGACTTATCGAAATAATAATCTGTAATTCACATAAACTAATAATATGAACATATTTTTAGAAGAATTTGTATACTGTAACTTTAACTAAATGAAGAACTGGCTCATTCAATATTTAAAACAATCAAAACATATAGTATTTATTTAATTTAAAGCATACCATCATTTGTTCGCTCCACCAAAATTGTTTGAACGGAATTTTGGATGAGCTTTAGCAAAGACAATGATACACTGCCCTTGTATTTGTTGGTTGATTTGAGAATAAGACAGTGAGCTAAGCTACTGCCTTGTCGATTATTTTTCTGCTTGATATTTTAGATTTGTTTCTCTCTATTTTAAAAGTTAGCCAAAAGTTTTAAAAGTCCATTTCTAGGGTTTTCTGTCTCCCATTTCTTTTGTTGCTGTTCTTCCAGTCCTAGTTTCTTTAAAAAAAATCCCCTCCCCTCTCTTTTTGTGTTTAATGCTAGTATTTATAGGGAAAAAAAAGAACTAATCCTATTTTAATAAGGAAATACCAACTGTTTAGGAAAAATTACAAAACTAGATAAAATAAGGTTTTGTCAAAAAATCGGCAACGCACGGGCTGCTGGGCCTGCGGGCTGCACTGCCAAAAATTGCTGCGAGGATCAGGCTAGGTGCTGGGACTGCTTGCTGGCATGTGCAGCAAATTGGCAAGCAATGATTTCACCATAGGTCCAAATCAAGAGAGGACTGCTTGCTGCCATGTGCAGCAAATTGTCTCTCACCGATCCGTCCGATTTTTTATTTTTTATATATTTTTATTATTTTTATTATTAAAAATAACTATTAAATATTATAAATATAAATATTATAAATAATAAATAAAATAAATTCCATAAGAATTATTTGGATTGTTATAAAAATTATCGGACTGGATTGGATCAAAAATTAAGGGTCTAGATATGGGTGTCCAATTTATTTGTTTTGTTTGGACATTGTTATGATTTTAATAAAGTATTTATTTATTCTTATGATCTCATGTAGTATGGATAATATCATTATATTTAAGAATTTTATAACGTTAAGACATGTAAAGGAGGCCGGTTCCAATGAACCGGGAGTAGTGGGGGGGGGTGCTGGGACGTTTCTCACCTTCCCCACACATACCCAACTTTTCGAACCCATTATAGGGTTGGAAATTTCTTAGGAATTGATTCATCCACCCCTTTCTTTTTCTCAACCCGTCCGGGTGGTGACTCCATTTTCTTCAGGCTTAGGCCTGTGTTCTCTAAGCCCTTGAGCCTAAATAATGCCGAAGTCGCAAAAACCATTCCACCGGGAGTGGGGGCTAAAATTCCAGCTCACAGTGGCGACTCCACTGGGGATAAGAGAAGTTGATTTTGTAAGTCTTTATATTATTCTATTCTTTCTTATCATGATATTATCCATTGTGTCATATTAGATTGCATCGTGTGCGTGAGTTTGGATGCCCGTGTTACCCATGTTGTGTTTTGTAAGGGACACCATACTTTCACTCAAGGTATGGAGATCGAGCATGGCATAACCACTCATAGCCTTGTACCTTTTAGTATATACTTGTTATGGGAACCTAATCCTTTTAAGCCAAAGACTAAAGCTCATGTAATTGGCCTAGTTACTTTCCTTAGGTTTTACCCCAAATGCTTGTTGTTTGACTATATCTTGCTTTGAACCATGACTTATTTGTTTTGTTCTTTTTCTAATATGACCTACCTATATTGTAAGCTAAAAAATAATTCTTTTCCTTTAAGATCCAAAAGACCAAAACTATTTTTAAAATTTTTAAGAAGGTCTTTGGACATAAAACTTTTCTAATAATAAATCAAAAAATTCTTTTCTCATGACTAAAATATAAAGTCAAAAATCCATTTTTTTCTAAAAATCTTTTCTGCAATTGGTTTTTCAAACAAAACTATTTTTGCATTTCGTCCAACCTTTTCTATAAAAGAGCTTACAAAATATTTAGGTCAATTATGAAATACAAAAAATCAATTGTGAGCCTAGCTTATACTAAGAATTATTAACTATGGCCTAGCATATGAGCTGATTTTTAGAAGAATTTCTATACTGTAACTTTAACTAAATGAAGAACAGGTTCATTTAATATTTAAAACAATCAAAGCATATGGTATTTATTTAATTTAAAGCATACCATCGTTTGTTGGCTCCACCAAAATTATTTGAACGGAATTCTAGATAAGCTTTAGCAAAGACAATGATTACACTGCCTTTGTATTTGTTGGCTGAATTGAGAACAAGACAATGAGCTAAGCTACTGCCTTATCGATTATTTTTCACAAGATTGGCCTCAATTGCAAATGAACTAACAAAGCACCATCATTACATGATTCAAAACAAGCATGCAACACTCTCAATTCAACAAGCAACAAGAGCGAATAAGCAGTCAAACCTGCCAAAGACTTCCTAATCAATGCATCAAAAACTACATTTGCCTTATCAGGATGATAATCAATCAAACAATCGTAGTCTTTAATCAACTCCAACCATTGTCTCTGTCGAAGATTCAGCTCTCTCTGAACACCCAAGTATTTCAAACTCTTGTGATCTCTATAGATGAAACACTTCTCCCCATAAAGATAATGTCGCCAAATCTTCAAAGCAAACACTTTGGCTGTCAATTCCAAATCATGCGTCGAATAATTAAGCTCATGCAGCTTCAACTGCCGAGAATCATAAGCTATGACTCTACCCTCCTGCATCAAAACACAACCTAAACCATTATGTGAAGCATCACTGTAAATCACATATGGTTTATCTTCATAAGCAAAGTAAGAACATGAGCTTGAGTCAACATCTCCTTCAACTGCTCAAAATTTGCTTGACACTGCTCTGTCCACACAAAACTAACTCCCTTTCAAAGTAATATGGTGAATGGAGTAGCTATCAAAGAAAAACCTTTCACAACCCGTCGAAAATAGCCTGCCAAACCCAGAAAACTTCTAACTTCAGTCATTGTCATCGGTGGACTCCAATTCAAAATAGCTTCAACTTTACTCGGATCAACTCTTATACCATCTGCTGGCACCACATGACTGAGAAAAGTCACTTGATCAAGCCAAAATTCACATTTAGATAGCTTAGCGTACAACTGCTTCTCCCTCAAGGTCTGTAATACAATCCACAAGTGCTTATCATGATTCTCCTCATTATACGAATATACCAAGATATCATCAATAAAAACCATTACAAATTAATCTAGATAGGGTCTAAACACCCTATTAATCAAATCCATGAATACTGCTGGTGCATTTGTCAACCCAAAAGGCATCACTAAAAACTCATAATGCCTATACCTTGTGCGGAAAGCTATCTTGAATATATCTTCAGCTCTGACTCTCAACTGATGGTACCCTAATCTCAAATAAATCTTGGAGAATACTGCTGCACTCTTCAACTAATCAAAGAGATCATCTATCCTAGGCAAAGGATACTTATTCTTGATAGTCACCTTATTCAACTGCCTATAATCAATGCACAGTCTCAAAGTACCATCCTTCTTCTTCACAAACAAAACAGGTGCTCCCCACGGAGACACACTAGGGCGAACAAACCCTTTATCTAGCAACTCCTGCAACTGCACCTTCAATTCTCTCAACTCAGCAGGTGCCATTCGATAAGGAGTAATAGAGATGGGAGTGGTACCAGGCAACAAATCGATACCAAACTCAACCTCTCTCTCAGGGGGTAACCCTGACAACTCCTTAGGAAAAACATCTGGGAATTCCGCAACTGTGGGTATACTATCAAGTTGAGAACCCATTACTCTGGTATCTACAACATGAGCAAGATAAGCATCACACCCTTTTTGAATCATCCTCCTAGCTGCAACAACTAAAACAAACAACGATGCAAAATGTCTCTGCTCATTAGATACCATCACACTTTTACCATCACTGGTTCTCAGGGTAACACACTTATTCTGACAGTCTACCACAACCCCATGCTTAGACAACCAATCCATGTCTAAGATCAAATCATATTCCTTAAAAGGCATTTCAATCAAATCACTAAGGAATTCCTCATCTTGCACCACAACTGAACTATTACGATGCACCTTGCTTACTACCACACTATGCCCTAAAGGATTTGTCACCGAGACATCAAATCCTAGGGATTCTGAATGTAATTCAGTCACAGGCAAGATAGATGCACTTATGTATGAATGCATAGATCCTGGATCAATAAGAGCAAGAACTAAAATGACAAATAAAGAAAATATACTTGCAATGATAGCTGAAGAATCCGGCTGCCTCTACATCACATACACTCGCTGAGATGGCCCAGCCTCATCTGGCCTACTACCTCCAGATGTAGAGCCTCCACTCTGACTAAACCCAGATCGACCACCTCTACTAAAACGTTTGCCCCCTCGACCTCCTCTATTGACAGTGAGTCGAGAAGTTGCAGTATCAGTCTGTCTATCTTCCAATAGCTCAGGGAAATCTTTGATGAAATGATCCGGTGACCCACATCTAAAACACACTCCTGGTCCACCCATCTTCCAGCAAGCACTCCCATGTGCCTTACCACAATGGACACATGTAGGTGGAATAGATCTATGAACCACTGGAGTCAGAGCACTAGCTACAGAAACTGTAGGTCTCAGTGTCTGCCTTTGATACTGAACTGACCTACCAGGTTGCCTCTGGCTCCTACTGACTCTCAAAAAATAGCTTCCTCTGTCTTTCTTCATAGATAAAGAACCTGCCTAAAACTGGGGTCTCCTAACTCTAGTCTCCTCCTCAGTAGCAGCTGCTACAATACCCTGTGCTCTCTCAACACTTCTGGCAGCTGCAACCAACTGGAAAAAATCTTGGTACTGGGAACCGACAACAATACACATAATAGAGGGTCTCAACCCCTCCTCAAACCTCCTGCACCGGTCTATCTCATCTGAAATAATCCCACTGACATAATGACTCAACCGGATGAACTCTATCTCACACTCTGTCACTGTCTGATTATCCTATCTCAAATTTAGAAATTCCATCTTCTTGGCATCTTTATACTCCCTTGGAGTATACTTTTGCTCAAACTCCTGCAGAAAATCACCATAAGTCAGAGTCGGTGGATCATCTAACGCATGTGGAACCGTCTTCCACCAATCATATGCATCTCTCTGCACACTGATCTAGCATAATCAAACTTCTCTTCAGGAGTAGCTTGTAGCTGAATGAATACCCTCTGAACTCTATCCAACCACTGCTCAGCTACTGTAGGATCTGTCGTACCAAAGAAATCTTCAGCTCTGAACTTCCTCAATTTATCATACTGCCTCACCGGTACTTGTGATTGTGATTGCGGTGGTGGCTGCTGCACTGGAGCCTGTCTCAACAAATCTACCATATGTCGTAACCAAACCGGCGGAATCTCATCAGCAGTTGGTCTCTCTGGCACAGAAGCAGGTGCCTCTCCATCCCTCTCAACCCTAGCTCCATCTCTACCCTCCTCAGGAGCTACACTCTCGGTACTACCTTCTATAGACTGACGAGACTGAGACGTCATCACTACCTATATCTGCAAACACAGCATAATATACCTCATCAAAGATTAGAAACTGCCAGTGTCAAAGCATGTATCTTATTTAAAAACCATATTTTAAAATCAAAATTTTCTTTTTCTTATAATTCACCTAGGTTGAGAATCTCAAACCTAGGCTCTGATACCAAAATAATTTGTAACACTCCTGTACCCCATATACGTACACCACATACGCCATCATATGTAATATACGTATACCGGATACAAGAATGTCACAGTCTATTTGAAGCAAACCAATCTTTAAAACTTTAACATTAAATCATCATTATAAGTAGTAATAGATAAAACATACCCTGTTAAAACACGTATATATATAAAACTACATTGCCCAAAAGTTTATCCAAAACATTTGTTTAATAAGCAGTGGAATATACATACATATACATCAAAATCAATATTTAAAAAATATAGAATTTATATGTGCTGGCAGTTTGTCACTGATCTTGAAGTCTAATAATCAACACCTCACAAGGGATCACAAGTCTAGACTTGACTTGGTCTAGCTGAACTCTTCAGTTCAACCGGATCTAACCTGTCACTTGTGGGATAAATGACAATCACGCTAAGCCAATGGCTTAGTGGTACTAACCATGATTACAATATGATTCAATGTAATACCAATGTCAAACTTTCAAGAATTGTAAACAATATATAAGAATATCATATTTCATAACATTACATTTCATTATATTATTCAATTTCTTCAAGAGTACATCCTTGAAACTTGACAAAAATTAAAATGGTAAAGTAGTAGATGAGAAGAAATATTGAGGTATTATTGGATCCCTACTTTACTTAACTCCTTCTAGACCCAATATTATGTATAGTGTGTGCTTGTGTGCTAGATTTCAATCATGCCCTAAAAGAATAACATTTGAATTCCACTAAAAGAATTTTGAAATAATTGAATGGAACATTGCATTTAGGACTTTGGTATCCTAGAAACACATCATTTGACATTTTATATTTTTCAGATGCGAACTATGTCAGTAGTCTCTTAGATAGAAAAAGCACAATTGGAGCTTGTCATTTTCTTGGTTAATGCTTAGTTTCTTGGTTTAGCAAGAAATAAGTGTCAGTTGCCTTCTCTATCACGGAAGCTGAATATGTTGCCGCATGTTTTTATTGTACTCAAGTCCTTTGGATGAAACAACAATTGTTTGACTATGAAAAATCTTTTGATCATATTCCTATTAAGTGTGATAACACTAGTGCCATAAATCTTTCCAAAAATCCAATTCAACATTCTAGGTCAAAACATATAGACATTAGGCACCACTTCCGGAGGGATAATGTCCAAAATAAAAACATTGTCTTAGAATTCATTGATACACAAAACCAACTTACTTGCATTTTCGCTAAACCCTTGAATGAAGAGAGAATAAATTTCATAAAACAACATTTGCGAATGATAGATGGAAGCACAATTTCATGAACTTAAAATCACATGAAAACCAAGTTTCATTTCACAAAATCTTTCATTGATATCTATTTTTGATCAAATCTTCATATCTTAAATAAAAAGCACTTGCTTTCTCAAAATTTCTACAATTTTGATGATTTCCCACTCGGACCTATAATAAGTCCGACAGTAGTTTTTGAAAATTCTTATTTTCAAAAGTTTTTGTAAAAGTATGACAATACTTTCCAAAGTGCAACCGAAATTTTTCAAAATTTTTTGACCGTTGTGCCTAAAACAAAAATTTCGTTCTGTATTAATAAAGTCTAATCTCAATTTTTAAAAATTTCAAATTTTTCCACTGGACTTTAACACAGATTTCAAAATTTTTCTAGTCATTGGAACTCAATAAAAATGCGTATTTTTTCTCTCCAACAGCTATAAACGGCTCTTTTCATATTAAGCACTATAAATACCCACTAATATTAGTTTATTCATCTTTTTATCAATCTCCAAACACTTAAACACTAAATCTCTCTCAAATCAACTCCATTCTTCATCTTTTCTCTACGAACAAAATCAATGGCACCTAAAGAAGACAAGAAGAAATAAGAAGAACCCCCAAGAAGGAGCCACAAGATAAGATTTAAAGATGAAGAGGAAAAGCAAAGGTATGCTATAACCTAAGATAAACCCATAGAACTAAATTATCTCTTCTCTACTCTCACTCTTGAGTCATTAAGGATCAAAAATGACATTAGAGGATGTCTTAGAAACTTGGGGTGGGAAAAATTTATCTTTCTAGATCATGTTGATATTAGGTGGGAGAGTTTAACCAAAGAATTTTTAACTACTTTGGTAGTAAGCAAGAAAAGCACAAACCCTCTAGGCTATTATGGAATTTCCTTTAGATTTTTCAACCAAGAATATAGCCTAACCTTTGAAGACTTCTCTTCAATTTGGGGTTTCCAAACCGAGGGCATTTCTCACATCACTAACACCATCCTCACCACCAAAAGACAAAAAGAGTTTTGGACAAAACTTTTAGTTGAAACCGCTCTCCATAAGTTATCCAATGCCAAACACCTTAGGACTCTCACCTATTGGATGCTTCATAGGATTATTACCTATAGCATTGGGGCTAGGGGTGAAAGAAATGATAAGGTAATTCAAAAAGATTTACTCTTTCTCTATTGCTTGCTTAAAAGTCAACCTATCAAACATGTAAATTCCTCATTGATACTTTCCTACACATTATGAAAACAAAACTAGGTGTCATCCTCCTCTCCTCTCAAGTGACTCAAATTACTAAATATGTTGGTGCTTTTACACCAACTACCAAAGACACTCTTTCTATTCCTTTAGATCCCACTATAAAATCCATTAACACTGCTTACCTTAAACATGCTAAATGCAAAAGGAATGAAGATGGGAACTATGTCTAACTCCTAGGAGCACTAGGTGCTAGGGCTCAACAAAGGAAGAGACCAAGGATAGCAGAGGAAGGGGAAGAGACTTTCCAAATGGAATTCACAAGACTTCAATCCTCAATTCTGTAGCTCCTTCAAAGTATTAATGATCAAATGAGCTCACAAAGCTTAAGAATTGATAAGATTACTAATGACATCTCTCATCACCACCTTAACATCCAAACCATCCAAGAAACTTTGGGATTGCCAAAATGCTTTGAGGATGAACCAAGCCTATCACCCTCTATCCATGGCTCCTTCCCTCAAGAGGAAGGAGGTGAAGTTGCTGCCTCACAACCAAGGGAGGAAGAGCAAGGAGAAGAGGAAGGTGATGAAGAAGAAGAGGGAGATGAAGAAGAAGGAGAAGATAAAGAGAGTGATAATGACATTTAGATGTTTTTCATAGATTTTTTTATCGACTGTATTTTCTTATATTTGTTAATTAAAATTAATGAAAGTTATTATTTTGTTACTTTGATTGATTGGTTGAATTAATTTCTTTGTTGCTTGATATTGTATGTGTTTTTGCCTTTGTCAAAGGGGGAGAGAATGAACTAAAAATTAAATAATTGAACTAAAATTGAACTTACATCACATTAACTCAACTTATGCACATTTTCAGGGGAATTAAAATTAAAATCAATACACTTGCACAATTTGATACATTTTTTAACTTTGAATTATTTAAAATTCAATTTAATTGCCAAAGTAAAAAAGGGGGAGATTGTTAGTCCAATTCTATAATTTTTATCTTAGGCAATCAAATTGAATTAAGCTAACATTTGTATCAAGTTACAATTTGCAGGATGTTAATTTTTTTAAGGACTAATGAAAAGTCCAATCAGACCATCAAGAAGTCCAACCGAACCTTACATGTTAAATTAATCAAAATGTCACAGAAGGTTTCACGATGGAAAGTACATTCAAATTCTCACCATACATCAAAATGTAAGACCGGACCATGAAGAATTATGACCAGACTATTAGATGAAAATGTTACAAAAATACATAGAAAGATTCACAGTTGAAAGTACTCTCAAAAACTCAATGTACCATAGAAAGTCCAACCGAACCTCTTAGAAGTATGACCGGACCTTTTAAGCTAATTTTGTCAAAAACATCTAGAGAGGTTTCCGACCAGAAGTGCATTCAGTTTTTCATCAGACCAATGAAATTCCAACCTGACCATGATGAAGTCCGACAGGTATCTTTAAATAGTTCACAAGTCATAAGCCATTGGACCTCCACTCAATTAGTGGAAGTCACATGGACTGACCGTTGGAAGAGCATTTAGTAGAATTTCAAAAGGTACAACTGGACCACAGTGTTTCAGGATCAGAATGAAGGAATTTTAACCGGACCTTGATAAGTCTGGCCATGAAATTGCTCTGGCCAAGAAATTAGTGGAAGAAAAGAATCAAACATGTTGGACCACTCTTCAAATGGCTAATTTATGACTTATAGACTATAAATACCCTATGTAACTTCATTTTTAGCAGTTGTTGTGATTGTAATAGCTTACTTGAACATACTTATTTCCTTTACATCAAAATCACTTTTTGTATTGATTGAGTGTTTGGTGCAAGCATTAAACACCATCTTAAGTTTGAGTGTGAGCTTGGAAACACTAAGGTTGTGAGAGTAAGCCTGGAAAAACTCTTGTAAGGGTTGCGAGGTGTGTGATCTCAAACCACTATAAAGTTTGATGTAAGCATGTGAAAATACCAAGTTAGAGTTAAGCTTGTAAAAACTTAAAGCTAGTGGAACCTTAACAAGCTATTAAGGAAGTGAATATAGGATCAATGTAAATCCTAACCACTGTAAATCCTTTGTGTTCATTCTTCTACTCTTTACTTAATCTTCTACATCTTTTACATTTCTTGAATTTTGAGTTTTGAATTTTTAATTTGCCATCATTCTTCAAGACAACCAATTCACCCCCCTCTTGGTTGCCATCATGGGACAATAAATGGCTTGCTTAATGGAGACCTGAGCGTGTGATCGAATCTTAGTTCCACCTTGGCTCGAATTTTATTTTGATAAGTAAGCAAAATGAAATTGGACTTAGGGTTTTACTAATGAAATAATTTGGTTTGATTTAGTTTAAGGAAAGCTAAACCAAGAAGGACTAAGAACCCAAACTACCAAAGGACTATACTAGTAGGTAGTTCTTCTCTAAGGAAGAGAGAACCATTTCTTTAAAGAAGAAAAGGAGGGAAGAGAACAAACAAGAAAATAGGTTTTGCTTGGTTGGGAGGTGTGCGTAAAATGGGGGGGTTTAAAGGCCTATTTATAGAGTTTTTGGAAGCTAAAATCAAAAAAATTCAAAATAATTTGAAAATCTTGGATAAGGATTTTGCAGCACAAAATTGGTTTGTTGTAGTAGTTTTTGGGCTCCCTACAGTAGCCATGGGTGCCACAGGGATGCCTATCGCTACCGCGCAACACACCTATGGCAGTCGCAGTGTTGTCACGTAGCACCTAGCGCAACAGGCCTGTTCTACTGCCAAATGGACTCGTCGCTATGAAGAAAAATTTTGAAGGCCCGTTCTTCCATAGCTGAGGTCTATTTTGGGTGATTCAAGTTGCATTGTGACCGTAATAGATTGAATTTTTAATTTTAGTGTGAAAATTTTGGGTTCATAGTTGGTCATAAGTCCATCCTCTAAATTAGGTTCCATCCAATTGGTCATAAGTCGATTCTCTAAATTAGGTTCTATCCAGTTGGTCCCGATGTTCATTCTCTAAATTATGTTCTATCCAGTTAGGCCTAAGGCTTCATTTTCTAAACTAGGTTCCATCCAATTGGTCCTAGAGTTAAGTTCCTAAACCTAAAATCAATGTGGACTTAGTCTCACCTAGCTTAGGTTAAAACTCCCATTTTGAGTCTTAACCTAACCATCTCATGACGGTTAAAACTACATGGGCTTTGATTCCAATTCAAATGGATATGCAGACTTACTTGGAATTTCATTCCATGGATAAAGTACACTTCCAAAATAACCCTTCCTCTTATTCTTGTTGTAAATTAGAATTTTCTTTTGAGGAAACCTAAGTCACCTAAAATTTCTCACAGTTAGGCCATAACTAAAGATCCAATTAGGATGAGTAGTCTTTATTCACAAGTTAGCAACAAAAATTGAGGAATGTGTGCCCATCCTAGAATCCATAAGGCTAAAGGTGGGATCCCCTTATTTTTATTTTTGAATGTAATAATTAATTTAAATTTTTTCCTTTTATTTTATTTTCTTACTATGCATAAATCATGTTTAATTTTTCACTTCATAACTATCATGACATGAAATCCATTTTGTAAGTTCTTATTTAATCCAAGGCAAAACTATTTTTACTTAAGAGCCCAAACCTTGCCCCCGAATACATCCTTTGGTTCAAGGCTAGTGATTTTATCATTAGAGATAATGTTGGAGTAATTTTTAGGGTTTTTCTTAAATTTTCCCTTTTCCAAAATAAATTTAAGTGGCAACGCTTTTTAAAATCATTTTGCAATTGTTCCGAGCATAGCGAATGAATGTAGAGTGACCTCGAAACTTTTTTCTATGAAACTCAGCATAATGTTTCCAACATTACTGGTCTCACATCCTTTGCTTGTAGGGTCCTTTAAAGCTTTGGCAACTCCACTAAAGACTAAAATTATTTTTCAAAAGAAAATTCATTTTTAGTGCGCTCATGGGCTTAAACCTTTTTAAAGTAAAACTAGCTTGGCCTTTCATTAAATTTGAACCTTTTTTCATGCATCACTTTTGCATTTACCCTTAGTTATTTTAGAAATAGACCCCAGGATAGCAAGTAGCATCTACCTAGAAACCTTCTTTAGGCATATTGGGTAATAGCAAAAGTAATCCCACCCACGACAAATCCTCGAATTTTTTTCGAGGTGTAATCAATATGCATATAATATTGGACCTATGCCATATTCCTTATCTAACATGTGGTTTGGTATATCACTACTTTAATAAGATGGGACCCTTTTTAACCAAGCCACCCTCAACCCTTTCATGTAGTGACCATAGAACCCAACCCTGGGTTGTCTGTACCATATAAAAATTAAGCCCTCTTGTATATAGTTCATTAACACTTTTTCCCATGCATTCATGTATACTACATTTAAACCTTAAAAGACTTGTACAAACATAGAGCTTAGGGTATCTTACCTTGTCAAAATTGCCATTAAAAAGAAAACATCCATGCATTGATGGATCCCTCATCTTGTGACCAGTTTCTTTTGCATGACACCCGACCCATGATCTTTAAATTGTATGTGGACCAAGTACTTATTATCCCTACCTTTTTTTCTTCTAGGAACCATAGCATGACAATTGAAGATGACCTTATTGTTGCTTTAAGTAGTTGTATAAGGACATCCTTTACCACCTTTCTCCAAAACTTAGACGCCTATCTAGATGATTAGTGCCAATCCATTTTAGGGGAAGTCCAATCTACGATAGATTGTTCCATTTCTGTATGAGCCATACCTTCTTACATTGAGTCTTTCCCTTTCCTTTTCTCTCAAAAAGCCCTTGCATTTCCTCTTTATAAGTATAGATGGCCCGGCGTACTTATCCTGACCCTACCATTGAGGCTCTTCTCCAAGAACAAGAAGAAAACTTCTAGATGATGCTTACTGATATCCTTGAAAAATAAGAGGAAATTTTCTAGGCATCTCTTACTGCCTAACAAGTATACCGCATAGTTTTTACCAAGAAGTAATAGGAAGATTTTCAAGCTACTCTTATCATCTAGTAGAAGTGTATCATTGACCTCTTTGAGAAATTGGGAGAACATGTTGGAGCCCTCACCACCTTGATCACCCAACTAGCCAACATAAAAAATATCCAAACTAAGGGCCCACTTTTTAGTCTAAACTAGCAAGAACTTATGAAGGATAACCCTGTTGCTCCATTGAATACCATCAAAGCTAGAGATAAGAGAAAGCAAGAATTTACATATCTAAGGGTGCCACTTAGCAAGATCTTAGATAAAGTTGTTGAGGTTCAGTTGATCACTCCTTTGAAGCTTGTCCCCCCTCCAAATCCTCTACCAAAAGGGTATAAAGAGAATGAATATTGTGCCTATCACCTAAGGAATAGGCATAACACAAACATGTGCTTTACTTTGAGGCACAAGATTGAAGACCTAATAGATGTTGGAGATATCATCCCTTTTCCTATTTAGCCAAAAAAGCCAACTGTCCTCAACCCCCCCCCCCCCCCTCACAAACTGGTCTTATAAAAAGAATGATGAGTTAGAGAGTTAGAGTCATCCAGAGTCAAGTCCAGTTGAGTCAGATTCCACTAAGACAAAACCAAAGTCAAAGGAAGATTCCCAATCAAGTTTTGGAATAAAGTTAAGAGACAAAGTTCTAGCTAGAAAGCCAACCCCAAATAGAGTCCTTTTTAAAGTGTGAGTCCTTTGAGTCTCAATTTCCATGTAATTTTTCCTTTGGGAAAGAGTTCACCTTTTCTAGTTACTCTCCTTTCTCTTTTGTTAACTCAAACAATAAAAAAATAATAAATGAAATAAAAGAATAAAAAGAATCAATAATCCTTGGCACTAATGAAAATCCAAAAGCCACATACATTGCATCATCCTACCATGATAAACAGGGTTTGGTACAACTATTGAGGGGATTCTTTGACTGTTTTTCCTCGGAAGCAAAGCACATTATAGGGATTGATTCGACTATATCAATTCATAGAATTCTGACTTACAAACATGTAAATCCAATCAAACAGAAGCTTAGAAGATTAACACCCTTATAAATTAAAGAAGAGGTGGAGAAATTACTAACTAATAAATTTATCAAAGCCATAACATATCCAATCAGGTTAGAAAATATACTCAGTTTCGAAGAAAAATGGGAAAGTTAAGATGTGTATGGACTATAGAGACCTCAACAAAGCATGCCCCAAGGATTAGTTTTCATTACCCAATATTAACCTCTCGATAGACCTTCTTCCAAGTTCAAAGGTAGTTTCCTTAACTAACCTCTATACTAGTTACAATCAAATATAGGTGCCTCTAAAAGACAAAGCAAAGATTGGGTTTATCAAAGAATGGGGTAATTATTGCTACAGAGTTATGCCTTTTGGGTTGAAGAATGTAGGGCAACTTATCAAAGAATGGCCACCATAATTTTTCATGATATGATGCATGAAGAAGTTGAGGTGTATGTGGATGGCATGGTCATTAAGTCAAAATCTATATAGGATCATTTACAGGTGCAAAGGCGGTTATTCCTTAGACTTCACTAGACAACCTTGAGCTTAATCCCAATAAATGTATTTTTAGTGCAGCTTCAGGATTATTCCTAGGTAATTTAGTGAGAATTAAAGATATCAAAATCAACCCATCAAAATCATGGGCTATTTTAGATAATCCACCCCCAAGAGTAGAGAAGGAAATCAGGTGATTTCTGGGATTCCTCCAATATATAAGTTGGTTCATAGCCCAATTAGCTGACACCTGTGGTCCCCTTTTCAAGCTTCAAGGAAAGGAGCCTCTACACAATGGAATCATAATTATCAAAAGGCCTTTAAGAAGATTCATGAATATCTATTGAATCCTCCAATCCTTCAATCGCCTCAACTAATCCTTCCTTTATTGATGTATTTATCATTGACCATCAAAGCAATGGGGGCAATGTTGGCATAAGAACAAGCAGAGTCGAGAAAAAAATTTTCCATTTATTACATGAGCAACCAGATGCTTGCCTATGATCTCAACTATACTAGGATTAAGCATATCTACTTGGCTTTAGTTTAGTCTATCATAAGCTTCAACATTACCTTAGTTCAACACTGCCCATGTCATAGCAGAGAAGAGTCCTCTCAAGTATTTGATGGAGAAAACAATTTTGGATAGTAGGATGGCATCTTTGACCTCATGTATTTTTGGATAGTGTTATTGCATATCAATTGGTAACTTCCCTAGTTCAAGACAAAATATAAGAACCTAAATTTCTAGATGAGGTGGTATTACAAACAGAAGTTGATACATAGGATATGTAGTTTGATTGTTCCTCTAACAATAAGAGATTTGGAATTGAAGCAGTAATAGTTTCTCCTTCTGTGGAACAATTGCCCTTACTATTAAACTAACTTATGAGATAACCAATAATGAGGTAGTTAATGAAGCTTGCATCATAGAGCTCAATGCCGCTCTAAAACTTGGGATTGCTTACCTAAAAGTGTTTGGGGATTCAGCTCTAATAGTGTCTTAAGCATTAGAGATATGGAAAATTAAAGAAGAATGCTCGGTTCCTTACCATAAGCATCTCGATCATTAAGAACAAAAGTTTCAAGAGCTCTCCTTCTATTATTTGCCAAAAGCAAAGAACTAGTTTGCAGATGCCTTAGTAACTTTAGCTTCAATGATAGACATGGATAGTAGTATAGTGGCTAAACCTATTATAGTCAAGGTATAATAAAAGCATGTCTTCAACAAGAGCACTAGGAAGAAGAAAATGAAAATCCTAGGTATTAGGACATCCTTAAATTTATTAAGGAAGTCCAATATCCAGATGGAGCAACCAAGGCTAACAGAAAAACCTTGAGGCAATTGACTACTCATTTCATTTTAAATGGTGATGCATTGTGTCAGCATAGTTAGGATAACATCCATTTGAGATGCCTTATGAAAGAGGAAGCAATATTGATAATGGAGGAAGTTAATGGGGGAGAATCTGAACCACACATGAGTGGTGAGTTCTTGGCTAGAAAAATCATAAAACTTGGGTAATACTGGTTAACCTTACTGTGAGCGGAGATTTTTGCCCCCACTCCCAATGAAATGGTTCGTGTGACTTCAACATTGTTTAGGTTGGGGGCCTTAGAGAACACGGGCCTAAGCCTAGAGAAAATGGAGTCGCCACCCGAACGGGCTGGAAAAAAGAAAGGGGTAGATGACTCGATTCCTAAGGAATTCCCAACCCCCTAATGTGATCAAAAAGTTAGGTATGTGTGGGGAAGGTTAGAAATGGCCCAACATCCCCACAACGCCCGGTTCATTAGAACCGGCCTCCTTTGCAGGTCTTAAAATTATTATTGTCCCAAGATGGCAACCAAGAGGGGGGGGGGGTGAATTGGTTGTTTGAGAAGTTGATGGCAAATTAAAAAATTCAACAAATAAGAAATGTAAAAGATGTAAAAGATTGAGTAGAGAGTAGAAAAATGAACACAAGTGATTTATAATGGCTCGGATTCAACAATCCCACATCCACTCCCCAACCTCAATTGGGTATTCCACTATAGTTGAAGTTTTACAAGCTCACTTCCAACTTTGGTGTTTTTACAAGTTCACACCCAACTTGACAAGTGTTTTCCTAAGGCTAACACTCAAACCCCTTATAAGTGTTTTCCTAGGCTAACTCTCAAACCAAAACAAGTGTTTGTGGCTCACACTAAACCTTACAATTGGTGTTTTACTGGCTAACACTCAACCTTACATGAAGAGATAAATAGATGAAAGCTTAAGGAAATAAATTGCAAGAGTTTGGACAATATTAGTATATATTCTCTTGCTACAAGACTTGTTTTAGGTAGTTTTTATAGGCCTCAAACAAGTTATGCCCATTGGTGAAGTGGGTAGAAAAGTGCAACTCCAACAGCCACAAAATATTATTGGATTTTTGTGTCAGACTATTGGTGTGGTCGTACACCACCTTTGGGTGTTCATGCATCTGTTTGTGTGGTCATCCCAGCTGTCTGGTGCAATTGTTCAATTCAAATCTCTATGGCTACTTGACACGTGGCATCTTCTTATTGGTTCTTTAACTAGCTGTTGAAGCCCTCCAATGGCTATATGAATTTAGCGATCGTGCAGCCATTTTGGGCGATCGTGTATTGTCTTACATCGAGTCATTCACCGTTCCACGCCATCGCGAACCTCTCTGTCAAACTAAGATAGTTTGGATGGTTGCGCAACCCCTTGGGGCAATCGTGTATCCCTTCAAAGATAGATTTTCAGCACTTAGAAAATCTTCAAATTCCTTTGCATTTCAGCTCATTCTACGTTGGTTTCCTGCCATATAGACACTCATTGAAGCCATTAAATCACTTCAATTTGTTTGCCAAGATAAAAAATCAAGATTGACCTAAATCTAGGTCAATAATCTCTCCCTTTCTGATTTTGGCAATCAAATTGAATTTGAAATAAAAATAATCAACAAAAATAGGCAATACTTCCCCATTAAGTAAAAACAGAAGAAAATTCAAAAGATAATGTTCAAATTCATCAAATTCTCTCCCCTTTTGCCGAAATTGAAAAAGAGGAGGGGAGAGATGAAGAGCAATCAAGAAATTTAAAAAATGATATAAGAAATAAGGAAATATAAACACAAGACAAGATCAAAATCAATGTTGGTGTAACTTTATACTAGAATTCAAAGCCAATAGCCAATCACCATAAACAAAATTCACAATTAACACAAATCTAAGTCATATACTTAGGAAAAACAAAAGTACCAATCAATGGAAAATATCAAAATCAATTGAAAATATGTTAAAGATACCAATTGATTGGATTATACTCCCCCTCAAGAAGTGAGAAACTTAGAAATAATTAAGATCTAATTTTTATCAAAATATTCAAGTTTTCTCCTCTCTTGTTGGAGTGAAATCAAGAGGAATATAAAAAGAAAATTGAATACAATTCAATAAAGTGATTAACTTAATTATGAACAAATTTAAAATGTAATAAAAATAATTTAGTCAACCACAAAATCATTTTTCAACCGTAATGTCAAACACAGCATGTAAAGTAAAAAATTAAAAGTATAAAAGTTAAAATGTTGTAAGGCAAGAATTGTTACCAATTTTTTAATGCCAATTGTCTTACTCTTAGCATTGTTGGACTTGGTTTGTAATATCCCAAAATGTGCCCTAGAAGTTTCAGTATAATTGTTGTTTTATTTGAATTAAAATGTATATGTTATTGGAAAGAGAAAATAATTTAAAGAGGAGTGTATATGTTGTATATATGGACATATATATAACATATACACAAGTCAAATGGATGGTCAAAGGAAGAGGATATTTATTTTGGTTATGTATGAAATTACTAAAAAGGGCAAGTAAGTGAAAGGGAGTTTAATTGTATAGAAGAGGGTATTTAGGTAATTTTCTTTTTAAATTGCCTGGTGGAGATTTAAAGAGAGGGGAAATTTGACTTTGTCTCTTCACTTTGTCATTTTTTTTCCTTTTCTCTTTGTGTTGGCCGGACCTCAAGGAAACAAGAGAGCAAGTGAGGGTTTTTGAAGTTTAAGAGCTAATTGAAAGAAGAAAACAAGTTAGAAATTCAAGTTCATCATTTTTGGTAAGTTTTCTCTTGTTCTATTTGGAATTTTGTTTGAGTTTGATGGAGTGTTGTTGATGGTTGGAGTGTGTTTGTGTATGGTGTGTGTAAAAGTGTTGAAATGGAATTAAAGATAAGAAGTTAGGTTGGTGTTGGTGATGGAAGAGTAAGAGTTGTGTTTAGTGAAATTTTTTCTGTTTTACAATTAGTAAAGGCTGTGATTTGTATGATTTTTAATTAAATATAGAAAAATGTTCTTGAAGTGAATTTTTGATATGTTGTGTCACTATGAGTCTAGAATGACTGAAAAATATGTTGATTCGATTTTGGAATGGTTATGATTTTGGAAAGATTATTTTTACTAAACCTGTTCCAGCAGGTACCTTAACTGAGACATCTATATTTCGGGATTTTTAATAAAATGTAGAAATATCATATTCAATTGAATTTTGGATATGTTGTTTCTTAGTGAGTCTAGTATTTGAGAAAAATAATTTGGAACCACGTTGATTGAATTTAATTTATGGAATTCACAAAGTTCAGAACTGCTGCCAGGATGCAGGGCAATTGGGGCAGTCTTGTTGGGTGAACTATTTGACCAAGATTTTGTGTTCAGTTTGATCTGAAATTTTAAAGGAATAATTTTAAGATGTAAAATTTAGTTCTGTAAAAATTTTAGAATTTTTAGTCAAGTAGATTATTTTATATAATTTTTCAAAATAAGGATAGAGTGGAGTCTAAAACCAGAATGTACTATTCATATGGTCATTTTGCTAATACTCCTTTTGGATTAGGTTGTGAAGAGGTTGAATTGCCCTAACCTAAGTGTTGAGGATTCTTGGAAGAGTAAGTGTATAGATTGGTGTGAGTTGGTTTTAAGGTAAGTACAAATTACATTATTTCATACATTCATATGATGTTGAGATTTAACATACATTTGATTGTAAATGTGTTAAGAAATCTAATACATTGTTAATGCATATTAATAATGTATGTTTGGTATGATGTGAATGTTGTGATGAGTATGTAAAATATGTGTTAATGCCATTGATTATATCCATTTGAATGATGAAATGAAATATGGAATATGAAATGTAAAAGATGTGATGATGAAATGAAATGTGAAAGATATGATATTATGAAGAATTGCCCTATTGTGATTTGAGATCATATGAGATATGAGGCCATGGTTGTTGGCTATGATAATGCAAATGAAATATATAATGGAGGCATGGTTGCCTAATTAATTATGAGAAATGAAATGAAAAGAAATTGATAATGAGATAAATGAATTCATTGCGTGCCTAATATGTTTATTCAATTTTCAGAGTTCTGGTTTTGGCGGCATGCCTATAAATCACTGGATAGGTGAAATGACCGGGTCGTAAGCCGATTCCAGTTGAAAAATGTGAAATGTGATGTTTTTGGGGTGAAATGACCGGGTCGTAAACCTCAAAAACAAATTATTAAAACTAGATTGGGTGAAATGACTGGGTCGTAAACTCAAATCTAGTTGATTATCCATGGATAAATGTATTGATGATTATGATTATAGACCAAAACAGTAACTCTGAACTTTGAATAGCATATTAGATTATTTTTGGGCCCATGCTTGTGTTTGTTTAAATGTTACTATTGAATGGTGAAACAAATGAATAATGAGATGACTACTATACATACATTATTGAAACCGGTAAGATTTGAAATATAATATTCTCTTGAATTGATCTTGAATCTTGATTGCGTGACATTAGCATGGCATTAAAGCATCATAGCACTGTAATTTGTACCACTAAGCCGTTGGCTTAGCGCGAATGTGATTCTTCGCGCAGGTGACAGGGAAGAACCAGAGAGTTCCTCTAGGCCGAGTCGAGTATAGATTTTGAGGTGTTGATAGTGGGCTTAAAGATCAAAGACTGACTGCCAAAGAAATGTATAAATTTTATGGGTTGTAAAACTTGAGTTTGGATATATATGAATTTGTAAATATTGTTATTTTCCGCTGCATATGAACAAATATTTTATTTACTGTATTTCATAATAAACTTTTACTTTATGTTGTACTAGAAGTGTAAATTCTTTTTACAGGTTGTAGTTGAGGTTATAAGGGGGATTTATTGGGATTGTACTGAGAATGATTTTATTTGCATTGTTTTGTGTAAATGTTTTAAATATCAGAAAAAAACCAGTTTTGTCGACACTTGGGACTCAATTTTTAGGCAAAATTATGGCAAAATTTCTGTAAAAATCGGAACTAAAAAAAAATTGACTGAGTAAAATTGGTAGCAACATTAGGATAGTGTGGCACCTCTACTCGGCTTACATATGTAGGTCGGGAAGGGGTGTTACATGGTTTGATGGAGTACTCATCCTCCTCCATCTTCATGCCATTTGCCCTTGTCAATTAGGGGGTTTTCCTTGATAACCTTTTATAAGCTATGTTTGTTTTTAGATATTTGTTCATTTGAAGTCTTTAATTCTAAAGTAGAATTTTTTAAACATACAAAATCCTCTTCTAGTTTTGAGCATTTGTCCTTATGAAATTTTATCTTAGAAAAATAATTTTCTACTCTAAGGTTCATATGTTCAATTATATCAATATCATCTAAAGCATCATCAATATTGTCGTAATTTAAATTCATGTTTAAAGATTGGGTACCTACCTCATTAGAGTGTTCATCATCTCCCATAGCCATGAGACATAGATTTTCAATTACTTGCTCTTCTTCCTCTTCTTCTTGCTCTTCTTGCATCTCCATTTCCATCTCATGTGTGAATAATTTTCCAATGAGGGCATCCATTGGAAGCTTGCTCAAATCATGTGCTTCCTCAATGGATGATACTCTTGCTTCAAAGTCCTTCTTCGTATGAGTTCTAAGGATTTTGCAATTTATGTCTTCCAAAGAGTAGACTTTGCCAAATTTCTTCAAATCATTGACAATGGCAAGAAGTCGGTTGGTCATCTCCGTGACATCTTCAAAGGACTTCATTTTGAAGAGTTCATACTCTTGGACAAGCATTTGGACCTTCATGAATTTTACTTGATTAGTGCCCTCGTGATAATTCTCCAAGGTCTTTCAAATACTATAGGCATTTGAGCATCCAAGAACTCTTCCACATTCTTCCTTTGGCAATGAGCTTAGGAGAATGATAGAAGCCTTTTTATCTCTCCCATTGCTTCTTCTTTGTTCTTCATTCCACTCTTTTCGTAGAATCTCTTTTTCTACACCATCAACCACTCTTTTAGGAATCTTCCACTCATTTTCAACAAAATCCCAAAGCTCTATTCCTTCACTATCTAGGAGCAAAAACATCTTGTGTTTCCAATAGGAATAATCAAAGTGAGGTATAAGATGAGAGTTTAAGTTTCCATGATAATGAGCCATGGAGTTGGAAGAAAAAATTGATGTAGAGGTATTAGTGGGTGTGGTTGCCTTTGAGGATGAAATTTCACAATTAAGTTTCTTGAAATTTTGAAGGCTCTAATACCAATTGTTGTCCCAAGATGGCAACCAAGAGGGGGGGGGGGAATTCAACAAACAAGAAATGTAGAAGATGTAGAAGATTGAGTAAAGAGTAGAAAAATGAACACAAGTGATTTATAATGGTTTGGATTCAACAATCCTACATCCACTCCCCAACCTCAATTGGGTATTACACTATACTTGAAGTTTTACAAGCTCACTTCCAACTTTGGTGTTTTTACAAGTTCACACCCAACTTGACAAGTGTTTTCCTAAGGCTAACACTCAAACCCCTTATAAGAGTTTTCCTAGGCTAACTCTCAAACAAGTGTTTGTGGCTCACACTAAACCATACAATCGGTGTTTTAGTGGCTAACACTCAACCTTACATGAAGAGATAAATAGATGAAAGCTTAAGGAAACAAATTGCAAGAGTTTGGACAATATTAGTATATATTCTCTTGCTAGAAGACTTGTTTTAGGTGGTATTTATAGGCCTCAAACAAGTTCTACCCGTGGTGAAGTGGGTAGAAAAGTGCAAATCCAATAGCCACAAAATCTTCTTGGATTTTTGTGTGAGACTATTGGTGCGATCGCACACCACCTTTAGGCACTCGCGCATCTGTTTGTGCAGTCATCCCAGTTGTCTGGTGCGATCATTCAATTCAAATCTCTAACGGCTACTTAACACGTGGCATCTTCTTATTGGTTCTTTAACTAGCCGTTGAAGCCCACCAACTGCTATATGAATTTAGCAGTCGCGCATTGTCTTGCGTCAAGTCATTCACCGCTCCACGCTACTGTGAACCTCTCTGTCAAGCTAAGACAGTTTGGATGGCCGCGCAACCCCTTTGTAACACCCCTATACCCTGTATACGTACACAGCATGCTAATACGATCATAATATACGTATACTGAATATAGAAATGCCACGATATACTTAACAATGACTCGTCCCTTTTCAAAAGCATAAACAAATTTAAATCATTTAAAAGAAATAATAAAAGACAAAAGGTAAAACGTTTATTTAAAAGCAGCGAAAAATGTAACAAATATTTACAAATCCTTATACAATAAAACTCAAGTTTTACAAAGCATAAAGCATATACATGTTTGGCAGTATGTCTTCGATCTTTAAGCTTCACTAGGTACACCTCAAGATCTAACCTCTACTCGGCCTAGAGGGACTCTTCGGTTCTTCTCTGTTACCTGCGCGATAAATCATAATCGCGCTAAGCCAACGGCTTAGTGGTACATACTACAATAATATCATGCTATAATGAAATGCCAATGCCACACTTTTCAATATACAAATGATACTCAAGAATCTCATATTAAACTCAATTAAGCATATATATCATCATATATAAATCACAAGGAAACAAAGACAAGCATGGGCCCAAAAAGAAACTAATATGTTATTCAAAGTTCAGAGTTACTGCTTTGGTCCATATCAATATCATCAAGCCCATTGGCTATATACACATATATATCTATCCATGGATAGGGTAACAGACCCAGTCTCTTGGACCTCTACTTGACTATACTCAAGGAGATCCTCAACCCGGCAAGACTGTTACCAAAACAATTGTAACAGTCGTAGTCTCTTGGACCTCAACCCGACTAATCTCGAGGAGATCCTCAACCCGACAAGACTGTTACTATAATTCACATTTCACATTTATCAAGTAACAGACCCAGTCTCTTGGACCTCAACCTGGATAAACCAAGGAGATCCTGAACCCGGCAAGACTGTTACTAAGACAATTCATAGGCATGCCGCCAAATTCAGAACTCTGAAAGTTGAACAGCACATTAGGCACACAATCTTTATATCTTTATACATTTTTTTTTCAATTCATTTCTCATGATCAACTAGGCACCATGCCTCAATTATAATTCATTTACACCATCATTGCCAACAATCATGGCTTCTCATCACAACAAGATTATCAAAATAGTATACATATATACCATCAATTATATTGAACATCAACTAGGCAAACATATCATTATTCATATGCATCATTAATATCATCAAATGTATGTTTTATCTCAACATCATATAAATGTATGCAATAATGTAGTTTGTACTTACCTTAAGTACCACTTATACAACTCTATACACTTCCTTTTTCCAAGAATTCTTCACTTCCCAAATTAGGGAAAATCACCTTCTTCCAAAACCTAATCCAAAAATGATACAATACATGAATTCCAATACAATTTATCACTTAATAACCTCTTACTAAACTCTTAAATCACAAATTACACTTCAACACCACTCACCAAGGCCCACGGTCGTGGCCACCTCAACCCCCACGGGCGTGGGTTAGAAACCACTTCTGCCTCCTTTGCACCAAACCTCCATGGCCATGGCTACAATTGGCCACGGCCATGGCAATCAAGGCCACGGGCGTGGCATCCCAAATGCTACTGCCTTTGACCAAATTCACATATTCTAAGCTTACAACTCCAACAAACATCAACAACATGCAAATCTATGAAAATAATTAATCAAACTCAAGTTAAACATCACTTACCACTTCAAAACCCTAAAACAAACATCACTCTTACTCTTTCAATACCAACATCCACTTAACTTATCATCTTCAAACCAAAACCAACACCATAGTTAATTAAATCAAACATATTCCAACATATAACAATCAACACAACTCTACTTTGAAAAATCAACAATCAAACTTACATACAACTTAAAATAACAAAAGAAATCAAGAGAAAGAACTTACCAAAATAATGAAACTTCTTGGATTTCAACTTAATCTCTTGAAAACTCCTTCAATTTGCTCTTAAAATTCAAAACCTTTCTCTTGCTCTCTTGTCTTGAGAATGGCCGGCCACCAATTAAGAAGAAAAGAAAATGAAGAAACAAAGTCAACCTTCTCATCTCTTTAAATCTCCACCAAGCATTTCAAAAAGAAAATTACTTAAATGCCCTCATCCATTTAACTTAACTTCTTTTCACTTATATGTCCTTTTTAGTAATTTCACACATAACACATAAATATCCTCTTCCTTTGACCATCCATTTTGACTTATGTATATGTTATTTATACTACTATATATACAACATATACACTTTCTTTTAAATTCTTTTCTCTTTCAAATTAACATATACATTCAATCCAATTAAAACAACAATAATATCCAAAACTTCTAGGGCATACATTGGGATATTACACCCTTGGGGTGGTCGCGTATCCCTTCAAAGACAAATTTTTAGCAGTTAGAAAATTTTCAAATTCCTTTGCATTTCAACACATTCTACGTTGCTTTCCTGCCATATAGACATTCATTGAAGCCATTAGATCACTTTAATTTGTTTTCCAACATTAAAATCAAGATTAACCTAAATCTAGGTCAACAATTACAAAATTCTTAAATATAATGATATTATCCATACTACATGTGATCATAAGAATAAATAAATACTTTATTAAAATCACAATAATGTCCAAACAAAGTAAATAAATGGATACCCATCCGAGGATGGAAACATGTCCTTACATCATCCATGTCTAAAACTAAATAGGACACCCACAGAAAAGGTGGAAACGTGTCCTTTGCATTAGTCTAAAAAACTTTAAAATAAAATAAATTACATGATGCTCACGACATGAGGTACCCAAAACATGGAAACATACCTCTTACAATGTTTTAAAATAAAAAAAATCAATAAAAATAGCCAACCATTCATTATAAATAAACCATTCATCAAAGACATCAAACATCAATCAAAATATATAATAAACATTCATCTAATTTAAATAAAATAGTAAGTATATAAATTTAGAGTTCATGCATCAATTTAGGTTTCTTTGGTTTCATGTTTAACAATCAGGTTCTTAAAATTTAGTTTATTGGATTTATCAATTTGAGAAATATTTAATATAGAAGAAGTAATATAGCTACTGGATTTTTTTAAGATTTAAGGTTTGAAATAAATTAGTGTTTGAATCTAAGGAATGGATGTTTTGGATTTAGGGTTTCAAAAGTTGTGTGAAAATGATAGTAAAATTTAAAGTTTAAATAAAAAAGATTGAAGATCATGAAAATTGGATTTTAAATTTAGTTATTTGGAATGAATAGGCTACTGTGATTTCAGAAAAATAGGTTTGGTTAGGGTTTTAAGAAAACAAAATATTGTTTTGTGATTTTGGAAATGTATAATTAGGGTTTTAGATTTTAAAAATATGTTTTACGGGTATTAAGATATTAGGATTTTGAAAAAATAGTTTTTAGGGTTTTAAATAGAGTTTGGATGGCAAACAGAATAATTGATCAAATAATAAAAACATCATCTATTATATGTTTAAACAATTGATCAATTGAATGATGAAGCTACTGTAAAAAAAAAAAATAAGTCAATAGAAACTCAAACCTTCATTGTTGGTTCCACCATAACTTGAATTATGGTTGAACAATAACCAAAGATAAAGTATGCTGCCTTTGATGGATTTCCTTCTTGCTTGCTTACTGCCTCTTGCTTTTCAAGTCACAGATTCTAAAAAAGTATGATCTCCTTTTAAAAGATCAAAGTCCTAAGTCTCAAGATCAAAAGTCTAAATAATTGCTAAAAGTCCCTTTTCTGTGTGTTTTGATGTGGTATTTATAAGAAAAATTAAAATCTAATACTAATTGGTTAAGGAAATTAAAACAGATTAGGAAATAAATTAAAAACCAAAATAGAGTAGAATAGAGTTTTGGAAAAAATTGAGATGGCGCAAATTGTGCTGGCAAAAATTATTGTGGGGCGCGCGGGATGGGCGAGGGCCACAGGCCAGTTCCTCGCAGGAAAAACCTATGATGAATTCTCTTGTGGCCAATTCGTCGCCAATTTTGCCTATCACCGATTTCTATTTTCAATTTATTTTTTATCTTTTCTTCTTCTTTATTTTTTTATTTATTTATTTTAATTAAAAATAAATACTTTAATTAATAAATATTATTAAAAATACCACAAAAATTATTTTGGACTGTTTAAAAATATCAGACTGGATTGGGTCAAAATTAAGGGTCTACACTTACATATAGATTATGCTGATTTTGGGAAAGAATGTCATAATTGTTTGATTTATGCTAAGCGAAAGTGTCAACATCCTTTGTTGTTACATCTGATCTCTACATCATGGCTTTTTGCAACTTCAGGATTAGATGTGGTAGGAAAGATTAGCCCAAAGTTTATTAAAGGGCATGAGTGTTGCAGTTGACAATTTTAGCAAGTGGATTAAAGTAGCATCTTTTAGAATTATCAACTCAAAGAGGGTTACCCATTTTATCCAGTCCAACATACTTTGTTGGTTTTAAGTTCCTTTTGAAGTCATCACATATAATTGGTCCCATTTTGAGCAAGAAGTGGTTTCGCTATTGGAAAAGCACAATATATAGCATCATCAGTCCTCACCCTAAAGGCCTCAAATAAAAGGAGCTGTGGAAGCTATAATAAGATTATCAAGAGTCTCTTGCAAAAAAAAATAATCACCAACCATAGAAACTGGCACGGCCAATTGGCTTTTGCACTTTAGGGATATCGTACTTCTGTTCAAACACCGACTAAGGCAACCCCATACTATCTAGCTTACGGTATGGAGGTTGTCCTACCAATCAAAGTTGAAATTAGATTGATATGGGTTATGCAGGAATGCCAATTGTTAAAAACATAATGGATCAGAGGGCACCAAGAGCAACTAAATGCAATTGAAGAGAAAAGGATAGATGCTCTATTTAAGATATAAGACCCCTATACCCTACAAACGTACAATATATATACCCTGTATATGTACAGTACATATATAGACCATAAGAGTGGCATGATAATTCAATGTACACACACCTTCAATTGGTAATATAAATTTAGAGTATTATAAATATATAAAATGCATTAATATAAACAAAGTTAAAACCTTATCAGATTATTTATTAATGAAAATATCTAAAAAAAATTTGCCAGAGTTTTGTTTGTAAATTTAATACTATCAAAAATCAATCAAATAACAATAACCTACAAAAGCAATTTACACTTCCAAATATTTATAGATACAATATCCATAATTATAAATGATCATCATTTTATATAAATTCAAATATTCTCAACAGAACCAGTGTACATTGCAAATTGTCATTTTTATCAACAATACTTATCAAAGTATTGTTGCACTCTGATTAACACTACTACAAAGCGACACTCACTTAAAAACAAGAGTGTGATGTTTGAAAAGTGGTGAAAATCAATTAAAATTAAAAGTAATGCGTGTAATGGTTATTGTGAGTGGAGATTTTTGCCCCCACTCCCGGCGGAATGGTTCTTGCAACTTCGACACTATTTAGGCTCGGGGCTTTAGAGAACACAGGCCTATGCCCAGAGAAGATGGAGTCGCCATCCGGATAGGCCGAGAAAAAGAAAGGGGTGGATGACACGATTCCTAAGGAATCCCCAACCCCCTAATGGGTTCAAAAAGTTGGGTACATGTGAGGAAGGTGAGAAATGACCCAGCACCCCCACAACGCCCTGTTCATTGGAACTGGCCTCCTTTGCAGGTCTTAATATTATAAAATTCTTAGGTATAAAATTATTATCCATATTGCATGCAACAATTAAAATAAAACATCATTATATTAAAATCAAAGCAATGTTCAAACAAAGCAAATAAATGGACACCCATCGGAGGATGGAAACATGTCCTTACATCGTTCATGTCTAAACTAAATAGGACACCCATCGAAATGTAGAAACATGCCCTTTACATTAGTCCAAAAACTTTAAAATAAAATAAATTACATGATGCTCACGACATGAGGTACCTAAAAATTATGGAAACATACCTCTTACAATATTTGGAAATCAAAATAAATCAATAAAAGTAAATAACCATTCATCGTAAATAAATCATTCTTCAAAGATATCAAATATCAATCAAAATATAATAAACATTCATCCAATTTAAATAAAACAGTAAATATATTAACTTTAGGGGTTCATGCATTATTAGGGCTTTTAGGGTTTTATGTTCAATAACTAGGGTTTTGCATATACTAGTTTAATTTGTTGAGAAATGTTTTAAGGAAATAACATAGCTACTGGATGTTTAAAAGATTTAAGGTTTTTAATGTTTTTATAAACATTAAGTGACTGTGATTTAAAAAAAGTAGATTTAGTTAGGGCTTTAAGCAAACATCATGAAATTAGGGTTTTGGAACCTTAAGACATTAGGGTTTGTAATTCACGGTTACTCGATTGTGGTTACTGAGTTGATGAACTAGTCATAAAATTTTGATGTTTTAAAAATTATGGTTTAGGAAAACTAGGGTTTACTAGATTGAGTTTTGAGAATTAATAAGATAGTTTAGGGTTTTTGATATTTTGGAAAACATATTCGATCGTTAGGATTTAAGAAAATAGTTTAGAGTTTTATAGAAACAATTATGTTAAAGTTTTTAGAAACTATAAAGAAGATTAGGGTTTTTGAGAATTAAAAAGATATTTTGAAGTTTCAAACAAATAAGTTAGGGTTTAGATGATTAAGAAAATAGTTCAGGGAAAAATAATTTAGGGTTTTAAAGTTTTGGAAACAGAATGACAGCTTTAGGGTTTTTGAAGTTTTGGAAACACAAGGACAGTTTTATGGTTTTTTGAAGTTTTGGAAACAGAAGAATGATTTAGGGTTTTTGATAATTTAATCAATGACTTAGGCTACTGTATGAATGGACAATTTGATATGTAAAACATACTATAAAGTTTAATAATTTAGGTTACTGACTCAATATCAAAACAAATGATAGAAATATTTAAAAGAAAATATGGCAATAACATCATATGCTTAAACAATTCATGAATCTAAACGTAAGAATGTTGTAAATATAATAAAATCAAAGATTTATAATCAAACCTCCGTTCGTTGGTTCCTTCACAATTGACTTCTGGATGAACAATGACAAAGGCAATGTTGCTGCCTTTGATGGATTTATGAATGCTTATTGTTGCTAATTTTTGTTGCTTCTTGCTCCTAGGGTTTCTGTCTTCTTTTTCCTCCCAAGTCAGAAGTCCAAAGTTTCACTCAAGTAAAATAATTTTTCGATCCTTAATTCTGTGTTTTAATGTGGTATTTATAACAAAAATAAAAAACCTACTTCTAATTGTCTAAGGAAATTAAAACTATTTAGGAAAAGAAATCAAAACAAAATAGAATTTGATTTCGAAAAAACTGCGTTGGCAAAAAATTACTGCGGGCGACGAAATTGCGAGCGCTAGCTTGTGGCCAATTCACTTTCGGCGATAAAAAATTCCGTCGCCAATTTTTTTTTATTTATTATATATTTTTTAACTTTATTAATATTAATTTTTTTATTTTTATTAAAAATTATAAATAATAAATACTAAAATAAATATTATTTAGTTTAAATACCACAAAAATTATTTTGGACTATATAAAAAATATTGGACTAGACTGGGTCAAAAATTAAGTGTCTACACTTTGCCCCTGCTTGAGCAATCTGAGACTTTCAGTAGAAGAGAGTGAAAAGCAACAAGACTTAATTTTAATTTTCTTTAGATGGTTTGGGTTTTGGATTTTGGACCCGGTTCGAGTTCTGGACTCGGAAAAGACTTGGATTCTAGACCCGAGATGGTTTGTATTTTGGACCCAGTTCGAGTTTTGGACTCCAAAAAAACTTGGATTCTGGACCCGATTCGAGTTTTGGACTCAAAAAAGACTTGGGTTGTTCCATTCTTTAATGGATTGTGGGTCTTTACCCATCAAAAATAGATCTTTCTCTGTTGAAAATTGGGTCTTTACCCTTGAAACATAGATCTTTATCCATTAGAGATCAAGTCTTTACCCTTGAAACATAGATCTTTATCCATTGAAGATCGAGTCTTTACCCTTGAAACATGGATCTTTATCCATTGGAGATCGGGTCTTTACCCTGGCTTCAGCTCTTTTAGCTGGACTAATTTTTTGTCTTTTGCATCTTCATTCTTTTGAGAATTCTAATTTTCCTCTTTTTCCATTCTTTTTGTTCTTCCTTTGCACTTTTGCAAAAAATTCAGCCTTTTTTAGCTAGCCTTTATATCTTCTCCTTGCCCCCTACATGGTAAAATATTGGAAGTGAGTCTCAAAATACTTTGTACATGGATAAACTCAAAAATTTGAAAGGGAGAAACTTTGCCCCCTGTGTAGGCTAAAACCCATGATTTTTTTATGCGGACTTTGGTTGATGTTTATAGATTGATCTAGTTCTTCGAACAAGCATGTATTTCTTCTTTTGCAAAATGACTGGAGCTTCCTCAAGCAATAGGCTTTCCATGTCCCCTTTATTCAATATCTTCTTTTGATTCTTTACTTTACAGGTGTTTGTTGTTCACTTTGACAAAGAATAGACAATATAAGAAAAATGCAATGTCATATGCTCATGTATGCATGATATGCATGAATAATACTCACAGCTGTTTCATTGACTCACAGACCGAGGTGATCAGCAGAAGTGTTCTCATTGGTTCCTTTCACATGCTCATTCAAGTCTTGCACTGGAATGGCAGAAGGCTTCACTTTTATGGCTTTTATCTTCGAGATATTGAAAACATGAATAATGGAGACCTCAAGTAGCAGAGATACATCCATTCCAAACTATGTTTTGGCATGTCAGTTGGTAGCTTCTTCATAAACTTGCCAATAATCATTTCCTTTGCCCAATATATCCTTTGAGGTTCGATAGTTCAACATACTTCCCTTAACTTGAAGGCTTCGTGTGACAAAATTTTTTTATTTTTTTTGAAATCAAATGTTGGCTTTACCAAATCAATGTCAATTTACCTCAGGACTTGATTTTTCAAATTAACATATCTATAACATGACAACCCTAGTTACTGTGCTAAACTCGAGAATCATTTATATTTATGCAAGAATTGTTGCAATTCAGATAGGCACAAACATATTACTTGGCCAAAGGTTTCATTGAGTTTGAATATCATCTATCTCATATGCATGCCTATTCAAACTATCTCCACTAATAGACTCTACCTACCAACAGGTCTTTAATAGGCTTAAACCGGGGTCTATAAGGGACACGGGTTTAATGAAGGCCATTTGTAAGTTGGAGCCATTGTGACACTATGGGTAAACCCTCACACTATGAATTTCTTGTTTCAATTTTAGGTAGCTGGGAGCAGTCTTGCTAGACTCCAAATTCCTTCTATATTCTTGGCATTAATTTGGATCTTGATTATGACAGTCTTTGCCCTTGCAAAAAGTTTGGTACCCAAATTTGTTTCTATTCTTCTTCTCCCTTTTCTTTCTTTTTTTTTTCTTACTCTTCCCTTTCTTTGAGCATTTTATCATTTTATCATTTTGTCCTCTTTTCTTGTGGGATTGTCAAGTATAGAACTTTTAAGAACTGGATGGTCTTTCTTCTTTTTCTCTAATTTTGATAAAATCTTTAGTTGGGTTGGACCAATTCAAGTCAAATTGTCTTTATAAACCAAAGTGAAGCCTTTTGCTACTTTAGGTAAAAGAGAACTCAGTTGGCTTTCTGAGCCGACTTTTTAGGTTTTATCTTTCTCTTCTTTTTTTTTCTTTTCTTTTGCTTTTTTCCCTTTTGTTCTTTTTTCCTTTTCTTTCCTTTTTTTTCTTCTTTTTTTCTTGGTTCTAGCTCTAAAAGAGTTGTCTTGTTTGTACCAACTTGGGTTTCCAATAATGGATGAGTGGAGTGACATAAATCTTCTTTAACAGGGATAAATCATTCGTTATTCTGATGTTATCTTGATACATTGGAGATATTAGGTGACCTTAAACTACCCTTATAGTCTTGAGAACATCAAGTATCCTTATGATATTGACTATTCATTCCTTTCTTTGATCTTCTTGCCTCTTCATCTTAATGATCATAAGACTTGTCAAAAGTATCACAACAGCTCAGGGTAGGTTGTTGGGGTTATATGCCAATAAAAAGAAAGCTAAAATTTTATGAATGCTCAAAGGGACAACTAGGGATTGATATTTAATTTGGTGGATACTAGTTGTTGGCTAGTCAAACAATGCCTAGATCATCTCTCTCTTAAAATAAGCAGAGTTCAATTTCACCACGAAAGCCTATCAAAGCGTGTTCATATATTGACTAGGACCTAGACAAAGGTAATTATGCAGGAGCCCTCTCTAAGTAAGCATACACAATTCAATGCTATAGAGTAATTCCCTCATCTAGTAAAGTCAATCAAGTCATGATGCCTAGATATATTAATTCATGAATCATCAAGCTAGATTCCTCATTGGTTGAGCACCAAAATGAACAAAGACCAACAAAAATTTTAATGAAAGTAATTTATTCAAATAAATTTAAATTTGAAAAACATGATTGTTCCAATTAAATATTAAAGAAAGCAAAATTGAAATGCAACATTCAAGCTAAGGAAAGTTTGTTAGGTTAAGCTCCTTCTCCTTTCATATCTTCAACATTCCCATCTTAATAGGAGGATAAGACAAGATCTTCCTCCAATCCTCCTCCTACCATGAAAGTTACTGGTGGTGGCACTCTGTTGAACTTAGGCAGAGGATTGCTTTTGGTATTCGGCTTATTTGGCTCGAGTAGCGTACCACTATCAATCAAATTTTGGATCTCATGTTTTAGCCTCAAGCATTTTTCCGTATCATGTCCTTGTGTATAATGAAACCCACAAAAGCCTTTAGTATTAAATTTTAGGGGTAAAGGTTTCAACAAAGGTCGAGGGGCCAATGGCTGTAATAGTCCCTTCTTTTGTAGCTTGTTGAAGACCCAAGACAAAGGCTTACCCAGATCTGAAAACTGCCTTCTATTTTCTTGATAAGTTGTATTGACATCAGTTTCCTTTTGTGTACTTTTATTGTTAGGCTGATAATTTCATTTTGTAGAAAAATGGCTCTTTGCCGTTTCCCTCTCTTCAATTTGTAGACCATCTTGGAGAAGATCTTTGAAATCCCATATGAGTGTATGAGACATCCTTTCATGAAGACTAGGCAAAACCCCTCTCATAATCATCCTTATTTGATCAGATTCATCGGGCCTCTTCTTCAGCAAAACAGCCTTGTTCCTCCATCTCTTCACATAGTCCACAAAATTCTCATTTGGCCTTTGTCTACTGGACTCAACTTCCATTAAGGTTATGTCCAGTTTGACATTATGCCCATATTGTTGAATGAAAGCCTTGTACAACATGTCCCAATCTTTTTGAGTACCTTCCTCTAAGGTGTTGAACCAATTTTGGACAACAGGGTCCAATGAGAGCATGAAATATCTTAGAGTTTGATTCTTATTATCTCGGGCAGACTGCATAGCAGTGATGTACTGCTTCACATGGAGATGAGGATTTCTAGTACCTAGCGAAGGAAGGCATCGTGAAATTATAAGGGACCTCCTCATCTTGTTCAAATAGTTTGTCAATCTCGGACATCTCTTCGGTTTTCAACTTCTTCTCAAATTTCTTTTCTAAATCAGTAATCATCTTCTCAACATCAGATGTCTTGGTCTTTTCAAAAGTTGCCTTCTCAACAACCTTCAGCTCCTTTTTGCCTTGAGGATCTTGGAAGTATTGAGCCCAATCATCATCATCAATGATCACCATATCATCATCAAAAGCCACTTCACCAACTTTAGCCTTCCCCTTGTCTTTCTTGGTGCTAGTAGATGCTTCGACATTGTTTTCTAAAATTGTAGCCAATTGGTTCTTCATGGTCTTAGCCAGGGCCTCTTTTATTTCTTCTATCTTGGCATTGAGGGCGTCATCCACCATTCTTTGAATTTGTTCGGGCTCTATTGCTTTTGGTGAGAAAGTGATTGATTCGTTGCTAGATTCTTTATCTCCAGCATAGGTCGAATTGTCATAAGCTTTTGAAATGTCGTAATCCAGGGCTACGTGCCAGAGAGGATCAATGAGATGCAAATGTATGCATGTATGCACAAATAATAGAAAAAGATAAGTAGGATGTTCCTTCCAACCTTATAATATCAACACACGAATGGCGAGTCTCTTTTCCTAGGTAATATGGTTAACAAAATACCAACATGGGGCATCTTGTTTTTCGAATAATTTCCCTCGGATGTTTCAACCAATAGTTATATTTTTAAAAATGAAAATCAGTTCATGATAATTCCCATTAAATAGATTTTAATCCATTCAACTAACTAAAGTAGCTTCTATGCTATATTGGATCAAAACTAAATTAAGAAGTTTATTATAAATAGATTTCTCACTTGAAAAAGTAACTAAAGATTCATGCCAAAAACAAGCACATGGTTAACAATTCTTAGTATAAACTAAGCTCACAATTGATTTTTAGTATTTTGTAATTAACCTAAATAATTTGCAAGCCCTTTGTAAGAAAAAGGTTGGATGAAAATAATTTTGTTTCTAAGCCCATTGTAAAAAGATTTTAGGAAAAATGGATTTTGGTCTTTGTATTTGGGTTATGAGCAAAAGAATTTTTTATTTGTTTTTAGAAAAGTTTTATGTCCAAAGACCATCTTGAAAATTTTTGAAAATAGCTTTAGTCTTTTGGATTTTAAAGAAAAAATTATTTTGAGCTCACAATGTATTTAGGCCATATTAGAAAAAGAACAAACCAAATAAGCCAAGATAAATTAACCATAGTCAAACAACAGGCGATTAGGGTAAAACCTAAAGAATGTAACTAGGCCAATTACATGAACTTTAGTTTTTGGGTTAAAAGGCTTAGGTTTCCATAGCAAGTATATACCAAATGGTACGAGGCTATGAGTGGTTATACCATGCTCGGTCTCCATACCTTAAGTGAAAGTATGGTATCCCATACATAACATAACATGGGTAACACGGGCGTCCTAACTCATGCACATGATGCAAATCTAATATGATGCAATGGATAATATCATGATAAGAAAGAATACAATAATATAAAGACCAACGGAATCAACTTCTCTTGTCCCCAGAGGAGTCACCACTGTGAGTGGGGATTTTTGCCCCGACTCCCGGTGGAATGGTTCTTGCGACTTCGTCATTGTTTAGGCTCGGGGCCTTAGAGAACAAGGGCCTAAGCCCGGAGAAAATGGAATCGCCACCCGGATGGAACGGGAAAAAGAAAGGAATGGATGTGTAATATCCTCATATATGGTCTAGAAGTTTTGATTATGTTGTTGATGTTGTTGTTATTGTTGTTGTAGTGATATATTGGATTGAATATATGTGTTAAATTGCAAGAGAAAAGATATTGGAAAGTGAATGCTTGTGTATATGTGTTTTGGGGAAAAGAATTAGGGTTTAGAGAGAATGGTATATGTTGTGTATATGATGATATATATAACATATAAATTGGTCAAATGAAGAGTCAATGGAAGAGATATTTATTTGTGTTAAGTGTGTAATTACATATAAGGGCTTATATGAAACAAAAAGTTAGTTATATGATTGAGGGTATTTTGGTAATTGCTTGGATAAGATCACTTGGTGGAGATTAAAAGCAAAATTTGACTTTGCTTCTTGATATTTTTCTTCTTCTTTTCCATTGTGGCCGGCTCCTCCTTAAACAAAGGAAGCAAGAGGCAATGAGAAGATCTTGTTGAGTGAAGCTCAAATTGAAGAAAGATTAAGTGATCAAGTTGGTGATTCAAGAAGTTTTGTAACTTTGGTAAGTTCTCTTGTGATTTTTGTACTTATTTGAAATGATATTTGAGTTTGATAGATTTTTAAGAGTGTGTTGGTTGATTTTGAGATGTGAGAAGTGTTTGAGTGAGTTGATGATTGATTTTGAGTATGGATGGAAGAAAAGAGTAAGTGGTTGGAAGAGATGATGTTGTATATGTGGTAGGGGTTTTGAGATGATTTTGTGTTTGGTGTTTGATGTGTGTTTTGGTTTGTTTTGGGTGTGTTGCAAGTTTGAGATGAGTTTTGAGTATGTTTTGTTAAGATTATTTGAAGAGGATGTTAATGTATAGAAGTGTGTTGTTGAGTGTATGGTTGTTTTTGATCGGAGTCTTGATTTGTGGCCGGACACTCCCATGAGCACGTTCAGGGTTTTTAGGCGTGTCAATTGTGTTGGAGGCAGTAGGTTTGACACGACCAGTAGCACGCCCGTGTTATTGAGAGTGTCATAGCTACTGTAAGATTTGAGAATTTACACGCCCAGGAACACGCCCATGTTGTTGAGCGTGTAAATGTTTCTGTGTTGTGGAGTTAGGGCACGGCCATGAATACGCCCGTGTGGGTGAACGTGTCAGGGTTGAGGTTTGCCCTAATTAATTCCTAATTGGATTATTTCTTGTGTATCCTTAAACAAGTATATGCTATTACTTTTGATTTAAGTCTTGAAGATAGTGATTGATCATTGATCTAAGAGGTTAAAGAATCTTGGACAAGGAAATGTTAGGAGTTGTATGAATTGTTAGTAAAATAAGTACAAATCTTGTATTATTGCATTGTTGCATATGATGATAATGGCAATGTATATGATACTATGTGAACAATGTGATATTTCATGTATTGTGACTCATGTGATGAGTAATGTGTTTGGTTATGTTTATATCAATAATGCTATATGTATAATGTGATGGAATAAAATGCCATTGTGATTGGCTATGGTAACTTATATGTGATATGAGGCCATTGTTATTGGCTATGATGAGAGTTGAGAATGGAAATGATAATTAAATAATAAATGATTTGTGTGGCTAATGTGTTATTCCATTTTCAGAGTTTGTTGTTGGTGGCATGCCTAATAAGTGTAACAATCTCTTGAAGTTAGGTTGGATTGAATCCTTGAAGCCTAATTGAGATGTTACCACCCTTGAAGCTAGGTTGGGTTGGTTCTTGAAGCCAAGTTGGGTTGATGCTTAGCATGCTTTGCTCCCCTTGAAGTTTGGTTGAACCTAATCCTTGAAGCCTAGTTGGGTTTATGATATTGATAAATGTGATGATAAAACCAAAACATTAACTCTGAAAATTGAATGGCATATTAGTGTGTTTTGGGCCCATGCTTGTCTTTGTTTAGTGTTGATTATGAATGATTAAATGAATACTAATGAGGTATATAATAAGATGTTGAAATATGATATGTCTATTTATGTTGAGTTATGAAATGTAAAGGTATGTTGTTAGCTTTGCATATATGATGTTACATGTATAATATGGATTGAGAATTGGCATTGCATTGCATTAAAGCATAACATTAGCATGAATTATCTTACTAAGCCATTGGCTTAGCGCGATAGTGTTTGATCGCGCAGGTAATAGGGTTGAACCCGAGAGCTCTTCGAGACCGAGTGAGAGTAGACGTTGAAGAGTTGATTTTGGGAACTTAAAGATCAGAGGAGACTTGCCAATCATGTATAACTCTTTTTTATTTTGTAAAGTAATGATTTTAATGTGAAAGCTCATGGTAATGGTGATAATATGTGATATTTGAGATTTTTGAAGTGAGCTTTATGATTGTGGAAATTATATGTTTTAATATTGCTTTGTGATATATATTTGTAAGATGTTTTTAAAGTGATGATAGAAAAGATGAGTTTGGCAAATTGAAGCTTAAACGAAGTAGTAAATTGAGAAGTTAAAGTTTTAGTGGAATTTGATAAAGATTATTGGGATATTGATAGTTAACTGTATATGCAATGCATGAGCTAAGTGAAATGACTAGTATTGCATATGGAAGTATTATGAATTGAGTAATGTGATTGATAGTATGAGAATTTGTTTTGAAATAATCAAGGAAGTGGATAAGTAAATAGAAATGAGTTATTTTAAGTCATTTTACTGAACAGGGTAAGAATGAATATGGGAGTGTACTAAATATTTTTAAAGACGAAAGTGAAAGAGATGTCACATTGGGAATGTGACTGAGATGAATATGAAGTGTTACTATAGTCGGAATATATATGTTTGTAGTGTGAATAAATACTTTATATCATATTGGAAGAATGAGAAGGATAGTGTTTAAAAGAAAATGATAAACACTAAATTTGTATTGAATGTATGAAAAAGGAAAATACTATAAGAGCATATAATTAAGTGTATACATGTATATGATATGTGAATTGAGTTTTCCAATATGAATGAAATTATGATATATAAACACATTTGTGAATCACATTATGAGGATGGCTTATGAAGATATATGTGGTATAATTATAGAATTAGTGATATGGAAAAACAATGTTATATGTATTAGTGGACCTAAGAGAGATTAGGTCTTGAACTGTGTAAAGCTAGATGGATTATGTGATGGAAGTGAGAATGGAAAGAACTTGAGTAATATTGGACAGTGGAAATTGTTATAATGAGTATTGAACTTGATGATTATATTATATTTAGAGTTTCAAAGTATTCACATATGAAAAGTTCTATGTAATTATATTATAAGAGATTGTAGATGGATTAGAAATGAAGTGATGAATAGAAATTGTATAAGAACTGTATATGATTGAATATGTATATAGTAATATTGTTAAAGCATGAGTTAAGTTGATAAGGATCATATAAGCGAATACAAATTGGTTGAAACGAAGTTGGAATGTGTTAACTTCTGTTATACTAAAAATGTTAAGATTGAGAATAGAATTATAAAAGAACAGTATTGAATTGAAAGTTCTAGGTTTGAATATTAATCTCTTAAAGTCATGTGTTTTGTTCAGTATTTTGGATCGGTTAATTTGTTATCCATGGATTTGGATCTTAGATATAATGATTGTAATACGGATTTGGTGAGGTTGACAATTTTGTTTGAGAAGTATAGTTAAAAATTATGATGGTTAAAGTTGTACCTTATTATTATTTTTTTTATGTTAAGAATTTGGTTATAACTGTGAAAAAAAAAAATTTTAAAAAAAAATTTTGAAATGTGTTGAGTTATGGATAATATGACAAAAAGGTAATCAAAATAAATATATCAATGATAGGAAATGTGAAGAGTTAGTAAAAGGGAGAAATTATATTATATGAATGAAAGTTATACTGAATATGTTTATGGTATGTAACTTGAGGTTTAAGGGAATGAACTCAAAGTTTGAGTGAATGAATTATAGATATTAAGTATGATATAACATTTTTTGAGAATTGGTGGAAATTATACTAAGATAATAAAGAATAAACTGTGTATATTAAAAGATATTAGAAGTGATTTGTTATCATGATGATTTGACTGAAAATAGATTGAAAGAGAGCAGAAATTGAATATAAGTTTGCTCTTATGGAATTAAGTTATATTTATACTTATATGAAAATTGTGAAATTTCATGATAAGTTAGATTACTTAATCGTTGGTTGGAATTGAACAAGATTGGAACGTGGGTATATTGTGACAGATAGATTAATTGATCTGGATTTGGCTAAGATTATGGATCATTAATAAAATTTAATGTGTATAGTTGTATTAAGAAAATAGGTATTTACATGATAATGTATATGATGTAAATTTTAAAGTATGATTGGACATGAATGAGTGGAGTATAGTAATTGTTAATCATGATAAGAAGAGAAAAAGATTGGTTATCTATAAAATAAGTTGAAAGATAATGTATTAATATGTAAGTTAAGTGAAAAGCATGCTAAAGAAATAACTCCATTTGTGAAAAATCAGGATTTTGTTATCTATTGAGAGTGATAAATGTCTATTTAGACAGTGATTGTAATGAAGGGATAATTAATGTTCAGATATAAGTCAATGGTTTTTAATGTTAAAGTTAAGAGAGTAATTATACAGAGGTGAAATAACAAAATATATTAAATATAAAGATTTGACAAAGTATTATTGTGCTATATGATGATCTGATTCTGGTATAAAGATATTAATAGGAAATGTAATGTGATCTTTTGAATGTTTGATTAAGAAAGTAACCAGATGTATAAACATATAGAATGATGAGTTATAGAATTTAAAGAAGGTGGTTGATTCTAAAGAGGAGAGTTGGAGTTATATGATTTGATGATATAATGACTTAAGCGTATAATTAACTTCATATGGGAGTTAAGATAGTATTTTGTTAAGAATAAATTGTTATGGTACTGATAATTTCGAGGACGAAATTATTTAAGGGGGAGAGAATTGTAATATCCTCATATATGCCCTAGAAGTTGTGATTATGTTGTTGTTGTTGTTATATAATTGGATTGAATACATGTGTTAAATTACAAGAGAAAAGAAATAGAGAAAAGAATGTTTATGTATATGTGATTTGGGAAAGAATTTAGGGTTTAGAGAGAATGGTATATGTTGTGTATATGATGATATATATAACATATAAGTTGGTCAAAATGAAGAGTCAAGGAAAGAAGATATTTATTTTTGTTAAGTGTGAAGTTACTATAAAGGGCATGTAATGAATGGTAATCAAGACAAATGGTATAAGGGTGTTTAGGTAATTACTCTTGTTGAATCACTTGGTGGAGATTTAAAGAGGTGATATTTTGTCTTTTCTTCATTTCCTTCTTCTTCTTCTTCTCTTCTCCACGTTGGTTGGCTCCTCCTTAGACAAGAGAGAGCAAAGTGAGATTTGTTTAATTCTAACATCAAATTGAAGGGAGAATCAAAGGATTTAATTGAAGATTTGTGGAATTCAACAACTTAGGTAAGTTCTTTCTCTTGATTTTCCTTTGTTCTTTTGAAATTGTGTTTGGGATTGGTGAGTTGATATGGATGGTTGATGGAGTGTGTTTGTGTATGGTGTGTGTAAAGTGTTGAAATGGAATTAAAGATAAGAAGCTAGGTTGGTGTTGGTGATGGAAGAGTAAGAGTTGTGTTTAGTGAATTTTTTTCTGTTTTACAATTAGTAAAGGCTGTGACTTGTATGATTTTTAATTAATTATAGAAAAATGTTCTTGAAGTGAATTTTTGATATGTTGTGCCTCTATGAGTCTAGAATGACTGAAAAATATGTTGATTCGATTTTGGAATGGTTATGAGTTTAGAAAGATTATTTTTATTAGACCTGTTCCAGCAGGTACCTTAACTGAGACAGCTATATTTCGGGATTTTTAATAAAATGTAGAAAAATCATATCCAATTGAATTTTGGATATGTTGTTGCTTAGTGAGTCTAGTATTTGAGAAAAATAATTTGGAACCACGTTGATTGAATTTGATTTATGGAATTCACAAAGTTCAGAACTGCTGCCAGGATGCAGGGCAATTGGGGCAGTCTGGTTAGGTGAACTATTTGACGAAGATTTTGTGTTCAGTTTGATCTGAAATTTTAAAGGAATGATTTTAAGATACAAAAATAAATTCTGTAAAAATTTTAGAATTTTTAGTCAAGTAGATTATTTTATACAATTTTTCAAAATAAGGATAAAATGGAGTCTTAAACCAGAATGTACTATTCATATGGTCATTTTGCTAATATTCCTTTGGATTAGGTTTTGAAGAGATTGGGTTGCTTTAACCTAAATGTGGAGAATTCTTGGAAAGAAAAGAAATGTATAGATTGATGGGACTAGTTCTTGAGGTAAGTACCAATACATATGATTGTATTTAATTACATAATTTGAGGCTTAACACATTTGTTTGCAAATGTGTTAAGTGATCTATTATATTGTTAACATAATTGGACTAAGGTGATGATTGAATGATGTGAAGGATGTGAAGATCATTAACCAGGTAAGCATAAACCCTATTTGATTGTATATCCTTATATGTCTTTGAACATTAACACATTGGGATGAAAGTGTTAAATAAGCTATTATATTGTGAATGTAAATGAAGAATATATATAAAGGATGAAATATGAAATGGGAAAGGTAGGAAGAAATGAGGATCATTCTTAAGGTATGTGCAATTTGTTATGATAAATGCTCTAGTAATGAATGATGTTAATGTGTTTTGAGAAGTGAGAAAATGTTATGTTATATGCATTGTGAATCTTGTGTATGGCAATGTATTATATGAATAATATACTTTGAAATGTGATATCAATGATGCTATATGTATCATATGGATTGAGATATGATATGATATGAAGCCATTGTGATTGGCTATGATAATTCAATTGAAAGAGATAAGGCATGTTGGCCTAATTGATGATGAGATTGATAATGAAATAATAAATGAATTGTTTGTTTAATATGTTATTCAGTTTCAGAGTTCTGGATTTGGGTGGCATGCCTAAGAAATGATGAAAGGTAACAGTCTTGCCGGGTTGAGGATCTCCTCATATGTGTTGAGTTGATGGTCCAAGAGACTGGGTCTGTTACACTATGAGAATTGTGAATATGAGATATATGATTTGTAACAGTCTTGCCGGGTTGAGGATCTCCTCATATGTGTTGAGTTGATGGTCCAAGAGACTGGGTCTGTTACACTATCCATGGATAGAGATACATGTATATACATTGCCTACGGGCGTGATGATTGTGACTATGAACCAAAGCAGTAACTCTGAACTTTGAATAACATATTAGTGTTTTGGGCCCGAGTCTGTCTTTATTGTCAATGTGAATTGCAAGTATTGAAATATTGATTGTGAGTATTAATAATGAATTATGCTTGGTGAATTGTGAATAATATAATGTTATTAAGTGTAATATGTAAATGAATTGTGGTTGATGATAAAGGTTGTCTTTATTGTAAATGTGATTTATGATTTGTATGATATGTAATTTGTGTATTGCAATAATGATTGGTATGGTATATATAATGTAGGGGTATTAATATATTGGTTTTGAGTATTGGTGATGCATTGGGGTTGGTGATAATATTATGTATATATGTACATCATATTTGAAATTATCTAGGATATATTAAAGATGAAATTAAAAAGAAAAGAAGATATGATAAGAACTAATTATATATTGAATTGATGCATCATTATATGTCAATACTTCTATACTATATGTTTATATTTTATAGTTGGACTACTAAGCTCTCGGGCTTAGCGCGGGTGTTTATTCGCGCAGGTATATGGATGGAAGATATGAAGTCTTTTGTTATGCCACAAGAAGAGTAAAGTTTGTCGAGACCAACTAGAGGGTAATGCATACATGTATAAACTTTAATTATGATGTATTTCTGACGAGAGAGTATTTATATGTATAAATGAAGTTTTTGATAAAGATAATGATTTTGTAAATGTTATTTAAATTAATGTATTATGGTTTGAACTCTGTTACAGGTTTTTAAAAGGTAACGAAAAGTGACATCCTTATACTTTATATATTTACTGTATGTATACTAGGTATACGCATAGTACTTATATAGGGTATCGGGGTGTTACAGCTGCTGTACCAGAGCCTGTCATAACAACTCCACCATATGTCACACCCATCCCAGTGAAACCTCATCATCTACTGGTCTAATTGGCACAGATGTCTCCCTAACAATCTCAGCACTAGCTCTTACAATACCCTCACCATGAGCAACACACTCTGCACTCCCCTCTCTAAACTAATGCATCCAAGATACCATGTCTGCTAATGTCTATAAATGCATAATGAATTTCCACATCAAGGACCAGATAAAATATCAGAGCAAATACATGCATGACACTTTAAAATCACATTTAAAATCCTATTTTCTCTCTCAAAAAACCTATCTAGGTCGAGAACCTCAAACCTATCTCTAATACCAAAATAAATATAACACCCTCACACCCCATATATGTATAATACATACACCTATTATATGTAAAATATGCATACTATACGCATACATAGTACAAGAATGTCAACATTCCTATCTTAACAAATTTTCATAATTCCAAAAGAAAAAAAGAAAAGAATAATAATAATAATAATAATTTAAAACCTAAGTTGTGCTTTAATATTTAAATAAAACTATTTATTAAAAATTAAAAGTACTAAAACACATACTTTAAAGGAAATCTTTGAAAAAATTTTGCCAGAGTTTTGTCTGTATTTTGGACATTCTTAAAAATCAATTAACTCAACTTGCTAAAAGAAATATACTCACAATATACATTTAATCAACCATTTCTCCAAGAAAACTCCATGACTTAAAATTTCTTAAATTATTTCCAAAATACTCAAATATACATATACTTACATAAAAGTTTATAATACTTAGTTCAAAAGCTTCACAAGTACATAATTATTATCTTATGCAAATATGATGTACATAAATATATCAAAATACATAAAGTAAATTTATACATACTTGTAAGTGGATCTGGTCCTGTGGCAAAGCAAAAGTCTTCCTGTGGAATCTCAAAACCCTAGATCTGGTTAGGTCTAGTAAGGACCTCAGTCTCAACTTTGTCACCTGCTGCTTTTTATTTAAATTCTATATGTGAAATGCAATTACATATTAGTTCACTTTCATTCTTCATTCAAAATAATCACATATTACAGTCATATGCATTGGGCCCAAATAACCTTATATAATATTCAGGTTTCACAGTTATTGCTTTGGTCTATTTTAACACCCAGTGTCTAGCCCGTAGGCAGAAAATAATGATGCTTAACTTCTAGCCCAAAGGCACAAAATAGAATGGTGATGCCCAATGTCTACACCAAAAGCAAATCATGTAACATTAACACCCAACATCTAGCCCGAAGGCAAATCATAGACATGCCACCAAACACAAAATTCTGGAATCGAACAATATATTAGGTAACATACAAAAAATGCATATTTCTACAATCTATTTTTTATCACATTATCTCTTCCATGACTATATTCCATCACTTTATCAATGATATGCAGTAAGATTATATTACCTAAACATTTTGGGCTACTCTCACATAATACACATTTCACTCATTTTAGCCATTAATAATGGCTTCCATAAATCACGATATGTATATATCACTTCTCATTTAATATGACAATGCATATGAGTATTCAAATGACAAAGTAGCTTAGCACATTTTTCATTTTAAAATTTGTTAAAACCAATTAAATGCAAATGTGCTTCAAACAATTAAAAGTATGTACGTACCTTAATCCAACACCCAAATCCAACCTAATATCACTCTTTGCTATGAGAAATTTTTTTTATCCCCACTCCCATGTGGAATGGTTCTTGCGACTTCGGCACCATTAAGCTTAGGGCCTTAGAGAACACAGGCCTAAACAAGGAGAAAATAGAGTCGCCACCCCGACAGGTCAGAAAAAAGAAAGGGGTGGATGACTCGATTCCTAAGAAATCCCCAACTCCCCTTATGGGTTGTTCAAGAATTTGGGTACTATAGGGAATGTGAGAATGACCCAGCACCCCATAATGCCCCTTTCATTGGAACCGGTCTCCTTTTCAGGTCTAGATATTATTAAATTCTTAAATATTATAAAATTATTCATACTACATGCAATTATTGACATAAATATTTATTATATTAAAATCAAAACAAATTCAAATAAAATAATAAAATGGGCACCCATCCGAAGATGGAAACATGCCTTTACAACAATGTTAAATGTCCAAAACTAAATAAAATAGGACACCCACCAATTGGCGGAAACATGTCCTTTACATTTATCTCAAAGACTTTAAATAAATTAAACTACAAAAAATAAATTAATTAAACAAGTAAGGCACCCACGAGTGGAAACTTTCCTTTTATAAGTCTATTAAAATACAATCAATAAATACTTGATAATCATCCATGGTAAAGGAAGTAATCATAAAAATTACCAAACATTGCATAAACAATTGTAAATTAGGGCTAAACTAATGAAGTTAAAGTTAATTATAAAAATTACAAATAGATCTTAAAATTAATCCATTAATGAAATATAAGGCATGATGATAAGAGTCGCGCTTACGACGATTTACATGATATGGTTTTGTTGGAAAATTGTTGTTTTTCTTAAACTAGGGTTTTATATTTATACAAATTAGGGTTTTTCTTAAACTAGGGTTTTACATGTAAATTAGGGTTTTAAAAATAGAATTAGGATTTTGAATGGAAATTAGGGTTTTTAGAAGACGAGGCTACTATTTTGGTTATATTTATAAACTTTCAGCCACTAAGTATTTTATTTAAATTAATATTTCGCGTGACCGATTATTACTGCTACTGTGATATTAAGAAGCTACTGTGATATTTAAGTTAGGATTAAACAAAATATCATGGATAAAGGAGTTTACTAGACAAACTAATTATTGGACTTAAAAACAAAGCTACTAGATTTTCTATAAAAATTTAAAAATTAACTAAAAACAATTCAACAAAATAAACAATAATGCAGTTACTGTGAATCTAAAAGAGACTAAATAAAGGATTTTCAAACCTCCATTTATTTGTTCCACTGATATTTCAAGTTGATCCAAGCTTTATATTTGCAGGAATTGGGTTAAATCTCGCACGAATTGGGTCCTCACCTTCACTCTTAGCTGCCAAAAACTCTCTTTTTCTTGGGTGGTCAGCTCTAAAAAAATAAACTCTATCCCTAATTCGCTCTTTAACTCAAATTTTATAGCCCAGATATTATTGCCTGATACGCCCGTGTCTGTGGGCGTGTCGACGGTGCTATTTCAAACTTTAATGACATGGGCAGTAACACGCCTATGTCCTTGGGCGTGCTGTTGCTACTGTAATGTTGAGTTAGGGACACGCCCGTGTCATTGGGCCTGTCACAGCTTCTGTAAGTCATGAGTAATGGCACGTTCAGTGACACGCCCATGTCTCTGGGCAGCGTGTCGAAGATTCTGTAAAGTAGTTGAATGACACGGCCATGGACACGCCCATGTCACTGGGCATGTCACTTGAAAAATCTACCCAAAATAGCTTCTTCCCTTGTCTTTCATTCGTGATTTTGGCCTAACTAACCTTAAGGTCCCAACGTGCCAAAAGTTCTTGGAATCAACCCTAATAAACACTTGAACAAACAAATTAAACTTAATTTGACAATAAATATATTAAGAAATAGGGACCAAATTATCATCAATTATGCACTTATCATCCACCAAATTTCTCTTTAATAATTGAAAATTCTTTAAAATTTATAATTTGGATGAGCAAAAATCATCCATAGCAATGGTGGAATCTCGGGTAAGAGAGAAGAATAAGAAAATGAGTTTTACAAATTTGACTTTTATGTTTCTCTTCAAATTTCAACCATATATATATATAATATTTTATTATTTAATTAATTATTTTAAAATCTTAATTATCTTTCTTCAACTCTTAATTATTTTAATTTAATATTTAATAAATATTTAAATTTCTCCATCATCTTCCACTATCCAAAAATTATTTTAATTTTGATTTATTTTTATTATTATATATATATTTATTAGCTTTTACTTTGACTTTTCAACTCATTTTGTCTTTTTACCAAATATATATGTCATATATATAAGGTATATTTTATGTATACATCAAATATACAATATATTTTTTTTTATCTTGTATGTATTATGTATATATCTTCTATTTTTTCATTCAACATACTACTACCCTCCTAATTAATTATTTAACAATATCTAAAATCCACTTGTGTTACATAAAATACATGGTTATCATCAAAAAATTGGCTAGACATTTCAACCAAAAAGTTAAGGAGCAAGGTTTACAAGAAGGGAACCTAGTTAGGGGCTCAAGTTCATCATCCTAGGGAGAAGTTTAACCCAAATTAGGTTGGGCCATACCAGATAAAAAAGATCCTATCAGGAGGAGGTGCTATTTTGGAAGACTTAAATGGCACATAATTTGCAAGTCCAACCAATATCGATCAGCTCAAGTAGTATTACATATGATTGCAATCTATTAGAACTACGTGGACCTAATTCTCCAAAAAAAAGGAAAAAATGAGCTATCTTATTTTGTCTAATTAATGCAAGAGAGATACATAAGCAACCCATTGGAGTTTGGTCCAAATCATTAGCAAAAAGTCCATTTTTTCTAAATATTGGTTTAAAAAGAGAGAGAGACACACACACACACATAGAGGGAGAGAGAGAGAGAGCACGCTAAGTTGTGAAAGGGTAGCTTAAGTAAAAAATAGGGCAGCTCGTCAAGTCAAAAACCTAAAAAGGCAGCTCGAGCAAGAATTAGAGCTAAAAAAGATACTAATAATAATAATAATAAATAATGTTTAAGTCAATCAACTAATGAAGCTTATTTCATCAGGCTTATTATAACTAAAAGAAAAAAATATAAAGTAACAATAATGGTAAAAATAAATTGGAATCCTAGTAGTCTAAAATATAGGTCAGCCTTGAATCTTCCTCTTTTGTCCAGCATGAGAGTTAACCTAGAATAGGTCCCCACAGCCTGTGTGTCCGTCTCCTCTAGCTCAGCCGATAGGATAGCTCATTGTCTATTTTCATTAGGCCATACACTATCAATCAGCCAGTCCTCATACTCCTTAGTCCTGTTAGTACTCAAACTAGGCTCTACTGCATAAGAAGACCATGTCTAATGTAACACCCTTATACCCCATATGTGTACAATACATATATTTTGTATACATAAAGTATATATATAATACAAGAGTGTTAACACAATTGACTACGAAAATCTCTTATTCTTAATTAATAAAATAATTACACTTTTAGAAAACTAATTTATTACATAAATATATTTATATTTAGTGTTTGAGAAAATCTTTATAAGAAAATCTCTGTAAAAATTTGACAAAATTTTTTTTGTAATTTTAATAAACTCAAAGTATCAATCAAAACCACAAACTACAAATCAAGTAACACTTCCAAATACATATTTTTATAAAAATTAATCACTTCTCCAAATATATCATCAATTCATCAATTTTGATCAAAAAGTGTCATATATATATGTAATATTTTTCAAAAAGCATTTAATATAAAAATTTTATTTATTTTCTATACAACATCCACATTAAACAATACATAAATAATACATGAATTTAACACCTTTAAGGTTGGTCTTGTGGCACCCACAACTTCAAATCTCATTTATACACTGATTCACATTGATCTACACTTCTAATATCTGCGCGATTCACACTATCATGTTAACCTCAAAAGCCTAGTGGTACATACTTTACTAATATAAATAATTTAAAAATATTATATGCTTCTATGACAAATAATTCATTGTACAATCATTATCCATTTCCACACGATACTCATTTAATAGTCTTTAACACTCTTCAATTTTACAAACACATACATTGGGCCCAAAAGTCCTTATATATTAGTCTAGTTTTAGAAATATTGACTTGGGCTATCACAATCATCTATAACACCAGTGTGTCTCACCCGAAGGCGTAATAATGTCTATGACACTAGTGTGACTCATCCAAAAGCGTAATAATATCTATGACATCAGTATGTCTCACCCAAAGGTGCAATAAAATCCAACAACAATAACCAAAAACTATACTCAATATAAGGTAAACATGCAACACATTTCTTATATTTTGTTTTTCCCCATTTTTCATACTTTATTTCCAATTTACCACTCACATCCAACATCATGATCACATACATTATAAATTTGGCTCACTTCTACATTTTAGTGCACAATTTATACTTTTCACATTTTGCACATAACATCACATTTAGCCATTCTTTAATGGCTTTACATGCCATAAACAATTCAACTCATGCATTGTTGCTACAAACAATGCTTCACACATACATGAATAAACATTCAAGTGACATAACACATCCATCCATCCATATGTAATGTATTATGTTTCAAACAATGCAATTTAATAAAATAAGTTTCATAGTATGCACTAACCTCTTATAAGCAAAAATGTGAGCCAAATCTCTACTATATACCAAAAACTCTTATGAGAATTTAATTTCGCTCACTTTCTTTGTTTGAAGAAATTTCAAAATCACCTCAAAAATCTTAGAAATGTTGAAGAATTTGGGGTAAAATGAAAGCAAAAATTCTCCCTTGAACCATGACAAAAATCGGCATGTAACATCCGTAATTTTTAAAAATTAAATTAAAACTAAATTAAATTAAATAAATAAAAAATTTAAATAAAAAATGGAAGGATTAGAGGTGAGAAAATGAAAAGTATATGTGAAATATATATATAATATACATAATATAAACAAAAGTCAACTTTTAAAGAATAAAGTCAAATGGCAAATGGCAAAATTTTAATTATACTTTGTAAGATTAAAAGTAATTAAATAATTTAAAAATAAATTAATTTTGAACGAAAGAGGTAAATTATGATTTTTTAAATAAAAAAATAATTAACTAATTAATTAAAATGTATTAAAATATATTATATATATGGTCTTATTTGAAAGTGGAACGAAAGAGAAAATTAAAACTTTATCTTCTTCTTCTTCTTCTTCATGGAGGCCGAACCTCCATAGCCAAAGGGAGCCTAGTTTTTCTTCTTCCATACATCAAATATTGAAGGGATTTCAATGATTCAAGTAGAGTTTTTGGAAGTTCTTCATCAATTGGTAAGCTTCTTTACCAATTTTGCAAGTTCTTTGGAAAATTGTGGATATGTGGATTTTGGGGTTTTGTTGTAGTATGATTTAATTGCTTGAATGAGTTTGTATGAAGCTACTTTGATTAGTTATTAATGATTTTTTAGTTGGATTGGAGAAAAGACTAATTTTGAGTTGAGTTTAGTTGAAAGAGATAATTTAGGGTTATGTAAAATTTAGACTTTTGAAATTATGTGATTTAATTGTGATAATTGTGAAAATGGATTCCAAAGGTGTTTTGATGCATAAACAAGAATTTTAAAGTCAAATGATGGATTATAATTCATTGCACAGGTGACATGGATGATTTGATAGATCCGGAGAGTTCTGCTAGACCTAGTCGGGTCTAGACTTGAGGCTGATTGAGTTGATTTTTGCTACTTCTATATCAGTGTCGGTTGCCATCATGTATATATTTTATGTTATAGTACATTTTTTTATTAGGTATATTATGTTATGTTTTGAGTACATTATAAATTATAAAGACTTTTTGGATAAATTATTAATGTGGGATTGTATATATGTGTTTTGACATATATATATATATATATATAAATAAATATTTTGATAAAATATGGAGAGATTGAGAAGTTGGAGTGAAAAGTGTGATTTATTATTTATTGGGAGTGTGCTTTTGCAGGTTGAGTAATTGTTGAATTTTTGGGATGTCCTATTTACAGACAAAACTCTAGTGAATTTTTTTCAGAGATTTTTATATAAAATATTTATTTTGAGTGCCTATAATTAATAATGAATATTTTATTTACTATTTAAGTATACATTTTAAAGTATTTGGGATTTTAAATTAGGAATATAAAATTTTTATTGAACCGGATTGTGGCATTCTTATATTTCATATGCATATTTTACATATCCTGAGTGTATGTATTATACGTATATAGGGTATAAGGGTGTTACATTTATTTTGATATCAGAACCTAGGTTTGAGATTCTCTACCTAGGTGGGTTGTTAGAGAGAGAAAATGGAGATTTTAAAATATGATTTTAAATTGCGATACATGCATTAGCACTGGCATTATATTTGATCCCTGATGTGGTAATTTATGTTGTATTTACCTATATAGGTAGTTATGGTGTCTAGGATGTACCAGTCTGCAAAGGGTAGTGTAGAGAGTGTATCCTCCTTATGAGTATAGAGTTGGAGCTAGTGCTGAGACTGCTGGAGAGGCATCTGCATCTATTCTAATTAGATCAGTAGCTAAGGAGGTTCCACCGAGCTAGGTACGACATATGGTGGAGCTATTGAGATAGGCTCCAGCTCAGCAGCCACAATCACCACCACAACCATAGCCATAGCGGCAGTTGCTGACTCAAAAGTATGACAAGCTGAGAAAGTTTAGAGCCATAGATTTTGTCAACACTACAAATCCGACTGTAATAGAGCAGTGGCTGAATAGGGTCCAAAGAGTGTTCATACAGTTGCATACTAGTATGGAGAAGAAGTTTGATTATGCTAGATCTCTTCTGTAGGGGGATGCATATGAGTGGTGAAAGACAGTTCCCCATGGTACAATTGATCTCCCAGTTTTGACATATGCCAATTTCCTGTGAAAATTCAAGAAGTATACTCCCAAAGAGTATAATGTTGCTAAGAAGATGGAGTATAAGGTTGCTAATTGGTTTAAAAACTTCATTTTACCTACATGGTGTCTTTGTATACTTTGCTAATATTTACTTAGGATTTTCAAGGTTCAAAGTCTAATGTTTCGTAATTCACTGTTTGGATAAAATTTCTAAGTTTTGGGTCCCATGTTGATTGGATATTTAAGAGACTAAATTCATAGTTTGTATTTGTTTAAGATTCTTATTCTCATCTACTATGAAAAACCCATTTGTCATCTCTTATTGTTGTTCCAATATATATATTTCTAATTTACATTTTGTTTCTTCATATCTTCTTATCAAATGATAAAACTGAGTTACGATTTTGCATATATATGATATTGGGAGGAAGACATGGCTTACAAAGAGCAAAATATACATAAAAACTATGTTATACAGCCCCAGCTCATTTCTGACCATGCCATGCATGGCCTAAGTGTCATGCATAGCCCATCTTGCTTGGCACACTCATAGGCCCTAACTGAGTTAGGTTAAGGCATTTAGCCTATTGGGTTTGCTCAACACGACATGACAAGTGGCCCGACCCGACAAGACCTTCCAGGCAAAATAAATATATTATTCATTTATACCTATTTGAATGAAATTGCACATATAATTTTTTGTAATTACTAATAAATGGCTAAAGAATTAATGATAACGTAATATGTGCATTGGGTATTATTTTTTTATCAAATAAATAATATTATATTCAATTTAAAATTCAAAAATTATTTAAAAATAACCATTATTAAGCTAATAATTTTCACCACATTTTAGATTGTGATACTCTAAATAAAATTTATTTTTAATTATTAAAATTAAATTTATCTTAATATTTAAGTATTAAAAATTTTTAAACAATTTAATCTCTTAAAAATTCTTAGAAATTTTATATATTTTAAATTGAGGTTATTTTATAAATTAAAAATTTTATGTCTTTAGCAAAGTAAGGCCTAAAATTAATAGTAAAATACTTTAAAAAAAACAATTTGGCCAACCCATATATTGGCACAATAAGATACGATGATAATATAAGGGCAATGGCTCATACTGGGTTTTTACTTTTTAAGTTTTAGCATAACTCAGCATGACACGACTATTTTTTTTGGGTCAGTATGACACAAAATGAAAAAAGTAATAAGTATATTGGAATTGGATTGGACCAGCATGCCACAAACCAATTGCCATGTAAAGAGTAAAGGCCCACAAATAAATATTTCATTAAATCCCTTAAATTGTTGGAAAGGAGCATGGAGACAAGCCTTGCATTGGTGGTGAGAATATTGGGTTAGTCAGATGTTCCACTTGTCCCATTTTATTCATGGTTTGATGCCTATGGAACCTTTAGCAAATTCAGTGCATATGTAACACACTTATACCCTAAATACGTATAATATATATAATGTATACATAAAATACATATCTAGGATACAAAGGTACTACAATACATATATATATATATAAACCCTCACATTAATATTAAAAATAATTTATAAATTTATAAAAGTAATTATCAGGAAAAATTTTGCCAGAGTTTTGTCTGTAATTTTAATATTCCCCAAAAGTAAACAACACTCCCAAAATTCAATTTTCACATTAAAACTTCCATGTCTTCATTACTCATTGAAAAATATCACATCCAAAACATCATTCATAAAATTTACATACATTTAAAACATTACTTGTATCATTTACATATATATATATATAACGTTTTTCCAAAACTCACTTAAAGTACTTAAATCTTAGTTAGAATGTACAAAAACCAAAGTACATAACAATAAAAACTATACATGAATGCAAACCTAGCACGGTTGGTCTTGTGGCAAAACAGATACTTCAATCCCTATCTCACTTTGGACTGCTAAACTCTGTAGTCCTATCACTTGCGCGATACATCTAATTATGATAAGCATATAGCCTAGTGGTATACACTTTGATAACATAACACTATTTTAAAATCAAAACATACATTACACTCACAGTACACCATGCTTTCAATACATACATTATTTCTTAATAGTACACCATGCTCTCAATACATACATTATTTATTAACACAATCTTTATCAATTAAACTTTTAATTATTGTCATCCTGTATAATCCACAACATATAATATTTACAAATATATCACAAACAAATATTAGGCCTAACAAGTCCTTACACCATACTCAAGTTCCAAAAGTATTGACTTGGTCTATCTTGACCCAAAGGTCCAACACTAATGACTAAGCATCACGTATTATTGACATGGAGGCAAGTGTCAAATTTTACTAGAAGGCCGCCTCCTCGACACTGAAGGAAAAGTGTCTAATATATCACTCGAAGGCCTTCCATTCTCAACATCCAACATCAAAATTCTTAAATGAGTATTTATACAAGATAACATACAACACACATCACATTAACTCTCATATTTCATATTCCATAATCACATTATCATTCCTCATTTTCATCACCATATTCATATCCTTCCCATAATTTCCACATTTTCCATATATATTGTTCACATCCCACATTTTAATGCATTTTACACTACTTTTCATAGTTTGAACAAAACATATTACAATTGCCATGATTCAATGGCTCAACATAACATCTTCCATGTGTTTCACACTTTATTATACAAAACAATGCACTTATCATATAAAAACCCATAACAAAGTGACAACGCATTTACAAAGTCACAATGTGTTATGCCAACTCAAATGCAATTCAAACATAATTTATTAAGGTATATACTAATCTTTAATATGCCAAAACTAAGGCAAATCTCACTCTTCAACTTTCTTTTCTCCAAATGCCCTTCATTCTTTAATTTGGCAATTATACTCTACCCAATTCTAAATCAAATTATAACTAGAAAAAATCAATTAGCATCACATTCCAAGACATCTTAATCATTCAAAAATCAATTATACCCATTCTTCCCAAATTCCACAAAAAACCCTAATTCACCCTTACTACCTTCTTCAAACTACCACCTAACCTTTCCATTTCCATCATCTAGCCATAAATTCATCACATACACATTAAAATAACATCAAAACAATTCATTTTAACAATTAAAAATTATAACACCCTTATACTCTATTTATGTATACTACATATACCCCGTATATGTAAAATACATATACAGAATATAAAAATATTAACATCCTTATCATTTAAAAATTTCCATAATTTAAAGAAAAATACTTTTATACTTAAAGATATTTGTAGACCCTTAATTTTTAACCCAGTCTGGTCCCTTTTTTTTTATATAGCCCAAAATAATTTTTGTGGTATTTTAATTAAATAATATTTATTTTAGTATTTATTTTTTATAATTTTTAATAAAATAAAAATAATAAATAAAAATAAATAAATAAATAAAATAAAAATAAAAATTGGAGACAGAGAAATCGGCGACGAAAGTAATTGGCCAAGGCTAATTTCGCCTGCAGGAATTTCCTGGGGGCGAAATGGCCTTGGCCAATTTTGCCGCAGGAATTTCATGCGGTGAAATTGGCTGGTCGCGCCAATTCTCACGCCCAGCTCTCACAATTTCGCACCTCGCCTTGAAGTTTCTCGCCAACGCTCGCAATTTTGCCAACGAAATTTTCCAACGCAATTTTTTCCAAAACCAAACTCTATTTGGTTTTGGTTTCTTTTCCTAATTAATCTTAGTTTCCTTAAACAATTAGAATTAATTTTATAAATTTTCCAATAAATAACACTTTAAAACACAAAAAAACAAGGGGAGAACTTTGGACTTGGATCGGGAAGTAGGACTTCAGATTTGAGAGGAGCAAGAAGAAGCAATCAATCGATCAAAGGCAGCAACCTTGCCTTCGTCTTTGTTCATCCAGAAGGCAACTTTTTCGTGGAACTAACTACGCAAGTTTGATCCTTAATTATGCATTACTCATGATCACAGTAGCTTTGTTTCTTTGATTCATAAGAATATACACACAAAACTTTGATCTATAAATATGTAGTAACATTGATCTTCGTTTCAATAACCTAAATGATTTCTTCTGTTTCCAAATACCTTAAAAACCCTAATTCATTTCGTTTGTTTCCAAAAACCTTAAATCATTTTGCCTATTTCCAAATACCTTAAAAACCTTAATTCGTTTCTTTTGTTTCCAAAAACCTTAAATCATTTTGCCTATTTCCAAATACCTTAAAAACCCTAATTCGTTTCTTTTGTTTCCAAAAACCTTAAATCGTTTTGTCTATTTCCAAAAACTTTAAAAAAAACCCTAAATTATTTTCCTCTAACCTTTTTCCAAAATTTCCAAATGTTTTGTTAAATCTCCAAACTCTAACTTACTTTACAGTTTCTAAAAATCACAGTTACTTTTATAAAACTCTAAACTATTTTCTCAAATCCAAAAACAAAATATATCTTCTAAAATATCAAAACCCCTGTGGGCAGGGATTTTTGCCCTCACTCCCGGTGGAATAGTTCTTGCAACTTCGGCACTGTTTAGGCTTGGGGCCTTAGAGAATACGGACTTAAGTCCGGAGAAAATGGAGTTGCCACCTGGACGGGCCGGGAAAAAGAAAGGGGTGGATGACTCGATTCCTAAGGAATCCCCAACCCCCTAATGGGTTTAAAAAGTTGGGTACGTGTGGGGAAGGTGAGAAATGGCCCAGCACCCCTACAACGCCCGGTTCATTGGAACCGGCCTCCTTTACAGGTCTTAATATTATAAAATTCTTAAATATAACAACATTATCCATAATACACACAATAATTAAAAGAAAACATCAATATATTAAAATCAAAGCAAGGTCCAAGCAAAACGAATAAATGGACACCCATCCGAAGATGGAAACATGTCCTTACATCACATGCCTAAATAGGACACCCACCGAAAGGTAAAAACATGTCCTTTACATAGGTTCTAAAATAGAAAAGCAAATTAAATTACATGATATTTAACTAATGAGGTATCCACCAAGTGGAAAACATACCCCTTACAACATTTGGAAATAAAAGTAAATAACCATTCATCATAGATAAATCATTCACCAAAGGTATTAAACATCAATAGAAATAAACATCCATCCATGATAAATTAAATAAACCAAGCATTGAACTTAAATAAATTAAAGCATATAAAATAAATCAAAGCATAATCAAATATAGAATTAAATAAGGCAAATAAAAATCTAAATTATAGCTACAGTTTCCATTTAGGGTTCTTTATTTCATGTGTTTAGGGATTTGGAATTTATGGAATTTAGGCTACTGTGATTTTAAGGGAATTAAAATGGATTAAAGATTTTATGTTTTAAAAGGTTGGTAAAACTCTTTGATTAACCAAACTAGGGTTTGTGATGTAAAATCATGAAATTAGGGTTTGAACACTTTAAAATAATTCTGATTTGTGGTTTACAGTTAATGAATTATTGATTTGAGCTTACAGTGTAAAATGTATAACATTTATGTTTATAAAGTTTTTAATGTTTAAAGGGTTTTAGAAAAGTTAGGGTTTAGGTTAGCTAGTTTAAGGTTTATTGTTTTGAGTTTTGGAATTGAATTAGGGTTTCAGGTAATGAGTTATTTTTAGGATTTGGAAAAAATAATTAATAATTTTATGAAGTTTTATGAATTTAAACAAAACAATTTAAAGTTTATAAAAGCAAAAAGGATGTTTTTAAGGCTTTTGGAAGGAAACAGAACACAATTTTGGGTTTTGATAATTTGGAATACAAATCTTGGTTTTGGGCTTTTGAAGAAATAAAACTAATATCTTTAAACTTTTTGGAAAATAAAGCAACGATTTAAGATTTTCATACTTTAGAAAAGGTGAATTGAGGTTATTAGGTTTTTAAATTAAAAGAAACAATTGTATGATCTAGCTACTGTGACAAAATAAAAGAAATTAAGAATTCAAACCTTATTTTGTATGTTTCACCAAAAATTGCTTCTTGGATGAACAAAGTCAAAGACAAGCCTTTTTGCCTTTGAATTGCTTGAATTTTTTTTTCTGTTCTCTCAAAAAATCAGCTTGGTTCAAGGTTTTCCTTCACAGATTCAGATCCAATCTTTTGTTCAAGCTTTTGTCCAATTTCTTCCTTCTCCTTTTTCTCCCTTCTTTTTTGTGTTGTAATTGATCTTATTTATAGAAGTTTTTCTGGTTTAATTCTAGTTGCTCACGACATACATTATTCATTAAGAAAAGGAATCCGAAACCTAATTGCATTAGGTTTCGAAAAATTTGCTTCGAAAAAATTTTGCTGGCCTAAAAAACTGCTGCGGAAAAATTACGCTGGCGAAAAAAATTACCGCAGTTGACTGCGGTAGGGGGGTGAGGACCAGCCTGCTGGCCATTTCGCCTGCAGGAAATTCCTGCGGGCAAAATGGCCCACGGCCATGCTCGCGCTAGTTTTCGGCGATGATTTTTTTCGTCGCCGATTTTTATTTTTATTTTTTGATTTTTATTTGTTTATTTTTTTATTAATAAAAATTAGATACTAAAGCAAAATTTATTTAATCAAGATAACAAAAATTATTTTGGACCAATTAAAATATATTAGACAACACAAAAATTATTTTGGACTAAATAAAATATATTGGACCGGACTGGGTCAAAAATTAAGGGCCTACAGTTTGCCCCCTGCTTGAATGATCTGAAACTTTAATGAAAGAGAGTGAAAAGCACTAAGACTTAATTTTTGAGATGGTTGAGGTTTTGGGTTCTGGACCCGGTTCGAGTTCTGGACTCAAGGATAATTCTAGGTTCTGGACCTAAGGAAAATTTGGGTTCTGGACCCGATCTAAGTTCTTGGACTTAGAAATATATTCTAGGTTCTGGATTTAAGGATAATTTGGGTTCTGGACCCGAGCTAACTTCTTAGACTTAGAAATAAATTCTAGGTTCTGAACCTAAGGGTAATTTGGGTTTTGGACCCGAGCTAAGTTCTGGACTTAGAAAAGAATTTTAAGTTCTGGACCTAAGGAAAATTTGGTTTTGGACCCGAGCTAAGTTCTGGACTTAGAAATAAATTCTTGGTTCTAGACCTAAGGAAAATTTGGGTTCTGGACCCGAGCTAAGTTCTGGACTTAAAAGAGATTTTAGGTTCTGGACCTAAGGGTAATTTGGGTTATGGACCCAAGCTATGTTCTGGACTTAGAAAAGATTATAGGTTCTGGACCTAAGGAAAATTTGGGTTCTAGACCCGAGCTAAGTTCTGGACTTAGGGATAATTCTAGGTTCTAAACCTAAGAAAAATTTGGGTTCTAGACCCGAGCTAAGTTCTGGACTTAGAAAATATTCTAGGTTCTGGACCTAAGGAAAATTTGGGTTCTGGACCCGAGCTAATAATTTTTTATTTTAAAAAGTTTAGCTAATTTTTATTAATATGTCTTCTTATTGCCCCCCCTGGGTGCAAAAATAATTATTTGAATGATTAAAGTGAATAAATGAATTTACTGTTTATTTTACTGTGTAGTCACTGTTCATACACTATTTACTATCCATAAATAGAAAATTTACTATTTGTAAATAGTAGTAAATAGTATTTACTATTGAAAATAGTAATTTTACTATTCATCAATAGTAATACTATTCGTAAATAGTGAAATTTACTATTCATCAATAGTAATACTATTCATAAATAGTGAAAATTTACTATTCATGAACAATTTTGAATTTTACATTTTTTGCTTGCCGTTTCTCTATATAAAGGAGCTGAGTCTTCATTTCATTTCACAGCAAGATTTTCACATTATAATTCTCTCAAATTTCTTTCAATTTTAGCACATATTTTTCAAAAATAATACATGCTTTAAGGTCAGGGACTCATTCTAATACCGAGTTATGGGAGTTTATTCGGCATCATGAAGATGGAAATATAGATATACTAGCCGGGATGCCACTTCATCGCAGTTCCAACGAAAAGAGCGCAGTAATCATTTTTTCCTTTCTTTTCTCTTGATTTTTTTGTCTTTCTATTTTGCACTTTTTTTGTTTTTTTTTTATTATTATATTTCAAGAAATTTAAGAAAAATATATTAATTTAAGTAGATAGAATAATATGTACTTACCTGGGTTTGTGTTAGCATGATCGTTGCGTTGTTTGGGCTGGAGGGTGTGTTTACAAAGCCCGACAATGGTACGATGTAGTGCCTTCTCGAGTAAGGCGGATTATCCGAGATTGCGGTTTTGAGCAGTTTATCTTACAATTGCCATCTGAGGAATATCAGATAGACCGGAGCGTAGTGTAGGCGCTTGCAGAGCGATGGTTGGATACAACCCACACTTTTCACTTGCCCATTGGTGAGATGACAATTGGTCTGGTCGATTTTACTGCTATAACCGGTCTTCGATATGATGGTGTTCCAGTTCCTCTGACCAACGATATTTTAACATTTGAAGAAATTCAGGAACTAATTGGTATGGAACCATCATATAAAGGGCCTTTTAAGATAAAAATTGAGCCAATTCGTAGTTATTGGATGAACTACAAAGGACGGGTTGGCAGAGACACGGCCGAACAGTATGCTCGAGAATTTTTATTATATCTGCTCGGGTCGATCATCTTAGGTAGCACTGAATTCTCCATCCACTTGTCAGTGTTGAGTGCCCTTTCTTACTTCAGAATGGTACCATCTTCTGGCTAGGGTGAAGCTGGTCTCGCGTGTCTTCACCATGGTCTTGATAAGCTTTGCCGAAATAAGAAGTCTTTTGTCGGCTTGTTGGCGGTTGTCGAGGTATTCTTTTCCTTCACCAATGTTATTTCCACTCTTTTCTTGTATGAATTTGATCTTTACTATTATTGTTGTAGGTATGGGCATATGAACATAACATCGTGAGGGTACCCGGTATTTCTCAAGAGAGAGTCGGTTCAATTTCTGGTTGTTCGATCGTGTGGACTTTCCCTGCTCTCATCATTTGCATACTCACCGCTATGTGTTGAGCCGCTTAACCTGGGATCAAGTAAAATAACATTAGTATGCTTTAAATTTTATATGAAAGTTTACTTACCTTATGTTATTTTGCAGATGAATTTGGCCTGGTGGAGCCTAGAAGAGCAACTTGGAAGATTAATTTGGCCTGGTGGAGCCCAGAAGATGAATTTGGAAGTGTTGTTCCCTTGTATCCAATTTAACCATCATATCATCAGCATATACTTCAACTTCTTTATGCATCATGTCATGAAATAATGTGGTGGCCATCCTTTGATAGGTTGCTCCAGCATTCTTTAAGCCAAATGGCATCACCCTATAACAGAATATACCCCATGTAGTAATGAAAGCACTTTTGGTTTTATCCTCTTGGGCCATTAACACTTGGTTGTATATGGAAAATCCATCTACAAACGAGTGTAGCACGCTAGAGGCTGCACTATCAATGAGAACATCTATATGAGGTAAGGGAAAATCATCCATAGGGGAAGCCTTGTTCAAATCTCTATAGTCCACATAGACCCTTATTCTTCCATCTTTCTTTGGCACGGGTACTATGTTGGCTAACTAATCTGGATATTCTATCACTTCAAGGAACTTCACTTGTATTTGCTTTGTGACCTCTTCTTTAACCAATTCATCCCACTCAGGTCTTAATCGCCTAAGCTTTTGTTTAACAGGTTTCATGTGAGTGTGAGTTGGAATATGATACTCGGGTATGTCTTGATCTATTCCAGGCATATCCTCATAAGACCAAGCAAACACTTCTTCATATTTTTTGAATATTTTTTAAATCTCTCTCTCTCTCTCATTAGGAGTAAGGTCGGATGCTATGCTAATATTTTTAGGATTTTCAGTTGTTCCCAAATTTAATGATTGTGTGTTAACAGAATTAATATTAAAGATGCTTATGTAACTGCTATTTGAATCAATGCAACCATCAGGAGAAACATCACACAAGTAAGCAAAATCAGACTTTATTGCATTCATTTTGGAAAAGTAAACATCATCATCCTCAAACAAAGTAGACAAATTAAATTCAAAATCAAAATCATTGTTCTCAGAATCATAAAGCAGGATGTCTTCAAACTTTTCTTCGACCAGGGTAGCAATCTCTTCTGGAGTCTTCTCAGCTTTCAGGATAGCTTCATTCTTCTCTTTTGGATTGGATTCTTTGCTAGTTGCAAGGGTGAGTTCTTTCTTCACTTGCTCTACTAGCTCGGCAACACCTGCAAAAATTTCAAAACTTGAGATTAACTTACCCATGAACATGATCGGCTCGAGCTTTCCTTGGAGTGGTCTCATATTTGGAGCCTTGACAAAGATCTCTTCAAGTGGTGGGAAGCTCATCTTCTCACTCTTCTTTGGCTGGACATTATTGGCTTCATCATATCCCAACCCTTTCTTGGAAATTTGAGTTCTAAAATCTGGCAATTTTGTCAAACCGGCCTTTCCCTTTCCAAGACCAGCTCCGGGAAGGTAGTTCATGTTCTTCATCATATTCAAGACTTTGGAGTCTACTACTTCATTATCAGAAATTGCAGCTACTTGGAAACCATTGAGAGGCCTCTCAATCATTAGAGCATTAACAATCTCATTATCTTCAGCTTCAATGACCAGTGTCTCATCTCCATTGGGGAACTTGATCTTTTGATGAAGGGTGGAAGGAACTCCACCAAGAGGATGAAACCATGATTGCCCCAAAAGTAAGGCAAAATTAACCAATATGTCTTAAACAACAAACTCAATAATAGATTCAATTGGACCAACCTTGACAACAGCTTTGAAAGTCCCTTCGGCATGTCTCTTAGTGTAGTCATAAGCCCAAATTGTTACCTCGGTCGGGTTTAGATCTCTTGTTGACATGGCTAGCTTTGGCAATATCTTAAGTGGACAAACATTTATGGTGGACCCATCATCAACCATTACACATGGAGTCCTCTTCCCCTTGACTTCTATTTTGATAAAGAGAGGGCGGATGTGGTCTCTCCCCCTCCTCCGGTAAATCCGCATCTGAAAAAGAAACTGCTCCCATATTAACATTGCTCTTCTCTTGAACCTCTTCAGATTTCATTACCCCTCCAATTTTTATGAAGTTGATCAGCTCCTCCAGTGTCATGGAGGTAGAGATTGGCATGCTAGCCAAGGCTTTGGCCATAGTTTCTCGGTGCTTTTTAGAAGTAGCTAATAGGTCCCAAATGCTAACACTTGCTTGGGTTCTTTTCAATTGCTTGAGCACAGCATCATCTTCTTCGACTTCAACTTCCTTTCCCTTATTAGTTTCTACCTCCTTAGGTGGTGGCCTTGCATAAGGCTTACCAGATCTAGTGTTCATTACTTCATCTTCTTCGGGTTCGGACCAAGTCCACTCCTCCTTCTTGAGTACAATATCATCATCACTATCACTTGAATCCCAAAACCCATTGACAACACAAATTGTTACTTCTCCACCCATCATAGCTTGTTTAATTTCACCAAATACCTCTTCTTCTTTGGTTGCTTCTCCACCCACATCTTGAAAAGAAGACATGACAAAATCCTCATGCAAACCTCCACTAATCATGAAGGTTGCTGGTGGTGGTATTCTATTGAATTTTGGTAATGGGTTGTCTTTGGTGTTTGGCTTATTGGGCTCGAGTAGCTTCCCATTATCAATTAGATTTTGGATCTCATATCTCAACCTTACACATCTATCCGTGTCATGCCCTTGTATTTGGTGAAATTGACAAAATGCTTTAGTGTCAAAATTAGGTGGGAGAGGGTTAGGCAAAGGACGAGGATTTAAGGGTTGTAGCAATCCCTTTCTTTGAAGCTTATTGAGAACCCAAGACATCGGTTTTCCCAATTCTGAAAATTGTCTCCTCGTTCCTTGGTTAGTAGCATTAACATTGACGGCCTTTTGCATGCTTTGGCTACCAGATTGATAGCTCCCTTTCTCGTTCCTTTTTCTTGCAAAATGGCTCTTCTCCCTTTCCCATTCTTCAATTTGCAAACTACTAAAATAAGTTAAAACTACTAAAATTGAGTATTGTCTAATTTATGAGCTATGAGTATTTTGGTAGTTTTAATCTGTTTATTTAGTGTTTTCATCAATTTTAGTAGTTTTAACTTATTTTAGTGTTTATGCCGTTTTTGTTCTAGTTTTTAGTGTGGTGTTTATATATTGTTGGTTAATGTTTAATTGATTCTTGTTTAAAGTTTGTTTAAGTGTTTGTTTTAGGTTAATATTCAAGTTCTTTCCTTGGAAGAAAGAGTAGCATGAAGCAAAGGAAAAACCAAGGAACCAAGAGAGAGGAAGGAAAATTCAGGCAGTGACTCACACACTCAGAGGACACGGCCAAGCCACTGGCCGTGTCACATGACAAGCCAAGGAAGAAAAATTAAAGAAAGAAGAGCAAAGAACAAAGAGTCAGTAGGTGACACACTCAGGGGACACGGCCAAGTCACTGGCCATGTCCCTCTAAACTTGTCAAACACGGCCAAGCTTGTTCAAGCTTGGCCGTGTCACTCACCATTCCAAAGAACAAGAATGAAATTCACACAGAAGTGGACACATTCAGTAGAAGCGGACACTCCATGGACTAAAGGAGCGGAGTTTTAAGCGAGGTTTCGTATAAATAATACGATTAGGGTTTTATTGGGGACTTCTTGATCAACCATCAGAGAGAAGAACTTAGGGTTTCCAATTGTTTTTCTTTGAGATTTTTTATTACACTTTGATTAAAAATAGTCTAGATTAAATTTGTTCTTGCCATAACAGCATTCTTCTAGCAAGGTTTTGAACAAGAGATTCTTCAAAAGCTTAAAGGAGTTTGTAATTTGGTTTTGTTCTCAAACTTTATCTTCTTAATTTCATTGGAATTGTATTTATGAATTCTATTATGTCTAAATTGATTTCTTTGAATTTTAATGAGATGAATATGTTTGATAGCATTATGAACTAATTTGATCTAGTCTAGGGTTTGTATGGATCTACTATGATTGTATGAATTGGTTATTGCTCTTAACTGAATTATTTCTTTAGCCTTAATTGAATGGATTACTTGTTAATATATAATTGATTGGCCACCAATTATGTGTTTGAGGTATTAGATGAAGGATTGAGAGATGAAGTCTAATGCTGGAACAATTTAATTAGGGACTTAGGTGAATTAGAAATATAAACTAAGGAAAGGATTATTTCAATTGTAATAAGATTATTTGAAAGAGGTTTGAATGCGAGAGCTTATTTCCTTGATTCGATTAATTAAGTTGCTTGAGATCTAATCTTTGAAATTAAATTGGTTGAGAGGAATAACCGTTCATACATATAAGTTAGTAGAGTAGTGCAAACCCTAGACCTTTCTATTAAGTGAATCAATATATCAGCTCAGTTTACTTTTATTGTTTTAAACTCCAATCATCCGTTTTCATTAGTTGTTAGCAATTTAAATTTATTCTAATTTGTTATTTGCAACCTGATAATCAATTAGCTTATCTAGCTTCCTTGAGAGATAACCTTGGGGTGATCATCTTTGCTACAACTACCTTGTATACTTGCGAGTGACGCTTATAGTAGAACTTAATTCGAGCGCAATAAGTTTTTGGCGCCGTTGCCGGGGAGGCTAATTGTTTATTAGGCATAGAAATTTTAGATTATTTTTCATTGTTTACTTTTGATTTTATTTGCTTTTTGCTTTTAATATTTCTTTTTTCCAGAAATTTTGTTTATGCAAGGCAAGAGATCACTCGGAGGAGCTCTATACCCAGTCATTCCAGAAATTCAGAGAGTGAAAAGGAGCAAAGAAGAGTTTGAACTGTACACCGGATTTGATATAGAGGAGGACACTTCTGATTTTGAGTCAGAATCTGCACAATCTACCAATATGAGAGAAGAAAGGCAAAGAACTATGAGAGATTTTGCTAGACCTGTCATTGGAACTTCCACATCTTGTATAAGATTGACGGATGCAGTAAGAAATTATGAGTTGAAGAACATCCATTACAACATGCTGCCATCATTCTATGGAGTTCTAAATGAAGATCCTTTGAACTTTATACGGGATTTCTATTCCACCCTCAACACTTTTCCATTGGAAGGACTAACAGAGGACCAGTTGAGGATGAGATACTTTCCGTATACATTGAAGGATAGAGCAAAGAGCTGGCTTATGATGTTGCCTGAAAATTCCTTGACAACTTGGGAGCAAGTTTATAACAAGTTTATGGGCAATTTTTATTCACATCAGAAGATAGCTGAATTGAGAGGGAAAATAGCTACATTCTCTCAATTTGAAGGAGAGCCATTTCATGAGGCTTGGGACAGGTTTAAGATGTTATTGATCCAGTGTCCACACCATCACTACCCACTTCAACTTATGAATCAGTTTTTCTACGATGGTCTAACCCAGCAATTTCAAAACACTATTGATAACGCTGCTGGGGGAGCTATGGGAGAAAAGACAGCTGATGAAACTTATGAAATTTTTGAAATGTTGGGAGCTAATTCTCAACGGAAAAGTGTAAGAGGAAGAAGTAAAGGGGTGAACCAATTGGAAGCCAATAGTGAGATGGTCAATCAGATAGCTGAATTGACAAGGCAAGTGCAGATGCTGAACATGAAGAACAATACTTCTTCATCCACTCAAGAAGTGTGTGGAATTTGTGGGACTTTCGGGCATGGAGCAAATATATGCCCCTCCGCATATGAGTCTTATGGAAATGAAGCGGAGCAAGTCAATGCTATGGGGGGATATCAACCAAGGGTCCGAAATGATCCTTACTCAAACACTTACAATCCTGGTTGGCGAAATCATCCAAATTTTTCCTGGGCATCAAATAATTCTCAACAGCCTTTCCATTTGCTCCAGAGACAAAACCAACCGCAGGGTCAATCTTCAAATCAAGGGTAGCCAAAAAGAGAGAGTTTGGAGGATAGTTTACAGGCCTTCATCCAAGTCAGTGCTAAGAATCAAGAGATGACTAACAAAAGGCTGGATTCCTTAGAAGAGTCTTTTAAGAAAGTGGAGAACCAAGTGGGACAACTTGCACAACAGATGCAGATTCAACAAAATGGGAAATTTCCAAGTCAACCTGAGCAGACACAATCAGTGACTGTACTTAGAAGTGGCAAGGTAATTAACAATAATGTTGAAAATAATTCTGTGAATACAGGTGATCAAGAGAACAAAAAGGAAGGAGAACCAGAGAACAAATGTACTAGAGAAAGATCAATGGAGAAATCCCCTTCAGCAGAGTTACACAAGGCAAGTAATCCTTACCGGCCACCTATACCATTCCCCAGCAGGTTGAAGAATGATAAACAAGATAAGCAATTTTCAGACATCTTCAACATGATGTCCAAGACAGGTTCCTCGGATAAATTGGAGCTGGCACTGACCTTAGATGGTGATTTGGATATTTTTTATTCAGAAATAGCCAGTTGCCTTGAGACATTAGAGAGTGCTAAAATAGAGGAACTTAAGGAGGACCCAGTTTGTGAACTTCCCTCCATTCAAAAAGAAGAGAAGAATCCTTCACTTGAGTTAGAGCTAAAAGAGTTACCTAAAAATCTGAAATATGTGTTTTTAGGAGATCACAACACCTTACCTGTGATAATATCTAGCAAACTTAGTGAAGGGGAGGAGATGAGGTTGGTGAGTGAGCTAAAAAGATTGAAAAGAGCAATAGGATGGGGATTGAGTGACATAAAAGGTATTAGCCTTTCAATGTGCATGCATAGAATCACCTTAGAAGAGGGAGCTAAACCTGTGAGGGAGACCCAAAGGCTCCTTAACCCAAACATGAGTGAAGTGGTTAAGAACGAAGTGCTCAAATTGCTGGATGAAGGAGTGATATATCCAATAGCTAATAGTGAGTGGGTTAGCCCAGTACATGTAGTGCCTAAGAAATTTGGAATCACTGTGGTGAAAAATGAAAATAATGAATTGGTTCCTACTAGGACTACTACTGGGTGGAGAATGTGTATCGATTATAGGAAGTTGAACAATGCCACAATGAAAGACCATTTCCCTCTTCCTTTTATTGATCAAATGTTAGATAAGCTTTCTGGACACTCACATTATTGCTTTTTGGATGGACTTTCAGGTTATTATCAGGTGCCGATATCACCAGAGGACCAATCCAAGACTACTTTTACTTGCCCATTTGGGACTTATGCATTTAAGCGTATGCCATTTGGCTTGTGCAATGCACCTGCAACTTTTCAGAGATGCATGATGTCTGTCTTCACAGACATGATAGATTATTTTATTGAGGTATTTATGGATGACTTTTCTATTTTTGGTAGTTCTTTTGATAATTGCCTCAATAAACTTGTTCTTGTGCTTGAGAGATGCATTGAATGTAACCTTACTTTAAGTTGGGAAAAGAGTCATTTCATGGTTACTCAGGGCATTGTCTTAGGTCATGTGGTATCAAGTAAAGGGATTGAGGTGGATAAGGCCAAGGTAGAATTGATTGCTAAGTTACCCCCACCTACCTCTGTTAAGGGAATAAGAAGTTTACTAGGGCATGCAGGTTTTTACCGGAGGTTTATTAAGGATTTTTCCAAAATAAGCCAACCATTATGCCATTTGCTAGGAAAAGATGTTCCATTTGAGTTTACTGCACAATGCATGCAAGCCTTTAATTCCCTTAAGGAAAAACTGACTAGTGCACCGGTAATAGTAGCTCCTGTTTGGTCTTTACCTTTTGAAATCATGTGTGATACCTCTAATCATGCAGTAGGAGCTGTTCTTGGGCAAAGGGTTGATAAATTTTTGAGAGTAATATATTATGCTAGCTTGACTCTAAATATTGCGCAAATGAATTACACAACAACTGAAAAGGAAATGTTAGCTGTTGAATTTGCTTTAGATAAGTTTAGAGCATATTTAATTGGGTCAAAAATTATTGTGCATTCTGATCATGCAGCTCTAAAATATCTTTTAACAAAACAACATGCTAAACCGCGCTTAATTAGATGGGTGTTATTGTTGCAAGAATTTGATTTTCAAATCAAAGATACTAAGGGGAGTGAAAATGTTGTAGCTGATCATTTATCTAGATTACCCTTCTTTAGTGAAAATCTTGCATCTGATAGCATTCATAAAAATTTAGAAGCATTTCCTCATGAGCAGCAGTTTGTGGTAATTGATGCACCTTGGTTTGCAGATATTGCTAACTATCTTGCTTGTGGTATATTGCATTCTAACATGTCATTTCAGGAAAAGAAAAGGTTTTTGCACGTGATTAAATTTTATTTTTGGGATGAACCTTACTTATTCCGGATTTGCAAAGATGAGATAGTTCGCAGGTGTGTATCTGAGAAAGAACAACTGAGTGTTCTTCAATTTTGTCATGATCTTTACTGTGGTTGTCATTTAAAGATGTTCAAAGTGGTTCTTACTGACCGCTTTCAAAGAGTGGGTAACATTGGGAGGAGAAATGAAATGCCCCTTCAGTCGTACATTGTTGTTGAACTATTTGATGTGTGGGGAATAGACTTTATGGGTCCTTTTCCCAAGTCTTTTGGTTATGAATATATTTTAGTTGCTGTTGATTATGTTTCAAAATGGGTGGAGGCAATCCCCACCCGTACTAATGATGCTAACGTGGTTGTTAAATTTGTGAAGGAAAATATTCTTAGTAGATTTGGCACGCCAAGAGTGATAGTCAGTGATGGGGGAAGTCATTTTTGCAACAAACATTTTAAGAAGTTAATGCATAAATCTGCTGTGAAACACAAGGTGGCAACCCCATACTATCCACAGACTTCTGGACAGGTTGAAACATCCAATAAGCAAATAAAAGGAATTCTGGAGAAAACAGTCAACTTATCAAGGAAGGATTGGGCGAGTAGATTGCATGATGCACTATGGGCATATCGGACTACTTTCAAGACTCGTCTGGGTATGAGTCCATACCGATTGGTTTATGGTAAGGCTTGTCATTTACCAGTGGAGCTGGAGCACAAAGCATATTGGGCAATCAAGACTCTGAATTTAGACCTGGACAAGGCAAAGTGAGAGCGTTCTCTGCAAATTTCAGAGTTAGATGAGCTGAGGAATGAGGCATATGAGAGCTTGAGGATTTATAAGGATCGCACTAAAGCACTTCATGACAGAATTATAGTGCGAAAGACATTGAGTCCAGGTATGAAAGTTTTACTTTTTAATTCTCGTCTCCGTTTGTTTCTAGGGAAACTCAAGTCTCGATGGAGTGGTCCTTTTGAGATAACTCAAGTATATCCTTCCGGTGCCATAGAATTGTTTAACTCTCAAACAAATGAGACTTTTAAAGTAAATGAACAGAGAGTTAAGCCATATAATGAAGGATTCCAAGAAGTAAGGATCATCGATAGCACTTTGATCTATGATCCTTAAGTCCTGCAGTAATGTCCAGCTATATGACATTAAAGAAGCACTAAATGGGAGGCAACCCATCGGTTTGCATTTCTTTTTATAGTTATAATTTTAAATTCAGCAATTTTGATTTTATGTTTATTTTGAATAAATGGAATGGGTACTTTGATCAGTTTTTCATTTTTTTTCTAATGTGTTTCAGGGTTGATCGTAGAAGAGGTTTGCAATTTCTTTAAGATTGGCGATATAAAATAAAAATTAAAAAAAAGAGAAGTCAAAATGGCAGTAGGTGACACGGCCACTTGACACGGCCAAGCCACTAGCCATGTCAAGCCCTCTTTAAAGTCACCAAAAACACACAGTAGGTGACACAGCCAATAAGCTTGGCCGTGTCCTTGGCCCTGTCACATGGGACACGGCCAAGCTTCACCAAAAAGTCCTCTTTTTGTTTTTGCAAACTTTTATTCACAGTAGGTGACACGCCCATGGGACACGGCCAAGTCACTGGCTGTGTCCATCCAAGCTTGGCCGTGTCCCTTCAATTTCACACTTTAAAAACACAATTTTTGCTCTGTTCCTTCATTTCAATCCCTAAATTTCTTTTTGTTTCCTCTCATTCTCTCGACTCCTCTCACCTAAAACCTCCATTGTTGATCCTTCACAGCTTCTAAACTCCCATCAATTCTCAATTTCCTTCACCAAAACTGAAATTAATCCGTTCAATCTTCTTCTTCTCTCATTAAAACTCAGTTTAATCGGTTTAAGTTTCAAAATTTTTTTCAGATCTTTCAATATGCCGAGAACGAAGATGGTGTCCCACCATAAGAGGAAGCAACCTTTTACTGCAGCTGCATCTTCATCTTCATCTTCTTCATCTTTAGAGAGAGCTACTCTTTTGGCTCGGGGTTGCTTTTCGATGAGGTATGTCAGTGATGAACCCTTAATGCTCTTCATATTAGGGATAATTTTTGTCGTTATGTTCAAAATCTTGGGTGGGAGAACCTAGTCTCCTATAGACCTTTGCAATTTCAAGAGCTCACTTTGGAATTTTTAACATCTCTTATGGTTGAAAGAGATGAACAAAAAATTTGCTCTAAGTTGAATTTTAAATTGCTTGGGAAATCATTTGTGGTTAATATTGAACAATTGAATGTTATATTTAGTTTCCATCAACATGGTGAAAGGTCGGTACCTAAAGATTTTAAACAACAATTTGCTTGGGGAGCATTGGGCTCGGGAACTTATGTGGCCAAATCGGCCAAGGCAACTAAATTGAGGAATCCCACTCTTAGGTATTTGCATCGTTTTATGTCATATGAATTCTTTGCTCGGAATGAAAGCCCGGGTGTGATGGAACTTAGTGAGCTCTTTCTCTTAGATTGTGCATGTAATGCAGTGCCCATTAGTTCTGGCTATTGGTTGGCCGATATTTTTGATAGTGTGGCAAACAAAAAGAAGGGGGCTATTTGTATTGGAGGATTGGTTAGCACATTGGCAACAGCCCTCCTTGATGATTTTGACCCGAGTACCTGTCGTATGACTAAAATTACGGGTAATGATTCTTTGGATTTTGCCACACTAGAGAAGATGCATATGGTGGAGCACAAGAGAGGGGCTTATATGATGGCTCCAGCTGAGCCAGAAGTACCGGGGAGCAGACAAAAGAGAACACGAGTTCAGGAGGGGTCCGACTCAGATTCTCTTGATTTGGAAGAAGATGCTCCAACCCCAGGTAATCAAGAGATACTTAATAGGATTGAGGCACTGGAGAGCAAGGTAGATCGTAACCATGCTGCGGTCTTGCGACAGTTGGACCAAATAAATAGCAACCTTGCTAAGATTTTGAGTCTTCATCCTTCGGCTGCTTCATCATCACATCCTCCTTCACCGTAGATCTTTTGAGACAATTCCTTACTTTCTTGTGTTTAGTTATAGCATATTTGTGTTGTTATTTTTTGTTTTTTGTTTTAAATGTTAACATTTTTATATTTTGGATATTTTATTTTTATATATTGTATTTTGTTTTTGAACATTTGCTGTTTATGATGGAAAGGTAGAGTTTGCCTCACAAGGGATCGATGGAAAACAGATTTTACCTTCACTCTTTATCTTTATTATCCTTGTTTCCATTGAGGACAATGTAAGTTTTAAGTGTGGGGTAATCTTTAAGCTTTCCTTTAATTCTTGTTTTGTTTGTTGTTGTGTGTTATTTTGTGCGTTATGCATGGCATAATTGTTGAAAACTTATTGACTTTTCTGTGATTCTAGCATTATATTTGAGTCTTTAGTATCAGCATAGAGATTAGCATTTGAATTCATTCAGGATCAATTTTCACATTCTGCAATTCATGACATATAAATCTTTGAGAACCCACCTTTGTGAGTTTTGAGCCTCATAGATTGAATATTAGTGTCAATTGATTTTCTTTTCTTAAGTGTGCACCTTCATGATTTTGCATCTCTAGAGCTTGCTTTTGCATACTAATTGAACTCACATTATGATTTAATCTCAAGTTTTAAAATGATGAAGGCAAATTAGGTCATCCCTTTAGCTTAAAAAGACCTCCCTTAATTATGAATTCCTTAGTGAGCCAAGTTGAGCCTTTGACCTTTTCTTGATTGATCAACACAATTCACAACTCAACTTTTTCTTATTATCATCATACATGCATTAAGGAATGGAGTTTCTTATGATATGACAATAGGGTGGTTTGATTTATAAGTGTGGGGTAAGCAATTTAAAATATATATATATATAATAGTATTGCTATTTGGGGCTGAAATGCATACTTTGCACATTGTATTTGCTAAGAGTCAGTTATTCTTTTCCTCTACATTTTAAGCTAGATGTTTCATGCAATTTGTTATTTTGTATATATATATATAAATAATAATATAAAAAAATAAAAATAAAAAAAATATATAAAAGAAAATAAAGAGAAGATATATATATATATATACAAAATTCATATAGTTTCTAGCATTATTCATCAAAGAGGAATGTCGACTCATGTACTTTTCTTTAAGTATGCAAGTATGCAAGATTATCAAGGGTTGGTGAATATGCCATTTGAGGAAACTATGAGTTTATGAGCTATGTTTTCTAAAAATTGCTTATCTTGTATACCCATTTATTTCCAATTACATTTTGAGATGGATGTGGTGGAACCAGTTGCCAAGTTCCATTCATAAGTAGGGCATTTATTTCTTCAAGCATTGCATTCCTCCATCGTGGATCCTTTGCCGCTTGAGAGTATGTACCAGGAGTAGCTTCAATCTGAACAGTAGCTGAAAAAGATCATGGATGTCGCGTCTTTAAGTTTCCCCTTTCAGATCTTATCACCATAGTGTGACGTCGAGGAACAATTTCAGGCGAAGGTAGAGGTGCTGCCGCCGTTGATGATTCAGATGGAGAATCGGGATTCTCTGTTTGTATGCTTGGGCTGTGAGTAGGAGAGCTAGATGCTCTTGTGGCCGACTCAGATTGTTGTGCTATGCTTGAAGAAACAGCTGCTGGTTGTTCTTGTATTGATGCCGTAGGTGTTGACATAGAAACAGTAGATGCTGAATTCCACCTTTGTTCCAAGACCGTGGCTAATGGTAGCGTAAAAGTTGGTGATGCTATTGATGACCTTTGGACAGTGGTATCTTCAATGTTTGGACTGCTGAAAGGAAACACCTACACATCAAAAATAACATGCCGTGAGACAAAGAATTTTTTGGTAATAGGATCATAACACTTATATCCTTTATGAGTGCGACTGTAACCAAGAAAAACACATGATTTGGATCTAGGATCCAATTTGTTATTAGCATATGGTCGTAACCAATGAAAACAGAGACACCCAAAAACTCTCAAATTCTTGTAATTTGGCCGACTACCAAAGAGAACCTCAAAGGGAGATTTATGTTGCAAGAGAGGTGTAGGAAGACGGTTTATAATATAGGTTACAGTCTCAGAGGCATTTGTCCAGAACTTATTAGGAATAGATGCATGATGCAACAAAGCTCTTCCAGTTTCAACTACATGTCTATGTTTTCTTTCAGCACACCCATTTTGTTCTGGTGTATAGGGACACGGAATTCTTTGAACAATTCCATTCTCTCGTAAATACGATGTTAAAACTTGAAATTCACCTCCCCAATCTGCTTGAAACATTTTGATTGGTCGTCCAAAGAATTTTTCCACAATTACTCTAAACTGCTTAAAAACATATAACACATCAGACTTATATTGTAAGAAGTATATCCAAGTATACTTGCTATAATGATCATAAAATATGACATAATAACGAAAATTATCATTAGAATCTACTGGAGCAAGTCCCCATACATCAGAACATATTAAATCAAGCGGTCCACTAGCTTTAAAGGTGGACGACACAAATGGCAATTTATGACTCTTGGCCATTGAACAAGATTGACAAATACCAAACAACTTTGACTGAGAGAGTAAACTAGAGTCTATGACACGACTAACAGTAGACGAATTAGCATGCCCCAGACGCGCATGCCAAGTTGTCAAAGTAGCTTTATTGCATTGAACATAATTTGTTTGGATCGCCTTATTCACTTGAGAGAATTGTGTAGACGATGCAATAAAAGAATTTCCCTCTTCACGCTTCAATCGCCATTCTTCCGTGAGTAATAATCCGTGAACATCATCAAAAGTGATATCATCCACGCGTGAATCCATGATTCGAAGAAAGGTCCCGTAGCTTGGTCCAAGACCATTAAGAATAAACTCAATCAGTTGATCATCAGAGACAGGATGCTCAAAAGCTCCTAATTTATCTACAATCAGTTTGGCAGTGGAGATATAAGTATCAATTGTTTGATTATCTCTTTTAAGATTATGAAGTTGAGTCCGAAGTTCACGAATTCTCGCTCGCGATCCAGAAGCATACATTGTTTGTAGCTTCAACCAGGCTGCCCTTGCCGTTGTAAGTCCCACCAATTTTGGCAATATTGCGATTCACAATGAATATCAAGGACCTGAGGAAGTTTCTCTAGGTAATGGATCTAAACTTAATATAATGTAGACCCTTAATTTTTGACCCAATCCGGTCCATTGTGTTTTATTTAGTTTGAAATGATTTTTTTTGTTTAATTGGTCCAAAATATATTTTATTAAATAATTTTTACCTTAGTATTTAATTTTTATTAATAAAAAATAAAAAATAAAAATAAAAATCGGAGTCGGAAAAAAGAATCGGCAGCGAAAAGTGGTCGCGCGGGCCCGTTGGGCCAGCAGCAACTCTCCCGCAGGCCTGCGGGCGAAGTTATTTCGCCCGCAGGCTCTTGTGGGCGAAAGTGGCTCCTCCAGTCGAAATAAACTCCTGCAGGAAATTCCTGCGGGCTGGCACGCTGGCGCGCCTATGGCTGGCACGCCCACGGGCCCGGCAGCTCAGTTTTTGCCAGCACAAAATTTTTCAACGCAATTTTTTGAATCCTAATCCAATTAGGTTTTAATTTCTTTTTTTTTATTAATATTATTTACCTTAGTTAATTAGGAATAAATAACCTAAAAACCACTATAAATAAGGACTAATTAAACCAAATCAAGGGGGGAAAAATTGGCAGTAGCTTGATTTTTGAAACCAAATCAAGGAAGGAAAAGGAAAAACTCAATTCAATTGATATTTAAAGCAGCAGTAGCACGTATTAAATAATTCAAAAGGCAACCAAGGCTTGTTTTTGGATCTAGTTCATCCAAGAAGAGTTATTTTTTGGAGAATCAACAAAAGAAGGTATGTAAAAATCTTTTTGATTTATGTCGGTTATAAAATTTTAGATTTTTTTAAATAAAAAATCTTAGAGCTTTAACTTAATTTTTCCAAGATTAGAACATTAAAAACGTGACTTTCTTTTCTAAAAGGACTCAAAATTGTTATTTTTTCTTCTTAAAAATCTTTAAACTTTAATTGAACATATTTTTCAACAAAACCAAAATAAAATTTTGTTTCTTTTAAGATTTTAAAGTAGGTTCTTTTTCATTCAAAAAACCTTAAAAAACATCTTTTCTACTTATAAAAACTTCAATCCATGTGTTTAAATTCATAAAATTTCATAAATCATCAAAGTGCTTTGTTAAAACCCTAAAAATAATTCCTTACCCGAGAACTCCAATTTCAAAGCCTAAATCTAAAATTCAACTTTTAAACCTAAAACAATGAACCCTAATCCTTTTAAAACCTTAAACCCTAATTTTTATGAACTCTAATCCTTTTAAAACATTAAAAAATATAAAAACATAAAAACTCAAAAAAGTCACAGTAGCTTAATTCACTATTTAAAAATCATGAATTAAAAAGTATTTCAAAGTGTCCAAAACCCTAATTTCAAGATTTCACCATTCAAACCTTAATTTTGTTAATCAAAGAGTCTTACCAACCCTTTAAAACATAAAACCCTAATCTATTTTAATTCCATAAAAAGTCACAGTAGTCATAAATTAGACTTTTATTTGCTTTATTCAATTCCATACTTGATATGCTTTGATTTATTTCTTATATTTTAACTTATTTAATTTCAATACTTGATTTATCTAATTTATCATGGATGGATGTTTATTTTATTGATTTTTAAATGCTTTTGATGAATGATTTATTTATGATGAATGATTATTTACTTTTTCAATTAATTTAGACTTCCAAAAGATGTAAGAGGTATGTTTCCACTTGGTGGGTACCTCATTAGTTAAACATCATATAATTTAATTTTCTTTTCTATTTTAGAACTTATGTAAAGGGCATATTTCTACCTTTTGGTGGGTGTCCTACCTAGGCATGTGATGTAAGGACATGTTTCCATCCTTGGATGGGTGTCCATTTATTTATTTATTTTTTGTTTGGACATTGCTTTGATTTTAATATAATGATGCTTTCTTTTTATTGTGTGTAGTATGGATAATGTTATTATACTTAAGAATTTTATAATATTAAGATCTGTAAAGGAGGTCGGTTCCAATAAACCGGGCGTTGTGGGGGTGCTGGGCCATTTCTCACCTTCCCCACACGTACCCAACTTTTCGAACCCATTAAGGGGTTGGGGATTCCTTAGGAATCGAGTCATCCACCCCTTTCTTTTTCCCGGCCCATCCGGGTGGCAACTCCATTTTCTCCGGACTTATGTCCGTGTTCTCTAAGGCCCCGAGCCTAAACAGTGCCGAAGTCGCAAGAACCATTCCACTGGGAGTGGGGGCGAAAATCCCCGCTCACAGTGGCGACTCCACTGGGGATAAGAGAAGTTGATTCCGTTGGTCTTTATATTATTCTTTTCTTTCTAATAATGATATTATCCATTGTATCATATTAGATTGCATTGTGTGCGTGAGTTAAGACGCCTGTGTTACCCGTGTTATGTTATGTAAGGGATACCATACTTTCACTCAAGGTATGGAGATCGAGCATGGCATAACCACTCATAGCCTCGTACCATTTGGTATATACTTGCTATGGGAACCTAAGCCTTTTAACCCAAAGACTAAAGCTCATGTAATTGGCCTAGTTACTTTCCTTAGGTTTTACCCCAAATGCATGTTGTTTGACTATGGTTAGTTTATCTTAGTCTAAATCATGGCTTATTTGGTTTGTTCTTTTTCTAGTATGACCTAAGTATATTGTAAGCTCAAAATAAATTTTTCTTTAAAATCCAAAAGGCCAAAACTATTTTCAAAATTTTTCCAAGATGGTCTTTGGACATAAAAAGTTTTCTAAAAACAAATCAAAAATTCTTTGGCCCATGGCCCAAATACTAAGCCCAAAATCCATTTTTCTAAAATCTTTTACAATGGGCTTAGAAACAAAACTATTTTCACCAAACATTTTCTTACAAAGAGCTTGCAAAAATATTTAGGTCAATTATGAAATAACAAAAATCAATTTTGGGCCTAGTTTACACTAAGAACAAATTAACCATGGGCTTGTTTTTGGCATGAATCATTAGTTACTTTTTCAAGTGAGAAATCTATTTATAATAAGTCTCTTAATTTTGTTTTAATCCAATATAGCATAAAAGCTACTTTAGTTGGTTGAATGGATTAAAACCTAATTAATGGGAATTATCATGGATTGATTTCCACTTTCGAAAATATAACTATTGGTTGAAACGTCCGAGGGAATTATTCGAAAGCAAGATACCCCATGTTGGTATTTTGTAAACCATATACCTAGGAAAAAGAGACTCGCCATTCATGTGTGGATGTTATAAGGTTGGAAGGATCGTCCTAATTACACTTGTTTATTGATTGTTCGTGCATACATGCATACATTTGCATCTCATATCATTGGTCCTCTCTGGCTCACAGCCCTGGATTATGATAGTTCAAAAGCTTATAATCCGACTTACGCCGGAGACAATATATCTAGCAACGACTCAATCACTTGCTCACCAAGAACAATGGAGCCCGAACAAATTCAAAGAATGGTGGATGAAGCCCTCAGTGCCAAAATGGACGAGATCAAAGAGGCCATGGCCGAGACCATAAAGAATAAATTAGCTGCAATTTTAGGAAACAATGCCGAAGCATCTGCTAACGCCAAGAAAGTCAAGGGGAAGGCTAAAATTGATGAAGTAGCTTTTGATGATGATAAGGTGATCATTGATGATGATGATTGGGCTGCCCGAGGTTGTTGAGAAGGCAACTATTGAAAAGACCGAGACATCTGATGTTGAAAAGATGATTGCTGATTTAGAAAAGAAATTTGAGAAGAAGCTAAAAATCGAAGAGAAGTCTGAGGTCAACAAACTATTTGAACAAGATGAAGAGGTCCCTTATAAATTCAAGATGCCTTCCTTTGCAAAGTACAATGGCACTGGAAATCCTCATCTCCATGTGAAACAATATATCACTGCCATACAGTCTGCCCGAGCTACTAAGGCTCAAACCCTAAGGTACTTTATACTCTCATTGGACCCTGTTGTCCAAAATTGGTTCAATACCTTAGATGATGGAACACAAAAGAGTTGGGATCTACTTTACAAAGCTTTCATCCAACAATATGGATAAAATGTTGAAATGGAAGTTACCTTAATGGAAGTTGAGTCCATTAGGCAACGACCGAAAGAGAATTTTGTAGATTATGTCAAGAGATGGAGAAACAAGGCTGCTTTGCTCAAGAAAAGGCCCGACGAATCTGATCAAATAAGGATGATCGTGAGGATGTCTCACACCCTTATAAGGGGTTTCAAAGATCTTCTCCAAGCTGGTCTACAAATTGAAGAATGGGAAAGGGAGAAGAGCCGCTTTGCAACAAAAAGGAACAAGAAAGGGAGCTATCAACCTGGTAGCCAAAGCACACAAAAAGAAGTTGATGTTAATGTAACTGGTCAAGGGAATAAAAGACAATTCTCATATCTGGGGAAGCCACTATCTTGGGTTCTCAATAAGCTACAAAAGAAGGGATTGTTACAACCCTTGACTCCTCATCCTTTGCCTAATCCTCTTCCACCTAACTTTGATACTAATGCATTTTGCCAATTCCATCAAAGGCTTGGACACGAAATGGACAATTGCATGAAGTTGAGGCATGAGATCCAGAATTTAATTGATAATGGAAAGTTGCTCGAGCCGGACAAGCCCAACACCAAAGATAATCCATTTCCAAGGTTCAACAGAGTGCCACCACCAGCAACCTTCATGGTGGGAAAAGGATTGGAAGAAGATTTTGTTTTATCATCCTTTCAAGATGGGGATATTGAAGATATGAAAGAAAAAGAAGCTTAAACTCAAAAAACTTTCCTTAGCTTGAATATTGCTTTTTAATTTTACTTTCTTTAATATTTAAATTGGAACAATCGTGTTTTTCAAATTTAAAGTTGTTTGAATAAATTACTTTCATCAAAAATTTTGTTGGTCTTTGTTCATTTTGGTGCTCAACCAATGAGGAATTTAGCTTGATAATTCATGAATTAATATATTTATGCATCATGACTTGAATGACTTTACTAGGTGAGGGAATGGCTCTATAGCATCGAATTGTGTATGCTTACTTAGAGAGGGCTCCTGCATAATTATCTTTGTCTAGGTCCTACTCAGTCTTAGAACATGCTTTGGTAAACTTTCGAGGCAAAATTGAACTCTACTTATTTAAGGGAGAGATGATCTAGACATTGTTTGATAAGCCAACAACTAGTATCCACCCTAGTAAATATCAATCCCTAGTTGTCCCTTTGAGCCTTCATAAAATTTTAGCTTTCTTTTCGTTGGCATATAACCCCAATAACATACCCTGAGCTGTTGTGATACTTTTGACAAGTCTTATGATTACTAAGATGAATAGGCAAGAAGATCAAAGAAAGCAATGATTAGTCAAGATCATGAGGATAGTTGAAGTTTCAAGACCATGAAGATAGTTGAAGTTCTCAAGACCATGAAGATAGTTGATTTTTCAAGACCATAAGGATAGTTGATGTTCTCAAAACCTTAAGGGTAGTTGAAGTTCCCTTAGTGTCTCCAATATATCAAGACAACATCAACGTTAGAGTAACAAAGGATTTATCCCTGTTAAGGAAGATTTATGTTACCCCACTCATCCATTATTGGAAGCCCAAGTTGGTACAAACAAGACAACTATGTTTGAGCTAGAACCAAAAAAGGAAAAAAAAAAGAGAATAGGAAAAGAAAAGAAAGAAAAAAAGAGAATAGAAAAAGAAAAGAAAGAAAAAAGAGAATAGAAAAAGAAAAAAGAAGATAAAACTTGAAAAGGCGGTTCAGAAAGCCAACTGAGTTCTCTTTTACCTAAAGCAGCAAAAGGCTTCTATTTGGTTCATCCAACTCAACCAAAGATTCAATTAAAAATTGGAGGAAGACCACCCAGTTCTTGAAAGTTCTATAGTCCAACAAGAAAGAAGGAAAACAAAGAGAAAGAAAAGGGAATATTAAGAGAAAAAAAGAAAAGGGAGAAGAAGAAAAGAAATGAATTTGGGAACCAAACTTTTTGCAAGGGCAAAAACTGTCCTAGTCAATATCCAGATTAATACCAAGAAGATATAGAAGGAATTTTGAGTCTAGCAAGATTGCCTCCAAGCCGCTTAAAATTCAAACAAGAAATTTATAGTGTGAGGTTTGTCCATTGTGTCACACCAGCTCCTATCTCAAAAATGGCCTTCATTTAACCCATGTCCCTTATAGACCCCATTTCAAGCCTATCAAAGACCTGTTGATCTCTCTGGTAGGTAGAGTCTATTAGTGGAGATAGTTTGGATAAGCATGCATATGAGATAGACAATATTTAAACTCAAATGAGACCTTTGGCCAAGTAATGTGTATGTGCCTACCTGAAGTGCAATAGTTCTTGCTTAAATAGAAATGATTCCCGAGTTTAGTACCGTAACTAGGGTTGTCATGTTATAGATATATTAATTTGGAAAAATCAAGTCCTGAGGTACATTGACATTAATTTGGCAAAGCCAACATTTGATTTCAAAATCAAAATTCAAAAAAAAAATGTTTTGTCATACAAAGCCTTCAAGTTAAGGGAAGTATGTTGAACCTCCAAAGGACATATTGGGCAAAGGAAATGGTTATTGGCAAAGTTATGAAGAAACTACCAACCGACATGCTAAAATATAGTTCGAAATGGATGCATCTCTGACTCTACCATTAGGGGTCTCTACCACTCATGTTCTCAACATATAGAAGATAAAAGCCACAAATGCAAAGCTTTCGATCATTCCAATGCAAGACTTGAACAAGCGTCAAAACGGAGTCAATGAGAACACTTCTGCTGATCACCTCAGTTAATGAGTCAATAAAACCGCTGTAAGTATCATTCATGCATATCATGCATACACGAGCATATCACATTGCACTTTCTTGTCTTGTGTTGTCTATTCCTTGTCAAAATAAACAGCAAGCAATCAAAAGAAGATATCAAATCAGGGGGGCATAGAAAGCTCATTGCTTGAGAAAGCTCCAGTAATCTTGGAAAGAGAAGAAATGCATGCTTATACGAAGAACAAGACGACAAAAACATCAATCAAAGCTTGCATGGATAAAATCTTTGGTTTGAGCCTACATAGGGGGCAAAGTTTGTCCTTTTCAATTTTTTGAGTTTATATACCAAATATTTTTAAACTCACTTACAAATATTTTGCCACACAGGGGGACAAGGAGAGTATATAAGGTCCAATTAAAAATAGCTAAATCTTTGCAAAAAGGAAGAACAAAAGAATGGAACATTAGAACTCTCAAAAGAATGAAGATGCAAAAGACAAAAGACCAATCCAGGTAAAAGAGCTAAAGCCAGGGTAAAGACCCAAACTCTAAAGGATGAAGATCCATTTTCAAGGGTGAAGACCCGATCTCAAAGGATGAAGATCCACTTTTCAAGGGTGAAGACCAGATTTTCAAGGATGAAGATCCATTTGCAAGGGTGAAGACCCAATTTCCAAGGATGAAGATCCATTCTGAGGGTGAAGAATCACAATGCATAAAGCAGCCAGAGCAGTCAGACTTCCTAACTAAAAGGTTAGTCAAAATCAAATCAATCTCGGGTCTCGGGTCCAAGTACCTAAAATCAATTCAAGCTCGGGTCCAAGTACCTAAGTTTGGGTCTAAGTACCCAATCTCGGGTCCAGAACCCAAATTTTACTTAGGTCCAGAACCCAGAATCATCCTTGAGTCCAGAACTCGAACCGGGTCTAGAACCCAAATTACTCTTAGGTCCAGAACCTAGAATCATCCCTAAGTCCAGAACTTAGCTCGGGTCCAGAACCCAAATTACTCTTAGGTCCAGAACCTAGAATCATCCCTAAGTCCAGAACTTAGCTCGGGTCCAGAACCCAAATTTTACTTAGGTCCAGAAACTAGAATCATCCTGGAGTCCAGAACTCGAACTGGGTTTAGAACCCAAATTACTCTTAGGTCCAGAACCTAGAATCATCCCTAAGTCCAGAACTTAGCTCGGGTCCAGAACCCAAATTTTACTTAGGTTCAGAACCTAGAATCATCCTTGAGTCCAAAACTCGAATCGGGTCTAGAACCCAAATTTTTCATAGGTCTAGAACATAGAATCATCCTCGAGTCCAGAACCCAAAACAAGTCGCCATATCAAAAATTAAGTTTTGCTGCTTTTCACTCTCTTTCACTAAGGTTTCAGATCATTCAAGCAGGGGGCAAACTGTAGACTCTTAATTTTTGACCCAATCCGGTCCATTGTGTTTTATTTAGTTTGAAATGATTTTTTTTATTTAATTGGTCCAAAATAATTTTTATTAAATAATTTTTACCTTAGTATTTAATTTTGATTAATAAAAAATGAAAATAAAAATATAAAAAAATAAAAATAAAAATAAAAATCGAGTCGGAAAAAAAAATCGGCAGCAAAAAGTGGTCACGCGGGCCCGTTGGGCCAGCAGCAACTCGCCCGCAGGCTCCTGCGGGCGAAAGTTATTTCCCCCGCAGGCTCCTGCTGGCGAAAGTTATTTTGCCCGCAGGCTCCTGCGGGCAAAATTTCGCCCACAGGAATTTCCTGCGGGCAAAATAACCTCCTGCAAGAAATTCCTGCAGGCTGGCACGCCCACGGGCCCGGCAGCTCAGTTTTCGCCAGCACAAAATTTTTCAACGCAATTTTTTGAATCCTAATCCAATTAGGTTTTAATTTCTTTTTTTTATTAATATTATTTACCTTAGTTAATTAGGAATAAATAACCTAAAAACCACTATAAATAAGGACTAATTAAACCAAATCAAGGGGGGAAAAATTGGCAGTGGCTTGATTTTTGAAACCAAATCAAGGAAGGAAAAGAAAAAGCTCAATTCAATTGATATTTAAAGCAACAGTAGCACGTATTAAACAATTCAAAAGGAAACCAAGGCTTGTTTTTGGAGCTACTTCATCCAAGAAGAGTTATTTTTTGGAGAATCAACAAAAGAAGGTATGTAAAAATCTTTTTGATTTATGTTTTACAGTAGCTAGGTTATAAAATTTTAGATTTTTTTAAATCAAAAATCTTAGAGCTTTAACTTAATTTTTCCAAGACTAGAACATTAAAAACGTGACTTTCTTTTCTAAAAGGACTCAAAATTGTTATTTTTTCTTCTTAAAAATCTTTAAACTTTAATTGAACATATTTTTCAACAAAACCAAAATAAAATTCTATTTCTTTTAAGATTTTAAAGTAGGTTCTTTTTCATTCAAAAAACCTTAAAAAACATCTTGTCTACTTATAAAAATTTTAATCCATGTGTTTAAATTCATAAAATTTCATAAATCATCAAAGTGCTTTATTAAAACCCTAAAAATAATTCCTTACCCGAGAACTCCAATTTCAAAGCCTAAATCCAAAATTCAGCTTTTAAACCTAAAACAATGAACCCTAATCCTTTTAAAACCTTAAACCCTAATTTTTATGAACTCTAATCCTTTTAAAACATTAAAAAATATAAAAACATAAAAACTCAAAAAAGTCACAGTAGCTTAATTCACTATTTAAAAATCATGAATTAAAAAGTATTTCAAAGTGTCCAAAACCCTAATTTCAAGATTTCACCATTCAAACCTTAATTTTGTTAATAAAAGAGTCTTACCAACCCTTTAAAACATAAAACCCTAATCTATTTTAATTCCATAAAAATTCACAGTAGTCATAAATTAGACTTTTATTTACTTTATTCAATTCCATACTTGATATGCTTTGATTTATTTCTTATATTTGTTAGACAAATGATCTTAATTTTGACCCTTGACAACTCAAATGGATGATCTATTTAACTTGTGTTTGAGAAATCTTGTTGCAGGATTAGGTTGCTTCAATTAAAGGTGAACAGAACAATTATAGCGGTCGCACCTCACCTAAATACGACCGCTCCATGCAATTACAGAATGAAACCTTGTCACAGTAGGTTTCGCGGTCAGAAGTTCGACCATAGTCACGACCGCTCCTACAGAATGGCGACCGTCCAAAATACTTGCCCGACCGCTACTCAAGGAACTTAAATCATTACAATCACAGTAAGGTTCGCGGTGACAAGAACGGTGAATGATTCGACCTCGCTTACCACTTTAGCGACCGCCCCATTCAGAGTCGCGACCGCCCAACAATTCAAGAAGAAATTGCTCAAAGAGACAGTAGTGTTCGCGTCCTCAGGTGCGTCCAGAAGTTCGACGCGAGAATGTGAGTTCGACCGCGAAAAGCTACCAAGGGCGACCGCGAAGATTCAAATTATGGCGGACATCTCTTTTGCTCTGTCAGAAAGTGACACGTGACATGACCGTTGTAAACCCACTTCAATATTCAAAAAGGGCGACCGCACCTCTGCTTGGCGCGACCGTCCCGACAAACACAGCATGGGCAAGAAACGGTCCGACAAACACATCATGGGCAAGATTCCAGCTGCAGAGCACTAAAATTCGACCGTTGAAGTTTTTCAAAAGTAGCGACCGTCCCTTGTTAAAAGGACGACCGCGTGAAGCATGAGCGCGACCATCCTTGTATGAAGGGCGACCGCGAAGTGCTTCGGATAGTTTAAGTAAAGAAGGTCTAATCTGCCAAGACTTTATTCTCAACATCAATAATGGCTAGTAAGACCACATTGGCTATAAATACAAAGTTTATATGAGAAAACAAAAAATGAGAGACAACATTGAGAAAAGATTTTCATAGCCAAGCAACAAATTTTCTTTTACTTTTACTTGTATTTGAATTGTTATGAATGTTAGGTGTTAGCATTGAAAACACCATTGTATAAGTTTGAGTGTAAGCTTGGGAAACACTTGGGTTGTGAGAGTAAGCCTTGTAAAACTCTTGTTAGGTTGTGAGAGTGAGCCTTGTAAAACTCTTGTTTGGGTTATAAGTGTGAGCCTAAGAAAAACACTTGTAAAGTTGGAAGTGAGCTTGTGAAAACTTCAAAGACTAGTGGAACCTTAACAAATTGTTAAGGAAGTGGATGTAGGATTGAAGTAAATCCGAACCACTATAAATCTTGTGTGTTCTTTCTTTCTTCCATTACTCAACCAACTCTCTATTCCACATTTCTTGTTTGTTGAGTTTTTTAAATTGTCATTATTTCTTGAGGAAACCAATTCACCCCCCCCCCCTCTTGGTTGCCATCTTGGGACAACAATTGGTATCAGAGCCCTGAGATTTCTTGAACTTAATTGTGAAATCTGATCCACAATGGCAACTTCTTCTTCATCAAGCTCTCATGGAAATCTTAACTCTATTCTTAGACCCTACTTTGATGGAACGGATTACTCATACTGGAAACACAAAATGTATTTGTTTCTAGATAGTGAAGGGATTGAACTATGGGATTTCGTGGAAAATGAGTGGAAATCTCCCACTCATGAAGTTGACGGTATTCAAGTTCCACTTCCCAAAGCTCAATGGTCAACTAGCAATATTAGAGATCGATTCAAGAACAATAGAGCTGCTTCCATCTTGATGAACTCCATTTCAAGAGAAGAAGGTGGAAGAGTTCAACATTTAACTTGTGCACATTGCATTTGGAAAATACTTGAAAACTACCATGAAGGTACAACTCAGGTAAGATTTACCAAGAAACAAATGCATGTTCATGAGTATGAGCTATTCAAGATGAAACCAAATGAAAATGTCACCGACATGACCAATCGCTTACTTGCAATTGTCAATGAACTAAAGAAGTATGGCAAGGTATATGATCAAGGTGATGTAAACAGTAAAATCTTGAGAGCCCTAAGAGCTAGAAAGAACTTTGAATCCAAAGTATCATCCATAGAAGAAGCTCATGATCTCAGCACATTAAGAACCACGAGCTAGTTGGTAAATTACTCACTTTTGAGCTGCACAGTGAAAAAGAAGAAGATCAAGGTGAGAAAGAAAAGAGAAAACCAATTGCACTCAAAGCAATCAAAGAAACTGAGAGCTCAAGCATTGAAGATACTGATGATGAAGATGAAATGGCTATGTTCTCAAAAAGAATGATTGAATGGAAAAGGAAGAAAAGATTACAAGCAAACAAAGGTACACCTCCTAAATTCTCCTTCAAAGATAAAGAAAAGAAAAATGAGGTGAAGTGCTATGAATGTGGAAAAACTGGTCACATCAAATCGGATTGTTACAAATTGAAGAACAAAAGGAAATGGGATAAAGAAAAGAAAAAGTCTCTCAAAGCCACATGGGATGACTCTTCCTCAAGTGAAGAAGAAGAAGAGGAAGGAATTGCAAATCTTTGTCTCATGGCTATTGAAGATGACTCCAATGAGGTAAGTACTCAATCCTTTGATCTTGTAGCACATGATGATATAAATGATATAGATGATAGTGACTTGATTGAGCACATGAATTCTAAAATAGAAAAATATTTCTCTAAAATGATGCTCTATAAAGAGAAAAACTCTAAGTGAGAAAAAGGATTTTATATGCTTAAAGAACTCTACCTTAGAATTGAAAACCTCAAATGAACACTTAATAAATACAATAGGAGAATTAAATAAAAGCTCACATGACTTAGAAAAGGTGATTAAAGAGAATGAGGCATTGAAGCATGAACTAAAAGAACTAAAAGAATCAATTTCCAGATTTCATAAAGGAAAGGAAGCATTGAACACATTAATTAATAATCAAAGATCACCTTCCTTGAAATATGGATTAGGATTCAATGGCTCAACCAACATTGCACCTAGCAAACCAACATTTGTGAAAGCATCTACAACTAAAATTTCTGATGTTCATATCAAAGATGCTTGCACCAAGTCTAAAAGAACTTCTTATGGTTCACTAGGAGATAAAGCCAAAAATAATTATGCATTGTTGTTCACTAAACTTGTACAAAAGAAATCACATACTTGTAGTTGTATGTATAATGCAAAAAGAAAAATGCAGAAGCATAGGATACCATGGCAATGCACATATTGCATGAAATTTGGTCACAAAAATTTCTATTGTTATATAAGAAAAGCTCATCTCAATTTAGAAGGCACTCTTTCTACTAACCATCAAGGACCCAACTATATGTGGGTACCTAAAAGAAGATGATCACAATTGTCTTGCAGGTATGCCTAAAATCTACTACCAATGAAAGCGCATGGCTTGTGGATAGTGGATGCTCAAGGCATATGACTGGAAATGCAAAGCTCTTTACAAGTATTACCTATAAACATGGAGGTAACGTAACTTTTGGAAACAATGCTAAAGGTAAAATTCTTGGTGTTGGCTCCATTGGTTCTATTGGTAAGGATTTAATTGAAGATGTATGGCTTGTTGATGGTTTGAAACATAACTTGCTAAGTGTTAGTCAACTTTGTGATAAAGCATACTTTGTCAAGTTTGATTCCAAGGAATGCAAAATCACAAATTCAAATGATGTTATCATATTTAAGGGCACTAGAACAAACAACACTTACAATGTCAGCATACATTCAAATCATACATGTTTAATGTCCACTAATAATGATGCATGGTTATGGCATAGAAGACTAGGACATGCTGGTATGGATCAATTGAAATATATTTGTAATGAGAACTTAGTTGATGGCTTACCTAAGATAAAATATGATAAAGATAGGATTTGTGAACCTTGTCAACATGGTAAGCAACATAAAAGCTCATTTAAATCAAAGAGTGTTATAAGCACATCTAGACCTTTAGAGCTCATTCATTTAGATTTGTTTGGACCAAATAGAGTTACAAGCTTAGGAGGCAAATCATATGCATTTGTTCTTGTTGATGACTACTCTAGATTCACATGGGTTAATTTCTTAGCTCAAAAGAATGAAGCCTTTAATTACTTCAAAACCTTTGCAAAAAGACTTCAAAATGAAAAAAGGATATGTGATCACATCTATTAGAAGTGATCATGGCAAAGAATTTGAAAATGAAAACTTTGAAAACTTTTGCAATGAACTTGGCATTTCGCACAATTTTTCTGCTCCTAGAACTCCACAGCAAAATGGTGTAGTTGAAAGAAAAAATAGAACTTTAATCGAAATGGCTAGAACAATGCTCAATGAATATGATTTACCATCTTATTTTTGGGCGGAAGCCGTTAATACAGCTTGTTACATTGCAAATCGTGTTTATAAAAGGCATTTAACTAATAAAACTTCTTATGAGCTATGGAATGGAAGAATACCAAGAATTGGATATTTTAGAGTATTTGGATGCAAATGCTTCATATTGAATACCAAGGATAATCTTGGAAAATTCTCATCCAAATCAGATGAAGGCATATTCTTAGGATATTCATCATATAGCAAAGCATATAGAGTATTTAATATGAAAACTCTAGTTATAGAAGAATCAATGCATGTTGTATTTGATGAATCATCTAAACTTGATCAAAAGAAAGGTATTACTTTCAATGACCCTGCAGGTACTCTTGAACCTCTTGAATCTATTGATGCTCCAAAGATCAATCAACTTGAAGAAAAGACTCAAGATCTACCTAAGGATTGGCAATACAAGAAAGATCATCCAAAGGAACTCATCATTGGAGAAACATCAAAGGGAGTAACTACTAGAGCTAAAATTCATCATGTTGATGTTAATGTTGCTTTTGTTTCTCAAATTGAACCAAAAACTATTGAGGAAGCTTTAAATGATGAAAATTGGATAACTGCAATGCAAGATGAACTTAATCAATTTGAAAGAAATAATGTTTGGCAACTTACTCCTAGACCTATAGATCATTCTATAATAGGATGCAAATGGGTTTATAGGAATAAGCTTGATGAAAATGGTCACATTATTAGAAATAAAAGCAAGATTGGTAGCCAAAGGTTATAATCAAGAAGAAGGTATTGACTATGATGAAACCTTTGCCCCCGTAGCCAGATTAGAAGCTATTAGAATATTACTTGCTTTTGCATGTCATATGAATTTTAAGCTTTATCAAATGGATGTTAAAAGTGCATTTCTAAACGGACTCATAAATGAAGAAGTTTATGTTGAACAACCTCCTGGTTTTGAAAACTACAAATTTCCTGATCATGTTTTCAAACTTACCAAAGCTTTATATGGATTAAAGCAAGCACCTAGAGCTTGGTATGATAAACTTAGTGCATATTTGCTTGAAAATGGTTTTTCAAAAGGAAAAGTAGACACAACTCTTTTTGTTAAAAAGGATAAGCACAACATTTTGATTGTACAAATTTATGTGGATGACATAATATTTGGAGCTACTAATGAAGCCTTGTACAAAGAATTTGCTTCTTGTATGACTAGGGAATTTGAAATGAGCATGATGGGTGAACTCAAGTTTTTCCTTGGACTGCAAGTCAAGCAATGTAAAGATGGGATCTTCATCAACCAATCCAAATATACAAAAGAACTCATTAAGAAATTTGAAATGGATGGCTGCAAAACTAGCAAAACTCCTATGAGCACATCATTGAAATTAGGTAAAGATGATAATGGTAAAGCAGTAGATGAGAAGAAATATCGAGGTATCATCGGATCACTACTTTACTTAACTGTTTCTAGGCCTGATATAATGTATAGTGTATGTCTTTGTGCTAGATTTCAAACTAGTCCTAAAGAATCACACTTGAATGCCACTAAGAGAATCTTGAAATATTTGAGTGGTACAATACATTTAGGACTTTGGTATCCTAAAAACACATCATTTCATATTATAGGATTTTCAGATACAGATTATGCTGGTAGTATATTAGATAGGAAGAGCACAACAGGAGCATGTCACTTTCTTGGTAATTGTCTAGTTTCTTGGCATAGTAAGAAACAAGCATCGGTTGCTTTATCCACAACGGAAGCTGAATATGTTGCAGCATGTTTTTGTTGCACACAAGTATTATGGATGAAACAACAATTGCTTGACTATGGTAAAGTGTTTAACAATATCTCCATTAAATGTGACAACACTAGTGCTATCAATTTGTCTAAAAATCCTATCCAACATTCTAGATCCAAGCATATAGATATTAGACATCATTTCTTGAGGGAAAATGTACAAAATCATAATATAATCTTAGAATTTATAGATACAGAAAATCAACTTGCTGATGTCTTTAATAAACCCTTGAATGAAGATAGACTTAACTTCATCAAACTCAATTTAGGAATGATTGATGGAATCACTTTGAGCTAACTAAAATTTTTGCCTTACAATAAAGTTTCTATGTGCATGAAATTAATTTTTCTTAACATACTTGGAATATCTTTCATCTTTCCTTGAATCTTTCATTTTTAAGTCTGTTGCGGTCGCTCCAGTATCCCTTTGCGATCGCTACTTCGTCTGCTAGTTTCATTCAATAAAAATCTCTGTGCGCGGTCGAGAAAATTTGTGCGCGGCCACACCAATTTGAATAGTTTCGACCGTTACAGACAGTTTCTTCCCTCGCGAGCGTACCTATCTTACTAATGGTCGCTAGACCCCATTTCGCGATCGCACCTTGTTAAATCTGCGACCGCACCCTGTACACTCTGCTCGAAAATTTATAACCGTTGGCTGTGTGACAGGTCGCAACTCTTCATTTTCAACAGTCATAAATGGCTATTTTCTTAATTCCATCTATTTAAGAGTGTGTTACAACAGTTTATCTGATATTTTGACTATCAAAGCACACAAACTTCCTTCTGAAACCCTAAAAAACTTCTACTTCTCAATCACCCTCTGTTTTTCAGATTACTCCTACTCCTTCTGTTTTCAATGGCTCCCAAAAGAAAAACCACCTCCAAAATTAAAGGTCAAGCCAAGAGAGTTCCAGGAATCACCATTAGAGAACCTATTGTTGAACCTCCATCTCCTCCACAGTCAAAAAGGGGTGAGAAAATTCACAAACCTCATCACCAAACCTCTGAAGAAGACATTAGGTATGCCATGCTTAAGAAAAAGAAAGTTGAAGGCACCAAATCTCCTTTTGGTGGGATGCTTTCTGCACTGGGCATCAAGGACGAAATTGAAAGATTGTTGGATGTCCTTGGATGGGAAAAATTTGTCTTTCCAGAAGAGGTAGGCTACTCCAGTCTTAGCAAAGAATTTCTGATGTCTCTTCAAATAGAAAAGAGTGCAAACTCTGCTCTAGGTTGGTACGGGGTAAGGTTTAAGCTTTTTGATCATTATCAATCCTTAACCCTAGAAGATTTTGGCAGCATTTGGAACTTCCCTTCTGAAGGTATAACCTCTTACAATGACCAAATCTTCTCAAACCAAACCCTTTCTGATTTCTGGCGAGAAATTTCCATTGAAACTTCTTTTGAAAAGGAATCTAAAGCCAGACATATCAAATCTCTCACCCACTGGATGCTCCATAGGATCATCACCTACACCATCCACCAAAGAGCTGATGGGAATGAGAAAGTCACCAAAAGAGACCTCATCTTTCTGTATGCTTTCACCCACAACATCAAAATAAACACCACCAAGTTCTTGATTGATACCTTTTATCATCATGCTGTTACAAGAACTGGTACCTTCTTCCTATCCTCTCAAGTTACTCAAATAGCTAGGCACCTAAACCTTCTGAATGATTTGAACTTAGCCACTTTGAGAAACCCTTTCACTCTAGCCTCTAGTGCTATCACAATAGATTACTTAGAGCATGCTGGATGTGTAAGGAAGATTGAAGGATCTTATGTATACTCCTTTGGCAAGAAAGGTGTTATGGACAAACAAAAGAAAAGGCCAAGGTATACAATTGAGGGAGAGGGAGATTCTGTAGAAGTTGCTGTGGAATTACCCCCAAAAGCAACTTCATCAAAAGCTGCTCAAGAAACTGCTTCATCCTCCACACAACTCATCCTCCAAGCTATCAAGACTCTCTCCAGGAACCTTTCTAAGTTCAAGAAAAGTGTCTCCAAGAGATTCCAGCACTTGAACAAGAGAATATACCTTATATCCCACATGCACCATGATCTTTATGACATGCAAGGCAAATTGGACTTGCCTCAATGCAACCTTGAAGATTGGGATATAAGTAATTACACCCAAAGCATTGCTGAAGAAGAAGAGTCCATTAGCACTAGCTCTGCCTCTGTTGCACCTCAAGATAAAGGGAAAGCTCCTTTAGTTGAAGAAGAGTTAGATGTAGATGATGACTCATAATAGCTTAGCTTTAGTTTGTTTTTTGCATTTTCATATGTTTGCTGCTTTGTATTCCCTTTAATATATATAATGTTTATATTCCCTTTCATTGTTTTGTTAAATGGTTTTGCTTAACATTTGTTTCATTTTGCCTATGACAATGGGGGAGAAAATACCAAAATGGAAAACAAGAATAAGAAAAAATAATGGGAAAACAAGAATAAAAACAATAATGGGAGAAACAAATTATACATGTTGAAATTTGTTGAACATTTACAATAGGGGAGAAATGTTTATGGGGGAGAAATGTTTGCATCAAACAATAACATTTGCACATAATCACAATGCTCTTAACCATGATTGTTGCATATGTTAAGGGGGAGCATTTTAGACTTATTATTTTTCTCATCATTCCATTTGAATTGTCAAAGTCAAAATGGGGGAGATTGTTAGACAAATGATCTTAATTTTGACCCTTGACAACTCAAATGGATGATCTATTTAACTTGTGTTTGAGAAATCTTGTTGCAGGATTAGGTTGCTTCAATTAAAGGTGAACAGAACAATTATAGCGGTCGCACCTCACCTAAATACGATCGCTCCATGCAATTACAGAATGAAACCTTGTCACAGTAGGTTTCGCGGTCAGAAGTTCGACCATAGTCGCGACCGCTCCTACAGAATGGCGACCGTCCAAAATACTTGCCCGACTGCTACTCAAGGAACTTAAATCATTACAATCACAGTAAGGTTCGCGGTGACAAGAACGGTGAATGATTCGACCTCGCTTACCACTTTAGCGACCGCCCCATTCAGAGTCACGACCGCCCAACAATTCAAGAAGAAATTGCTCAAAGAGACAGTAGTGTTCGCGTCCTCAGGTGCGTCCAGAAGTTCGACGCGAGAATGTGAGTTCGACCGCGAAAAGCTACCAAGGGCGACCACGAAGATTCAAATTATGGCGGACATCTCTTTTGCTCTGTCAGAAAGTGACACGTGACATGACCGTTGTAAACCCACTTCAATATTCAAAAAGGGCGACCGCACCTCTGCTTGGCACGACCGTCCCGACAAACACAGCATGGGCAAGAAACGGTCCGACGAACACATCATGGGCAAGAGTCCAGCTGCAGAGCACTAAAATTCGACCGTTGAAGTTTTTCAAAAGTAGCGACCGTCCCTTGTTAAAAGGACGACCGCGTGAAGCATGAGCGCGACCATCCTTGTATGAAGGGCGACCACGAAGTGCTTCGGATAGTTTAAGTAAAGAAGGTCTAATCTGCCAAGACTTTATTCTCAACATCAATAACGGCTAGTAAGACCACATTGGCTATAAATACAAAGTTTATATGAGAAAACAAAAAAAGAGAGACAACATTGAGAAAAGATTTTCATAGCCAAGCAACAAATTTTCTTTTACTTTTACTTGTATTTGAATTGTTATGAATGTTAGGTGTTAGCATTGAAAACACCATTGTATAAGTTTGAGTGTAAGCTTGGGAAACACTTGGGTTGTGAGAGTAAGCCTTGTAAAACTCTTGTTAGGTTGTGAGAGTGAGCCTTGTAAAACTCTTGTTTGGGTTATAAGTGTGAGCCTAAGAAAAACACTTGTAAAGTTGGAAGTGAGCTTGTGAAAACTTCAAAGACTAGTGGAACCTTAACAAATTGTTAAGGAAGTGGATGTAGGATTGAAGTAAATCCGAACCACTATAAATCTTGTGTGTTCTTTCTTTCTTCCATTACTCAACCAACTCTCTATTCCGCATTTCTTGTTTGTTGAGTTTTTTAAATTGTTATTATTTCTTGAGGAAACCAATTCACCCCCCCCCCCTCTTGGTTGCCATCTTGGGACAACAATATTTTAATTTATTTAATTTCAATACTTGATTTATCTAATTTATCATGGATGGATGTTTATTTTATTGATTTTTAAATACTTTTGATGAATGATTTATTTATGATGAATGATTATTTACTTTTTCAATTAATTTAGACTTCCAAAAGATGTAAGAGGTATGTTTCCACTTGGTGGGTACCTCATTAGTTAAATATCATGTAATTTAATTTTCTTTTCTATTTTAGAACTTATGTAAAGGGCATATTTCTACCTTCTGGTGGGTGTCCTACCTAGGCATGTGATGTAAGGATATGTTTCCATCCTTGGATGGGTGTCCATTTATTTGTTTTGTTTTGTTTGGACATTGCTTTGATTTTAATATAATGATGCTTTCTTTTTATTGTGTGTAGTATGGATAATGTTATTATACTTAAGAATTTTATAATATTAAGACCTGTAAAGGAGGCCGGTTCCAATGAACCGGGCGTTGTGGGGGTGCTGGGCCATTTCTCACCTTCCCCACACGTACCCAACTTTTCGAACCCATTAAGGGGTTGGGGATTCCTTAGGAATCGAGTCATCCACCCCTTTCTTTTTCCCGGCCCGTCCGGGTGGCGACTCCATTTTCTCCGGACTTAGGTCTGTGTTCTCTAAGGCCCCGAGCCTAAACAGTGCCGAAGTCATAAGAACCATTCCACCGGGAGTGGGGTCGAAAATCCCCGCTCACATATAACTCATGTTGGAAGATCTTCAATCTCTGGAATGAATCATAAGTTTAATCTTGAGAATATTTTGTGCATACCGGATGTGCTTTCAAATTTATTATCTGTTAAATCTTTTTGTTCAGCTAATAAAGTTTCTGTTGAATTTTTCCCTCATCAATTTCTTGTTAAGGATTTGGCAACGAGGGAGGTACTGCACCAAGGCCCGAGTAAGGAGGGTGTTTACTCATTTCAAGTGAATAAGGCGATCCAGACAAATTTTGTTCAATGCAATAAAGCCACTTTGACAACTTGGCATGCACTTCTGAGGCATGCTAATTCGTCTACTGTTAGTCGTGTCATAGACTCTAGTTTACTCACTCAGTCAAAGTTGTTTGGTATTTGTCAATCTTGTTCAATGGCCAAGAGTCATAAATTGCCATTTGTGTCATCCACCTTTAAAGCTAGTGCACCACTTGATTTAATATGTTCTGATGTATGGGGACTTGCTCCAATAGATTCTAATGATAATTTTCGTTATTATGTCATATTTTATGATCATTATAGAAAGTATACTTGGATATACTTCTTACAATATAAGTCTGATGTGTTATCTGTTTTTAAGCAGTTTAGAGTAATTTTTGAAAAATTCTTTGGACGACCAATCAAAATGTTTCAAGCAGATTGGGGAGGTGAATTTTAAGTTTTAACATCATATTTACGAGAGAATGGAATTGTTCAAAGAATTTCGTGTCCCTACACACCAAAACAAAATGGGTTTGCTGAAAGAAAACATAGACATGTAGTTGAAACTGGAAGAGCTTTGTTGCATCATGCGTCTATTCCTAATAAGTTCTGGACAAATGCCTTTGAGACTGCAACCTATATTATAAACCGTCTTTCTACACCTCTCTTGCAACATAAATCTCCCTTTGAAGTTCTCTTTGGTAGTCGGCCAAATTACAAGAATTTGAGAGTTTTTGGGTGTCTCTGTTTTCCTTGGTTACGACCATATGCTACTAACAAATTGGATCCTAGATCCAAATCATGTGTTTTTCTTGGTTACAATCGCACTCATAAAGGATATAAGTGTTATGATCCTATTACCAAAAAATTCTTTGTCTCACGGCATGTTATTTTTGATGAGCAGGTGTTTCCTTTCAGTAGTCCAAACATTGAAGATACCATTGTCCAAAGGTCATCAACAACATCACCAACTTTTACTCTACCATTAGCCACGGTCTTGGAACAAAGGGGGAATTCAGCATCTACTGTTTCTATGTCAACACCTACGGCATCAATACAAGAACAACCAACAGCTGTTTCTTCAAGCATAGCACAACAATCTGAGTCGGCCACAAGAGCATCCAGCTCTCCTACTCACAGACCAAGCATACAAACGGAGAATCCCGATTCTCCATCTGAATCATCAACGGCGGCAGCACCTCCACCTTCACCTGAAATTGTTCCTCGATGTCACACTATGGTGACAAGATCTCAAACGGGAAACTTAAAGCCACGACAGCCATGATCTTTTTCAGCTACTATTCAGATTGAAGCTACTTCTGGTACATACTCTCAAGCAGCAAAGGATCCATGATGGAGAAATGCAATGCTTGAAGAAATAAATGCCCTACTTATGAATGGAACTTGGCAACTGGTTCGGCCACATCCATCTCAAAATGTAATTGGAAATAAATGGGTATACAAGACTAAGTTAAAAGCAGATAGCTCGGTTGAACGGTACAAGGCGCGGCTTGTTGCGAAAGGCTTTCATCAATGACCTGGTGTTGATTATATGGAGACATTTAGTCCTGTGGTGAAACCGGCAACAGTTCAACTACTATTGTCAATTGCGATAAAGAATAATTGGCCAATTCATCAACTTGACATCTCTAATGCATTTTTACATGGGAAGTTAGATGAGGAAGTTTTGTAGACATAAGGCATCACTCAACCGCAAGGATTTGTAGACCCAGAGAAACCTGATTATGTTTGTTCATTAAAGAAGTTGTTATATGGACTTAAACAGGCTCCAAGGATGTGGAACAAGTGTCTCAGTGATGCCTTATATACGTTCGGTTTTCAAGGATCCAAAACTGATACGTCATTATTTTATATGCTTAAAGTAAAAGCAGACTTTATTGTATAGTCCATGTGGATGACATTTTGTTGTTAGGGAATGATCAAGAGTTGATTTCACAACTTGTTCACAAGCTGGAAAGTCAATTTGCTGTCAAAAAGTTAGGAGACTTATCATATTTTCTTGGCATTGAAGCTACATGAACTTCAGCGGGGTTATTTCTATGTCAAAAGAAGTATATTCCAGAGCTTTTGGAGCTAACACAGATGGCCGACTGTAGTATCATAAGCACACCGGCAAATGTTAAATCTCGGCTATCTTCTTAAGGGTGCAAACCGTTTCATGATCAAAAGCTCTTTAGAAGTTTGGTTGGAAGCTTACAGTACTTGACCTTTACAAGACCAGATATTGCTTTTTCAGTCAATAAAGTGTCACAATTTATGCATTCTCCTACAGAAGAACATTGGGTGGCAGTTAAGAGGATACTACGGTATCTTAAAACAACTGTAAGTCATGGAATATTGCTTAAGCATGGAAAACTCAACACGTTAACTGGATTTTGTGATTCTGATTTGGGAAGTTCAGTGGATGATAGGAAATCCACTACCGAATTTGCAATATACTATGGGTCTTCAATAATTTCATGGGCATCAAGGAAGCAAAAGTCAGTATCTCACTCCTCCACAGAAGCTGAATATAGAGCCATTGCAGCACTTACTTCTGAAATTATTTGGCTTCGTTCACTACTTGCGGAGATTGGAATTTCGATTCAAAGCACTCCAACTGTTTGGTGTGATAATTTGAGTGCAACATATCTTACAGCAAATCCTATTTTTCATAATAGGACCAAACACATGGAGATTGACTTTCATTTTGTTCGTGATTTGGTCAGCAAACGGCAGCTACAAGTGAAAAATATCAATACAGAAGACCAAACTGCAGACATTCTGACGATGACTAATGCTAGAAACTATATGAATTTTTTATTTTTATTTCTTTATATTATTATTTATATATATATATATACAAAATAATAAATTGCATGAAACATCTAGCTTAAAATGTAGAGGAAAAGAATAACCGACTCTTAGCAAATACAATGTGCAAAGTATGCATTTCAGCCCCAAATAGTAATACTATTTATATATATATATATATATTTTAAATTGCTTACCCCACACTTATGAATCAAACCACCCTATTGTCATATCATAAGAAACTCCATTCCTTAATGCAGGTATGATGATAATAAGAAAAGGTTGAGTTGTGAATTATGTTGATCAATCAAGAAAATGTCAAAGGCTCAACTTGGCTTACTAAGGAATTAATAATTAAGGGAGGTCTTTTTAAGCTAAAGGGATGACCTAATTTGCCTTCATCATTTTAAAACTTGAGATTAAATCATAATGTGGGTTCAATTAGTATGCAAAAGCAAGCTCTAGAGATGCAAAATCATGAAGGTGTACACTTAAGAAAAGAAAATCAATTGACACTAATATTCAATCTATGAGACTCAAAACTCACAAAGGTGGGTTCTCAAAGATTTATATGTCATGAATTGCAGAATGTGAAAATTGATCCTGAATGAATTCAAATGCTAATCTCTATGCTGATACTAAAGCCTCAAATATAATGCTAGAATCACAGAAAAGTCAATAAGTTTTCAATAATTATGCCATGCACAATGCACAAAATAACACACAACAACAAACAAAACAAGAATTAAAGGAAAGCTTAAAGATTACCCCACATTTAAAACTTACATTGTCCTCAATGGAAACAAGGATAATAAAGATAAAGAGTGAAGGTACAACCTGTTTTCCATCGATCCCTTATGAGGCAAACTCTACCTTTCCATCACAAACAGCAAATGTTCAAAAACAAAATACAATATATAAAAATAAAATATCCAAAATATAAAAATGTTAACATTAAAAACAAAAAACGAAAAATAACAACACAAATATTCTATAACTAAACACAAGAAAGTAAGGAATTGTCTCGAAAGATCTACGGTAAAGGAGGATGTGATGATGAAGCAGCCGAAGGATGAAGACTCAAAATCTTAGCAAGGTTGCTATTTATTTGGTCCAACTGTTGTAAGACCGCAGCATGGTTAAGATCTACCTTGCTCTCCAGTGCCTCAATCCTATTAAGTATCTCTTGATTACCCGGGGTCAGAGCATCTTCTTCCAAATTAAGAGAATCCGAGTCGGACCCCTCCTGAACTCGTGTTCTCTTTTGTCTGCTCCCCAGTACTTCTGGCTCAGCTGGAGCCATCATATAAGCCCCTCTCCTGTGCTCCACCATATGCATCTTCTCTAGTGTGGCCAAATCCAAAGAATCATTACCCGTAATTTTAGTCATACGACAGGTACTCGGGTCAAAATCATCAAGGAGGGTTGTTGCCAATGTGGTAACCAATCCTCCAATACAAATAGCCCCCTTCTTTTTGTTTGCCACATTATCAAAAACATCGGCCAACCAATAGCCGGAACTAATGGGCACTGCATTACATGGACAATCTAAGAGAAAGAGCTCACTAAGTTCCACCACACCCGGGCTTTCCTTCCGAGCAAAGAATCCACATGACATAAAATGATGCAAATACCTAAGAGCGGGATTCCTCAATTTAGTTGCCTTGGCCGATTTGGCCACATAAGTTCCCGAGCCCAATGCTCCCTAAGCAAATTGTTGTTTAAAATCTTTAGGTACCGACCTTTCACCATGTTAATGGAAACCAAATATAACATTCAATTGTTCAATACTAACCACAAATGATTTCCCAAGCAATTTAAAATTCAACTTAGAGCAAATTTTTTGTTCATCTCTTTCAACCTTAAGAGATGTTAAAATTTTCCAAAGTGAGCTCTTGAAATTACAAAGGTCTATAGGAGACTAGGTTCTCCCACCCAAGATTTTGAACATAACGATAAAAATTATCCCTAATATGAAGAGCATTGAGGGATTCATCACTGACATACCTCGTCGGAAAGAAACCCCGAGCCAAAAGAGTAGCTCTCTTTAAAGATGAAGAAGATGAAGATGAAGATGCAGCTGCAGCTGCAGTTGAAGGTTGCTTCCTCTTATGGTGGGACACCATCTTCGTTCTCTGCATATTGAAAGATATGAAAAAAATTTGAAACTTAAACTGATTAAACTGAGTTTTAATGAGAGAAGAAGAAGATTGAACAGATTAATTTCAGTTTTGGTGAAGGAAATTGAGAATTGATGGGAGTTTAGAAGCTGTGAAGGATCAACAATAGAGGTTTTGGGTGAGAGGAGTCGAGAGAACGAGAGGAAGCAAAAAGAAATTTAGGGATTGAAATGAAGGAACAGAGCAAAAATCGTGTTTTTAAAGTGTGAAATTGAAGGGACACGGCCAAGCTTGGATGAGCTTGGCTGTGTCTGATGTGCTTGGAGGGACACGACCAGTGACTTGGCTGTGTCCCATGGGCGTGTCACCTACTGTGAAGAAAAGTTTGCAAAAACAAAAAAGAGGACTTTTTGGTGAAGCTTGGCCGTGTCCCATGTGACACGGCCAAGCTTATTGGCCGTGTCACCTACTGTGTGTTTTTGGTGACTTTAAAGAGGGCTTGACACAGCCAGTGGCTTGGCCGTGTCAAGTGGTCGTGTCACCTACTGCCATTTTGACTTCTCTTTTTTTTAAAATTTTTATTTTATATCACCAATCTTAAAGAAATTGCAAACCTCTTCTTCGATCAACCCTGAAACACATTAGGAAAAAAATGAAAAACCGATCAAAGCACCCATTCCATTTATTCAAAACAAACATAAAATCAAAATTGCTGAATTTAAAATTATAACTATAAAAAGAAATGCAAACCGATGGGTTGCCTCCCATTTAGCGCTTCTTTAATGTCATATAGCTGGACATTACTGCAGGACTTAAGGATCGTAGATCAAAGTGCTATCGATGATCCTTACTTCTTGGAATCCTTCATTATATGGCTTAACTCTCTGTCCATTTACTTTAAAAGTCTCATTTGTTTGAGAGTTAAACAATTCTATGGCACCAAAAGGATATACTTGAGTTATCTCGAAAGGACCACTCCATCGAGACTTGAGTTTCCCTAGAAACAAACGGAGATGAGAATTAAAAAGTAAAACTTTCATACCTGGACTCAATGTCTTTTGCACTATAATTCTTTAATGAAGTGCTTTAGCGATCCTTATAAATCCTCGAGCTCTCATATGCCTCATTCCTCAGCTCATCTAACTCTGAAATTTGCAGAGAACGCTCTCACTTTGCCTTGTCCAGGTCTAAATTCAGAGTCTTGATTGCCCAATATGCTTTGTGCTCCAGCTCCACTGGTAAATGACAAGCCTTACCATAAACCAATTGGTATGGACTCATACCCAGAGGAGTCTTGAAAGCAGTCTGATATGCCCATAGTGCATCATGCAATCTACTCGCCCAATCCTTCCTTGATAAGTTGACTGTTTTCTCCAGAATTCCTTTTATTTTCTTATTGGATGTTTCAACCTGTCCAAAAGTCTGTGGATGTTATGGGGTTGCCACCTTGTGTTTCACACCAGATTTATGCATTAACTTCTCAAAACGTTTGTTGCAAAAACGACTTCCCCCATCACTGACTATCACTCTTGGCGTACCAAATCTGCTAAGAATATTTTCCTTCACAAATTTAACAACCACGTTAGCATCATTAGTACAGGTGGGGATTGCCTCCACCCATTTTGAAACATAATCAACAGCAACTAAAATATATTCATAACCAAAAGACTTGGGAAAAGGACCCATAAAGTCTATTCCCCACACATCAAATAGTTCAACAATAATGTACGACTGAAGGGGCATTTCATTTCTCCTCCCAATGTTACCCACTCTTTGACAGCGATTACAGTGCTTGCAATACTCTTGATCATCTTTAAATAAAGTAGGCCAGTAAAAACCACTTTGAAGCACCTTTTCTGCAGTCTTTCTTCCTCCAAAATGACCACCACAATGAAGGTCATGACAAAATTGAAGAACACTCAGTTGTTCTTCCTCAGATACACACCTACGAACTATCTCATCTTTGCAAATCCAGAATAAGTAAGGTTCATCCCAAAAATAAAATTTACTCACATGCAAAAACTTTTTCTTTTCCTGAAATGACATGTTAGAACGCAATATACCACAAGCAAGATACTTAGCAATATCTGCAAACCAAGGTGCATCAATTACCACAAACAGCTGCTCATCAGGAAATGCTTCTAAATTTTTATGAATGCTATCAGATGCAAGATTTTCACTAAAGAAGGGTAATCTAGATAAATGATCAGCTACAACATTTTCACTCCCATTAGTATCTTTGATTTGAAAATCAAATTCTTACAACAATAACACCCATCTAATTAAGCGCAGTTTAGCATGTTGTTTTGTTAAAAGATATTTTAGAGCTGCATGATCAGAATGCACAATAATTTTCAACCCAATTAAATATGCTCTAAACTTATCTAAAGCAAAAGCAACAACTAACATTTCCTTTTCAGTTGTTGTGTAATTCATTTGCGCACTATTCAGGGTCAAGCTAGCATAATATATTACTCTAAAAAATTTATCAATCCTTTGCCCAAGAACAGCTCCTACTGCATGATTAGAGGCATCACACATGATTTCAAAAGGTAAAGACCAAACAGGAGCTACTATTACCGGTGCACTAGTCAGTTTTTCCTTAAGGGAATTAAAGGCTTGCATGCATTGTGCAGTAAACTCAAATGGAACATCTTTTCCCAGCAAATGGCACAATGGTTGGCTTATTTTGGAAAAATCCTTAATAAACGTCCGGTAAAAACCTGCATGCCCTAGTAAACTTCTTATTCCCTTAACAGAGGTAGGTGGGGCTAACTTAGCAATCAATTCTACCTTGGCCTTATCCACCTCAATCCCTTTACTTAACACCACATGACCTAAGACAATGCCCTAAGTAACCATGAAATGACTCTTTTCCCAACTTAAAGTAAGGTTACATTCAATGCATCTCTCAAGCACAAGAACAAGTTTATTGAGGCAATTATCAAAAGAACTACCAAAAACAGAAAAGTCATTCATAAATACCTCAATAAAATCATCTATCATGTCTGTGAAGACAGACATCATGCATCTCTGAAAAGTTGCAGGTGCAGTAGTCTTGGATTGGTCCTCTGGTGATATCGGCACCTGATAATAACCTGAAAGTCCATCCAAAAAGCAATAATGTGAGTGTCCAGAAAGCTTATCTAACATCTGATCAATAAAAGGAAGAGGGAAATGGTCTTTCTTTGTGGCATTGTTCAACTTCCTATAATCAATACACATTCTCCACCCAGTAGTAGTCCTAGTAGGAACCAATTCATTATTTTCATTTTTCACCACAGTGATTCCAGATTTCTTAGGCACTACATGTACTGGGCTAACCCACTCACTATTAGCTATTGGATATATCACTCCTTCATCCAGCAATTTGAGCACTTCCTTCTTAACCACTTCACTCATGTTTGGGTTAAGGCGCTAAGGGCTAATACCTTTTATGTCACTCAATCCCCATCCTATTGCTCTTTTCAATCTTTTTAGCTCACTCACCAACCTCATCTCCTCCGCTTCACTAAGTTTGCTAGATATTATCACAGGTAAGGTGTTGTGATCTCCTAAAAACACATATTTCAAATTTTTAGGTAACTCTTTCAGCTCTAACTCAAGTGAAGGATTCTTCTCTTCTTTTTGAATGGAGGGAAGTTCACAAACTGGGTCCTCCTTAAGTTCCTCTATTTCAGCACTCTCTAATGTCTCAAGAAAACTGGCTATTTCTGAATCAAAAATATCAAAATCACCATCTAAGGTTAGTGCCAGCTCCAATTTATCCGAGGAACCTGTCTGCAAGAAAACATCTTAAACAACTGCATCAATACAATCAATCAAAGAGCAATCCTCATATAATGCAGTTGTAGGAATGGGAGAAGTGTTAAAAATAGAAAATTCAACCATTTGTCCTAAGACAGTCATTGACAATTTACCATTCTTAACATCTATCAAGGTGTTGGTAGTCGCCATAAAAGGCCTACCTAGTAAAATAGTGTGTGCGGATGGTGTAGAGTTGCTTCCTTCCATGTCAAGAACTATGAAATCCACAGGCACTATCAACCCACCAACCTTAACTAACACATCTTCTATAAACTCTTTCGGGAAACTATGAGATCTGTCAGCTAATTGCAACACCATTTTTGTAGGTTTAAGTTCCCATAGCTCTAATTCAAGATACACAGAATAAGGCATCAAATTTACACTGGCCCCTAAATCACACATGCCATCAGTTCCCTTTCCATTACCCATGGTAATTTGAATTATGAAACTACCAGGATCCTTTAGTTTCAGAGGTAGTTTATGCTGCAAAATAGCACTAGCCACCTCTGACACTATCACCTTTTCATTTGGCTCATACCTCTTTTTCTTTGTGTTCAGTTCCTTGAAGAATTTGGCATAAGCTAGCATGTTCTTTATTACTTCAAGTAAGGGTAAGTTAATACTTACCTTGGACAGCATGTTGAAGATGTCTGAAAATTGCTTATCTTATTTATCATTCTTCAACCTGCTGGGGAGTGGTATAAGTGGCCGGTAAGGATTACTTACCTTGTGTAACTCTGCTGAAGGGGATTTCTCCATTGATCTTTCTCCAGCACCTTTGTTCTCTGGTTCTCCTTCCTTTTTGTTCTCTTCATCACCTACATTCACAGAATTATTTTCAACATTATTGTTAATTACCTTGCCACTTCTAAGCACAGTCACTGATTGTGCCTGCTCAGGTTGACTTGGAAATTTCCCTTTTTATTGAATCTGCATCTGTTGTGCAAGTTGTCCCACTTGGGTCTCCACTTTCTTAAAAGATGCTTCTAAGGAATCCAGCCTTTTGTTAGTCATCTCTTGATTCTTAGCACTGACTTGGATGAAGGCCTGTAAACTATCCTCCAAACTCTCTCTCTTAGGTTGCCCTTAATTTGAAGATTGACCCTGCGGTTGGTTTTGTCTCTGGAGCAAATGGAAAGGCTGTTGAGAATTATTTGTTGCCCAGGAAAATTTTGGATGATTCCGCCAACCAGGATTGTAAGTGTTTGAGTAAGGATTATTTCAGGCCCTTGGTTGATATCCCCCCATAGCATTGACTTGCTCAGCTTCATTTTCATAAGACTCATATGCGAAGGGGCATATATTTGCTCCATGCCCGAAAGTCCCACAATTTCCACACACTTCTTGAGTGGATGAAGAAGTATTGTTCTTCATGTTCAGCATCTGCACTTGCCTTGTCAATTCAGCTATCTGATTGACCATCTCACTATTGGCTTCCAATTGGTTCACCCCTTTACTTCTTCCTCTTACACTTTTTTGTTGAGAATTAGCTCCCAACATTTCAAAAATTTCATAAGTTTCATCAGCTGTCTTTTCTCCCATAGCTCCCCCAACTGCGTTATCAACAGTGTTCTAAAATTGCTGGGTTAGACCATCATAGAAAAACTGATTCAGAAGTTGAAGTGGGTAGTGATGGTGTGGACACTGGATCAATAACATCTTAAACCTATCCCAAGCCTTATGAAATGGCTCTCCTTCAAATTGAGAGAATGTATCTATTTTCCCTCTCAATTCAGCTATCTTCTGATGTGAATAAAACTTGCCCATAAACTTGTTATAAACTTGCTCCCAAGTTGTCAAGGAATTTTCAGGCAACATCATAAGCCAACTCCTTGCTCTATCCTTCAATGTATACGGAAAGCATCTCATCCTCAACTGGTCCTTTGTCAGTCCTCCCAATGGAAAAGTGTTGAACATGGAATAGAAATCCCGTATAAAGTTCAAAGGATCTTCATTTGGAACTCCATAGAATGATGGCAGCATGTTGTAATGGATGTTCTTCAACTCATAATTTCTTGCTGCATCCGTCAATCTTATACAAGATTTGGAAGTTCCAATGACAGGTCTAGAAAAATCTCTCATAGTTCTTTGCCTTTCTTCTCCCATATTGGTAGATTGTGCAGATTCTGACTCAAAATCAGAAGTGTCCTCCTCTGTATCAAATCCGGTGTACAGTTCAAACTCTTCTCTGCTCCTTTTCACTCTCTGAATTTCTGGAATGACTGGGTATAACTCTCCTCTGAGTGATCTCTTGCCTTGCATAAACAAAATTTCTGGAAAAAAGAAATATTAAAAGCAAAAAGCAAATAAAATCAAAAGTAAACAATGAAAAATAATCTAAAATTTCTATGCCTAATAAACAATTACTCCAATTAGCCTCCCCGGCAATGGCGCCAAAAACTTGTTGCGCTCGAATTAAGTTCTACTATAAGCGTCACTCGCAAGTATACGAGGTAGCTGTAGCAAAGATGATCACCCCAAGGTCGTCTCTCAAGGAAGCTAGATAAGCTAATTGATTATTAGGTTGCAAATAACAAATTAGAATAAATTTAAATTGCTAACAACTAATGAAAACAGATGATTGGAGTTTAAAACAATAAAAGTAAACTGAGCTGATATATTGATTCACTTAATAGAAAGGTCTAGGGTTTGCACTACTCTACTAACTTATATGTATGAATGGCTATTCCTCTCAACCAATTTAATTTCAAAGATCAGATTTCAAGCAACTTAATTAATCGAATCAAGGAAATAAGCTCTCGCATTTAAACCTCTTTCAAATAATCTTGTTACAATTGAAATGATCCTTTTCTTAGCTGATATTTCTAATTCACCTAAGTCCCTAATTGAATTGTTCCAGCATTAGACTTCATTTCTCAATCCTTCATCTAATACCTCAAACACATAATTGGTGGCCAATCAATTATATATTAACAAGTAATCCATTCAATCAAGGCTAAAGAAATAATTCAGTTAAGAGCAATAACCAATTCATACAATCATAGTAGATCCACACAAACCCTAGACTAGATCAAATTTGTAATATCCCAAGGTATACTCTAAAAGTTTTGGAGTTATTTGTGTATTTGGATTTAATGTATATGTATATATGGGAAATATAACTACTATATATAAGACATATACATATACATCACATATACATGGGATATAAATTGGTGTAGGAAAAGTGAGTTATATATATATATAATTGATTAATTATAATAATGATAATAAGGACAAAAAGAAAAAGAAGAAGAAAGTCAAAAGAAATTGTGTGTGGTGGAGATTTATTATTATTATTATTATTATTATTATTATTATTATTATTATTATTATTATTATTATTATTACTATTATTATTATTATATATATATATGATAAGGATGAAAGAAAGAAGAAATTATTTCTTTCTTCTTCTTCTTCTTATTGCACGAGAGAGAGAGGGAGAAAGAAAGAGAGAGAGAGAGAGAGAGGTGGTTCCATCCATATGAACATCAAATTCAAATGAATTTTGAGAGGATTGAAGATGATTATTGAAGATTTGGCTTAATATCCAAGTAAGTATCTATTTTCTTGTTTTGATTCTTATTGTTTGAGTTTGGATTTGATGATGATGATGATGATGATGATGATGATGATGCTAATGAAAGATTGAAGTGTATATATGTGTGGAATTGATATTTTAGGTGATGATAATATGTTTAATTATGAGATAACATGGTTAATTGTGAGGATGATGATGAATTATTGAAATGGTTGAGTAAGGGTTTTATATGAATGAATTGAGGAATTTGAGTAGTTGATATATGGTGGTGTGTATAATGATTGTTGTTATGATATATTGAAGTGATATAAGTGTTAAATTGATAGGTAATTGATGAATATAAACAAGATGTTGATTAAGGGTGATGAAATATGAGTTTTGAAGTGTTTGTGTTTTCATGGTTGGGTGTTCGAATTCTTGATTTCTGGTCTGACACGGTCAGTGACACGGCCGTGTGATTGGGCGTGTAATCGGTACTGAGTTGGACGGTTGTGACACGACCATTAACACAGCCATGTTACTGGGCGTGCTATAGCTACTGTGAGGAATGTAATTGACACGGCCATGAACACGCCCGTGTTGTTGGGCGTGTAAATGTTTCTGTGAGGCAGAATGAACAACACGTCCAGTGACACGCCCGTGTTACTGAGCGTGTCAAAGCTTCCGTATGGATGGTTTAGGGCACGATCAGGGACACGCCCATGTTGGTGAGCGTGTCATGTGTAGAGTTTGCCCTAGTTAATCATCATTCTTATTTTCTTATGTATGTAATTATCTTTGGATTAGGTTTTGAAGAGATTGTGTTGCATTAACCTAACTGTTGGGAACTCTTGGAAGAGGAAATGTATAGATTGATGGGAGTAGTTGTTGAGGTAAGTACAAAATTTATAAATGTATTAAGTAATCTATTATAATGTTGATGCATATGTATAATGTAAATTGCTAGAAATATATTGATGAGGGAATATGAAATGTAAAAGATATGATGATATAATGAAATATATATATAAAATGTGAAAGCATTCAATATGTATGTGTTATGAAAGGTGAGAGATGTGAAGATATGATTAGTATGATGTGAATGATAGGATGGGTGCTCAAAATATATGATAATGCAATTGATTATATATGTACTTGAATGATGAATGATTATGTATATATATATATATCGATGATGATATATGAAATATATGTGCAATGCAATTTGTTATGATAAATTGCTTTGATGTAAATGTTATGATTGAGGCATGTTTGCCTAAATAATATGCAATGCAATTGAATGGTGATTTAAATGATATGATTGAAGCCATTGTGATTGGCTATGATGATTTAAATAAAATGATTAAAGCCATTGTGATTGGCTATGATGATTTAAATGAAATGTGAAGCCATTTTGATTGGCTATGATGAGATTTGAGAATGAAATTGATAATGAAATAATAAATGAATTGTGTGGCTAATGTGTTATTCCATTTTCAGAGTTTGTTGTTGGTGGCATGCCTATAGTAACATTCTCTTGAAGTTAGGTTGGGCTTGATCCTTGAAGCCAAGTTGGGTTGAAGTTTAACATGTTTTACTCCCCTTGAAGCTTGGTTGGGTCTAGTCCTTGAAGCCTAATTGAGATGTTACAACCCTTGAAGCTAGGTTGGATTGGTTCTTGAAGCTAAGTTGGGTTGATACTTAGCATGCTTTGTTCCCCTTGAAGCTTGGTTGAACCTAAATCCTTGAAGCCTAGTTGGGATAATGATAAATGTGATAATTAAACCAAAGCATTAACTCTGAAAGTGGAATGGCATATTAGTGTCTTTTGGGCCCATGCTTGTCTTTGTTGTCAATGTGAATGATGAAGTGTGAAATGAATGAATAAAGAGATCTATGCTTGTTTTGTTGGGAGTGTGATTTATGAATGGTGAATGGTGAATAAAGAATTAATTGAATAATATAAGGACTTGGAATGTTATGAAGTATGACATGATTACAATATATAAATAAACTATTGAAGAGAAATATGATTTGAAATGCTAAGTTAAAAGATGAGATTCTGAAAATATCGTATGACATGCAATATGTGTATGGATGTGGAGATTGTGAGTATTAGTTATGATTGTTCTTTTAAGTTATGAAATTGTGGTTGCACTGATATATGTGTAAATGTATATAAGTTATGAGGTTAGTGGAAAAATATGAAGAATGCTTTGAAAAGAAGAAATCTACGTTAAGACAATAATAATATATGATGTTAAATTGTGAGGTATGTTTCTTCTGTAACATATGTTATTTTATTTTATTGTACTACTAAGCTTTTATGCTTAGCGCGGTTTTGTGAATCGCGCAGGTGAGTAGATGGTTAATTTGGAGTCAGACAGTTATGCCATGAGAAGGGTAAGTGTATATCGAGACCAACTAGAAGGTGATGCATACATGTCCAATTTGTTTATGTTATATTTTGATAAGAATATATATATTCATATTTATAAATGAAGTTTTGGTAAATTTTGATGAGATTATTATATATATATATAACCATTGAAAACATAATGGTTTTGTAAATGTTCTTTAGATCAATGTAATATTGTTTGAACTTGGATAAAGGTTTTTAAATTAAAACTAAAAGTGACATTCTTATACTTTATATACGTATTGTATGTATACCAGGTATATGTATAGTACTTATATAGAGTATGGGGTGTTACAAAAATAGTTCATAATGCTATCAAACATATTCATCTCATTAAAATTCAAAGAAATCAATTTAGACATAATAGAATTCATAAATACAATTCCAATGAAATTAAGAAGATAAAGTTTGAGAACAAAGCCAAATTACAAACTCCCTTAAGCTTTTGAAGAATCTCTTGTTCAAAACCTTGCTAGAAGAATGCTGCTATGGCAAGAACAAATTTAATCTAGACTATTTTTAATCAAAATGTAATCAAAAATCTCAAAGAAAAACAATTGGAAACCCTAAGTTCTTCTCTTTGACGGCTGATCAAGAAGTCCCCAATAAAACCCTAATCGTATTATTTATACGAAACCTCGCTTAAAACTCCGCTCCTTTAGTCCATGAAGTGACACGGCCAAGCTCCTGGCCGTGTCATGTGACACGGCCAGTGGCTTGGCCATGTCTACTAAATGTGTCCACTTCTGTGTGAATTTCATTCTTCTTCTTTGGAATGGTGAGTGACACGGCCAAGCTTGAACAAGCTTGGCCGTGTTTGACAAGTTTGGAGGGACACGGCCAGTGACTTGGCCGTGTCCCCTGAGTGTGTCACCTACTGACTCTTTATTCTTTGCTCTTCTTTCTTTAATTTTTCTTCCTTGGCTTGTCATGTGACATGGCCAGTGGCTTGGCCATGTCCTCTGAGTGTGTCAGTCACTGCTTGAATTTTCCTTCCTCTCTCTTGGTTCCTTGGTTTTGCCTTTGCTTCATGATACTCTTTCTTCCAAGGAAACAACTTGCATATTAACCTAAAACAAACACTTAAACAAACTTTAAACAAGAATCAAATAAACATTAACCAACAACACATAAACACCACACTAAAAACTAGAACAAAAATGACATAAACACTAAAATAAGTTAAAACTACTAAAATTGATGAAAACACTAAATAAACAGATTAAAACTACCAAAATACCTAAAGAAAACAATAATTATCATAATAAATAAGACACAATTCTATGACAAAAACTAATAAAACACAAACCAGCTTGGAGAAGGTCTTTGAAATCACGGATGAGTGTATGAGACATCCTCTCACGAAGACTAGGTAATACCCCTCTCATAATCATCCTTATTTGATCGAATTCATCGGGCCTCTTCCTGAGCAAAGCAGCATTGTTTCTCCATCTCTTCACATAATCCACAAAGTTCTCATTCGATCTTTGCCTAATGGACTCCACTTCTATTAAGGTAACTTCCAACTCGACATTATACCTATATTGCTAGATGAAGGCCTCGTATAGCAAATTCCAATTCTTTTGTGTTCCATCATCTAAGGTATTAAACCAATTTTGGACAATAGGGTCCAATGAGAGCATGAAGTACCTTAGAGTTTGAGCCTTAGTAGCTCGGGCAGACTGCATAGCAGTGATATACTGCTTCACATGGAGATGAGGATTTCCAGTACCATTGTATCTAACAAAGGAAGGCATCTTGAACTTATAAGGAACCTCTTCATCTTGTTCAAATAGTTTGTCGATCTTGGACATTTCTTCGATTTTCAACTTCTTCTCAAATTTCTTTTCTAAATAAACAATCATCTTTTCAATATCAGAAGTTTCGGTCTTCTCCATAGTCAATCTTTCAACAATCTTCGGTTCCTTTTTCTTCTCTTGAGCATCTCGGTAGTATTGAACCCAATCATCATCATCATCAATGATCACTTTTTCATCATCAAAAACTACTTCACCAACTTTAGTCTTCCCTTTGTCCTTTGGCTTCTTAGTGCTAGCAGATGCCTCGGCATGATTCTCTAAGATTGCAGTCAATTGGTTCTTCATGGTCTCAGCTAGGGCCTCTTTTATTTCTTCCATCTTGGCATTGAGGGCCTCATCCACCATCCTTTGAATTTCTTCGGGCTCCATTGTTTTTGGTGAGCAAGTGATTGAGTCGTTGCTAGATATTTCATCTCCGGCATAGGTCGGATTGTTGTAAGCTTTTGAACTGTCATAATCCAAGGCTGTGAGCCAGAGAGGATCAATGATATGAGATGCAAATGTATGCATGTATGCACAAACAATCAACAAAGAAAGATAATTAGGGCGTTCCTTCCAACCTTATAACATCCACACACAAATGGCGAGTCTCTTTTCCTAGGTATATGGTTAACAAAATACCAACATGGGGCATCTTGTTTTCGAATATTTCCCTCGGACGTTTCAACCAATAGTTATATTTTCGAAAATGGAAATTAGTCCATGATAATTCCCATTAATTAGGTTTTAATCCATTCAACCAACTAAAGTAGCTTTTATGCTATATTGGATTAAAACTAAATTAAGAGGTTTATTATAGATAAATTTCTCACTTGAAAAAGTAACTAATGATTCATGTCAAAAACAAGCCCATGGTTAATTTATTCTTAGTATAAACTTGGCTCACAATTGATTTTTGGTATTTTCATAATTGACCTAAATAATTTGCAAGCTCTTTGTAAGAAAAGGTTGGGTGAAAATAGTTTTGTTTCCAAAGATAATCTTGAAAAATTTTGAAAATAGCTTTGGACTTTTGGATTTTAAAGAAAAATTTATTTTGAGCTTACAATATACTTAGGTCATATTAGAAAAAGAACAAATCAAATAAGCCATGATTTAAGCCAAGATAAATTAACCATAGTCAAACAACATGCATTTGGGGTAAAACCTAAGGAAAGTAACTAGGCCAATTACATGGGCTTTAGTCTTTGGGTTAAAAGGCTTAGGTTCCCATAGCAAGTATATACCAAATGGTACGAGGCTATAAGTGGTTATGCCATGCTCGATCTCCATACCTTGAGTGAAAGTATGGTATCCCTTACATAACATAACACGAGCAACACGGGTGTCCTAACTCACGCACACGATGCAATCTAATATGATGCAATGGATAATATCATTATAAGAAAGAATAGAATAATATAAAGACCAATAGAATCAACTTCTCTTATCCCCAGTGGAGTCACCACTGTGGTCGGAGATTTTTGCCCCCACTCCCGGTGGAATGGTTCTTGTGACTTCTTCACTGTTTAGACTTGGGGCCTTAGAGAACATGGACCTAAGTCCGGAGAAAATGGAGTCGCCACCCGGACAGGTCAGGAAAAAGAAAGGGGTGGATGACTCGATTCCTAAGGAATCCTCAACCCCCTAATGGGTTCGAAAAGTTAGGTACGTGTGGGGAAGGTCAGAAATAGCCTAGCACTCCCACAACGCCCGGTTCATTGGAACCGGCCTCCTTTACAGGTCTTAATATTATAAAATTCTTAAATATAACAACATTATCCATATTACACACAATAATTAAAAGAAAACATCAATATATTAAAAGCAAAGCAAGGTCCAAGCAAAACAAATAAATTGACACCCATCCGAAGATGGAAACATGTCCTTACATCACATGCCTAAAAAGGACACCCACCGAAAGGTAAAAACATGTCCTTTACATAGGTTCTAAAATAGAAAAGCAAATTAAATTACATGATATTTAACTAATGAGGTACCCACCAAGTGGAAAACATACCCCTTACAACATTTGGAAATAAAAGTAAATAACCATTCATCATAAATAAATCATTCATCAAAGGTATTAAACATAAATAGAAAATAAACATTCATCCATAATAAATTAAATAAACCAAGCATTGAACTTTAATAAATTAAAGCATATAAAATAAATCAAAGCATAATCAAATATATAATTAAATAAGGCAAATAAAAATCTAAATTATAGCTACTGTTTCCATTTAGGGTTCTTTATTTCATGTGTTTAGGGTTTTGGAATTTATGGAATTTAGGCTATGTGATTTTAAGGGAATTAAAATGGATTAAAGATTTTATGTTTTAAAAGGTTGGTAAAACTCTTTGATTAACCAAACTAGGGTTTGTGATGTAAAATCATGAAATTAGGGTTTGAACACTTTAAAATACTTTTGATTTGTGGTTTACGGTTAATGAATTGTTGATTTGAGCTTACTGTGTAAAAAGTATAACATTTATGTTTATAAAGTTTTTAAAGTTTAAAGGGTTTTAGAAAAGTTAGGGTTTAGGTTAGCTAGTTTAAGTTTTATTGTTTTGAGTTTTGGAATTGAATTAGGGTTTTAAGACTTTTGAATTAGGGTTTCAGGTAATGAGTTATTTTTAGGATATGGAAAAAACAATTGATAATTTTATGAAGTTTTATGAATTTAAACAAAATGATTTAAAGTTTATAAAAGCAAAAAGGATGTTTTTAAGGCTTTTGGAAGGAAACAGAACACAATTTTGGGTTTTGATAATTTGGAATACAAATCTTGGTTTTGGGGTTTTGAAGAAATAAAACTAATATCTTTAAACTTTTTGGAAAATAAAGCAATGATTTAAGATTTTCATACTTTAGAAAAGGTGAATTGAGGTTATTAGGTTTTTAAATTAAAAGAAACAATTGTATGATCTAGCTACTGTGACAAAATAAAAGAAATTAAGAATTCAAACCTTATTTTGTAAGTTTCACCAAAAATTGCTTCTTGGATGAACAAGGTCAAAGACAAGCCTTTTTGCCTTTGAATTGCTTGAATTGTTTTTTTGCTCTCTCAAAAAATCAGCTTGGTTCAAGGTTTTCCTTCACAGATTCGGATCCAATCTTTTGTTCAAGCTTCTGTCCAATTTCTTCCTTCTCCTTTTTCTCCCTTCTTTTTTGTGTTGTAATTGATCTTATTTATAGAAGTTTTCTGGTTTAATTCTAGTTGCTCACGGCATACATTATTCATTAAGAAAAGAAAACTGAAACCTAATTGCATTAGGTTTCGAAAAATTTGCGTCGACAAAATTTCGCTAGCAAAAAAAAACTGCTGCGGAAAAATTGCGCTGGCGAAAAAAATTGCCGCAGTTGACTACGGCAGGGGGCGAGGACCGACCTGCGGGCCATGCCCGCGCTGGTTTTCGGTGATGATTTTTTTCGTCACCGATTTTTTCGTCGTCAATTTTTATTTTTATTTTTATTTTTTATTAATAAAAATTAGATACTAAAAAATTATTTAATTAAGATAACAAAAATTATTTTGGACCAATTAAAATATATTAGACAACACAAAAATTATTTTGGACTAAATAAAATATATTGGACCGGACTGGGTCAAAAATTAAGGGTCTACAACCCCTATTTCTCTCAAAACCAAAATAGTAAACCCTAGTTTTCCTAAATCCTAATCCTTAAAACCTTAAAATCTTATAAACCTAAACTTTAAAACTCAATACAATAAACCTAAAATCACAATCCAATAAACATGAATTATAAACCTAATGTCTTGAAATTCTAAAACCCTATGTTCATAATGTTACCCCTAAACCTTAATTTGATTCATGAAACCCTAATCCATTCCAATTTTCCAAAACCTTTACAGTAGCCTAAACAAATAATAATAATAATACTAAAATCCCAAAACCCTAAATATTAATTAAATAACTTTAAATAGAAATAGTAAACCCTAATTTGTATCTTTACTTGCTTTATTTTTATATTTGATTATATAGTTTATTATATGCTTTGATGGTTGATTTATTTGATTTCAATGCTTGATTTATTTAATTTATCATGGATGAATGTTTATTATATATTTTGATTGATGTTTAATATCTTTTATGAATGATTTATTTATGATGAATGATTATTTACTTTTATCGATTTATTTTGATTTCCAAGTGTTGTAAGAGGTATGTTTCCACTTTGTGGGTACCTCATTAATTAATTATCATATAATTTAAATTACTTTATATTTTGGACCAATGTAAAGGACATATTTCTGCCTTTTGGTGGGTGTCCTATTAGTTTAGACATGGATGATGTAAGGACATGTTTCCATCATCGGATGGGTGTCCATTTATTTGCTTTGCTTGGACATTGATTTAATTTTAATATAACGATGCTTTATTTCAATTGTTGCATGTAATATGGATGAAATTGTTATATTTAATAATTTTATAATATTAAGACCTGTAAAGGAGGCTGGTTCCAATGAACTAGGCATTGTGCGGGTGCTGGCTATTTCTCACCTTCCCCACTCGTACCCAACTTTCCGAACCCATTAGGGGGTTGGGAATTCCTTAGGAATCGAGTCATCCACTCCTTTCTTTTTCCTGGCCGGTCGGGTGGTGACTCCATTTTCTCCGGACTTAGGTCCGTGTTCTCTAAGGCCTCGAGCCTAAACAGTGCCGAAGTCACAAGAACCATTCCACCGGGAGTGGGGGCGAAAATCCCCTCTCACAGTGGCAACTCCACTCGGGATAAAAGAAGTTGATTCCGTTGGTCTTTATATTATTCTATTCTTTCTTATAATGATATTATCCATTGCATCATATTAGATTGCATTGTGTGCATGAGTTAGGATGCCCGTGTAACACCCCTATACCCCATATATGTACACAGCATGCTATTAAGATTGTAATATACGTATACTGAATATAGAAATGCCACGGTTTACTAGAAACACAAATCATCTCTTTAAAAAGATATGAACAAATTTAAAACATTTAAATTATATTATAAAACTCGATAGATAAAATGTTTATTCAAAATGCAGCGAAAATATAACAAATATTTACAAATACATATACTTCAAGACTTAAGTTTTACAAAACATAAGATATATACATGGTTGGCAGTATGTCTTTGATCTTTAAGCTCCACTATCAACACCTCAAAATCTAGACTCTACTCGGCCTAGAGGAACTCTCCGGTTCTTCCCTGTCACCTGCGCGATGAACCACAATCGCGCTAAGCCAACGGCTTAGTGGTACAAACCATAGTAATAATGTCTTAAAATGCAATGCCAATATTATATGTTCAAACATTACAAACAATACTTAAGAATATCACCTTTCAAAGTCTTACATTAAATCTCATTATTCATTGGTTTCACCATTCATGAATCACATTTAAACAAAGACAAACATGGGCCCATAATACATTAATATATTATTCAAAATTCAGAGTTTTTTCTTTGGTCCATAATCATAATCATCAAGCCCGTAGGCGATACACATATATCTCTCTATCCATGGATAGGGTAACAGACCCAGTCTCTTGGACCTCAACCCGACTAAACGCGAGGAAATCCTCAACCCGGCAAGACTATTACCTGTAACAGACCCAGTCTCTTGGACCTCAACCGGATAAATCCGAGGAAATCCTCAACCCGGCAAGACTGTTACCTAATAATTCACATTTCACATTATTCAACTGGAATCGGCTTACGACCCGGTCTTTTCACCTATCCAGTACTTTATAGGCATGCCGCAAAACTCAGAACTCTGAAAATTGAATAACATATTAATCACACAATTATTTTAATTACATCTCTAACAATCTCTTTCTCATTTCATATTCCATAATCAAATAGGCAACCATGCCTCAATCATCTCATTTGCATCATTATAGCCAACAACCATGGCTCCATATCTCATCAAGAGAGTATATATATATATATATATCATCAATTGCATTGAACATCATCTAGGCAAACATGCCTCAATTATGTCATTTACATCATAATAACCAACCACATTAGTTTCACATCCCATTATGTCTCAATTCACATTAAGTCAATTCATCATTCATTCACATTATACCAAACATAACATTATTAATAAGCATCAACAATGCATTAGATTTCTTAACACATTTACAATCAAATGTGTGTTAAGTCTCAATATTATATGAATGTATGCAATAATGTAGTTTGTACTTACCTCCAAAAGCAACTCACATAAAACACTAAACTCTTCTTCCAAGAATCCTTCAATACTTGGATTAGGGCAACTCAAACTCTTCACAACCTAATCCAAAAGAAATAATACACATGAGATAATAAGACTAAGGTCTAACTAGGGCAAACTCTACACGTGACATGCTCAACAACACGGGCGTGTCCCTGACCGTGCCCTAAACTCACAGCACAGAAGCTTTGACACGCTCAAAACCACGGACGTGTCACTGAACGTGTAATACATTCTGTCTCACAAAAACATTGATACGTCCAACAACATGGGCATGCTCATGGCCGTGTCAATCCTTCATCCACACAGTAGCTATGACATGCCCAGTGGCATGGGCGTGTCACTGGCCGTGTCTAAACACCAACAACACAGAATTATCGACACACCTATAGACCTGGCCGTGCTCATGGGCGTGTCAGGCCAAAAATACAGATTCCGGCAACAACAACAACACAACCCACAAATCTCTTACTTCCACCATTTCCCACTTCAAACCAACTTAGCTAAACACACCAAAACCATAACAAACTTGCACAAATACCAAAACAACTCAAAACATACATCAAACACCACTTTACAACCATCACATACACACAACTCTTACTCTTTCAACATCAAACCTAACTCCTTCTTTCCAATCCAACACCAACATCAAAATCAATTAAATCAAACACTCTCAAATACATCTTAATCAAACATATTCACATACCATCAACAATCAACCAACAAACTCAAACACAACTTAAAAGAAAATCAAGAAATCAAGAAGAAACTTACCAAGGATAAAGAAACTCTTAAATTTCCAACTTGATCACTTGAAAACTTCCTTAAATCTTGAGTTTAGAAGATCAAATCTCTCTCTTGCTCTCTTGATTCTTTGATAGCCGGCCAAAAGAAAAGAAAAGGAAAGAAAAGAAAGTGAACCACGAAGGAAGAAGGAAAGAAAGAAGAAAAGAAAGAAATCAAAGTCAAATCCCCATCCACTATCTCCTCAAAACCCTCTCCTCCAAGCATTTAATATTAAAATATTCTAAATATCTCCATCCACTTCCACTCACTTAAATTCCACTTAATTAACTTAATTAATTTAAAATCATTAACTAACCATCTTTTGACTTCACATTTGACTTGTATATGTTGTATATATCACTATATATACAACATATACACTCTCTCTTCTCTTCCTTTCTCTTTTCAATTAAACACATATACACTTATCCAATTACAATAATTATTATACCAAACTTCTAGGGCATACTTTGGGATATTACAATTCTCCCCCTCTAAAAGAAATTTCATCCTCAAAATTACCTGATATCATGTCTGAAACAATTGAGGATATTGATCTTGCATCGCTTGCTCACTCTCCCAAGTTGACTCTTCTCTACCATGATTCTTCCAAAGAACCTTCACAATTGGCACTTTCTTATGTCTCAACTCTTTCATTCCATATGCCAAAATAGCAACTGGTTCTTTTTCAAATGTCAGATCCAAACTCACCTCAAAAGATTCAACTGGTAAAACATGAGATGGATCTGATCTGTACCTCCTTAGCATAGAAACATGGAAGACATTATGGATTCTATCCAACACAGGTGGCAAAGCAAGACGATAAGCAACTGGTCCAACTCTTTCTAATATCTCATACGGTCCAATAAAACGAGGACTCAGCTTCCCTCTTCGACCAAATCTTAAAATCTTTTTCCAAGGAGACACTTTCAAAAATACTTTATCTCCAACATCAAATTCTATGTCTCTCCTCTTCAAATCTGAATAAGATTTCTGCCGATCTGAAGCTGCTTTCAACCGATCCCGAATTATTTTCACTTTCTCTTCTGTCTCTTTAACCAAATCAGGACCAATCAATTTGCCTTCTCCAAGTTCATTCCAACATAAAGGCGTTCTACATCTTTTACCATACAATGCCTCAAATGGTGCCATACCAATACTAGATTGATGACTGTTGTTGTAAGCAAATTCCACAAGTGGCAAAAATTTGTCCCAACTTCCAGAGAAATCAATGACAGCTTCTCAACATATCCTCAATAATCTGTATCACTCTTTCTGACTACCCATCTGTCTGCGGATGAAAAGCAGTACTAAAATGCAATCAAGAACCCAATGTACCATGCAAACTCTTCCAAAATCTTGAAGTGAACTGAGGATCTCGATCAGACACTAAAGAAATCGGGACTCCATGCAACTTCACTATCTCATTGATATACAGCTCAGCCAGTCTCTCAAGAGAATAATCCATTCTAACTGGAAGAAAATGAGCTGTCTTTGTCAACCGATCAACAATCACCCAAATAGCATCATGCTTCTTCTGAGTCAATGGCAAACCAGATACAAAATCCATTGTCACTCTCTCCCATTTCCATTCAGGCACTGTTACAGGTTGAAGCAACCCTGTTGCAACTTGATGCTCAGCTTTTACTCTCTGACATGTGAGACACTTGGATACAAATTCTATTATATCTCTCTTCATACCTGACCACCAATAATGCTGCTTCAAATCCTGATACATCTTTGTACTTCCAGGATGCATAGCAAAGACCGATTGGTGTGCTTCCTCTAAAATAATCCTTCTCAAACTAGCATCATTAGAAACACACAATCTATCTTTAAACCACAGGCTACCATCACTTCTCACCTGGAAATCTTGGCTCTCCCCATTTTGGCAATCTGACACAATCTTCTGAATTTTCTCATCAGCCAATTGAGCCTCTTTAATCTAATCCAACAATATTGGTCTCAACTGCAAATGAGCCAACAGTGCACCATCATCACATGATTTAAAATTAGCATGCAACGCTCTCAACTCAACAAGCAACGAGAGCGAATACACAGTCATACCTGCCAAAGACTTCCGACTCAAGGCATTAGCAACTACATTCGCCTTACCAGGATGATAATCAATCAAGCAGTCGTAGTCTTTGATCAACTCTAACCATCGCCTTTGCCGAAGATTCAGTTCTCTCTGAACACCCAAATATTTTAAACTTTTATGATCCGTATAGATAAAACACTTTTCCCCATACAAGTAGTGTCGCCAAATCTTCAAAGCAAAGACTATAGCTGCCTATTCCAAATCATGCATCGGATAATTAAGCTCATGCGGCTTCAACTGCTGAGAAGCATAAGCTACAACTTTACCCTCTTGCATTAAAACACATCCTAAACCATTATGTGAAGCATCACTGTAAATCACATATGGTTTATCTTCCACTGGTAAAGTAAGAACAGGCTCTTGAGGCAACATTTCTTTCAACTGCCCAAACTAGCTTGACACTGATCTGTCCACACAAATCTAACTCCCTTCCGAAGCAATCTGGTGAGTGGAGTAGCTATCAAAGAAAAACCTTTCACAAAGCGTCGATAATAGCTTGCCAAACCCAGAAAACTTCTAACTTCAGTCACTGACTTTGGTGGACTCCAATTCAAAATAGCTTTAACTTTACATGGATCAACTCTAATACCATCTGCTGACACTATATGACCCAGAAAAGTCACTTGATCAAGCCAAAACTCACACTTCGACAGCTTGGCATACAATTACTTTTCTCTCAAGATATGCAATACAATCCGCAGATGCTTGTCATGCTCCTCTTCATTACACGAATACACCAAAATATCGTCAATGAAGACCACCACAAACTGATCCAGATAGGGCCTAAACACCCTATTCATCAAATCCATGAAAGCTGCAGGTGCATTCGTCAACCCAAAAGGCATCACTAAGAACTCATAATGTCCATACCTTGTGCGAAAAGCTGTCTTAGGAACATCTTCAGCTCTAACCCTCAACTGATGGTACCCTGATCTCAAATCAATCTTGGAAAACACTACTGCTCCCTTTAACTGATCAAAGAGATCATCAATTCTAGGCAAAGGATACTTATTTTTGATAGTCACTTTGTTCAATTGCCTATAATCAATGCATAACCTCAAAGTACCATCCTTCTTCTTCACAAACAAAACAGGAGCTCCCCATGGAGAAACACTAGGGCGAATAAACCTTTTATTCAACAACTCCTGCAACTACACCTTCAACTCTCTCAACTCAGCAGGTGCCATTCGATATGGAGTAATAGAGATGGGAGTGGTACCAGGCAACAATTCGATACCAAACTCAACCTCTCTCTCAGGGGGTAACCCTGGCAACTCCTTAGGAAACACATCTGGAAAATCTGCAACTGCGGGTATACTATCAAGTTGAAAACCCACTACTCTAGTATCTACAACATGAGCAAGATAAGCATCACACCCTTTTCTAATCAACCTTCTAGCTGCAAAAGCTAATACAAACAAGGATGCAAGTTGTCTCTACTCACTAGACACCATTACACTTCTACCACTATTGGTTCTCAAGGTAACACACTTCTTTTGACAATCTACCACAGCTCCATGCTTAGACAACCAATCCATGCCTAAGATCAAATCATATTCCTTAAAAGGCATTTCAATCAAATCACCAAGAAACTCCTCACCTTGCACCACAACTGCACTATTACGATGCACCTTACTCACCACAATACTATGTCCTAAAGGATTTGTCACCAAGACCTCAAATCCTAAGGACTCTGAATGCAATTCAGACACAGGCAATATGGATGCACTTATGTATGAATGAGTAGATCCTGGATCAATCAAAGCAAGAATTGGAATATCAAATAAAGAAAATGTACCCGCTATAACTGCTGAAGCATCCGGCTGCCTCTGCATCACATAAACTCTCTGAGAAGGTCCGGCCTCAGCTGGCCTACTGCCTCCGGATGTAGAACCTCCTCTCTGACTAAACCCAGGTCAACCACCTCTACTAAAACCTCTGCCCTCTCGACCACCTTTGCTGACACTAGGTCGAGAAACTGCAGACTCAGCCTGCCTATGCTCCTGCATCTCAGGACAATCTTTAATAAAATGAGCTGGTGACCCACATCTGAAACACCCAGTTGATCCACCAACCTTCCAACAAACACCCCCATGGTTCCTACCACAAAGCTCACATGCAGGTAGAGTAGATCTCTGGATCACTGGAGTCGAAGCACTAGCTACAGAAGCTGTAGGTCTCGACCTCTATCTCTGATACTGAACTGATCTGCCTAACTTCCTCTGGCTCCTACTAGTCCTCAGAATAAAACATCCTCGGCCTCTCTTCATAGATGAACACCCTGCCTCAAACTGGGATCTTCTCACTCTGGTCTCCTCCTCAGTAACAGCTGCTGCAATACCTTGTGCTCTCTCAACACTTCTAGCTGCTGCAACTAGCTGAGAGAAATCTTGGTACCGAGAACTAGCAACAATGCACATAATAGAGGGCCTCAACCCCTCCTCAAATCTCTTGCACCGATAAATTTCATCAGAGATAATCGCACCGGCATAGTGACTCAACCGGATGTACTCAATCTCATACTCTGTTACCGTCCGATTGTCTTACCTCAAATTCAAGAATTCCATCTTCTTAATATCTTTATACTCCCTAGGAGTATATTTCTACTCGAACTCCCTCAGAAAATCACCATAAGATAATGTAGGTGGATCATCCATGGCATGAGGAACCGTCTTCCACCAGCCATAGGCATCTTTCTGAAGGAGGGATCTGGCATAGTCAAATTTCTCATCAGGAGTAGCTTGCAACTGGATAAATATCCTCTGCACTTTATCCAACCACTGCTCAGCTACTGCAGGATCTATAGTGCCCAAGAAATCCTCAGCTCCATATTTTCTCAATTTATCATAGTGCCTCACCGGCACTTGAGGCTGTGGTGGTGGTGATGGCTGCTGTACCGGAGCTCCCCTCAACAAATCTACCATATGCCTTAACCAACCCGACGGTACCTCATCAGCAGCTGATCTCCCTGGCACAGAAGCAGGGGCCTCACTAACTCTCTCAACTCTAACTCCCTCTTTACCCTCTTCAGGAGCTACACTCTCAGCACTACCTTCTACAGACTGACGTGACTGAGACGCCATCACTACCTATATCTGCAAACACAGCAGAATATACCTCATTAAAGATCAAAGACTGCCAATACCAAGACATGTATCTTATTTAAAAACCAACTTTTAAAATCAAAATTTTCTTTTTCTTACATTTTACCTAGGTTGAGAATCTCAAACCTAGGCTCTGATACTAAAATAATTGTAACACCCCTATACCCCGTATACGTACACAGCATGCTATTACGATTGTAATATACGTATACTGAATATAGAAATACCACGGTTTACTAGACACACAAATCATCTCTTTAAAAAGATATGAATAAATTTAAAACATTTAAATTATATTATAAAACTCAATAGATAAAATGTTTATTCAAAACGCAACGAAAATATAACAAATATTTACAAATACATATACTTCAAGAATTAAGTTTTACAAAACATAAGATATATACATGGTTGGCAGTATGTCTTTGATCTTTAAGCTCCACTATCAACACCTCAAAATCTAGACTCTACTCGGCCTAGAGGAACTCTCCGGTTCTTCCCTGTCACCTGCGCGATGAACCACAATCGCGCTAAGCCAACGGCTTAGTGGTACAAACCATAGTAATAATGTATTAAAATGCAATGCCAATATTATATGTTCAAACATTACAAACAATACATAAGAATATCACCTTTCAAAGTCTTACATTAAATCTCATTATTCATTGGTTTCACCATTCATGAATCACATTTAAACAAAGACAAACATGGGCCCATAATACATTAATATATTATTCAGAATTCAGAGTTACTGCTTTGGTCCATAATCATAATCATCAAGCCCGTAGGCGATACACATATATCTCTCTATCCATGGATAGGGTAACAGACCCAGTCTCTTGGACCTCAACCCGACTAAACTTGAGGAAATCCTCAACCCTGCAAGACTGTTACCTGTAACAGACCCAGTCTCTTGGACCTCAACCGGATAAATCCGAGGAAATCCTCAACCCGGCAAGACTGTTACCTAATAATTCACATTTCACATTATTCAACTGGAATCGGCTTACGACCCGGTCTTTTCACCTATCCAGTACTTTATAGGCATGCCGCAAAACTCAGAACTCTGAAAATTGAATAACATATTAATCACACAATTATTTTAATTACATCTCTAACAATCTCTTTCTCATTTCATATTCCATAATCAAATAGGCAACCATGCCTCAATCATCTCATTTGCATCATTATAGCCAACAACCATGGCTCCATATCTCATCAAGAGAGTATATATATATATATATATCATCAATTGCATTGAACATCATCTAGGCAAACATGCCTCAATTATGTCATTTACATCATAATAACCAACCACATTAGTTTCACATCCCATTATGTCTCAATTCACATTAAGTCAATTCATCATTCATTCACATTATACCAAACATAACATTATTAATAAGCATCAACAATGCATTAGATTTCTTAACACATTTACAATCAAATGTGTGTTAAGTCTCAATATCATATGAATGTATGCAATAATGTAGTTTGTACTTACCTCCAAAAGCAACTCACATAAAACACTAAACTCTTCTTCCAAGAATCCTTCAATACTTGGATTAGGGCAACTCAAACTCTTCACAACCTAATCCAAAAGGAATAATACACATGAGATAATAAGACTAAGGTCTAACTAGGGCAAACTCTACACGTGACATGCTCAATAACACGGGCGTGTCCCTGACCGTGCCCTAAACTCACAGCACAGAAGCTTTGACACGCTCAGAACCACGGGCGTGTCACTGAACGTGTAATACATTCTGTCTCACAGAAACATTGACACGTCCAACAACATGGGCGTGCTCATGGCCGTGTCAATCCTTCATCCACACAGTAGCTATGACATGCCCAGTGACATGGGCATGTCACTGGCCGTGTCTAAATACCAGCAACACAGAATCATCGACACGCCTATAGACCTGGCCGTGCTCATGGGCGTGTCAGGCCAAAAATACAGATTCTGACAACAACAACAACAACAACACAACCCACAAATCTCTTACTTCCACCATTTCCCACTTCAAACCAACTTAGCTAAACACACCCAAAACCATAACAAACTTGCAAAAATACCAAACCAACACAAAACATACATCAAACACCACTTTACAACCATCACATACACACAACTCTTACTCTTTCAACATCAAACCTAACTCCTTCTTTCCAATCCAACACCAACATCAAAATCAATTAAATCAAACATAGACACACCTATAGACCTGGCCGTGCTCTTTGGCGTGTCAGGCCAAAAATACAGATTCCGGCAACAACAACAACAACTCAACCCATAAATCTCTTACTTCCACCATTTCCCACTTCAAACCAACTTAGCTAAACACACCCAAAACCATAACAAACTTGCAAAAATACCAAAACAACTCAAAACATACAACTCTTACTCTTTCATCATCGACACGCCTATAGACCTGGCCGTACTCATCGGAGTGTCAGGCCAAAAATACAGATTCCGGCAACAACAACATCAACACAACCCACAAATCTCTTACTTCCACCATTTTCCACTTCAAACCAACTTAGCTAAACACACCCAAAACCATAACAAACTTGCAAAAATACCAAAACAACTCAAAACATACATCAAGCACCACTTTACAACCATCACATACACACAACTCTTACTCTTTCAACATCAAACCTAACTCCTTCTTTCCAATCCAACATCAACATCAAAATCAATTAAATCAAACACTCTCAAATACATCTTAATCAAACATATTCACATACCATCAACAATCAACCAACAAACTCAAACACAACTTATAAGAAAATCAAGGAATCAAGAGGAAACTTACCAAGGATGAAGAAACTCTTAAATTTCCAACTTGATCACTTGAAAACTTCCTTAAATCTTGAGTTTAGAATATCAAATCTCTCTCTTGCTCTCTTGATTCTTTGATAGCCGGCCAAAAGAAAAGAAAAGGAAAGAAAAGAAAGTGAACCACGAAGGAAGAAGGAAAGAAAGAAGAAAAGAAAGAAATCAAAGTCAAATCCCCATCCACTATCTCCTCAAAACCCTCTCCTCCAAGCATTTAATATTAAAATATTCTAAATATCTCTATCCACTTCCACTCACTTAAATTCCACTTAATTAACTTAATTAATTTAAAATCATTAACTAACCATCTTTTGACTTCACATTTGACTTGTATATGTTGTATATATCACTATATATACAACATATACACTCTCTCTTCTCTTCCTTTCTCTTTTCAATTAAACACATATACACTTATCCAATTACAACAATTATTATACCAAACTTCAAGGGCATACTTTGGGATATTACAGCCCGTGTTACCCATGTTATATTATGTAAGGGATACCATACTTTCACTCAAGGTATGGAGATTGAGCATGGCATAACCACTCATAGCCTCGTACCTTTTGGTATATACTTGCTATGGGAACCTAAGCCTTTTAACCCAAAGACTAAAGCTCATGTAATTGACCTAGTTACTTTCCTCAGGTTTTACCCCAAATGCTTGTTGTTTGACTATGGTTAATTTATCTTTGCTTAAATCATGGCTTATTTGGTTTGTTCTTTTTCTAATATGACCCAAGTACATTTGTAAGCTCAAATAAATTTTTCTTTAAAATCCAAAAGACCAAAGTTATTTTCAAAATATTTCAAAATGGTCTTTGGATATAAAACTTTCCTAAAAACGAATCAAAAATTCTTTTTTTCATGACCCAAATACAAAGCCCAAAATCTATTTTTTCTAAAATCTTTTTACAATGGGCTTAGAAACAAAAGTGTTTTTATCCAACCTTTTCTTACAAAGAGCTTGCAAATTTAGGTCAATTACGAAATACCAAAAATCAATTGTGAGCCTAGTTTATACTAATTAATCATGGGCTTATTTTTGGCATGAATCATTAGTTGCTTTTTTCAAGTGAAAAATCTATTTATAATAAACCTCTTAATTTAGTTTTAATCCAATATAGCATAAAAGCTACTATTAATTGGTTAAATGGATTAAAACCTAATTAATGCGAATTATCATGGACTGATTTCCATTTTTGAAAATATAACTATTGGTTGAAACATCTGAGAGAATTATTCGAATACAAGATACACCTTGTTGGTATTTTGTTAACCATATACCTAGGAAAAGAGATTCGCCATTCGTGTGTGGATGTTATAAGGTTGGAAGGGACGTTCTACTTATCTTTGTTGATTGTTTATGCATACATGCATACATATATTTGCATCTCATATCATTGATCCTCTCTGGCTCACAGCCCTGGATTACGATAGTTAAAACGATTACGACAATCCGACTTACGCTGGAGATGAAGAATCTAGTAGCAACTCAATCACTTGCTCACCAAAAGCAATGGAGCCAGAACAAATTCAAAGAATGGTGGATGATGCCCTCAATGCCAAGATGGAAGAAATAAAAGAGGCCCTGGCTGAAACAATGAAGAACCAATTGGCTGCAATTTTAGGAAATCATGCCGAGGCATCTGCTAGCACTAAGAAGCCAAAGGACAAAGGGAATGCTAAAATTGGTGAAGTACTTTTTGATGATGATAAAATGATCATTGATGATGATGATGATTGGGCTCAATACTTACAAGATCCTCAAGATAAGAAGAAGGAGCCGAAGGTTATTGAGAAGACAACTGTTGAAAAGACCGAGACATTCGATGTTAAGAAGATGATTGCGGACTTGGAAAAGAAATTTGAGAAGAAGCTAAAAGCCGAAGAAATGTCCGAGATCGACAAACTATTTGAACAAGATGAGGAGGTCCCTTATAAGTTCAAGATGCCTTCCTTTGCTAGGTACAATGGTTCTAGAAACCCCCATCTCCATGTGAAGTAGTATATCACTGCTATGCAGTCTACCCAAGCTATTAAGGCTCAAACTCTAAGGTACTTCATGCTCTCATTGGACCCTGTTGTCCAAAATTGGTTTAACACCTTAGAGGAAAGTACTCAAAAAGATTAGGACATGTTATACAAGGCTTTCATTCAGCAATATGGGTACCATTAGACAAAGGCCAAATGAAAATTTTATGGACTATGTGAAAAGATGGAGGAATAAGGCTGCCTTGCTCAAGAAGAGGCCCGATGAATCTGATCAAATAAGGATGATTGTGAGAGGGGTGCTACCTATTATTCGTGAAAGGCTGTCTAATACACTCATCCGTGATTTCAAAGATCTTCTCTAAGCTAGTCTGCAAATTGAAGAATGGGAAAGGGAGAAGAATCACTTTTCGGTAAGAAGGAATGAGAAAGGGAACTACCAGTCTGGAAATCAAAGCACGCAAAAAGAAGTTGATGTTAATACAATTGGTCAATAAAAAAGAAGACAGTTTTCAGATCTGGGGAAGCCTTTGTCTTGGGTCTTCAACAAGCTACAAAAGAAGGGACTATTACAGCCATTAGCCCCTCGACCTTTGCCAAATTCTTTACCCCCAAAATTTGATACTAAGTCTTTTTGTTAATTTCATTAGACTCAAGGACATGAGACTGATAGATGTACCCGATTGAAGCATGAGATCCAAGATCTAATCGATAGTGGTAAGCTACCAGAGCCGGTCAAGCCCAATACCAAAAATAATCCTTAGCCCAAGTTTGGAAGAGTACCTCCACCGGCAACCTTCATGGTGGGAAAAGGATTGGAAGAAGATTTTGTTTTATCATCCTTTCAAGATGGAAATATTGAAGATGTGAAAGGAAAAGAAGCTTAAACTCAATGAACTTTCCTTAGCTTGAATGTTGCTTTTCAATTTTACTTTCTTTAATATTTTGGAACTATTGTGTTTTTCAAATTTAAAGTTGCTTGAAATAAATTACTTTCATCAAAATTTTTGTTGGTCTTTGTTCATTTTGGTGCTCAACCAATAAGGAATCTAGCTTGATCATTCATGAATTAATATATCTAGGCAACATGACTCGAATGACTTTACTAGGTGGGGGAATTGCTCTATAGCATTGAATTGTGTATGCTTACTTAGAGAGGGCTCCTGCATAATTACCTTTGTCTAGGTCCTAGTCAGTCTTAGAACATGCTTTGACAAACTTTCGAGGTGAAATTGAACTCTTCTTATTTAAGGGAGAGATGATCTAGGCATTGTTTGGTTAGCCAACAACTAGTATCCACCCAATTAAATATTAACCCCTAGTTGTCCCTTTGAGCCTTCATAAAATTTTAGCTTTCTTTTCATTGGCATATAATTCCAACAACCTACCCTGAGCTATTGTGATACTTTTGACAAGTCTTATGATCACTAAGATCAAAGAAAGAAATGAATAGTCAAAACCATGAAGTTCTTAAGACCATAAGGATAGTTGATGTTATCAAGACCATAAGGGTAGTTGAAGTTCTCCTAATATCCCCAATCTATCAAGATGACAACAGAGTAGCAGATCATTTATCCCTGTGAAAAAAGATATATGTCACTCCACTCATCCATTATTGGAAACCCAAGTTGGTACAAACAAGACAACTCTTTTAGAGCTAGAACCAAAAAGAAAAAAAGAAGAAAGAAGAAAAGAAAAAAAGAAGAAGAAAAGAAAAAAAAAGAAAAAAAAGAGAAAAGAAAAAAAAAAGAAAGATAAAACCTAAAAAGGCGATTCAAAAAGCCAACTGAGTTCTCTTTTACCTAAAGTAGCAAAAGGCTTCCATTTGGTTTATAAGGAAAGTTTGACTTGAATTGGTCCAACCCAACCAAAGATTTGATCAAAATTAGAGGAAAAGGAGAAAGACCATCCAGTTCCTGAAAGTTCTGTACTTAACAGTCCTACAAGGAAGAAGGACAAAATGATAAAATGCTCAAAGAAAGGGAAGAGTAAGAAAAAGAAAAAGAAAGAAAAGGGAGAAGAAGAAAAGAAACGAATTTGGGTACCAAACTTTTTGCAAGGGCAAAGATTGTCCTAATCAAGATCTAGAGTAATGCCAAGAAGATAGAAAGAAATTGGAGTCTAGCAAGATTGCTCCCAGCTGCTTAAAGTTCAAACAAGAAATTTGTAATGTGAGGGTTTGTTCATAGTGTCGCATTGGCTCCAACTTACAAACGGCCTTCATTTAAACCATGTCCCTTATAGACCCATTTCAAGCCTATCAAAAACCTGTTGATCTCTCTTGGTAGGTAGAGTCTATTAGTGGAGATAGTTTGAATAAGCATGCATATGAGATAGCCAATATTTAAACTTAATGAAACCTTCGGCCAAGTAATGTGTATGTGCCTATCTGAAGTGCAACAATTCTTGCTTAAATAGAAATGATTCCAGAGTTTAGTACGGTAGCTAGGGTTGTCATGTTATCAATATATTAATTTGGAAAAATCAAGTCCTGAGGTACATTGACATTCATTTGGAAAAGCCAATATTTGATTTCAAAATTAAAATTCAAAAATCAAAAAAATGTTTTGTCATACAAATCCTCCAAGTTAAGGGAAATATGTTGAACAGTCGAACCTCAAAGGAAACATTGGGCAATTGGCAAGGTCATGAAGAAACTACCAACTGACATGCCGAAACATAGTTTGAAATGGATGTAGAACTATCAAAAGAATGAAGACGCAAATGACAAAAGATCAGTCCAGCTAGAAGAGCTGAAGCCAATACAAGACCTAATCTCTAATGGATGAAGATCCAGCTTAAAGGATAAAGATCCACTTTAAAGGGTGAAGACCCAATTCCAAGGATGAAGATCAAGCTTAAAGGATAAAGATCCACTTTCAAAGGTGAAGACCTAATTCCAAGGATGAAGATCCATTTTCAAGGGTAAAGACCCAATCTCCAAGGATGAAGATCCATTTACAAGGGTGAAGACCCAATCTCCAAGGATGAAGATCCATTTTCGAAGGATGAAGATCCGTTTTCAAGGGTGAAGACCCAATCTCCAAGGTTGAAGATCCATTTTCAAGGGTAAAGACCCAATCTCCAAGGATGAAGATCCATTTACAAGAGTGAAGACCCAATCTCCAAGGATGAAGATTTATTTTTAAGGGTGAAGACCCAATACCAAGGATGAAGATCCAATTTCAAGGGTGAAAACCTGATTTTAAAAGATGAAGATCCAATTTCAAGGGTGAAGACCTGATGTCCAAAGGAAGAAGATTCATTTTCAAGGATGAAGACCTAATTCCAAGGATGAAGATCCAATTTCAAAGGGTGAAGACCCGATTTCCAAGGATGAAGATCCATTTTCAAAGGCGAAGACCTGATTCCAAGGATGAAGATCCAATTTCAAGGGTGAAGACCTGACATCCAAAGGATAAAGATCCATTTTCAAGGGTGAAGACCCGATCTCCAAGGATGAAGATCTGTTTTCAAAGGTGAAGATCTTATCCAAGGTCCAAGGATGAAGATCCATTTTGGTGGTAAAGACCCACAATCCATTAAAGAATGGAATAAAAAATTAAGTCCTGAACTTAGCTCGGTCCAGAACCCAAATTACCCTTAAGTCTAGAACTTAGCTCGGGTCCAGAACCCAAATTATCCTTAGGTCCAGAACCTAAAATCTCTTTTAAGTTCAGAACTTAGCTCGGGTCCAAAACCCAAATTATCCTTAGGTCCAGAATCTAAAATCTCTTTTAAGTCCATAAGTTAGCTCGGGTCTAGAACCCAAATTACCCTTAGGTCCAGAACCTAAAATCTCTTTTAAGTCCAGAACTTAGTTTAGGTCTAGAATCCAAAATTACCCTTAGGTCCAGAACCTAAAATTATCCTTGAGTCCGAACTCGAACCGAGTCCAGAGCCCAAAACCTCAACCATCTAAGAAAAATTAAGTCTTATTGCCTTTCACTCTCTTTTACTAAAGTCTCAGATGGTTCAAGCAGGGGGCAAACTGTAGACCCTTAATTTTTGACCCGGTCCGGTCCATTATTTTTTATATTGTCCAAAATAATTTTTGTGATATTTTAATTAAATAATATTTATTTTAGTATTTATTTTTTAAAATTTTTAATAAAATAAAAAAATAATAAATAATCAGCGACGGAGAAATAGGTGACGAAAAATTCATCGCCGAAAGTAAAAATCAGGAAATTGCTACGGTGAAATTGGCTAGCTGCGTCAATTCTCGCACCCAGCTCTAGCAATTTCACACCTCGCCTAGCAATTTCTCGTCAACGCTCGCAATTTTGCCAGCGAAATTTTCTAACGCAATTTTTTCCGAAACCAAACTCTATCTGGTTTTGGTTTCTTTTCCTAATTAATCTTAGTTTCCTTAAACAATTAGAATTAATCTTATAAATTTTCCTATAAATAACACTTTAAAACAAAGAAAAATAGGGGGAGAACTTTGGACTTGGATCGTGGAGTAGGACTTCAGATTTGAGAGGAGCAAGAAGAAGCAATCAACCGATCAAAGGCAGCAACATTGCCTTCGTCTTTGTTCATCCAGAAGGCAACTTTTTGGTGGAACCAACTACGCAAGTTTGATCCTTAATTATACATTACTCATGATCACAGTAGCTTTGTTTCTTTGATTCATAAGAATATACACACAAAACTTTGATCTATTAATATGTAGTAACATTGATCTTCGTTTCAATAACCTAAATGATTTCTTCTGTTTTCAAATACCTTAAAAACCCTAATTCATTTCGTTTGTTTCCAAAAACCTTAAATCATTTTGCCTATTTCTAAATACCTTAAAAACCCTAATTCATTTCTTTTGTTTCCAAAAACCTTAAATCGTTTTGTCTATTTCCAAAAACTTTAAAAAAAACCCTAAACTATTTTCCTCTAACCTTTTTCCAAATTTTCCAAATGTTTTGTTAAATCTCCAAACTCTAACTTACTTTACAGTTTCTAAAAATCACAATTACTTTTATAAAACTCTAAACTGTTTTCTCAAATCCTAAAACCAAATATATCTTCTAAAATATCAAAACCCCTAATTCTCTCAAAACCAAAACAGTAAACCCTACTTTTCCTAAATCCTAATCCTTAAAACCTTAAAATCTTATAAACCTAAAGCTTAAAGCTCAATACAATAAACCTAAAATCACAATCCAATAAACATGAATTATAAACCTAATGTCTTGAAATTCTAAAACCCTAATTTCATAATGTTACCCCTAAAACCTAATTTGATTCATGAAACCCTAATCCATTCCAATTTTCCAAAATCTTTACATTAGCCTAAACAAATAATAATAATAATACTAAAATCCTAAAACCCTAAATATTAATTAAAGAACTTTAAATAGAAACAGTAAACCCTAATTTGTATCTTTACTTGCTTTATTTTTAGATTTGATTATGTAGTTTATTATATGCTTTTATGGTTGATTTATTTGATTTCAATGCTTGATTTATTTAATTTATCATGGATGAATGTTTATTATATATTTTGATTGATGTTTAATATCTTTTATGAATTATTTATTTATGATGAATGGTTATTTACTTTTATAGATTTATTTTGATTTCCAAGTGTTGTAAGAGGTATGTTTCCACTTTGTGGGTACCTCATTAATTTATTATCATGTAATTTAAATTGCTTTTATATTTTGGACCAATGTAAAGGACATATTTCTACCTTTTGGTGGGTGTCTTATTAGTTTAGACATGGATGATGTAAGACCATGTTTCCATCCTTGGATGGGTGTCCATTTATTTGCTTTGCTTGGACATTGCTTTGATTTTAATATAACAATGCTTTATTTCAATTATTGCGTGTAATATGGATGATATTGTTATATTTAAGAATTTTATAATATTAAGACCTGTAAAGGAGGCCGGTTCCAATGAATCGGGTATTGTGGGGGTGTTGGGCCATTTCTCACCTTCCTCACATGTACCCAACTTTCCGAACCCATTAGGGGGTTGGGGATTCCTTAGAAATCGAGTCATCCACCCCTTTCTTTTTCCCGGCCCATCCGGGTGGCGACTCCATTTTCTCTGGACTTAGGTCTGTGTTCTCTAAGGCCCCGAGCCTAAACAGTGCCGAAGTCGCAAGAACCATTCCACCGGGAGTGGAGACGAAAATCCCCGCTCACATTATTTTATTAGGTACATAAATAAATAAATTAGTAATTAATTATCAAAATACCTATTTTTAAGAAAAAATCTCTAGGAAAAATTCACGAGAGTTTTATCTTTATTTCGAACGTTTCCCATAAACACAACTTAACTTGCAAAAGATTTACACTCCTAATAATATTCAACCAACCAATTCTCCAACATTCTCCAAAATACTCATATATATATGCAAAAGTATTCAAGATTCTTAACATTTAGCCAAAAACTTAACAAATTACAACATTTTCATGTAACATAAGTTAATGTACATAGCAAAATGTAAAAGCAAAAAAAAAATACATGGAATGCTGGCAGCTCTGTTCTGTGGCAACCTATCAAAACTTCTAGTATAACCTGTAAACCCTAGACTTGCTTAGGTCTGTGTGAGCAGGGATTTTTTCCCTCACTCCCATGTAGAATGATTCTTGCAACTTTGGTACTGTTAGGCTCAGGGCCTTAGAGAACACGGGCCTAAACCTGGAGAAAATGGAGTCACCATCCGGACCAGCAGGGATTTTTTCCCTCACTCCCATGTAGAATGGTTCTTACGACTTTGGTACTGTTAGGCTCAGGGCCTTAGAGAACATGGGCCTAAACCTGGAGAAAATGGAGTCACCATCTGGACGAGCAGGGAAAAAAAGAAAGGGGTGGATGACTCAATTTCTAAAGAATTCTCAACCCCCTATTAGGTTTAGAAAGTTGGATACGCATGGGGAAGATGAGAAGTGGCCCAACACTCGGTTCATTAGAATCGGTCTCCTTTTCAGGTCTAAATAATATTTAATTTTTTGTTATTATGAAATTATCCATGTTACATGCATTTATAAAAATAAAGAATACTATATTATAAATCAACCAAATTAAATAAAATGGGCACCCATACAATGATGAAAACATGCTCTTGCAAATGTCTAAATGTCCATGAAGAATATAAATAAATTAGGATACCCACCAAAAGGTAGAAACGTGTCCCTTACAATTGTTCCAAAATCTTTAAATAAATTAAACAACATAAAATAAATAAATTAAACAAATAAGGTACCCACAAATGGAAACATGCCAATAAACATAGTTCAATTAAATAAAATGAGCAATCAAAATGTATCATCCATCATAAAGCATGTAAAAATAAATCAAATAATCCAATCTAGGTTTTAATCTTAAATAAAGCTTTAGATATACAAAATTAGAGTTTAATAAAAGAAAATTAAGATTAACCACAAGGACTTACAATCCACAAATAAATATTGACCCCAATGATAAGGGGTCACGTTCAGCAATTATGCTACATTCCTTTCTTTTTAGCAGTTTTTATATCTTTTTATGTTAGTTTCACATTTTTTTCATCACAAACATCAATTTCTATGCCACTATTTCATGGTGGTCGAATTATAACCTAAAATTGGTATAAATACACTCTTTTCACAAACAATTTTAACAGTGTTATTAGCCTTCTTAAAATGACTTAATTATTCATACCTATGCATTTTATGACATTACACACACTTTTATGCATTTTTTATGTGAATTCACACATCAAAGAAGTATAGTCATAAATCTCAAATACATTGTAACATGCCATTTTTAATGCATTACAATATAATTTTATCAAAATATGTACAAACTCACTCTACTCAATACCTAACCACATTTCAACTTAAATTCTCCATTAGCATTACATTTCTATATACTTTAGCTATTAAAACTCATTTTATTACATTCCTACAAAATTTCAATTTTTTGCCCTAATGTACTTTATTCTTAGAAATCTATTTTAATCAATTCTAAGTTGAGTTTTTAGCTCAATTATGTCTTTAGAATTATATTATAATATAGTTTAAGTAATTAAATTCAACAAACATCAATTCTTTACAAACTCTGTATCAAAACTCTAAATTCACTACTACCTCTCTCAAACTTCTACTAAACCTAAACTAATCCATTAAATGACTATAAAATCATTATCTTCATATCCAAATAACTCCATTACAACCCATTTAAATAATTATCCTAGCCTCTTCTGTAACACCCTTATACCTTATATATATATAGTACAAACACTTGGTATATGTAAAATACGTATACAAAATACAAAAATGTTAATATCATTATCATTTGGAAGATTTCCCACAATTATAAGAAAATGTTTTAATCCTTAAAATATACTTTAATAAATATATAATTGTAAACATAAGTAATTTAAATATCAAAAAGACTGATTTTAAAGAAAAACCTATGGAAAAAATTTGTTAGAGTTTTGTCTGTATTTCTAATAAATCTCAAACAACAAAAAACCCAACCTACAAATAAAATTATTACTCTCCCTATATTTATAAATATCATCTCCAATAATTTCCCTAACTTCTTGAGAGTTAATAAATATTTATTGTGTTTTTAAAAATACTAAAACATTCTCAAACATAGCCAATATAGATAACAAATTTACATTTTACTCAACAATACTTATCATAATCACTCATATATATACATAATATTTTCCCAAAACATATTGAATATACAAGACGCAAATCACATAATACTCAAATAATACATGAATGCAACATCGTCCAAGTTGGTCTCGTGGCACACTTTATCTCCAATCCCAATCATTTTAGTCCACAATTCTAATACCCGATCGATACAAACTACCACGCTAAACATATAACTTAGTGGTACATATATTTTAATACTAACAAATATTTAAATCATGACACTTAGTTTTCAATGAAACATGCATTACTTAAATATTATATTCTTTATCTTACAACAGTCACCAACACATTACCATTACACTGCTGGTCTCAACCATACTTTAATGGCATGTAACACATTATGCCATCTCACAACACTCCATATATGTACTCGGCTATAAATGTGACCTTTAACAATACTCATGGTTTAATAAACTATATAAGCATACCACAACCATAACAACTCACACATATTTACACACACATCCCATACATTGGGCCTAACTAGTTCTTGCATAATACTCAAATTTTAGAAATAACAATTCAATCCATCTCGACACTGGGGCAAGTGTCATAAAAATCACCCTAAGGTCACCCCTATGAACACCGAGGCTAGTGTCATATAATCACCCGTAGGTCGCCTCTATTAACACTGAGGGCAATTATCATATAAATCACCTGTAGTCCAACCTCTTTCAACACTGGAGGCAAGTGTCACATAATACACCTGAAGGCCGCATCTTATTGACACCGGAGATAGAGTGATATCATCGCCAAAGGTCATCTCCTCATCATTAATATTCTCAACACCAATATCTCTCTTCCGAAGGCATAAACAAACATCAAGACATACCGTTGGCAAGCCGACTCGACTATGCCAACACCAATCTTTCATAAACATTCCATAATACACATTAAAAATATTACCACTTCACATTCACATCACATAATTGTGAGTCTCATCCATAATGTGACCCATTTTCACACATTTTATAACATATCTCAAACATATCCATTGTCACTTAATTACACATATATATGTATATAAAGCATTTCATAAGCACAAACACATACACATTGTCACACATCACATTACATATTCCATATCACAATTCATTTCCACAACACATTACACAAAACATTACCATTTTATCCATGTTCATCACATTACTATAGTCATGCTATCATTCCTCATTCTCATAATCTTATTTATGTCTTTTCCATAATTTTCACATTTTTTCATGTCCTTTATTCAATTTTCATATTTTTCCATATTTCCAATACATTTTCCATACTTTTCACAATTTGCTCCAAACATAAAAATTTCTCATATTTTATAATCATATTTAAGGAAAATACATTATTTTCATAATTTTTGTACTCTATAACCATTTTTCTGCACTTAAAAACCACATTAGGCAAAACTCTTAGTCACATTAACAATGTGACTCACATACACATTTCCAATATATTGAACAATTCATTAACATTTACCATTACACATTAGTTTTTAGTTTCAATACAAGGCATAAATCACTATTTTAATATAACTATACACAATATCACTTGAAAGAATATTTTTATTCTTTAAAGTGTACCAAAATGATATACACCACTTATGAATTTTCAATATAAATGTAACCAACATATGTACTAACCTCCTTTTGCTCCAAAATCTCTTTCCAAGCATTACTTCCAACAAATCCTACACTTCACCACTTACACCAACTTGGCCTAAACACATACAAATCATACAATTAACATAATTATTCAAATAATATTACTTCCATGCCTAATTTATATCAAACCATCATTATGTGTGCAATTTTTACCAAAATCTCAACAAAATTCTACCTTCACCATTTTCTATTTTATTTAAACTTCATCTAACCCAACTCATATCCAACATTTAACCATAAAATCACTACTTATATAACAAAACAACATCAAAACACTTCAATTAAATAATTATAGATATTCAATTCACAAACCCTAATTTCACATACACTTGCCATAAACCCTCTCCATCAAAGTTTAGCCATATTCAATTTTAACCATAAAATCGCCATATGTATATATTAAAACAACATTAAATCACTTCATTATAACAATTAAATCCACCCATACCAAAACCCCAATTTGAATATAACCTTCCCATAACCATAAACTTACCAACATGTCTATTTCAATCAATCCACCTTCAATTTATCACATAATAATCATATATCCACCATATTAACTCTAATTATATCTATTTAACAATTTTAAATCAACTTTCTCTCACTAACGCATCAATACATAATCTTAAAATGGAAGAAAATAAAGCTTAAATAATAGAAATCTTATTTGATTTCTTGATTTTTCTTTAAAATCTCTTTGAAACATTTGAAATCTCTATGAAATTTGTTGTTTTGGATGGCAAAAATCTCCCATTTTCTCTCTCTAAATTTGTTCCCCATGGATAGAAGAAGAAGAAGATGATGATGATGATGATGATGATGAAGATGAAGCTTTTTCATTTTCTTCTTTCATTTTCATCCATATATATTAACTATTTAATTATTTTTTAAAATTTTTAAATTTTTAATCTTTTTAATCTTTTTTTCCATCCACATATTTATTCTCTTTCTTTGCCTTTTTTATTTTATTTAATATTTCATCTTCTACCAATAAATATGTATATGTCTTTTTATATGTCATGTATATGTATATGTCTTTTATATGTTTTGTATATGTATATGTCATTTATACCTTAGATATATGTTTTGTATATTTCTACTTACATGTATATGTTATGTGTATTTTATGTATACATCATGTATATATTATGGGTATATCATACATATACATATATTATGAATTCAACATATGTAATAAGTATATGTGAGGTATATATATTAAGTATATATTAGATATACATTAGGTATATATAATACATACGCCTTTTCCTATTTTTTTTTAATTAACTTATCCAAATAGTTATTTAATTTATCCAAAACTACGGATATTACATCTTCCAAAAATCCAATTTTCACATAATTAAAATTTTAAGAAAAACTACCTAAAACCAAAGAAATCTTACCTCTTTCTTGCAATTTTCTTAAAAACTCCTTAAATCATTGATGAAACTTGAAGATTTTAGCGTATTGAAGAAGCAAATGCTCTTCCTTTACTCATGGAGGAGTTCAGCCAATAATAAATAGGAAGAAGAAGATGATCAACAAATTTTGACTTTCTTTTTCTCTTTTTATTTCTAACCATATATATATTATTTAATTACTTACTTAATTATTTATTTATACAAAAATTTATATTTTCCTTCTTCCATTAAAAATAATTTCATTGATTTATTTTATTATTTATTTTATTAATTAATTAATTAATATCTACTAAGTATCTAAATCTCCATCATTTTTCACTATCCAAAATTATTTTCAAGTTTGATTTATTTTATTCATTACTGTTAATTATTATATTATTATTAGTATTTATTTTATTTATTTTTTAACTTTTACTTTTACCTTTTTGGCTTTTTACCATTTTACTCTTTTTACTATTTAACCATTGACTTTTTCATTTACTAATAAAATTTATATGTTATGTATATTTAACATATATCTCACATACACATTTTATATTCCCCATCTTCCAACACTCTAATTAACCTTTCAAATTATTTATTTAATTATATTTTAAAAAAATTTATGGTTGTTACAACTCTCTCCCCCCTTAAATAATTATCCTTGAAATTACCTATTATGGTAAACAAAACCATCCAAAAACAGTTATCAATCACATCTCCTTATAGCATCATTCTCACATGATTCATTTTAAAATCACATTTATCACCATTTCTAACTAAATAATCCCTACTCTCCCCCCCCTTATATATCTCCTTAATTTTATTTCAAAATATCATATCCTTTTTATGCACTTCTTTAATATGATCAAATAATACTAGACTAACTTACAATTATACAATTATAATATCATATTTTCAAAATTTATACCATTATAATACCATCTTCTCAAACCTCTAAATTATCACATAAAATTCTCGACTCCAATAGTATTAACAAAGAATAAACAATTAGTTTTCAAATGAAATATTCATCTTAAAATACATTATTTAAACATTTCTTATGCATAAACATTAATATCAAGTGAAGAATATTTATCATCATCCATATTCGAAACATTGTAATTTTCCTATATCACATAAATTCTCTATAAAATTCTAGCCCCTTTTTTGTCTACTTACTGATACAATTTCTGAATAATTATACAATTTAGAATTAAAGAATAATAAGTTACATCTCAAATTTGAGTATCAAACCATCAAAGTCATTTTTAAATGTACCTCTGTTCAATTATTTCCATTTTATGTTCACATTTTAATGCTCGTAATATCACAAAATAATGATAAACTCCAATCACTAATTACTAAATCTTATTGTATATCTTATACATTTTTTCAGTAAGACTTCATTATTTCCTTTTAACATACTATTTAATCTCTTAACACTCTTAACTCAATCCTTAAAATATTATTTTTTTTCCTCAATACTCATGATAACATAATATCACTAGGTTTTCTTCTTTACCAATAATATATACATTTTATCATATATAAATCATTCCATTGTCTTGCCTTTAAATCTAAAACATGTATACAGTATATATATACTATATCCAATACTTATATTCAATCATTTAATTATTTCTTCTCTTCTCCTCTTTATTTTCTTTATCTTCTTTATCTTCCTTTCCATATTATTTTAAGTTACTAATGATTCATCACTTTATTAATTTTCTTGCCTTGATTCTCAAATTGTTTACTCATTATGAATATTCCAATATTTACTCAACACATCAATTATCATGTATTATTTAACTATATTCCCATTTTGAACCTCCAATTACATGTATCAATACTTTTCTCAAATTTTCTTCATGTGTAAGTCTTAACATCTATTGAATTAATCACACCACAATCTTAGAACAGTCTACCATTGATTATAAATACTCCTAAAATTTACTCAACATGTCACTATTAATTACACTCACTTAAATTAAATGAATAATATTTAACACACCTAAAACTCAATTAAATTCAAACCTAAACTTTCATAAACAAATCAACCAAATATAATCTAATGTACTTACATTAAATTCAATTAAATTAAATATCAGTCTTTCACACTTAAGTTACTTTCCCCACTTCAATTTTATTCAATAGCAATTATCTTTTCCCTTAATAATATTCCAAAATTCACTAATCACATACACTTATTATCTATCCATACATTAATTGTACACTCATTTTGATTTCTCACTTACATTTATCAATATTTTTTTTCAAATTCCCATCTTTCTAAATTTCAAAAACCACTAGAGTAACCCTTATTCAATATCCTACAACAACCTACCCTCAATTGTTTATACTTTCTATAATTTAATCAATGATTCACTACTAACTTGTTCATTTAAACCAAGGAAATAATTTCTCGTACTCCAAAATCACAATTAAATTCAAACATAATTTAATTTAACTTTTTTATAAATACATCAATTAAATAATATTCATAACATAATAATAACTTCAACTACTAACCTTTTCGTTAAACATTAATTATTCCGCTTTAATTCTTGTTTACTTACTTTAATATTTCATTCTTCTCCACAAACTCATAAGCATACATACTCTAATAATATATTTTAACAATTCTTATCATAATTGACTTTAATTATGATTCTCTTGAATGGCCATCATTAGTTACACTTCAATGGACCTATAGATATAATATTTAGGGACACTACCAAGTCCTTTGCACTATACAATTCAAGTCAAATTTCATCCATAAAACACACTCATGTCAAAATAATATCACACGCCTATGTGAATTTAACCATCAATATTTTCATCTTATTTGTCAACACAGCATTTAAATATTACACTCTTAACATGTATTTAATTAATCCCACTTCTATTTATTATTTTTTTAACTCACCAGAATCATAATCAATCTCAAACCTTAATTTTCATTTACTTGCTCTTTCGTTCTTCATTACTCAAATCATTTATTTATGCATAACTTAATCATATGACTCTAATAACTCTACTATCCTTAACTTTAAATATAATTTACTTAAAACAAAGTTATTCTTTAATATAATATTCATGTAACTTCTCATTCACTTTCTATAATTAAATAAATAGTTCAATATACTTTCCATAACTTCAATTACATTTCCTCGTTCTCTTCCATTCTCAAATTCTTAAGTATGTATACTTTAACGATATAGTTTAGTAAGTTCCACCACAATTGATATTAACTTTAAACATATACCATTTAAACCTATTGACCAAAATGGTATATATATATATACCATTTAAACCATAATTAATAAAGATACTTCAAAAGGTCACTTAGCTCTATAAACATTTTATTCCATAATTAATTGAATCAACATTTCATTAATTTCAAGATTCATTTTAAATCATAATTATCAAAATAAAATTTCTCTTCCTACTTAACAAATACTCTAAATAATTCTAAACCAAATCATCTAATATATTCCAATTAACCATTTAATCCCATTAACACAATTCTCTTCAGGATCAAATAATTTAGCATTTTAGGAACTTCAAGTTTCATTTATACCTTATTTATCAAGATATAAGATTTTTTATTTCCTTATTACCAATTCCTCCAACAAATGCCCTTGATCACTATCACGTTGTGATTCATTTCCACATCTCATATTCAATTTCACATTCTTTATTCATAATAAGCATGACCATCAACACTATCCTCCTTTGATCTGCGTGTCCAAGGCACTAACTCAACTTATATTTGTTACCACACATAAATATGTCACATCATATACCAATTTAGGTGCCAATGTATGTGCATGTATCACACTTTAAAATCACATTTAAAATCCCCTTTATTCTATTTCAAAACCCACCTAGGTCGAGAACCTTTGTAACATCCAAGTTTTCATCAAAAAATTAAAAATTAATTAAATAAATAAGTTAGAAGATTAATTAAGGTGTTGGAAGGTGGAGAATATAAAATGTATATGAAAAGTATGTGTGAAAGATATATATATATATATAATATAAAGACAAATAGTAAATGTAAAAGTCAAAAGTAAAATAGTTAAATTAATAATAATAATAATAATAATAATAATAATAATAATAATAATAATAATAATAATAATAATAATAATAATAATAAGAGATAGTGGAAGATGATGGGAAAATTTTAATTAATTATTAAATATTAATTAATTTATTTATTATATGACTATAAATTAAAGAGAAAGAAGACTAAAATGTCATTTTTTTTCATTTCATCTTCATCTTCTTCCTTAAGAGTGCCAAAATTTCCATAGTGGCCAAGAGGGTTTTTGCTTCTTTTTAAACTCTAAGATTTGCAAGAATTTTTAAGATTTGAAGGAAAAGTTGGTGAAAGCTCAAAATATTGGTAAGTTTTCTTGCAAACTTAAAGAGTTTTATTGATGTTAGAAAATAAGAATTTTATAGTTAGATGATGGATTTGTGTAAGTTTGATTAATGTTTGGATTAGTTAGTGAAGAATTTAGGGTTTTGGAAGGGTTTTGATAAAGAAGTGATGTTCATATTATTTCATTGTTTAAATCACGTTCTAATACAATTCTAATGGTGAAAATGAACTTAAAATACCATTTGGAATTGAGTAGAGTGAAGTTCCAAAATTAAAGTGAGTTAGGGCACATTTTGGTAATTTGAAGGGGATGTTTGTAATTTGAATTTTATTGTTTAAAATGTGTTGGAATATAATGCTAGAGATATAATTAAGTTTAAAACTTAGTTTGGGATTAGTATAAAAGGTTTTCCAAAGCCAAAATGCATTAGGGAAAGAAAATAGAAACTTGAAGGAGTTTGGTTAAATTGAATTTTATTAGTTAAAATACTTAGAAATGTGACTCTAATTAATCATGTACATTCGCATTTTGATTAGAAAGTGAGTGAAGTTAAAATCTCATAACCAAGAGAGGAAGAGTAATAGGGAGTTTTGAAGTTGAGTGGAACTTTGCCTCACATTCTTGAGTTAAAGAGGTTAGTACATATTTTGGCATTGAATTTAATTAATTTCATTGATTTTAAGCATAACACATTACATATGTTGAATGTTTTATGTTACTTGATTAATATGAATGTGTGTGTGTGGCATTGTTTGAAGTAACAACGCTTTATATGAATTGATTAAGGCATAATAAGCCATTAGAGAATGGCTAAATGTGATATTAGTGCAAAATATGAAGAGTGCAAGTTGTGCACTAAAATGTGGGAGTGAGCCACATTTGCATTGTATGTGATGATGTTATTGAATGTGAGCAGAGAATATGAAAAAGAATGAAAGATATGGAAAAATAAGAGAAAGTGGAATTTGAGAAAATGTGATTGCATATTACCTTATATAAAGTTTAGTTCCAGAATATTATTGTTGAAATTTTATTATGCCTTCCGATGAGACACATTGGTGTCATGGATTTATTATGCCTGCAGGTGAGACACGCTGGTGTCATAAATGAATGAGATAGCCAAGACATTATTTCTGGAATTAGACCCTTATATAAGGATTTTTGGCCTAATGTATGTGTATGATTGATATGCTGATTAAAGTGCGTAATCATTGCTTAGCAGTTTTCATATAGTGAATCTATGGCATTGCATATAGAATGTAATTTATTTTATACCAAAGTACGTACCGCTAGGCTTTTTGCTTAACGCAATTGAAATTTATCGCACATGTGACAAGGTTGATTCGAAAGTTCCAGATAGTTCTGCTACACCTTATCAGGTCTAAATTGTGGTTGATTGCTTTTGGAGTTTGGATCGGCTGCCACAGACCAGAGCCAGCTGCACACATGTAAATATTTTTATGTTGTGAAACTTGTTATAACTATGTACATTATGTATATATAATTGGAAAATGTCGTAAACCTTAAAAGTTTTGGTTTGATGTTGTGAATTGGGAATGTTTTACATATATGTTGATATATGTTTAAATGTTTTAGAAAATGAGGAGAATCAGTTGAATGTATATATTTGGGAGTGCAAAATTCTTATTGCAGGTTGATTTGTGTTTTTGGAAAAAGTCCAAAATACATAAAAAAAACTCTGGCGAATTTTTTTCAGAGACTTTTTTTTAAATTTGTATTTTTGGTAAATAAAAGACTATTGTATGCTTTTATTTGTATATCAAAGGAAATCTTAAGAATTAAATTATTTTCTTATAACTATGGGAAACTTTCAAATGACAAAGATGATGACATTCTTGTATTCTATGTATATATTTTATATACAGGATGTATGTACTATATTTATATATAGGGTATAAGGGTTTTACAACCTCAAACTAGGCTTTAATACCAAAATAAATATAACACCCTTATTCTCCATTTACATATAGTACATATACCTCGTATATGTAAAATATGTATACAAAATATAAAAATGTTAACATCCTTATCATTTAAAAATTTCCATAATTTAAAGAAAAATACTTTAATACTTAAAAATATTTTATTAGGTACATAAATAAATAAATTAGTAATTAATTATCAAAATACCCATTTTTAAGAAAAATCTCTGAAAAAATTCACTAAAGTTTTGTTTGTATTTCTGACATCTCCCAAAAATGTAACTTAATCAACAAAAGATTTACACTCCCAACAATATTCAACCAATCAATTCTCCAACATTCTCCAAAATATTCATATATATATATACATACAAAAGTATTAAGATTTGTAACATTTAGCTAAAAACTTTATAAATTACAACATTTTCATGTAACATAATTTAATGTACATAGCAAAATGTAAAATCAGAAAAAATACGTGGAATGTTGGCAATTCTGGTCTATGACAGCCTATCAAAACTTCTAGTATAACTTATAAACCCTAGACTTGCTCAAGTTGACATGACTCTCGGTCTCAAACCTATCACGTGCTAAGCTTTTTACTTAGCAGTACATACTTTGATAATAGCAAAAATTTATGAAGGACAATGCATAATGCTTTCCTCTTGAAACTTATCATATAACATGCACTCTCATATCAAGTCTTAAGCATTTTTCAGTTTAAATCATCTCACATCACATTCACATGCATTAGGCCCAAATGACCCTATATAATATTCAAATTTTAGAGATACTGTTTTGGACCATTTTAACACCCAATGTCTAGCCCTAAGGCAAATAATAATGACGCCTAACATCTAGCCTAAAGAAAAATCAAATATCAGTTAGGCTGAAGGCAATCATAGGCATGCCGCTGAATACAAAACTCTAGAACAGAATATTACATAAGGTAACACACATGTCATATATATTTCCATACTTTTAATACATTGGCAATTATGCCACATTCCTTTCTTTTTATCACCTTTTCTATCCTTTTACATTAGTTCCACACTTTTTCATCACAAAACACCAATTTCTTTGCCACTCTTTTATGGTGGTCAAATTATACCCTAAAATTGGCATAAACACATTCTTTTCACAAACAATTTTAACAATGCCAGTAGCCATCTTAAAATGGCTTAATTATTCATACATTATGCATTTTATGACTTTAAACACACTTCTATGCACTTTTCACGTGAATTCACACATCAACGTAGCATAGTCATAAATCCCAAATACAATGTAACATGCCATTTTCAATGTATTAATTTTATCAAAGTATTTACTAACCTTTAACCAAAACCACTTCCAAGCTAAATTCACCCTTTATCCTCCACTTTCTTCAAGTGTGCATCACCACTTGGTATGGGCAAACTCACTCTACTCAACACCTAACCAAATTTCAATTTAATTTCTTCATTATCCTCACATTCCTATATACTTTAGCTATTAAAACTCATTTTATCACATTCCTACAAAATTCCAAATTTTTGCCCTAATGTATTTTGTTCTTAGAAAATTGTTTTAATCAATTCTAAGTTGAGTTTTAAGCTCAATTATGCCTAAGCAATTAAATTCAACAAACATTAATTCTTTACAAACTCACCATCAAAACCCCTAAATTCACTACTACCTCTCTCAAACTTCTACTGAACCTAAACTAATCCATCAACTAACTATAAAGTCATTGTCTACTTATCCAAATAACTCCATTACAACCCATTTAAATAATTATCCAAGCCTCTTCCAAAAACCCAATTTTCAAATAATTGAAATTTTAAGAAAAAACTACCTAAAAACAAAGAAATCTTACCTCTTTCTTGTAATTTCCTTAAAAGCTCCTTAAATCTTTGATGAAACTTGAAGATTTTAGTGTATGGAAGAAGCAAATGCTCTCCCTTTGCTCATGGAGGAGTTCGGCCAACAATAAAGAGGAAGAAGAAGATGAATAACAAATTTTGACTTTCTTTTTCTCTTCTTATTTCTAACCATATATATATTATTTAATTACTAACTTAATTATTTATTTATAAAAAAATTTCAATTTTCTTTCTTCCATTCAAAATAATTTCATTTTTTATTTTATTATTATTATTATTATTATCTAGTAAATATCTAAATCTCCATCATTTTTCACTATCCAAAATTATTTTTAATTTTTCTTTATTTTATTCATTACTATTTATTATTTTATTATTAGTATTATTTATTTTATTTTTTATTTTTATTTATTTTTTAACTTTTTACTTCTATCTTTTTTATCTTTTACCATTTTACTTTTTTTACTATTTAACCATTGACTTTTTCATTTACTAATAACATTTATATATTATGTATATTTAACATATATCTCACATACGCATTTTATATTCCTCACCTTCCATCACTCTAATTAACCTTTCAAATTATTTATTTAATTATATTTTAGAAACATTTACCGTCTTTACATAAACATTACTATCAAAAACTCTAATTTTACATACTCATCCCATAACCAATAATTCCCCCCATAACCCATAGTTCCACCATAACCAGCTCATATTCAATTTTCAACCATAAAATCTTTATATCCACATCAAAATAACAGCAAAGTCTCTCTTTATAGAGAAAAGTCTCTCTCTCTCTCTTTCTCTCTCTTCATGTAATTTCGGCCATGGATGAGAAGAAGAAGATGATGTTTTATTTTATTTTTCCTCCATTCTCATCCATAAATATTAATTTATTCAATTATTTAATTATTTTAATTTCTTTTAATCTTCGCGAGTCATTTTATTTCTTCTTTTGACTTTTCTTTCCCTTTTATTTATTTATTTATTTCTATCTTCCCATCCATAAATATATATGCAAATATGTATTTATATATATTTATATCTCTAAATATCTCTAAATATATATAAATACATATTTACATATATAGTTATGGATGGGAAGATAGAAATAAATAAATAAATAAATAAAAGGAAAAAGAAACATCGACATTGCCAAAGACGCTGCCAAAGTCGTTTGCTCTCCAAATTATGAGGCTTGTGCTAAGTTTGCTTGCAGGACCATGATCTCTCAGTTGGTAAAGCATGAATAAATTGAAACAACGGTTGCTAAGGAGTGCTTGACAGAAATTCTTGTTGGTGGAGCCCTGCGTACGGCGATGTTAACGTGAAAAGAAGATAAATAACCATTAACTGAAGCTGAGTGAACTAGCAGACCATAGAAATTGAAGTCAAAATCTACTGTGATTCTTGTGAGACTCGAAGGAACCCAGATTTTGGGGTCTACTTTTGTGCTGATTGTGAATTTATTGCTCATATTGATTCTGTTTTCCATCTGCTTTTTATCTGCACGACTATCAAATATCCTCTTCTTGTGGTTGCAATTGGAGTTTTTGAAATGGACAAGAGGACAAGTTATACAGCAAAAATTAAGAAGTAGAATCAATGCTCACTAAGTGTTCGACAAAATGCTTCACACAAAGATGAGAAGGAGACGATAGCGAAGTCATCTATATTGGCAAGGGCTTTTCTTCTTCACCACGGAACCGTCTTCAATTCCGGCAGCTGCCCCTCCAGGGCCGGCCAGTCGGTCTTTTACGGATGCTCTCCGCCAAGGTACTACTTCTGTCCATTCTTTTGGTGTGAATCGGATTGTTGATCATCAAAATGTTGTTAGCTTTGAACCTAAACAGCCTTTTCGATTTAAAGGCGTCCCTGCAATTTCATTTTCACCTGATGAGATTCAATCCTTGTCCCGGCCTTTCTCCTTTGCTCTAATTGGCTTTTTCTCTTCTGGATGACCTAGCATGAAAAATTTGAAGAGGTCATTTGATTCGATAGGTTTTAAAGGGAATTTTTTACTTGGATTGCTTGATAATCAGCACGTTCTTATTAAATTTGATCTTGAGGAGGATTTCCTCCGGTGTTGGCTCCGACAACTTTGGTTTTTCAATGGTTATTCAATGAGGGTATTTAAATGGACCTGTGATTTTCAGGCTGATGTTGATTGTCCAATTTTCCCAGCTTGGATTACCTTGGAAGGACTTCCTGTTCATTTATTTGCTAAACCTGCTTTATTTCCTATTGTGAGCTTGATTGGGAAACCATTAAAGATGGATTCAGCCACTGCTATGCTTACTCGTCCTTCGGCTGCGCGAGTATGTGTGGAAGTTGATCTTTCTAAAGACTTGGTGGATCGCATTTGGATTGGCAATGGTGAATCGGGCTTTTTCCAGTCATTTCATTATGAGGATTTGCCTTCATTTTGTAATAACTGTTGTAGGATGGGGCACTCAAATTCTAGTTGTCTTAATAAGGATGGAATGGTTTTGGGTCAATCTGATATTGGTAATCGGGCTGAAGCTATAGGTGTTGAGAAAATCTGGGTTCCCAAGAAAGGGTTTGATGTTAATAATGATGTCTTGCATGCTACTGTTCATGTGAATAAGACTAAAGATACACCTAACCCTGTCGCTGTTACAAGGGTTAATTCTTCTGTTGCTCCTTCTTCATCGAATCTTGTTACTCAAAAGACTAGTGTTGCAGAAGTAGAGGTTCAAAATCCTTTTACTATTACTGTTTCTCCAAATCCTGCTCCTCAAAAGTCTAGTGTGATAGGAAAAGAGGTTCAGAATTCCTCCGCTATTGTTGTTTCATCTGATAATGTTTCGACTAAAAATTTGTTGGCCCCCTCTGCTGTTAGTGAACCCGAGGATTCTGTTGACTCTGAAACTGATTTTCAAGAACATCAGTTTGATGGTAATGATCCGATAGATGATATTATTGTTCCAAAAGAAACGTGGGAATCTATTGGTACTGTGATTGCTCAGAAAATGGCCTCTGTCCAGCCTGATAGTGTTGTTCCTGCTGAAGAATTTCAACCGGTTATTACTCGTGGCAAAGCGGGTCGTAAGAAACTGGGCCAAAAAGCTTCAACTCAAGATAAGATCTCTAACTCTTTTGTTGAACATCATAATAAGTCTCAATGAATATTTTGTTCTGGAATGTGAGGGGTGTTAGTTCTTCTTTAACTTGATTGCATAAAATATGTTCTTCTTCTAATATTGGTTTGATTATTGTTTTGGAGCCAATGTCTTCTAAAGATAAAAATTCATTGATTGCTTCTCAGCTGGGTTTTGATAGTGTCTTTTCTTCTGGTGATAATAAAATTTGGGTTTTATGGAAGTGTCATGTTTTGATGTTGTTGATTTTTGGGATGATATTCAAGTTTTATCTTGTTTGGTTTCCTTCCACCCAAAGAGCTTTTCTTTTCGTCTTTCTACTATTTATGGACATCACTCCCATGCTAGCCGTAGTTCTTTGTGGGATAGTTTATGTATTCTTTCAGATGTAGGTAAGCCTTGGATTGTTGGAGGTGACTTCAACACTGTTAAATTTTTGTCTGAATACAAGGGCAGTGGTTCTCCTGATTTGTTAGGCATGCAAGATTTCATTGACTGTTCTGACGAATGTGGTTTACTTGACATTCCTTTCCAAGGTTGTGAGTTTTCATGGACAGGAATTCATTCTAATGGCCGAGTTTGGGAGCGTTTGGACAATCTTCTAGCAAATGTTGAATTTTTTTATGCTTTTGGAGCTGTTACTTATCGTCATTTGGGGAAGGCTACTTCGGATCATTCCTCTATGCTCTTAGACTACCAAAATTTAATTCTCAATGTGCCTAAAGCATTTAAATTTCAGCACATGTGGCTTTCTAATGATTCTTTTCTTCCAATGGTTAAAAAAAAGTGGGATTCGGCTTTTTATGGTGGTGGGATGGCTGGTCTTTTTGCTAAGCTAAAATCCTTGAAAGTGGCCATTCGATACTAGAATCGCAATTCTTTTGGGAATATTTTTTCTGATGTCAAGAAAGCGGAACAAGAGGCTTTGGAGGCTGAAGTTATGTATACTAATAACTCTTCGCCTGAAAACTTGAATAATTGGAAGGTAGCGGAAAATACCTTGCTTCAGAAACTTAAATTAGAGGAATCTTTTTGGAAACAAAAAGCACATATTTCCTGGATTTCTGATGGGGATAGCAACACCAAGTTCTATCATACCTATGTTAGAATGAGACGGAAGATCCAGCGTATTGTTTCTATCAAAACTAGTGATGATTCTGTGATAACGGATCAAGATGCTATGGGTTCAGAAGCTGTTTCTTATTTTCAATCTTTATTTGATAAACACTCTGATTCTCCTGTTGATTGTTCGACTCAGCTTTTAAATTATATTCCATCAGTTGTTTCGGCTGAGGATAATATTTTACTGGAGCATGTTCCCGATGATTCTGATATTAAGACTGTAGTTTGGCAATTAAATCCTAATAGCGCTCCAGGCCCTGATGGTTTTGATGGGTTCTTTTTTCGCAGTTGTTGGGATATTGTCAGTTGGGATGTCTGTAGTGCCGTCAAAGAGTTCTTCCTAGGGCTTCCTATTCCTCAAGCTTTTAGCTCTGCTCAGATTATTCTCATTCCCAAGGTTGACCGGCCTGTTAATTTTACACAATGTCGGCCTATATGTTTAGCCACTTTCATTAGCAAGGTTTGTACTCAAATTTTGGCTAATCGTATGGCTCCTCTTATGGATAAACTTATTTCTCCAGAATAGGTTGGCTTTTTAAAAGGAAGATCAATTCATGCTCAAATCATGCTTGCCAATGAAGTGATTCATGATATTGACAAAAAGACGAGAGGGCATAATTTGGCCATCAAATTAGATATGGCGAAAGCTTTTGACAGGGTCTCCTGGGAGTTCTTGCAGTATGTTCTTCAGAGGTTTGGTTTCTCCTGTAACACCCCCACATCTAGCACATGCACACTACAAATACCACAATGTAATATACATGCACTGAACATAAGGATGCTACGGTTTTCTTTAACATTCAAATCATTTTAAAAGATACCATAACCTTTCTCATTATACATTATAGAAAGTAAGTAGTTAACCTATAATATAAAACAAAATAAATATATACATTTACTTAATACGCAGTGGAATTTATAAAATATTTACATATATGAAAACATTTAAATCCATATTTACAAATCTACAAATATACATATAGATACATTATAAACAATACTTTACAAAATATAAAGAAGTTATACATGATTGGCAGCTCTTCTCTGATCTTTAAGTCCCAAAATAAATTCTTTAATGTCTACTCTCACTCAGTCTCGAAGAGCTCTCGGGTTCAACTCTATCACCTGCGCGATCAACACTATTGCGCTAAGCCAACGGCTTAGTAATACAAAGCATTCTATCAATATGCTTTAATGCAATGCAATGCCATACATGTTCTTAATAAAGACAACAACATAGATGAAAAGCTAACATCACACCTTTGCATTTCACAAATCATAATCATATAAACATATTGCATTTCAACATCCTTCCATATATCTTATTAGTCAATCATTTTCCCAATCATGACTCACAATAAACAAAGACAAGCATGGGCCCAAAACACACTAATATGTCATTCAATTTTCAGAGTTAATGCTTTGGTTTTGTTATCACATGTATCAATATCATAAACCCAACTAGGCTTCAAGGATTAAATTCAACCAAGCTTCAAGGGGAACAAAGCATGCTAAGTATCAACCCAACTTGGCTTCAAGAACCAATCCAACCTAGCTTCAAGGGATGTAACATCTCAATTAGGCTTCAAGGATTCAATCCAACCTAACTTCAAGAGATTGTTACTATTATTAGGCATGCCACCAACAACAAACTCTGAAAATGGAATAACACATTAGCCACACAATTCATTTATTATTTAATTATCATTTCCATTCTCAATTCTCATCATCATCTAGGCAAACATGCCTTATTTCTTTCAATTGAATCATCATAGCCAATCTCAATGGCTTCCCATTTCATTTCACAATATAACACTTCATTAATCAATTACACATAACCAAATCCATTAAACATCATCACATAGACATACATGCCTCAATTATCTCAATTTACATTATGCAATTTCATCTTTCAAATACATAATCATATCTTTCACATACATTTGTTTGAATCATTATTGTTTTAAATGTGTTTAAAGTGTTTATGTTTAGGTTTAGGTATAAAAATACCTTTGAAGAATCAAAACAATGCAAAAATAACAAAGGATAGAAACATTAACTAACACATTTGAGGGACACGGCCAGCACACTTGAGGGACACGGCCAAGCTTGTGGCCGTGTCTCTCAACCACAATTTGACAGTAGCCAACACGGGCAAGGGACACGGCCGTGTCTCTTCCAAAATCAATCCAACACGTCTAAATTTCCTTGACTTGGCCGTGTCTCTCATGAATTGGCCGTGTCTCTCCATGCTTTTGAAACCCTAACATGTTCAATTCTCCTTTTGTTGCACTCAAACTCATCATACACAATATAGCATGGTTCAAATGAATGTAATCAATGTTCTAAACACAAATTCTACATGTTTATCACAATATTCACCTTATTAAAACACATCAACAAAACATTTGATTAATTAACACATTTACAACTAAATGTGTGTCAAATTTCAAAATCATATGAATTTAAGTATTTTGTACTTACCTCAATACAAATTCTCACAACTCTAAACACTTCCCTTTTCCAAGATTCTTCACTTCCCAAACTAGGGCAATTCACCTTCCTTCAAAATCTAATCCAACAATAATACAATACAATTAATCACTTCAAACTCTAAAACAATCTCAATTCTAACACTTCCAATATCAACATCCACTTAACTTATAAACATATCACAAACACACCTAATCATATCATCCATAACAATACATCAACCCCAAACACAACTTCAAAAGAACAAAGGAAATCAAGAGAAAGAACTTACCAAAATTGATGAATTTCACAAATCTCCAATTTAATCCTTTGATTCTTCCTTCAATTTGAGCTTAGAACTTCAAACACCTCTTTTGCTCTCTTGTTTTCTTTTGTCTTTGGAAGAGCCGGCCACTACAATGAAGAAGAAGAGAAAATGATGAAGAAACAAAGTCAACTTCTCCTTAAATCTCCACCAAGTGATTTTAACAATACAATTACCAAAACACCCTTTAACCAAATGTTTTGATTTTCTTAAAAACACTTGCCCTTTTAAGTCATTTCACAAATCTCAAATAAAAATATCTTCTTCCCTTGACTCTCCATTTGACCAACTTATATGTTATATATATAACAATATACACAACATATACATTCTCTTAACGCACTCATTTCCTTTGCAAAAACATATATACATTTAATTCCAATCAAACAACAATTATATTCAAAACTTCTAGGGCATACATTGGGATATTAAATCTCCTCCAGAATTATTCAGTTAATCATGGCTAATTTATCTGCAACTCACCTTTCTATTTTGGTTAATGGAGTAAGCTATGGCTTTTTTAAACCTAAGAGGGGTGTTAAGCAGGGAGATCCTCTATCGCCATTTTTATTCATCCTTGCTTCTGAAGCTTTTTCTCGTGGTCTTAATTCTCTTATTAATCAGAATTCTATTGCTGCTTATAAGCTCAACAAGAATTGTCCTGTTGTTTCTCATTTGGCTTTTGCAGATGATTTGCTTGTCTTCATTAATGGTGATGTCAAGTCCATTAAGCATTTCAGAAAATTTTTGCTTGCTTATCAAGTTGCTTCGGGTCAGCTTATCTGTAACGACCCTCCCCGACCAGGTCGGCTGCCCGGCCTTTTCACCACCTGGGCACGGAGTCCGCAGGAGGCAAGCGATCGCTACAGTACTGGACAGCCCACGCGGCCCACCCAGCAGGATTTGTTAATTTGGCCCCAAGGGGTCGCCTCCCTGGATCGAACCCCTGACCTCCCACTTAAGAGAGCCAGCGAGAACCATCCAGTACCATTTTTATATATATGTATATATCATGTATATTTTATGTATACATCAAGTATACAATATGTATATATCTTGTATATATTATGTGTATATCTTATATTTTTCTCTTCCAACATACCTAATTAATTTCCATATTAATTATTCTAATGTATACCAAAAATACGAATGTTATAGCATAGGTCGAGTGCCTTAAGATTATGGCATGGGCTATAAGTGGTGCCTAGTGAAAATGTGTGTCCAAGTCTCATCCTAACCAACAAAAGGTCTATAAATTGGTGATGTTAAGAAAAACAAGTTAGGATTTAATCAATAATATGTCGTGATGATGGTATTCCAATATGTTTTTGTATTTTTTTTTAAATAACAAGCACTAAGTTGTTCTTTCTTTCTTTCATTGTCCTTTAATTTTAGAGTGGAAAGATTGAACTTGCTTGTGTGTATGTGAAAGTAGGTGGATACTTTATTGTACTTGCCTTATGTGCAAGTTTTTCTTTTTGTTATTTATTTACTAAAACTACTTTGTTTATAGCTCGGAAGAATATTTTAATTCGTGATTTATATAATTTCTAATAGGAAAGGAAGATTGTTGGATTAGGATTTAAAAATATGATAAGACAATAAAAAACGTTTAAAGAAAGATATGAAAGAAAAAGTTTGCTCCATAGTGTCAAATGTGTAAATCTATCAAGCAGTTATATAACTAAATTGTAAGGATTAGAATCTTTGTTTTGAATTTGGTTGAGGCCATCTGCAACAAGATAAAATAAATATTAATTATGCATAATAAGGTGATTAAAATTAAGGATGTGCTGACAATAAAAAACGGATTTGATGTTGTGCTATCATTTTCTGAAATTTGATTTTTAACTTTTACATAGGAAATTGATTGTGATTTTTTTTAACAATGGAGCAAGCCATCTTTTATTGATATATTATACCAATTTGTGGGTAATTAGTTTAGCATGTTAAGCTTTGGCTAGTTATAAATAGTGATAGTAGTGGGTTGGATCTTGTTGTCCCAAGATGGCAACCAAGAGAGGGGGTGAATTAGTTATTTGAAGAAAGTGATAGCAAATTAATAATTTAAAACAAGTTGAAGCAAGAGAAGAGCATAGAAGAATGAACATAAAGAATTTATAATGGTTTAGATTACCTCAATCATACATCCACTTCCTTCATAAACTTGTTAAGGTTCTACTAACCTTGAGTTTTTTACAAGCTCAACTCTAACTTTGTGTTTTCACAAGCTCACGCCCAACTTTTACAATGGTTTGAGTATTATCCTCATAACCCAACAAGAGTTTTTCCATGCTTACTATAAAATCTAAGTGTTTCAAAGCTCACACTCAAATTTAGAATGGTGTTTAATGCTCACACCCAACACTCAATAAATATAAATAGGAATTTTGATGTAAGGAAATAAAAAATATGTTAAACTTGGATATTACAATCACAATCATACTGAAAAAATGAAGTTTCTTAGGGTATTTATTGCCTTCAAGCCTTCAACTAGCCGTTTGAGGTGGGTGTCAACATGTTTGATTCTTGTCTCCCACTTTGCTTATAGTCTAGAGTAAATTCATGGTCAGACTAGCAAAGGTCTGGTCGCACTTCTCTAAGGCCGAACGGACTTTTTGAGGTACAATCATAATATTTAAACTTCTGACGGGCCCTCCTCTAACAGTTGGTCCAGGTGGCATCCACTAATTGAGTGGAAGTGTAACAGCTTTAGATTTGAATAGTTTTCAAAAGGTCCGGTCGGGACTACATCTGGTCTGATCAGAATTTGAGTGGTATGCACAAATTCTAGGAGTACTCTTGGCCATGAACCTTACTGGACATTTGTGAATAATTTTCTGTTACAATGGTTCGGTCAAAATTTACTTAGGTCTGGTCAGACTTTTCATAGTACTCTGAAAAAATGGGAGTACCCTTGGTCGTGAACCTTACTAGGTGAATTTGCCAATTTTTCCTTCAAAGGTGCGATTGGACTTGGGCATTGTCCGAGCGGACTTCATGTGGTATGGTGAGATCTTGTATAAATTTCTTGTTTCAACTGACCTTGAGTCTGATTGGGCTAATCAATGGTCCGATCAGGCTATTTGAATTTTCTCCAAAAATTAAGTTCCTGCAAAGTGTAACTTAGTGAAAATATTAGTTTTATTCAATTTGATTGCTTAAGATAAAAAATAAAGTAGTTTGGCTAATAGATCGGATTTCTAAAAATCTTTACTCTACCCGATAAATGAAATGGCATACTCTATTCATCATCTGATCCACCTCGAGTCAAATCAAATTAGGTATAAGTAATACCACTATCATATATTGGTTAAAATGGGTATGGTCGGGTCATAAATTAGGTAAGATCATAAAATACATATAAAAATCAAATATAAAAAAGGCCTAATACATTTGCAGCCTCATGTACTTATCTATTTTGGTCACATTGCCCCTTGTATTTATGTTATAATATCCCAAATGATACCCTAAAATTTTGGAAATGTTAATTGTTGAAATGGAATTAAATAATTTTAAAGTGTATATATGATTAAGTGGAATGAAAGGAAAAGGGAAGTGTGTATATGTTGTATATATGAAGATATATACAACATATACAAGTCAACATTTTAATAATAAGGTCAAAAGATATTTGAATTAATTATATATTAAATGTGAGTGGAAGATGATTTTTGTTTATATTATAATAATTTAATTGCTTGGTGGAAATTAAAGAGGGTAATCTTGTGGTTAAGAGAGGTGGTTTGCTTTGACTTGAGGATAACTATCTTCATCTTCTTCTTTTTTCTTCAAGAGTCGTCCATCACCATTAGCAAATGGAAGAGAGGTGTTGTTTCTTCCTAACTCAAGCAATTGAAGGATTTCAAGAGATCAAGTTGGAGTTTTAAGTATTTTCTTCACTTTTGGTAAGTTTCCAACTTGTTCTTTGTTTTCTTTTGAGTTTATGTTTATGAGTATGGTGGATGGTTGGTGTAGTTGTGTGTATGGTTGATTTTGCTGTGTTTGAGGATGTTTTGTCTTGTTAATTTTGATTTTGGATTTGGATTGAAGAGAAAATGGTTAAGTTTGGTAAAGAAAACAAGAGTTGTGGATTGTGTAAGATTGAGTTGTGGGTGGTGTGACTTTGAGTTGTGAAACATGGTTATGATTGTGTTGTGATGTATGTAATTGAGTTGTTTTGATGTTTATGCAAGTTTATTATGGTATATTGATGGATTTGGTTGAGTTTGTGTGGTGATAATAAGGTTATTGAAAGATGATAGTTGGATGTGGTATTTTTGGTGTCAATTTTAGGTTTTTAGCCTAACACGCCCAGTAACACGGCCATGTCTTTGGATGTGTCGTTGGTTCTATTTTCGTTGGTAAGTATAGAGTTATTTTATGTGGTGTATGTATATTGGGTGTAGGGGTGTTACATATGCCTTTGCTATTTTGCCCTCTATACTTACCTATTTCATACTAACAGATATTTGCATATATAGATATTAGTCACTATGCTCCTTTTACTTGTCTATTTCATACTTAATAGATACACAAACAAAGATTATGCTACATGTTTATTGTAAGTGTCTATTTGATACAAAATATACTAATATAAGAGGCAAAGTGACTAATATATATTTATATAAGTGTATTTATAAAAAAAATAGAAAAGAATAAGAGGCAAAGTGGCAAATGTATAGATATAGGGGGCAAAGTTACCAAAATGGACAAGTACATAGAGGTTACAAATTTATTTTGCCTAAAAAAACATATGAATAATATAATTATAGTAGTCAATTCTCTTCACTAGAAAAAAAATATTAATATCAAATGTGTCCTTATTAACATAAATATCTCTTAAAATATAAGCAATATCATCATCAAAATATTAACATAATCCATTGAATAAATTAAATTAATTAAATTAATTGATAAATCTCATTAATTAAATGTGTCTTATTTCTTACTACAAAAAAAATGAGGATTTAGTGACGATTAGAAAAGGTATTGAAACCGTCCGTTAAATACTTCTTTCGACGGTTTTAAAATTGCCTCTAATAAAGGGGTCGCTAGGTTAAATAGCAATTGTTTTGAACAACCACCGACATAACCATGGCAAAATAATATTTGGTGATGGTTTTTCCTCCGTCGCTAGATTTCACTTGCTTTAACCGTCACTATTATAAATTTAATTTTTATAAAGTAAACTTTATGATAGTATAAACCATCATTATATTTTTTTTCTAAAAATTAATGTTTTATATCAATAGCAAAAAATAAATTTTTTTTTGTGACGATTTTTATCCGTCGTAAATTTATTATATCCATTTGATAGATATACTTTTGCGTCAGTTTAAAATTTTATTTATTTGTTTAAATGAATAAAATTAATCTAAAACACAAAAATCAATAGTTAATACAATACGTTTTTACCAAATAAAAGAAATACCCTTTTAACAACCATAAAATTAAACGCAAATTACTAATCAAATACATTTTAAATGTAACACTGTTATATTTTATATACGTACTATACATACCTCTGCATATGTAAAATACATCTACAAAATACCATAGTGTCATAGTTCCAATGATTTCAAAATTTCCATAATTATAAGAAAGTATTTAAATCCTTAAAAATATACGTCAATGGCTAAATCAATATAAATATAATGTAATTTAAGCACCAAAAATACAAATTTTAAAGAAAAGTCTCTAAGATAAATTTGCTAGAGTTTTACCTGTAACTTTGATAAATTCCAAAAAAATGAGTACACACAACATGCATAAAAATTTAACACTTCCAAAATATTAATAATTTTAACCAATCTCCAACCTCATGACTTCATTAATATACATTTAAATTTCAACACTTTAAACTTTATTTATTAAAATTAAAAAGTGATATAAATATATACATACTACTATCTCAAATTTTTATAAACCAATACAAGTATTATGAGTTAATTTACATAAACAAAAATGCTTAAACCATAATTATATATGTATGCAAAAGGCACACTTGGTCTTACGGTACTCTAGATCATCAAGTATCTACTATAATCTGGATTCTTCTGATCAGCAACTCTTTTACCTGCACAATTCACACAATCGCACTAAGCTCAAAAGTTTAGTGGTACATATTTAAAAATAACAATAAATATTATACACACATTTATTCTTCTTTTTCTCAAATTATGGCTTCACAATAATTATTTATAACACCTTTGTTAATTTTTATTCCATACATCGTGTATAAATATATCACCAAATTCTAGAAGATAAGTACACTCTCATACCTATTGGCTCATTTTACTATATAATTAGCTTGTCTAGTACACACATTATTCATCATGAAATCATTAGATTGTCTCACATACTTTATCTTATCACAACGAATTTATCATATATCATTATTCACAACACAACACATATATACACATAAACATATCACAAACATGCATATTGGGCTCAATAACCTTATATAGTATTCCAATTCCATAGATATTATTATTATCTATCACGACAACGGGGATCTAAGTGTCGTATTCGTCCCCTGATGACACATTTGTGTCTAGCTCAAAAGGCAAATAAAAGTAATGCACAGCGTCTAGCCCCGAAAGCAAGTAATAGTGATGTCTAGCATCTAGCTCGAAGGCAAACCATATCATAAGTGACGCCCGCGGCTAGCCCGAAGGCAAATCATATCATAGCACCCAAATAATTCTCTGCAACAAGATACTATACGAGGCAAACACACATTTCACATACATTATTACTTTAGCATATCCAATTCCTTAATTATTTATTTTCCAACACTTTTTCATCACTTTTTTTAATTGCCACATTTTATACCCATTTTTCATTTCCAAGTGATCATATTGTGCTATGATCACCTTCATATCACATGTCACATTTTCCATCATATTATCATAATTTTCATCACACTACACAATTATGGCTCACATTCACAATGTGACCTATTTCCACATATCATCTTCATGCTCACATTTCATTTGTCAATTTCTTATTAAGTCATAATCAATTACTTCATTGTATAGTCTCTTTTGCAAATTTAATCACATTTTACCATTTTCCATATTTCTCATTCATATTATTAATTTCTTTTTTTATATTTCTTCACCTTAGATATTTTTCACAATTTTTCTTCACCTTAGATATTTTTCACAATTTTTCTTCACATTACTTATCATATTAATCGTTTCTCACACTTTTCAATCACTTTTAGTACTATCCACAATGTAGACATTATATACATAACCATGTCCAATCCAACTATGAAAGTGACATAACATATTCTCAAATTTACAATGTGTTATGCCAACTGCAATATCATTTAAACAATAATTATTATAAACTTGTACTAATCTTCACCCAATGTAACTTTCAAACTAAGCTCACCCTTTATTCTTCACTTTTCCTCAAGTGTCCTTCACCACTTGATATGGACAAAATCAATCTACTAAATACCTAACCACATTTTGAATTTAAATTCTTCATCAGCATCATATTTTTATACACTTTAACTATTAAAACTCATTTTATTACATTCCTACAAAATTTCAAGTTTTTGCCTTAATCTTCTTTAATTCTGGAAATCCATTCTAACTAATTTCAAATTGCATTTTAAGTTCCTTTCTACCATTAAAACCATATTGTAACATAATTTAAATAATTTAATCCAATTAATATCAATTCTTTAACAAATTTCTTTCAAAACCCTAACTACCTCATTAACCCATTCAAACTTTCACTCAACCTAAAAAAATCAACCATTCAACTATAAAATCATTGTCTCCTAATTAAATTAACATCATTCATACACATTTAAATAATTATCTCATCCTCTATCAAGAACCCCATTTTTGCATATTTAAATATTCCAATAAAACTTCAAAATTTTAATAGAATACTTACTAGTTTGTTGGAAAACTACAAAAATTCACTTCAATCCTTTGAAATCCTTGAAAAATTTGGTGTTGGTGATGATGGAAGCTCATCACCTCTCACTTCAATGGTGGACATTTTCTTAGAGGAAAAAGATGATAAATTTGGTTTATTTTTTCCTTCTTCATTTTCTAACTACTTATATTTATTTATTTATTTATTTTAAAAGTTCTAATTTCCTTCCTCCACTCAAAATTAATTTCTTTTTGAATTATTTAATTATTTATTTATTTAAGAAAAAATCTATTTTTCCTCTTCCATTCATAATTAATTTAATATTTAATAAATATTAAAATTCTCCCATCATCTTTTACTATCCAAAAATAATTTTAATTTTAATTTATTTTATTCATTTTGATTTATTATTTTATTATTATTATTTTTAACATTTACTATTTACTATTTGACTTTTACTATTTAATTTTTATCTTTTATGAAAGGGTATATATAGTGTACATGTAATATATATGTAACATATATGTAATGTGTATTTCATGTATACATCAACTATATATTATGGGTATATCATATATATATTATGTATATCATATATTTCTCTCATTCAACATACTATTATCCTCCAAATTAATTATTTAGCAATATCTAAAATTCTCGGGTATTATAATTCTCTCTCTCTTAAATAATTTCGTCTTCAAAATTACTAACTATAGTAAACTAAACCATCCAAAATAACACAACTTCAAACTTTTCATAAAACTAACTTTTGCCTGAACTATAAAATGTCTACTCTCCCCTTTTATGGATATCCTTAATCATCTTTTTCTTTTTTCATTTTTCATTTATTATTATTTTTTTAGACCTTATTATTTATTCATCATTCACCTGTCCATACCTTTAATGATTAATAAATATCACATCTTACTCTAAAAACTTAAAATTTATATCAACAGTAAATACAACTGGTTCACTTATATATAAAATAAGCATATCTAAAATATAGTATCAAGTAAAGAGTTTTATGTTATCATTCACACTCGTCACATTGTAATTCCTTTGAATCACATAAATTCTTTGTGGAATTATATTCTCTTCATGTCTATGCATTAATACAGACTTGTCTTTCTGATTTAAATAATTTTATAACCTTTAAATTAATGATTATCAACCTAAATTTCAGAATTCAGTACCACTTACTTGAATCACTTTTAAAATATACACTTGATTATTTATTTCTTATCTATATTCACAAATAGATGCTTGTAATACTGCATAATAATAACCACGATCACCAAACAATTTCCACCAAAACTTTGTTATTCCCTTCCAAACAATTTCCACCAAAATTTATTATTCCCTTTAAACATACTATCCAGTCTCTTTATGCACTTAACTTAATCCTTAACTTTATTTTTTCCTCATTATTAATAATAACACAATATACTATGATATCATTATTAATAATAACACAATATACTATGATATAGTCTTCTCTAAGTTTTCTTTACAAATAATAGCTTCCTTCTCTTTAAGCATTACAATTAATATGATTTAAATTACCTCACATTTCTATATATATATATGACCAATTATTTAAAATCATCAAATGACATTACTGTTAGGTGTATATTAGGTATACAATCTGTATATTTAGACTTCATTAACAGTCATTTACTCATACCGTTTATTTGTTTTCTTTATTTTTCTTTTACTAGCTTTTCATTCACTCTCTTATCACCATTCACACGGTTAGTGATCACTCATTTAATCTCTTACTCTCTTTTAATTTCTCCAAATATATCATATTAGTTTACTAATCATGTACAAGTAATATTTGTTTATTCTTTTAATATATACGTACTTAAATGTTCAAATACATTTATTGAGTATCTCATCAAGTCTTTGCCTTTATCTAGATTTTTTTCCATTCAATAAGTTATTTTTTCATCAATTTTCCCTTAGTAAACCACATTATATACTAGATTCAATCTCTAAATATATTTCCCTTTAACTCCAATAATAATCCAACATATTAATTTTGATTCTCATTGTTTAGATCATTTATGATTGTATTTTTAGAGTAATATTATGAGTTTTTAATTAATGTTTCATTTGATTTTTGTTTAAAGTTTGTTTGAAGTGTTGGTTTTAGGTTAAAGTGCAAAAACTCCCTTGGATGATCAAAACAATGTTGGAAAAGCATTAATCAAGTAAGACATGGCCAAGCCAAAGCAAGCTTGGTCGTGTCCCTCAAAGAAAATAAAGCAGAGACCGACACACCCAAGAGACACAGCCAAGCCACTGGCCGTGTCTCACCTAAGGAACAAAACAAAGAAAGAAAAGAAAAGAAGGCAGAACTTAACACTGGCAAGTGACATGGCCAAGCCACTGGCCGTGTCACATGACACGGCTAGGAGCTTGGCCATGTCCCATCTTAAGCCAAATAACAAAGGAGCAAGAAGCATGGTCGTGTCTCACCAATTGGACCAAGCAAGGAAGGAGCAAATTGAAAGAAGTAGAAGAGGATACACTCATGAGACACGGCTAAGCCACTGGCCATGTCACCTACAAGAAAAGAAGGAAAGAAATGGCAGCAAGTGACACGGCCAGCAAGCTTAGACGTGTCCTAAGCAAAGTGAGAGACACGGCCAGAAGCTTGGCCGTGTAACCCTTGGTCAACTTTGAAAATTTTTAATTATTTGCACAAAGTGGAGGATAAGTGGGGACAAAGGTCTTATTTTTGCCAAAAAGAAATATTAAACAAAGAAAAGAGTGGGAGACAAGAGAGAGTGGTATAAGTTGGAAGGCATGGGTTGAGTTTTGAATGAATTTAAAAAGAGAAGGAAAGGAAAGAAGAGACGCACGTTGGACAGGAGAGTAGACCTCTCTTCTTGGTTCTTCATCTTGTTCTTGGTCTTGAGAGAGACCAAGAACACCACCTCCATTTCTATCTTCTCCATCTTCCATCCACAAGATCCTTGGTTCTTTGGGATAAATTGGGTTACACAAGCTCTTGCAGATTAGGGTTTTGAAGAAAGCTTCATTGAAGGTTTGGTGACTTGAGAAAGCTCCATTCCATCTTTCAAAGGAGAATCACCATTGAAGAGGGCTTGAGTTCTTCATCAACATCAAGGTGGAGCTAGGAGGAAGACTAGCAGTCCTACTCATGGCATCTACAAGGGGTTTTTCTATTCTCTCTTTTAATTCATTTCTAGATTGTTGTTGTTTTATTAAGTGAATTAATATTTCAATGGACAATTATGATTTGATTTGTATTGAGATGAATATTTATTTTAATTTGATAATGTCGAGCTAAATTACCCATGCCTAGGGTTTGTAGTAGATTTAATTGAATGCATTGATTTGATATTTCCATTGATGTACCTTGTTGATGGTTGATTGTATTGTATTGAATGTTAGGTTGATAGATTAGCTACCTATTAATCTTTTAATATTGGATGACGGACGGAGAGGTGAAATTCGATATCAGAACTATATAATCAACCACCCTATGAATGAATTAGAAATATAAGTTCTAGGGTTTTATTAATTTACAAATGTAAAATAATTGGTTATTGTTAATTCATGAATGTGAAAACTAATGAATTGGTAATTGACTAATTAAACTTAAGGAACAAATTAATTTATAAGGTTATGTTAATGGATAATTTAAGAGTTAAGCGTTGATTGAATTGACCTACAACCCTAGGCACCTTTCCTAGAATTGTATTGATCTTGTACAACCATCACATTCATTACTTTTAGTTTTAATTGTTTTAAAACCGCGACTCAAACATCAAACTCTTGCATTTAAATTAATTGCTTTAATCAAATTATTACGAACAACACCTTCCTTGTGAGATGACCTTGGGGCGATCACCTTTGCTACAATAGCCTCGTATACTTGCGAGTGCCGCTTGTAGTAGCACTTAATTCGAGCGCAACACTCATCATGTCCTCTCTATGTATAATCATTTCTTCCTTTTAATTCTAAAAATCAATTTATTTTAACTATTCAAATACCTTCATATATAATTTCAAATTAATTTAAGTCGTCATATGGCGTTGCCATTAGGTATACAATAAGTATATAGTATGTATATATATACATACCCACTATTTTCAATATTTAACTCCCATCATTTTGTTATTTTTTCTCTTCTCCTCTTTAATTTCTTTATTTTCTTTTCCAAACTATTTGAAGTCTAATAATTTGTCATTCTATTAATTTTCTTACTTTGATTCTTAAATTATCTATTTTCCAAAAATATTATAATATTTACTAATCACCTGCACTATACTCTAATTATATGCTCATTTCTATTTCTTAATTATATTTGCCAACAATTTTCTCCAAATTTCACCAACCAATAAAATAATCTTTTCTCAATACCTTATAAACAAACTTCCATTAGCTACTTATATTTTCTATGCTTTAATTAATGATTCACTGTAAATTCATTCATTTGAACCAAGAAAATAATATCTTGAACTCCAAAATAACAATTAAATTTAATATAAATTTCCATAAACAAATCAATCAAATAATATTTTAAATATAAATATTAACTTCAATTAAATTTATTATTAAACTTTTCTTCTTTGACATTGATTTCTTATTACCAATCTTCTTCATTTACAACTTCATTTTTTTCATTTTTTTCCTCTTTCCCTCACAACTCCAAATAAACACATCTCAACCATATAATTTTATAAATCCCAATACCATTAATGTAATATCCCAAATGATATCCTAAATTTTGGAATGTTGATTGTTGAAATTGGATTAAATGATTTTAAGTGTATATGTGATAAAGATAAGATAATAAGAAGATGTGTATATGCTTTGTATATGAAGAGATATACATTATATACAAGTCAATGGGTTTTATAAGTCAAAAGAGATATTTTGATTAATTAAATGGATTTATTTAAGTTAGTGGAAGATGATGTATTGGGTTATTATTATATTATTGTAATGTATGGTGGAGATTGATTTGGGAAAAAGAGGTTTGGTTACAAGGGAAGAGTGTGTGAGGTTGACTTTCTTTCATCTTCATCTTCTTCTTTCTTCTCTTTGGCCGGCCACCATTATCAACCAAAGGAGAAGGGATTTTCTTACTTCCAAACTCAAGAGATTGAAGGATTTCAAGAGATCAAGTTGAAGTTTTAAAGATTTTCTTCACTTTTGGTAAGTTTCCAACTTGTTTCTTTATTTTTCTTTTGAATTTGAGTTTGTGGGTTTGTTGGAATGTTTGTTGTAGATGTGTTTATGGTTGATTTGGTATGGTTGAGGTCATTTTGTTTTGTTAACTTTGATTTTGAGGTTGGATTCAAGAGAAAAGGGTTAAGTTTGGTGAAAGAGACAAGTGTTGTGGATTGTGTAAGTTTGAGTTGTGAGATATGGTTGTGATTGTGTTTTGATGTTGGTAATTGAGTTGTTTTTATTTGTACTCAAGTATTATATGGTATTTTGATGGTTTTAGTTGAGTTTTTTTGGTGTTGATAAGGTTTTGGAAGGTGTTTGTTGGATGTGGCGTTTTGGTGTCGATTTCAGGGTTTTGGCCTGACACGCCCATTAACACAGCCATGTCTTTAGGCATGTCATTGGTTCTATTTTTTGGGTTGTTGACACGAGCAGTGACACGCCCATGTCACTGAGCGTGTCATAGCTTCTGTGTTGGAGGAGAATTGACACGTGCAGTATCATGCCCATGTCACTGAGCGTGTCAAAGCTTCTGTATTGTGGGTTTAGGGCATGATCAGGGACACGCCATGTTGTTGAACTTGTCAAGTGTAGAGTTTGCCCTAGATAGTTCTCTTCCTTATTTTCTTATGTGTATCACTAAGTGAGTGTGTATGATCACCTTTAGATTAGGTTTTGAAGAGATTTGAGCTACCTTAATTCAAGTCTTGAGAGTTATCTTGGAAAAGGAGTTGATAGAGTGGTGTTGTTGCTTTTATAGGTAAGTAAAAACTTTGAATGATTGCATACATTTACATGACATTGAGCCTTAACACATTTAGTTGAGAAATGTGTTAAGTTACTTGATACATCGTTGATGAATGAATTATATGGTATGATATGTATAATGTGAATTATGTTGTTGTATCAAAGCAATTGAGTAATGTGTTAGAAATGAAAGGGAATGTGGAAAATGTGATATGATATATGAAAACATAATGTAACTAATCGATATTAAGATAAAATAAAAGAATGAGAAAAGATGATATACTAAGGCAAATGAGCCTAATTTGATTATGAGAAATGAAATGAGAAATGAATTATGAAAGTATTCGACAATGAGATAAATGAATAAGTTGTGTGCCTAGTATGTTATTCAATTTTCAGAGTTCTAGGTTTGACGGCATGCCTATGAATTGCTGAGCAGGTGAAAAGACCAGGTCGTAAGCTGAGCCCAGTTGATAAATGTGATGTTTTTGGGGTGAAAAGATCAGGTTGTAAACCTCAAAAATTGTAACAGTCTAACCGGGTTGAGGACCAAGATACTGGGGCCCAATGGACTAGCCGAGTTGAGGTCCAAGAGACTGGGTCTATTACATTATCCATATATATATATTGCCTACGGGGCTAGACACAAGGTGTCAATATATACCAAAGTAGTAACTTTAAACTTTGAATAGCATATTAGTTTCGTTTTGGTCCCATGCTTGTCTTTGCTTTAATGTGAATTATGAAATGTGATGCGAATGATTAATATGTTGAGTTGTAATGTAATGAGTTGATATATTCATATGCATTGTGCATTAGCATCGCATTGATCTATATTGAATCAAAGTTTGTACCACTAAGCTTTCTGCTTAGCCGATTGTGGTTCATCGCGTAGGTGACAAGGTGGATCCGGTTGTGCTGGAGAGCTCATCTAGACCGAGTAGAGTCTAGGCTTGAGTTTGTGAGAGCAGTGTTGAGTTGTGGACATCAAGATTAGAGATGAACTGCCAGCATGTATAAACTTCATATTTTTGCACTTATTGATTTTGATGTAAACATATGTATTTTCCGCTGCTTATTAAACAAATGTTTTGGATAAACTTTTGGGTGCTAATGTTATATAAATATGTATTTTTAATAAGGAATGTTTTATCTATTACTATTTATAATATAGGTTAAATATTTTAAGTTTACTCGGATTGACTTATGATGATTATATGTTAAAGATTAAAGTTTGGTTTGTTTAAAATGAACTGTGACATTCCTGTATTCGGTATACGTACATCGCATGTTGTATGGGTGTATGTGGTATGCATATATGGGGTATGGGGGTGTTACAATTAATTTTTAAACACCACTCATTTAAACCAAATTCATCATAAGTACTTCAGATAATCATTTATCTCAATGTGCATTTTATATCTATAAAGAAATAATTCTCATTCCAATATTCCAAATAATTTTTTTTTCTTTTTTTTAACCAAGTCATCCAATATACTTCAAGTAACCATTTAATATCATTAACACAATTCTCTTCAAGAGCAATTAATTTACTATTGTAATAACTTCAAGTTTCATTCAAAAGCAATTAATTTACCATTAGAATATATGGGTTAGTGATTAATGAAAAGTTGAAAAGTGAGATTGGTTAATTTTTAGATATAGTAATTTAACTCAGAAAAATCTAAAATTTGAAATATAATTCATATTCTGTTTCTTTAATAATTTTTCTAGCAATACCTATTTACACATTTTTTTCATGTATCAAACTTCAATAAAATTTTATGAAATTTTAACAATATGTCCTAGAAATATACTTTATCTTGTATATAAAGTTTCAGATTTTTTTGGGTTTGTTTGCTATATTTTTTAAATACATCTCTCAACTTCTACAAATTTTAGATTGCTGAAATTGCTCCGACAGTTTGTGATTTATTTTTTTAAATAGTAAATTATCTTTAAAAATTATGAAATTACACACAAATATGGAAAATCTTTCAATTAAAATTTTAAGCTCATTTAACATCTCTTGATCAATCTAAAAATTCAAACAAAATCACTTTGTAGCATATAAGCAGAATTTTCAACATCCATCATACTCATCTCTCAAGTTTTTTATTTCATATTTTAAATCATTTCCTTAATTTCACTTATTTATCAATTAAATCAGATATAAATTTTAATTTTCAAGTGAATGTTCCAAAAATCCTTAATCTAAAAACTCTAGAAAAATGCTTCCATTGTGCCACTATGATCTACACGTCTCAGATACCATCTCAACTTATATCTAAAATATCAAACAAATATTGCCACATTAGAGACCAACTTAAGTGCCAAGCATATGCATTTATTAAAATATTAATCACATTTTAAAATTCTCCTTTCCCATTTTCAAAACTCACCTAGGTCGAGAATTTCAAACCTAGGCTCTGATACCAAAATAAATATAATACCCTTATATCCTATATACATATTATACATACCTCTTCATATGTAAAATACATATATAGAATACCAAAGTGTCACAATTTCAATCATTTCAAAATTTCCATAATTATAAGAAGATATTTAAATCTTTAAAAATATACATCAATAGTTAAATCAATATAAATATAATGTAATTTAAAAAGTTTATGGGATAAATTCGCCAGAGTTTTATATATAATTTTAATAAATCCCAAAATAATGAACACACACAACTTGCATAAAAATTTAACACTTCCAAAACATTAATAATTTTAACCATTCTCCAACCTTATCACTTCATTAATATGCATTTAAATTTCAACACTTTAAACTTTATTTATTAAAATTAAATACTGAAGTAAATATATACACACTACCATCTCAAATTTTTATAAACCAACACAAGTATTATGGGTTAATTTACATAAAGCAAGATATTTAACCCATAATTATACATGTATGCAAATAGCACAGTTGGTCTTGTGGCACTCTAGATCATCAAGTATTTGCTACAATTTGAATTTCTCTAATCAGTAACTCTCTTACCTGCACAATTTACACAACCGTGCTAAGCTCGAAGGCTTAGTGGTACATATTTAAAAATAACAATAAATATTATACTCACATTTATTCTTCTTTTTCTCAAATTATGGCTTTACAATATTTGTTTATAATACCTTTGTTAATTTTTATTCCATACATCATGTATAAATATATCCCAAAATTCTAGAAGATAAGTACACTCTCATACTTATTGGCTCATTTTCCTATATAATTACCAAGTCTAGTACACACATTATTCATCATGAAATTATTAGATTGTCTCGCATACCTTATCTTATCACAACAAATTTATCATATACTATTACTCACAGCACAACCCATATATACACATAAACATATCACAAATATACACATTGGGCTCAAATAACCTCATATAGTATTTTGATTCCAGAGATATTATTATGGTCTATCATGATACTGAGAATCTAAATGTCATATTCATCCCCTGATGACACATTTATTTCTAGCCCCAAAGACAAATAATAGTAACACCCAACATCTAGCCCGAAGGCAAGTAATAGTGATGTCCAAAAGCTAGTCCGAAGGCAAACCATATCATAAGTGATGTCCAACATCTAGCTCGAAGACAAATCGTGTCATAGCACCAAAATAATTCTCTGGAATACGATATTATGCAAGGCAAACACACTTTTCAGATAAATTATTACTTTAGCATATCCAATTCCTTCATTATTTATTTTTCAATATTTTTTCATCACTTTTCTTAATTGCCACATTTCATAACCATTTTTCATTTCCAAGTGATCATATTGTGCTATGATCACTTTCATATCATGTCACATCCGTAATTTTGGAGATATAAAATTTTCTATATACTCAATATATATATATATATATATATATCTTGCGTATATATAACATATACATATGGTATATTAATTGTATATGTTGAATTCATACATTAAATACTTAATATATTTAATACACATATAAGATACATTTGATGTGTATATAAGATACACAATACTTATCTCAAATTTTTTTAAAAGCTCTAATTTTTAGAAATTTAATAAAATAAATTATAATTTAAATGGATAAATTAAAATAATAGTTTTAAATGAAAACTGAAGGGATTTTAAAAGAAAAAATGGAATATATATGTGATATATATATATAAAATATATACAACATATAAAAGTTAATACTTTTTAAAAGAAAAGTCAAAGTAAAAGGGTATTTTGGTAATTAAATCTTAGAAATTTAAAATTAATAAAATAATTCAAAAATAAATAATTTTGGATGGAAGATAATATTTTGGAATTTTAATTAATTAATTAATTAAAATATATTAAAATAATAATATATATAAGGCTGAAAATGTGAGTGGGAGGAAAGAGAAAATTATTATTTTTTTCATCTTCTTCTTCTTCTTTCCTTCAAGGCCGACTTTCATGGCTTTAAGAGAGGATTTTCCTTCTTCCAAGAAACTATAATTGAAGAGATTTCAAGGATTTAAGTGAAGTTTTAGAAGATTCTTCATAAAATGGTAAGCTTCTTTACCAATTTTGCCTATTCTATGGAAAAGTGTGTTATGTGAATTTTTGGATTTCATAGTAGCATGATTTAATTGCTTAATTGGATATGAATGAAGATGTTTTGATTGGTTACTAATGATTTTAAGGTTCGATTTAAGAAATGGTTGAATTTAAGTTGAGTTTAGTGAAGAGAGAGAATTTAGGGTTATGTAACATTTGAGTTTTTGAAATCATGAGTTTTAACTGTACAAATTGGTTCCAAATGTGTTATTTTGATGCATAAAAAAGGATTTTAAAATCAAATGATGGATTTAGTTAAGTTTGGATAGAGTTTGAAGATTGTAGTATTGATTTAGGGTTTTGGAAAAGTGAATTTTCAAAGAATGATTAATTGTTTGATTTTAATACTTAAATCATGTTATTTAATGATATAAGTGGTGAAAATAATATTGAAATGATAATTGGATTGAGTTGGAATGGAGATCCTTCAATGGTGAAGGTTATGCCATTTTAGGGTTTTGAACATAAGCATGTGGTTAATTAATGTAATTGGTTTAAAAATGTTAAAATATGTTTGTAATGATATAAATAAACTCAAAACACTAATTTAACTGGTTAATATGGATTTGCTAAGTTAAAGTAAGGAAAGACTTAATTTTTGAAATTTTGTAGGATTGTTGTTAAATTAAGGTTTGATGTTGAGAATGCCTTAGAATGTGATATTAAATGATTATGTACGATCACATTTGGTATATGCATTGAGGGAGGTTGATTTGCTTCATCCAAGTGGTGAAGGGCAAGTTGGAAGGATAGGATTGGAGGTTTTGTTAAGCTTGCTTTGGGTTGCTAGTGGATGTATGTACAAACTTTGAATATATTGTTTATATTTGCATGACATTTGGGCTTAACACATTTTGGTTGGAAAATGAGTTAAGTTACTTGGTTCATTGATTGAGTATGAATAATATGCTATGACATTTGTAATGTCATATATATGTTAAATGAATTGTGAAAAGCCATTGATAATGGCTAAATTGTATAGAATGTGAAATATGTATATTATGTGAAAATACCCAAAGTAATTGGGTAATGTGTTGTGAATGCAAAAGTGAGATATGTGGAATAATGAAATGAATTGATATTGATAAAAATGGGAAAAATGATAAAAGTGAGAAAAATGAGAAAGATGTGAAAAATGAGAAAAATGAGAAAAAAAATGTGAAAATAAGGCAATGTGCCTAGATTGAATATGTGTCAATGAGAAAGAGATTAATAATGAGAAAATGAATAAATGAAAAAAAATGAGAAAAAGATGATATAATAAGGCAATGTGCCTAGTTTGATCATGAGAAAATGAGAAAAGTTTGGATAAAGGAATTATGAAAGAATTTGATAATGAGAAATATGAATAAATTTTGTGCCTAGTATGTTATTCAATTTTTAGAGTTCTGGGTTTGGCGGCATGCCTATGATTGCTTACGGGCTAAACGCTGGAATGGTGAAAAGACTGGGTCGTAAGCGAGACCAACTGATAAATATGATGTTTTTGGGGTGAAAAGACTGGGTCGTAAGGCTCAAAAATTGTAGCAGTCTAACCGGGTTGAGGACCAAGATACTGGGGCCTAAGGGTCTAGCCGGGTTGAGGTCTAAGAGACTGGGACTGTTACATTATCCATGGATATATTGCCTACGGGGCTAGACACATGGTGTCATTATGAACCAAAGCAGTAACTTTGAAATTTGAATAGCATATTAGATCATTTTTGGGCTCATGCTTGTCTTTGCTTTAATGTGAATTATGAATTGTGATACAATTGAGCAATATAATGAGATATAATGTTATGAGTTGTGATATATATATGTATTGTGCATTGACATTACATTTGGACTATATTATTATCAAAGTTTCTACCACTAGGCTTCAGCTTAGCGTGATTGTAATTCGTCGCGCAGGTGTCAAAGGCATTTTGGTAGAGCCAGGGAGTTCTACTAGACCTAGTCGGGTCTAGGTTTGTATTTATTGAGCTTGAAGAGTTATTTTTTAGTACATCAAGATCAAAGTCAGTTGCCAGCATATAGATATTTGATATTATAGTATACTTGATATTATGTATGTTATGATATGTTTTTGAAGTATATATTGTAAATTGTAAAAAATGATTTGAATAATTTGTTTAAGATGAGATCTTATATGTGAGGTCGATATATATACCTATATGTAAGTATTTTGAGAAAATATGGAGAAATTGAGAAGTATTGGTGAAATGGTGAATTGATTTTATTTGAAGTGTTTATTTTATGCAGGTTGTAATTTGTTGAATTTTGGGAATGTCCAAATTACATACAAAACTCTGGCGAATTTTTTTAGAGATTTTCATATAAAATGTTATTCAAGTTACTATAGCTAGTAAAGAATATTTTTATACTATTTAATTTTATATATTTAGTATTTGAAATCTTAAAACAGAAATGTGAAATTTTTTATTAAATTGGTCTGCGACATTTTTATACCATATATGTGTATTTTATATATGCTGAAAATATGTATTGTACGTATATAGAATATACGAGTGTTAAATTTATTTTGATATCAGAGCCTAGGTTTGAGGTTCTCGACCTAGTTGGGTTGTTAGAGAGAGAAAATTGAAATTTAAAAAATAATTTTTAATTGTGATGTATGCATTGGCACTTGCAATTTATCTGATTCCTGATGTGGCAATGTCCATTTGATATAATGGATATGAGTTGAGATGGCGTTTGGGTTGCATAGATCAGAATGGCGCAATGGAAGCGTCATTCTAGATATTATGGTTTAAGAATTTTTGGAACTTTTATTTGAAATTTAAAATTCATAGCTGATTCAATTGATAAATAAGTGAAATTAGAAAAATAATCTAGGAAATGATTTAAGATATAAAAATAAAAAATTTGAGAAATGAGCATGATAGTTATAGAAAATTTTATAGCTGAATAGCAAAGTGATATTGTCTGAATTTTTGGACAAATATAGGAATGTTGGATGAGTTTAAAAATTTAATGAAAAGTTTTTCTATATGTTAAAATATAATGTATAAAATTTCATAATTTTTAAAGATGAATTACTAATTAAGAAAGGTAGAAGAACACAGATTGTTGGAGGAGTTCCAGAAACTCAGAATTTTTAGAAATTAAGGAACATATTTAAAAACTATGGCAAACCAACCCAGAAAAATATAAAAATTTACACACAATATCAAATGTATTCCTATAACATATTGTTAAAATTTCATGAATTTTTATTAAGGTATGATACCTGAAACAAATGGACAACCGGGTACTGCCAGAGAAATTATTAAAGTGACAGATTCTCTGATTTTGGAAGATTTAATTTTTAAATATATTAAATCAACTTGGAAAAAATCTAAAACTTTAAATATAAGTCCATACATGTGTCAAGTGCACATGGATAAAAGTTTACAAGCTTTTATAAAGAATTGGTAAGGAATATAAAAATTTAAAGTAAGAGTGACATGAAACTAAGGAAGTCAAACAATTTTATGTACATGATTAATAAATTAATTTCATGAGACAAATGAATAAGAACAATTATGAAAATTTGTATATATACAGGTAGAAGTATGAAGAAGGAATATGGAGTTTTAATAACTTGCAACAAAGAGTTCATAATTAAAATCAAAGAGTGAAATCATATATGATGGCGAATTATTTATTATGGAATAATGATGCATGATTTAGGGTTGAGTGTGTAAAATTAAAATATCTAAATGGATAATGTTAATTAGTGTAATGAAATGAATTAGTGTTGTTCAAATGTAAATGTCATGATTTTAAGATTGGAAATGTGACATGGATGAGATTTGGAGAGGTTCATGTTGTTGGTTGCAATATATGAAATTTGAATTTTTGAAATGGGTTTCCATAATTGTGAAAGTGATGTGTTTTGATGTTATATTAATATAAAAATAAAGTTTATAAAGTTAGCTCTTGAAAATGAGATTAATATAATGAAGTTTAAGTAAATTAGTAAGTTGGAAATTTAGAGTTGTAATAGAATTTTGATGAAGATTGTTTAGATGTTGATAGTTTAATGTTTAATAAGCATGGAAGAAATATTATTTATGAAAGTACTAACTAAGGTGTAATGTGGTTGATAATATAGAAATTTGTTATGAAATAAAGGGAAATGATTAAGCAAGTGAAAATGAGTTACTTTAGTTAATTGAATTGGAAATGATGAAAATGGATATGAAAGGTATGATAAGTGCATAAAAAATAAATGTGAGAGAGATGTCACATTGGAAATATGAATAAGATTTATGTGAAGTGTTAAAAAAATATGATAAGAAACTTATTTTAAAAAATGGTCATTAAATAAGAAAGATGTTAATTATGTTATGGTCAAAGTGTATATATATGTTGAATTGATGAATAACCTAAGTAATGTCAAAAGAATGAGAAATGATAATGTTCTCTGAAAGGTGATAAATGGTAACATTGTATAGGTTGTATGTAAAAGAGAAATTGAGTATAATTGTATGATTTGTGTGATGAGATTTTTCAATATGAACACAATTGTGATATATAAGAAAATGTGGAAAGTAAGTCACATTGTAAATATGACTTATGAAGGTGTATGTGGATGATTAAAAAAAATATTATCGAGTGTTTGTTACCTTATACAATTTCTTGTTTAGTGATATTGAGACTAATATTGCAAGAATTAATATACCTAAGAGAGATTAGGTCTTGACCTGTGTAGAGTTAGGTCATGTGATGAAATTGAGATTGAGAATGGACCCGAGCAGCATTGGACGGTGAAATTGTTATTGTAACTACTGAACTTGATGATTGTATAGTGTTGGGCCCAAAGTATATGCGTATTAATAAGAGATTGTAAGGAAAAGGAAAGTATAATGAAGAAGGTATGGAAGTGAAAAAAAAATGAATGAAAATTTTCATAAGAGATAGATTAGAAATGGAGTAATAAATGGAAATTGTGTAAAATTAGCATATGAACGAATGTGTATATATAAGAGATGTTAATGATAATATAGTTGAAACTTAAGTTAGGCTAATGATGATCAAGTGATTAAGAGTAAATTATTTTGAATAGAAGTGATCAAAAGTAAATTACTTTGAAATAGAGCTGAAATGTGTTAATTCTTTTTGTAGCAAAAGATTAAAAAATGAATATGTGATTTTTGCGATACGAACTTAACGTTGTGAATGGAAATGTTTGAAGAAGAATGATAGAGGGGCAATATTTATTTATAAGCCACAGGCATGACTATTATTATGCCATGGTCGTATGATTTGTTTAGCATATTGACCAATTAGTTTTGTTATCCACGGGCATGGGCCTGAGATGACATGACCATTGGATAGATTTGGTGAGATTAATAGTTATGCTACAAGAAACATGGTCAAGATTTATGGTTTGCATAGTTGTATCTTATAATTTTATGTTAGAAATTTGTTTATAATTATTGAAAGTGTGGAACAGAAGAGAATTGTGAAAATATGATGAGCTTTAAATGATGTGTAAGAAAAGTAATTTTTGTAAATATAGTAACTATAAGAAATGTGAGAAAATGATAAATGAAAGGAATTATGAAATGTGAGTAAGAGTTGTATTTAATGTGTGTTTGAAAGTGGTATGAAATGAATAAGTTGATGAAAATGATGTTTAAAGTGAATGAGACTAGATGAAATGAATATTATCTGTAATGATGATTTCGAAGGGAATTAAGATTTAAGAATAAATTTGACCTCATAGAATTAAGTCATGAATTGAAAACAGATTGATGAATTTAAAATAGACTAAAGGTTGGTTAGAGTGGAATAAGGCTGTGATGGTCATATTGTGATAGTTAGATCAATTGATCTGAAATGTAATAAGTTTACAAGTATTTATTGAAATTCAATGTATGTAGTTGTATTAAGAATATGCAAGCTGTGTGATAATGTGCATAATATAGCGTTCTGATATGTATATGCATATGAAATGAGCTAAGTTATGATAGTTATAGTATAATTGGAATGAATCTTAATAAGGAAATAAGATTTTGTTGTTGTATAATGGTGATATTAAATTAATATGTGGTAATTGTAAAAAGAGTAGGATCAAAGTGAAGATGTGTAAAATTATTGTGTTAAGATAAAAGTTATTAACATTTGAATTTAAGGTGATAAGAGTATATTTTAAGATAATGAAGTGATCAAATATCTTGAGTGCAATAGGTGTGTGGTGTATATATATTAAAGAGATGAACTAATTTTGTCTAATGGCAATTCGATTGATGATATGATAATCTATTGTGATTGTTTGAGTAAATAAACAGTATAATGATGAGCTATAGAATGGTAAAAAGGTAATTGAGAATGAACCTAAGGGGGAGAATATAAATTATGCAATTTGATGAAATAATAATTTTGATGAGATTTTAAGATTATGTTCCATTTGGATGATTTATTACCGTACTGGATAATTTCGAGGACGAAATTATTTAAGGGGGAGAAAATTGTCACATCCGTGATTTTGGAGATATAAAATTTTTTATATACTCAGTATATATATTTAGAGTATATATAACATATACATATGGTATATTAATTGTATATGTTGGTTAATACATTACATCCTTAATATATTTAATACACATAAGATACATTTGATGTGTATATAAGATACACATTACTTATCCCAAATTTTTTTGAAAAGTTCTAATTTTTGGAAATTTAATAAAATAAATTATAATTTAAATGGATAAATTAAATTAATAGTTTTAAATGAAAAATGAAAGGATTTTAAATGAAAAAGTGGAATATTTATGTGATATATATGTAAAATATATACAACATATAAAAGTCAATATTTTTTAAAAGAAAAGTCAAAGTAAAAGGGTATTTTGGTAATTAAATCTTAGAAATTTAAAATTAATAAAATAATTCAAAAATAAATAATTTTGAATGGAAGATAATATTTTGAAAATTTAATTAATTAATTAAAAATATATTAAAATAATAATATATATAAGGTTGAAAATGTGAGTGGGAGGAAAGAGAAAATTATTTTTTTTTTTTCATCTTCTTCTTCTTCTTTCCTTCAAGGCCGACTTTCATGGCTTCAAGAGAGGATTTTTCCTTTTTTTTCAAGCAACCATAATTGAAGAGATTTCAAGGATTTAAGTGAAATTTTAGAAGATACTTCATAAATTGGTAAGCTTCTTTACCAATTTTACCTATTCTATGGAAAAGTGTGTTATATGAATTTTTAGATTTCATAGTAGCATGATTTAATTGCTTAATTGGATATGAATGAAGTTGTTTTGATTGGTTATTAATGATTTTAAGGTTAGATTTAAGAAATGGTTGAATTTAAGTTGAGTTTAGTGAAGAGAGAGAATTTAGGGTTATGGAACATTTGAGATTTTGAAATCATGAGTTTTAATTGTGAAAATTGGTTCCAAATGTATTATTTTGATGCATAAACAAGGATTTTAAAATCACATGATGGATTTAGTTAAGTTTGGATAGAGTTTGAAGATTGTAGTATTGATTTAGGATTTTGGAAAAGTGAATTTTCAAAGAATGATTAATTGTTTGATTTTAATACTTAAATCATGTTATTTAATTATATAAGTGGTGGAAATAATATTGAAAAGATAATTGGATTGAGTTGGAAGGGAGATCCTTCAATGGTGAAGGTTATGCCATTTTAGGGTTTTGAACATAAGCATGTGGTTAATTAATGTAATTAGTTTAAACATGTTAAAATATGTTTGTAATGATATAAATAAACTCAAAACAATAATTTAATTGGTTAATATGGATTTGCTAAGTTAAAGTAAGGAAAGACTTAATTTTTGAAATTTTGTAGGAGTGTTGTTACATTAAGGTTTGATGTTGAAAATGCCTTAGAATATGATATTAAATGATTATGTATGCTCACATTTGGTATAGGCATTGAGGGAGGTTGATTTGCTTCATCCAAGTGGTGAAAGACAAGTTGGAAGGATAGGATTGGAGGTTTTGTTAAGCTTGCTTTGAGTTGCTAGTGGAGGTATGTATAAACTTTGAATATATTGTTTATATTTGCATGACATTTGAGCTTAACACATTTTGGTTGGAAAATGTGTTAAGTTACTTGGTTCATTGATTGAGTATGAATAATATGCTATGACATTTGTAATGTCATATATGTGTTAAATGCATTGTGAAAAGCCATTGATAATGGCTAAATTGTATAGAATGTGAAATATGTATATTATGTGAAAATACCCAAAGTAATTGGGTAATGTGTTGTGAATGCAAAAATGAGATATGTGGAATAATGAAATGAATTGATATTGATAAAAATGGGAAAAATGATAAAAGTGAGAAAAATGAGAAAGATGTGAAAAATGAGAAAAAAAATGTGAAAATAAGGCAATGTGCCTAGATTGAATATGTGTCAATGAGAAAGAGATTAATAAAAAATTTAAAAAATAAATATGGATGAGTTTTATGATTAAGAGAACTTGGTACTTGATTCTAAGTAGATTTTCATATCTCGTTTGAATAAAAATGAAAGCTTATGTAATTCTAACCTTTTTAAAATGGTTAGTTTTAACTTAAAATTGTAGTTATTTTTGTCTAACCTAGGCTAACCTAGGTCTAATTTTAATTTTAGGTTTTAACTCTTTAAAATCTAAATGTAAAATTAAAATTTTAGGTTTAATTCAATAAATTTAAGTGCAAGTTTAATTTTAAATTTTAACTCTTTAAAATTTAAGTCTAATGTTAATTTTAGGTTTTGACTCTTTCAAATCTAAATCTAATATCACTTCTCTGAGCCAAAGAATTTTCTCCTTTTTATGAAATCTTAATTGACCTTTATAATTGCAGGTATTTTCTTATTTTATTTTTATAATTTGCCAATCTTATTTCTTTAATTAAGAGAGGGAAAGAAGATTTGGCCCTTAAAGGGTTAATAAAAGTAAAATATATATATATATATATTTTAATGCCACATCACCCATTTATTAACAAACAACGAACAACACTTTAAGGCCGGTTAAAATGGGGCTTAAATAGTAGCTTTTAACAAATTATGTGCCTAATCAAGTAAAAAAAAAAATTTATGGGTTATAATTTCACAAGAGCTTTAAGAATTTATTTATCTTATCCTTACTGTAGCTATGTTATTTAAGTTAAATGAATTATAATAAGTTTGTGTCAACATATTATATGATCTATTTAAAAATTATATCATAAATGTATCAATCCATTTATAAAATTAATTTACTAAATATTAATTTTATTAATTTTATATATTTTGCTAGTCATTGTTTTTGAATTATTTTTGTGTTCTAACGTGATATAGTATTTTGTTAGCGTTCATTATAATTGATGGAAATATAGATATGGATAAAGGCTAAAGGGCGTGTGTGGTGAGGTGATGAAATTATGATGGGGGCATTGCGATGGGTTCCACCCTCTTTCAATCAGGCAGCCACCAAACAGGAGGCCACATTTTTTGTGTCGGAGTTCACTCGTCACTTAGATTCTTTTGTCACTTTGAGAGATAGTAACCTACTACTATAGCACATACGTTACCCTAGACAACAGGATCCATACCCACAGATTAACGTACCGCAATCTGTGATTTCATTATCTTTCAATCACGCCTTAGATTATCATCTTGTTATTGAAACCTTGGCAACAGGAGATCCATTCCATTGGGCCAGAGCAGGAGTACAAAAGGCCCACTGAGCAGATATATTCTTTGTATAGTGTTAAGTGTTGTGCAATGATGTCGTGCACACTGCACACTCAATGCCGTCTGTATTTGTATTTTCTTATTATTTTTGTTGAAATTTATTTTATTATTATTTATTGTTTATTGGAAAAGATATAAATAAGCTCCTAATATTTTTGTGAGAGTATAAATTGACAAATTATTTTTTTTTGGATAATTTAAACACAAATTTTACAAAAAACTAACATTTAAGTCATTCTCTAACAGTCAAAATTGACCGCTGTTTACTTTATATTTAATAAATATAATTTAAAATAATTAAATGATTTTAATTAACTCAGCTCCAACACTAGGGTCTGTGCACCTGCCATCGCCATCCATCCAAACCCATCACCGGTATCATCTAAACCCATTGCCACTGTCTCTCCCTTGCTTCCAATCTTAGATCAAATAAAGATTCACAGTCCAAATTGATTTAATTCAACTCCATTGGTTCTCAATAAAACTAAAATTTGATTCTAAACCCACCACATATATGTTGTTTGTTCACATGAATATTGGCTCGATGAAATTTTATCGACCCAGATCACCAGTTAGTTTATCATAATAACAAAACTAATTAAACAACTTTAACTTGATAATCTTATCAATCGGGCGGAGCTCTAACAAAGTAGAGTGAAAAATCATAAAATTACCTGTAGATCCTTAAACAGTACAAAGAAATACAAATCACAGTTTTACCAGCTGAAGAGTGGCAACAATGGCATCACAACACCCATTCCATGAAGCAACAAATCTCACAGCCCTTAATGATAAAAAATGAAATTTAATTTTTTTAAACAACTAATCAAAACAACCAAAAGTCATTAATTTAGTATACTAAAACAAATTGAAGCCACGACAAAGAGGAAGTTAGATTAGCCAAGAACCACAAACGGTGTAAAAAAAAGCAATGATATATAAAATAATTTTTGACAAAATTCAGAATTTGTTTGAAAAAGAAAACCCAGGAAATGTTTTATCTATGAATTAAGCTCTCAAATTTGTAATTATGAACTCTGAAATTGCCATGTAATTGAATCAAAAGGTTCAGCTATCATCAGTGTATATGGGAAGCAAGAGTGTTGAGATGTAGAGAAAAGAGAAGGAATCGAAAATTTGAAAATTTCAGCGTTGGAGCCCTTTTTGTTCAAGAACTCTGGCGTCGAAATTACTCATTCAGATCTCTTTTCCTTCAAGAACCCCAACATCGAAGCCCAAACATAAAAGCATCTCTTAGATGAATCTATTTTTCTATGACTGAGAGATGGCTGCTCTTTATCCATGGTAGTGAGCTTTTGGCCAGAGAAGATAAATGTTTTTAGCATTAAATGGGTTTTAATTTTTTGATTGGTTATGCAAATTTTTGAAATTGGATGTTTTGTTTAAGTGTGAATTAGATAAATGGAGTTTCAAGAGCAAATCTCTGCTCAAAGTTTTGAATTTTTTTTTTCTGGGTTTTGAAATTTTTTATGTTTAGTTTTCTAATTTTTAATTTTTCAAAATAAAATTTTTTAAAAGAATATATTGTCGTTATACAAATTCCGCTAGAGAGGAAGTTAAATATTAGTTTTTTTTTTTTTTGTAAAATTTGTGCTTAAATAAGCCAAAAAAAAAATTTAAATATCAACTCATATCTTTGCGAAAATATGAGGAGCTTATTTATACCTTGTTTCTTCTTTATTTATATAACACCTGAAATAGCAGGGTTATGGAATTTGCAGAGAATATTTCTGCACTGTTTATAAACAAATTTCAAGTTTGTAAATATATATATAACTGTTTTGAAAAATTATATTTGCGTCTCTGTTTTTTTTAGGGTGTTTCTTAAAATTGAAACTTTTCAGCTTATTGTGAATAAGTGATTTTTAAATTATAATCAGATTAAAAATAAGCAGTTAAGCGTTTCTGTAAACTAGTTAATAATCAGTTGATAATCAGTTAAGTGTTTCTGTAAAATCAGCTTATAATTAGTTTTTAATTGCAGAAACTGTCAAAATGACCAAATTGTCCCTGAGTTTATTTATTGTATAAAAATAATTTTTTAAATGTCAATTCAAAATTTATTTTGCAATAATAATAATAATAAAATTTATTTAATAATAATAATAATAATAATAATATTGGTGTTATCAATAAATTATACAAATAAAAAACTACCATGTAAATATTACCAAATTAATTAGAATCCTAAAAATATTAATTAGAATCCTAAAAATAAAAGAATTTTGATGGGAACTAAAGTGTATAGGGTGGGCAAATTTGAAATATTGAAGATTAGGTAGGGATAGTATTGTAACACCCCTTCTCGGCCTACATGTGTAAGCCGAGTAGAGGCGCCACACTATCCTAATGTTGCTACCAATTTTACTTAGTCAAATTTTAGTTCCGATTTTACAGAAATTTTGCCAGAAGTTCGCCTAGAAATTTGGGTCCCAAGTGTCAACAAAACTGATTTTTCTTATTGTGGCAGAAAAAAATATTTTATTTCACAATTCAACTCAAGCACACTCCCAATAATCCACCCTTATAACCTCAACTACAATCCTGCAAGAAAAGTTCACACTTCTATATCATTTCTCAAGATTATATATCATTTGCTAAGTTTCATTACCATACCACTGTTTATTCTCTTGTTACATACACCATAATACTTAATATGTTAACAAACCTTTACAATAGATATAACGTACATGTCATACTACTATTTTATGTCAAAAGTCCTATCCTAATCACCGTCGAGCTGATGCGAGCCGTTGCAGAAATACTGATCTTCTATACACTACCTGCGAGTTAGACATATAACTCGCTGATCAACTTATTGCCCAGTGGGTACTTTAACCATTGCCATACAATGTCTACTCGATATCACGTATAAAAGTAGAATACTGCATAATTAAACTGTTTTCATACAATCATCATATTTATATTTTCTAATTAAGTTAAGATTCACATTCTGTATGTAAACAACATGTAATATAACTTCATTATAATTACGAGTTAATCTGCTCCACTCGGTAATTATGAATACACCGATCTCGAAATGAGGCCTCATATAGAGTTACGCGTGGTCTTGACCTCACACGAATAATTGTCATGGTCTTGGCCTCACACGATATAGAATAACTGCGTGGTCTTGGTCTCACACGACTAGTTGCCATGATCTTGACCTCACACGATATAACCGCGCGCGCGTAAGTAATATCCCGACCGAAGCCGTTAAGACAGTACTGCCGGTAGGATGGCATGCCAAACCCCCATTCTAGACCGGTTTTACTCATTTACCGAGTAGAGCATATATAACATTTCATATATACCCATTCACTTCGTATATATACCACATATTCTCCATGTATATACAATATATATTTACACAAATATCACATATACTCACATATGTATCATATGTATTCACATATTTTCCATTTTAATTTATTCTTCATATCATAATTAAACTCAATACTAAAAATAAAATGATAAAACACCCACACCAAGTTTTTGACCAAGTTAATAATGAAAAATTTCCATATGAACAATAAACTCTGGTTTTTGACCCAACTTGATCCTTGTTTTAGAAAATTTGTATAAAATATTTCACTTGGCTAAAAACTCTAAAATTTTTACAGAATTTAGTTTTGCATCTTAAAATCATTCCTTTAAAATTTCAGATCAAACTGGACACAAAATCTTGGTCAAGTAGTTCACCCAACCAGACTGCTCCAGTTGCCCTGCATCCTGGCAGCAGTTCTGAATTTTGTAAATTCCGTAAATTAAATTCAATCAATGTGGTTCCAAATTATTTTTATCAAATACTAGACTTATTAAACAACAACATATCTAAAATTCAACTCAAGATAATTTTTCTATATTTAATTAAAAATCATAAAAGTCACAGTATTTTACTAATTGTAAAACAGAAAATTTTCAAAAAGAGTTCAATGGTTAAAGTACCAAACCTTGCTCTTTTAATTCCCTTTTACTTTTCCTTCTTCTCCTTCCTTAATCTTTGTTTTTCCTTCAAGATATTCAAAAGCACAATCTTAAATATAAACCTTAGAAATTTAAAATAATAAGTTATCCTCCATTTCTTTTCAACCGAAACCCTAATCCAACCTTATTAAACTTTATACATCTTGATTCTTCCATTTAATCAATTAATCTCATCACTTACTTAAAATTTTTTTCCAATTCCACATAAAGACTCTAATTCCCAACCTTCCAATAAATAAATAACTACCTAAAATTAATACTAAAATTAAAGTCTACTTACTAGAAAACCTTAAAAACTTACCTTAAAAATCAAATTTGGAGAAACTTGGAAGTCCTTTGGTGTTTCCCTTTGTTGGCCGAATTTTGTAAGTGGAAAAAGAGAGAATTTGCTCTTCATTTCATATATATTTATATACAAAGGAAATGATGATCACCTTAGGTGTTGGTTAACCTCTTAAGACCACTTGTCCACTTTTTCTCTTTCTTCATTTATTACACATGCTAAATGCTTTCTTTTGATTGACCAACATTAGATTTTTATTAGTTTTCTTTCCCTTTACTTCTTTCCACTTGTCCCTCTTCCCATTGGATCTCATAAAGTTTTCCCGGGTTACTCATCTGGTCCCGACACGAAACCGGGCCCACTTTACGTTCCGGCGATTAATCGATCATATCTTTTAAACCGTATAGTTCCACGAGTCAAACTATATATAGTTTTGATCCTCTCAACCTCTACTTTCTATTTGTAAGGTCCATTTTAGGTTTCCAAGTCATTTTGAAAAATTACCAATAAGCCCTCAACTTTTTATAAAATTTCCTTTAGGTCCTTTCTTTGCTCGGGTTTTGCCCGGGTTCCGTTTCTACTGACGATCGTTTCATATTCAACCCCTAGACATCCTCTACTTACTCTTATGTTTATTTTCTACTTTGAATTCATGTATAAATCTTAATAAAAATGACCAAAATGCCCCTAGTCTACATGTCTTCATTTCTCTTTAATGGGGCATTTTCTGGAAAAACCGTTACGCGTAGTTGTGACCCGATTTTTCTCTACTTTTCATTTTTAGAATATGTTATGTGCACTATTAAGAACATCCAGTACGACTTTTGGAAATTACTCTTAGGTCCTTAACCTTTTGAAAAATTACCTTTAGGTTCCGTCGACTTCACGGGCCTCCTTTGCATACCGATTTTTATTTTTGACTATCTCGAGCCTCTATTTGACCACTTATTTATGTCCTTCTGGCCTAATACTCGACTACCTAAATTTTGGGATGTGACAAGTATGGTCTTTTACTTGGTCAAAACTGCTTAAAAAATAAGTGCTTAAAAAAAAGTAGCAAAACTCAACTTTTAAAAAACTGATTAAAATCAGATTATAATCTACTATTTAAGTTTTCAGAAACACTTAAATAAACAACTTATAATTTAAAAACTGCTTATAATCAGTTTTGACCAGCTTTTAAGTTTTGAGAAACACCCTTTGTTTAAACATATTACATTTGCGCCTTCAGATATTGCTTGGTATAGTTGAATCCACATATTCATAATTATCTTAAAAGTTAAGTAATTTAATATTTTCGGTATAATTCAAATTAAGTCAATAAAAATTAAAAAATAAAAGTTTGATTTGAAAAAATAAATTCATTAGCTAATTTTTTTTAAAAAAATATTATTTAAAATTATAAAAATCTAATTCATAATAAATATTTAAATATTTTTAAATATAATAAAAATTTTAATTTTAATAAAAAAAAATACATATAAATCCACATATTTTGAAACACTAATATAAAAAAAGCAAGCATAATAATTTTATTTTGAAATGAAAATTTAAGAATAAGTTTTAATCCATAAGCCTATATATATATATAATATTTAAGAAAATGTTATTACAAGTCACGGAGTTGGTATTATTGGAGATAAGAGTTAACGATAAAGTTTGTTTAGGTTGTTATATATAGATAACTTCTGTTGTAACTTATTCTGTATCAGTATACTATTTAGTATAGGACTCTCATTGTATTTAAACAATATCAGTATACCTAATACACAATCTCTCTTCTTCATTCATTTTCTGTATATGGTATCAGAGCAAGATCCTAAATAAATAAATAAATAAAAAAGGTTTTCCGATCCAAACTCTGATTTCTTTCGTTTCTTTTCTTTCTTTTATTCTTTTACAATGGCTTCAAGCAGTGGTACTGTTGCTCATGCTTCTGGTCGCTTTCTTGTGACGATCAATGGTGCACAATTGCCTCTGAAACTTACTGCTACGAATTATTCAACTTGGAGGGCTCAACTTGTCCCTCTATTGAAAGGTCATAGCCTAATGAGCTATGTATTAGGTACTGTGCCTGCACCTTCTGCTACAGTTATTGATAAGGAAGGTGTAAAGATAACAAATCATGATTATGAGTTTTGGGAGTATCAAGATCAATTGATTCTTGCTGCCATTCGAACCTCCCTTTCTTTTTCGGTGATGAATGATATTGCCGATGCTGAAACATCTGCTGCTGCTTGGCAGAAATTACAAACGTCTTATGCTAATAAATCGGCAACCAGAGTTTTATCTCTGCGTGACAAACTAGCTAGAACAAAGAGGGAGTCTTGTTCTGTTTCTGAATACTTAACAATGGTTAAGAGTATTGCAGAAGAGTTGTCTTTATGTGGCAGTCCAGTGAATGATGTTGATCTTGTTGTTCAGGTTCTTGGTGGTGTTGGATCTGAGTTTGGTGCAATCACAGCGGCAATTCATGCCAGAGATATGATTGTCAGTTTTGAAGAATTGCAAGATAAATTATTAGCTCATGAGATGTATTTGAAGCAAGTTAATTCATCTTATGATGTAATTCCTGTTACTGCTAATAATGTTCGAAAGAATACTGGTGGAAGGGGGTCTTCTTCACAGGGAAATTTTTCTCGTCCATCTGGTGGCGGATCGTATTATAGTACCTTCTCAAGTGATCGTGCTTCAGATAACAAATCATAGAATCAATCCTCAGGCTCTCGTTCCACAGTCCAATGTCAGTTTTGTGAGCGCTTTGGACATGTTGTTAAGGATTGTTTTAAAGCCAAGCGGTACTTTGCAAATGTTGCTCGGAAAGCTCAAGCTAATGCTACAAGTGTTCAGCCTCAGAATTCTCAGCCATGGTTGCTTGATTCAGCAACATCGCACCATGTTACTAATGATTTAAATAATTTGTCTCTTCATTTGGCTTATGATGGACCAGATGAAATGCAATTAACAGATGGGTCAGGTTTGTCAATAACTCGAACTGGTTCTGGTATTGTGTCTTTACCATCCAAAACTTGTCTCCTTCAGAATGTCTTATATGTGCCAAAAGCAAAATCAAATCTTATTTCTATTCCGCAATTTTGTGCTTCTAACAAGCTTTCTGTCAAAATTTTCTCTCGTTTTTATCTTCTTAAGGATCAGTTCACGGGGGAGATCTTGTAAAAGGCAACCTTGATCAGTCTTTCTATAAGCTTCGAAGTTTGGGCACTGTTAGCAGTCATCATGTTCGGTTATCTTCTATGTCGTGGGATCGACGACTTGGCCATCCAAGTTCAAAAATTCTTCATTCTGTTTTGTCTAAATTTAATATTCCAGTGACTGTTGTTAAGGATAGTGTTTGTGATCCTTGTCGTTGTAATAAAAGTCATAGGCTTCCTTTTGGAGTGTCTTCTTTGGTTAGTAGTAAACCATTAGAACTTATTTATACTGATTTATGGGGACCTGCACCAAAAACTTCTTTTGATGAATTTCGCTATTACATTATTTTTGTTGATCACTTCACCAAATATATATGGTTGTATCCTTTGAAAGAAAAATCTCAAGTTTTTGAAATTTTTCTGGTGTTTCAAAAGCTTGTTGAAAACACTTTTACCACTAAAATTCAAACCATATATTCTGATGATGGGGGAGAATATGTTGCTCTTAAAAAATATTTCCAACAAAATGGGATCAATCACTTACAAACTCCTCCTCACACACCTCAACATAATGGTGCAGCTGAACGTCGTCATCGACATTTAGTTGAAACTGGTCTTGCTTTGTTACAAACTGCTTCATTACCTATGAAATTTTGGAGTTTTTCTTTCCGTACAGCAGCTTATTTAATCAATAGGATGCCTACGTTTCTTCTTAAGTTGGTTTCTCCCTATAAAAAATTATTTGGGCAATCTCCTAATTATAACTCCTTAAGAGTTTTTGGTTGTCTCTGTTATCCATGTCTACGACCATACATGAAGAATAAGTTTGATACTCGTTCTCTTCCTTGTGTATTTTTAGGGTACTCTTCAAACAAAAGTGCATATCTTTGTTATCATGTTGAGTCGAGGAAAATTTTTGAGTCTAGACATGTTGAGTTTGTTGAAAATAAGTTTCCTTTCTCTGAGAAAAATTTGAAAACTGATTTGTCTGGGTATGATTGGTATGATTTTGCTGCTGAACCAGTTGCTTCTGTTGTTCCTTTTTGTTCGGTGCATCATAATTTGAGTGAGACTGTCATCGAACCTCCTATCTCTGTGGTTTCTAGTCCACCAGTTCTTGAGTCTTCTAATCCTGTCGTTTATGTGCCGTCAAGCCAAGATAAGATTGTTGCTATTAATCCTAGTGCTGAACCTTCCACTATTAATCTTCATCCTATGATTACTCTCTCCAAGAATAACATTTATAAGCCAAAAATTTTAAATTCTATCACTAAGCATCCTTTACCTTCAATACCAGAACCAAGTTTCGTTAAACAAGCCTTGGCCATTCCTGAATGGTGCCAAGCGATGACTTCTGAATTTAATGCGTTGCTTGATAATAAAACTTGGGTGCTTGTTCCATATGATTCTAACTATAATCTAGTTAGTTGTAAATGGATTTTCAGGGTGAAGAAAAATGCAGATGGGTCTTTGCAGAGGTACAAAGCAAGATTAGTGGCCCGGGGTTATAGTCAACGACCAGGTGTTGATTATAGTGATACTTTTAGTCCAGTGGTTAAACCGGTGACGATTCGGTTGGTGTTGACTCTTGCAATTTCCAAAGCTTGGCCGATTATACAATTGGATGTCAATAATGCTTTTTTGCATGGTCCTTTGACAGAAGATGTGTACATGCAACAACCATCTGGTTTTAAAGATCCATCAAAATCGACACATGTCTGTAAGTTACTTAAGGCACTTTATGGGTTAAAACAAGCACCACGTGCTTGGTATCAAGCTTTACGAGCCTTTACTGTTGAGTATGGTTTTCGGTTGTCGGCGTGTGATCATTCACTCTTTTATTATATTAAAGATGGTGTATACTGTTATTTCCTTATCTACGTTGATGACATTGTCATTACGGGAAATAATAATGTTTTTATTCAGAAGTTTGTTCAGGCTCTTGGAAAGAAGTTTTCATTGAAAGATCCTCAACCATTGTCATTGTTTCTCTGTATGGATGTCAGATTGATCAATGGGGGGATATTCTTAACTCAGCATCATTATATTCGTAAGCTGCTTGAGCAGGCAAAGATGGATGGTGCAAAGGAAGTTTCAACACCAATGGTTTCGGATTTACAGCTGACAAAATCGAAAGATGAGGCATCATCAGTTGAAGCTACTACCTATCGAAAACTCATTGGAGGTTTGCAATATTTGAATCTTACTCGGCCGGACATAGCATTTATAGTCAATAAATTGTCACAATATATGCAACATCCGAATGAAGATCATTGGTTAGCTTTGAAGAGACTTCTACGTTATCTAAAATTTACAATTCATTATGGGATCAAAATTGTGAAGCAAGCAGATTTTGGGTTTCATGCATATTCAGATGCAGATTGGACGAGCGATCCATCGGATCGAACATCAACAACTGGATTCATTTTATATATCGGTAAGGTTCCAATCAGCTGGAGCTCCAAAAAGCAATGAACAGTTGCTCGGTCTAGCACAGAAGCTGAGTACCGAGCTGTTGCGAGCACAACCTCTGAAGTAAAATGGGTTAAATCCTTGCTAAGTGAACTCGGTCAAGAAGTTGGTACTCCTGTGATCTTTTGTGACAATATTTCCACTATGTATACGTGCAAAAATCCAGTGTTTCATACCAAAATGAAACATTTGGAAATTGATATTCATTTTGTGCGGGAATTAGTACAACGAGGTGACATTCGGGTTACACATATTTCTTCTAAAGATCAGCTAGCTGATATGCTAACTAAGCCTTCGTCCAAGGTTAAATTTCAGCAAAATCGAGCCAAGATAGGAATCCACGATGGATCCTCTATCTTGCGGGGGAGTATTGGAGATAAGAGTTAACGATAAAGTTTGTTTATGTTGTTATATATAGATAACTTCTGTTGTAACTTATTCTGTATCAGTATACTATTTAGTAGAGGACTCTCATTGTATTTAAACAATATCAGTATACCTAATACACAATCTCTCTTCTTCATTCATTTTCTGTATAGGTATAATGATTAGAACTCTATAAAATTAATATTAATTTGATAAAAAAATTTTGATACAAATTCTTGTTTTTTTTTCTTTTTTTTCTTTTTTTTCCCTACTGAATATATCTATAATAGTACTACATATGTTTAAAAAGTATTTTTTTATTATACTGTATCAACTTCATTCATTATAATTTTTACAAGTACGTTCATTTTCTAATAAGAGATTGATATTAACAAGTAATTCAAAAAATAGTACATGGCTTATTAACAATATATAATTTTAATAAATGTATTATTGAACTTAAAAATATCTTTTAGTTAGTATAAATAATAACAGTAAATTGTAAACATATTCGATAAATGTAATTACTATAAGTTATATAGTTTATAAGGAAATCTATAAAATACCAATTGATGATATGATGATTAAATTTTAATAAAAATATAAATGTAATATAAATATACCCCACTGGTGGAACTAGAAATTGAATGAAGGGAGGGATAAATTTTTCAAAAAAAAAAGAAATTTGCAAGCGAATTGAAGCTAAAATTAAATATTTAATATTATAGTAAAATTTAAATTATTGTTACAAGCTTTTATAAAAAAAAATTCGTTCAAAAATTATATTATTTATTAAATTCTAAAAATTTATTAAATTTTTTTCATATTTTTATTATAATTCTTGGATATATTAATTTATTTACAGAATTTTAATAAAAATTTAAAAATTAATATCTAAAAAATTTTTAATATATATAATTATATTTATAATTCAAAATGATATATTAAAAGTATATATTTTTTAAATGATACTATCAAAAAATTGTTCTGATCATTGAATGTTACGTTTACTGTATACATCATTATGGTGTATATTTATCATAACTATTTATGATGGTGTTCTACTCAAATGAGACCTATAAGTTAAAAATAAAAAGAGTAAATTGTACAACAGAAAATGCAAATTGCAATGCAACTTCACTTCAAAATACAATAATTAATTAAGAGAAAAAGAATAGAAAGAGAGAGAAAGATAAAATTATTTGTGAGATAATTTTGTGATAAAATAGTGAGATTTTATTTTAAGTGTTTAGAAAACACTTACAACTATTTTGGGTCTATTTTATTTGTGAGTGTTGTGCTTCTAAAATATTTTTTCTAGAAAAATTTATCTCTTGTAATTCTACTATTTATTAGTAAAAAAAATTATTCGAAATTTATCCCGTGGACGTAGCCTAAATTAAAGAGTAAACCACGTTAAATCTGGTATGCTATTTTTCTCTCAATTTATAATTATTATCAAGTGTATTTGTTTTGTTAAATTGTGCTATAATTATCTGAGTAAAATTTTATCTAAGGAGACTGAGTTTTAAGAGGGACTTTCTGTGACCCCTCCAATATTTTCTAAAAATATTTTTGGTATTTATTTTTAGTACAATATTTTATACATTATTTATTTATATAATAGCAAGTAATTTATGTGTTATTAACACATGCTGCATAATAACTAGTATCAGAGCTTGATTGATTATTATCTGTGCAATTTAAAATGAAAGAGTCTAGCAGTATGTTGCAATTTAAAATGGAAGAGTCTAGTAGTATGTTTAAATTGACTTCTTCAAATTATTCTATTTGGAAGCCTAGAATGAAAGATTTCTTAATATGAAAGGATCTTTATGATCCTATTGAAGGCGACAAGGGCAAACCAACAAATAAATTCGATCGGGATTGGGAAAAATGAATAGAAAAATTGTGGATACAATTAGACAACGGATAGATAATAATGTCTATCATCATATGACTTAGGAGAATAATGCCGAGGCTTTATAGAAGAAATTTGTCAACTTATATGAAAGAAAATCTCCATAAAATAAGACTTTTCTTGTTAGAAAACTTATCCATTTGAGATTTAAAGATGGGAGCAATATAGCTGAACACTTAAGCGATTTTAAAGATATTATAAATCGCTTAACCAATCTAGAAGTTGTATTATCTGATGAACTTCAAGCTTATTTGCTCCTTGGTACTTTGCCTGAATATTTGGAGACATTGGTAGTTGTCTTGAGTAATTCAGCTCCTGAAGGCAAACTGTTTATAGATGCAGTTTGTGAAAGTTTGTCAAATGAAAACATGAGAAGAAAATATCAAGGCTCTTCTATCCACACAAAAGCATTAGTTACTGAAAGGCGTGGTAAAAGCAGAACTAGACAGTTTTAAAATACAGACAAGTGATCAAACAACCATGACAAGTCAAGGGATAGATCCAAGTCAAGAAAAGATATCAATTGTTATCATTGTGACAAGCCAGGACATGTGAAAAGATTTTATTGGTAGTTAAAAAAGAAACAGGCAAAAGACAAAAAAAAAAGAAGAGACAACTTCAATTACACTTGATGGTGATATTGTCATTTCTACTAGTGACAATTGTCTACATCTTGATAGCCATGAGATCTCTTGGGTTATTGCTTCTGGAGCTTCATATCACGTGTTTACTAAACGTGAATTTTTTTTATGTTATATATCAGTGGTGATTTTGGATATGTTAGAATGAGGAATGAAGCTTTAGCCAAGGTTGTTGGCATGAGTAAAGTATGTCTAAATACTAATATAGGGTGCAAGATGTGTGTAAAACCCTTATACTCAATATACGTATAATACATAATCCCGTATAAGTAAAATATATGTATATGATATAAGAATGCCACAATCCATTTTAATAAAAAAATTTACCTTAGAAAATTTAAATTTTCAAATACTTTAAAATATATATATATATATATATAATAATAATCAATTATTCTTTTTTTATTAAAATTTTCAAAATAGCCATTTTATATAAAAAAAATCTCTGAAAAAAATTTGCCAGAGTTTTATCTATAATCTGGACATCCCCAAATTTTAATAAAATACAACCTGCATAAGAAAAAACACTCCCAATAAAAACTAATCATATATTTCACTCATACTCCTTAATTTCTCCAAATTTCTCAAAACATTTATTTATATAAATATATCAAAAAACATATAAACAACCCACATTATACAATTTGTCCAAAGAGTCTTTATAATTTACAATATATATATACCTTGAAAATATAAGCATAATATACATAATATCAAAATGTATTATAATACCACATATGTGCATACTGACAAATGACTTTGATCTTGGTGTAATCACAAACACTTCAAGCTCAATAAACACAAGCCTAGATTTGACCAGGTCTAGTAGAACTCTTCGACTCTACCGGATCGTCACTATCACCTGCGATATAAATTACAATCACGCTAAGCTAAAAGCTTAGTGGTACAAACTTTGATAACAATAAAATTGTAAAGCAATACCAATGCACAACGCCTTGCATATCATGTCACAATGTGTCATATAATTTCATTTTAAAACATATTCTTTTATCATTCAATAATTCACATAAGAACAAATACAAGTAAGGACCCAAAGGATCTAATATGCCATTCAAATCTCAGAGTTACTGTTTTGTCAACCCCAAAGGCAAATCATAATATTTGCTCAAAAGCTAGCCCCGAAGGCAAATTATATCACAATGACGCCAAGCGTCTAGCCTCGAAGACAAATCAAAGTAATTGCTCAAAAGCTAGCCCCGAAGAAAAATAATGAGGATAACCATGCCGTCAAACACATAACTCTGAAAATTGAATAACATACTAGGCACACAATTATTTCATATTTTTCATTATCAGTTTCTTTTCATTTTCTCATAATTAACTAGGCACATTGCCTCTTTTCTTATTATTAATTAGTCACATTGTTTCATTTTTTCATTTTTCATCACATTGCATCATTTTTATTTTTTTCTCATTCATATCAATGTCATTTCATTTCAACTTATCACATATCACCATATCTCAATATATCATCACAATATAGCATATTCCACATCAAAATCACATTACCCAAACACTTTGAGCTATTTTCACATAATTCACATTTTATGCAATTTAGCCATTAACAATGGCTTTTCACAATGCATTTAATGCATAAACAATATTACACATGTCATAACACATTGTTCATGAATAATCAATGCATCAAGTAGCTTAAAATATTTTCCAATCAAAATGTGTTAAGCCCAAATGTAATTCAATTATGGTATATTTATCAAGAGTTTGTACATACCTCTATAAGCTCTCAAAAGCAAGCTCGAAATTAAACTCCAACCTCCTCTTTCAAGTTGCCTTTCAACACTAGTGTTGGAAAAACTACCTATCCTCAATGCCTATACCAAATGTGATTATAAATAATCATTTAGTATTACATTTAAAGGCATTTCCAAACTTATACCATAATTAAACATAATTCTAGACGAAACCTCAAAATTAAGCCCAACTTTACTTTAACTTTGAAAAATCATATTAAGTCATATAAATTGGGGTTTTAAGTTTATTAATATCATTAAAAATATATATTTTAACATGTTTAAACTAATTATATTAGTCAAACACATGCTTATGTCCAAAACTCTAAAAATGGCATAACCTTTACCATTGAAGGTTTTCTATTCCAGCTCAATCCAATTATCAATCCAATATTATTTCCATCACTTATATCCTTTAAGAACATGATTTAAGTATTAAAACTAAACAATTCGCCATCTTTGAAAATTCACTTTTCCAAAATCCTAAATCAACACTACCTCATCCAAACTCTATCCAAACATAACCAAATCCAATATTTGACTTTTAAATCCTTGTTTATGCTTCAAAATAATACATTTAGAATCAAATTGCATAATTAAATCACATGAATTCAAAAGTCTAATTCTCCCATAACCTTAAATTATCTCTCTTCAACAATTCTCACTCAAACTTAACCATTTCTTCAATCCAACCTTAAAATCATTGTTAACTACTTAAAACAAATTATTTCATACTCAAATAGATAATTAAATCATATTACTCCAACAATCCAAAATCAACATAATCAATTAACCATGGATTTTCAAAGAAAAAGTGAGAGAACTTACTAATTAAAGATGAAAACCCCAAATTTTAACTTGAAACCTTGAAAATCATCCAAATCATGAAGCTAAGAAGAAACAAAAATCTTGTCTTTGAAGCTTTGGTGGTTCGGCTATGGAAGGAAGAAGAAGAAGAAGAAGAAGAAAAATGATTTTTTCTTTCTTACCACTTTAATTTTTAACCTTATATATAATATTATATTATACTTTTAATTAATTATTTAATTAATAAAATCCCAAAATTACATCTTCCATTAAAAATAATTTATTTTTAAATTATTTAAATAATTTTTAATTTCTAAAGTTTAATTATAAAAATGCCCTTTTACTTTGACTTTTCTTTAAAAAATGTTGACTTTTATTGACTTTGTATATTTTATATATATTTCACATATACATTTCACTTTTTCACTTAAAGTTCTTACATTTTCCCTTTAAATCATTTATTTAATTTATCCAATTTAATTTTCAAAAATTCTGGGTGTTATACTGTGGCTCCATAATGTCAAACATGTTCTTGGGATAAGGCTCAATCTTATTTCCTCTTATGCTCTTGCTGATGAGGGTTGCATAAGTTCCTTTGGTACAAAGATTTGCAAAATTACCAAAGAAAATCTTGTGTTTGCCGAAGGAAGCAGACAAGACACTTTATACTTTGTGCAAACCAAGATATGCAAAGGAGAGGTGAATGCAGTAGCAGATACTTTATCAAATCTGTGGCATAAAAGGTTTGTTCACCCAAGTGAGAAAGAAATTAGTGTTCTTACTAAGAAAAAATTTCTACCCTTGACAGGTATACATTTAGAATCCTGCACTGATTGTTTGGTCGAAAAATAATATAAAATTGCATTTCAGAGATCATACTCTTCAAGAAGATCGAATGTTCTATATCTAATTCATACTAATATTTGCTTTATGAGTGATAAAACACTTGGTGGTGTTTCATATTTTATAACCTTTATTGATGATCACTCTAGAAAAGTGTGGGTTTTTGCTTTGAAATCCAAAGATCAAGTGCTGGATGTGTTCAAATATTTTCATGCAATTGTTGAAAGAGAAACATGAAGGCAATTGAAATGTGCTCATTTAAATAATGGTGGAGAATACAGGGGTCCATTTGAGATGTATTGCAAAAAGCATGACATTCACTTTGAGAAAATAATTCCAAAAATGCCTCAGCAAAATGGAGTTGTTATTGCTGAGAGAATAAATAAAACCATTGTAGAGAGGATCTGGTATATGCTTTCTCATGCTAAACTCCCTAAGTCCTTTTGGGGTGAAGCAATGAGAAATGCAGTCAATCTAATTAATCTTTCTCCTTCAGTTCCTCTTGATGAAGATATTCCAGAAAGAGTCTAGAGGAGAAAAGATGTTTCTTATGATCATTTATGAGTTTTTGAATGTAGAGCATTTGTTCACATTCCAAAAGATGAGAGATCCAAGCTTGATTTCAAGGCTAAAGAATGCATCTTCTTGGGTTATGTCCATGAAGAGTTTGGTTATAGGTTTTGGGATCTTGTTAATAAAAAAAGTCATTAGAAGTAGAGATGTGGTGTTCTTAAAAGATCAAACCATTGAAGATCTTAAAATGCCTAAACCAGTCAAAGAAAAGATTCCAGATCTTACACCAGAATCCTCTAGCTCTGAGGAAAGTAATGCATATGAATAAGAAGTTAATAATGATGGTAAGCCTATTTCTAATGCTGATGAAACTAATGAGGCTATTAATAAGCATGGTGATCAGCCTCCTCCTCCACCACCACTTTAAGTCCAATTAAGAAGATCCACCAGAAATAGAGTGGCATTTTAGAAATATCCTCCTCATGAGTATGTGATGCTCACTGACGAGGGAGAACCATAAAGTTATGAAGTGGCAGTGACATGCAATCAGAAAAATAAGTTGTTGAATGCTATGCAAGATGTGATGAACTCCCTACATGAAAACATACTTATGAGCTAGTAAAATTGCCCAAAAGAAAGAAAGCATTAAAGAATAAATGGGTTTTCAAAGTGAAAACTGAAAACAACACTTCACGGCCAAGGTACAAGACTAGATTGGTTGTGAAGGGTTTTGGGTAAAAGAAGGGAATTGACTTTGAAGAAATTTTCTCACTTATGGTTAAGATGTCTTCCATCAGAGTTATTCTTGGTTTAGCTACCATCTTGAATTTAGAGATAGAACAACTTGACGTGAAGACATCTTTCCTCTAAGATGACTTGGAAAAAGAAATTTATATAGAGCAACTAGATGGGTTTAAAGCTAAAAAAAGGAGAATCTAGTTTGAGGGTTGAAGAAAAGCATGTATGGACTTAAGCAAGCACCAAGGTAGTGGTATAAGAAATTTGATTCATTCATGATAGATCATGGGTATGGAAAGATACTTGTTGATCACTGTGTGTTTGTAAAAAAGTTTTATGATGTCGACTTTATCATTTTATTGCTTTTATATGGATGATATGTTGATAGTTGGCCATAATATTGAGAAGATAAGTTCTTTCAAGAAAGAGCTTAGCAAGTCCTTTACAATGAAGGATTTGGGATCCACTAAGCAAATTCTTGGAATGAAGATTACTCAAGATAGGAAGAGAAGAAAACTATGGCTATCCCAGGACAAATATATTGAGAAAGTTCTTGATAGGTTCAATATGAGCAAGGCAAAACCAGTCAGGTCATTTCAAATTGAGTTCCAAACAATGTAATTCAAGTAAGAATGACAAAGAAGAAATGAAGAAAGTGACTTATGCTTCTGCAGTTGGTAGCTTGATGTATGTTATGGTTTGTACAAGGTTGTATATTGCTCATGTTATTGGTATCGTAAACAGATTCCTTTCTAATCCTAGAAAGGAACATTGGTTAGCAGTGAAGTGAATACTAAGGTATCTTAAAGGTACCTCCAAATTTTTTTTATGCTTTGATGATGGAAAACCTATATTGGATGGGTACACAGATGCAAATATGGCTTGTGACATTGACTCCAGAAAGTCCACTTCCGGACACTTGATTAATTTTATAGGGAAAGTAGTTTCTTGGTAATCAAAGTTATAAAAATATATTGCCTTATCCACCACTGAGGCATAATATATTGCAATTACTGAAGCAAGCAAAAAGCTATTATTGATGAAGAAGTTTTTACAAGAATTGGGTTTTAAACAAGAGAATTATATATTATACTGTGACAGTCAAAACGTCATTCATCTCAGTAAGAGCTCTACATTTCACTCACGATCAGAGCATATTGATGTGAGATATTACTAGAATCGAGATGTACTAGAGATGAAGCTGTTTCGACTAAAAAAGATTCACACAAATGATAATAGCTCTAATATGATGACTAAAACTCTATCCATGGAGAAGCTAGTTACTTATAGAGAGATTTTTTATATGAAAGTCCCACCCACTTGAGTGTGAGGTAGAGATTTGTGATGGTGTCCCACTCAAGTAGCACCCACAAGTTGAGAAAAAAGGAGCAAGCTGTCCAATTGCACCGAAAATGCAATTTGTAATTGCAAATTGCAATGCAATGTGGGAAGGCCTATATAAATAGGCATTTCCCTTCACTTCAAAATAATTAATTGAGAGAAAAGAGAGAGAGAGAGAGAGAGAGAGAGAGAGAGAGAGAGAGAGAGAGAGTAAATTTTAAGAGAGAAAGATAAAATTATTTGTGAGATAATTTTTATGATAAAATAGTGAGATTTTATTATGGGTGTTTGAAAAATACTTGTCACTATTTTAGGTTTATCTTATTTTTGAGTTTTGTGCTTCTAGAATATTTTTTCTAGAAAAGTCTTTCTCTTATAATCCTACTATTTATTAGTGAAAAAAATTATTCGGAATTTTTTCCATGGATGTAGCCTAAATTAAAGGGTGAACCATGTTAAATCGATGTGCTATTTTATCTCAATTTTTATAGCTATTATCAAGTATAATTATTTTGTTATATTATGCTATTAATTATCTGAGTAAAATTTTATCTAAGGAGACTGAGTTTTAAGCGGGACCGTCTGTGACCCCTCCAGCATTTTCTGAAAATTTTTTTGATATTTATTTTTAGTATAATATTTCATACACTATTTATTTGTATAATAGTAAGTAATTTGAATGTTATTAATACATGATGCACAAGACTAATTACTTGTTATAAGTTTAAAATGCATTCGATAATACACAAATCGTGTTTTGCTTAAAAAAAAATTAAATTCATATATTAATTTTTTAAAAAATTTTAGTTAATATAGACAGGAATATTTTAACTATTAATGAATTGCTTTATGTCACAGATTATTCTTAAGCAACTAAAAACTATATCCTCTAAAATATGCACGGTTGAGATGCAAGTGAGAAAGAAACAAGTTAGAAAGAAGAGCCAAAGGTTATGGTATCACATGTGGAGAAAATATAATGTAACACCAATGCAATTAGCTAAGGGTATGTTGGAGATGATTTTTGTTTTTTAGTTTTAACTTTTTAAAAAAAAATAAGAAAAATAAAAATACGTTCAATAATATCACTGATTTTTATATTTTATAAGAAATGATTTTGGATAAATATAAAATTTACAAAATATAAATTTTGAGATTTTAATTAAAAAAAAGATATATATCAGTAAAATATTTTTTTCTCTATTTCTACTATTTTTTATTTTTTGTATATGTTTTGCTCTTGCTGTCTCTTGATAGTAGCCATGTCGACGGTTCAGTTGACGGGAACCACCAGTTCTGGTTCATGATTTTCATGAATTTTAACCGGTAAGAGCCGATTTGATTAAGGTTCAGACCCTTAAAAATCGATTCGGTTTTGGTTTGAACCATCATTTCAAATCAATTTTTTTAAAAAAAATAAAATTAAAAAATACTATTATTGATGTATAATAGTATTTTTTTTATAAGATTAAACATCACTTATAAATTTAATAATGTTATTTAAGTTAAATTAAATAATATTATTTACAAATATTTATTATTATAATTAAAGTATAAATAAAAAATTAAAAAATGTTTGAACATAATTACTAAAAATCAATTAACTACATAAATTATAATTATAAATATTTAATATTACATTTGAAATATTCAATAAATACAAATAATTGAAATATTCAAAAACTACATTAAAAAAGTTTAAACGTAATTTAAAATAAATTACATAATTATAAATTATTCAATATTAAAATTTATAATTGAAAAAAAGGGCATGAACTTAATTACAAAAAATTTAGCTGCCTACATATCCTCTTGGGGTTTAGAGGAATCAAAGCCAACACATAGTTCTCTTACCTTAAATTTGATAGTGCCCCCTTAGTCGCTTTTACCATTTCTACTTTCACCACCCGTTGTACTTCTGTCTGTTACATCATAATCTAAACCTTGATCATCAATATTATTATACTTTAAATCTTGTATATGTATTGATGCTTTGGATCAATCATTGATGCATATTTGAACTTGTAATGAGTGAGGTGTTAGTCTTGATTGGCACTCATCCAACAAACGGCCTCTGGTACTAAATATTTGCTCCACCAATACTGTTGAGGCTGGAGAACTAAAAATTTTCCTAACCATAATAGACAACACTGAAAATGTTCTTGTATGTTGACTCCACCATTGCAAAATAGGAAACTTGTAGTCTCCAATTACACCATCAAATTCAAAGCTAGATGATAAATATGCATCAAGTTCAATATTACTTAAGGTAATAGTTTTAGGTCTCTTATGTCTTTCCATTAAAAATCTACCAGCTTTACTTACACTAGATGATGAATCTATATCCCCATTTTGACACCTATGTGATGTAGAAATCATTGATACATATATTGATTCATATTCTCTGTATAAGTCCAAAATATTTATTTTAACCCCATCAATTATTCCAGTAATATTGAAAGACGAAAATGACAATTTGAAAAGAATGTACATAATTTTTTTTTCTTTTTCATAAAGCTTGCGTAATGTGCGTGATAAAGTTGAGCGGAGAACACGTTGAAATTCAAGATTCACAAATTTTTAAATAAAAGTGGTAAATTCTATTTTCTCACCAAAATTAAAAATTAATTCATCAACACAAACGCACCTTGCCAATTCTTCTTTGACCACATTTTTATCATAGTAAAAAAAATCTTGTTTTTGAGTATGTGTAGATGATGAGCCCGATTATACAAAACCCGCCAATTGTGTTTGAGTATTATCCATACCCGCTTGCACAAGATATTTTTTTATGAAAATATTTCCATAATATCGCATAACCTCCTCCATCTATAAATTTAAATGAAGAGGAGAAATAATTACAGTGTGCACTTTTTTGGCCTTTCACATTTATCCGTTTAGAAAAATGTAATATAAAATATTAGATTTTAATTTTTTTTATTTTACTAGATTTATTTTGATCAAATTTGTCTTGCACTTGGCAATCTACTTCTTCCTCATCATCTAAAATATTAATCTGTTATTGTGGAATTTGCTCATCATTATTTATATTATCAAAATGACTAGAACTTGCCATTTTAATATAATAATAATAATAATAATAATAATAATAATAATAATTAATATTTTTTAACAACGATAATAATAATAATAAATTATAATAATAACAACAAAACAATAATAATTAATAACTACTAATAAATATTACTAACAATAATAAATAATAATAATAATAATAATAACAAAACAATAATAATTAACAACAAACAATAAATATTACTAATAATAATAATAAATAAGAATAAGAATAAATAATAAATAATACTAATAATAATAAATAACAATAACAATATAATAATAAGAATTTGAGAGAGAAAAAATTATAGAATTGAGAATTGAAGAATTTAAAGTTAAATTAGATAATTAGAATTTGATGATTGAGAGAAATTGTGTAAAAATTAGAAAAAAAAAATTAAAAGATAATGTATTTATAGATTTTTTAAAATTTTTTATTTTTATAAAATACCCGTCAAATTTTTTTTTGTTATTGAGGGTAAAATAGACATTAAAAAAATATTTTAATAAAAAAATAAAAAGTTGCCAAGGCACATGTGTCGTTGGCAACACACTGCACATGGCAGTGTGCTGTTGGGCACAGTGCCATGTGCTGATGCTGGCAGGTGGCCAACCAATGGCCACCTGACAGCGTAGCATCAAGCATGATGAAGGCCTTTTGGCTTGCTGCATCCTGTTTTTTTTTTTTTTTTAATTTTCTAGTTTAGAATCGAAATCGCCAGTTCGACTCCACTTCAAATATTTTAAAACCGAAATAAGAATTTTAAATGGAGGTTCTAGTTCTAATTTTGAACCTTTAATTATAGTTCATGGTTTGGTTTATTGAACTAAACCAGAACTGCCGGTTTAGTTCAACGGGTCAGCGGAACCTTGGCCATGGTAACTTGATGGCAACCAAGAAGGGGAGGGTGAATTTGTTGTTTGATGTCAAAATTTGAACTAAACAAGAAAAGATTGAACACAAAGAATTTATAGTGGTTCGAATTCCTTAATCCTACGTCAACTTTCTTAACAATTTGTTGAGTTTCTACTATTAATGAGTTTTTATAAGCTCAACTCTAATTTGGTATTTTCATAAGATCATTTATATATAAAAATAAAATTAGAACATAGTGGTCCAGCTGTACCTTTTGAAATTTTGCTGAATGCTCTTCCAATGGTCGATCCACATAGATTTTACTAATTGAGTGGAGGTCCAACAGCTTCTGATTAATGAATTATTTAAATATCCTAGTCAGACTACATCATGGTCCGGTCAAAATTTCACAAGTCCGGTGAAAAATTGAGCTTACTTCTGGACGGGAACCTCTCTGGATGTTTTTAACAAATTTAGCTTGTAAGGTCCGATCGTACTTTAGCTTAGTCTGTTCAGACTTTTCGAGGTACATTGAGAATATGAGAGTACTTTTGACTGTGAATCATTCTGTGTGATTTGTAATATTTTCATCCAATAGTCTGGTCAGAATTCACCAAGGTCCAGTTGGATTTTTTGAGGTACGGTGAGAATTCTTTTGTGACATTTTGCTCAATTTGCGATTGAAGGTCTGGTCGGACTCCTTCATGGTCTGCTCAGACTTTGCATATTTCCTTCAAAAAATTAACTTCATGCAAATTGTAACTTCATGCAAATATTAGTTTAATTCAATTTGATTGCCTAAAATTAAAAATAGAATAATTATACTAATAAAGATAGTTGACGCAAATTCATTGGTGCTATATTTACTGATAGTAGTCTATTTATCTAGGGAAAAGTAGTTGGCACTAGGTTGCGCCAAATATTATGTGCCAAATTTGTTGACCACAATGTAAATCCATCAAAAATTTTGGTCGGCATATATTGGCACCATAATATTTGTTCCATATTTGTAGATGAACATATAAATTCTATTTGTAATCTACTTCTAAAATTTGTAACTTTTTTCCCATATGCTTCTCAAGCAATCTATTGGTAAATAGTAATAGATTTTTGTATGTCGATATTGATAAATCGCATGTATCTTGTATTGAACACTATAGAATAACAAGAGTTGTATATTGGGATATTGGGTAAATTTGTAGTATTTAAAATATATATATATATATATATATAATAAACAGGATAGGAAAGATGAAACAAATTAAAGCTAGATGTGATAAAATTCGATTTTGTTAAACTTAATTATGATTTTATTATGATCTCGGAGAGAATAGATGTAATAGCTAAGTCCCCCATTTAAGTGCAATTGTATCCGTATCTTTAGAATTCAAATAAAAAGAAGTAAGAATATTATATTTAATTTGTTAAAATATTAAATTTATTATTTATTAGAATAGATGTAAAAATAAGATCATGATATCTTATTTAATATTGATGATAATTATTTATTATCTAATAATATAAATTAAAAAATTTAATATATTAAATTTATAATTTATTAGAATAAATAGATAATTAATTATTATAAATTTTATTTGAAGAGTTCAAATAGAATTAAGATATTATAGCTTTTTGATATTGATAATAGTTAGTTATTAATGAATAATAAAAATTAAATTATTTTAGATATTAAACTAAAATATCTATGTGAAGTTTTAAATTGATTATTTAAAATATTAAATTTATAATTTATTAGAATACATAATTACTTAATTATTATAAATATTATCGATAGTAAGTTTCAAATTAATTTTTTTTAAAAAATTAAATTTATTATTTATTAGAATGCATAATTAATTAATTATTATATATATTATCTGCATTAAGTTTCAAATTAAATTTTAAAATATTAAAATTATTATTTATTAAAATAGATAATTAATTAATTATTATAGATATTTATTTAAAAAGTTCACATAAGATTAGAATTATGATATCCTATTTGATATTAATAATAATTAGTTATAATCAAATTATTTAAGAGATTATGGATTCATGAAAAGATTTGAGTATAAATATAATTTTTAATAACATTTAGATTTTCAGTAGCTAAATCTAATAAAAAATGATTTTAAATATTTTAATGAAAGATTTAAACATTAAATGAAAATACATAGAACTACTTTATGAATGTTAAATAATAATATCAACAATAACCATACATCTAATAAGAGTAAATATGTATTCTTAGAATTTTCCTTCAATTACTAAAAGTATGATATATATATATATATATATCCATTTGCAATGATTAAATGATTTGGTTGTGTGTGTATATATAAGGAAAGAAGAATTGTTTTGAAATTGCTACCTCATTATTTTTTTCAAGAAAGCTATTTCACATTTTTCTTTCTTAATTAATTTTTTATTTAATTTTAATAATTTATACTAAATTTAAAATTTAATAATTAATAAATTATATTTGTGACTTTTAATATCCTATTAAATAATTATACATTAATATAATATTATTGATTAAATATTATATTCATGACTTTTAATCTTTTGTGAATTAATTACACATTAATATAATTTACTAATATTCATTGATTTATATTTTTTTTAGAAATTTAAAAAATTTTAAAAATATGTGACTTTTAAACTTTAAAATAAACTAACTACAAATTAAATATGTAATAGTCGTGGTTTTGGATAAATTAAATAAATATTTGGAGGTTAATTAAAGTATTGAGAGAGGTATATGTATAGTATATACCTAATGTATATATAGTGTTCACATATTATATACCTAACATATACTTGTTATATATGTTGGATACATATTATACACTTAATATATATATATATATATATATGATATACGCATAATGTGTACTTGATGTATACATAAAGTACATATTATATATACATATAAGTAACAATATATATAAAATATACTTAAAATATAAATGATATAAATATATACCTAAGATATAAAAAGACATATACATATATTAATATGGATTGAAGATGGCAATTAAAAAAAGAAAAAGAAAGTCAAAAGAAGGGAGAAAAATACTTGGTTGTTATTAAAAACAAAATAAATAAATAATTATATTAATATATATGGATCGTAAATGAAGAAAGAAATAAAAAAATATTCTTCTTGTTCCTCTTCCTATTGCCATGGCCGATTTTCAATAGCTAGAGAGAGAGGGAGAGAGTTTCTTCTAAGACACCAAAGTAAGCCAAAAATCAAAGGATTACAAGTTGGTCTTGAAGAGAAATTAAGAAAAATCAAGTAAGTATGTAACACTCTTATATCTTATACACTTACAATACATACATCCAACATATGTAATATACGAATATACAATACAAGAATGCCACAACCCATTTTAATAAAATAAACTCTTACTTTTTGAATCTGTATAAATTTAAATCATTTAACTGATATAATGTAAATAATAGATAAAATATTATTTGCTAAAACACATACATAACTTTATTACCAAATAGTTATCCAAACATTTTTTATAGTTTGCGATATATACATATATATACATCAAAATATAACATAATATACATGAAGTCAAAATGTACAAAAATATAAAATATGTACATGCTGGCAGTTTGTCTCTGATCTTGATGTCCAACAGTCAACTCTGCACTCAAGATCTCAAGCCTAGACCCGACTCGGTCTAGACGAACTCTCCGGCTCAACTGGTTCTATCCTGTCACCTACGCGATGAATCACAATTGCGCTAAGCCAAAAGCTTAGTAATACAAACTTTGATAACAATAACGTTCAAATGCAATGCCAATGCACAATGCATAAGGATATTATATCTCATAACACTATATCTTAATATATTGCTCAATTGTTCCACAATTCATAACTCACATAATAACAAACACAAGCATTGGTCCAATGGATCTAATATGCTATTCAAATCCTAGAGTTACTATTTTAGTCCAAATTGACACCATGTGTCTAGCCCCGAAGGTAAATCATATTACAATGAGGATAACCTCGTATGTAACATCCCAACTAGGCTTTAAGGACTAGGCCCAACCCAGATTCAAGGAACTGCTACGTCTTAGGCATGCCGCCAAACACAGAACTTTGAAAATTGAATAACATACTAGGCACACAATTCTTTCATAATTCCATTATCAACATCTTTCTCATTTTCTCATGATCAAGCTAGGCACAATGCCTCAATTATCTCATTTATATCAGTACAGCCATCACCAATAGCTTTACATAACATCTTTAATGTATACATAATAAATTGCATTACCCAAACGTTTTGAGTCATTATCATATCTTGCACATAGTTCACATTACATATAATGTATTTATGACATTATACAAATCATAGCATATTACTTATGCACAAACAATGCAGTAAGTAGCTTAAACATATTTTCTAACCAAAATGTTTTAAGTCCAAATGTCATGTAAATATAATCAATTATTCAAAGTTTGTACTTACCTCTAAAAGCAACAAAATGAGCTCAAACACCACTTTCAACCTTCTCTTCCAAGATATCCCTCAACACTTGGATTGGGTAACTTAAGTCTCCTCAAAGCCTAAGCCAAATGTGATTATAAATAATCACTTAGTAAGACACTTATAGGCATATACAAAACCTCTCAACACAAGGATAAGAAACACAAAGAAAATATAAAGAAAAGAACTATCTAGGGCAAAATCTACACATGACATGCTCAACAACACGGGCGTGTCAATGACCATACCCTAAACCTATAACACAGAAGCTTTGACACGCTCAGTGACATGGGTGTGTCAATGACCATGTCCTAAGCTCTGTATTACAGCAGATAAGACTCGTCTAAAGATATGGCCATGTCCCTGCCTGTGCCAAAACTCTTACAATACAGTAGCTATGACACGCTCAGTGACATGGGCATGTCACTGCACGTGTCAATACTATAACATTACAGAAGCTGTGACACGCTCAGTGACATGGGCATGTCACTTCACATGTCACCAACACTAAAAATAGAACCATTGACACGCCTCTTTGGCCATATCATCGGGCGTGTCAGGCCAAAATCCAGATATCAACACATAATTGTCACATCCAAAATTATCTTTCTTTACCCTTTCCAACTCTATCCAAACTCACCCAAATCCATCATTTTACCATAAAATACTTGTATATATATATAAAAAAAAACTCAATTAAAAGCAAAATACACAATTTAAAACCATGACTTCACAACTCAAAAGTTACACAACCCAAAACTCTTATTCTCTTCACCAAACTTAACCATTTCTTCAATCTAACCCTAATTTCATAGTTAACTGCTCAAAAGAACTTCATATATACCAATACCAACCATTAACACATACTAAACCAAACATCCAATTCACACATATACAAACTTTTATAGAAAATTAAGAAAACAAGTTGGAAACTTACCAAATATGGAGAAAATCCCCAAAACTCTAACTTGAACACTTGAAATCCTTCAATTACTTGAGCTTGCAAGAAGCAAATTCCTCCTTTCCTTTAATGGAGATAGTCGGCCTTCAATGGAGAAAGAAGAAGAAGAAGAAGAAGATCTCAACTCATCTCTATCCAACTAATACCCTTTTTAACCACACAAATTTCTCACTTTAAATCTCCACAAAGTAAAATATATATATATATATATATATATTACTTAATTAATATAAAAAATCATCTTCCACTAACTATACAATTAATTTTTAATAATTTAAAATAACTTTTAATCAATTTAAAATATTGACTTGTATATGTTATGTATACCTAGATATATATATCATATACAGATTTTACTTTTTCACTTAAATATATATATTTTTAAATCATTTATTTAATTTTCAAAAATTAAAATTTTTAAAATTTTGAGATATTACAATTCTCCCCCTCTAAAAATAAATTTTATCCTCGAAATTACCTAATTTCAAGTCTAGAACAACTGGGGATACTAATTCCGCATCATCTGCTCATTCTCCCATGTTGCCTCCTCAGTGGCATGATTCTTCCAAAGAACTTTCACAAGTGGCGCGTTCTTATTTCTCAACTCTTTCACTTTCTGTGCCAAAATAGCCATTGGTTCTTCCTCATAAGTCAGATCTGGACTCACATCAATTGACTCTACTGACAAAATGTGAAATGGGTCTGACTTGTACCTCTGAAGCATAGAGACATGGGAGACATTGTGAATTCGATCCAACTCAGGTAGCAAAGCCAGTCTATAGGCCACTGGTCCAACTCTCTACAATACCTCATAAGATCCTATGAAATGAGGACACAACTTCCTTTTGCGACCAAATCTCAAAATTTTCTTCCAAGTAGACACCTTCAAAAACACTTTATCTCTTACACTGAACTTTATGTCTCTTCTTTTTAAATCTAAATATGAAATCTGTTGGTCTGAGGCTACTTTCAGATAATTCTGAATCACCTTTACTTTCTCTTCAGTTTCCTTAATCAAATCGAGACCAATCAACTTACCTTCTCCAACCTCATCCCAACATAGAGGTGTCTGGTACCTCCTACCATACAATGCCTCATAAGGTGCCATCCCAATACTAGACTGATGACTATTGTTATAAGCAAACTCAATTAGTAGTAAGAATCTGTCCTAGCTCACAGTGAAATTGATGATACAACTCCTCAACATATCCTCTAAAATCTGTATCAATCTTTCTGACTGCCCATCTATCTGAGGATGAAAAGCAATGCTAAAATGTAACTGAGAACCTAAAGCTTCCTGCAAAGTCCTCCACAATCTCGATGTAAATCGGGGATCTTGGTCAGATATCAAAGAAACTGGAACTCCATGTAACCTTACTATCTCACTGATATATAGCTCAGCCAATCTCTCAAGAGAAAAATCCATCCAAACTAGAAGAAAATGAGCTACCTTCGTCATCTGATCAACTATTACCCAAATCGCATCATGCTTCTTCTGAGTCAAAGGCAACCTAGTCACAAAATCCATCGTCACTCGCTCCATTTCCACTCTGGCACTAATAATGGCTGAAGTAATCTTGAAGGAACTTGGTGCTCAGCCTTAACTCTCTGACAAGTGAGACATCTAGATACAAACTCTGCTATGTCCCTCTTCATACCTGACCACTAATAATACTGCTTCAAATCTTGATACATCTTGGTACTCCCAGGGTGCATAGCATAAGCTGACTGATGTGCTTCCTTCAAAATTACCCTTTTTAGTCCTGCATCATCAGGAACAGACAACCTATCTCTGTACCACAAACTGCCATCACTTCTCACATCAAAGTCTCGACTCTCCCCCTTTTGGTAATCCAATACAATATTCTAGATTTTCTTATATACTAACTGAGTCTCCCTAATATGATCCAATAACACTAGCCTCAACTGCAACTGAGCCATCAAAGCACCATCATCACATGACTCAAATCTGGCATGCAATGCTCTCAACTCAACAAGCAACAAGAGTGAATAAGCAGTCAAACTTATCAAAGACTTCCAACTCAAGGCATTAACAATAATATTTGCCTTGCCACAATGATAATCAATTAAACAATGGTAGTCTTTAGTCAATTCTAACCACCGTCTCTGTCGAAGAATTAATTCTCTCTGAACACCCAAATATTTCAAACTCTTGTGATCCGTATAAATAAAACACTTCTCCCCATACAAGTAATGTCGCCAAATCTTCAAGGCAAAAACTATAGTTGCTAACTCCAAATCATGCATCGAATAGTTCAACTCATGCGGCTTCAACTGTCAAGAGGCATAAGCAATGACTCTACCCTCCTGCATCTAAACACAACCTAAACTACTATGTGAAGCATAACTGTAAATCACATAAGGTTTACCTTCCACAGGCAGGGTAAGGACAGGAGCCTGAGTCAACATCTCCCTCAACTGCTCAAAACTCGCCTGACACTGATCTGTCCACACAAATCTAACTCCTTTCCAAAGTAATCTGGTGAGTAGAGTAGCTATCATAGAAAAACCTTTCACAAATCGATGATAATAGCCTACCAAACCCAAAAAGCTTCTAATCTCTGCCACATTCTTCAGTGGACTTCAATTCAAAATAGCCTCAACTTTACTAGGATCAACTCTAATACCCTCTGCTGAAACTACATGACCGAGAGAAGTCACTTGATCAAGCCAAAACTCACATTTAGACAACTTACCATACAACTTCTTCTCTCTTAGAGTCTACAATAAAATCCAAAATGCTTGTCATGATCCTCCTAATTACGTGAATACACCAAAATATCATGAATAAAAACCACCGCCACCCTGTTCATTAAATTCATAAATGTTGCTGGTGCATTTGTCAATCCAAAGGGCATCACCAAGAACTCATAATGTCCATACCTCGTGTGGAAAGCTGTCTTAGGTACATCTTCACCTTTGACTCTTAAATGATGGTACCTTGATCTCAAGTTAATCTTAGAGAATACTGCTGCTCCTTTTAACTGATAAAAGAGATCATCTATCCGAGGCAATGGATACTTGTTCTTAATGGTCACCTTATTCAACTGTCAGTAATCAATACACAATCTTAAGGTACCATCCTTCTTCTTTACAAACAAAATGGGTGCTCCCCACGGGGACACACTAGGGCAAACAAACCCTTTATCCAACAACTCCTGCAACTGTACCTTCAACTCTCTCAACTCAACAGGTGACATACGATAAGGAGTAATAGAGATTGGAGTAGTACCAGCCAAAAAATCGATACCAAACTCAACCTCTCTCTCAGGAAGTATCCCTGGTAACTCCTCAAGAAAAAACATCTAAAAACTCGGCAACTATGGATATACTGTCATGCTGGGAATCTGTTGCGCTCGAATTAAGTACTACTACAAGCGTCACTCGCAAGTATACGAGGTAGCTGTAGTAAAGGTGATCGGCCCAAGGTCATTTCCCCAAGAAGGTGTGGTTCGTAATAGCTTGATTGACAAGTTATTTAAATGCGGAAGTTTAATGTTTGAGTTGCGACTTTAAAACAATTAAAACTAAAAGTGTTGTGCTTAGGGTTGGTATGTGATGGGTGTACAAGATCAAATCGATTCTTGGGAAGGTACCTAGGGTCATAGGTCCATTCAATCAAAGCCCAATTCTCAATTATCCATTAACATAACCTTGTAATTAATTTGTTCCTTAAGGTTAATTAGTCAATTACCAATCCATTAGTTCTCACATTCATGAATTAACAATGACCAATTCTTTTACATTACCAAATTAATAAAACCCTAGAACTTATATTTCTAATTCAGTCATAGGGTGGTCGATTGCGTAGTTCCGATATCAGATTTCACCTCTCGGTTCGTCATCCAATATTTAAAGATCAATAGGTAGCTGATCTATCAACCTAGCATTTAATGCAATACAATCAACCAATCAACAAGGAATATCAATGGAAATATCAAATCAAGACATTCAATCAAATATACTACAAACCATAGACATGGGTATTTAGCTCAACATCATCAATTTAGAACAAACATTCAACTTAATATAAAACAAATACAAATTGTCCATTGCAATATCAATTCTCTTAATATAACAACAACAATAAGAAATGAATTAAAAGAGAGAATAGAAAACCCCTTATGAAGATGCCAAGAGTAGGATTACTAGTCTTCCTCCTAGCTCCATTTGATGTATGATGAAGAACTCAAGCCCTCTTCAATGGTTGATTCCCCTTTGCAATATGGAATGGAGCTTTCTCAAGTCACCAAACCTTTGGATGGAGCTTTCTCAAGTCACCAACTCTTCAATTTATTTTGCCTTTGGAAGATGGAATGGAGCTTTATCAAGTCACCAAACCTTTCAATGAAGCTTCTTCAACCTTCAAGAGCTTGTTAACCCAATTTATCCCAAAGAACCTCAAAGATCTTATCAATGGAAGATGGAGAAGGTGGAGAGGATGGAAATGGAGATGATGATGAAGGGATAACGGAGAGTGTCACTCTCTCCCTCTCCCAAACGTGTAGCAGAATTTGGCTCCAAGCAAAACCAAGACTCCTTCAATTTCCCTCTTCTTCCCTTTTTAATTCATTCAAAATACACACCCATGCCTTCCAACTCACACCATTTTACTTTGTTCCCCACTATTTCTTTGTTTAGTATTTCTTTTGGCAAGCACAAGGCTTTGTTCCCCACTTTGTCCCCCACTTCGTGCAAAAGAAATCAAATTTTTAAGGTGTGACATGGCCAAGCCAAGAGTAGCTTGGCCGTGTCTCTCATTTTCCTTTGGGACACTGCCAAACCTTTGGCTGTGTCCTTCACTGCCCTTTTTCTTTCTTTTCTTTTGGTCTCAAGGAGGTGACACGGCCAAGCTTGTGGTCGTGTCATGTGACACAACCACTAGCTTGGCTGTGTCATGTGGGTGTGTCCATTTCTGTTTCTTTTCTTTCCTTCTTTGCTTGCTCCCTTGTTCTTTGGTATGAAATGGGACACGACCAAGCTTGCTGGCCATGTCATGTGACACGGCTAGTGGCTTGGCCGTGTCACTGAGTGTGTCTCTTCCTGCTTCTTCATTTTTGCTCTTTCTTTGTGGTTTCTTTGTTTTGCTCCTTGGATGAGACACGGGCAGTGGCTTGGCTGTGTCTCATGGTCGTGTCAAGCTCTGCCATCTTCATTCTTTGAGGGACACGGCCAAGCTTGATTTGGCTTGGCCATTTCTTGCTTGGTTCATGCTTTTCCTACACTGTTTGATCTTCCAAGGGTGTTTTTGCACTTTAACCTAAAAACAGCACTTAAAACAAACTTAAAACAAAATTCAATCAAAACATTAACTAAAAACATATAAAAATCATACTAAAAACTAGTACAAAAATGACCTAAACAGAATCCACTACTCTGGTATCTATAACATGTGCAAGATAAGCCTCACATCCCTTCCGAATCATCCTCCTTGATGAAATAGATAAAATAAACATGGATGAAAGATGTCTCTGCTCACTATATACCATCACATTTCTACCATCACAAGTTCTCAGAGTAACACACTTTTGCTAACAATCTACCATAACCCCTGCTTGGATAACCAATCCATGCCTAAAATCAAATCATACTCCTTGAAAGGCATCTCAATCAGGTCACTGAGGAATTCCTCATCCTGAACCACAACTGGACTATCTCGGTGCACCCTACTAATCACAACACTATGACCTAAAGGATTTGTCACCAAAACATCAAATCCTAGGGACTCTGAACATAAATCACTCACAGGCAAGATGGATACAATAATGTATGAATGAGCCGACCCAGGGTCTATCAAAGTAAGAACTGAAGTATCAAATAAAGAAAAAGTAGTAGCAATAACGGTTAAAGCATCAGGCTGCCTCTGTATCATATATACCCGCTGTGATGGCCCTGCCTCATCTGGTCTACCTCCAACTATAGAACCTCCTCTCTATCCACACCCAGATCTACCACCCCTACCAAAACCTCTGCTACTACGACCTCCTCTAACACTGGGTTGAGAAGTTGCAGTATCTGTTTGTCTATGCTCTGGTGGCTCTGGCAATCTCTAAAGAAGTGATCTGGCGACCCACATCTATAACACACTACTAGTGCAACTATCTTTCAGCAGGCACCCCCGTGTGCCCTACCATAATGGACACAGATATATGGAAATGGTCTCTGAACTACTGGGGTCGAAGCACTAGCCACTTAAACTGTAGGTCTCTATCTCTGTCTCTGTTGTTGTACTGACCTGCCAGACTGCCTCTGGCTCCTACTGAATCTCTAAAAATATCCTTCTTGGCCTCTCTTCATAGATGAAGACCCTGCCGCACTATGGGGTCTTCTAGCTCTGGTCTCCTCATCCTTAGCAGCTGCTGCAAGACCTTATGCTCTCTCAACACTCTTGGCAGCTGCAACCACCTGGAAAAAATTATGATACCGGGAGCCTGTGATAATGCACATGATAGAGGATCTCAACCCCTCCTCAAAATTTCAACACCGGTCAATCTCATCAGAAATGATCCCACCAGCATACTGACTCAGCTGGGTAAACTCTATCTCATATTCCAACATTGTCCTGGTATCCTGCCTCAAACTCAAGAACTCTATCTTCTTTGCATCCTTATACTCCCTCGGAGTATACTTCTGCTCAAACTCCCACAGAAAATCATCATAGGTCAGGACTGGTGGATCATCCAGAGAATGTGGAACAATCTTCTACCAATCTTACGTATCCCTCTGTAAAAGAGATATGGCATAATCAAACTTTTCCCCTAGAGTAGCCTGCAACTGGATGAACAATCTCTAGACTCTATCTAGCCACTACTCTGCTACAGTAGGGTCTATAATGCCAATAAAGTCCTCAGCTCTAAACTTTTTTAGCTTATCATATTTCTTCGTCAGTAACTGCGGCTGTGGCTGCTGTACTGGAGCCTGCCTCAACAGCTCCACCATATTCCATACCCAGCTTGGCGAAATCTCATTAACTACTAGTCTCTCTGGCATAGGATCATGTGCCCCTATAGCAATCACAACTCTAGCTCCATCTCTACCCTCACTAGGAGCCACACTCTCTGCACTATCCTCTGCAGACTAATGCGTCTGAGATGCCATAACTATCTATAACTGTAAACACCTCAGAAATTGCCACATCAGAGATTAGAAACTACCAGTGCCAATGCATGTATCATATTTAAAAACCATATTTAAAAATCTCAATTTTCTTTCTCTTACAACCTACCTAGGTCAAGAACCTCAAACCTAGGCTCTGATACCAAAATAAATGTAACTCCCTTATACCCTATACACATACAATACATACACCCAACATATGTAATATATAAATATACAATACAAGAATGCCATAACCCATTTTAATAAAATAAACCCTTACTTTTTGAATTTGTATAAACTTAAATTATTTAACTGATATAATGTAAATAATAGATAAAATATTACTTGCTAAAACACATACATAACTTCATTACCAAATATTTATCCAAAACATTTTTGATAGTTTGTGATATATACATATATATACATCAAAATATAACATAATATACATGAAGTCAAAATGTACAAAAATATAAAATATATATATGTTGGCAGTTTGTCTTTGATCTTGATGTCCAACAATCAACTCTGCACTCAAGATCTCAAGCCTAGACCCGACTCGGTCTAAATGAACTATCCGGCTCAACCAGATCTACCCTGTCACCTGCGCGATGAATCACAATCGCGCTGAGCCAAAAGCCTAGTAATACAAAGTTTGATAATAATAAAGTTCAAATGCAATGCCAATGCATAATGCATAAGGATATTATATCTTATAACACTATATCTTAATATAATGCTCAATTCTTCCACAATTCATAACTCACATAAAAACAAACATAAGCATGGGCCCAACAGATCTAATATGCTATTCAAATTTCAGAGTTACTATTTTGGTCCAAATTGACACCATGTGTCTAGCCTCGAAGGCAAATCATATCACAATAAGGATAACCTCGTATGTAACTTTCCAACTAGGCTTCAAGGACTAGGCCCAACCCATCTTCAAGGGACTGCTGTATCATGTACCAACCTAACTAGGCTTCAAGGGCTAACCCAACCTAGCTTCAAGGGACTACTACGTCTTAGACATGCCGCCGAACATAGAACTCTAAAAATTAATAATATACTATGTAATATCCCAAATTGTACCCTAGGAGAATTGGATTAATTGTTGATATTAATTGGATTATGTGTATAAGCTTAATGGTAAGAGAATAAGGAATATGAGAAAGTGTATATGTGGTGTATATGAGTTATATATGGTTGCAAGTCAAAGGAAGAGATTATTGTTATTATTTAATTGTGTTTAAGAATTATTTAAGTGAGTTTTGTGTAGTGGGAAAAGATATTTTATTTGTTTAATATTAAATGAAAGGTGGAGAGGATTTTAAGGAAAGTTGTTGGAGAGAGAAGGTTTGAATTTGTCTTTGTCTTTGGCTTCTCTTCTTTCCTTTCTTACGTGACAACCCATTTCTTTCTTTCCTTTTTCCATTTCTTTTCCTTTGTTCTTCGGCTAGCAGAAACAAGAGAGAGAGGAAGAGATTTATCCTTGCAAGATCAAGAGTAGAAGAGTTTTCAAGAGAACAAGTTGAAGGTTTAAGAGTTCTCCATCCTTGGTAAGTTCTTTCTTGACTCTTTGTGTTGTTTTGAGTTGATTGGATATTTGATGGTTTGAGTTGTGTGTTTGAGATGTGTTTTTGAGTGCTTGGTTCTTTGGTTTTTGGATTTTGGGGTTTGATTGAAGGAAAGAGTAAGGTTGTTGGTGGTAGAGATGTGTTGGTGTTATGGGTTTGAAATAATGAGTATGGTTTGTGATTTGTGTTTAATGTGTGTGTTTTGAGTTGTTTTGATGTTCTTGGCAAGTTCATTATGGTTTTGGGTGTGTCTAGTTGAGTTATGTTGAAGTGAAAGATGATGAAAGAGTGTTGTTTGTTGGTTTGATTGTGGTTTGGCCGGAATCTGGGTTTTTGGTCGGACACGCCCATGGGCACGTCCAGGATTGTTAGGCGTGTCAATTGTGTTTGAGGCAGTAGGTGAGACACGGCCATGAGCACGCCCGTGTTAGTTAGCGTGTCATAGCTACTGTGATTTTGGAGAAATTACACGGCCAGGAGCACGTGCATGATGTTGGACGTGTCAATACTTTTGAGAGACATAATGTATTACACGCCGATGAACACGCCCGTGGTGTTGAGCGTGTAAATGTTTCTGTGTTGAAGAGTTAGGGCACGGTCAGGAACACGGTCGTGTGGGTGAGCGTGTCCAGTTTAGGGTTTTGCCTTAGTTGGTTCTAAACCTCATGAGCTTAAGAGGGTTTCTTTATTCTTTTGGAATAGGTTGTGAAGAAGGTGAATTTACCCATATTCAAGAGGTGATAGATTCTTGAAGAAAGAAGTGTTTAGAGTTGTGAGGGTTGTTGTTAAGGTAAGTACAAGTTATTCATTAATGCATATACATGTTGAGACTCAATGCATATGAATGTAAATGTGTTGAGTATTGCATTATATTGTTCATACATATAAATAATGTTATTTTGTGTATAATGTGAATTGTTAAGTATATGCCATGTTGAGATATGATGAAATGTGAAATCAATGTGGTTGATAATAATGATGTGAATGAAAAGGTTGAGGTATGCTTGCTTATATGAGATATGAAGCCATGATGATTGGCTAAGAAATGTTAAATGAGAAATGAATTGAAATATGAAACTAAATAAAATGATTGTGTGTATAATATGTTGATTCAATTTTCAGAGTACTGTATTTGGCGGCATGCCTATGAATCATTGGATTGGTGAAATGGGATGGCCCGTAAACCGATGCCAATTGAAAATGTGAATCACTGGATAGGCGAAATGGGATGGCCCGTAAGCTGGTTCCAGTTGAAAAATGTGAAATGAATCATTGGATAGGCGAAATGGGATGGCCCGTAAGCTATTTTCCAATTGAAATTTTAGTAACAGTCTAGCCGGGTTGAGGATCTCCTCATGTTTATGAGTTGATGGTCCAAGAGACTGGGTCTGTTACGCTATCCATGGATAGAGATATGATATATATTGCCTACGGGCTTGATGAGTTGTGATATTGGACCAAAACAGTTACTCTGAACCTTGAATAACATATTAGTGTCATTTTGGGCCCATGCTTGTGTTTGTTATAATGTGATTAGGAATTGGAGAAATTGATGAGAAATGAGATAATGTTATGATATATGAACATAATTTGATTGTATGACTTGAACATTGCACCATGGCATATTGATATTATAGCTTGTATTACTAAGCCGTAGGCTTAGCGCGATTGTGGTTCTTCGCGCAGGTGTCAGAGAAGAACCTGAGAGTTCCACTAGACCGAGTGAGTCTAGACATTGAGTAGTTATTCTTGGACTTAAAGATCAGAGATCAAGCTGCCACTTATGTATATATTTTATATTTGTAACTTTGATTTCAATGTTTATGTCATTGTGAATATTTCTACCATTTCCGCTGCGGAGTAATTAAATGTTTTTAACTATTGTGTTTTATAAATACTCTCGTGAATTTGGATCTCTTTTATTTGTTTTAAAAGGTATGTTTTGTGTATTTTATAAACAGTGGCAACCTATATTCAGTATACGTATATTACGATCGTATCAGCATGCTGTATACGTATACGGTATATAGGGGTGTTACAATTATTTTGGTATCAGAGCCTAGGTTTGAGATTCTCAACCTAGGTAAACTGTAAGAAAAAGAGTATTTTGATTTGAAAAGTTGGTTTTTGAGTAAAATATATACTTAGTATTGGCAGACTCTGATCTTTAATAAGGTGTATTCTGCTATATTTGCAGATTTAGGTTGTGATGGATCCTCATTCGTGTCAGTCTGTTGAGGGAAGTGCGGAGAGTATAGCTCCGGATGAGTATAAAGATGAGGTTAGAATTGATAGAGCCGGGGAGGCACCTGCTTCTGGGGCAGGGGGACCAGTTGGTGATGAGGTTCCACCAGCTTGGTTCAGGAATATGATGGAAGTAATGAGACAAGCTCCAGTGCAACCACCGCCACCACCACCTCAGCCTCAGGTATCAGTCAGGCAGTATGATAAATTGAGGAAGTTTGGAGCAGAAGATTTTCTGGGTACTATAGACCCGGCAGTGGCTGAACAATGGTTAGACAAAGTACAGAGGATCTTTATTCAGTTGCAAGCCACACCTGAAGAAAAATTTGATTATATCAGGTCATTACTGCAGAAGGACGCCTATGACTGGTGGAAGACTGTGCCTCATGCCATAGATGATCCACCTACCCTATCTTATGCTGATTTTCTCAGGGAGTTTGAGCGGAAGTATACTCCAAGGGAGTATAAAGATATGAAGAAAATGGAGTTTCTGAGTTTGAGACAGGATCACCGGACAGTAACAGAGTATGAGGTTGAATTTATCCGGTTGAGCCATTATGCAGGTGGTATTATATCTGATGAGATTGACAGATGCAGGAGATTTGAAGGGTGATTGAGGCCCTCTATTATGTGTCTTGTGGCTGGTTCCAGATATCAGGATTTCTCCCAGCTTGTTGCTGCAGCTAGGAGTGTGGAGAGAGCCCAGGACATTGCAGCATCTGCTTCTGAAGAGGAGGTTAGAGTGAGAAGGCCCCAGTTTGAGGCAGGGTCTTCATCTGTTAAGAGGGGTAGAGGCAGCTTTGTTCCCAGAGTTGGGAGGAGTCAGAGGCCGACTGGTAGGTCAATACAGTATTCGAGACAGAGATCACGATCTACAGCTTCTGTAGCTAGTGCTCCTACCCCAGTGATTCAGAGATCTACTCCACGGGTATGTGAGCTTTGTGGTAAGATCCATGTGGGTGGTTGTCAGAGGATTGGTGGATCAGGTGTGTGTTTTCGTTGTGGATCGCCTGATCATTTCATTAGAGAGTGTCCTGAGATGCAGGAACAGAGGTCAGTGGATTCTGTAGTTTCTCGACCCAGTTTTGGCAGAGGAGGTAGAGGAGGCAGGAGTTTTGGCAGAGGGGGTAGATCTGGGTTCAGTCAGAGGGGAGGATCTTCATTTAGAGACAGTAGACCTGATGAGGCCGGACCATCCCAGAGAGTTTATGTAATGCAGAGACAGCCAGATGCTTCAGCTGTCATTGCTGGTACTTTCTCTTTATTTGGCATCTCTGTTATTGCTTTAATTGACCCTGGATCCACTCATTCATATATTAGTGCATCTATATTGCCTATGTCTGAATTGCATGCTGAATCCTTAGGATTCGATGTTTTGGTGACAAATCCGTTAGGGCATAGTATGATTGTTAGTAAGGTGCACCGAGAGTGTGCAATTGTGGTTCAGGGTGAAAAATTTCTTGGTGATTTGATTGAGATGCCATTTAAGGAGTATGATTTGATTTTGGGTATGGATTGGTTATCTAGACATGGAGCTGTGGTAGATTGTAAGAGGAAGAATGTTACTTTGAGAACTAGTGATGATAGAATTGTGATGGTATCTAGCGAGCAGAAGCAACTTGCATCCTCGTTGATTTCAGCTGTTTCAGCTAGGAGGTTGATCAGAAAAGGGTGTGATGCCTATCTTGCTCATGTCTTAGATACCAGGGTGGTAGGTTCTCAACTTGATAGCATAGCCACAGTTGCTGAGTTTCCGGATGTTTTCCCAGAGGAGTTGCCAGGATTGCCTCCTGAGAGAGAGGTGGAGTTTGGTATTGATTTGTTGCCGGGTACCACTCCTATCTCTATTACTCCTTATAGAATGGCACCTGTTGAACTGAGAGAATTGAAGGTGCAATTACAGGAGTTGTTAGATAAAGGATTCATTCACCCTAGTGTTTCACCATGGGGAGCTCCTGTGTTGTTTGTAAAGAAGAAGGATGGTACTATGAGATTGTGTATCGATTATAGGCAATTGAATAAAGTGACTATCAAGAATAAGTATCCTTTGCCTAGAATTGATGATCTCTTTGATCAGTTGAAGGGAGCAGCAGTATTCTCTAAGATTGATTTGAGATCAGGGTACCATCAATTGCGGGTCCGAGCTGAAGATGTGTCGAAGACAGCTTTTCGAACCAGGTATAGGCATTATGAGTTTTTGGTGATGCCTTTTGGTTTGACGAATGCACCTGCAGCTTTCATGGATTTGATGAATAGGGTGTTTAGGCCCTATCTTGATCAGTTTGTGGTGGTGTTTATAGATGATATTTTGGTGTATTCTCGGAATGAGGAAGAGCATGACAAGCATTTGAGAATTGTGTTGCAAATCTTGAGAGAGAAGCATTTGTATGCTAAGCTGTCGAAGTGTGAATTCTAGCTTGATCAAGTAGCTTTTCTCGGTCACATTGTTTCAGCTGATGGCATTAGAGTTGATCCGAGTAATGTTGAAGCTATTTTGAATTGGAGTCCACCGAAGTCTGTGACGGAAGTTAGAAGTTTTCTGGGTTTGGCAGGCTATTATCGGCGATTTGTAAAGGGTTTTTTTTTGATAGCTACTCCACTTACCAGATTTCTTCGGAAGGGAGTGAGATTTGTGTGGACTGATCAGTGTCAAGCTAGCTTTGAGCAGTTGAAGAAGATGTTAACTCAAGCTCCTGTTCTCACTTTGCCTATAGAAGATAAACCATATGTGATTTATAGTGATGCTTCACATAGTGGTTTGGGTTGTGTGCTGATGCAAGAGGGTAAAGTGGTAGCTTATGCTTCTCGTCAGTTGAAGCCGCATGAGCTCAATTATCCGACTCATGATTTGGAATTGGCGGCTATTGTGTTTGCTTTGAAGATATGGCGACATTATTTGTACGGAGAGAAATGCTTTATCTATACCGACCATAAAAGTTTGAAATATTTGGGAGTTCAGAAGGAACTTAATCTTCGTCAGAGAAGATGGTTGGAATTGATTAAAGACTACGACTGTTTGATTGATTATCATCCAGGTAAAGCAAATGTTGTTGCTGAGGCCTTGAGTCGGAAGTCTTTAGCAGGTTTGACTGTGTTTTCGCTCTCGTTGCTTGTTGAGTTGAGGGCTTTGCATGCTAGTTTCATATCTTGTGATGATGGTGCATTGTTGGCACAATTACAATTGAGACCAGTGTTGTTAGATCAGATTAAGGAGGCTCAGTTGGCTGATAAGAAAATTCAGAAGGTTGTTTCTGATTGCCAAAAAGGAGAGAGCCGAGATTTTGTTGTGAGAGATGATGGTAGTTTGTGGTTGAAGAATAGATTGTGTGTTCCTGAGGATGATAACTTGAGGAAGATTATTTTAGTAGAAGCACACCAATCAGTGTTTGCTATGCATCCGGGCAGTACGAAGATGTACCATGATTTGAGACAGCATTATTGGTGGTCTGGTATGAAGAGAGACATTGCGGAGTTTGTGTCTAGATGTCTCACATGTCAGAGGGTTAAAGCAGAGCATCAAGTTCCAACTGGGTTGCTTCAACCTTTGTCAGTGCCTGAATGGAAATGGGACAGAGTAACAATGGATTTTGTTTCAGGGTTACCTTTGACCCAAAGGAAACAAGATGCTATTTGGGTGATTGTTGACAGGTTGACTAAGACAGCTCATTTTCTTCCAGTTCGGATGGATTACTCTCTTGAGAGATTAGCTGAGCTGTATATCCATGAGATTGTGAGATTGCATGGAATCCCAATTTCTTTAGTGTCTGATCGAGATCCGAGGTTTACTTTGAGGTTTTGGAAGAGTTTGCATAGAGCTTTGGGTTCTCGACTGCACTTTAGTACTGCTTTCCATCCGCAGACGGATGGCAGTCAGAGAGAGTGATACAGATCATTGAAGATATGTTAAGAAGCTGTGTCATTAATTTCTCTGGAAGTTGGGATATATTTTTGCCTCTTGTGGAATTTGCTTACAATAACAGTCATCAATCGAGTATTGGGATGGCACCATTCGAAGCATTGTATGGAAGAAGGTGTAGGACACCTTTGTGTTGGAATGAAATTGGTGAAGGTAAGTTAATTGGTCCTGATTTGGTTAAAGAGACTGAGGAAAAAGTAAAGATCATTCGAGATAGATTGAAATCAGCTTCAGACCGACAGAAGTCTTATTCGGATTTGAAGAGGAGAGACATTGAGTATAGTGTAGGAGAGAAAGTATTTTTGAAAGTATCTCCTTGGAAAAAGATCTTGAGGTTTGGTCATAAAGGAAAATTGAATCCTCGTTTCATTGGACCGTATGAGATATTGGAAAGAGTAGGACCAGTTGCTTATCGACTTGCTTTGCCACCTGAGTTGGATAGGATCCATAATGTATTCCATGTTTCTATGTTGAGGAGGTACAGGTCGGATCCATCTCATGTGTTGTCAATTGAATCTGTTATAGTTAGTTCAGATCTAACATTTGAAGAAGAACCAATTGCTATCTTGGCACATGAAGTGAAAGAATTGAGAAACAAGAAAGTGCCATTGGTAAAAGTTCTATGGAAGAACCATGCAAAAGAAGAGGCTACTTGGGAAAGTGAGCAAACTATGCGAGACCAGTATCCTCATTTGTTTCGGACTTGATTTCAGGTAATTTCGAGGACGAAATTTCTTTTAAGAGGGGAAGAATTGTAATATCCCAAATTGTACCCTAGGAGAATTGGATTAATTGTTGATATTAATTGGATTATGTGTATAAGCTTAATGGTAAGAGAATAAGGAATATGAGAAAGTGTATATGTGGTGTATATGAGTTATATATGGTTGCAAGTCAAAGGAAGAGATTATTGTTATTATTTAATTGTGTTTAAGAATTATTTAAGTGAGTTTTGTGTAGTGGGAAAAGATATTTTATTTGTTTAATATTAAATGAAAGGTGGAGAGGATTTTAAGGAAAGTTGTTGGAGAGAGAAGGTTTGAATTTGTCTTTGGCTTCTCTTCTTTCCTTTCTTACGTGACAACCCATTTCTTTCTTTCCTTTTTCCATTTCTTTTCCTTTGTTCTTCGGCTAGCAGAAACAAGAGAGAGAGGAAGAGATTTATCCTTGCAAGATCAAGAGTAGAAGAGTTTTCAAGAGAACAAGTTGAAGGTTTAAGAGTTCTCCATCCTTGGTAAGTTCTTTCTTGACTCTTTGTGTTGTTTTGAGTTGATTGGATATTTGATGGTTTGAGTTGTGTGTTTGAGATGTGTTTTTGAGTGCTTGGTTCTTTGGTTTTTGGATTTTGGGGTTTGATTGAAGGAAAGAGTAAGGTTGTTGGTGGTAGAGATGTGTTGGTGTTATGGGTTTGAAATAATGAGTATGGTTTGTGATTTGTGTTTAATGTGTGTGTTTTGAGTTGTTTTGATGTTCTTGGCAAGTTCATTATGGTTTTGGGTGTGTCTAGTTGAGTTATGTTGAAGTGAAAGATGATGAAAGAGTGTTGTTTGTTGGTTTGATTGTGGTTTGGCCGGAATCTGGGTTTTTGGTCGGACACGCCCATGGGCACGTCCAGGATTGTTAGGCGTGTCAATTGTGTTTGAGGCAGTAGGTGAGACACGGCCATGAGCACGCCCGTGTTAGTTAGCGTGTCATAGCTACTGTGATTTTGGAGAAATTACACGGCCAGGAGCACGTGCATGATGTTGGACGTGTCAATACTTTTGAGAGACATAATGTATTACACGCCGATGAACACGCCCGTGGTGTTGAGCGTGTAAATGTTTCTGTGTTGAAGAGTTAGGGCACGGTCAGGAACACGGTCGTGTGGGTGAGCGTGTCCAGTTTAGGGTTTTGCCTTAGTTGGTTCTAAACCTCATGAGCTTAAGAGGGTTTCTTTATTCTTTTGGAATAGGTTGTGAAGAAGGTGAATTTACCCATATTCAAGAGGTGATAGATTCTTGAAGAAAGAAGTGTTTAGAGTTGTGAGGGTTGTTGTTAAGGTAAGTACAAGTTATTCATTAATGCATATACATGTTGAGACTCAATGCATATGAATGTAAATGTGTTGAGTATTGCATTATATTGTTCATACATATAAATAATGTTATTTTGTGTATAATGTGAATTGTTAAGTATATGCCATGTTGAGATATGATGAAATGTGAAATCAATGTGGTTGATAATAATGATGTGAATGAAAAGGTTGAGGTATGCTTGCTTATATGAGATATGAAGCCATGATGATTGGCTAAGAAATGTTAAATGAGAAATGAATTGAAATATGAAACTAAATAAAATGATTGTGTGTATAATATGTTGATTCAATTTTCAGAGTACTGTATTTGGCGGCATGCCTATGAATCATTGGATTGGTGAAATGGGATGGCCCGTAAACCGATGCCAATTGAAAATGTGAATCACTGGATAGGCGAAATGGGATGGCCCGTAAGCTGGTTCCAGTTGAAAAATGTGAAATGAATCATTGGATAGGCGAAATGGGATGGCCCGTAAGCTATTTTCCAATTGAAATTTTAGTAACAGTCTAGCCGGGTTGAGGATCTCCTCATGTTTATGAGTTGATGGTCCAAGAGACTGGGTCTGTTACGCTATCCATGGATAGAGATATGATATATATTGCCTACGGGCTTGATGAGTTGTGATATTGGACCAAAACAGTTACTCTGAACCTTGAATAACATATTAGTGTCATTTTGGGCCCATGCTTGTGTTTGTTATAATGTGATTAGGAATTGGAGAAATTGATGAGAAATGAGATAATGTTATGATATATGAACATAATTTGATTGTATGACTTGAACATTGCACCATGGCATATTGATATTATAGCTTGTATTACTAAGCCGTAGGCTTAGCGCGATTGTGGTTCTTCGCGCAGGTGTCAGAGAAGAACCTGAGAGTTCCACTAGACCGAGTGAGTCTAGACATTGAGTAGTTATTCTTGGACTTAAAGATCAGAGATCAAGCTGCCACTTATGTATATATTTTATATTTGTAACTTTGATTTCAATGTTTATGTCATTGTGAATATTTCTACCATTTCCGCTGCGGAGTAATTAAATGTTTTTAACTATTGTGTTTTATAAATACTCTCGTGAATTTGGATCTCTTTTATTTGTTTTAAAAGGTATGTTTTGTGTATTTTATAAACAGTGGCAACCTATATTCAGTATACGTATATTACGATCGTATCAGCATGCTGTATACGTATACGGTATATAGGGGTGTTACATACTAGGTACACAATTCTTTCATAATTCCATTATCAATATCTTTCTCATATTATCATGATCAAGCTAGGCAGAATGCCTCAATTATCTTATTTATATCAATATAGCCATCACCAATGGCTTTACATAACATCTTTAATGTATACATAACAAACTGCATTACTCGAACGTTTTGGGTCATTATCATATCTTGCATATAGTTCACATTACATAAAATGCATTTATGACATTATACAAATCATAGCATATTACTCATGCACAAATAATGTAGTAAGTAATAATACATTTTCCAACTAAAATGTGTTAAGTCCAAATATCATGCAAATATAATCAATTATTCAAAGTTTGTTCTTACCTCTAAAAGAAACAAAATAAGCTCAAACACCACTTTCAACCTCCTATTCCGAGATATCCCTCAACACTTAGATTGGGTAACTCAAGTCTCCTCAAAGCCTAAACCAAATGTGATTATAAATAATCACTTAGTTACACACTTATAGGCATATACAAAACCTCTCAACACAAGGATAAGAAACACAAAGGAAAAATAAAGAAAAGAACTATCTAGGGTAAAATCTACACATGACATGCTTAACAACACGGGCGTGTCAATGACCGTTCCCTAAACCCATAACACAGAAGCTTTGACACGCTCAGTGACATGGGCATGTCAATGACCGTGTCCTAAGCTTTGTATTACAGTAGATAAGACACGTTCAGAGACATGGGAGTGTCCCTGCCTGTGCCAAAACTCCTACAACACAGTAGCTGTGACACGCTCAGTGACATGGGCATGTCACTGCACGTGTCAATACTATAACATTATAGAAGCTATGACACACTCAGTGACATGGGCGTGTCACATCACGTGTTACCAACACTGAAAACAGAATCATCGACAAGCCCAAAGACATGGCCGTGTCACTGGGCGTGTCATGCCAAAATTTTGATATCAACATATAATTGTCACATCCAAAATTATCTTTCCAAATCTATCCAAACTCACCCAAATCCATCATTTTACCATAAACATACTTGTATATACATCAAAATAACTTAATTAAAAGAAAAATACATAATTTAAAACCATGACTTCACAACTCAAAAGTTACACAACCCAAAACTCTTATTCTTTTCACCAAACTTAACCATTTCTTCAATCCAACCCTAATTTCATAGTTAACTACTCAAAAGAACTTTATACATACCAATACCAACCATTAACATATACTATACCAAAATCCAATTCACACATATACAAACTTTCATAGAAAATCAAGGAAACAAGTTGGAAATTTACCAAATATGGAGAAAATCCCCAAAACTTCAACTTGAACTTTTGAAATCCTTCAATTACTTAAGCTTGTAAGAAGCAACTTCCTCCTTTCCTTTAATGGAGATAGCCAGCCTTCAATGGAGAAAGAAGAAGAAGAAGATCTCAACTCATCTCTATCCAACTAATACCCCTTTTAACCACACAAATTTCCCGCTTTAAATCTCCACCAAGTAATATATATATATATATATATTACTTAATTAATATAAAAAATATCTTCCACTAACTATACAATTAATTTTTAATAATTTAAAATAACTTTTGTCCAATTTAAAATATTGACTTGTATATGTTATGTATATCTACATGTATATATCATATACACATTTTATTTTTTCACTTAAATATATATATATATTTAAATTATTTATTTAATTTTCAAAAATTAAAATTTTCAAAATTTTGGAATATTACAAAGTAGTTCTTCCAAAACTTGTTGTTTTGAGTTTTAAGTTTATGTTTTGAATGTTTAAAGAGAGAAATTATGTTTAATGGTTAAAAATGATAGTAAATGAGTTAAAATAATGGATATGTGATAATTTGTTGAGATGAGTATAATTGATGAATTTATGGTTATGGAAGAATTATATATAATTAGGGCTTTTAGCGTGGATGGTTAAAATTATGGTAGTGGATTGATTTAGTGTTGCTTTAACATATAAGTAATGAATTTTTAGTTGAAAATTGAATATGAGTAGATTTTGTTGAAGTTAGGGTTTATTGGTATATTATGTGTAATTAAGGTTTTTGAAAGAGGATATGATAATTGTGAAAATGAGTTGTTTTACTATTACTTTGGTATGTAAGCAATATTTTTATGGTTATATATTGGAAATGAGTTGAGTTGGTTGAAGTTTGGATAAAGTAGTAAGTTGTTAATTTAGGGTTTTAATGAGATTTTGATGAAAATTGTATAAATAATGATAGTTTGATATACATTGGACATAAAAAGTGATTTCAAATGAATAATATAGCTTGTGGTTGGATTTATGTGTGTGTAGATCAAATTGGTGGAGTTTAGGATTGTAACACTCTTATACTCTAAATACGTATAATATATATACCTTCGTATAGGTAAAATATATTTAAGATATAAAGGTACTACAATATTTAAATATAAAATTCACATTTTAATATTTAAAATAAATTACAAATTTATGAAAGTAATTCTCTGGAAAATTTCAACATAGTTTTATCTATAATTTTAATAAATCCCAATTTCAAAGATCACACAACCTGCATAGAATTATACTCCCAAAATAAAGTTTACAACCAATCCACCAGATCACCGTTTCATTAATTTACACATTGAATCCAACACAACTCTTATCAAAATTCATTATAAATATACATATATAACATTCTCAAAATAAGTTAATAAACATATAATTTGTCTCAGAATTTACAAAACCAAATTTCAAAATCTGAAAGTTATACATGTATGCAATCCTGGCACTATCGGTCTTGTGGCAAAACAAACACTATTAGCTCTACTCTGCAGTCTTGCCACCTGTGCGATACATCTAACCGCTAAACAATTTGCTTAGTGGTACATATCTTAAGAACAATAAACATTTAAATAAAAAGTACTTATCAACATATAAAGACCACCACATAATGCATCACATATATTCTGAAAGATACTCATGGTTTCATAAACCACTCATACATACACACATACACGTTGGGCCCAACTAATTTCTGCACAAAAGTAATTTATTTCATCTTGACATTGGAGCAAATCTCACATCAATCACCAGAAGGCAGCCCTTGTAGACACTGAGGCTAGTGTCATATCATCACTCATAGGCCGCCTCTATTGATACCGAGAGCAAGTGTCACTTAAATCACCAGCAGGCCACCCTCACTTGACACTGGAGACAAAGTATCTATTATCGCACGAATGCTGTCGCCTCTGCACAAAGATATTTGACACAAGTGTGTCTCACCCATAGGCATAACAAACATCATGACAAACCATTGGCAAACTGACTCTACAGTGCCAATAGCAACCTTTTATAACCATTTCCATGTTACATATTCACACATACTTTAGATTCACATTACAATTTAACTTTAATTTCACAACAATCATGAGTCACATTTATAAAGTGACTCATTTCACACTTCTTATCTCATCACAAGCACATTGCATTCCACACTATCATTCACTTTATCATTTTTCCCATATTTTCACATATTTCACCATATTCCATCTCTTTTCAATTCCACACATATATACCCAATTTCTATATTTTTCCCACATATACATGTATAACATAATTATTTATTACATTAGCCAATATATCATGATCATAACAACACAAATACCTTTATACATAATAACATTTTATCACTATTTTTTTAAAACTCCACATTCAATTTCATATCATTATCCCTTATGCCAATTTTCTATATTTACTGCAATTCTTCCTCATAATGCATATGATTTAGATTATATTCACAATATATCCCATGTTTACTAACATGTCCTTATATTTATTCATACTACATAACACTAATATTCTTTATGCATCTTAAGTACAATCCTCATTTTACATTGGACCAATGCCTAATGTAACACCCATCACCTACATTACACAAGACATCATCATTTTCTTAACATTCTCAACAACTCTTATTTTCACCATTCTCCACTTTGTTTAAACTTTATCCACCCAACCCATATTCAACATATAACCATAAATTTATTACTTACTTACTAAAATAACAACAAAATAACTCATTTTCATAATTATGGAAACCTCTTTCAAAAATTCCAAATTCACAAACTATAATTATACACACTAACTTCAACAAAATCCACTCATATCACATTTCCAACCACAACATCATAACATTTATAATAAAACACCCTTAATTAATCTCATTTTAGTAATTAACAATCATCCCATATTAAAAAACCCTAATATTACATGTCTTTCCCATAACGTAAAATTCATCCAAACTCATCCATATCAAAATTCTAACCATAGAATCATGGCATATACATTTAAACAACATTTAATTATTCCATTTCAACAATTATCATCATCCATACCAAAACCCTAGTTTACACATCATCTCTTCATAATCCTAAATTTACGAACTTTGTCCATTTTAATCAGTCAACTAATAATTTATCACATATTCATCATTTTAACATTAATTTCTATAAACTTAATAATTTAGAAATACTTTTTCTCACCAAACATTTTATACATAAGCTTAAAAACTCAAAATTAAAAGCTTTAAGATATGTACTCACTTGTTTTCTTGATTCTTTCTTCAAAACCACCACTAAACCCTTTGAAAACCTTAAAAATTTTAGTGTTTGGAAGAGCTCTCTCTCTCTCCAATTTGGCCTCCCATGGTGAAGAAGAAGATGAACATAACTCTTATATACTTCAATTTCCCATCATACCCCTCACTTTAATAAGAAATTACAAAATATTAATTAATTAATTAATTTCTTTTAATTTCCACCACAAATTATTCTCTTCCTTTGACTTTATTTTTTTTATTAATTATTTATTTTATTTCAATCTTTTACCCATAAATACTTATATATATGTCTTATATATAGGTATAGGTATATGTATATGTTATTTATATTATATATAACTAATACATAGATAATATATACTTTATATGTATGTTATATATACAACATGTGTATATCTTGTATATCTAAGGTGTATAATATGTATTCCACATATACCATTGGTATATGTTAGGAATCTACTTTGTATATATTATATACCTTTTGTGTATACATTAGGCACATACCCACATATACCTCTATAAACACTTTAATTAATAACTAAATACTTATTTAATTTAATTAAAACCATAGATATTACAAGAATTTTGACTTAAAAAGAGTTTTGGAGGGAATTTGGGAAGCAAATAAGGTTAGTATATATTTTTTATTTACTTAAGATGTTGTTAAATGTGATTTGGCATAATGTGCATAGTTTCTTTAAAATACAGATATTCACATAACCTATGCCTTGTGGCATAATTATGTGATGAGGTTCACAATGGGCACTTGTTCAATATAAAATTAATGTTTATACATGAAATGCATAGGATTTGTAAGATGAGCTATTATTGAATGACTATTGTAATGGTTATGTATATAATGTAGTAAACGTGAAATATGCTAAAAATGATGAGAAAAGATGGGAAATAAACAATGTGTCAAGAAATGAGAAAGGACATATGAAAACTGTGAAAGAAAGAGTAAAGGTGATAAAATTGAGAAATGTGATAAAGAGTTGAGAATGTGATAGAATAATGTGTTATTGTGTGTTTGTAACCTATACAATTGTTGGTCTAGTACTGTTGAAATTGATCATGCATGAACTGATAAACCTGAGCCGAGCTAGGTCATAAGATTGAGAATAGAAATGGTTGAACATATGTTTATATAATGAATGAAATATCAATAAAATGTGGTTATATTAATGTTGCAAATACATTATGAAGTTAAAGTATTCAATGTATATATATATATATTATTTTTATATATGTGCCATTAAGTTATAAGCTTAGCACGGTTGTGTGAATCGCGTAGGTGAGAGAGTTTTCGATAAGAGGGATTCAGATTGTAGATGATACCTGGTGACCTAAGGTGCCGCAAGACTAATTGTGCCATTTGCATATGTATATAACTATGATTTTATGTATTTTGGTTCATGTATATTATTGCATCACACTTGTATTTGTTAAAGATGATTTGAGATGGTTGTGTATATAGATATATAAGAATTTATCTATGATAAATAATGTTTTAAAATATGAGACTTGAGTGTATATTAATGAAGTAGTGACTTGGGAGAATGGCTAAAAGTACTATTATTTTGGGAGTGAAATTTTCTTGTGCAGGATGAGTTTATTCATTTGGAAATTGTTCAAATTACAAATAAAACTCTGATGAATTTTTCATAGAGATTTTCTAATAAATATGTATTTTTAACAATTAATTACTTATATATATATTTATTCACTTATTAAATTATCTTTTAAAGAATAATGTATTTTCTTAAAATTGAATGGAGATTTTTCTAATATCAAGGGTGATGGCACTATTGTATTCTACATATATATTTACATATACGGGGTGTATATATTTTACGTATATATGGTATAAGGATATTACAAAATAATTTATTTATATATTTTTATAGATTTAAAAATTTAATAAGAAAATATATGACTTTTGATATTACTAATAAATTAATTATGCAACAAGAATTTATTTAAATAATTTATTTAATTATTAATTTATTTATAATAATTAATTTATATTCTTTTTAGAAATTTAAAAGTTTAAATAAGTAAAAATATGACTTTCAACATTCTTAATAAATTAATTATATATATTAATAATTCATGTAAATAATAGCAATTTTAATACTAACTCCAATATAAATCTATAATTATAAGATCTTTCTACTTACATTCTTCTTCCTATTTGAAAAAGTTTGCTTGAAAATTCTATTTTTTTTTTCTTATTTTTCTCTTTTTTTTATAGAATTAATAATTTTTAGAGCAAAAATTTGTGTAGGTTTTGTTCTTGATTAGTAAAAATATTAACTTATAAGATAAAAAGACTATATCCATTCATATTGTTTCGATGAATCCATAATTAAAAAAATGAGATAAATATTTTATTTTATTTTATAATTGAATTTATTTTTAATTTACACATATATAGATTATTTTACATTTTTTTTATTATTGATTATATTTATTTGTGTTTTGTCATTCTCATTATAGCTAAACGTGCAGATAAGATACTAGTTATACATATATAGTGAAAGTTGACAAATTTAATGTGCAAGTATAAGTTTTGGTTTTAATAAAATTTATTAATATTTGAAACTTATCAACTTTTTGTATGAAATCAGTAAAAGTTGGCAAATGGAATTTTACAATTTATTGGTAATATGCAATTCATCTACTATCAAATATTTTAGTTTAGTTTAGATTAGATTATGACAAAATAATATGATTTAGTTAAAGATGCGAGTCCTTTCAAAGGACTTTGGAAGATTAAGATTAGAATAATTTGTTTATGGAATGTGCCAAGTTTTAACAACGCTAATTGTATAAATAGCATTGAGATTGTGATACTGGATGACAAGGCATTGTTATAATAAATAATGCAATTATATAAGCTATTTTTATTTTGATTCTTTTATAAAAATATTATAATATTTATTTTGTTCATATGATAATATAATTAAAGGAGAAATTAAGAGAGTACACTTTAATAAGTTTAAATCGATTGTTAAATAATAAAAATATTTATGATCACTAATTTTTGGAGTTGGCCAAAATGGTGGATACTGCAAGGCAACCTTCCATTCTTACAAAATAAATTTTCTTCATTCAACTTTCTTGCGGGAGTTGGACAAAGCTCAAATTGCTATATACAAATTCAATTTTATGCCATTTGCCGATATCATTTCTGGTTGTGCTAATGATTTATACTTAGTTGGTATGATTTGTGGCTTTATATATTATGTATTTTATATCCATTTATATTATAATTATATATATATATATATATACTTTAGATATATAAGATATTAATAACTAATATTTATTATTCAAATAGGATAGAAGAGCTGATTGTTGTTAAAAAATGAAATCATAGACTATAATTGTAAACAAAGCAATAGTTTGAATATTGAATTAAAAGATTTAGAGTGAGTTTTTGTTTTGGCAATTTTCTATTTTAAAACACTATTATGAGCGGGGATTTTCGCCCCCACTCCCGGTGGAATGGTTCTTGCGACTTCGGCACTGTTTAGGCTCGGGGCCTTAGAGAACACGGACCTAAGTCCGGAGAAAATGGAGTCACCACCCGAACGGGCTGGGAAAAAAGAAAGGGGTGGATGACTCGATTCCTAAGGAATCCCCAACCCCTCCTAATGGGTTCGGAAAGTTGGGTACGTGTGAGGAATGTGAGAAATGACCCAGCACCCCCACAACGCCCGGGTCATTGGAACGGGCCTCCTTTACAGGTCTTAACATTATAAAATTCTTAAATATAACAATATTATCCATACTACACACAATAAAAAGAAAGCATCATTATATTAAAATCAAAGCAATGTCCAAACAAAACAAAACAAATAAATGGACACCCATCCGAAGATGGAAACATGTCCTTACATCACATGCCTAGATAGGACACCCATCGAAAGGTAGAAACATACCCTTTACATAGGTTCTAAAATAGAAAAGCAAATTAAATTACATGATGTTTAACTAATGAGGTACCAACCAAGTGGAAACATACCTCTTACAACATTTGGAAATCTAAATAAATTGATAAAAGTAAATAATCATTCATCATAAATAAATCATTCATCAAAGCTATTAATCAAAATATAAAATAAACATCCATCTATGATAAATTAAATAAATCAAGTATTGAAATTAAATAAATTAAAGCATAAGAGATAAATCAAAGCATAATCAAGTATAAAATTAAATAAAGCAAATAAAAGTCCAATTATAGCTACTGTGACTTTTTATGGAATTAAAATAGATTAGGGTTTTATGTTTTAAAAGGTTGGTAAGACTCTTTGATTAACTAAATTAATATTTGAATGGTGAAATCATGAAACTAGGGTTTTAGACACTTTGAAATACTTTTGATTTGTGGTTTTAAATGGTGATTTCAAGCTACTGTGTAAAATTTAATGTATTTATGGTTTTTAATGTTTTAAAGGATTAGGGCTTAGAAAAGATTAAGATTTAAGGTTTTAAAGGAGTTAAAGTTTAATATTTTAGGTTTAGAAGTTGAATTAGGGTTTTAGTGTTTTAGAATTTGGGTCTCAGGTGATTTGTTGATTTTTGGATTTGGAAAAACAATTTGATGATTTCATGAGATTTTATAAGTTTAAACCAAACAAATTAAAGTTTTTATAAATAAAAAAGATTTATATAATTGGAAAAAGAATTTTAGGGTTTTTTGTAAGAAACAGAATATGTTTTAAGAGTTTACATAATTTTGAAAGTAAATTGAAATTTTGGGGTTTTGAAGAAATAAAATTAATAACTTTAAATTCTTTAGGAAATAAAGCAACGAATTAATGTTTTTAACTTTGAACAAAAGGGATTAGGTTCTGGGATTTTTAAATTAAAAGAAAATAGTTTCATGCTACTGTAAAAACATAACAAAAATAATTTAATACATACCTTCTTTTGATGATTTCTCCAAAAATAATTCTTCTTGGATGAACTAGCTCTAAAGGCAAGCCTTTTTTGCCTTTGAATTCTTTAAATCGTGTTTCTACTCCTTTAAAAATCAATTGAATTGAATTATTACTTTTGCATCACTGATTTGGTTTCCAATTTTCCAAGCCACTGTCCAATTTTCTTTGATTTTCGGCCCCCCTATTTTCATTGCCTTTGGTCCTTATTTATAGAGGTTTTTCTATGTATAATCCTAATTAATCATGGCAAATAATATTAATAAGAAAAGGAAATCAAAACCTAATTGAATTAGGTTTTGAAAAATTTTACGTTGGAAAAATTGCGCTACTGAAAAAAATACGTTGGCGAAAAAAAACTGCAGCAGAAAACTGCGGCAGTGGGCGGGCTGGGGCGTCACCCACAGGAAATTCTTGCAGGCGACTATTTCACCAGCAGGATTTTCCTGCGGGCGAAATAGAAAATCTATTTTACTCGCAGGAAAATCCTGCGAGCGAAATAGAAAAGCTATTTCGTCCTCAGGAATTTCTTACGGGCGAAATGCCCACAGGCCTGCGCGACGATTTTTTCGTCGTCGATTTTTCTGACTTCGATTTTTATTTTTATTTTTTGACTTTTATTTGTTTATTTTTATTTTTTATTAATAAAAATTAGATAATAAAGAAAAAACTATGTAATTAAAATTATTTTGGACCAATTAGACAACAAAAATCATTTTGGACTAAATAAAACATATTGGACCGGATTGGGTCAAAAAGTAAGGGTCTACAGTTTGCCCCCTGCTTGAATGATCTGAAACCTTAGTGAAAGAGAGTGAAAAGCAATAAGACTTAATTTTTTAGATGGTTGAGGTTTTGGGTTTTGGACCCAGTTTGAGTTCTGGACTCAAGGATAAATTCTAGGTTCTAGACCTAAGGAAAATTTGGGTTCTGGACCCGGTTCGAGATCTGGACTCAAGGATAATTTTAGATTCTCGACCTAAGAAAAATTTGGGTTCTGTACCCAGTTCTAGTTTTAGACTCAGAAATAATTCTAGGTTCTGGACCTAAGGATAAACTTGGGTTCTGGACCCGGTTCGAGTTCTGGACTCAAGGATAAATTCTAGGTTCTCGACCTAAGAAAAATTTGGGTTCTGGACCCGGTTTGAGTTCTGGACTCAATGGATGATTCTAGGTTCTGGACCTAAAGAAAATTTGGGTTCTGGACCCGGTTCGAGTTCTGGACTCAAGGATAATTCTAGGTTCTAGACCTAAGAAAAATTTGGGTTCTGGACCCAAGAGATTTGGATACTCGATCCTAAACTAGACTCGGATACTCGATCCTAAATTGGGTTGGGATACTCGATCCTAAACTAGATTTGGATACTCGATCCTAACTTGATTTGGATACTCGATCCTAACTGGATTGGGATCTTCGATCCTAAATTGGATTGGGATACTCGATCCTAAACTGGATTGGGATTGGCTTCGGATGCTTGATCCTAACTAGATTGGAATACTCGATCCTAAATTGGATTGAGATACTCGATCCTAAATTGGCTTTGGATACTTAATCCTAAATTGAATTGGGATACTCGATCCTAACTGGATTTGGATACTCGATCCTAACTGGATTGGGATACTCGATCCTAAATTGGATTGGGATACTCGATCCTAAATTGGCTTTGGATACTCGATCCTAAATTGGCTTTGGATACTCGATCCTAACTGGATTTGGACGCTTGATCCGAAACTGGATTGGGATACTCGATCCTAAATTGGATTTGATTTGGGTACTTGGACCCGAGATTGGATTCGATTTGGGTACTTGGACCTGAGATTGGGTACTCGGACCCGAGCTTGAATTGATTTGGGTACTTGGACCCGAGTGTAACACCCCTACATCCGGTACACGCACACTACAAACACCACAATGTAATATTCGTGCACTGAACATAGGGATGCTATGGTTTTCCTTAACATTCAAATCATTTTAAAATGATACATAATCTTACACATTATACATTATAGAAAATAAGTAATTAACTTATAATATAAAACAAAATAGATATATATATACATTTACTTAATACGCAGCGGAATTTATAAAATATTTACATATATGAATACTCTCAAAACTATATTTACAATTATACATATATTTACATTAAAATCAATACTTTACAAAATATAAAGGAGTTATACATGATTGGCAGCTCTTCTCTGATCTTTAAGTCCCAAAATAAATTCTTCAATGTCTACTCTCACTCGGTCTTGAGGAACTTTCGGGTTCGACTCTGTCACCTACGCGATTACCACTATCACGCTAAGCCAACGGCTTAGTAGTACAAAGTATGCTAGCATTATGCTTTAATGCAATGCAATGTCATACATTTTAATAATCAATACAACTTCATAGATGGAAAGATAATATCACACCTTTGTATTTCATAAATCATACACATATCAACATATTACATTTCCAAAGTCCTTCATAAATCTCATTATTCAATTATTTTACCATCAATGAATCATATTTAAACAAAGACAAGCATGGGCCCAAAATACACTAATATGCCATTCAATTTTCAGAGTTAATGCTTTGGTTTTGTTATCACATTTATCATTATCGTTATCCAACTAGGCTTCAAGGATTAGGTTCAACCAAGCTTCAAGGGGAACAAAGCATGCTAAGGATCAACCCAACTTGGCTTCAAGAACCAACCCAACCTAGCTTCAAGGGTTGTAACATCCCAATTAGGCTTCAAGGACTAGACCCAACCAAGCTTCAAGGGGAGTAAAACATGTTAAACTTCTACCCAACTTGGCTTCAAGGATCAAGCCCAACCTAACTTCAAGAGATTGTTACTAATAGAAGGCATGCCACCAACAACAAAACTCTGAAAATAGAATAACACATTAGACACACAATTCATTTATTATCTCATCATCAATTCCATTTTCAATTCTCATTATCAATTAGGCAAACATGCCTCATTAAAGTCATTATAGCCAATCACAATGGCTTTACATTCCATCACATCTCAATCCACATTACAAATACATAATCATTTGCATCATCATATCTTTCACATTATTCATGTAACATCATTGATAATACATAACAAAGTATAATATTCATATGAATTAGCAATGTAATAATGCAATATTTGTACTTACCTCAATAACAATTCACACAACTCTAAACACTTCCTTTTCCAAGATTCTTTTACTTCTTAGATCAATGACAAATCACTTTCTTCAAGACCAAAGTAATGAAACTTCTTGAATCACCAACTTGATCACTTAGATCTTCCTTCAATTTGAGCTTAGAACATTAAGATCCTCTCTTGGTCTCTTGCTTTCTCTTGTCTTTGGAGGAGCCGGCCACTTCAATGGAAAAGAAGAAAAGAACAATGAAGAAACAAAGTCAACTTCTCTTTAAATCTCCACCAAGAATTTCCAAAAAGTCAATTACCCAAATACCCTCTTCTCACTTACTTTTAACTCTCTTCACTTACATGCCCTTATTAGTAATTTCACCAATAACCAACTAAATATCATCATCCCTTGACTCTCCATTTTTGACTTATGTATATGTTATTTATACTTCCATATATACAAGATATACATTTTCTTTTAATTTCTTTTCTCATGCAAATTAACATATACATTCTATCCAATTTAAAACAACAACAATATTCAAAACTTCTAAGGCATGCATTGGGATATTACAATTCTCTCCCTCTAAAAAAAAATTTCGTCCTCGAAATTACCTGATATCAAGTCTGAAACAACTAAGGATACTGATCTCGCATAGTTTGTTCACTTTCCCAAGTTGCCTCTTCCTTTGCATGATTCTTCCACAAAATCTTCACAAGTGGCACTTTCTTATTTCTCAATTCTTTCACTTCACGTGCCAAAACGGCAATTGGTTCTTCTTCAAATGTCAGATCTGGACTCACTTCGATAGATTCAATTGGCAATACATGAGATGGATCCGACCTGTACCTCCTCAACATAGAAACATGGAATACATTATGGATCCTATCCAACTCAGGTGGCAAAGCAAGCCGATAAGCAACTGGCCCAACTCTTTCCAAAACTTCATACGGTCCAATGAAACAAGGACTCAGCTTCCCTCTTCGACCAAATCTCAAAATCTTTTTCCAAGGAGACACTTTCAAAAATACTTTATCTCCTACATTAAACTCAATATCTCTCCTCTTCAAATCTGAATAAGACTTCTGTCGATCTGAAGCTGCTTTCAACCTATCTCGAATCATTTTTACTTTCTCTTCGGTTTCTTTAACCAAATCAGGACCAATTAACTTACCTTCACCAAGTTCATTCCAACATAGAGGTGTCCTACACCGTCTACCATACAACGCTTCGAATGGTGCCATACCAATGCTGGATTGATGACTGTTATTATATGCAAATTCCACAAGTGGCAAAAATCTATCCCAACTTCCAGAGAAATCAATGACACAGCTTCTCAACATGTCCTCGATAATCTGTATCACTCTCTCTGACTGCCCATCTGTCTGCGGATGAAAAGCAGTGCTAAAGTGCAGTCGAGAACCCAAAGCACCATGTAAACTCTTCCAAACCTTGAAGTAAACCAGGGATCTCGATCAGACACTAAAGAAATTGGGACACCATGCAACTTCACAATCTCATGGATATACAGCTCAGCTAATCTCTCCAGAGAATAATCCATCCGAACCGGAAGAAAATGAGCTGTCTTAGTCAACCTATCAACAATCACCCAAATAGCATCATACTTCCTTTGTGTCAATGGTAGACCAGACACAAAATCCATTGTCACTCTTTCCCATTTCCATTCAGGCACTGATAAAGGTTGAAGTAACCCTGTTGGAACTTGATGCTCAGCTTTTACCCTCTGACATGTGAGACATTTGGATACAAAATCTGCAATGTCTCTCTTCAACCCAGACCACTAGTAATACTGTTTCAAATCATGATACATCTTTGTATTGCCCGGATGCATAGCAAATACTGACTGATGTGCTTCTTCTAAAATAATCCTTCTCAAATTAACATCATCAGGTACACACAATCTGTTCTTAAACCAAAGACTCCCATCACTTCTCACAATAAAATCTCGACTCTTTCCATTCTGGCAATCTGAAACAATCTTTTGAATCTTCTCATCAGCCAATTGAGCTTCTTTAATCTGATCCAACAATACCGGTTTCAATTGCAACTGTGCCATCAATGCACCATCATCACAAGATACAAAACTAGCATGCAACGCTCTCAACTCAACAAGCAACGAGAGCGAATAAACAGTCAAACATGCTAAAGACTTCCGACTTAAGGCATCAGCAACAACATTTGCCTTACCAGGATGATAGTCAATCAGGCAGTCGTAGTCTTTGATCAACTCCAACCATTGTCTTTGTCGAAGATTCAGCTCCTTCTGAACACCCAAATATTTCAAACTTTTATGATCTGTATAGATAAAACATTTCTCCCCATATAAGTAATGTCGCCAAATCTTCAAAGCAAACACTATAGCTGCCAATTCTAAATCATGAGTCGGATAGTTAAGTTCGTGCGGCTTCAACTGCCGAGAAGCATAAGCTATAACTTTACCCTCTTGCATCAAAACACAACCCAAACCATTATGTGAAGCATCATTGTAAATCACATATGGTTTATCTTCCACAGGTAAAGTAAGAACAGGCGCTTGAGTCAACATCTCTTTCAACTGCTCGAAGCTAGCTTGACACTGATCCGTCCATACAAATCTAACTCCCTTTCGAAGTAATCTGGTAAGTGGAGTAGCTATCAAAGAAAATCCTTTCACAAACCGTCGGTAATATCCTGCCAAACCCAGAAAACTTCTAACTTCAGTCACAGACTTTGGTGGACTCCAATTCAAAATAGCTTCGACCTTACTCGGATCAACTCTAATACCCTCCGCTGAAACTATATGACCGAGAAAAGTCACTTGGTCAAGCCAAAACTCACACTTCGACAGCTTAGCAAACAATTGCTTCTCTCTCAAAATTTGCAACACAATTCGCAAATGCTTGTCATGTTCCTCCTCATTACACGAATACACCAAAATATCATCGATAAAAACTACCACAAACTGATCCAAATAGGGCCTAAACACCCTATTCATCAAGTCCATAAAAACTGCAGGTGCATTCGTCAAACCAAAAGGCATAACTAGAAACTCATAATGCCCATACCTTGTACGAAAGGCTGTCTTAGGAACATCTTTAGCTCTAACCCTCAACTGATGGTACCCTGATCTCAAATCAATCTTGGAAAACACTGCTGCACCCTTCAATTGATCAAAAAGATCATCAATTCTAGGCAACGTATATTTATTTTTAATAGTCACCTTGTTCAATTGCCTATAATCGATACACAATCTCATAGTACCATCCTTCTTATTCACAAATAAAATAGGAGCTCCCCACGGTGAAACACTAGGGCGAATAAACCCTTTATCCAACCACTCCTACAACTGCACCTTCAATTCTCTCAATTCAGCAGGTGCCATTCTATAAGGAGTAATAGAGATAGGAGTGGTACCAGGCAATAATTCAATACCAAACTCCACCTCTCTCTCAGGAGGTAACCTTGGCAACTCTTCTGGAAACACATCTGGAAACTCTGCAACTGTAGGTATACTATCAATTTGAGAACCCCTTACTCTAGTATCCACCACATGAGCAAGATAAGCATCACACCCTTTTCTAATCAACCTCCTAGCTGCAATAGCTGAAACAAACAAGGATGCTAACTGTCCCTGCTCACTAGATACTATCACATCTCTACCATCATCAGTTCTCAAGGTAACAACTTTCTTTTGACAGTCTACCACAGCTCCATGTCTAGATAACCAGTCCATGCCTAGGATCAAATCATATTCTTTAAAAGGCATTTCAATCAAATCTCCACAAAACTCCTCACCTTGCACCACTACCGCACTATCTCTGTGCACCTTGCTAACCATCACACTATGCCCTATAGGATTTGTCACCAATACATCAAATCCTAGGGATTCAGCATGCAATTCAGACACAGGCAAAACAGATGCACTAATATATGAATGTGTGGATCCAGGATCAATCAAAGCAAGTACTGAAATACCAAATAAAGAGAAAGTACCAGCTATGACTGCTGAAGCATCTAGCTGCCTCTGCATCACATATATCCTCTGAGAAGATCCAGCCTCCCCTGGTCTACTCTCCCTGGATGAAGAACCCCCTCTAGGACTGAACCCAGATCTGCCTCCTCTGTTGAAACTTCTGCCTCCTCGACCTCCTCTCACACTAGATCGAGAAACTGCAGAATCTACTGACATCTGCTCCTGCCTCTCAGGACAATCTCTAACAAAATGATCAGGCGATCCACATCTGAAACATACCCCTGCTACACCAGTCTTCCAACAATTACCACCATGTGGCCTACCAAAATGAATACATATGGGTAAAGTGGATCTCTGAATCACTGGGGTTGGAGCACTCGCCACTGAAATTGTAGGTCTCGATCTCTGTCTTTGAAACTGTACTGACCTACCAGCTGGCCTCTGACTCCTACTAACCCGAGGAACAAAACTTCCTTTACCTCTCTTCGTAGATGAAGACCCTGCTTCAAATTGGGGTCTCCTAACCTTGATCTCTTCCTCAGAAGCAGCCGCAATACCCTGAGCTCTCTCCACACTCCTAGCTGCTGCAACAAGCTGGGAAAAATCATGATATCTAGATCCAGCTACCAGGCACATGATAAAGGGCCTCAATCCCTCCTCAAATCTCCTGCATCTATCTATCTCATCAGAAATAATACCCCCAGCATACTGGCTCAACCGGATAAACTCTAGTTCATACTCTGTCACAGTTCGGTGATCTTGCTTCAAGCTTAGAAACTCCATTTTCTTCACATCTTTGTACTCCCTCGGAGTATACTTTAATTCAAACTCTCTTAAAAAATCAGCATAGGACAATGTAGGTGGATCATCCATAGCATGGGGCACTGTCTCCCACCAGTCATATGCGTCCTTCTGCAACAATGATCATGCATAATCAAATTTTTCTTCTGGTGTGGCTAGCAACTGAATAAATATTCTCTGTACTTTATCTAGCCACTGCTCAGCTATAGTTGGGTCAATAGTACCTAGAAAATCTTCTGCTCCATACTTCCTTAATTTATCGTACTGTCTCACTAATACCAAAGGCTGTGGGGGTGGTGGTGGTGGTTGCACTGGTGCTTGCCTCAACAAATCAACCACATGCCTAAGCCAAACTGGTGGAACCTCCTCACCAGCTGGTCTCCCCGACAAAGAAGCAGGTACCTCTCCAGCACTAACCACTCTAGCTCCCTCTCTAACCTCATCAGGAGCTACACTCTCCGTACTCCCCTCTACTGACTGACGTAAGTGAGAATCCATCACAATCTATGTCTGCAAACACAGCAGAATACATCTCATTAAAGATCAGAGACTGCCAATACCAAACATGTATGCTATTCAAAAACTAACTTTTAAAATCAAAATATTCTTCTTCTTTTTTTCATTTTACCTAGGTTGAGAATCTCAAACCTAGGCTCTGATACCAAAACAATTGTAACACCCCTACATCCGGTACACGCACACTACAAACACCACAATGTAATATTCGTGCACTGAACATAGGGATGCTACGATTTTCCTTAACATTCAAATCATTTTAAAATGATACCATAATCTTTCTCATTATACATTATAGAAAATAAGTAATTAACTTATAATATAAAACAAAATAGATATATATATATACATTTACTTAATACGCAGCAGAATTTATAAAATATTTACATATATGAATACTCTCAAAACTATATTTACAATTATACATATATTTACATTAAAATCAATACTTTACAAAATATAAAGGAGTTATACATGATTGGCAGCTCTTCTCTGATCTTTAAGTCCCAAAATAAATTCTTCAATGTCTACTCTCACTCGGTCTCGAGGAACTTTCGGGTTCGACTTTGTCACCTGCACGATTAACACTATCGTGCTAAGCCAACGGCTTAGTAGTACAAAGTATGCTAGCATTATGCTTTAATGCAATGCAATGTCATACATTTTAATAATCAATACAACTTCATAGATGGAAAGATAATATCACACCTTTGTATTTCATAAATCATACACATATCAACATATTACATTTCCAAAGTCCTTTATAAATCTCATTATTCAATTATTTTACCATCAATGAATCATATTTAAACAAAGACAAGCATGGGCCCAAAATACACTAATATACCATTCAATTTTCAGAGTTAATGCTTTGGTTTTGTTATCACATTTATCATTATCGTTATCCCAACTAGGCTTCAAGGATTAGGTTCAACCAAGCTTCAAGGGGAACAAAGCATGCTAAGTATCAACCCAACTTGGCTTCAAGAACCAACCCAACCTAGCTTCAAGGGTTGTAACATCCCAATTAGGCTTCAAGGACTAGACCCAACTAAGCTTCAAGGGGAGTAAAACATGTTAAACTTCTACCCAACTTGGCTTCAAGGATCAAGCCCAACCTAACTTCAAGAGATTGTTACTAATAGAAGGCATGCCACCAACAACAAAACTCTGAAAATAGAATAACACATTAGACACACAATTCATTTATTATCTCATCATCAATTCCATTTTCAATTCTCATTATCAATTAGGCAAACATGCCTCATTAAAGTCATTATAGCCAATCACAATGGCTTTACATTCCATCACATCTCAATCCACATTACAAATACATAATCATTTGCATCATCATATCTTTCACATTATTCATGTAACATCATTGATAATACATAACAAAGTATAATATTCATATGAATTAGCAATGTAATAATGCAATATTTGTACTTACCTCAATATCAATTCACACAACTCTAAACACTTCCTTTTCCAAGATTCTTTTACTTCTTAGATCAATGACAAATCACTTTCTTCAAGACCAAAGTAATGAAACTTCTTGAATCACCAACTTGATCACTTAGATCTTCCTTCAATTTGAGCTTAGAACATTAAGATCCTCTCTTGGTCTCTTGCTTTCTCTTGTCTTTGGAAGAGCCGGCCACTTCAATGGAAAAGAAGAAAAGAACAATGAAGAAACAAAGTCAACTTCTCTTTAAATCTCCACCAAGAATTTCCAAAAAGTCAATTACCCAAATACCCTCTTCTCACTTACTTTTAACTCTCTTCACTTACATGCCCTTATTAGTAATTTCACCAATAACCAACTAAATATCTTCATCCCTTGACTCTCCATTTTTGACTTATGTATATGTTATTTATACTTCCATATATACAAGATATACATTTTTCTTTTAATTTCTTTTCTCATGCAAATTAACATATACATTCTATCCAATTTAAAACAACAACAATATTCAAAACTTCTAAGGCATACATTGGGATATTACACCGATAATGGGTGCTTGGACCCGAGATTGAGTTTGATTGACCTTTTATCATTTGAGAAATCTGACTGCTCCAGTTATTCTATGCATTGTGGTTTTTCACCCTCAAAATTGATCTTCATCCTTTGAGATCTGGTCTTCATCCTTGAAAATGAATCTTCATCTTTTGACATCGGGTCTTCACCCTTGCAAATTGGATCTTTATCCTTTGAGATCGGGTCTTCACCCTTGCAAATGGATCTTCATCCTTGGAGATCGGGTCTTCACCCTTTATATATGGATCCTCATCCTTTGAGATCAGGTCTTCACCCTTGAAAATATGGATCTTCATCCTTTGAGATCGGGTCTTCACCCTTGTAAGTGGATCTTCATCCTTTGAGATTGGGTCTTCACCCTTGTAAGTGGATCTTCATCCTTTGAGACCGGGTCTTCACCCTGGCTTCAGCTCTTTTAGCTGGATTGATCTTTTGTCTTTTGCATCTTCATTCTTTTGAGAATTCTAATTTTCTTTTTTTATTCCATTCTTTTTTGTTCTTCCTTTGCACTTTTGCAAAAAATTCAGCCCTTTTTAGCTAGCCTTCATATCCTCTCCTTTTCCCTATGTGGCAAAATATTTGCAAGTGAGTTTGAAAATGTTTTATATATAAACTCAAAAAATTGAAAAGGAGAAACTTTGCCCCCTGTGTAGGCCCAAACCCATGATTTTTCTATGCGGGCTCTGATTGATGTTTTTGTTGTTTAGTTCTTCGCACAAGCACACATTTCTTCTCTTTGCAAATTACTGGAACTTTCTCAAGAAATGGGCTTTCCATGCCCCCTGATTTAATATCTTCTTTTGATTCTTTACTTCGCAAGGTTTTTGCAGTTCACTTTGAGGAAGAATAGATAATACAAGACATGAAAGTGTGATGTGATATGCTCATGTATGCATGATATGCATGATAATACTCATAGCGGTTTCATTGACTCATAGACCAAGGTGATCAGCAAAAGTATTCTCATTGACTCATTTGACGCTCGTTCAAATCTTGCATTGGAAAGATCAAAGATTTTGCATTTGTGGCTTTTATCTTTAAGATGATGAAAACATGAGTGGTGGAGACCCTAAGCAGCAGAGTCAGGGATGCAGCCATTTCCAACTATATTTCAGTATGACCATTGGCAGCTTTCCAATAATCATTTTCTTTGCCCAATATGTCCTTTGGAGGTTCAACATACTTCCCTTAACTTGAAGGCTTTGTATGACAAACATTTTTTATCTGATTTTTTGAATTTTAATTTTGAAATCAAATGTTTGCTTTGTCAAATTAATGTCAATGTACCTCAGGACTTGATTTTCCAAATTAACATATCTATAATATGACAACCCTAGTTACCGTACTAAACTCGAGAATCATTTCTATTTAAGCAAGAATTGTTGCACTTCAGATAGGCACATACACATTACTTGGCCAAAGGTCTCATTTGAGTTTAAATATTGTCTATCTCATATGCATGCTTATCCAAACTATCTCTACTAATAGACTCTACCTACCAAGAGAGATCAACAGGTCTTTGATAGGCTTGAAATGGGGTCTTTAAGGGACACAGGTTTAAGTGAAGACCATTTTGAGATTGGAGCTAGTGTGACACAATGGACAAACCCTCACACTACAAACTTCTTGTTGGAACTTTAGACAGTTGGGAGCAATCTTTCTATACTCCAAATTCTTTTTGTCTTCTTGGCATTAATTCTAGATCTTGATTAGGACAGTTTATGCCCTTGCAAAAAGTTTGGTTCCCAAATTCGTTTCTTTTCTTCTTCTCCCTTTTCTTTCCTCATTATTTTTCTTACTCTTTCCTTTTCTTCCTCTCTCCTTATTCTTCCCTTTCTTTTAACATTTTACCATTTTGCCCTTCTTCCTTGTAGGACTGTCAAGTACAGAACTTTTAAGCACCGGATGGTCTTTCTCCTTTTCCTCTGATTTTGATCGAATCTTTAGTTGGGTTGGATCAATTCATGTCAAACTATCCAAATGGAAGCCTTTTGTTGCTTTAGGTAAAAGAGAACTCGGTTGGCTTTCTGAACCATTTTTAGGTTTTATCTTTCTTTCTCTTTTTTCTTTTTTTTTCTTTTCTTTCTCTTTTTTTTTGCTTGGTTCTAGCTCTAAAAGAATTGTCTTGTTTGTACTAACTTAGGCTTCCAATAATGGATGAGTGGAGTGACATAAATCTTCTTTAGCAGGGATAAATCATTTGTTACTCTGATGTTGATGTTGTCTTGATATATTAGAGATATTAAGGGAACTTCAACTACCCTTATGGTTTTGAGAACATCAACTATCCTTATGGTCTTGAAAACATCAACTACCCTTATGGGCTTGAGAACTTCAACTATCTTCATAATCTTGAGAACTTCAACTATCTTTATGATCTTGACTAATCATTGCCTTCTTTGATCTTCTTGCCTCTTCATCTTAGTGATCATAAGACTTGTCAAAAGTATCACAACAGCTTAGGGTAGGTTATTGGGGTTTGTAAGCCAATGAAAAGAAAGCTAAAATTTTATGAAGGCTCAAAAGGACAACTAGGGATTGATATTTAATTGGGTGGATACTAGTTGTCGGCTAACCAAACAATGCCTAGATCATTTCTCTCTTAAAATAAGCAGAGTTCAATTTCACCTCAAAAGCTTGTCAAAGCATGTTCTAAGACTGACTAGGTCCCAGACAAAGGTAATTATGCAGGAGCCCTCTCTAAGTAAGCATACACAACTCAATGCTATAAAGCAAAACCCTCACCTAGTAAAGTTATTCAAGTTATGATGCCTAGATATATTAATTCATGAATTATCAAGCTAGATTCCTCATCGGTTGAGCACCAAAATGAACAAAGACCAACAAAAATTTTGATAAAAATAATTTATTCAAGCAACTTTAAATTTGAAAAACACAATAGTTCCAATTAAAGAAAGTAAAATTGAAAAGCAACATTCAAGCTAAGGAAAGTTCATTGAGTTAGGCTTCTTTTCCTTTCACATCTTCAATATCCCCATCTTGAAAGGATGATAAAACAAAATCTTCTTCCAATCCTTTTTCCACCATGAAGGTTGCTGGTGAAGGTACTCTATTGAACCTTGGTAATGGATTATCTTTGGTGTTAGGCTTATCCAGCTCGCATAGCTTGCCACTATCAATTAGGTCTTGGATCTCATGCCTTAAACGAGCACATTTATCTATTTCATGCCCTCGCATTTGATGAAATTGATAGAAGTCCTCGGCATTGAAGTTTAGTGGCAGTGGATTATGTAGTGGTCGAGGAGCTAATGGTTGTAACAACCCTTTCTTTTGCAGCTTGCTAAAAACCCAAGATAGAGGTTTCCCCAATTCTAAGAATTGTCTTTTATTCCCTTGACCGGTTACATTAACATCAACTTCTTTTTGTGTGCTTTGATTGTTCGACTGGTAGTTCCCTTTCTCATTCCTTTTTATTGAAAAGAAATTCTTCTCCCTTTCCCACTCTTCAGAAGATCTTTGAAGTCCCTTATAAGGGTGTGAGACATCCTTTCATGGAGATTGGGCAGGACACCTCTCACGATCATCCTTATTTGATTAGATTCATCAGGCCTCTTCTTGAGCAAAGTGGCCTTATTTCTCCACCTTTTCACATAGTCCACAAAATTCTCATTTGGCCTTTGTCTAATGGACTCCACTTCCATTAAGGTAACCTCCAACTCAACATTATATCCATATTGTTGGATGAAGGCTTTGTAAAGTAGATCCCAACTCTTTTGTGTTCCATCATCTAAGGTATTGAACTAGTTTTGGACAACAGGGTCTAATGAGAGCATAAAGTACCTTAGGGTTTGAGCCTTGTAGCTCAAGCAGACTGCATGGCAGTGATGTATTGCTTCACGTGGAGATGAGGATTTCCGGTGCCATTATACTTTGCAAAGGATGGCATCTTGAACTTATAAGGGACCTCTTCATCTTGTTCAAATAGTTTGTCGATCTCAGACATCTCTTCGGTTTTCAGCTTCTTCTCAAATTTCTTTTCTAAATCAGCAATCATCTTTTCAACATCGGAAGTCTCGGTCTTTTTAATAGTTGCTTCTCAACAGCCTTCGGTTCTTTCTTCTTTTCTTGAACATCTTGGTAGTATTGAGCTCAATCATCATCATCAATGATTACCTTATCATCATCAAAAGATACTTCATCAACTTTAGTCTTCTCTTTGTCTTTCTTGGTACTAGCAGATGCTTCGACCTTGTTTCCCAAAATTGTAGCTAGTTGATTCTTTATGGTCACGGCCATGGCCTCTTTGATTTCTTCCATCTTGGCATTGAGGGCCTCATCCACCATCCTTTGAATTTGTTCGGGCTCCATTGTTTTTGGTGAGCAAGTGATTGAGTCATTGCTAGATACTTCATCTTCGGCGTAGGTCAGATTGTTGTAAGCTTTAGAACTATCATAATCCAGGACTGTGAGCCAAAGAGGATCAAGGATATGAGATGCAAATGTATGCATGTATGCACAAACAATCAACAGATACAAATAAGACGTTCCTTCCAACCTTATAACATCCACACATGAATGGCGAGTCTCTTTTCCTAGGTATATGGTTAACAAAATACCAACATGGGGTATCTTGCTTTCGAATAATTCCCTCAGACGTTTCAACAAATAGTTATATTTTCGAAAATGAAAATCAATCCATGATAATTCCTATTAATTAGGTTTTAATCCATTCAACCAACTATAATAGCTTTTATGCTATATTGGATTAAAACTAAATTAAGAGGTTTATTATAGATAGATTTCTCACTTGAAAAGAGTAACTAATGATTCATGTCAAAAACAAGCCCATGGTTAATTTATTCTTAGTGTAAACTAGGCCCACAATTGATTTTTGGTATTTCTTAATTGACCTAAATATTTTTGCAAGCTCTTTGTAAAAAATGATTGGGTGAAAATAGTTTTGTTTTTAAGCCCATTGTAAAAGATTTTAGAAAAATGGATTTTGGGCTTAGTATTTGGGCCATGGGCCAAAGAACTTTTGATTTGTTTTTAGAAAAAGTCTTATGTCCAATGACCATCTTGAAAAATTTTGAAAATATTTTTGGTCTTTTGGATTTTAAAGAAAAATTTATTTTGAGCTTACAATATACTTAGGTCATATTAGAAAAAGAACAAACCAAATAAGCCATGATTTAGACTAAGATAAACTAACCATAGTCGAACACATGCATTTGAGGTAAAACCTAAGGAAAGTAACTAGGCCAATTACATGAGCTTTAGTCTTTGGGTTAAAAAGGCTTAGGTTCCCATAGCAAGTATATACCAAAAGGTACGAGCCTATGAGTGGTTATGCCATGCTCGATCTCCATACCTTGAGTGAAAGTATGGTATCCCTCATATAACATAACACGGGTAACACGGGCGTCCTAACTCACGCACACAATGCAATCTAAGATGATGCAATGGATAATATCATTATAAGAAAGAATAGAATAATATAAAGACAAACAGAATCAACTTATCTTATCCCCAGTGGAGTCGCCACTGTGAGCGGGGATTTTCGCCCCTACTCCCAGTGGAATGGTTCTTGTGACTTCGGCACTGTTTAGGCTCGGGGCCTTAGAGAACATGGACCTAAGTCCGGAGAAAATGGAGTCGCCAACCGAATGGGTCGGGAAAAAAGAAAGGGGTGGATGACTCGATTCCTAAGGAATCCCCAACCCCCTAATGGGTTTGGAAAGTTGGGTACGTGTGGGGAAGGTGAGAAATGGCCCAGCTCCCCCACAACGCCCGGTTCATTGGAACCGGCCTCCTTTACAGGTCTTAACATTATAAAATTCTTAAATATAACAATATTATCCATACTACACACAATAAAAAGAAAGCATCATTATATTAAAATCAAAGCAATGTCCAAACAAAACAAAATAAATAAATGGACACCCATCCGAAGATGGAAACATGTCATTACATCACATGCCTAGATAGGACACCCACCGAAAGGTAGAAATATGCCCTTTACATAATTTCTAAAATAGAAAAGCAAATTAAATTACATGATGTTTAACTAATGAGGTACCCACCAAGTGGAAACATACCTCTTACAACATTTGGAAATCTAAATAAATTGATAAAAGTAAATAATCATTCATCATAAATAAATCATTAATCAAAGCTATTAATCAAAATATAAAATAAACATCCATCCATGATAAATTAAATAAATCAAGTATTGAAATTAAATAAATTAAAGCATAAGAGATAAATCAAAGCATAATCAAGTATAGAATTAAATAAAGCAAATAAAAGTCCAATTATAGCTACTGTGACTTTTTATGGAATTAAAATAGATTAGGATTTTATGTTTTAAAAGGTTGGTAAGACTCTTTGATTAACTAAATTAATATTTGAATGGTGAAATCATGAAACTAGGGTTTTAGACACTTTGAAATACTTTTAATTTGTGGTTTTAAATGGTGATTTCAAGCTACTGTGTAAAAATTAATGTATTAATGTATTTATGGTTTTTAATCTTTTAAAGGATTAGGGCTTAGAAAAAAAATTAAGATTTAAGGTTTTAAAGGAGTTAAAGTTTAATATTTTAGGTTTAGAAGTTGAATTAGGGTTATAGTGTTTTAGAATTTGGGTCTCGGGTGATTTGTTGATTTTAGGATTTGGAAAAACAATTTGATGATTTCATGAGATTTTATAAGTTTAAACCAAACAAATTAAAGTTTTTATAAATAAAAAAGATTTATATAATTGGAAAAAGTATTTTAGGGTTTTTATAAGAAACAAAATATGTTTTAAGAGTTTACATAATTTGGAAAGTAAATTGGAATTTTGGGGTTTTGAAGAAATAAAATTAATAACTTTAAATTCTTTGGGAAATAAAGCAACGGATTAATGTTTTTAACTTTGAACAAAAGGGATTAGGTTCTGGGATTTTTAAATTAAAAGAAAATAGTTTCATGCTACTAAAAAACATAACAAAAAATAATTTAATACATACCTTCTTTTGATGATTCCTCCAAAAATAATTCTTCTTGGATGAACTAGCTCCAAAGGTAAGCCATTTTTGCCTTTGAATTCTTTAAATCGTGTTTCTACTCCTTTAAAAATCAATTGAATTGAATTATTACTTTTCCTTCACTGATTTGGTTTCCAATTTTCCAAGCCACTGTCCAATTTTCTTTTATTTTTGGCCCTCCTATTTTCATTGCTTTTGGTCCTTATTTATAGAGGTTTTTCTATGTATAATCATAATTAATCACGGTAAATAATATTAATAAGAAAAGGAAATCAAAATCTAATTGAATTAAGTTTCAGAAAATTTTGCGTGGAAAAAATTGCCCTGCAGAAAAAAATTACCGCAGAAAAAAATACGCTGGCGAAAAAAATTGCCATAGAAAACTGCGGCAGTGGGCGGGCTGGGGCCTCGCCCGCAGGAAATTCTTGCGGGCGACTATTTCGCCCGCAAGATTTTCCTGCGGGCGAAATAGATTAAATCTATTTCGCTCGCAGGAAAATCCTACGAGCGAAATAGAAAAGCTATTTTGCCCGCAGGAATTTCCTGCGGGCGAAATAGCTTGGGTTATTTCGTTCGCAGAAAATTCCTGAGGGCGAAATACCCACGGGCCTGCACGACGATTTTTTCGTCGCCCATTTTTCTGACTCTGATTTTTATTTTTATTTTTATTTGTTTATTTTTATTTTTTTTTAATAAAAATTAGATAATAAAGCAAAAATTATTTAATTAAAATTTTTTTAGACCAATTAGACAACAAAAATTATTTTGGACTAAATAAAATATATTGGACCGGATTGGATCAAAAATTAAGGGTCTACAACTATTATAAAGTTTTATTTGACATATGTTTAACATAAAATTTAATTTAATGTCATCTTGCTTTTACAGCAAAAAAAACTTTAAATTGTATGTTATGGGGTGAATTTGTTGACCAAATTATCATCGGCATGAAAGAAATTACTCAGACTCTTACAATTATTCTGTTACAGTTTGCTAAGATAGAATATGGAAATATATTTGTTTTTTATTTTTATTTTTTTTTTTGCTTTTCATTTTGTTTGTATGTTGAGGTTTAACTTTTTTTATTCAGATACTTCATTATTGTCAAATACCATATTTTGTACAAGACTCTTTATACATGGAGATTTTGTTGAAGTTGCTAATTTCTAAAGCAGCTATATGAGTTAAATAAATTTTTTTTTGCAAAGAGAATCCATTACCTTTAGATATTTTGCTTTTAAATTTTCAATACGATACCTTCTTTTCTAAAACTATAAAAATTAATTTCCCTTTTTCTCCCATGAGTTAAATGATATGTTTTGTGATTAATCTAAATTGTCCAGGCCAATCATCTTATTTGGTCACGGATAATTTCCTTCAACTTACTAAAAGAAAAACCCTTGAAAAGATATGTGAATCACATGAGCTAAAAATGAAAATGATATATTGCCTTTTATTCTGAATCATAATGCCTATGTTTGATAAAGTCTAATGTGCTTTAAATATATGTTCATATTGTTAGGTCATATGTAATAATTATATAAATTAATCAATCCAAACTTGCACAAAAAGTTGTCAATCATAAGTAGAAAATAATCAGCTACAATAGCAAAATAAAGAATACAAGAATATACGTAGAAAACCATTCAGTGTGGAGGGAAAAAGCCATGGGTCAAACTTCGAAGTAAAATCCACTATCAAGAGAAAATTAATATGATCACCCCTAAGTTTATTACACTTGAGATCTCCCAATTAAGAAATACCCAAATTATATTTATTAGATAAAACTCTCTATAACTCTCCTTGATTATAGATTTTCAAAATATTCTTGACTCCCTCAATGCTAATTTAATCTTAATAGTACCTAAGAACAAATAGAGAGAATTAAGGAGATAAAAAAAACAAAGATAAACTCACATAATTTTTTTTTCTTTTTCTTTCCCCTTTGGCCGCAACTCAACACACACACTTCACTTTCTTTTTCTTTTCTTTCTTTCATTGGCTACACCAAAAAAATCCAAAATCCATTTTTATTCGTTTTATATATGGGTTGGATATTGGGCTTTAAATGAGTGTGAGTGGAGATTTTTGTCCCCACTCCCGATGGAATATTTCTTGCAACGTCACCCAGAGAAAATGGAGTCGCCACCCGGACAGGCTGAAAAAATAGAAATGGATGGATGACTTGATTCCTAAGGAATCTCCAACCCCCTATTGGGTTTAGAAAGTTGGGTACGCATGGGGAAGGTGAGAAGTGACCCAACATCCCCATAATGCCTGGTTCGTTGGAATCAACCTCTTTTTTAGTTCTTGATATTATTAAATTCTTAGATGATATGATATTAACCATATTACATGCATTTTAAAAGAAATAAACATCCATCATTTTATTAAAATAAAGCAAATAAAATAGGCACCCATCCAAGGATAGAACATGCCTTTACAATGTCTAAAGTCTAAAAAAAAGTAAAATAAACAAAATAGGACACCCACCATAGGTGCAAACATGTCCTTTACAATAGTCCCAAAATCCTTAAACGATAAATTAAATTACATGATAAAAACCAAGGTATCCACGAAGTGAAAACATGCCTCTTACAATCCAAATAAATAATTAATTAAATAAAATCATCCAATCATGACAATTAAAATAAAACATCCATCATAAAATAAAGTAAACCATCCATCATATAACAAATCAAATAATCAAAAATAGGGTTTTAAATAAAGAAAGTTAATCACAAAGACTTATATGCATAAATAAATATTGACCCCTTCAACGAGCCCATACGGCGATCCCGCTAGCCGGTTAGCGGGCGAAGGTCAATGGGGCAGCACCCCAGAAAGTTTTGAAATCTAATTTTTAAGGGAAGTTTTATTGTTGAAAACTGATTTTAAAATTTTAATAAACAAGTTACTGGGATATTAAGGTTTGGGAAAATAATGATTCAAGGCTTCGGAATTTAAGGTTAAGGTTTTGATTTTGAAAACTAATTTTAGGGTTTGGTATTTAAAGAATGTTTTAGGGTTTTAAAAACTTATTTTAGCTACTGTAACTATTTGAAATTACTTTAAACAAGTTATTTTGAAAACTAATTAAACAGCTGAATGTGGCTTAATGGACAGTAAACATAGAAAATAATTAACCTTTGTACAAATCACGTTTCATTGGATTATACTTCAAGTGAGGCTACTAGATATTTTTTATTGATGAAACAATGAAGCAAAATAAAGAAACATAAATGAAAATAAAACAATGAAACAAAAGATTGATTTACTATAAACTTAAAACGAATTAGATAAAAGATTGCAAACCTCCGTCGTTGGTTCCACCAATATTTCACTTTGGTTGAACTTGTAAAATCTTGGTTGAAACAAGTTGAAGACAACTGTGTTTTGCCTTCTGGTTGGTGGTTTCAAGCTTCTATTATTTTGTTTACTCAAGTTGCTATATTCTGTTCCTTTAATTCTTTGATGATTGCTAAGGACTGCTAATAACAATTGTTTCTCTCCCTTGATGAGTCTGTATGACCTGTATTTATAAGGAATGATTAGGTTAACAACCTATCTTCATTTCCTAATCAAATATGGTTTCCTGAAACATATTGAACAACTTAATGAACCAGGCCCATATCGAACTAAAATTCTTTGAATTCGAGACTAAATTGACCATATTGAATTGAAAATTGCCTAAGTCGACATGGACTAGTGCCCATGTCAAACTGGGCATGCCCCAGTTCAATATGGGCATGTCCATATTGAACTGGGAATGTCCCAGTTCGATATGGACCATCCATATCAAACTAGGGAGCCCCAGTTCGACATGGATGTCCACTCTCAAACCAAAAAGGTTTCAGACTATTTTTTAGGTTTAAAAACCTATTTCGGACCGTTTCAAGGTTTCAAAAGCTGAATCATACTATTTTAGGCCTTATAAAAAATTGGACCAATCAAAATAAAAACTTAAAACATATTTAAGCCATTAAGAAAGGATCGATAAGCACTTAGGCCATCTTTAATTAGGACCGAACTAGCTTAGGGTCAAAATCAAGGGTCTACAATGAGCCAACAATCTCCCCCTCTAATCCATATGGAGAATTTTCACTCCTCAACATCACTTGGAGCTCAATCCCGCCTCCTTGGTGTAAAACAAATATTTGTCTTGAGTCACCACTTTAGTTAATATGTGAGCTTGTGAATTTTCTTCAACAAAATATCTTTTGTATTCACTATATCTCGAAGCCAATGGTATATTCACTATATCTCAAAGCTAATGGTATCTCACATTAATATATTTTTTGTGATTATAGTTTTTAGCATTATTATTACTTAAATCCAAAGCACTATGATTGTCATAGTTAATCACATACTCATCTTGCATCAATTCCAACTCTTGGAGAAATCTTTTCAACCAAAGTAATTTCTTCCAAGCTTTAGTTATTGCAATATACTTTGCTTCAGTTGTATATAACACTCTTCTGTAATTTGGACTTCCATGACAACTTCCCCTACAAAAGTAAATATATAATTTGAAGTAGACTTTCTACCATCAAGATCACAAGCGATATCTGGATCTTTATAACCCTTTAAAATTGGTCTTGAGCCACCAAAATAGAAACACATTTTAGAGTTACCTCTCAAATATCTAAAGATCCACTTTAATACTCCTCAATGTTCTTTACATGGATTGGAAAGAAATCTGATAACTAAACCAACTGCATGTGTAATATCTGATCGAGTAAAAACCATAACATTTAATAAACTCCCAATTGTAGAGGAGTAAGAAAAAATTGCCATTTCTTCCTTTTCTTACTAGCTGCTAATCCAAGAATCACTCGAATATAATTTATCTTGACTACAAGAGAGAAGATTTCATAAAAAGCAATTCCTTTCTTCTGATTAAAACCCTTCATCACTAGGCGAGCTTTATATTTGAGTAGCTTATCACCATCTTTCTTTATCTTGAACACCCATTTATTCTTCAATGGCTTTTTACCTTCTGAAAGTTTAACCAACTCATAAGTATTATTCTTCTTTAGAGAGTTCATCTCTATTTGCATTGTTTTCATCCAATGAACACTTTCCTTATGAGTTTGAACTTCTTTGAAGTTTTTTGGCTCCCTCTCTTTAGCAAGAACATCATACTCTAAACTAAGATATATAGTATATGGATGGTGCCCTCTAGATGATCTTCTAGGTTATGGCTCTTCAACTTAAGGTGGAGGGACTACTTTCCTAGCTCAACACCCTTTATCTGTGCATCATCAACATCAACTAGTACTGGCTTATTATCTATCCCATGTCCTTCATTCAACTCTCCTCTTATGGCATGTGTAGTTGAAGGAGATTCTGGTGAAGGATCAAATGCTACACTAGTGCTTGACTTCTTGGTTGCCTCCAACTCTGATAAAATTTCATATTCATGAAACATTACATCTCTAAATCTAACAATCTTCTTCTTCTCTAGATCTCATAGTATGTACCTAAACTCCACATCTCTGTAACAAAAAAAAAATGCAAGGAGTAGCCTTACCATCAAGTTTCTGTCTCTGCTCCTTAGGTATATGCATGAAAGCTTTACAACCAAACATATTTAAATGAGAGTAACTGATATCTTTTTCAGTCCATACTCTCTTAGAATATCATAATCCAAAGGAGTTGATTGAGATCAATTCAATAAGCAATAGATAGTAAGTAGAGTTTCTTCACAAAATGGCTTAGGCAGATTATCCATATACATCTGACCTTCTTAACAATGGTTATCTTCATTCTCTCAGTTACACTATTGTGTTATTGGGTGTTGGGAATTGTCTTCTCATGTCTGATGCCATGTTCTGAACAGTAGGTTTCAAACTCTTTTGATGTGTATTCAGCTCCATTATCACTATGAAGTCACTTCAAAGCGATACCTTTCTCTCTTTTTACCATGGAATGAAACTTCTTAAAACATTGAAGAACCTAGTCTTTTGTTTTCAAAATAAACACCCATACTTTTAGTGAAGCATCATCAATAAAGGTCATAAAAAATCTACAACAACATATACTTCCAACCTCAATGGGACCACATACATCAAAGTATATCAAATCAAGCACATTCTCTTTTCTTTTAGAAGTTCTAATAAAAGAAACTCTATATTGTTCGCCTAACAAACATATATCACAGTGGTTTAAATTTGTAACTTTGACAAAGGGAATGAGGGACTTTCTTGCCAAAATTTGCAACCCTTTCTCATCGATATGAACCAATCTTCTATGCTGCATGTCGAGTAAAACATCATCTTTAACTATATTTAGTTCACTATCAAGCAGCTTCACTTGAGTCTTCATAAGTCTATTATAAGCATTCCCTCTGGCCACCACCATAGAACCCTTAGTCAGCTTCCATTTTTTATTACCTATGTAGTTGTGATAGCCATCCAAATCCAAAGGATGAGTAGACATCAAATTTTAATGCAGACCTAGTACATGATGCATATCTTTTAGAATTAATGTGCAACTTACATTGGTCTAAACACACATCACCAACTCCCATTGTACCTACATAACTGGTATTACCCATCTTTAATCTTCCAATTTTTTCTAGTCTGTATTTAGAAAAAAAATATATATCTCCTAAGGGTAGCATGATAACATGCTCCTGAAAATAACCCACTCAGTATAAGGATATGAAATAATATTGCATTAATCCTCCTTAAAAAAGAGTCCTACTAGTTCTCCATCTTCATCAAATATAGTGGCAATTGTATCATCATCATTTGTCTTCTTTTGATTATTCTCATTCTTTTGCTTCTTTTTAAAAGCCTTATAGTTTCTCTTGATATGATCATCCTTACTATAGTGCTGGCAAGTAAATTTCCCTTTCTACTATGACTTGCCTCTAGATTTACCATGCTCTTTAGGATCTCTACTCTTGCTTTTATCTTGTTCTCTATGACAAGAACTTGTGAAATATCTATACCCACATCTTTGTGTTAGATCTCTTTATTGAAGATGCTATCGTTGACCATGTACAAAGTTTTCATACCATTTGGAGTAGAGTTGCTAAGTGACATTACCAAAGTCTCTAACTGTTAGGCAAAAAGCTCAAGAGAAGTAAAGCCTGTAATTTATCATCAAATGTTACTTTTATGGTGCCTAATTGATTCTCCAAATCCTGAAAATCACTCAAGTTGTTTGCTACAGATCACCCTAAACTTCAAGTTCATTAGCCTCTTGATAGTAGAGGCTTTATACATGTTCATTAGCCTATTGATTCTTCCTCTTATACATGTTTTTCAATTTTTTCTAAAATTCTTGTGCATCAACTTCACTGTTAATGTTGGGGGTAAATATTGAATTTCACCTATTGTCTAATATTTCCTCCGGTTTTTCTGTGCAATTTCTCCTTCTCTTCATCAATTTTTCCTTCGAGATTTTTTGAACCTCATTTAACAAGATCAATAAATATTTGCATTAAAGATAATCCTCCACCATTGATTTCCAAATAGAATAATTTGTAGCCGATAGTTTAATCATTGAACCTGTTGAATTATTCATCCTGATTTATATAATTTAACCCATACCTAAATAATCAGGCTCAGATGCTACTTGTTGGGTCACACAATAATTATGTGAATTAATCAAGCCAAACTCGCACAAAAGTTGTCAATCACAAATAGAAAATAATCAACTATAATAGCAAAATAAAGAACACAAGAATTTATATGGAAAACCCTTTAGTGTAGAGGAAAAAACTATCAGTGAAACTCCAAAGTAAAATCCACTATTAAAAGAAAATTATTACAATCACCTCCAAGTTTAATCATACTTGAGATCTCCAAATCAAGATATACTCAAATTATTCCTCTAGTCAAAACCCCCTATAACTCTCCTTGATTGTAGATTAAAACTAGAAAAATAATCCTTCAAAATATTCTTGACTTTCACAATACTAATTTAATCTTAATAGCACTCAAGAATAAAGAAAGAGAATTAAGGAGATAAAAAAAAAACAAAGATAAACTCATACAACTTTTTTTTCTTTTTCTTTCCCTTTTGGCCCCAACACAACACAACACACACACATGTTAGAATTAATTTTATATTGTTAAAATTAATCCTCTAATTAATCATAAGTGTGGGCTAAATATATTAAATTATTAAATGTGTATTGCAGTCAAATTAGGATAGTCAAATTGAAGTTTTGATCAAATTAGGATTGTTGACTATTAAGGTGTCCCACTCGTAATAGGATTATAAGTGTTGAGACCATTAAGTAATTTCTATTTTGTTGAAGGACCAAAATAGAAATTAATCAATTTATTCAGTTATAAATAAGGGGTCGTGGTCTTCAGGGGAACATAACAACTTTTAGAGAACATTACGTTCCTTCAGTAGTGCTTCTGCATAATCTAAAGTGTGTATCCCCTAGAAGACAACAAACCCCAGAATTGTCTCCAAAATCAATAAACAATGATGCCAGGTACACAAATTCTGCCCTTTGCAATTTAATTTGAATAATCTAGTGATCTATGCATGATTTAGGTTTTAGGGGAATTAAGTTTTCTCCCCTTTCAATTGGTATCAGAGCCCTGTGCTAGGTTGCTAGATTTTTCGATTAAATTGCGGTATTGATTATTGTTTTGATTCTAGAAAATTAATTCGGTGATTGTAATTTTCTAGAATTAATTTGGAATCGAATTTAGTAATATAAAATCAATTTTGATTTGATTTGTTTTTTGGTTAATTAATTAGTTTAATTAATTTAAAAAAAATAAAAAAAAGAAAGAAAGAAAAGAAAAAGGATGAAGAACGGGATGGGAATACCAATTTGCAGTTCCGTTTGGTTTGTGGAGGTGTCACGCTTTTATTTGGATGCCTTATACTACCTATGCTTTGCTTCCTTACATTACATTTTCTTTTTTTTTTCTTTCTTCACTTAATATATTAAAAAATAAAGCCACGTTAAACACAATTTAAGAATAAATTATATATTTTTAAATAATATTCAGAATGGGTTACTTCTCTTTTATATTAATTATTTTGAGAATTTTATTGAGTTTAAATTTAATTAATATAAATATTGCAATCAATTTATTATAATTTGATAATTTTATTGAGTTTAAATTTTGGTATTTTAGTCCTAATGGTGTCTAATATTTTTAATAATAAATTAATTGAAGCAAAAAGTCGCCAAAGTGACCTCTATTGTGTAAATTGATTTATTTGGGATATTAGACAGGTGTATTAAAATTCATTGCGGGTAGTAAACCGGCCCAAAGGAAGGTTGCTATCTGGCTGAATTGAGAATACATGTGCAGTGATAAATATGTAATAATTATTATGTTTTCATCCATGTGGATAATAAATCGGCCCAAAGGAAGGTTTAATATTTGACATGATTGAATTGTCAATATTTGATTGCTGCATTGAGATGCCAATTACAGTTAATATTTTATATCCAAAGATGAAAATATTAATATTATTCTGGTATCTTGTTTCCATTATTTGAACTCTATTATTGTTTGTTTCATTTATTTTGTGGATAGTGAGCTTATGTTAATTTTTGTCACTTTGTATGATGTCAGCTAGCATGCCGTATAATCCTAACACTGTCCCTATGCTTGAGGGGTCAAACTTTGGTTCATGGAAATCAAGTATCATGATTTATCTGGGTTGTATGGACTTAGACCTTGCGTTCAGGATGGACGAACCTGCTCCTCTTACTGAAGTGAGCACAGACGCTCAGAGGGTTCAGTATGAGAAGTGGGAGCGTTCTAACCGCTTAGGTCTTATGATCATGCAGCAGGGAATCCCAGAGCATGTTCGAGGAGCCATTTCTGCTTAGGAAAGTAATGCTAAAAACTATCTTGCTGAGCTGGAGAAGGTCTATGTCAAAAATGACAAGGCCGAAGTGGGGACGCTTTTAGCAAAACTCACCTCCATAAGGTATGCTGACAATGGTAGTGTTCGGGAGCATATACTGAGCATGTCTCAAATAGCCAAGAGGCTAAAGGTCTTGGATTTGGTTTTACCAGATGACCTGTTAGTCCATCTAGTTTTGAATTCTCTTCCACCGCAGTATGGGCAGATCAGGACTTCATATAACTGCCAGCCGAGCAAATGGACTCTTAACGAGCTCATTGCTCATTGTGTGGATGAGGAGGAAAAGTTGTTGGCTACTAAGAGGGAGAGTGCTCATTTGGTCTCTTCAGCAGATAAGGGCAAGAACAAGAAAAGAAATAAGACTGCTGAGAATAAGACTGCTGATAAAGGTCCTATGCAAAAGAAGCCTAAGGAATTAAAATGCTTCTTCTGCAGCAAGTCTGGACACTTAAAGAAGGACTGTCCTAAATACGCCACATGGCGTGTCAAGAAGGGTAAGTATCTTGTTTTAGTCTGTTCTGAGGTTAATTTAACTTCAGCTCCTAGAAACACTTATTGGATGGATTCTGATGCTATCGCTCACATAAGTGTTTCATTGCAGGGTTGCCTGAGCTACCGAAAGCCAACTGACGGTGAAAGATACGTCTATGTGGGAAATGGCGAGCCGGTGGAAGTGGAGGCAATTGGGCATATTAGATTGTGTTTAAAAACTGGATGTTTTTTGGATCTTGTAGATACTTTTGTTATTCCGACATTTAGACGAAATTTAATTTCTGTTTCTTATTTGGACAAATCTGGTTTTACTTGTTCATTTGGAGACATCTCATTTACTTTATCTATGGATTCAAAAATTTTTGGTACTGGTTTTTTAAATGCATGTGATAATCTATATATGTTGGATATTAATGATTCTTATAATGAAACCCTGCAGGTTAGTACTATAGGTACCAAAAGGAAGCGAAATATAGATAATTCAGCTGAACTTTGGCACAGACGTTTGGGTCACATATCCAAATCTAGAATAGAATGTCTTGTGTCAGATGGTATCCTAAACACACTTGATTACATAGATTTGGACTCCTGTGTTGAGTGTATTAAAGGTAAACAGACTAAACAAAAGAGACTAGGTGCCAACAAATCATCGAACGTCTTAGAATTGATACATACGGATATCTGCGGTCCATTCCCTACAGCAACAAGGAATGGCAAAAGATACTTTATATCATTCATAGACGATTACTCATGTTATGGGTACCTATATCTCATTCATGAGAAATCTGAGTCTCTGGATGTTTTCAAATCTTATAAGGCCGAAGTTGAAAACCAACTCGGAAAGAAGATTAAATATGTTAGATCTGACTGTGGAGGTGAGTACTATGGTAGATATGACGGTTCAGGTAAACAACGTCCAGGACCATTTGCTATTTTTCTACAGGACTGTGGTATAGTCTCTCAATACACCATGCCTGGTACACTCAGCATGAATGGTGTATCTGAGAGACGTAACAGGACTCTTATGGATATGGTTAGAAGTATGATTAGTCATTCTTCTTTACCTGAGTCTCTGTGGGGAGAAGCATTAAAGACAGCAGTCTATCTTCTTAATAGAGTACTAACTAAAGCAGCTACAAAAACACCTTATGAGCTTTGGACTGGACGCAAGCCCAGTCTAAAGCACCTTCATGTTTGGGGATGTCCTGCTGAGGCTAGGCCTTATAGGCCTAATGAGACAAAATTGGACTCCAAAACTGTTAGTAGCTACTTTGTTGGTTATTCTGAGCGATCTCGGGGTTATAAGTTTTATAATCCTACTACTAGAACTATTTTTGAGACGGAAATTGCAAAATTCTTTGAGGATGTTGAGTTTGGGGGGAGAAGTAAGGTTAGAAACATTGTCTTTGAGGAGGGATCGAGCCAAGAACACTCAATGTCGATTCCCATCATTGCTCCTAGCAGTGTTCTGGTTCCTACGCCTGTCACTGTTCCAGAAGCACATCAAGTTCCAATACAAGACAATGTTGAACAACTTCCTCATCAGGATGAAGAAGTCATTCTTCCTCAAGTGCAAGCTCAACAACCTCAAGAATTTGAGCCAGAACCTGTGCCTTTAAGGAGGTCCACTAGAGAGAGAAGAAATGCTATTCCAGATGATTATGTAGTATATCTTCAGGAACATGAGGACACTGTAGACATGGTGGAAGATGATCCTATCAGCTTTCATCATGTCATGCAGGATCCTAACTCTCACAAGTGGATTGAGGCAATGGGTGAAGAATATAAATCTATGCAAGATAATCAAGTTTGGGATCTTATCCCGTTACCTGAAGGAAAGAAACCTATTGGTTGCAAATGGATATTTAAGACCAAGGGGGATTCTAATGGTAATGTGGAAAGATATGAGGCTCGTCTTGTAGCTAAAGGCTTCACTCAGAAAGAGGGAATTGATTATAAAGAGACCTTCTCTCCGGTTTCATCGAAGGACTCTTTTAGGACAATCATGGCTCTAGTTGCACATTTTGATCTTGAGTTACATCAAATGGATGTGAAGACTGCATTTCTCAATGGAGACATTGATGAAACCATCTATATGGTGCAGCCAGAAAACTTTGTGTCTGGAGACCCAAAGCGACTGGTATGCAAATTAAAGAAATCCATTTATGGACTCAAGCAAGCTTCTCGTCAGTGGTACTTCAAGTTCCATGAAGTAGTTGTCTCTTTCAGTTTTGAGACAAATGCTGTGGAAGATTGTGTGTATCACAAGTTCAGTGGGAGTAGGTTTATCTTTTTGGTCTTATATGTGGATGACATATTGCTTGCTACTAACTGTAAGGACTTGCTACACGAGACCAAAGTCTTTCTCTCAAAACACTTTGAGATGAAAGATTTAGGTGAAACTTCTTTTGTATTAGGGATTCAAATACATTGAGACCGTACTCAAGGTATTCTTGGATTATCACAAAAGGGCTATATTGAGAAAGTGCTCAAGAGATTTAGTATGTACAACAGTAGACCAATTGATACCCCAGTTGCTAAAGGAGATAAATTCAGTCTTGATCAGTGTCCAAAGGGTGAACTTGAGATTCAGGAGATCCAGAAGATTCCTTATGCGTCAGCAGTTGGGAGTCTGCTGTATGCTCAAGTTTGCACTCGTCCAGATATTTCATTCATAGTTGGCATATTAGGGCGATATATCAGCAATCCAGGAATAGATCATTGAAAAGCAACCAAAAGAGTCTTGAGATATCTTCAGAGAACGAAGGGACATATGCTCACATACAGGAGATCAGATCAGCTTGAGATCATTGGGTATACTGATTCTGATTTTGCTGGATGCCAAGACAGTAGAAAATCCACATCAGGCTACATATATCTCTTGGCTGGTGGTGCTATTTCTTGGAAGAGTGTGAAACAAACTCTAGTAGCTACCTCCACCATGGAAGCAGAATTTGTAGCAAGCTATGAGGCATCCAATCAAGCAATCTGGCTGAGGAACTTTGTCACAGGGCTGCGCATTGTGAGTGGCATTGAAAGGCCATTAAAGTTATACTGTGATAATAACTCAGCAGTTTTATTCTCCAACAACAACAGAAGCTCTTCTCGATCGAGACACATTGGGATAAAGTTTCTAGCTGTGAGGGAGAGAGTACAGAGTGGACAGATATCCATAGAGCATATTGGAACGAACTCCATGATTGTGGATCCGCTCACTAAGGCTGTGATACCGAAAGTTTTTCATGAGCACACTGCTCATATGGGTGTCACATTATTTGAGACTATTTAGTTTCAGTGAGAGTTTGTTCATTAAGTTTGCATTAAGTTTTATGTATGCTCTCTTTGACATTGGATATATTTTATAAAGTACATTCAGTTTCAGCAGAAAAATGAGTTTTTCTTTCATTTTATTATGTGTTTTACACTTTGTATTATATTTATGTTTGATCTCACTTAAGATTGACCAGTTGGAAACAGGCATGATTAGATCACATTACATGTAGTTTCCATGCTACACTCCTATTATTGATCTATGACATTTGAGAGTATTGGTAATGTGATTGATGGTGGTTTGAGTCACGATGAATGTGGCGACTGGCCCTTCAGTCCTTTATCGATATAATCAATGGACGAGATTGTTTGATGCACCTTCAGTACGACTGCTTTTATGAGCTCATTAAGGTATATACATTTATATTTATATTTAATATATGTTAGCCCAAGTGGGATATTGTTAGAATTAATTTTATATTGTTAAAATTAATCCTCTAATTAATCATAAGTGTGAGCTAAATATATTTAAATATTAGATATGTATTTCAGTCAAATTAGGATAGTCAAATTGAAGTTTTGATCAAATTAGGATTGTTGACTATTAAGGTGTCCCACTCGTAATAGTATTATAAGTGTAGAGACCATTAAGTAATTTATATTTTGTTGAAGGACCAAAATAGAAATTAATCAATTTATTCAGTTATAAATAAGGGGTCGTGGTCTCCAGGGGAACATAACAACTTTTAGAGAACATTATGTTCCTTCAGTAGTGCTTCCGCATAACCTAAAGTGTGTATCCACTGGAAGACAACAAACCCCAGAATTGTCTCCAGAATCAACAAACAATGATGCCAGGTACACAAATTCTGCCCTTTGTAATTTAATTTGAATAATCTAGTGATCTATGCATGATTTAGGTTTTAGGAGAATTAAGTTTTCTCCCCCTTTCAATACACACTTCACTTTATTTTTTTTTTCTTTCTTACGGTGGCTACACCAAAAGACACTAGAAACCCTATTTTATTCTTTTTATATATGGGTTGGATATTGGGCTTTAAATGGGCCAACACATATAAGAGTGTATATGTGTTGCATTGGCTACCATTCTTTGCACAGAAACCGAATAAAATTGGTTTTGCAATCATTGCAAATGATATAGGAAGTTAAGATTGATGAAAGTAAATATTGTGTGACATGTGTTGTGAATATGTAAAGTTTATTGTTTCAAGGTATTGTTTTTGTACCAATTCATTGTATTAATGAAAGTAAATATTGTGTGATGTGTTGTGAGTATGCAAAGTTCGTTGTTTCAAAGTATTGTTTTTGTACCAATTCATTGTTTAGACTTCAATTATCAAATGTACACAACCATGATCTTTTTTATTTTTAATAAATATTTTCATAATTTTGTATGTTTTTAGGTATAACGTGCGAGTGCGAGTCATGGAAGATACAAGAAGTACATATTTTATACTTTTTAATTGTGAGGCTGTTCAAATACTACAAAAGTCTGCTTTTGAAGTAGCAAGACAAGTAGTGAAGGTAAAGTTCATATTTTTTTAGTCATTTCGCATAGTATTGTTTAGATTATTCTAGATTCTATTTGAACTATTTATTTAGATTTGTATGAATAATGTAATTTCAAAGAATGGAGAATGTGATTAAATGAACTTAGTGCCTTGGTGGATAAGAAAATTCTTTTTAAAATCAAAATAACATCTTATACTCCAAAAGAAAATTTCAGCTTATACTGTTGTCAGAATTCATAATGATAATAAGCTGATTGAAGCTTATGTAAGCAGCTCTAATGTATTTCTAGTTGGCATGTTTAATTGTAATATTGTTTTTGATGAAATTTTTCAATCATGTTGCGAAAGAATTAAAGAATTCTCATAATTTGTTTAAATCTTAAAGATACCAAATTATTATAATACTGAAGTAAAAAATCAATTTGATTTTATAAATGGTTTTCACTGCATAGAACTCTTTATTTAGTTAAAAGAGTTTTAATATAGTTGCCTGTATTGCAGGATTTTTAAACGACTTTTTTTTAGCATATATATAAATGTTATTTTGTTTTGTTTTTAATTTTTTTTTATCTTGATCATTATCTAATGTTAGATTGTTATGTTTTGAAATATTATTGTTATCACACTGTTTATGGTTAATATTTTTTTTCTTATTAATAAAAAAATAAAAAAATATTAAAACTTATAAAATCTAATATTAAAATTCAATCAAGTTATATTAATAACATGCGTAGATTTTTTTAGTCATATAATAATTTTAAAAATAAAAATCTTATTAGAAAATACTACTTTCTAAATAGTAAAAACCTTAAATAAATATTTTATTATTTCTATATGGAAAATTCAATTTAAAAAATTACAACTTTTTTTTTTTTATAAAAATAAAATTATTCATTCACTAAATAGAAACCAATACAGTAGCCTTCAAGATTCAAGGCAAAAACACCAGAAAATCATCAGATCCTTCAAGGAGTACAAGCATGAACCCAACCAAAAGCACCCTTTACAAACACGCCTAAATCCAGAGAAAAGCCTACAACAGAGAGAACAAAAGCCCTGATGCAAAACAACGACTGAACTATCCAATCGACCTCAAATTTAGGAGAAGATGAGGAAAATAGAGGCCTCAAAGGCCAAGCCAAGGGCATTCTGAAACAAAGCTCAGCTGAATCAGTATCAACGAGTTGAAAGGATACCTTGCCGGCGAGAAACGCCAACCAGCATATCAAAAGGGTTAGAGAGCAGTTCAAAGCTTGTACATGCCCAACTGGAACCAGATAATCATCTGAAGATAACAAAATCTCCCTTAGAAGCTGTGAGCCACTAGAGATCACCTTCAAGGAAACTCCACCACTGGAGACTCCACCACTGGAAAGAAGCCACTAGGCTTTCTAGACCACCTAAGGGAGAGAGGGCAAAACGACATCTAAGGCTAGATCTGTAACTAAAACACTTAAAAATTGAAACTACAACAAAGAAATAACAAGAAAACAAGGAAACTTAAGGGTCTGCGGTTGTCGCTGGCAAATAAACCGACAACAACCCCAGACCAGGGCCGTCTTGGACATTTTAAGGGCCCGAGCAGAAATTAAGATATGAGCCCCCTAAAAAACAGTGTCGGAGCAAAAATTTTGAATTTGAGGGGCCGCCCAAAAATAAATATTTAGGACTTAAGGGCCTAAAAATAACAATGTAAAACTTGAATGGCTCAAATTTTATTATATGATGAACGTTGAGCCCAAATTTTATTGTATAATGAATGTTTGAAAAAAATGTAATGTTGATGATAGTGGGAATCGATCTCCACACCCTTTGATCATATACAACACGCTAGACCACCACAGCAAATTAAAATTTTATTACTTCTTATATATATGTATATATATTTATAAATTTAGGGCCCTATTAAAATTAGGGGTCCTGAGCAATTGCTCATGTTGTTTTCCCCTTGAGCCGGGTCTGTTCTAGACCCATACCAAGAACGGAGCAACAAGCTAGAGAGAAGGCAGAGCAAAAGAGCCAAGTGAGAGAAAGAACTTTTTAGCATTATTCTTGACAATTAAAAAATTACAGCTTGAAAACTAGGAAATAAAAATAAAAAGAAGGCTATATTTTATTACAATAATGCCTGTTTGTATCTCTCAATGCTCCTATGTCAGAAGGAACATTATTGGTCAAGATATTTAACCCTTGAACATTAATAAAGCGCAATGTAGAATGATGACTATTGAACCATTACTTCCGCAATTATAATTTTTGGACCATATTTCCTATACGATACATGGACGACACATTTTTTTTCTTAAAATAGGCCAAATTTTGAAATAAGTCAATTGGTCCTTCAATCAATTAGAGAAACGAAATCACTGAATCCTAAGCAAAATTTTCTTTTAACTTTAAAAAAAAAATTTTTTTTTAACTGAATTTTTTTATATATATTTGAGAGAAAGTATTTTGTTTAATGTTAATTAAAAAAAGATTTTATACGTACAACTTTAAACTTCTATGTTTACCTCTTAATAAAAATGAAGTGAATGGAACGAATTAAATGTTACACATAAACCGTACATAAAATTACCTTTTATCATAAAATGTTTGTTTTTAGTTTGTGAGAAAAGAAAATCTTTGTTTTCAATTTGACTAACATGCCCATGAGTATGACTTGTCATCCTCAATTTTACCTTTAGAACAAGCTGTTTCAGATCTGGAAATTAATTGATATTACTGTACAGTCACAATATGAGGGGTAGCTTCGTCAATTGATATACTTCTATAATTCTATTCCTACACTCGGTAATACTGTGTGTAGCAGTAGCATGGTGGAAAATTCTAAAATTAGCCAGCAACAGTTGTAAAAATTTATTGTCAATATGCTGTTTTTTAAGACACTAAATACTTCAATTTTTTTAAAAAAAAACTTTCGTGGGTCACTATTTTTAATTATTTGCTTACTAATTTTTATGGACACTTAAATTAATTTCATGTTAATATTTTTTTAAAAAAATGATAATAATGTCTTATTATTTTTAGTGACAATAAATTTATATTCTTTTCAATAATAATATCTTATTATTTTTTATGTCTTATTTTGTCAATGATGCAGTGTATATTTGTGATGTAGCTGAATTAAATCCGTATACACCTAGCAGAAAAAAGCTATAAAATTGTGACAAAAAAATTAGGGAGCTTACGTGTATTTGGAGAGCAGGCCTGTATTTATTCATGCAAAAAAAAAAAAAAAAACTGTATGTGGAGCTGAATTTATAAGTCCTTTGTTTCTTTGTGGGAAAATAAATATTTTTTTTTCTTTTGCTTTTTTTTGCCCTTTCTGGCCCATATTTCTGCTAGTGGGATCGCGTCTCTATCAATGTGATTGGCTTTCTCTCTCTTTCTCTCTCATCCTGCCTTTTGAAGAAGTTTATTAAGGAGCCTCTACAAACCATACCTGATGAAGATGAGACTCTCTAGAAAGAAATAAGGAAAGCTGATAAAAAGGCTGCTTAAATTTTAAAGCCTAAAAGAAAGCTGATAACCGAAAGAGAAAGAAGCAAAGAAAGAAAGAAAGAAAGAAAGAGAGAAAATAGCTTTTTTCCTTCTTATTTTTTTTCTCTCATCCCCACACATCTCCATTATTTTTTACTGCAAATAATTTCTAGATAGAGAAAGTGAGAAGAAAGAACTAAGATCACAGCGAAGAAACTTTTTCTAGCTTGAAAGGTAGAAGCACATAAGAATTATTAATTAACACATGTTAATCAATAACTCTTCCTCTTCAATCCCTTCTTCTGATCCTTTTTCTTGCTTAGAAAATGGTAGTAAGAGGAAAAGAAGACCTGCAGGAACTCCAGGTAAATATACACATAATCTTATTTCAGTTTCAATTGGTAAGTGCATTGATTTCCTCCTCCCACGCTAAAAAAAAGAAAAGAAAAGAGGACTTAAACTCTCTGTATTACTTCTTAGTTTCTCAGCTTCTATTTATAATTTTTTTTTCCAAATATATATGCAGATCCAGATGCTGAGGTTGTTTCTCTATCGCCAAAAACTCTATTGGAATCAGACCGTTATGTATGCGAGATCTGCAACCAGGGATTTCAGAGAGATCAAAACCTACAGATGCATAGAAGGCGACATAAGGTGCCATGGAAGTTACTAAAGAGAGAGACTCCGGTGGTGAGGAAGCGAGTTTTCGTGTGTCCAGAGCCTACTTGCTTACACCATGATCCATGTCACGCGCTTGGTGATCTTGTTGGGATTAAGAAGCATTTTAGAAGAAAACATAGCAATCACAAACAATGGGTCTGTGATAAATGCTCTAAAGGTTATGCTGTTCAATCTGATTTTAAAGCCCATCTTAAAACCTGTGGCACCAGAGGTCATTCTTGCGATTGTGGTCGCGTTTTCTCAAGGTTTATTAATTTACTTTCTTTATCACAAAGTTTAAATTCAACCTTTTTCATCATTAATTTAAATTTCTCTTCAAATATATATATTTTGATAATAGATCTCAACCTGCTTCTGGGTTCTATTATGATATCTTTTCTTTCAACCTTTTTTTTTTTGTTTTAATCCATATTAAAAGGCTAAATTATCTCAATTTTAAATCCAAGATCATGTTTTAATATTGCTTTATTTATATATATTTATCAAAAGACTATTTGGTTTTTCATTGATGGAACCTTTATACAAATTTTGACTACTGTTTAAATGACAGTTGTTGAACACGGTTCCCAAAAATCAGTTGTAGTTGGTTTTAATCCTTTGGTCTCCTCAAAACCAAAAAAATTCCTTATTTGTAGTTTTTTTTTTTACATATGAAAGCAGAAGGAAAAAAAAAGGGAAAATCTCACCTCATTTTTGTAAATGATTGGCGTCAGTAGTAATTACCATGGTTTTATTCCATTTATTTAATAAATAATATATCTTCAATACTATTTATAAATCCCACTCGATCGGAATTCAAAATATTAGAATTTGAATATTTGTGCTTCTTGTTAATTAATTTATTTAATGTGTTTACGAGTTATGACTTATATGTAATCCTTAATTACTTCCTTTCTAATACAGTAATACTCATCTTCATCAACAATTAAACTAGGCTTATGTTTTTCTTCTTATTCTTCTTCTTATATCTTTCTCTTACAGAGTTGAGAGCTTTATCGAGCATCAAGATGCTTGCAGCATGGGACGTCTACGACCAGAATCACAGTCATTGCAGCCTGCATGTTTGTCTAGAAATGCTTCAAGTCCAAGCCCTTCTGCTGATAATAATTTCAGTACAGCCCCTTGGCCTTCTTTCGCATTACAAAGGCAAGCAAATGACTCAGTGTTCTTGAGCCCTACTGTGAATAGAAAAGACTACAATTTGGAGCTCCAGCTATCAAGTACATCAAATCCTATTGAGGTGTTAGTTTCTCCTAAGAAAGATGATAATCATAATTCCACTCAGTTGCAGCTTTCAATTGGTTCAAGTGATTTTAGTGAGAAAAATGAATCAAATATCACTAGTACAAATATAGATGCAGTTAAACTTTTACCGAGAGAGAGCAAGAACAGTGAGAAATCTGAATCAGCTGCTTTGAGACTGAAAGAGCTGGCACGCGAGCATTTAAGACTGGCTATGGCAGAGAAGGTTTATGCTGAAGAAGCAAGACAACGGGCGAAAAGGCAGATAGAATTAGCGGAACGAGAATTTTCGAATGCCAAGAGGATTAGGCAACAGGCTCAAGCGGAGTTAGACAAGGCTCTAGCTCTAAAAAAACACGCAATGAAGCAAATCAATTCTACTATTCTTCAAATTACTTGTCATGCTTGTAAACAACAGTTTCAAGAGAGAAAACCTCCTCCAGATGAGAACTCTTTGGTTATGAGTTACTTGTCATCAGCTATAACAGAAGGTGAAATAGAGAATAATTATCACAAGAAAGACTTGTAACTCACCAAATTAATCTTTTCTTCTTCTCCTACTTCTGTTATTATTACTTATCCTTTTTCTATTATTAACATCTTCATTTTCTTTATTATCTATTAATATACCAAGTGGGCGTTGTGATTTGGTATCGAAACTTTCAATACGTTATATGTTGTTATTGTTCGTTAATTTGATTGATTGGAGTTACAGAGATGGCGAGGAAATTTTGATGGTTAGTCCCTTTCTTTCTTTTATTTTTATTTTTATTTCTGTTTTGTAAATTTAATTTACCTTTAGTACTATAGCTACTTCGAGCAGCGTATAGAGAAGTTCCTCTCACATTAAATATAAAAAATAATGAGTGTTGTTCATTAGGTTTTACTACTCTGAAACTATTTCATTGAATAAGCTCAGAAACACTCATATTTCTCATCCTCAACTTTTTGTAGTTTTGGATTTTCTGTTTGGACTATCTGAAAATGTATAAGCCGAGGTCAGAAAATGAAGGTGACCCCTCCCCAGCATTAAAGAATAGTACTGACCAAAATTTATAACCTAAACTTTGAAAAGTATCAATGCGAGAGAGATAGAGAGAGAAATAAGATAGTCCTTTTATCTCTGCTGTTCTGGTCGTCTCATATAAATGTAAATGTAAAAACGCCATGTTTTTCAGTGCCACAGTTGTAATGTTAATACCAGACTCACTCGTCCTTCTCAGGGTCTCCAAACACATAGACATGAACAAATCCCATTCATCAATTTTCTTTCATAATCTCTCTCTCTCTCTCTTCTCTCTCTGCATCAGATTCAGAGCCATAAGGAGAGTGGTGGTGGTGGTGAGGGCCCAGTGGGGCAGAAGAAGCAGAATCTTTCTATTTTTGCAGACACAATTGAAAGCTTTTATTTTTATTTTTCCCTTTCTTTTTGGAAAAATGAAATTGTTTCTTGCAAAAGAAACTCGAGTATAGTTGCTGTTTATCTTCCTTTTTTGACTTAATTAAAATCGGATGAAAAAGGTTACTCAGCCCTAAGTGAACTTTTTGAACTTTTTAAGTGGTTCTCCTCCAGTTTTTTCTTTTCATTGTTTTCCTAAGACTTAAGTATAACATTGCACCTTATACACTCAATCAAATGAATTAATGAATGAGATTTAAAAATTTTATTTAAAACAACTTTTATATCTTTTTTTTTTCTTAAAAAAAAATGAACAAGGATAAGGAAGTATTTTTCTTCGACTTGTTATTGTACTTGCATTTTTCATATTAAAAATATTAACTATTAGTTACACCAAATGCACATCTTTATTTCATACATCTAATTTAATTACTCTTCATTCATTTTTCTTTTATGTTATATTTTCCTCCTCGAAGCACACGCTCTTCTTCCTTATAAAAGGATATTTTTGACCTTTCCTTTATTTAATCTTACATCTTTTTATTTATCATTTTCTTCAGATGGTTGCACCACTAATTAATAAGAAGGTGATGAATTAAGCAGGTTTTAATAATGGCAGTGTTCTGAAGCTTAATTAACCAGGCAGGTCTTAATGCAGTATTCTGTGTGTGCGTGGCCGTATATACAATAGGAAAAAAGAAAAAAAAATTAAAAACGACATTCACCACTTAAAGATGAGATGGACAGCGGAATTAAAAACTTATTTCATGACAATGATGGGTTGACGTAGATATTCGTGTATCATTGCATAATATCTCCTTTACCCCATGTAGGATTGATATTGTTCACTATGAGATACTGCTTAAAAATGAAAAACAAAATGTTACTATACCTGCATTAATGAATGGAAAATTTATAATATGATGCAATTTTAGAATTTAATTTAGATGAAATTATATCATATATTGTTTTTGGTTTTGTCTTTTTTATTTTTAATGCTGTAATTTTTTTATTTATAACTTTATTTTCCTATTTTATGTTATTTATATATATTTTTTATTTTTACAGTACTTCTTCTCGATTCGCTTTTTTATTCTTCTACAGTTTTCGATATTTTAGGTTTCTTCTCTTAATTTTTGCCATTTTTCTCTCTCATTTTTTCTCATTTTCAGATTTTGATTTGTTTTCTTTCCTTTCGGTTAGTGGTTTTCATTTTCGTTTTTTTCAGTTTCTATGTTGTGGTTTAGTGGTTTACTCACATTTTAGTTCACGTCTCATTCTCTTTAAATTTTTTTGTTGTTAAATGGTTAGAAGTTTCTCCTTTGTTTGTCCATTTCGTAGAACTTCTTAACAGATTATTCGTTATTTGAAAAAACCTACTATGGGTAAGAAATCAGTGAAACAAAGTATTAGTTCTGAAAAATCTTCTTCTGAAAATGTATTTTTTATTTTAATGTTAGATATAATGAAATATATTTATTCAGATTGAATTTAAATAAGAATTTGCATATAATATTTTTATTTTGATGTTCGTTAATGTATTTTTTTTATATTGTGATATATGTATCATATAATTATATTTGTGTTTTATTTTTTGGTATTTTTTTGTCTATATTATATTTTTTTATGTCGATATATGTATCATATATCATAAACAACTTTGTTTTTCCTATTATAGCTCTAAATTATCTTTGATATATGTTGATATATATTCCATGTATTAACATATAACAATTTAATTTTTTTTTTACATTGTGATGTTTGTTCTCTAAATTATCTGATATTTGTTAATATATTTTACATATATCATCAAATATCAACTTATAAGTCTATTTATTCTCATGAGTTTTTGTGTTAATTATTTGATATATACCAATATATGTCATATATATCAGTATAACAACATATAATACTTTGTATTTTGATATGTGTAATGTAAATTATGTGATACATGTTAATTCTTTTTACATGTATTAATATATAATAACATATAATATTTTTTATTGTCATAACTCTTTGTCTAAATTATATGATATACGATGATATATATAACATATATATCAACATATTATGTAATATAACAAGTTTTATTTTGATGTTTGTGCTCTAACTTATTTCATATATAGTAATATATATTACATATATCATTATATAACATTATGTTTTTAATTTTTCTGTAGGCTGCTTCTTAAAAAAGTGAAGATTTTCACGTTGTTAGACTTTCTTGTGAATTGAAGTACAAGGTTATAACTAATTTGAGATGTGTATTGAGTTCTCAACAAATGGTTATGTTTTGTGATACTCCTTTTGGGTTTTTATTGGATATGCCTCTATTTAAAGTTCAAAACCAACTTTTTTATCCATTGGTTTTGAGGTCAATTCAGGGTTATAATCCTAAGGAAATGTTATTTGATTTTGATGGTATTGAATTAGTTTTTGGTTTACGTGAATTTAGTTTGGTTAGTGGTTTGAAGTGTATTGGAGATCATAATAAGTTTTTATTTTCAAAAGATGATAATAGTTTGTTATCTAATTATTTTGGTGGTAGGGTGAAGATCTTCAAATTAGAACTTAAGACCTATTCTTTGAAAAAGAATTTTTTATGTGATGAAGAATGTGTTAAACTTGTTGTTTTATATGTTTTGTATCTCTTTTTCTTATTATCTCCAAAGGATAAGTTAGTTTATGCGGAGGATTTAGATATTATTGATAGTGAGATTTTTTATTACCCTTTTGGTTTAGATATTTTTAATTTGACTAAGAGTAGTTTTAATGAGAAATTTAGTTTTAATGTGAAGAAGTTTCCTAATAGGTTTTATAGGCTTATTGGGTTTTCTCTTGCTATTCAAATATGTTTTTATGAGTGTTGTGTTTTTTTACAAGATAAATTTGGTTTTAAATCTAAAGATAAAACTTATCGGTTGATATCTTGGTCTTTTGAATATTCTTCTTATCTTAAGGAATTTGAAGAAGTTTTTAGTCATTCTATTTTAGAGGTATGTAATTTTTTGGTTTCTTTTTATTTTTTTGATTTATTTTTATTATTTTTTTGTTAATTTTTATTTATATATCTTTTTTGTTTTGTTTGTAGTTGAATTTTCAAAATATTTCTCCTATATTTGATGAGTTAGAGAATTTGAATTCGGACCATTTTTATAATGCTTTGTAGTATGAAGGTGTTAATGAAGCTAATTATGTTCGACAAAATGTGAAGAAAATGAATGTTGATGATGCTGATAATGATGATTTTGTTGAAAAGGAAAAGAATAAGGCTGATGATATATCAAGTCATTCTATGGAGATGAAGTCAAATAGTGATTTGAATCAACATCTGATTAAATTGGAGAAACAAGTGAACAATGTTTCTACAAAACAAGACAGAATGCAAAAGGATGTGAAGTTTATGAAGAAAGAAGTTATTTCTTTAAAGGAACAAGTAAATGTTTTGAATTTGAATTTCAATTAGAAATTTAAAGAAATTTTTGATATACTTGTTGGTAAGTCAAAGAAGTTTGTTTCTGAGGTATTTTATTATTTTCTTTTTATTATTTTTCTTATTTATTGATATTTTTATTTTGTTTATTTTTTATAAGTTCTCATTTTTGTTTCTAATTAGCTTTTTTTATTTTATTTTGATAGGATAATGAAAAAGTTAATGATGATGTGCAAGATGTTCATGTTGGTTTTTTTTTTTTTTTTTTATTTTGATGATTCAAATGAAAAAAATGAGGATGAAGTGTTTGAGATATAACAACATATAATAATATAAGTCATTTTTACTATTATTTATTTTCAAAATCTATTGGTATATGTCATATACATAATTATTTAACAACAGATATTATCATATATCATTTATAGTCTAATTTTTATTTGATTATTTTAGTTTTTTTGTTTACTATTGATTTGATTTGTGCTGTTATATATTACAAATATCAGTATATGTTTTTTCTTTTTATTTTTCTATTTATATGTTTTATTTTATGTTTCTTTCTGTTTTCTTTTTTTTTTCTTTATAGATAAAGGAAAGAAATGTTGGTGAATATTTTGAAGGAAATTTTTTTTTTCTAAAGGTGATGATGATGATAAGGAAGTTTATGTTGAGAAGATTGTTTCAGATGTTATAGTTGATGTTTCAGCTACAGATTTTGGTGGTGATGATAAAGCTAGTGTTGGTTTGGAAGGTTCTGTTGATGTTACTCAAGGTACTATTTCTGTTGATTCTTCTGATGGTGACGAAGATAGAATTATTGTTCTTTCTAATGTTGCTGCTGGTATTGATGAAGTTGTTGGTGGTGTTGACTATGTTAATAAAGGTAAAGTTGATGGTGTTGCTAGCAAAGTAACTCCTGTTGTTAATAATGTTTATAAAGATGTTAGTGATAATGGGGTTGAAATTAGGCTTAGTAACAAGTCTGCTTCAGGTTCTTCATTTTTTTATTCTTATTTTTTAGTTAAAGTTGACATTGTTGTTGCTCGTTTTGGAGAAATTTTGATACAAAAGTTAATAAGAAGCCTATTTCAATTGGTTCTAGTTTTGACTCTACTTTTTTGGCATAAGTTGATGCAATTGAACATGAAAATTCTGAGAAGGTATTTTTAATTTTTTATATTTTTATTTAATTTTTATGATTATTTATATTTTGTTGTTTATGTTTTTTATTTTAACAAAAAAATAGTTAAAAATGTTGTTGAAATGTTGATGATGTTACTGAACTAGTTATGTCTTTAAAGTCTACTGAGGTATTCTCATGACTCATTTCTGAAAAATCTGATATATATTGATATATGTTACATATATTAATATATAATAATGTATACCACGTTGTTTTTTCATTACTTATATAAGAATAGAGCACGGTCAAAAATCTTGGTTGTGTAATCTGCCTGTGTCACTTCACACGGCAAAGAAAACACTTTCTTGGTCGTGTCCTACTCAAAAGTTGCAAGATTCTTCAAATGGGCAGTAAAGGACATGTTCAGATTTCTTGATCGTGCCCAATATTGAAAATGAAACATATAGCCAAGACAAGATAATCTAGGTTGTGCCTCTCAAATGAAGGAACAAAAATGAATGAGCTAAAAATTAGAGACAAAGAGAAGTGGTCAGGCGAATATGATGGGTGGACAATTGTTCTAATATAAAAAGATGAGCTTGCTTGGCATTGTTGGGGAACAAAAGGGAATGGCATTTAAAGAAATACTACTTTTATTCCAAAAAGAGAAGGGACTTTGAATTTAAAAAGGGGCATCAAAGAAAGAAAAGGAATGGAGGGGAGAGATCACAAAAGAGTTCTTTGAAAAGGTTTTAACCATTCTTGGTTGTGTCTCTTAGAGAGTCTTGAGTAGAGATACTAAAGGCAAGATAGAGACAAGGTTAAGTTGTTTCCTGGAAGCAAGGTTCTTTGGAAAATCTTTTGGGAGGAGATTTAAGGATTCATCGTCAATCTTAAGCAAGGTGGAGGAAGATCAAGAGGAGATTACCACTAGTCTTCCTAAAATCGGGCTTTTTTAGTTCCTATATTAGTTCGATTAATTCATTTTCTGATTTTGTTGATTTGTTATGAACATTAATATTTCAATGGATATTTGTGATTTGATTTATATTGAAATGAATATGTATTTTAATTTGATGATGATGAGCTAAATTATCCATGCCTAGGGTTTTTATTAGATTTGATTGAATGATTTGATTTGATAATTCCATTAATATAACTTGTTGTTGGTTGATTGTATTGGATTAAATGTTAGGTTGATAGATTGGCCACCTTTTTATCTATAGATATTGAATGATGGACTGAAAGGTAAAATTTGATATTAAAACTATACAATTAACTAACCTAAAAATGAATTAGAAATATAAGTTCTAGGTTTCTCTTAATTTCCAAATTCAAAATAATTGGTTGTTGATAATTCATGAATGTGAAAACTAATGAATTGGTAATTGACTAATTAAACTCAAGGAACAAATTAAATTATCAGGTTATATTAATGGGCAATTAGAGAATCAAGCTTTAATCAGATTGATCTACAACCCTTGGTATCTTTCTAAGAATTAAACCAATTCTAAGCACATTGATAATTATTTTATTGCAATTTACTTTTACTACGATTTCAACAATATTGCAAACTCTACACGCTTATCCTTTTTAATTATTGTGTTTAAATCAAGCTATTGCAAAATAATTCCTTCCTTGTGAGACGACTTTGGGGCAATCACCATTACTACAATAACCTCGTATACTTGCGAGTGTCTCTTTGTAGTAGTAATTAACCAAGCGTAATAATTTTTTGGAACCTTTATCGGGGAAGACAATTGTTAGTAGTAGTTTGATTCTTTTGTTTTAATTCTTTAATTGTTTAAAGTGTTTCTTTTTGAATTGCCTAAGTGATTTATGCAAGAGCGAAGATCCCAAAGAAATAAACTTATTCCATATAGATGATATTCATAGACTTCCAAGAACTGAAAGAGTGGATCCTTTGGGACAAGAAGGAGAAGAAACTGAAGAGCAATTTGAGGAGAACACGGAGGTAGAAATGTGTAGACCCTTAATTTTTGACCCAGTCCGGTCCAATATGTTTTATTTAGTCCAAAATGATTTTTGTTGTCTAATTGGTCCAAAATAATTTTTGCTTTAGCATCTATTTTTTATTAATAAAAATTAAAAATAAACAAATAAAAGTCAAAAAATAAAAATAAAAATCGGCCTCGAAAAAATCGTTGCACGGGCCCGTGGGCATTTCGCCCGCAGAAGATGCCTGCGAGCGAAATGGCTTTGCCATTTTGCCAGCAGGAAAATCCTGCGGGCGAAATGGTCGCCCGCAGCTCGCCAACTGCCGCAGCCAACTGCGGCAGATTTTTTTCGCCAGCGTATTTTTTCCTGCGGCAATTTTTTTCGGCAGCACAATTTTTCCGACTCAAATTTTTCGAAACCTAATTCAATTAGGTTTTGGTTTCCTTTTCTTATCAATATTACTTGCCATGATTAATTAGGAATAAACCATATGAAACCTCTATAAATAAGGACCAAAGGCAATCAAATAAAGGGAGGCCGAAAATAAAAAAAATTGGACAGTAGCTTGAAAAAGTTGAAACCAAATCAGTGAAGGAAAAGGAGCAATTCAATTTATTTTTTTTCTGGAACAGCAGGGACACGATTTAATCAATTCAAAAGGTAGCAACTATCTTGGTTTTAATTCATTCAAGAAAAATAATTTTTGGAGGAATCATCAAAAGGAGGTATGTATTAAATTCTTTGGTTTTTTTTCACTGTAGCATAATCATCCTTTGGTTTCTTTTAATTCAAAAATTTTAGGACCTCAATTTACTTTTTTTAAGGATTAAAATTCTTAAATCGTGGCTTTATTTTCTAAAATTTTAAAGTTATTAGATTTATTTCTTCAAAACTCCAAAACCAAAATTTGTTTTCCAAATTTCCAAAACTCAAAATTGTGTTTTGTTACTTTCCCAAAAGCTTTAAAAATATCTTTTTTTTGCTTTATAAATTTTAAATCGTTGGTTTATTTTCATAAAATTCCATAAAATCTTCAATTGCTTTTTCCAAATCCTAAAAATCATGCATCACCGAAACACTAAATTCTAAAACACTAAACCCAAAATTCAACTTCTAAACCTAAAATAGTAAACTCTAACTCCTTTAAAACCTTAAACCCTAACTTTTTCTAAATCTTAATCCTTTAAAACATTAAAAAACCATAAAAACATAATATTTTTAATTTACACAGTAAGCTTGAAATCACCATTTAAAACCATGAATCAAAAGTATTTTAAAGTGTCTAAAACCCTAGTTTCATGATTTCACCATTCAAACCTTAATTTGTTTAATCAAAGAGTCTTACCAACCTTTTAAAACATAAAACCTCAATCTATTTTAATTCTTTAAAAAGTCACAGTAGCTTAAACCCATGAAAATCCAAAACCCCTAAACACATGAAATAAAGGATTCTAAATGGAAACAATAGCTATAACTTAGATTTTTTTTTATTTGCCTTATTCAATTCCATATTTGATCATGCTTTATTTCTTATGCTTTAATTCATTTAAATTCAATGCTTGGTTTATTTTATTTATCATGGACGAATGTTTACTTTCTATTGATGTTTAATACCTTTGATGAATGATTTATTTATTATGAATGGTTATTTACTTTTATCAATTTATTTAGATTTCTAAATGTTGTAAGAGGTATGTTTTGTAACACCCCATCTTAGCTTATGTTTATAGACCAAGATGGAATGCTATTTTATGATATTCGAGTCTTGGTTCTATACTTAGTCAATTTATAATACACATTTTACAAAAATTTTGCCAGAGTTTTCCCTATAATTGGTGGTCCCAAGTGTCGCCAAAACTGATTTTTTTTATTTAATGAAAACATTTTTTATCTCAACCAATTAATCTCAATCAATCTTAAGCACTTCTATAGTCGACCTCCTTATATCCTCCACCAAACCCTGCATTAAAATTTCACACTTCTATACACACATCCATACACACTAATTCATACCAACATACAGTAGTTAATATACTTAGCACACGTACTTTGGTCTTTTACTAGTCATACATACAATTCTTAATTTACGCTAACATATGTACATGCCATTCTAGTTACATTACTTATAATAACTTTCTATCCGAAAAGTTGCCAACATCAGCTGCTCGGGACATTGCAGAAAATAGCTTCTCGCTCAACCTACAAGTTTAGAAAAGAAAACTAAACTCGCTAAGCGTTTGCTTAGTGGGTACATAAATCATTGCATTAAATAAAGAGATTAAAAGAGTAATTAAATAAAAACATGTATTTGAATACTTTAAATCAATGAATAAGATCTAAACATAATGATAAAAGATTAAATCCCATATTCTGAATTTAGAAATTTCTTGTTTTGCTTTTATCAATTTAGGTGCTCTACTGGTTTAACAGAACATCAGCGGATAAGGAAGGGTCATGATAAACATATCTCGTCATGGTGAGATATTACAGGATGATATGCGTCATGGTGCATATTTCATCATCCTTCATCATAATTCTTGCACATGTGCTAATAGCCATTGTTCATCGAATCATTGATCATGTCATTGTAATCATCGGCCTTCAGCTGGAATATCATGTCATGTCATGAGCAGTACTGCAATAATAGTATGATGCATCATACCTTTATCTCAAGGGTTCTGTCATAGCCAAGTAGAGCGTAAATAATTTATTAATTAATTTGATCATGATATTCAATAAGCCATGGTTTTTCCATAATGCATGTATTGTCGGAATAGCTTGTCATGATGCCTTTCTGATCATTTCCAATTCTCCTTCATGTCATTCTATATGATTTAACATCAATACATATCATAATATTCAAGTTTAAACACATTTATAAAAAAATGACCAAATGAATAGTGGCACGGCGCGTAAAATCGGCAACACAATGGCGCGCGTCAACTAAATGGTAAAATCTATTTTTACTGCTGAAAATCAGTCAACTTTGGCAATAGTTTTGACCAAGTAAAAAACTTATTTTTGGCTGAATATTTGCAGGAAAACACTTTCATAAGTTAACTAAATGCATGTAAAATTTCATGGGAAAATTCCTTCGTTTGCCCCTTCAACGGACTGCCCAAAATGAAAGCTGCAGAATGGTGCCCAAAAGGGACCATTCGGCCCAATTTTCAAAACTTGACAGAAATTCATTTTTTTCTTGCAAAATTGATTTTTAGACTCCTTTTGTGATACCATTGAAGGACTAAGGGTCCCTCTTTCAAAAATCAAACCAAAGGGGTGATTAAAAGTTCATCAAAGTTTATGGATAATTGAGCAAATTTAGATAGTTTGTTTTGTTTTCATTCTTTTCACAATCAATTGATTACAAATGGTTCAAGAGCACTTTCCCATATATTTACTACATATAATAACATCATTTCAAAACCATTTCAAAAGTCCCATAATGCAAAATATGTGAATTAATTGAAAAGGCAATAATTTAAGTACCAAACCTTAATTCTTTTCACTTGTTTCTAGTTCTTTTATGCCTTCTTTGCTTCCTTCTCTCTCACTTCTTGATTTCCTATAATTTTCATAAAATCCATGTCAAGAACACAATAAAATTTAAGTGCTTCATGCCTTATTTTGCTAACTAATACTACTAGTCATCCTTTTTATCCTTAATCTTATATGTGCAAATCATCTCTTTCACTTTCTCTTCAACTTCTTAAATTTTCTATAATCATCATATTTATTCTTTCATTTGTATCTTGCAAATAATATAACCAATGAAAGAAATAGGATCATAGATGAGTTTCCTTACCTTAAAATCTTATTCTCCACCCAAGTTTGCAACCAAAATTAGCTACTTGAAAAATAATTTCTCTCTCTTTTCCCTTTCTCTTCAATTCGGCCAAGCAAGAACAAAGAGAGCTCTTGGCTTTTATTTATTTGGTGTTCTCTCCTCCAAATGGCAGCCAAGAGAGGTTAAGATGTGATGGTGTAAGTGTTGATTTCCCATTGGTACACTTAAGTGGGAAAATGGCTGATTCTCATTGGTCCAAATGTCTCTTTCTTTTTTTTATTTAAAACCCAAGCCCTTGGACTTTCTTTTAATTATATTTTGGCCCCTCAATCTCCTTGTGCTGAAATTTTATGGTCTAAAATGTGAAAAGACCAAAATACCCTCCGGCGATTACTCGTTCGTAACTTTTAAACCTCGCACTTCCGCCGAATGCTGTGGTACACTTTTTGACTCAGTTTTTCCTCTACTTTTCATTTTTGAGATCCATTATTACTTTTGAGACACTTTTGAAAATGACCATGATGCCCCTGGCCAAAATCCCCTATATCTTCCAAACCATGCATTTTCGGGAAAAATCGTGTCGCGCCGTTGCTACCCGATTTTTCTCTACTTTCCATTTCTGGAGTCTGTTATATGCACTATTAAGGACCTCCGGAACAACTTTTGGTAATTACAGTCACCTCTACAAAACTTTGCAATCTTTTCAAATAGGTCCTTTCAGTTCTACAGAACTTCCCTTCACTTCGCGCTCTTGAGTAGCTTCTCGGGATGGTTCCTCTTATTGTACATGGACGTACTGTACATATGTATAAGTTGGGTCGTGACATGTTTCCACTTGGTGGGTACCTCATTAGTTAAATATCATGTAATTTAATTTGCTTTTCTATCTTAGAACCAATGTAAAGGGCATGTTTCTACTTTTCGGTGGGTGTCCTATTTAGGCATGTGATGTAAGGACATGTTTCCATTCTTGGATGGGTGTCCATTTGTAATATCCCAAAATATACCCTAGATGTTTTGGGTTTTATTATTAATTTAATTGGATTTATTGTATATGTTTTATTGGAAGAGAAAAAGGGTTTTTAAAGGGAGTGTATATGTGATGTATATTAGAATATATATAACATATACCTAAGTCAATGGATAGTTTAAGAATGGAGTTAGTGGAAGAAGATATTTGTTGTGTTTGTGTTAATAATTAATTATTAAGGAAATTAATGAATGGAGGAGGTTTATTTTTAACTGTAACGACCCTCCCCGACCAGGTCGGCTGCCCGGCCCACTAGTGGCTTACGGCCCGGCCTTTTCACCACCTGGGCTCGGAGTCCGCAGGAGGCAAGCGATCGCTACAGTACTGGACAGCCCTCGCGGCCCACCCAGCAGGAATTTGTTTATTTGGCCCCAAGGGGTCGCCTCCCTGGATCGAACCCCTGACCTCCCACTTAAGAGAGCCAGCGAGAACCATCCAGTAGCAGAAATGGTACTGGATGGTTCTCGCTGGCTCTCTTAAGTGGGAGGTCAGGGGTTCGATCCAGGGAGGCGACCCCTTGGGGCCAAATAAACAAATTCTTGCTGGGAGGGCCGCGAGGGCTGTCCAGTACTGTAGCGATCGCTTGCCTCCTGCGGACTCCGAGCCCAGGTGGTGAAAAGGCCGGGCCGTAAGCCACTAGTGGGCCGGGCAGCCGACCTGGTCGGGGAGGGTCGTTACACCATTTATTTGCTTTGTTTGGGCATTGCTTTGATTTTAGTATAATGATGCCTTCTTTTAATTTTTGTGTGTAATATGGATAATGTTGTTATATTTAAGAATTTTATAATATTAAGACCTGTAAAGGAGGCCGGTTCTAATTAACCGGGCGTTGTAGGGGTGCTGGGCCATTTCTCACCTTCCCCACATGTACCCAACTTTTCAAACCCATTAGGGGGTTGGGGATTCCTTAGGAATTGAGTCATCCACCCCTTTCTTTTTCCCGGCCCGTCCGGGTGGCGACTCCATTTTCTCTGGACTTAGGTCCGTGTTTTCTAAGGCCTTGAGCCTAAACATTGCCGAAGTCCAAGAACCATTCCACCGGGAGTGGGGGCAAAAATCCCCGCTCATAGTGGCGACTCCACTGGGGATAAGAGATGTTGATTCCGTTGATCTTTTTATTATTTTATTCTTTCTTATAATGATATTATCCATTGCATCATCCTAGATTGCATCGTGTGCTTGAGTTAGGACGCCCGTGTTACCCGTGTTATGTTATGTAAGAGATACCATACTTTCACTCAAGGTATGGAGATTGAGCATGGCATAACCACTCATAGCCTTGTACCGTTTGGTATATACTTGCTATGGGAACCTAAGCCTTTTAACCCAAAGACAAAAGCTCATGTAATTGGCCTAGTTACTTTCCTTAGGTTTTACCCCAAATGCATGTTGTTTGACTATGGTTAGTTTATCTTAGTCTAAATCATGGCTTATTTGGTTTGTTCTTTTTCTAATATGACCTAAGTATATTGTAAGCTCAAAATAAACTTTTCTTTCAAAATTTTTTCAAGTCGGTCTTTGGACATAAGACTTTTCTAAAAACAAATCAAAACTTCTTTAGCCCTTGGCCCAAATACTAAGCCCAAAATCCATTTTTCTAAAATCTTTTACAATGGGCTTAGAAACAAAACTATTTTCACCCAATCTTCTTTTACAAAGAGCTTGCAAAAATATTTAGGTCAATTATGAAACACCAAAAATCAATTGTGGGCCTAGTTTACACTAAGAATAAATTAACCATGGGCTTGTTTTTGGCATGAACCATTAGTTACCTTTTTCAAGTGAGAAATCTATTTATAATAAACCTCTTAATTTCGTTTTAATCCAACATAGCATAAAAGCTACTTTAGTTGGTTGAATGGATTAAAACCTAATTAATGGGAATTATCATGGATTGATTTCCATTTCGAAAATATAACTATTGGTTGAAACGTCCGAGGGAATTATTCGAAAACAAGATACCCCATGTTGGTATTTTGTTAACCATATACATAAGAAAAGAGACTCGCCATTTGTAACACCCCTTCCCGACCTACGTGTGTAAGCTGAGTAGAGGCGCCACCCTATCCTAATGTTGCTACCACTTTTACTTAGTCAAATTTTTGTTCCGATTTTTATAGAAATTTTGCCATAGTTTTGCCTAAAAATTCAATCCCAAGTGTCGACAAAACTGGTTTTTTTTTTCTAATTTTTGAAAACATTTTTACACAAACCAATGCAAACAAAATCATTCTCAGTACACTTCCAATAAATCCCCCTTATAACCTCAACTACAACCTGCAAAAAGGATTTACACTTCTAGTACAAAATAAAGTAAAGGTTTATTATGAAATACAGCAGATAAAATCTTTGTTCACTATGCAACGGAAAGTAACAATATTTACAAATTCATATACATCAAAACTCAAGTTTTACAACACATAAAATTTATACATGTTTGGCAGTCAGTCTTCGATCTTAAAGCCCACTATTCAATCTTCAAAATCTAGGCTCGACTCGGCCTAGAGGAACTCTCTGGTTCTTCCTTGTCACCTGCGCGAAGAATCACATTCGCGCTAAGCCAACGGCTTAGTAAGATAAAACATGCTAATGGTATGCTTTAATGTAATGCAATGCCACATTCAACATTAATCAATCATACTCAATAACCAACATCTCATTTCATTAACTCATAACATTATTTAGGACATTCATATAACCCTGACACCTATGGGCCCAACAAGTATTTAATATGATATTCAGAGTTCAGAGTTACTGCTTTGGTTCATAGTCACAATAATCACGCCCGTAGGCAATGTATATACATGTATCTCTATCCATGGATAGTGTAACAGACCCAGTCTCTTGGATCATCAACTCAACACATATGAGGAGATCCTCAACCCGGCAAGACTGTTACAAATCATATATCTCATAGTGTAACAGACCCAGTCTCTTGGATCATCAACTCAACACATATGAGGAGATCCTCAACCCGGCAAGACTGTTACCTTTTATCATTTCTTAGGCATGCCACCCAAATCCAGAACTCTGAAACTGAATAGCATATTAAACAAACAATTCATTTCCATTCTCAATTCTCATCACATTTAGGCCAACATGCCTTCTTTCTTTCAATTACATCATCTTAGCCAATAACAATGGCTTCACATTTCATTTCACAATATAACATCTCATTATTCAAGTATATATATATATATATCTCATCCATGATCACATTATATCTCACATAGCATCATTCATAAATATTAACATTTCATTCCACATTACTCATGAAACACATTACCATTCACAATGCACAACATAACATTGTTCAATCTCAACAATGCAATTAGGGCAAAGAACAATTGATTATAACATTCATTGATTCAAGTGTAACACCCCTTCCCAACCTACATATGTAAGCTGAGTAGAGGCGCCACACTAACCTAATGTTGCTACCAATTTTACTTAGTCAAATTTTAGTTCCGATTTTTACAAAATTTTTGCCATAGTTTCGCCTAAAAATTGAGTCCCAAGTGTCGACAAAACCGGTTTTTTTCTTATTTTTAAAAACATTTTACACAAACCAATGCAAACAAAATCATTCTCAGTACACTCCTAATAAATCCCCCTTGTAACCTCAACTACAACCTGCAAAAAGGATTTACACTTCTAGTACAACATAAAATAAAGGTTTTGTGACAACCCCCATATTTAAATATTACACAGCGGAAGTTATAAAATATTTACATATTTACAAATTCATATACATCAAAACTCAAGTTTTACAACACATAAAATTTATACATGATTGGCAAGTCTGCTCTGATCTTTAAGCTCCCAAAATGGATTCTTCAAGGTCTACTCTCACTAGGTCTTGATGAACTCTCGGGTTCAACTCTATCCACTCTACTACCTGCGCGATTAAACACTATCGCGCTAAGCCAACGGCTTAGTAAGATAAAACATGCTAACGGTATGCTTTAATGAAATGCAATGCCACATATGTTATTGATAAGATCAACATCATAAATATAAAGTTAACCACACAATTATGCATTTCACAAATCATAGTCATATGAGCATACCACATTTAAACATCTTTTCACATTCAACATTAATCAATCATACTCCATAACCAACATCTCATTTCATTAAACTCATAACATTATTTAGGACATTCATATAACCTTGACACCTATGGGCCCAACAAGTATTTAATACGATATTCAGAGTTCAGAGTTACTGCTTTGGTTCATAGTCACAATAATCACGCCCGTAGGCAATGTATATACATGTATCTCTATCCATGGATAGTGTAACAGACCCAGTCTCTTGGATCATCAACTCAACACATATGAGGAGATCCTCAACCCGGCAAGACTGTTACAAATCATATATCTCATAGTGTAACAGACCCAGTCTCTTGGACCATCAACTCAACACCTATGAGGAGGTCCTCAACCCGGCAAGACTGTTACCTTTCATCATTTCTTAGGCATGCCACCCAAATCCAGAACTCTGAAACTGAATAACATATTAAACAAACAATTCATTTCCATTCTCAATTCTCATCACATTTAGGCAAACATGCCTTCTTTCTTTCAATTACATCATCTTAGCCAATAACAATGGCTTCACATTTCATTTCACAATATAACATCTCATTATTCAAGTATATATATATATCTCATCCATGATCACATTATATCTCACATAGCATCATTCATAAATATCAACATTTCATTCCACATTACTCATGAAACACATTACCATTCACAATGCACAACATAACATTGTTCAATCTCAACAATGCAATTAGGGCAAAGAACAATTGATTATAACATTCATTGATTCAAGTGTGTTTAAAGTGTTTAGGGTTAGGTTTAAGGACCAACCTACCTTTGGAGAACCAAAGCAATGCAAGAAGAACAAAGAATTAAAACCCTAACCATAAATAGTACATTCTGGTTTTAAACTCCATTTTATCCTTATTTTGAAAAATTGTATAAAATAATCTACTTGACTAAAAATTCTAAAATTTTTACAGAATTTAGTTTTGTATCTTAAAATCATCCCTTTAAAATTTCAGATCAAACTGAACACAAAATCTTGGTCAAATAGTTCACCTAACCAGACTGCCCCAATTGCCCTGCATCCTGGCAGCAGTTCTGAACTTTGTGAATTCCATAAATCAAATTCAATCAACGTGATTCCAAATTATTTTTCTCAAATACTAAACTCACTAAGCAACAACATATCCAAAATTTGATTGGATATGATTTTTCTACATTTTATTAAAAATCCCGAAATATAGCTGTCTCAGTTAAGGTACCTGCTGGAACAGGTCTAATAAAAATAATCTTTCTAAACTCATAACCATTCCAAAATCGAATCAACATATTTTTCAGTCATTCTAGACTCATAGAGGCACAACATATCAAAAATTCACTTCAAGAACATTTTTCTATAATTAATTAAAAATCATACAAATCACAGCCTTTACTAATTGTAAAACAGAAACAATTTCACTAAACACAACTCTTACTCTTCCATCACCAACACCAACCTAGCTTCTTATCTATAATTCCATTTCAACACTTTTACACAAACACACTCCATCAAACTCAAACAAAATTCCAAATAGAACAAGAGAAATCAAGAGAAAACTTACCTTAAATGAAGAATTTGCACAAATCTCTAACCAACACCCTTGATTCCTTCTTCAATTTGCTTCAAACCTCAAGATCACCTCTCTTTCTCTCTTTGTCTATGGAGAATCCGGCCACACATGAAGAGAAGCAGAAAATATGAAGAGCAAAGTCAAATTTGGCTTCTTATATCCATCAAGTGTTTTTAACCTTGCAATTACTAAAACACCCTTCACCATTTAACTAACCTTTTGTCTCATCTAAGCCCTTATATGTAATTTCATTAACAACCAAAAATATCTTCTTCCACTTAACCATCACCTTGACTCTTCATTTGACCAATGTATATGTTAATTATATCATCATATAAACAACATATACATTTGTCTCTAAACCCTAAATTTCTTCTCCAAAACACATATACATATACTTCCTCTTCTCAATTTCTTTTCTCTTACAATTTAACACATATATTCAATCCAATATATAACAATAACAACAACAACAATATGCAAAACTTCTAGGGCATAAATGAGGATATTACAATTCTCCCCCTCTAAAAAGAAATTTCGTCCTCGAAATTACCTGATATCAACTCTGAAATAGTTGAGGATATTGCTCTCGCATAGTTTGCTCACTTTCCCAAGTTGCTTCTTCTTTTGCATGATTCTTCCAAAGAATCTTCACCAATGGCGCTTTCTTGTTCCTCAATTCTTTCACATCACGTGCCAAGATAGCAACTGGTTCTTCTTCAAATGTCAAATCTGGGCTCACTTCGATAGACTCAAACGGCAACACATGAGATGGATATGACCTGTACCTCCTCAACATAGAAACATGGAATACATTATGAATACGATCCAACTCAGGTGGCAAAGCAAGTCGATATGCAACTGGCCCAACTCTTTCTAACACTTCATACGGCCCAATGAAATGAGGACTCAATTTTCCTTTCCGACCGAACCTCAAAATCTTCTTCCAAGGAGATACTTTCAAAAACACCTTATCTCCAACATCAAACTGAATGTCTCTCCTCTTCAGATCTGCATAAGACTTCTGTCGGTCTGAAGCTGCTTTTAACCTACCTCGGATCAACTTCACTTTTTCCTCAGTTTCTTGAATCAAATCAGGTCCAATTATTTTACCTTCACCAAGTTCACTCCAACAAAGAGGTGTTCTGCACCGTCTACCATACAATGCCTCGAACGGTGCCATACCAATGCTAGATTGGTGACTGTTGTTGTAAGCAAACTCCACAAGAGGTAAGAATCTATCCCAACTTCCAGTGAAATCGATGACACAGCTTCTCAACATATCCTCAATAATCTGTATCACCCTCTCTGACTGTCCATCCGTCTGTGGATGAAAAGCAGTGCTGAAGTACAGTCGAGAACCCAAAGCACTATGCAACTCTTCCAAAATCTTGAAGTAAACCGGGGATCTCGATCAGACACTAAAGAAGTTGGAACACCATGCAATTTCACAATCTCCTGAATATACAGCTCAGCCAATCTCTCCAAAGAGTAATCCATCCGCACCGGAAGGAAATGAGCTGTCTTAGTCAATCTATCCACAATCACCCATATGGCATCATGCTTCTTTTGTGTCAATGGCAAACCAGACACAAAATCCATTGTCACTCTTTCCCATTTCCATTCTGGCACTGACAATGTTTGAAGCAACCCGGTTGGAACTTGATGCTCTGCTTTAACCTTCTGACAAGTGAGACATTTAGATACAAACTCAGCAATGTCTCTCTTCAACCCAATCCACCAATAATGCTGTCTCAAATCATGATACATCTTGGTATTACCCGGATGCATAGCAAACATCGACTGATGTGCTTCTTCCAAAATAACTCTCTTCAAATCAGCATCATTGGGTACACACAATCTGCTCTTGAACCAGAGACTCCCATCATCTCTCACAACAAAATCTCTAGTCTTTCCATCGTGACAATCTGAAATAATCTTCTGAATCTTCATATCAGTCAACTGAGCCTCTCTGATCTGATCCAATAAAACTGGTTTCAAATGCAATTGTGCCAACAATGCACCATCATCACAAGATACAAAGTTAGCACGCAGAGCTCTCAATTCAACAAGCAACGAGAGCGAATAAATTGTTAAACCAGCTAAAGACTTCCGACTTAAGGCATCAGCAACAACATTTGCTTTACCTGGATGATAGTCAATCAAACAGTCGTAGTCTTTAATCAATTCTAACCATCTCCTCTGACGAAGATTGAGTTCTTTCTGGACATCCAAATACTTCAAACTCTTGTGATCAGTGTAGATGAAACATTTCTCCCCAAACAGATAGTGGCGCCAAATCTTCAATGCAAACACAATGGCAGCCAATTCCAAATCATGGGTTGGATAGTTAAGCTCATGCGGTTTCAACTGTCGAGATGCATAAGCTATAACTTTGCTCGGATCAACTCTAATACCCTCTGCTGAAACTATATGTCCGAGAAAAGCTACTTGATCCAACCAGAACTCACATTTCGACAATTTGGCAAATAACTGCTTTTCTCTCAAAATCTGCAACACAATCCGCAGATGCATATCATGTTCCTCTTCATTCCGCGAATACACCAGTATATCATCGATGAAGACCACTACAAACTGATCCAAATAGGGCCTAAACACCCTATTCATCAAATCCATAAAAGCTGCAGGTGCATTCGTTAGACCAAAAGGCATAACTAAAAACTCATAATGCCCATACCTGGTCCGAAAAGCAGTCTTAGGAACATCTTCACTTCTTACCCTCAGCTGATGGTACCCAGATCTCAAATCAATTTTGGAGAACACTGACGCTCCCTTCAACTGATCAAAGAGATCATCGATTCTAGGCAAAGGATATTTATTCTTAATGGTCACCTTGTTCAATTGCCTATAATCGATACACAACCTCATAGTACCATCTTTCTTCTTCACAAAAAGCACAGGAGCTCCCCAAGGAGAAACACTGGGGCGAATAAATCCTTTGTCCAACAACTCCTGTAATTGCACTTTCAACTCCCTCAATTCTGCTGGTGCCATTTTATAAGGAGTAATGGAGATAGGAGCGGTACCAGGCAACAATTCAATACCAAACTCCACGTCTCTTTCAGGAGGCAATCCTGGCAACTCCTCTGGAAAAACATCTGGGAACTCTGCCACTGTGGCAATGCTATCAATTTGAGAACCTTTTACTCTAGTATCTACCACATGAGCAAGATAGGCATCACACCCCTTCCTAATCAATCTCCTGGCTGCAACAGCTGAAACAAATAAGGAAGCTAGCTGTTCTTGCTCATTAGATACTATTACCTCTCTACCATCACCAGTTCTCAAAGAAACAATTTTCTTTTTACAATCCACCACAGCTCCATGTCGAGATAGCCAATCCATGCCTAAGATCACATCATATTCCTTAAATGGCATCTCAATCAAATCTCCAAAGAACTCCTCACCCTGCACCCTCACTACACTATCCCGGTGCACCTTACTCACAACCACACTATGCCCTAACGGATTTGTCACTAACACATCAAATCCTAGGGACTCAGCATGCATATCATACACAGGCAAAACAGATGCACTAATATATGAATGTGTGGAACCCGGATCAATCAAAGCAAGTACTGGAGTATTAAATAAAGAAAAAGTACCAGCTATGACTGCCGATGCACCCGGCTGCCTCTGCATAACATACATCCTCTGGGAAGATCCAACCTCCTCTGGTCTACCCTCCCTGGATGTAGCACCTCCTCTAGAACTGAACCCTGGTCTACCTCCTCGGCTGGCACCTCTGCCTCCTCTGCCTCCCCTCACACTAGCTCGAGAAGCAGCAGAATCAACTGACATCTGCTCCTGCCTCTCAGGACAGTCTCTCACAAAGTGGTCAGGTGATCCACACCTGAAGCATACCCCTGATCTACTATGCCTCCAACAAACGCCCCCATGTCTTCCACCACACTGGTTACACAAAGGTAAGGTGGATCTCTGAACTCCAGGAGTAGGAGCACTCACTACTGAAGCTGCAGGTCTAAATCTCTGCCTCTGGGACTGCACTGACCTACCCGCTGGTCTCTGGCTCCTACTACTCCGAGGAACAAAACTTCCTCTACCCCTCTTCGCAGAAGAAGACCCTGCCTCTAACTGGGGCCTTCTAACCCTAACCTCCTCCTCTGAAACAGCTGCAATAACTTGAGCTCGCTCTACACTTCGAGCTGCTGCCACAAGTTGTGAGAAATCCTGATATCTGGATCCAGCCACTAAGCACATGATCGAGGGCCTCAATCCCTCCTCAAATCGCCGACATCTATCAATCTCATCAGCAATGATGCCCCCAGCATACTGGCTCAGTCGAATAAACTCAACCTCATACTCAGTTACGGTCCGATGATCTTGCTTCAAATCTAGAAACTCTCTTTTCTTCCCATCTTTATACTCCCTAGGAGTATACTTCAACTCAAATTCTCTCAGAAAATCCGCATAAGACAGGGTTGGTGGATCATCCATCGAATGTGGCACCGTCTTCCACCAATCGTAGGCGTCCTTCTGTAGCAAAGATCTTGCATAGTCAAACTTTTCCTCTGAAGTGGCTTGTAACTGAACAAATACCCTCTGTACTCTGTCAAGCCACTGCTCTGCCACAGCTGGATCAGTAGTGCCTACAAAATCTTCAGCTCCATACTTCCTCAGTTTGTCATAATGCCTCACAGAAACTAAAGGCTGAGGGGGTGGTGGCTGTGGTTGCACAGGTGCTGGTCTCATAGCTTCCATCATATTCCTAAACCAGGCTGGCGGAACCTCCTCCCCAGCTGGTCTACCCGACACCGAAACAGGTGCCTCCTCAACACTATCAACTCTAGCTCCCTCAGCAGGAGCAATACTCTCGGCACTACCCTCAATCGACTGACGAGAGTGAGAATCCATCACAACCTAAGTCTGCAAACACAACAGAATACCTCTTATTAAAGATCAGAGACTGCCAATCCCAAACATGTATTTTTGTTCAAAAACTCACTTTTTAAGTAAAAATAGTCTTTTTCTTACATTTTACCTAGGTTGAGAATCTCAAACCTAGGCTCTGATACCAAAACAATTGTAACACCCCTTCCCAACCTACATATGTAAGCTGAGTAGAGGCGCCACACTAACCTAATGTTGCTACCAATTTTACTTAGTCAAATTTTAGTTCCGATTTTTACAAAATTTTTGCCATAGTTTCGCCTAAAAATTGAGTCCCAAGTGTCGACAAAACCGGTTTTTTTCTTATTTTTAAAAACATTTTACACAAACCAATGCAAACAAAATCATTCTCAGTACACTCCTAATAAATCCCCCTTGTAACCTCAACTACAACCTGCAAAAAGGATTTACACTTCTAGTACAACATAAAATAAAGGTTTTGTGACAACCCCCATATTTAAATATTACACAGCGGAAGTTATAAAATATTTACATATTTACAAATTCATATACATCAAAACTCAAGTTTTACAACACATAAAATTTATACATGATTGGCAAGTCTGCTCTGATCTTTAAGCTCCCAAAATGGATTCTTCAAGGTCTACTCTCACTAGGTCTTGATGAACTCTCGGGTTCAACTCTATCCACTCTACTACCTGCGCGATTAAACACTATCGCGCTAAGCCAACGGCTTAGTAAGATAAAACATGCTAACGGTATGCTTTAATGAAATGCAATGCCACATATGTTATTGATAAGATCAACATCATAAATATAAAGTTAACCACACAATTATGCATTTCACAAATCATAGTCATATGAGCATACCACATTTAAACATCTTTTCACATTCAACATTAATCAATCATACTCCATAACCAACATCTCATTTCATTAAACTCATAACATTATTTAGGACATTCATATAACCTTGACACCTATGGGCCCAACAAGTATTTAATACGATATTCAGAGTTCAGAGTTACTGCTTTGGTTCATAGTCACAATAATCACGCCCGTAGGCAATGTATATACATGTATCTCTATCCATGGATAGTGTAACAGACCCAGTCTCTTGGATCATCAACTCAACACATATGAGGAGATCCTCAACCCGGCAAGACTGTTACAAATCATATATCTCATAGTGTAACAGACCCAGTCTCTTGGACCATCAACTCAACACCTATGAGGAGGTCCTCAACCCGGCAAGACTGTTACCTTTCATCATTTCTTAGGCATGCCACCCAAATCCAGAACTCTGAAACTGAATAACATATTAAACAAACAATTCATTTCCATTCTCAATTCTCATCACATTTAGGCAAACATGCCTTCTTTCTTTCAATTACATCATCTTAGCCAATAACAATGGCTTCACATTTCATTTCACAATATAACATCTCATTATTCAAGTATATATATATATCTCATCCATGATCACATTATATCTCACATAGCATCATTCATAAATATCAACATTTCATTCCACATTACTCATGAAACACATTACCATTCACAATGCACAACATAACATTGTTCAATCTCAACAATGCAATTAGGGCAAAGAACAATTGATTATAACATTCATTGATTCAAGTGTGTTTAAAGTGTTTAGGGTTAGGTTTAAGGACCAACCTACCTTTGGAGAACCAAAGCAATGCAAGAAGAACAAAGAATTAAAACCCTAACCATAAATAGTACATTCTGGTTTTAAACTCCATTTTATCCTTATTTTGAAAAATTGTATAAAATAATCTACTTGACTAAAAATTCTAAAATTTTTACAGAATTTAGTTTTGTATCTTAAAATCATCCCTTTAAAATTTCAGATCAAACTGAACACAAAATCTTGGTCAAATAGTTCACCTAACCAGACTGCCCCAATTGCCCTGCATCCTGGCAGCAGTTCTGAACTTTGTGAATTCCATAAATCAAATTCAATCAACGTGATTCCAAATTATTTTTCTCAAATACTAAACTCACTAAGAAACAACATATCCAAAATTTGATTGGATATGATTTTTCTACATTTTATTAAAAATCCCGAAATATAGCTGTCTCAGTTAAGGTACCTGCTGGAACAGGTCTAATAAAAATAATCTTTCTAAACTCATAACCATTCCAAAATCGAATCAACATATTTTTCAGTCATTCTAGACTCATAGAGGCACAACATATCAAAAATTCACTTCAAGAACATTTTTCTATAATTAATTAAAAATCATACAAATCACAGCCTTTACTAATTGTAAAACAGAAACAATTTCACTAAACACAACTCTTACTCTTCCATCACCAACACCAACCTAGCTTCTTATCTATAATTCCATTTCAACACTTTTACACAAACACACTCCATCAAACTCAAACAAAATTCCAAATAGAACAAGAGAAATCAAGAGAAAACTTACCTTAAATGAAGAATTTGCACAAATCTCTAACCAACACCCTTGATTCCTTCTTCAATTTGCTTCAAACCTCAAGATCACCTCTCTTTCTCTCTTTGTCTATGGAGAATCCGGCCACACATGAAGAGAAGCAGAAAATATGAAGAGCAAAGTCAAATTTGGCTTCTTATATCCATCAAGTGTTTTTAACCTTGCAATTACTAAAACACCCTTCACCATTTAACTAACCTTTTGTCTCATCTAAGCCCTTATATGTAATTTCATTAACAACCAAAAATATCTTCTTCCACTTAACCATCACCTTGACTCTTCATTTGACCAATGTATATGTTAATTATATCATCATATAAACAACATATACATTTGTCTCTAAACCCTAAATTTCTTCTCCAAAACACATATACATATACTTCCTCTTCTCAATTTCTTTTCTCTTACAATTTAACACATATATTCAATCCAATATATAACAATAACAACAACAACAATATGCAAAACTTCTAGGGCATAAATGAGGATATTACATCAAGTGTGTTTAAAGTGTTTAGGGTTAGGTTTAAGGACCAACCTACCTTTGGAGAACCAAAGCAATGCAAGAAGAACAAAGAATTAAAACCCTAACCATAAATAGTACATTCTGGTTTTAAACTCCATTTTATCCTTATTTTGAAAAATTGTATAAAATAATCTACTTGACTAAAAATTCTAAAATTTTTACAGAATTTAGTTTTGTATCTTAAAATCATCCCTTTAAAATTTCAGATCAAACTGAACACAAAATCTTGGTCAAATAGTTCACCTAACCAGACTGCCCCAATTGCCCTGCATCCTGGCAGCAGTTCTGAACTTTGTGAATTCCATAAATCAAATTCAATCAATGTGATTCCAAATTATTTTTCTCAAATACTAGACTCACTAAGCAACAACATATCCAAAATTCAATTGAATATGATTTTTCTACATTTTATTAAAAATCACGAAATATAGCTGTCCCAGTTAAGGTACCTGCTGGAACAGGTCTAATGAAAATAATTTTTCTAAACTCATAACCATTCCAAAATCGAATCAACATATTTTTCAGTCATTCTAGACTCATAGAGGCACAACATATCAAAAATTTACTTCAAGAACATTTTTCTATAATTAATTAAAAATCATACAAATCACAGCCTTTACTAATTGTAAAACAGAAACAATTTCACTAAACACAACTCTTACTCAACACAATCACTTCCAACACCTTCACCAACTCAACTTCTCATCATCAAACCAACAAACCCTAATTCCTTTCTCACACCACTTCAAAAGAATTGAAGAAATTAAAGAAAAGATCTTACCTCAAATGAAGAAATCCACAAATCTTTAACCAAAACCCTTGTTTCTTTCTTCAAAATGCTTCAAACCTCAAGATCACCTCTCTTTCTCTCTTTGTCTATGGAGAATCCGGCCACTTCAAGAAAGAAAGAAGAAAATGCACAAGTCAAACACCTTTTCTTCTTTTAATCTCCACCATGCATCTTACAAGGAAAATTACCAAAACACCCTTAACCATATAACTAACTCTTTGTCTCATATAAGCCCTTTATAGTAATTTCATTAACAACCAAAAATATCTTCTTCCACTTAACCATCACCTTGACTCTTCATTTGACCAATGTATATGTTAATTATATCATCATATAAACAACATATACATTTGTCTCTAAACCCTAAATTTCTTCTCCAAAACACATATACATATACATTCTCTTCCCATTTCTTTTCTCTTACAATTTAACACATATATGCACAAACATTCACTTTCCAATATATATATCAACAACCACAATAACAACAACATACTCAAAACTTCTAGGGCATAAATGAGGATATTACAATTCTCCCCCTCTAAAAAGAAAATTTCGTCCTCGAAATTACCTGATATCAAAGCTGAAACAATTGCGGATACTGCTCTCGCATGGTATGCTCACTTTCCCAAGTCGCTTCTTCTTTTGCATGATTCTTCCAAAGAATCTTCACCAATGGCACTCTCTTGTTCCTTAACTCTTTCACTTCTCGTGCCAAGATAGCAACTGGTTCCTCTTCAAATGTCAAATCTGGGCTCACTTCAATAGACTCAAATGGCAACACATGAGATGGATCCGACCTATATCTCCTCAACATAGAAACATGGAATACATTATGAATACGATCCAACTCAGGTGGCAAAGCAAGTCGATACGCCACTGGCCCAACTCTTTCTAACACTTCATACGGCCCAATGAAACGAGGACTCAATTTTCCTTTCCGACCGAACCTCAAAATTTTCTTCCAAGGAGACACTTTCAGAAATACCTTATCTCCAACATCAAACTCTATATCTCTCCTTTTTAGATCTGCATAAGACTTCTGTCGGTCTGAAGCTGCTTTTAACCTGCCTCGAATCAACTTTACTTTATCTTCAGTTTCTTGAATCAAATCAGGACCAACCAACTTATTATCTCCAAGCTCATTCCAACAAAGAGGTGTCCTACACCGTCTGCCATACAATGCTTCAAACGGTGCCATACCAATGCTGGATTGGTGACTGTTGTTGTAAGCAAACTCCACAAGAGGTAAAAACCTATCCCAACTTCCAGAGAAATCGATGACACAGCTTCTCAACATGTCCTCAATAATCTGTATCACCCTCTCTGACTGTCCATCCGTCTGTGGATGAAAAGCAGTGCTGAAGTGCAGGCGAGAACCTAAAGCACTATGCAAACTCTTCCAAAATCTGGAAGTAAACCTGGGATCTCGATCAGACACTAAAGAAGTTGGAACACCATGCAGTTTCACAATCTCATGGATATACAGCTCAGCCAATCTCTCCAAAGAGTAATCCATTCGAACCGGAAGGAAATGAGCTGTTTTAGTCAATCTATCCACAATCACCCATATAGCATCATGCTTCTTTTGTGTCAATGGAAAACCAGACACAAAATCCATTGTCACTCTTTCCCACTTCCATTCTGGCACTGACAATGGTTGAAGCAACCCGGTTGGAACTTGATGCTCTGCTTTAACCTTCTGACAAGTGAGACATTTCGATACAAACTCAGCAATGTCTCTCTTCAAACCAATCCACCAATAATGCTGTCTCAAATCATGATACATCTTCGTATTACCCAGATGCATAGCAAACATTGACTGATGAGCTTCTTCTAAAATGACTCTTTTCAAATCAGCATCATCGGGTACACACAATCGGTTCTTAAACCAGAGACTCCCATCATCTTTCACCACAAAATCTCTAGTCTTCCCATTCTTGCAATCTGAAAAAATCTTCTGAATCTTCTTATCGGCCAACTGAGCTTCTTTGATCTGATCTAACAAAATCGGCTTTAGTTGCAACTGTGCCAATAATGCACCATCAACACAACGTACAAAACTGGCATGCAATGCTCTCAACTCAACAAGCAACGAGAGCGAGTAAACAGTTAAACCAGCTAAAGACTTCCGACTCAAGGCATCAGCAACAACATTTGCTTTACCTGGATGATAGTCAATCAAGCAGTCGTAGTCTTTAATCAATTCTAACCATCTCCTCTGACGAAGATTGAGTTCTTTCTGGACACCCAAATACTTCAAACTCTTGTGATCAGTGTAGATGAAACATTTCTCCCCAAACAGATAGTGGCGCCAAATCTTTAATGCAAACACAATGGCAGCCAATTCTAAATCATGGGTCGGATAGTTAAGCTCATGCGGTTTCAACTGTCGAGATGCATAAGCTATAACTTTCCCTTCCTGCATCAATACACACCCCAAACCTCTATGTGAAGCATCACTGTAGATCACATATGGTTTGCCTTCAACAGGTAAAGTAAGAACAGGCGCTTGAGTCAACAACTCTCTCAACTGCTCAAAACTAGCCTGACACTGATCTGTCCACACAAATCTCACTCCCTTTCGAAGTAATCTGGTGAGTGGAGTAGCTATCAAAGAAAACCCTTTCACAAACCGTCGGTAATAGCCTGCCAAACCCAGAAAACTTCTAATCTCTGTCACAGACTTGGGTGGACTCCAATTTAAAATGGCTTCAACTTTGCTCGGATCAACTCTGATGCCTTCTGCAGAAACAATATGTCCGAGAAAAGCAACTTGATCCAACCAGAACTCACACTTCGACAATTTGGCAAATAACTGATTCTCTCTCAAAATCTGCAACACAATCCGCAGATGCATATCATGCTCCTCTTCATTCCGCGAATACACCAGTATATCATCAATGAAGACCACTACAAACTGATCCAAATAGGGCCTAAACACCCTATTCATCAAATCCATAAAAGCTGCAGGTGCATTCGTTAGACCAAAAGGCATAACTAAAAACTCATAATGCCCATACCTGGTCCGAAAAGCAGTCTTAGGAACATCTTCACTTCTTACCCTCAGCTGATGGTACCCAGATCTCAAATCAATTTTGGAGAACACTGACGCTCCCTTCAACTGATCAAAGAGATCATCGATTCTAGGCAAAGGATATTTATTTTTAATAGTCACCTTGTTCAATTGCCTATAATCGATACACAACCTCATAGTACCATCTTTCTTCTTCACAAATAGCACAGGAGCTCCCCAAGGAGAAACACTGGGGCGAATGAATCCTTTGTCTAACAACTCCTGTAATTGCACTTTCAACTCCCTCAATTCTGCTGGTGCCATTCTATAAGGAGTAATAGAGATAGGAGTGGTACCAGGCAACAATTCAATACCGAACTCCACCTCTCTCTCAGGAGGCAACCCTGGCAACTCCTCTGGAAACACATCCGGGAACTCAGCAACTGTGGCAATGCTATCAATAGGGGAACCCTTCACTCTAGTATCCACCACATGAGCAAGATAGGCTTCACACCCCTTTCTAATCAACCTCCTGGCTGCAACAGCTGAAACAAATAAGGAGGCTAGCTGTTCCTGCTCATTAGATACTATCACCTCTCTACCATCACCCGTTCTCAAAGAAACAATTTTCTTTTTACAATCCACCACAGCTTCATGTCGAGATAGCCAATCCATACCTAAGATCACGTCATATTCCTTAAATGGCATCTCAATCAAATCCCCAAGGAACTCCTCACCCTGCACCACTACTGCACTATCTCTATGCACCTTACTCACAACCACACTATGCCCTAACGGATTTGTTACCAACACATCAAATCCTAGGGACTCAGCATGCAAATCAGATACAGGCAAAACAGATGCACTAATATATGAATGTGTGGAACCCGGATCAATCAAAGCAAGTACTGGAGTATTAAATAAAGAAAAAGTACCAGCTATGACTGCCGATGTATCTGGCTGTCTCTGCATAACATACATCCTCTGGGAAGATCCAACCTCCTCTGGTCTACCCTCCCTGGATGTAGCACCTCTTCTAGAACTGAATCCTGGTCTACCTCCCCAGCTGGCACCTCTGCCTCCTCTGCCTCCCCTCACACTAGCTCGAGAAGCAGCAGAATCAACTGGCATCTGATCCTGCCTCTCAGGACAGTCTCTCACAAAGTGGTCAGGTGATCCACACCTGAAGCATACCCCTGATCTACTATGCCTCCAACAAACGCCCCCATGTCTTCCACCACACTGGTTACACACAGGTAAGGTGGATCTCTGAACTCCAGGAGTAGGAGCACTCGCTACTGAAGCTGCAGGTCTAAATCTCTGCCTCTGGAACTGCACTGACCTACCCACTGGTCTCTGGCTCCTACTACTCCGAGGAACAAAACTTCCTCTACCCCTCTTCGCAGAAGAAGACCCTGCCTCGAACTGGGGCCTTCTAACCCTAACCTCTTCCTCTGAAGCAGCTGCAATAACTTGAGCTCGCTCTACACTTCGAGCTGCTGCCACAAGCTGTGAGAAATCCTGATATCTGGATCCAGCCACTAAGCACATGATCGAGGGCCTCAATCCCTCCTCAAATCGCCGACATCTATCAATCTCATCAGTAATGATACCCCCAGCATACTGACTCAGTCGAATAAACTCAACTTCATACTCAGTTACGGTCCGATGATCTTGCTTCAAATCTAGAAACTCTCTTTTCTTCCCATCTTTATACTCCCTAGGAGTATACTTCAACTCAAATTCTCTCAGAAAATCCGCATAAGACAAGGTTGGTGGATCATCCATAGAATGGGGCACTGTCTTCCACCAGTCGTAGGCATCCTTCTGTAGCAAAGATCTTGCATAGTCAAACTTCTCCTCTGAAGTGGCTTGCAACTGCACAAATACCCTCTGAACTCTATCAAGCCACTGTTCTGCTACAGCCGGATCAACTGTACCAAAGAAATCCTCTGCTCCATATTTCCTTAGCTTATCATAGTGCCTTACTGGTACTGAAGGCTGAGGGGGTGGTGGCGGTGGCTGTGGTTGCACAGGTGCTTGTCTCATAGCTTCCAACATAGGCCTAAACCAGGCTGGCGGAACCTCCTCCCCAGCTGGTCTACCCGACACCGAAGCAGGTGCCTCCTCAACACTATCAACCCTAGCTCCCTCAGCAGGAGCAATACTCTCGGCACTACCCTCAACAGATTGTCGCGAATGAGATGCCATCTCTACCTATATCTGCAAACACAGCAGAATATTCCTCATTAAAGATCAAAGACTGCCATACCAAAACATGTATTTTACTCAAAAACCCACTTTAAAAATCAAAATATTCTTTTTCTTACAATTGATCTAGGTTGAGAATCTCAAACCTAGGCTCTGATACCAAAAATTGTAACACCCCTTCCCGACCTACGTGTGTAAGCTGAGTAGAGGCGCCACCCTATCCTAATGTTGCTACCACTTTTACTTAGTCAAATTTTTGTTCCGATTTTTATAGAAATTTTGCCATAGTTTTGCCTAAAAATTCAATCCCAAGTGTCGACAAAACTGGTTTTTTTTTTCTAATTTTTGAAAACATTTTTACACAAACCAATGCAAACAAAATCATTCTCAGTACACTTCCAATAAATCCCCCTTATAACCTCAACTACAACCTGCAAAAAGGATTTACACTTCTAGTACAAAATAAAGTAAAGGTTTATTATGAAATACAGCAGATAAAATCTTTGTTCACTATGCAACGGAAAGTAACAATATTTACAAATTCATATACATCAAAACTCAAGTTTTACAACACATAAAATTTATACATGTTTGGCAGTCAGTCTTCGATCTTAAAGCCCACTATTCAATCTTCAAAATCTAGGCTCGACTCGGCCTAGAGGAACTCTCTGGTTCTTCCTTGTCACCTGCGCGAAGAATCACATTCGCGCTAAGCCAACGGCTTAGTAAGATAAAACATGCTAATGGTATGCTTTAATGTAATGCAATGCCACATTCAACATTAATCAATCATACTCAATAACCAACATCTCATTTCATTAACTCATAACATTATTTAGGACATTCATATAACCCTGACACCTATGGGCCCAACAAGTATTTAATATGATATTCAGAGTTCAGAGTTACTGCTTTGGTTCATAGTCACAATAATCACGCCCGTAGGCAATGTATATACATGTATCTCTATCCATGGATAGTGTAACAGACCCAGTCTCTTGGATCATCAACTCAACACATATGAGGAGATCCTCAACCCGGCAAGACTGTTACAAATCATATATCTCATAGTGTAACAGACCCAGTCTCTTGGATCATCAACTCAACACATATGAGGAGATCCTCAACCCGGCAAGACTGTTACCTTTTATCATTTCTTAGGCATGCCACCCAAATCCAGAACTCTGAAACTGAATAGCATATTAAACAAACAATTCATTTCCATTCTCAATTCTCATCACATTTAGGCCAACATGCCTTCTTTCTTTCAATTACATCATCTTAGCCAATAACAATGGCTTCACATTTCATTTCACAATATAACATCTCATTATTCAAGTATATATATATATATATCTCATCCATGATCACATTATATCTCACATAGCATCATTCATAAATATTAACATTTCATTCCACATTACTCATGAAACACATTACCATTCACAATGCACAACATAACATTGTTCAATCTCAACAATGCAATTAGGGCAAAGAACAATTGATTATAACATTCATTGATTCAAGTGTGTTTAAAGTGTTTAGGGTTAGGTTTAAGGACCAACCTACCTTTGGAGAACCAAAGCAATGCAAGAAGAACAAAGAATTAAAACCCTAACCATAAATAGTACATTCTGGTTTTAAACTCCATTTTATCCTTATTTTGAAAAATTGTATAAAATAATCTACTTGACTAAAAATTCTAAAATTTTTACAGAATTTAGTTTTGTATCTTAAAATCATCCCTTTAAAATTTCAGATCAAACTGAACACAAAATCTTGGTCAAATAGTTCACCTAACCAGACTGCCCCAATTGCCCTGCATCCTGGCAGCAGTTCTGAACTTTGTGAATTCCATAAATCAAATTCAATCAATGTGATTCCAAATTATTTTTCTCAAATACTAGACTCACTAAGCAACAACATATCCAAAATTCAATTGAATATGATTTTTCTACATTTTATTAAAAATCACGAAATATAGCTGTCCCAGTTAAGGTACCTGCTGGAACAGGTCTAATGAAAATAATTTTTCTAAACTCATAACCATTCCAAAATCGAATCAACATATTTTTCAGTCATTCTAGACTCATAGAGGCACAACATATCAAAAATTTACTTCAAGAACATTTTTCTATAATTAATTAAAAATCATACAAATCACAGCCTTTACTAATTGTAAAACAGAAACAATTTCACTAAACACAACTCTTACTCAACACAATCACTTCCAACACCTTCACCAACTCAACTTCTCATCATCAAACCAACAAACCCTAATTCCTTTCTCACACCACTTCAAAAGAATTGAAGAAATTAAAGAAAAGATCTTACCTCAAATGAAGAAATCCACAAATCTTTAACCAAAACCCTTGTTTCTTTCTTCAAAATGCTTCAAACCTCAAGATCACCTCTCTTTCTCTCTTTGTCTATGGAGAATCCGGCCACTTCAAGAAAGAAAGAAGAAAATGCACAAGTCAAACACCTTTTCTTCTTTTAATCTCCACCATGCATCTTACAAGGAAAATTACCAAAACACCCTTAACCATATAACTAACTCTTTGTCTCATATAAGCCCTTTATAGTAATTTCATTAACAACCAAAAATATCTTCTTCCACTTAACCATCACCTTGACTCTTCATTTGACCAATGTATATGTTAATTATATCATCATATAAACAACATATACATTTGTCTCTAAACCCTAAATTTCTTCTCCAAAACACATATACATATACATTCTCTTCCCATTTCTTTTCTCTTACAATTTAACACATATATGCACAAACATTCACTTTCCAATATATATATCAACAACCACAATAACAACAACATACTCAAAACTTCTAGGGCATAAATGAGGATATTACACCATTCGTGTGTGGATGTTATAAGGTTGGAAGGAACATCCTATTTATGCTTATTTGTTGATTGTTTATGCATACATGCATACATTTGCATCTCATATCATTGATCCTCTTTCGCTCACAACCTTGGATTATGATAGTTCTAAAGCTTACAACAATCCGACCTACACCGGAGATGAAGTATCTAGCAACGACTCAATCACTTGCTCACCTAAAACAATGGAGCCCGAACAAATTCAAAGGATGGTGGATGAGGCCCTCAATGCCAAGATGGAAGAAATCAAAGAGGCCCTAGCTGAGGCCATGAAGAACCAGTTGACTGCAATCTTAGAGAACCATGCCGAGGCATCTGCTAGCACTAAGGACAAAGGGAAGACCAAAGTTAGTGAAGTGGTTTTTGATGATGAAAAGGTGATCATTGATGATGATAATGATTGGGCTCAATACAACCAAGATGTTCAAGAGAAGAAGAAAGAACCGAAGGTTGCTGAGAAAGCAACTATTGAAAAGACCGGGACATCCGATGTTGAAAAGATGATTGCTGATTTAGAAAAGAAATTTGAGAAGAAGCTAAAAACCGAAGAGATGTCTGAGATTGACAAACTATTTGAACGAGATGAAGAGGTCCCTTATAAATTCAAGATGCCTTCCTTTGCTAAGTACAATGGCACTAGAAATCCTCATCTTCACGTGAAGCAATACATCACTGCCATGCAGTCTGCCCGAGCTACTAAGGCTCAAATCCTAAGGTAATTTATGCTCTCATTGGACCCTATTGTCCAAAATTGGTTCAATACCTTAGATGATGGAACACAAAAGAGTTGGGATCTACTTTACAAAGCCTTCATCCAACAATATGGATATAATGTTGAGTTGGAAGTTACCTTGATGGAAGTGGAGTCCATTAGGCAAAGGCCGAATGAGAATTTTGTAGATTATGTCAAGAGATGGAGAAACAAGGCCGCTTTACTCAAGAAGAGGCCCGATGAATCCGATCAAATAAGGATGATTGTGAGAGGGGTGTTGCCTAATCTTCGTGAGAGGATGTCTCATACACTCATCCATGATTTCAAAGACCTTCTCCAAGTTGGTTTGCAAATTGAAGAATGGGAAAGGGAGAAGAGCCGCTTTGCAACAGAAAGGAATGAGAAAGGGAGCTATCAACCTGGTAGCCAAAGCATGCAAAAGGCCGTCGGTGTTAATGCTACTAACCAAGGAACAAGGAGACAATTTTTGGAATTGGGAAAACTGATGTCTTGAGTTCTCAACAAGGTTCAAAGAAAAGGATTGCTACAACCCTTAAATCCTCGTCCTTTGCCTAACCCTCTCCCACCTAATTTTGACATAAAAGCATTTTGTCAATTTCACCAAATGCAAGGACATGACACGGATAGATGTGTGAGGCTGAGACATGAGATCTAAAATCTAATTGATAATGGGAAGCTACCCGAGCCCAACAAGCCAAATACCAAAGACAACCCATTGCCAAAATTCAATAGGGTACCACCACCGGCAACCTTCATGATTGGAGGAGGTTTGCATAAGGACTTTGTCATGTCTTCTTTTCAAGATGTGGGTGGAGAAACAACCAAAGAAGAAGAGGCATTTGAAAAAGCTATGATGGGTGGACAAGTAGCAATTTGTGTTGTCAATAGCTTTTGAGATTCAAGTGATAGTGATGATGATATTATACCCAAGAAGGAGGAGTGGACTTGGTCCGAGCCCGAAGAAGATGAGGTGATGAATACTAGATCCGGTAAGCCTTACGCAAGGCCACCACCTAAGGAGATAGAAACTAATAAGGGGAAGGAAGTCAAAATAGAAAAAGATGATGCTGTGCTCAAGCAACTGAAAAGAACCCAAGCAAGTGTTAGCATTTGTGACTTGTTAGCTACTTCTAAAAAGCACCGAGAAACTATGGCCAAAGCCTTAGCTAGCATGCCCATTCTACCTCCACAACACCGGAGGAGTTGATCAAATTCATAAAAATTGGGGAAGTAATGAAATGTGAAGAGGTTCAAGAGAAAAGCAAAGTTAGTATGGGAGCAGTTTCTTTTTCGGATGCGGACTTACCGGAGGAAGGGAAAGACCACATTCATCCTCTCTTTATCAAAATAGAAGTCAAGGGGAAGAGGACTCCATGTGTAATGGTCGATGATGGGTCTTCCATAAATGTTTGTCCTCTTAAGATATTGCCAAAGCTAGCCATGTCAACAAGAGATCTAATCCCAACCGAGGTAACGATTCGTGCTTATGACAACACTAAGAGGCATGCCAAAGGAACTTTTAAAGCGACTGTCAAGGTTGGTCCAATTGAATCTATTGTTGAGTTTGTTGTTTTAGACATACCAGTTATCTTTGCCTTGCTCTTGGGGTGACCATGGTTTCACCCTCTTGGTGGAGTTCCTTCCACCCTTCATAAAAAAATCAAATTCCCCAACAAAAATGAGATAGTGGTCATTGAAGCTGAAGATAATGAGATTGTTAACGCTCTAATGGTTGAGAGGCCTCTCAATGGTTTTCAAGTGGCTGCAATTTTTGATGATGAAGTAGTAGACTCCAAAGTCTTGAATATGATGAAGAGCATGAACTACCTTCCCGGAGCTAGTCTTGGAAAGGGTAAGGACGGTTTGACAAAGTTGCCAGATTTTAGAACTCAAATTTCCAAGAAGGGGTTAGGATATGATGAAGTCAATGATGTCCAGCCAAACAAGAGTGAGAAGATGAGTTTCCCAACACTTGAAGAGATCTTTGTCAAGGCTCCAGATATGGGACCACTCCAAGGAAAGCCTGAGCCAATCATGTTTATGGGTAAGTTAATCCTCGATTTTGAAATTTTTACAGATGTTGCCGAGCTAGTGGAGCAAGTGAAGAAAGAGCTCACCCTGTCAACCAACAAAGAATCCAATCCAAAAGAGACGAATGAAGCTTCCCTAAAAGCCAAGAAGACTCCGGAAGAGATTGCTGCCCTGGTTGAAGAAAAGTTTGAAGACATCCTGCTTTATGATTCTGAGAACAATGATTTTGATTTTGATTTTAATTTGTCTGCTCTGTATGAGGATGATGATGTTTTCTTTTCCAAAATGAATGCAATAAAGTCTAATTTTGCTTACTTGTGTGATGTTTCTCCTGATGGTTGCATACATTCAAATAGCAGTTACATGAGCATCTTTAATATTAATTATGTTAACACGCAATCATTAAATTTGGGAACAACTGAAAATCCTAAAAATATTAGTATAGCATCCGACCTTACTCCTGATGAGAGAGAGAGATTTGAAAAAATATTCAAAAAATATGAAGAAGTGTTTGCTTGGTCTTATGAAGATATGCCGGGGATAGATCGAGACATAGTTGAGCATCATATTCCTACTTACACTTACATGAAACCTGTTAAACAAAAGCTTAGGCGATTAAGACTTGAGTGCGCTGAATTGGTTAAAGAAGAGGTCACTAAGAAAATACAAGTGAAGTTCCTTGAAGTGATAGAATACCCAGATTGGCTAGCCAACATAGTACCTGTGCCAAAGAAAGATGGGAGGATAAGGGTCTGCGTGGACTATAGAGATTTAAACAAGGCTTCCCCTAAGGATGATTTTCCTTTACCTCATATAGATGTTCTCATTGATAGTGCAGCCTCTAGCATGCTACACTCATTTGTAGATGGATTTTTCGGATACAATCAAGTGTTAATGGCCCAAGAGGATAAAGCCAAAACTGCTTTCATTACTACATGGGGTATATTTTGTTATAGGGTGATGCCTTTTGGCTTAAAGAATGCTGGAGCAACCTACCAAAGGATGGCCACCACACTATTTTATGACATGATGCATAAAGAAGTTGAAGTATATGTTGATGATATGATGGTCAAGTCGGATACAAGGGAGCAAGATTTCCAAAACTTAGAATTATTCTTCAATAGAGCTTTGAAATATAAGCTAAGATTAAACCCGAAGAAGTGTGTATTCGGTGTTACTTCAGGCAAATTATTGGGACATGTAATTGGTCCGAATGGCATTGAGATTGATCTTGACAAAGTTAAAGCAATCAGGGATATGCCAGCCCCAAAGATGGAGAGAGAAGTTTGGGGATTCATTGGTAAACTGCAGTACATTAGCAGATTTATAGCAAAGCTCACAATAATCTGTGAGCCTATCTTCAAATTGCTTAGAAAGAATCAGCCGGTCGTATGGAATGAAGAATGTCAAAAGGCCTTTAATCGAATAAAATAATATTTGTTGAATCCACCTATTTTGAAACCACCTAAACCCGGCAAACCTCTATTACTATACTTAGCAGTAGAAGAAGAGTCGATAGGAGCTATGCTAGCCCAAGCAGATGAGTCGGGGATTGAGCATGCCGTTTACTATTTGAGTAGAAAGCTCCTACCTTATGAAATTAAGTATAGTATCATCGAAAAGACCTGTATAGCTGTCATGACCCAACTTATACATATGTACAGTACGTCCATGTACAGTAAGAGGAACCATCCCGAGAAGCTACTCAAGAGCACGAAGTGAAGGGAAGTTCTGTAGAACTGAAAGGACCTATTTGAAAAGATTGCAAAGTTTTGTGAAGGTCGCCGTAATTATCAAAAGTCATTCCGAAAGTCCTTAATAGTGCCTATAACAGACCCCAAGGATGAAAAGTAGAGGGAAATTGGATCGCAACGGAATGCCACGGTTTTTCCCAAAAATGCACGGTTTGGGAGATATAGTGGATTTTCGACCAAGGGTATTTTCGTCAATATGCAATAATAATTTATACATAGGAAAACAAGGCATATAAAGGTACCAGAAGTAAGCAGGAGGATCCCATAATGATCGATATCAATGAACGGACTCGAGAGGAGACCCGAATCACGTAAGGACCTAAAAGGAATTCTTACAAAAGTCAAGGGCATAAGTGTAATTTTTATAAATTGACTGGGAATCAAGAATAAATATTATAAATTAGGACTAGGGGTCGAAAGGAGCACGACGGTATATTTTATGCATCATGGAATTGCTCAGTCTGAAAGATACGATAAATTTTTAACTGAAGGGGGCATTATGGTCATTCCACCAACCAAGCACCAATTTAGACATATACTAAAAGTCAAGGACCAAATGATAAAAAGGCAAAGAAGGACATATGTTGCAATCTTATTCATTTAGCCTTTTGTTTTGGCAAAATCCCATCCATAAAAAAAAATAAATTTATATGTACAAATGTGTACATATATAATCCATGTTCTTGAAATCTCTAGAATACAAAAAGCCAAATCACCTTCTCCTTCTCCAAGCAAAGGCTGTGGCCTCCAACAAAAAAAAAATTTAAGGAATTTCCAAGTTTCTAGGTGAAAGTTTAGAAGAAAGTTACCAATTCCAAGGTAAGGAAATTCATCTATGGTCTTATTTCTTTCATTGGTTATATTATTTGCAAGATACAAATGAAAGAATAAATATGATGATTATAGAAAATTTAAGAAGTTGAATAGAAAGTGAAAGAGATGATTTGCACATATAAGATTAATGATAAAAAGGATGACTAGTAATATTAGTTAGCAAAATAAGGCATGAAGCACTTAAATTTTATTATGTTCTTGACATGAATTTTATGAAAATTATAGAAAATAAAGGAGTAAGAGAGGAGGAAGCAAAGACGGCATAAAAGAACTAGAAACAAGTGAAAAGAATTAAGGTTTGGTACTTAAATCATTGCCTTTTTCAATTAATTCACATATTTTGCATTATGAGACTTTTGAAATGGCTTTGAAATGATGTTATTATGTGTGGTAAATATGGGGGAAAGTGCCTTCTAGTCATTTGTAGTTAATTGATGGTAAAGAAAATAAAAAAAATAAAACAAACTAGCCCAATTTGTGTTAATTGTCCATAAACTTTGACTAACTTTTAGTCATCTCTTTGGTTTGATTTTTGAAAGAGGGACCTTTAGTCCTTCCATGGTATCACAAAAGGAGTCTAAAACTTAATTTTGCAAGAAAAAAATGAATTCTCCTCAAGTTTTGAAAGTTGGGCCGAATGGTCCCTTTTGGGCACCATTCTGCAGCTTTCATTTTGGGCAGTCCGTTGAGGGGGCAAACGAAGGAATTTTTTGACGAAATTTTATATGCATTTAGTTAACTTATGAAGGGGTTTTCCTAAAAAATTTCAGCCAAAAATAAGTTTGTTTACTTGGTCAAAAATTTTTCTAAAATTGACTGATTTTCAGCAGTAAAAATAGATTTTATCATGTAGTAGTCGCGCGCCATTGCGTCGCCGATTTTACGCGCCGTGCTACTATTCATTTGGTCTTTTTTCTAAATGTGTTAAAACTTGAATATTATGATATAGATTGATGTTATATCATTTAAAATGACACGAAAGGGGTTTGGAATAATCAGAAAGGCATCATGAGAAGTTATCCTAGTAATATATGCATTATGGAAAAATCATGACTTATTGAATATCATGACCAAAGTAATTAATAAATTATTTATGCTCTACTTGGTATGTCAGAACCCTTGAGATAAAGATATGATGCATCATACTATTACTGCAGTACTGCTTATGACATGATATGATATTCCGACTGAAGGCCGATGATTACAATGACATGATCAATGATTCAATGATAATGGCCATTGGCACATGTGCAAGAATTATGATGAAAGATAATGAAATATGATCATGACGAGATATGTTTATCATGACCCTTCCTTATCCACTGACGTTCTGTTAAACCAGTAGAGCACCTAAATTGATAAAAGCAAAATGTGTAATTTCTAAATTCAGAATATGGGATTTAATCTTTTTTCATTATGTTTAGATCTTATTCATTTATTTAAAGTATTCAAATGCATGTTTTTAATTACTCTTTTAATTTATTTATTTAATGCAATGATTTAAGTACCCACTAAGAAAATGCTTAGCGAGTTTAGTTTCTTTTCTAAACTCGTAGGTTAAGCGAGAAGCTATTTTCTGCAGTGTCCCGAGCAGCTGGTGTTGGCAACTTTTCGGGTAGAAATGTATTATAAGTAATATAACTAGAATGGCATGTACTTATGTTAGCGTAAACTAATAATTGTATATATGTCTAGTAAAAGATCAAAGTACATATGCTAAGTATATTAATTACTGTATGTTGGTATGAATTAGTGTGTATGGATGTGTCTGTAGAAGTGTGAAATTTTAATGCAGGTTTTGGTGGAGGATATAAGGAGGTCGACTATAGAAGTGATTGAGATTGATTGGTTGAGATAAAAAAATGTTTTCATTAAATAAAAAAAATCAGTTTTGGTGACACTTGGGACCACCAATTATAGGGGAAACTCTGGCAAAATTTTTGTAAAATGTGTATTATAAATTGACTAAGTATAGAACCAAGACTCGAATATCACAAAATAGCATTCCATCTTTGTCTATGAACATAAGCTACGATGGGGTGTTACATTTAGTGGTATCAGAGCATTGGTTTAGTCGATTATGGGTAGTTAGTTGAATCAAACTGTGAATGCATGACACATAGGTTTAGGAAGGGAATTTTAATAAGCTGATGTGTATGTTTATGATGCTTATTAGTGATATTGTGGTATTGAGAACAAGAGTGAGGATGAGTGATTCGAAGCAACCAGCTAAATTGGCTTTAGGTCCTAAACCTTATTCTCGGGCCAGCACAAGTGAGAAACAAGCCATAGATAAGAAGCTTTTTGAATTGAGGAAGGAGAATCTGCGCCAGAAAATTAAAATGGAAGCTAGAGAGCGAGAAATAGCAGAGTTAAAATAAGAATTAATTAGAATGAAAGGGAAACAGGAGGAGAAAGAGGAAGTAATAGATCAGTTGAGAGACTTGAGACTCCAGGACCGGGAAGACTTAGTGTTAGCCCTGGAGAATAGTAGGCTCTTGATGGAAGATGTTAGGACATTACAAGTGGATAAGAGGCAAACTACAGTAGAGCTTGAGAATGTGAATCGTTTGGCTAGGACCTTGCAAGGAAGGGTAGAGATGTTATGGAATAGAATGGACAAACTCCCTCGTAACCTTCCTAGAGTTCAGTCTAACGAGGTAGATCCGGATCCGATGGAGCTTGCTTCAGATAGTGCTACCTCTCCTCGAGCTTCTACTTATTGAGCTGTGATGGGCTGATATTTTGCTACCCCTTTGGTTATGTATATAGGCGGATAAAAATGCAACAGTAGATAGGCCATTTTGTTGTAAATAGATATAAATAGGCCGGACAAGTAACAAACTAATATAGGTCATTTTGCTGTACATAGATGTAAAATAGGCCATAAGTAGGAGTATGTGATGATGTATGTTAAATATGTATGAAAACGCGATTATGTGAATAAATAAGGTTATGTTTATATTAAGTGTATGATATGAAATTATGATTGGAATTTATCTATGTACATGCCATATAGGAAATTTAATATGCCAAGCCAAACCAGCTGCTAACTTTATGATGATATACACGTATATGATTGTAGAATGTCGCAAGAAGTTGAATCACAGAGAGCTGTAGACGAGGAGGTCGAGTCACGTGCCTCCGTGCCTACGAATATAGAGGAGAGTCTTGTAACTATGCCACAACCAGCAGAGGCGGCCGCGGAAGGCCCCGATGCTTATTTGCGACAGATGGCAGCAACATTTCAACAAATGGCAGGAATGGTACCTGCTGCTGCAGAAAGAGAGAGAAAGCCCCCAATCAAGAAATTAAGGAAGTATGGGGCTAAGGAATTTTAAGCCAGTAGGGAAGAAGGATCTGAGGAAGTGGAATACTGGTTAGATAGTACCATTAGAGCATTGGATCAATTAAGGTACACGCCAGAGGAAAGATTTATTTGTGCCACGTCACTTTTGGTTGAAGAAGCATACATTTGGTGGGAGACTACACAGCAGCGCGTGCCACCAGAACAGCAGACATGGGAATTTTTCCAAACCGAGTTTAAGAAGAGATATATCACCGAGGCGTACTTAAATGCAAAAAGGAATGAATTCACGTACTTAAAGCAAGGAAGAATGACGATATCCGAGTATGAAAAAGAGTTCACTCGTCTTAGTAAGTACTCAAGGAGAATGATAAAAACAGAACAGGAAAGATGCCAGAGATTCTTAGAAGGATTAAACAATGAAATCAAAGTGCAATTGGTAACCATAGATATATCAGAATTTTCCAAGCTTGTTGCAAAGGCTTTGGACTTTGAAAAAGTACAAGTGGATGAGAGGAATAGGCATCAGCGCATGCAGCAAAAAAGGATGCAAACTCGAGGCCCGGGAGGACCTCAGCAAGCCCGAAATAGATTCAGGGGAGGAAGTAGTTTTATGCAACAAGGCCGGCGATTTCAGAATCAGAGGTCAGGCCGAGGTATGAGTTATCAAACATCTGTAGCCAGTGCACTGGGGTCATTTGGAAGAGGCTTCGGAAGAGGATTAAGTAGAGGCAGAGGAAGAAGTAACAATCCAAGAGTTAGTGGAGGATTTGGAAGAAACATGGGTTTTGAAGGATATACTTTTCCTCTATGTGAGCATTGCGGACGAAGACATGGAGGCGAATGTTGGTATTTAACTGAAGGATTCTGGGAATGTGGAGCACCAGACCATATAAAGGTGAACTGCCCTAAAATACAGATGAATACTCCTGCACCAATGGAGAGGTCACAGCCTACCTTTGGCAGAGGCCGAGGTAGAGGAAGAGGAGGTAATCTAAACTTTCAAAAGGCACAATCAGAGACTGTTAACCAGCCTAGTACAAGTGCACCAGCAAGGGTATATGCAATGAGAACCCGAGAAGAAGAAGAAGCACCGGACGTCATTGTTGGTACGTTTTATATGTTCAGCAAACCTGTACATGCTTTAATTGATCCCGGATCCACACATTCGTACATATGCATGCATAGTGAGAATTTAAAAGGATTACCAGTAGAATATGTCAAGTCCGGTATACTAGTTACAAACCCTATAGGAGATGAAGTAGTTACGAGCAAAGTAATCAAAGAATGCCCTATAGAGATACACGAAAACATATTTCCTGGAAATTTGATGGAATTACCATTTCAGGAATTTGACGTAATTTTAGGAATGAACTGGTTAGCAAAACATAAAGCAATAGTTGACTGTGAGAAGAAAAGAGTGACGCTCCATACCCCTCGCGGAGAGGAAGTGACAGTAGTCAGAAAAAGAGGCGACTATTTGAACAACGTAATATCGGCAGTGACGGCAAGGAAGCTAATACAAAAGGGATGCGAGGCATATCTAGTAAGCGCAATGGAAGCAAAGAAAGACACTACTAAGATCCAAGACATACCGACAGTGCGTGATTTTTTCGATATTTTCCCAAATGAGCTACCCGGACTACCACCTAAGAGAGAAGTGGAATTCACCATAGATGTTTATCCGGGAGCTACACCAGTGTCGATTACCCCATACCGAATGGCACCAGCGAAACTCAAGGAATTGAAGATGCAATTACAAGAGCTACTCGACAAAGGCTTTATATGACCAAGCATTTCCCCATGGGTCACACCGGTACTTTTCGTCAAGAAGAAGGATGGATCCTTAAGGCTATGCGTGGATTATCGACAGTTGAAAAAGCTCACAATCAAGAACAAGTATCCATTACCACGCATTGATGATTTATTCGATCAACTCAAAGGAGCCAGTGTATTTTCAAAGATAGATCTCCGATCGGGATACCATCAACTGCCAATTAAGAAGGAGGACATTCCAAAGACTGCTTTCAAAACTCGGTACGGACATTATGAGTTTCTTGTAATACCTTTTGGGCTTACAAACGCACCAGTAGTATTTATGGATTTGATGAATCGAATTTTCCATCCGTACCTTGACCAATTCGTAGTGGTGTTTATAGACGACATTCTTGTTTATTCAAATAACAAAGAAGAGCACGATCGACACCTCCGCATTGTATTGCAAACATTGAGAGAAAAACAACTATATGCCAAGCTCAGTAAGTGTGAATTTTGGCTGGAAGAAGTGACATTCTTGGGACACATTGTATCTGCTGAGGGCATCAGAGTGGATCCTAAGAAAATAGAAGCTATTTTGGATTGGAAACCGCCAAGGACAGTAACAGAAGTGAGAAGTTTCCTAGGATTGGCAGGATACTATCGACGATTTGTGAAGGGATTTTCCATTATCGCCGCCCCAATGACCAAGTTGCTTCAGAAGAATGCTAGATTTCAGTGGACAGATGAATGTCAAAGAAGCTTCGAGAAACTGAAAGAAAAGCTAACAAATGCCCCGATACTCATGTAACCAGTGTCCAGTAAGGACTTTGTGATATACAGTGATGCATCGCACATTGGCCTAGGTTGTGTACTCATGCAAGAAGGTAAAGTGGTCGCGTATGTTTCCCGGCAACTTAAACCATACGAGAAGAATTATCCAACGCACGATTTAGAATTGGTGGCTATTGTATTGGCATTCAAGAGATGAAGACATTACCTGTATGGAGAAAAATGCTACATTTATACGGATCACAAAAGCTTGAAGTATCTGCCAACACAAAAGGACCTCAGTTTGCGACAAAGGAAATGGATCCAAATTTTGGAGAATTATGACTATGTCATAAACTATCATCCAGGAAAGGCGAACGTCGTGGCCGACGCACTTAGTAGGAAATCAATGCAAGCCCTAAGTGCTATGAGGATCAGTTTGAGACCAACAGAAGAAGGAGCATTGCTAGCAGAAATGCAAACACGACCCATGCTTTTTCAGGAAATCCACCAAGCACAAAAAAAAGATAAACAAGTCCAAAAATGGATCAAGCAAGTACAAGAAGGAAAAAGTACAAAGTTTCAAATTTCAAGAGACGGCAGTTTATATTACGAAAGTCGGACAGTAATACTAGCAACAAGAGATATAAAGAAGAAGATTCTTCAGGAAGCCCACAGTAGTCCTTACGCAATGCACCCAGGGGCTACAAAAATGTACCAAGACTTGAAGAAATTCTATTGGTGGCCAGGAATGAAGAGAGACATCGTAGATTTCGTAACCAAGTGTTTGACATGCTAGCAAGTGAAAGCAGAACATCAAGTGCCATCAGGACTATTACAGCCAATTACAATTCCGACATGGAAATGGGATAGCATCACTATGGATTTCATCACAGGACTGCCAATGACGAGAGATAAACATGATGCTGTATGGGTAATTGTCGATCGATTAACTAAGTCAGCTCATTTTCTGCCTGTGCGAATGGACTACTCAATGGATAAGTTGGCAGAAATATACGTCAAAGAGATTGTACGATTGCATGGAGTCCCGACATCTATTATTTCAAACAAAGATCCACGGTTCACTTTGAACTTTTGGAGAAAGCTCCAAACGGGCCTCGGAACCCAAGCAAGCTATAGCACTGCTTTCCATCCTCAAACGGATGGGCAATCTGAAAGAGTAATTCAGATTTTGGAGGACATGTTGAGAGCATGTGTTATGGAGTTTAAAGGCAGCTGGGATAAGTACCTAAGCCTAATGGAATTCGAATATAACAACAGCTACCAATCCAACATACAGATGGCACCCTATGAAGCCTTGTACGGAAGAAAGTACAGAATGCCAGTATGTTGGACAGAACTAAGTGAGGAAAAAGTTCTTGGACCCGACATTGTGAAGGAGACTCAGGAGAAAGTTGACATCATTCGAGATAGACTAAAGGTTGCATCAGATAGACAAAAGTCGTACGCAGACCTGAAACAAAAAGACATAGAATTTGCAGTAGGGGACAAAGTTTTCCTTAAAGTTTCTCCATGGAAGAAAGTACTGAGATTTAAGCAGAAAGGCAAGTTAAGTCCCAGATTCATTGGATCGTACGAAGTCATCGAATGTATAGGCCCAGTAGCTTATCGGCTAGCCCTACCACCCGAACTGGACAGGATACATAATGTTTTTCATGTTTCGATGTTACGACGATATCGTTCAGACCCTGTACACGTCATCAAGACACAAGATATCGAGGTCCAGCCCGACTTGACTTATGAAGAGGAGCCAGTGAAGATTTTGGCACGAGAGGTTAAAGAATTAAGAAATAAGAAAATTCCTCTGGTGAAGGTATTGTGGAGAAATCATAAGGTAAAAGAGGCAACCTGGTAAAGAGAAGAAACTATGAAGCAGCAATACTCGCACTTGTTTACAACTTACCAGCTTCGGGACAAAGCCTAAATTTTAGAGGGAAGAAATGTCACGACCCAACTTATACATATGTACAGTACGTCCATGTACAGTAAGAGGAACCATCCCGAGAAGCTACTCAAGAGCGCGAAGTGAAGGGAAGTTCTGTAGAACTGAAAGGACCTATTTGAAAAGATTGCAAAGTTTTGTGAAGGTGGCCGTAATTATCAAAAGTCATTTCGGAAGTCCTTAATAGTGCCTATAACAGACCCCAAGGATGAAAAGTAGAGGGAAATTGGGTCGCAACGGAACGCCACGGTTTTTCCCATAAATGCACGTTTTGGGAGATATAGTGGATTTTCGACCAAGGGTATTTTCATCAATATGCAATAATAATTTATACATAGGAAAACAAGGCATATAAAGGTACCAGAAGCAAGCGAGAGGATCCCACAATGATCAATATCAACGAACGGACTCGAGAGGAGACCCGAATCATGTAAGGACCTAAAAGAAATTCTTACGAAAGTCAAGGGCATAAGTGTAATTTTTATAAATTGAATGGGAATCAAGAATAAATATTAGAAATGAGGACTAGGGGTCGAAAGGAGCACGACGATATATTTTATGCATCATGGAATTGCTCGGTCTGAAAGATACGGTAAATTTTTAACTGAAGGGGGCATTATGGTCATTCCACCAACCAAGCACCAATTTAGACATAGACTAAAAGTCAAGGACCAAATGATAAAAAGGTAAAGAAGGACACATGTTGCAATCTTATCCATTTAACCTTTTGTTTTGGCAAAATCCCATCCAAATGATAAAAAGGCAAAGAAGGACACATGTTGCAATCTTATTCATTTAGCCTTTTGTTTTAGCAAAATCACATCCATAAAAAAAAAAGAAATAAATTTATATGTACAAACGTGTACATATATAATCCATGTTCTTGAAATCTCTAGAATACAAAAAGCCAAATCACCTTCTCCTTCTCCAAGCAAAGGCCGTGGCCTCCAAAAAAAAAAATTTAAGGAATTTCCAAGTTTCTAGGTGAAAGTTTAGAAGAAAGTTACCAATTCCAAGGTAAGGAAATTCATCTATGGTCTTATTTCTTTCATTGGTTATATTATTTGCAAGATACAAATGAAAGAATAAATATGATGATTATAGAAAATTTAAGAAGTTGAAGAGAAAGTGAAAGAGATGATTTGCACATATAAGATTAATGATAAAAAGGATGACTAGTAGTATTAGTTAGCAAAATAAGGCATGAAGCACTTAAATTTTATTATGTTCTTGACATGAATTTTATGAAAATTATAGAAAATCAAGGAGTGAGAGAGGAGGAAGCAAAGAAGGCATAAAAGAACTAGAAACAAGTGAAAAGAATTAAGGTTTGGTACTTAAATCATTGCCTTTTTCAATTAATTCACATATTTTGCATTATGGGACTTTTGAAATGGCTTTGAAATGATGTTATTATGTGTGGTAAATATGTGGGAAAGTGCCTTCTAGTCATTTGTAGTTAATTGATGGTGAAGAAAATAAAAAAAATAAAACAAACTAGCCCAATTTGTGTTAATTGTCCATAAACTTTGACTAACTTTTAGTCATCTCTTTGGTTTGATTTTTGAAAGAGGGACCTTTAGTCCTTCCATGGTATCACAAAAGGAGTCTAAAACTTAATTTTGTAAGAAAAAAATGAATTCCCCTCAAGTTTTGAAAGTTGGGCCGAATGGTCCCTTTTGGGCACCATTCTGCAGCTTTCATTTTGGGCAGTCCGTTGAGGGGGCAAACGAAGGAATTTTTCGACGAAAGTTTATATGCATTTAGTTAACTTATGAAGGGGTTTTCCTAAAAAGTTTCAGCCAAAAATAAGTTTGTTTACTTGGTCAAAACCGTTGCTAAAATTGACTATTTTCAGCAGTAAAAACAGATTTTATCATGTAGTAGTCGCGCGCCATTGCGTCGCCGATTTTACGCGCCGCGCTACTATTCATTTGGTCATTTTTCTAAATGTGTTAAAACTTGAATATTATGATATAGATTGATGTTATACCATTTAAAATGACACAAAAGGGGTTTGGAATAATCAGAAAGGCATCATGAGAAGTTATCCTAGTAATATATGCATTATGGAAAAATCATGACTTATTGAATGTCATGACCAAAGTAATTAATAAATTATTTATGCTCTACTTGGTATGTCAGAACCCTTGAGATAAGGATATGATGCATCATACTATTACTGCAGTACTGCTTATGACATGATATGATATTCCGGCTGAAGGCCGATGATTACAATGACATGATCAATGATTCAATGATAATGGCCATTGGCACATGTGCAAGAATTATGATGAAAGATAATGAAATATGATCATGATGAGATATGTTTATCATGACCATTCCTTATCCGCTGACGTTCTGTTAAACCAGCAGAGCACCTAAATTGATAAAAGCAAAATGAGTAATTTCTAAATTCAGAATATGGGATTTAATCTTTTATCATTATGTTTAGATCTTATTCATTTATTTAAAGTATTCAAATGCATGTTTTTAATTACTCTTTTAATTTATTTATTTAATGCAATGATTTAAGTACCCACTAAGCAAACGCTTAGCGAGTTTAGTTTTCTTTTCTAAACTCGTAGGTTAAGCGAGAAGCTATTTTCTGCAGTGTCCCGAGCAGCTGGTGTTGGCAAATTTTCGGGTAGAAATGTATTATAAGTAATATAACTAGAATGGCATGTACATATGTTAGCGTAAACTAATAATTGTATATATGTCTAGTAAAAGATCAAAGTACATGTGCTAAGTATATTAATTACTGTATGTTGGTATGAATTAGTGTGTATGGATGTGTGTGTAGAAGTGTGAAATTTTAATGCAGGTTTTGGTGGAGGATATAAGGAGGTCAACTATAGAAGTGATTAAGATTGATTAGTTGAGATAAAAAAAATGTTTTCATTAAATCAAAAAAATCAGTTTTGGCGACACTTGGGACCACCAATTATAGGGGAAACTCTAGCAAAATTTTTGTAAAATGTGTATTATAAATTGACTAAGTATAGAACCAAGACTCGAATATCACAAAATAACATTCCATCTTGGTCTATGAACATAAGCTAAGATGGGGTGTTACAATAGCCGTGGTTTGGTCTTTTAAGAAGTTGCGGCATTACTTTCAATCATATAGTGTGCAAGCAATTTCCAGGCTAGATCCAATGAAGTACTTAAGGGAGACACACTCTTTGATTGGGAAATATGGTCGATGGTTGATAATATTAGAAGAATTCGAGATCGAGTATGTAACCAGGAAAACAATCAAAGGTAGAGCGGTGACAGAATTCCTGGCTCAACAACCATTACTAGAAAGTGAAGAGGTAATCTTGGAATTTCCAGATGAACATTTAGAAGCAATTCAAGTACAAGGGTGAAAAATGTATTTTGATGGAGTAGTAAATAGGAAAGGAGCAGGTTTGGGAGTTATACTAGAATCACTCGAAGGGGAACTCATCCCTTTAGCAAAGAAATTGAAATTTAGGGCAACCAATAATATGGTGGAGTACGAAGCTTGTATTTTCAGTTTGGAAACCCTAATGATTATGAAGGAGGATATGGTGGAAGTTTATGGTGATTTGTTGCTAGTTGTATCCCAAATAAATGGAGAATGGGAGTTGAAAGAAGAAAAATTGAAACCATACCACCATTACTTGACCATGATGAAGAAAAACTTTAAGGAGTGCAGGTTTATACACCTATCAAGGGAAGAAAATCAGATGGCTGATGCTCTGGCCACATTGGCTTTGGTATGGGAGAACCCTGTTAGCCTATTCCTTAAGCTTCTAATCTTGACCAGTTCATCAAATCCTTGTTATGAATATGAGACAATCATGGAAGTTGATACAGACCATGATGTGTGGTATGATACTATAAGACAATTTTTGGAGGAAAGAGAATACCCGCCGGGGGCAACAAAGAAAGAGAGAAGAGCCATAAGGTGGTGGTCGTTGCAATACATCACCTTCCATGGGGAGTTATATCGAAGATGGCCTGATGGGGGTGCATTTGAGATGTTAAAGAAAGCCTGAAGTGGAGCACATCATGTCAGAAATACATGCGGGAAGTTGCGGTCTGCACATGAGTGGTTTGGCCCTAGTTAAGAAGATTATTCGACAAAGGTTACTATTAGTTGACCATGGAGAAAGACTGTATTGAGTTTGTAAAGAAGTGCCAGCAATGTCAGATATATGGTAACTTGAATCACATGCCTCCTGAAGAACTGCATTCAATGTCTTCACCCTGGCCATTTGCCACCTGCGGTATCGACATTATAGGAGAGATACATCCGACAGCTTCAAACGGGCATCGTTTTATTGTGGTAGTAGTAGATTATTTTTCAAAATGAGTCGAAGCCGAATCCTTCAACAAGCTGGGTGTAAGTCAAATGGCTAGGTTTATCGAAAAGAATCTCATCTGCAGATATGGGGTCTCGCACAGTGTGATATCAGACAACAGGGTACAGTTTCAAGGAGCAGTTAAGGATTTATTCTCTAAGTACCAAATCCATCATTATCGATCCTCTCCTTATAGACCAAAGGCTAATGGTGTAGTAGAAGTAAAGAACAAGACAATTAAGTAAATTCTGTCCAAGATGAATAAGACTTACAGTGATTGGTCGGAAATGCTTCCCTTTGCTTTATGAGGATATAGGATGAGTGTGCGAACACCTACTGGAATGACACCATTCTCTTTGGTTTATGGGATGGAAGTGGTATTGCCAATTGAAATTGAGATCAAGTCACTGAGAGTAGTCCTGGAAGCAGAACTGCTTGAAACGGAATGGGTAGCAAGTAGATACACACAGTTAACTTTGATAGAAGAAAGAAGATTAAAGGCATTGTATCATCACCAACTGTATCAAAAGAAGATAGCTCGGGCCTACAATAGAAGGGTTAAGGTCAGGAAATTCAGAGTTGGGGATTTGGTGTTGAAGCAATGTAAGCCTAATGTATCTGATCCAAGAGGAAAGTTCAGACCTAGCTGGGAGGGGCCATATGTCATGAAACAAGTCATGAACAAAGGTGCGGTAAAGTTTTCAGACATGGATGGGAACGAATTTAGTGAGCCAGTAAACATTGACAGGTTGAAGAAGTTTTATGTATGAAAAATAAAAAAGAAAGAGCTTGCTAGGTTGAAAACCCAAAAAGGGCGGCCTAGGCAAAAGTTAGAGCAGTCCACTAGTCCCGAAAACTCGAAAGGGCGGGCTAGGCAACAATTAGGGCTAAATGAGAGAAAATCATCAATTAGAAAACCTGAAAGGGCTAATTGGCAACAGGAGTGATCTTATGTATGCTGGCTTTATGTTTGGTTGTTCCCCAATTTAATAAAATAGAATTAATGTTAAAATTTTTCTATGTGCACTGTTATAAGTATTCGATCAGATATGAATGAAATAAATAAACACAATAGCAAAAGGTGATGACAAATTATAAATGGAAAAGAAGCATCTTTTATTACTTTAATTATTTTTTCATCCTAACAATACACTTTTTGAATTAACAAATGTAAAATCTATGGCAGTCAATAAGTGTAACGTGCAGGCTAGCTTTGCCTTAACTGATCCAAGTAGGCTTCAGTTAAGCAAGGCATGTCTAAGTAGGAAGCAAAGTCAAAATCACAAGGTTCAGCTCCATACTGACGCCCAAGTCGGCGAGGATCATAGCATGTACCTTGACGAAGAGCAGCAAGGGGAACGTACATCAAGTATGTCCGCATGGTGATATGAGAAATCTTCCACCAAGGTGCCAACCAACGAATATTGACTTCAGAGGGTGAGTGGATCCAGTCAACCCAGTCAGCATATGAAGAAGCAGGATGGAGTAGCTTCCTAGCAGAATGATGACGTGGTAGGTATCTGGCAAAATCCATGGAGGGAGTATCAAGCAAACAAAGATGCTCCTGAAGCCAAACCTATGAAGAAAGAATTAAATTAAAAAAAGAGAGAAAAAGAAAAAAAAGAAGAGTCCGCTAAGTTGAAAACCTGCAAGGGCAGCTTAGGCAAAAATTAGGATAGCTCGCTAGTTCCGAAAACCCATATGGGCGGACTAGGCAAAAATTAGAGCAATAAAAGATATATATAAAAAAAGAGTCCGCTAAGTTGAAAACCCGCAAGGGCAGCTCAGTCAAAAATTAGGACAGCTCGCTAGTTCCGAAAACCGGCATGGGCAGACTAGGCAAAAGTTAGAGCAATAAAAAGAAAAACCTAAATTGAAAACCTGAAAGGGAAGTTTAGGTAATTACCTGGAGCAGCAATGGACTCCCTGTCAGTCTGTTTGACGATCCTGATTTAAATCGGTCTAATCCAACTAAGGTCTCGGCGAAAATCATAGGTACAGGTGACAAGCCTCCTTCCATTTGGTCCATAATATCCAATACTCGTTGATCAATATCGCTGTCAGAAGAAATAATCAAGAATTGGCCGGGCAAGAAAAGGCAAAGTATGCATCCCCATGCCTTAGTAGGAGCCAAATGAGAGAAACAAAAGTCAATCAAAGGAGCAAGTAGAATTTTTTCACCTCTCATCAACCGAAGAACTTTGGGTTTTGGAATTTGGAATAACATCTGCATCTTCTGTTGAGTCTTGAAAATCAATGTGGGTAATGCCATTTGTTGATTATTTGGATCTCCAAGGACGGCCTCAAATTCTTCAATCAAGGGACATATTACAAAGCCATTAATTCTAAATACCCTAGAATCCGTATCCCAAAAGGAAGCCACAGCATGTAAGAAGGAGTGGTCCAATTTGACATTTTGAAAATATTTTAAAACATCAAGTTTTGACCATGAAATTTGCTTCCAATGGATGGCATCCATATTCTTAAATATAATTTTTATTTTCTTTAAATGGTGCTTGGTCATGGTTGATGAATAAAGGAGAATTAAAATTGCTAAAGGGAGTCTTCACGTTGAAAGAGAGAGATTTTTGGTTTATGAATTAAAATATGGCATGAAGGGTGATTTATATAGAAGAAACAAACCTTTTCCAAAGGTGATAAGGAAAAGTGATGGGGAAGGATAAGACCATATGGCATAAGGAAAGGAATTGGTGACAATTTCCTTTACCATGTTGGATTTGGTTTAGCAAATAAAGTGGATATTAATTATGAAATTATGATGTACTGTAAAAAAAATTTTTTTGCAGTAAGGAAAAAATAATGAAAAATAATGAAAAAGAAAAAAAAAAGAAAAAAAAAGAGAGTTACAGTAAAGAGGAAAATTGTATTCTTTTATTATTGTACAATATTTTACATATCACTGAGAGGGTGGTTGTAAGTCATCAAATAAAGCCTTGAAAAGAATTGTCACTTGTTGGAGGAGGGGGCAAATTACTTGTCCCAGGATCACCCGAAGCGGGAGCACCAAAATCCCTATTACCTTGAGATTCTGATCCGTCATGATCCTCATCAAAAGCGGATGAAAGGATCTCATGGTCATCAGGCTGGGGACCTCTTGATAAAGAAGCATCGGGATCCCTCATCCTCTGAAATCGGAAGTCTCGAAAATGTTGTTCGGATTGATGATATAAACTTTCAAAATGAGAAGCCTGCTGATGACTTGAAACCAACTCTTCTTGAAGTTTCCTTTTCTGTTCTTCGAGCATCTGCTGTGAGCCAAAAAGGAAAAAAGGTAAGAGCATACATAATCATGCATGCATATAGCATAAATTACCATGAAATTGGGAACATACCAGGTAATTCAAATCAATACCCTGTGAAGTAAAGAATCAAAAAGAAGATATCAAATCAAGGGGGCAGGGAAAGCCTATTTGCTTTTGGAAGCCCCATTCATTTTGCAAAAGAAGAAATGCGTGCTTATGCAAAGAATTAGATAAGAAAACATCAATCAAAGCTGGCATGAAAGAAAAAAAATCCATAGGGAGGGGGCAAGGAGAGGATGCGAGGTCCAATTAAAGATAGCTGAATTTTTGCAAAAAGGAAGAACAAAAGAATGGAACATTAGAACTCTCAAAAGAATGAAGATGCAAAAGACAAAAGATCAGTTCAGCTAAGAGAGTTGAAGCCAGGGTAAAGACCCGACCTCCAAAGGATGAAGATCCATTTTGAGGGTTAAGAACCACCATGCATAAAACGGCCAGTGCAGTCAGACTTCTCAACTAAAAGGTCAGTCAAATTCATTCTCGGGTCTAAGTACCCAATCTCGGGTCCAAGTACACAAATTAGATCAAAATCAATTTAAAATGGGTCCAGAACCCAAATTTTTTCCTTAGGTTCAGAACCTAGAATCTCTTCTAATTCCAGAACTTAGCTCAGGTCCAGAACCCAAATTTACCATTAGGTTCAGAACCTAGAATTATTTCTAAGTCCAGAACTTAGCTCGGGTTCAGAACCCAAATTTTTCTTAGGTCAAGAACCTAGAATCATCCTTGAGTCCAGAACTCGAACCGGGTCCAGAACCCAAATTTTCCTTAGGTCCAGAACCTAGAATCATCCTTGAGTCCAAAACTCGAACCGGGTCCAGAACAAAAATTTTCCTTAGGTCCAGAACCTAGAATCTTCCTTGAGTCCAGAACTCGAACCGGGTCCAGAACCCAAATTTTCCTTAGGTCGAGAACCTAGAATTATCCTTTAGTCCAGAACTCGAACCGGGTCCAAAACCCAAATTTTCCTTAAGTTCAGAATCTAGAATTTATCCTTAAGTCCAGAACTCAAACCGGGTCAAGAACCCAAAACCTCAACCATCTCAAAAATTAAGTCTTATTGCTTTTCACTCTCTTTCACTAAAGTTTCAGATCATTCAAGCAGGGGGCAAACTGTAGACTCTTAATTTTTGACCTAGTCCGGTCCAATATGTTTTATTTTGTCCAAAATAATTTTTGTTGTCTAATTGGTCCAAAATAATTTTTGTTAAATAACTTTTGCTTTAGTATCTAATTTTTATTAATAAAAATAAACAAATAAACAAATAAAAGTCAAAAAATAAAAATAAAAATAAAAATCGACGTCGAAAAAATCGGTGATGAAAAAATCGTCGCGCGGGCCCGTGGGCATTTTGCCCCTAAAGATGCCTGCGGGAGAAATGGCACACGCCATTTTGCCTACAGGAAAATCCTGCAGGCGAAATGGTCGCCCGTTCCTCGCCTACTACCGCAGCCAGCTGCGACAGATTTTTTCGCCAGCGCATTTTTTCATGCGGCAATTTTTTTCGGCAACGCAATTTTTCCGACGCAAATTTTTTGAAACCTAATTCAATTAGGTTTTGGTTTCCTTTTCTTATCAATATTACTTGCCGTGATTAATTAGGAATAAACCATATGAAACCTCTATAAATAAGGACCAAAGGCAATCAATTAAAGGGAGACCGAAAATCAAAAAAATTGGACAATAGCTTGAAAAAGTTGAAACCAAATCAGTGAAGGAAAAGGAGCAATTCAATTTATTTTTTTTCTGGAACAGCTTGGACACGATTTAAGCAATTCAAAAGGCAACAACTGTCTTGATTTTAATTCATCCAAGAAAAACAATTTTTGGAGGAATCATCAAAATGAGGTATGTATTAAATTCTTTGTTTTTTTTTTCACAGTAGCATAATCATCCTTTGGTTTCTTTTAATTAAAAAATTTTAGGACCTCAATTCACTTTTTCTAAGGATTAAAATTCTTAAATCGTGGCTTTATTTTCTAAAATTTTAAAGTTATTAGATTTATTTTTTCAAAACTCCAAAACCAAAATTTGTTTTCCAAATTTCCAAAACTCAAAATTGTGTTTTGTTACTTTCCCAAAAGCTTTAAAAATATCTTTTTTTTGCTTTATAAATTTTAAATCGTTGGTTTATTTTCATAAAATTCCATAAAATCTTCAATTGCTTTTTCCAAATCCTAAAAATCATGCATCACCGAAACCCTAAATTCTAAAACACTAAACCCAAAATTCAACTTCTAAACCTAAAATAGTAAACTCTAACTCCTTTAAAACCTTAAACCCTAACTTTTTCTAAGCCTTAATCCTTTAAAACATTAAAAAACCATAAAAACATAAATATTTTTAATTTACACAGTAAGCTTGAAATCACCATTTAAAACCATGAATCAAAAGTATTTTAAAGTGTCTAAAACCCTAGTTTCATGATTTCACCATTCAAACCTTAATTTGTTTAATCAAAGAGTCTTACCAACCTTTTAAAACATAAAACCTCAATCTATTTTAATTCTTTAAAAAGTCACAGTAGCTTAAACCCATGAAAATCCAAAACCCCTAAACACATGAAATAAAGGATTCTAAATGGAAACAATAGCTATAACTTAGATTTTTTTATTTGCCTTATTCAATTCCATATTTGATCATGCTTTATTTCTTATGCTTTAATTCATTTAAATTCAATGCTTGGTTTATTTTATTTATCATGGACGAATGTTTACTTTCTATTGATGTTTAATACCTTTGATGAATGATTTATTTATTATGAATGGTTATTTACTTTTATCAATTTATTTAGATTTCTAAATGTTGTAAGAGGTATGTTTCCACTTGGTGGGTACCTCATTAGTTAAATATCATGTAATTTAATTTGCTTTTCTATCTTAGAACCAATATAAAGGGCATGTTTCTACCTTTCGGTGGGTGTCCTATTTAGGAATGTGATGTAAGGACATGTTTCCATCCTTAGATGGGTGTCCATTTATTTGCTTTGTTTGGACATTGCTTTGATTTTAAAATAATGATGCCTTCTTTTAATTTTTGTGTGTAATATGGATAATGTTATTATATTTAAGAATTTATATTATTAAGACCTGTAAAGGAGGTCGGTTCCAATGAACCGGGCGTTGTGGGAGTGCTGGGCCATTTCTCACCTTCCCCACACGTACCTAACTTTTTGAACCCATTAGGGGGTTGGGGATTCCTTAGGAATCGAGTCATCTACCCCTTTCTTTTTTCCTGGCCCGTTCGGGTGGTGACTCAATTTTCTCCGGACTTAGGTCCGTGTTCTCTAAGGCCCCGAGCCTAAATAGTGTCGAAGTCGCAAGAACCAGTCCACCGGGAGTGGGGACAAAAATTCCCGCTCACAAAATGGTTGACGTAGAGGAACCACCTATGAAGGAGTTTGCCCGACTGATCATTGGAGTAACCACATCATGTATCCAGTTATGCAATGCAACAAGAAATTATGAACTCAAAAACACTCATTATAGTATGCTTCCATCCAGATTACCAAATGAAGACCCTCTCAACTTTATTCAAGATTTTTACACAAAATTGCATATATTCCCTTTGCAAGCATTAACGAAGGATGAACTTAAAATGAGATGTTTCAAATGCATATTGAAGGATAGGGCGAATGCATGGTTGATGACTATATCGGAGAATTCCCTAACTACATGGACCAAAGCGTACAACAAATTCATGGAAAAATTCTATTCACACCAGAAAACTAAGAAGCTTAGGGGGAGTATTGCAACTTTCATCCAATTTGATGGAGAACCATTTCATGAGGCATGGGATCACTTTAAATCTTTATTATTTCAGTGCCCTCATCACCGTTATCCACAATAATTGCTCAATCAATTCTTTTATGATGGGCTAACTCAATAATGTCAAAATACAGTGGACAATGCTACAGGAGGGGTAATGGATGAGAAAACAGCTACTGAAATGGTCACATTGTTTGAAATGTTGGGAGCAAATTCTCAATAAAAGAGTATTGGTGAAAGGAGAAGAGGAACATATGAACTGAATGCAAACTCAAAAATGGCAAGGCAAATTGGCGAGTTGACAAGGCAAGTGAAATTGTTGAATGCTAGAGGAAACTTGCAGATGCCAAGCCAAGAATCATGTGCATCGTGTGATGTAGTAGAATATAATACAAATGTATGTCCTTCAAACTTTGACCAATTTCAAGAAGGGAAAGAGCAAGCTTTTGCTTTTGAAGGGTTCCAACAAAGGGGTAGGAATGACCCATCCTCAAATTCTTATAACCCTAGTTGCAGAAATTACCCTAAGTTTTCATGGAAGAACCAACAACAAGCTCCACCTCAACATTCCTACCAACCTTATCAAAGGGGGCCCCAATTTCATGGCCAAAGTTCAAATCATGAGCAAGTTAAGAAATTTTCAGTTGAAGATAATTTGAATGCTTTCATTCAAATAATCACTCAAAAGCAAGAGGTGAACAACAAATGGTTTGACTCTTTGGAAGCCTCACTTAAGAAGGTAGAAACTCAAGTGGGCCAATTGGCTAATCAACTGTAAGCCCATTAAAAAAAAATTTCTGAGTCAACCAGAGAATCACGATCTTAAGAAGTGATAAGATAATTGATAATAAAATTAGTTATAATAAAGTTGATGATTCTTTGGATGTAGGTATAATTCAAGAAAATGACAAGGAAATGCAAGAAAGCAAAGCTCAACCGAGTGAGCCGAATGAGGATAGTGAGGAGGCATCCGTTGCACCAAAGCTACATAAATATCAAAATCCTTATAGACCACCAATCCCTTTTCTAAGCAGGTTAAAAAAAATGAGAAGTATGATAAATAATTTTCTGAAATTTACAATATGCTCTCAAAGGTAAGCATTAACCTACCCTTACATGAGGTGATTAAAAATATGCCATCTTATGCCAAATTATTTAAGGAGCTAAACACTAAAAAGAAAAGGTATGAGTTGGATGAGAAGGTGATACTCTCAGAAGTAACAAGTGTTGTTTTACAACACAAGTTACCTCCTAAGCTAAAAGATCCTGAGAGCTTCATAGTTAACATTTCTATGGGGAATGGGAAAGAAATCATTGGCATGTGTGATTTAGGAGCTAGCATAAACTTGATCCATACTCCATTTACTTGAAACTAGAGCTAGGGGAACTCAAACCAACAAAAATGGTGTAGCAACTTGCGGATAGAACTCTTAGATACCATAAGGGGATCATAGAAGATGTTCTAGTTAAGGTAGGTAGCTTGATTGTACTCGTCAATTTCATTATCTTAGATATGGGGAAAGAAATCCCTAGGGATTATGAACATACAATTTTGTTAGGGGGGACTTTTATGGCTATAACTAATACATTGATTGATGTTAAAATGGAAAATTAACCATGATTATTTTGGGATAAACTGTAGAATTTTTAATTTTTAACACTTCTCCTATTCCTACTACTGCTTTATATGAAGACTGTTCTTTTATTACTGATCTTGCTATTTAAGAAGTTTTCTTGTAGGAAAGTGAGAAGACAAGCTAGAGAGGGCCCTAACTTTGGGTGAAGAAGCTGAGATTTCTAATGAAGAGATTGAGGAATGCAAGTCCATGTTGGACAATGAGAGTGTTGAAGAAGAACTTGAAATTGAGAAAGAAGAAATTCAACCAAAAGGGGTTGAACTTAAGGAACTCCCGGTATATATTTCTTGGTGAGAATAACTCTCAACTAATGGTAATCTCTGCTGCTCTTAAGAGTGATGAAGAAGATAAGCTTGTAAAAATGTTAAAAAATTCAAGAAAGCTATAGGTTGGGGGTTGAGTGATATTAAGGGTATTAGTCCCTTTATATGCATGCACAAGATTATTTTAGAGGAAGGGGCTAAACCGGTGAGAGAGTCTCAAAGGAGGCTTAACCCTAACATGGGCGAAGTAGTAAAAAAGAAATTTTTTAAATTGCTTAATGAAGGGGTGATTTACCCCATTATTGATAGTGAGTGGGTTAGTCTCATTCATGTTGTGCCTAAAAAAGCAGGTTTGACTATGGTTTAGAATGAGAAAGGAGAGTTGGTATCTACATGAACACAAACCGAGTGGCAAATATGCATAGATTATAGGAAATTAAATAATGTCACCAAGAAAGATCACTTTCCTTTACCATTTATTAATCAAATGCTTGATAGATTATTTGGATATGCATTTTACTATTTTCTTAATGGTGTTTCAGGTTACTATCAAGTCCCTATAGCACTGGAAGATTAACCAAAGACAACTTTTACTTGTCCTTTTGGGATATTTGCCTTTCGGAGGATGCCATTTGTACTATGCAATGCACTAGGAACATTTCAAAGACTATGCTTTCCATTTTCTTCGATATGTTGGACAAGTACATTAAAGTATTCATGGACGATTTCTCTATCTTTGGTAATTCTTTTGATTATTGTTTGCATAAATTGACTCTAGTACTTGAAAGATATATTGAATGTAATCTTACTTTGAGTTGGGAAAAAAATCACTTTATGGTTCATCATGTCATTGTTTTGGGACATGTTGTTTCATATAAGGGGATTGAGGTAGGCAAAGCTAAGGTTGATTTAATCATGAATCTACCACCACCCACATCTGTTAAGGGGATTATAAGTTTTTAGGGACATGCTGGATTTTATAGGAGGTTCATAAAATATTTTTCCAAAATTTCACGCCCTTTGTGTCATTTGCTTGGAAAAGATGTCCCATTTGTTTTTTATGATAAGTGCTTAGAACCTTTTGAAATTTTAAAAGAAAAATTAACTTCTGCCCTTATAATTGTTGCCCCAAATTGGGATTTGCCATTTGAAATCATGTGTGATGTATCAAATTATGCCATTGGAGTTGTTTTGGGGGCAAAGAGTGAATAAATTGATGTATGTAATTTAGTATGCAAGTTTATCTTTAAATGATGCACAAGTGAATTACACAACCACTGAAAGAGAAATGTTAGCTGTGGTAGTTGCATTGGACAAATTTAGATCTTACTTAATAGGTTCTAAAGTCATAGTATTTTCTGACCATATGACTTTAAAATACTTATTGACCAAGCCACAAGCTAAACCTAGGCTCAATAGGTGGGTGTTGATGTTGTAAGAATTTGATGTTGAAATCAAAGATCGAAAAGGAAGTGAGAATGTAGTAGTCGACCACCTTTCTAGATTGAACTCTCATGATAATGATACGAAAATTGCTTGTGAAAATGCTTTTTGAAAAATTTTTGGATGAACACTTGATTGCTTTCACTTAAGAACCATGGTATGTAGATATTGCTAATTATCTTTCTTGTGGTGTTATGAGGAAAGATTTGAATTTTTAGGCAAAGAAGAGGTTCTTGCATTCTTGTAAGTACTATTTTTGGGGTGAGCCATATTTGTTTAGAATTTTCAAGGATGAAATCATTAGAAGATGTGTGTTTGAAGAAGAGCAAATACAAGTGTTGTAATTTTTCCATAACATGTATTGTGGAGGGCATTTTGGAGGAAAGAAGACCGTCGAGAAAGTTCTTCAAAGCAGTTTGTATTGGCCTACTCTTTTTAAAGATGCTTATCATTTTTGTATAAGATTTGATAAATGCCAAAGAGTAGGGAACATAAGTAAAAAAAATAAAATGCCTCTCAATATTTTTGTTGTTGTAGAAATTTTTGATGTGTGGAGAATAGACTTTATGGGGCCATTTCCCAAGTCCTTTCCTTTTGAATATATCTTTCTTATAGTGGATTATGTGTCCAAGTGGGTTGAAGCTATCCCCACTAGGACTAATGATGCTAAAGTTGTGTTGAAATTCTTGAAGAAAAATATTTTAAGTAATCATGAGGGATGGAGGAAGACATTTTTTGCAATAAATGGTTCAATAGGTTGATGACAAAGATGGGCATCCGACATAAAGTGGCAACCCCATATCACCCCTAAACATCTGGATAAGCCGAGATATCCAATAAGCAAATTAAGGAGATTTTAGAGAAGATGGTGAGCACGATGAGAAAGGACTGATCGATCCAACTTTTGGAAGCATTGTGGGCTTACTGGATGGCTTTCAAGATGCCTTCGAGAATGAATCCATATAGATTGGTCTTTGGCATGGCTTGCCACCTATTGGTGAAATTAGAGCACAATGATTATTGGGCAATCAAGGCCACAAATATGGACTTGGATGGAGTAATGAGCAAAGGATTTGTAAAATTTTGAGCTTGATGAGCTTAGGAGTGATGCTTATGAAGTGCAAGGATCTACAGGGAAAAAAATGAAAGCTATTCATGATAAGATGATCCTTAGAAGAAACCTTAAACTGGGAATGAAAGTCCTCTTATTCAACTCAAGAATGCGTTTGTTTCCTGAAAAATTGAAGTCCCATTGGAGTGGACCATTTCAAATAGTTCAAACATTTTCCTATGGAGTTGTTGAATTATTAAATTTAAAAACCAATGAGACATTTATGGTGAATGGACAAAGGGTGAAGCCCTATTTTGAAGAACTCAAAGTTGCAAAAACCATGGAAAGTATGGTGTTCATCAACAAGTGATGCAATGATGTCTAGCTACATGACATTAAAGAAGAATTTGATGGGAGGCAATCCATTGTTTTGCATTTGCATTTTTAATTTGTTCTGATGAGTTATTGAATTTTTAAAATTTCATGATCATTTGTTAAGATTGAATAAATTTTGTTGGATAGATATTATACTTTCTCTTGTTTTGTTGTAATTGAAGTTTCAGGGAAAAAGAGAAGAAAATACAATGGATGACACACTTGAGGAACATGACCAAGACAGACTAAACCTTTAAAAAAATCCAAAAGTTAACACAACCAACCATCTTGGCCGTGTTTATCACTGTGTCAAGCCTCACTTTAAAGTATATTTTTCACAGACCTGTCCCCAAACCATGTTAGCCCTTACAAATTCCTAAAATTTCTACAGACTCAGACATGGCCAATCACTTAGTCATGTCACCTAGCCATGTTAGAACCCCAGTTTTTCATTTCCAATCACAGTAGCAGCCATGCCCACTGATCTTGGCCATGTCATCGAACAAGGCCAACTCTAATTCGATCTTGGCCATGTCACCTACGCCGGCTCGTAAATCACTTCAAATTTTTAGGCAATATGACCAAGAAAATCACATCTTGGCCATGCCATTCAATCCATATATTTAAAATGCTCGATTTCTTTTTCATTTTCCCCATTTTTAAACCTTAGCCGAACCCCCTTTCTTTATCTCTCTCTCTCTCTCTCTCTCTCTCTCTATTCATCACCATAGATAGGGCCAAGAGACCTTCTAAAAATCCATTGTTTTCTTCACCAAATCAAAAGAAAAACTCTTCTACCCCATTAAGATAAACATAATCATGCAAAGAACAAAGATTTTCTCTTGCCACCAAAGAAGAGCTCCTCCACCATCAAGCTCTTCATCTTCCTCAAAGAGAATGGCAATTTGAGTAAGAGGTTTCTTCTCTTCAAGGTATGTAACTGTAGATTCCTTAAATGTTTTGCAAATTAAGGATAGTTTTGAGGTTTATGTGAGAAATTTGCATTGGGAAAAGTTTGTTAGTCTTAGACCCTTGCAACTTCAAGAGCTTACTCTTGAGTTTGTTTCCTCCTTGAAGATATAAAGAGATGAATCTAAGCTTGCCTCTAGGTTGAGTTTTAAATTGAATGGGAAACAACATTCTATTTCAATTGAACAATTGAATGATATCTTTGGGTTTTCTTTTGATGGGCATAAATCTATACCTAAAGATTTCAATCAACAACTCGCATGGGGAGAGATAGGCATAGGAAATTATGAAGCAAAATCTTCCAAATCAACTTAGTTTAGAAACCCCACATTGAGATATTTACACCGGTTTATGGTGTGTTCTTTTTCTGCAAGAAAAGAGAGTCCTGGGGTGGTTGAAGTCTGTAATATCCCAAACTATACCTAAAATTTTTGGAATGATTATTGTTGAAATTGGATTAAATGATATAAAGTATATTTATGATTAAGTGGTATGAGAGGAAAAGAGAAGTGTGTATATGTTGTATATATAGAGATATATACAACATATACAAGTTAATTATTTAGTTGGTCAAATGAGATTTATTGGTTATATTATAAATGGAAATTAAAGTAAGTGGATGATGATATTTACGTTTATTTTATTATTATAATTACTTGGTGGATATTAAAAGAGAAAATTGGGTGGTTAAGAGAGGTTGTGAATGGTTGACTTTCATTTTTCATCTTCTTCTTCTTCTTCTTTCTTGTGCTTGGCCGGCCATCTCCATAGCAAAAAGGAAAGAGAGATTTTGTTCTTCCTAACTCAAGAATTGAAGGTTGTTTCAAGTGATCAAGTTGGAAATCTAAGGGTTTTCATCACTTTTGGTAAGTTTCCCACTTGATTCTTTGGTTTTCTTTTGAGTTTGTGTATTGAGCTTGGTGTATGGTTGTTATTGAGATATGTATGTATAATTGCGGTGTATTTGAGGTTGTTTAGTCTAATTGGCTTTGATTTTGGGATTGGTTTGAAGGAAAGGCTAAGTTTGGTGATGGAAAGCAAGTATTATGTTGTGAATACTCGAATTTTGAGGCTTGAAAAGCTGATTTCTCCAGACCGCAAAATGTCGACTCAGGCTGAGTGACTTTGGAAAAGTTCACCAAAAATATATCGATATGGTAATTGAAATGTCCGGGACGACACATGGATCGTAGAAATGGTATCGGAATATTTTTTGGAGGTCTGTAGCTCCCGAAAAATCAGTTTGAGCGGAAATCGTGCGAGCTTATGTGTTTTTTTGGAGGCCGAACCGCCGCGTGTAGCGGTCCAACCGCCGTGCACAGTGGTTCAATCGCCGCACCAGTGGTTCAACCGCCGTGGTGAACCTCTAATTCCACCCGAAAAGGATTCGAATGAACATTCACTTGTTGTTGGGAGTCGCCACTCAGTTTTTTTTTGTTCAAAGGGTAAAACTAAGAAAACCCTTGTTTGACTCCAATAATGCATCCAATGTAAAAGTTTCTAATCTACGAACCCAAGGAGGATTCGGGGACTATGTCATGCATTTGATTAACTTGCAGAAAAGAAACAAACCTAAAAACAAGGAAAAGGACAAACAAATTGTTAGTGGATTGTGGACTTGCTATTTGAGGTGAATCTCAAAATATGCCTACATAACCCCGTTTGAATGGGAGATCAAAGCCCATGTAGTTCGATAGTGCCTATTCAAAGGCGATAAGATTTATGATTCATGCATGTGTGTGTATGCTTTGTGCATTGTGAGATTTAATTAGCACTTAGTGCAAAAGTGTGAAATTTAGGTACTTTGTACCAAAAGATACAAATTTTAGGCCTTTGGCCAAAAGGGTTGATTAATTCATGGCTTAATGCCGAAAGATCGATTGATTAGTTAATTAGGCCTTAGACCTAAAAGGATTAGGTCTTTGACCAAAAGGAATTAAGAAGAAAGTGTAATGCTTATGACATGCTTGAATTGACAAAGGATGAATTAGGATATTACCTTGCTTAGGATTTTCCCACTTCGAAGCTCCAGATCTTGCTTTCTTGGACCTTGGATTATGATTCTTGATTCCTGCTTTCTTGATATGATTTGAGTTGATTCCTGCAGCACAAGGTTAGATTTATGCAAATAAGAGTAGAAGAGAAGCGCCTAAGCATATAGAAAGATAGGGAGTTCGTCAACACAAAGCCGGGGATCCCGTTTCTGACCATTCTGGGGGCTATTTATAGCGAAAATGGACCAAATTCGGACCTGGATGGTGGTTGAACCGCTGGTCCCGGCGGTTGAACCGCTGTGGACGGCGATTAATGTGCCAGAAGAAAAATCCGGCAGTGGGACCGCCGTGCACAACGGTTGGACCGCAGCAGTTGAACCATTGTGCACGGAGGTTGAACCGCTGTGCACGGCGGTTGAACCGCTGCACGCGGCGGTTCAACCTCCAAAAAAACACATCAGCTCGCACGATTTTCGCTCAAACTAATTTTTTGGGAGCTACGGACCTCCAAAAAATATTCTGAGACCATTTCTACGATCCACGTGTCGTCCCGGACATTTCAAGTACCATATCGATATATTTTCGGCGAACTTTTCTAAAGTCACCCAGCCTGAGTCGACATTTTGCGATCTGGAGAAATCAGCTTTTCAAGCCTCAAAATTCGAGTATTCACAATTGCCCCCCACTGGGGTCCATAAAAATGATTTATGGGGCTTAGTGGTCGTCAGAAACGAGAATTTTGAGCAAGGTGTAAAAGACCCGCGTTTTCGCCTTTTCCTTATAAATAGGCTCATTTACATTCCATTTCCATTTCATTCCTTCTCTTTCTTTCCTTTCCTCCAAACTTTCTCTCGACGGTGGATTTCTTCGGCCTAGAGGACTTCGACATCCCACTCCCTCCCTGTAATCTTTTACTCGAGGAGGAGAAGCACAGCTCCCGGATCGGCTCCTATGAGGTAAGTACCTTCCCCTTTACTCATCTAGTATGCATGCTTAGGAATTTTATTTATTTCCAGTAAATAACTTAGAAATAAATTCTAGGAATCTTTCCCCTACATGTACTTGCATTAGCTCTAGTAATGAACCAGAAGTAATACTAGGCTTCACTAAGCTCTGCTATCAGTAATTATTTCTAGTAAAGAACTTAGAAATAATCCTCTAGGAAATCAAACCTCACTGGGGAAAGAACTTAAATTTTCTGCAGTTGCCCCCAAATTATTCCCAATAATGAATTAGAAAATCTCTCTCTTTTTTTAGGACACTACGATTAGGATATCTATCGCTGAGAGTCCCATGAGCACTATTCCGGCTCACATCTTTGATGCCGGACATCTGGTGGGGGATCTTATCAGACCTGCTTTCCTCCACCGTTTGAGGACCATAGATGTGGGTAGAGATATCCACAGAGAGCTGATCTGCGCACTGGCCGAGCGATGGTGGCCCACTACTGATACCTTCCATTTTGCTTGGGGGGAAATGACAATGACGCCTACTGACTTTTTCGTCATTTCCGGGATTCCATTCGGCGTTGAGATGGTGGAGTTCTATACTGACTGGCGGCATGACATTCTTAAAGCCGACATGGTTACTTTGATTGGGGTCGACTATCCTCGACATCACACACCTCGTTGCATTCAGCGGAAGTGGCTTATAGAGCAGGTGCCAGGCATCTATGCTCGCTACGAGGTAGGCAATCTTACTGCTGACCAGGTAGCCAGGTTCACCCTGATTCTCTTGTTTGCTAGCTCCTTCTTAGCAAATAGGACACAGTGAGTCTCAATGTGCTGAAGAGCCTACTCGACCTGACACGACTTCAAACATACGATTGGGCTAGCATGATGCTGTGTAGATTGTATGACGACATGTCAGATCTCTGCTATACCCACATTGCTCCATGCGACCTGTACTACTTCTGGGAGGTAATGTAAAGAACATTTCCCTCATCTTATATATGTTGACATACACTAATTCTGATATCTTCTTCATTTTTCAGACTTGGGCTTACGAGTACTTTCCTGATGTCACCCCTTTCCTTCGTGAGCTACCTGCCCCTGCAGATCCTCTTTCTCCCATTGCTTGGAAATGGTATAGAGAGAAGATAGAAGCACCAAAGAGGAAGCTTCCTATCAGAGAGCTGAGATCATTCTTCGACAGCTGCTCCATGGACTCGGTAAATACTTTATCCTCATCCTTATTTATTGTATTAGAGAAAATGATTCACTAACATAATAAATTTTTATAGGTTGTCTTTACAGCGATGTCTAGTCGACTGTCAGAGTGGATTGTTCAAGATCACAGCTTTCAGCGATCACAGTTCCTGACTCACCATCAATTCATACTTCCCCATCCAGAGTATCGACGGTATTATCTCGCTGAGAGAGTGACCTTCCAGATCGCCGGTTTCCGTGCAACTCCACTGGATCCCCCTGATGATATGCTATCTCTGACGCTTCTGCCAATCACTACATCCCAATATGAGGGTGATCCCTTCGAGTCGGCCTATGTCCTGGATGATGATTATGATTTCTACTACCTTCAACGACTGATGCCATGCATTAGGACACGGTTCGACCCTGCACCATCTCATTGGTCCTCCCATTCTTCAGTTCCCACTACTAGCACTTCAGGAGACCATCCCTCTACCAGCCGGCCAGCTGACAGAACTTCTTCCTCTAGGGCAGAGGCTTCTGCTTTCAGAGCTGGCCCATCGTATGCTGGAGCAAGTGGCAGTTCATCACATTTGAGGCCTCCTCCATCTACTCTTACGGCTATCGGTCAACTAGACCCTGCTTTGGCCGACCTGAGGCTGCCTTATGATGTTCGCTATCGTACACCCGACGGTTGGATGACCCGACCGATCAGTGTGGAGGGTGTACCATATCGGAGCCTTGCTTACATCACCCAAGTATTCTTTTAGAATTTTTCATGAAAAGGATTCATAAAGTTCTCTTGAAATTGACTGTGATTCTATGCTTTTTTTTGTAGGTACCTGCGGGCCTAGTTGCTAACATGGCGGCACTGATTACTGCTTTGTCAGATGAGCTGTCTGGTGCTTTGACTGATAGTGCTTATGAGGGGCAGAACAGGCTGCAAAGACGGAGAGCCCGACACTGATTTTTCATATTTGTCTTGTTTTCCTCCTGTATCTGGATTATATTCCTTCTGTACTTTGTACTTTCCATGTTTTCCACCTGTCATTTGAACTTAGATACGAACCTGCACTTATTTGTTAGTTTTGACAACAAACATGTATGTATGATGCTTGTTTTATAGAAATTTATTTTCAGAAAATCCCTGAGACAACCTAAAAAATAGTACCTAACAGGGCCTAAACAGGGCCAAAACACGAGAATTTCTAAAAAAAAAAAGGGTCGGTGGCGGTTGGACCACTGGAGGCGGCGGTTGGACCGCCGAGATAGCTGTTGAACCACCAACGCAGCTGTTGAACCGCCATCTGGATCCGTGCAGTATATATAAAAATAGAACTATAATGTATTTTTACGACTTTCAAGCTAGAAAATAGATTTTTCACTGCAGGATTTTTATTTTTCCCTCAACAATGAACCCTCTCTTTAACCATGTGATGCATGAATGGACCAAGAGCCTCCATAAGGTTGAAAGGATCAATATGGGAAGATTTGGATTGAAAGCTGTTGCTACTCTTAGAGGTGTAGCTGTAGATTGGGATTTCTTGCATGCTTGTATCAGATTTCGGGATCCCCAAGCTCACGTCTTCAGATTTGGTGCCCGGATGGACGAGATGTGTCCTCTTTTTGAGGAATTCTGCTCAATTATTGGATGTGACCCAAATGCCCCTCTTGTAAGGCATGAGGTTTGAGTTGGCTATGTGGGGTCTTTTCAGAGGCTTTTCAACTTTACAAGGCCTCAAGCTCAAACTATGATTGTGGATGGGAATAAGGCGATGCTGCTTCCTTTGATTGATGAATTCCTGGCTTTGGAGATTTAAAGCTTTGCCCCATGATTAGGCAGATGGAAGAACTTAACTGCATTGGTGGTATGATTTTGGCTGAGACTATTTAGAGTCTTGACAGAACTGCACTTGGATTTGAAAATTGGACCGTTACTCCGATTATTCTTCAGGTAATTTTGTTATACCTTTTGTTTCTTCTCATTTTTTTCTTTTGTAAATAGAAAGGATCTATACTTTTTTTTTATTTTTTTTAGGTTTGGCTGAGAGACCATCTCCGAGTGGTTGCCGCTCCCCATGCCTTGACTTATAACCTTTCTCAGTATCATACTAGAAGAATCCAGGTTTCTTTTCCTTCTATGACCAGGTGGATTATCTGGTTGTATGAGCTTGGACCAGAAGAATTGCTGTGGTACATCTCTTGGTATAGAATTTCTCATTTCATGGAGGCAAATGCAATGCATAACCATGTCTACCTTCTTGGTTTCACTCATAGTACATGGTATAGTGCTTCTCGCGTCCTTAGACAGATGGGGATTGATCAGAGGGTTCCTCTTCCTGTTGGGCTTACTATTGCTGCCCCTATTACGCCCGGAGTTACTCGAGTTGTTCTTCAAATGTGGGTTAGGAACCATCAGATGATCAGGCCTTTTCCAGAGCCTTCCCTTGTCCAGCCTACACCAGAGTATAGGACTTGGTTTATAGCCGAAGTTTAGCCAATTGAAAAGCCAAGGAGGCATGCATTGCTGCAGGAGCTGGAGGGAGAGGAGGTGGTTCCTCTTAACGAGGAGAAGATAGATGCTGCAGAGAGTTTCGGAGCTATGGAAGATATCGAAGACTTTGCCCCACGTAGGAGGAGTAGGATTTAGGCCCTAGGGTTGACTCTATTGTCTACTTTTTTTTTTAGATTGCTTTTACCTTTTTGGTTCATTTGACGTTTTGGACTTATTGTTTGACTCTTTTGATTGCTTTGATATTTCATGGAATGAATGACTCTTTTTGGAATGAATGACTCTTTTATTTGTTTTCCAAGCATTATCTACTTTATTTACTTGCTCTAATTTTTGCTTAAGCCGTCCTTTCAAATTTTCAACTTAGCGAGCTCTTACCCATTCTTGCCTAAGCCGCCCTTTTCGGGTTTTCGACTTAGCGGGCTCCACTATTGCCTAAGCTGCCCTTTGTGGGTTTTCGACTTAGCGGGATTTTTCTTTCTTTTCTTTTCTCTTTCCTTTTTTTATGTTGGCAAAAGAAAAAAAGTGAATCAATGATTTTTATTAAAATTTAGACCGTGCTCAAGGAGAGCTGCCTACATATCTCGAATTAGCTTGCGAGAATCAGGTCTAATGTAGTTCCTTTTTGAGTGCTTCTTTATACATAATATCTCTTTAACTGATCCATGTTACATGGATTTGTGAATTCTAACCCATCCAAATCAGTTAAGATGACGGCTCCGCCGGAAAGTATTTTCTTCAAAATGTAGGGTCCCGCCCAATGAGGACGAAACTTCCCACGAGGGTCTGAAACAGGTGCTCTGATTTCTTTTAGGACCAAATAGCCTTCTTCCAACTTCCGGTTTTTGACCTTTTGTTGAAATGCCTACCCATTCGCCTTTGGTACCCTTGAGTCTGATGTAGAGCTTGAAGTCTTTTTTCATCCAAACCCAACAACTGGTGATGATAATTCCTGATCCATTCAGCTTCATCTATCTGACTTTCTTGAATTATCCTCGCTGATTGAACTTCCAGCTCAATGGGGGAGTACTGCTTCCATTCCGTACACTAGTGAATACGGGGTTGCTCCAGTAGGAGTTCTAATTGATGCTCTATATCCCCACAAGGCCAGTGGTAACTTCTCATGCCAACCCTTATGTTCCTTGATCATTTTTTGTATGATCACCTTTATAGACTTATTTGCTACTTCTACAGCTCCATTTGTTTGAGGTCTATAAGGAGAGGACTTATGATGCTGGACCTTCTTATCCTTCAAGAGTTTAGCAAATTCTGCTTGGAAATGAGTTCCATTATCAGTGATAATCTCAAATGGCATTCCGTACCGACAAAGGATGTTGGTTCGGACAAACTGTGCTGCCTTTTTGGCGTCTACTTCTGCATAGGAAGCTGCTTCAACCCACTTTGTGAAGTAATCCACTGCGACCAAGATAAACTGATGTCCATTCGAGGCTTTTGGATATATTTTGCCAATTATATCTATTCCCCAAGTAGCGAAAGGCCATGGAGAAGTGATTGGATTCAGGGCAACGGGAGGTTGTTTCTGCAGCTTAGCAAATACCTGACACTGATGGCATTCTTGCACAAATGCCACACAGTCGGTATTCATGGTGGACCAATAATAACCTATATTGGCTATTTTTCGCGCCAAGGCGATCCCATATATATGCGGTCCTGATTCGCCACCATGTACCATTTCCATTATCCGCTTAGCCTCTGCTTCATTTACACACCTTAGGTGCATCCCATTCCAACTTCTTTTGTAGAGGATATCTCCATTAAGAATGTAACCCGTGGCTAGCTGCCTTATTGCCCTCTAATCAACCTTTGATGATCCCTCCGAATAACTTCCACCCTTGAGATAACTCTTGATATCCCAAAACCATGGCTTACCACCAGCCAAGTGCATTATATGGGCGGGTTGTTTCTGAAGCTGAACTTTCAATGGACGAATGGCTTTCCCCCCCTTGATATTGACCATGGAAGCTAAAGTAGCCAGGGCATAAGCAAACTGATTCTTTGCACTTGGGAGATATTCAAAGGACAGATCATCGAATTATTGTGCCACATGATCAAGGCGTTGTGTAACACCCCGATACCCTATATAAGTACTATACATATACCTAGTATACATACAGTAAGTATATAAAGTATAAGGATGTCACTTCTCATTACCCTTTTAAAAACCTGTAACAGAGTTTAAACCACAATACGTCAGTTAAATAACATTTACAAAATCTTTCTCTATTTCAAAACTTCATTTATACATATAAATATCCTCTTGTCAGAAATACATCATAATTAAAGTTAAACATGTATGCATTACCCTCTAGTTGGTCTCGACACACCATTATTCTTCTCGTGGCATAACGAAAGACTTCCTATCCTCCACCAAGCTACCTGCGCGATTACATATCCGCGCTAAGCCCAAGAGCTTAGTAGTACAAATATAACATATAAACATACATTATAACAACACTAACATATCATGATATATCAATTCCAAGTGTCATTAGTTTCTTATCATGTTTTCCTTTTTAAATTGCATCTTTCATAAATCTTAACTAATTTCTTGTCTTATATACATATCATTTTTACCAACCACAATTCACCACTGATAATCACCATCAACATAGTAATACCCACAGTACATCTAATATCATTATCACCAATCATCAATCCAACATGAATACTCACCATCAATATTTCAATATACATATTACATATTATTTCATGTCATTATTTTATTCACAATTCATCAATCATGAACCCCATTTCCAATCAATACAATCATAGATCTCATTACTTATTTATTACAACATTTATATATCACTTTGACAACAACGACAGACTCGGGCCCAAACTACACTAATATGCTATTCGATTTTCAGAGTAAATGCTTTGGTTTTATCATCACATTTATCAATATCATAGACCCAACTAGGCTTCAAGGATTAGGTTCAACCAAGCTTCAAGGGGAGCAAAGCATGCTAAGCTTCAACCCAACTTGGCTTCAAGAACCAACCCAACCTAGCTTCAAGGGTGGTAACATCTCAATTAGGCTTCAAGGATTCAATCCAACCTAACTTCAAGAGATTGTTACACTTATTAGGCATGCCACCAACAACAAACTCTGAAAATGGAATAACACATTAGCTATACCATTCATTTATCAATTTTATTCTCAATTGAATTATCATAGCCAATAACAATGGCTTCACATTTCCTTTGAATCATCATAGCCAATAACAATGGCTTCACATCATATCTGAGTCATCATAGTCAATAACAATGACTTCACATTATATTTGAATCATCATAGTCAATAGCAATGACTTCACATTATATGATATCTCAAATCATATCATAATATTTCATTATTCAATTATACATAAGCAATTACTTCATCATATCCTTCACAATATATATAGCATCATTGCAATCCACAAGATTCACAATGCATAAAACATAACCTTGTTCATGTGATATCATATGCATTATCAATTCCATTATCACTTCTCATTATCATATTGGCAATCATGCCTTGTTTCATTCAATTAAATCATCATTATAATATGCAACATCAATTACATTAACTAAACAACATACCGTTATTAAAGCATTTATTATAATAATTTACATTGCACATACCTCTTTGGATGATCTTCACCTCTTCCACACTATACAAGTCATAATATTAGTCACATTGTTCATATAACATACTACCATTCACATGACTTACAATGCATAAGATAATATTGTTCACACATAATCATATGCATCATCAAATGTGTGTACATTCTCCACAAAACAAGAAGAGCAAAAGACCATCACAGTAGGTTTCGCGGTCAGAAACCCGACCTAAGTCGCGACCGCACTTCACAATCAAAAGATGAAACCTTATCACAGTAGGTTTCGCGGTCAGAAGCCCGACCTAAGTTGCGACCGCGCAAGAATAATAGCGACTGCCCCAAATCACGTGTCTCTTATGCATAAACCCTAAAATAGCCAAAACTCTTTCAATTGCATTCAAACACATTATACACAACATAATCTCATCAAAATGGACATAATCAATGTTATTAACACTTATTCATCACAATATTCATATTAACACTATATCAATTACACATTCAATTACTTACCACATCAAATCCTAAACCAACATCAATCTTCTTCTTTCAAAAACAACCTCCACTTAATTTGCCATTTTCAAACAAAACCACCACCAATTTAACCCTTTTTATTCACAATCACTTTCTCTACTTATAAACACATCTCAAACATTCTAAATCATGATATTAACCAATCTCAACTTATCTCAAACACCACTTCAAAAATTAACAAGGGGAAACAAGAGAGTACTTACCTAATTTGATGAAATTCCACAAATCTTCAACCAAAACCTTTGATTCTTCCTTCAATTTGCTTCAAGCATCAAGAACACCTCTCTTGTCTCTTTGTTTCTCTTTTTCTATATAGAAGCCGGCCACACATGAGGAGAAGAGGAAAAGATGAAGAAGCAAAGTCAAATTTCCCTTTTAATCTCCACCACAAGTTTTCCAAAAGAAAATTACCAAAACACCCTTTAACCATTTAACTAAACTTTTGTCTCTTATATGCCCATTCATGTAATTTCACACTCAACAAGATAAATATCTCTTCCCCCTTGACTCTCCATTTGACCAACTTATATGTTATATATATGACCATATAATCAACATATACATCTCTCTCTAAACCCTATTTTCTTTCCCCAAACACATATACACAAGCATTCACTTTCCAATTTCTTTTCTCTTGCCAATTAACACATACATTCTAACCAATTAAACAACAACAACAACAACAACAACAACATTCAAAACTTCTAGGGCACACATTGGGATATTACAATTCTCTCCCCCTTAAATAATTTTGTCCTCGAAATTATCAGTACCGTAACAATTCATTCTTAACAAAATACTATCTTAGCCTCCATATGAAGTTAATTAAATTCATAAGTTGTTATATCATCAAATCATATAATTTATACTCTCTCCTTTAGAGTTAACCAACTACTTTAAATTCCACAACTCATCATTCTATATGCTTATATATCTTATTACTTCCTTGATCAAACATTCAAAAGAATTCATTACATTTCTTATCAATATCTTTAAATAAGAATTTATACGTCGTCCAATCTTTATATTTAATATATATATATTGTTCCTTCATCTCTTTGATATTACTCTCTTAGCTTAGCTTTAGAAATCATTGGTTTATATCTGAGCATTAATTATCCCATCATTACAATCACTGTCTCAATAGTCATTTATCGACCTCAATGGATAACAAGATTCTTATTTCTCACAAATTGAGTCACTTCTTTAGCATATATATATATTTTTTTAACTTGCATTTTAATACATTATCTTTCCACTTATTTTATAAATAACCAATCTTCTCCCTTTTCATCATGATTATAATTACTATAACCCCATTCATTCATGTCCAATCACACTTTAAAATTTACATCATATACATTATCATGTAAATAATTACACTTTTGATACAATTATACACATTAAATCTCAATAACGATTCATAATCTTAGCCAAAACCAGATCAATTGATCTATCTATCACAATATACTCACATTCCAATCTTGTTCAATTCCAACCATCCATTAATTTATCCAAATTCATCATGAAAGTTCACAATATTTATATATGTATATATATATATAACCTAATTCCATTAGGGCAAACTTATATACAATTCCTGATCTCTTCCGATCCATATTCAATCAAATTATCACGATAACCAATCATTTCAAATTATCTTAATATAATTCTCATCAATTCTCATAATAATTTTATACCATACTCACTACCAATAGTTCTTTCACTTAGATCTCAAGTCCACTCATTTATTCAGTACATACCATATACATATTCAGTATAACTTTCAGTCATATTACCCATAATTTAACACACTACCATAATTTCCTTTTTCCCTTATTACCTTCATAAGTATAACCAAATTCTTAACATAAAATGAGAAGGTACAACTTTATCCATCATAACTTTTAACTATACTTTTCCAACATAATTTTCAATCTCACCAAACTTGTATTACAATCATTTTATCCAAGACCCAAATCCATGGATAACGAATTAACCGATCAAATATACTGAACAAAACACATGGCTTAAAGAGACTAATATTCAAGCCTGAAACTTTCAAATCAATACTGTTCTTATATAATTTTATTCTTAGTCTTTACCAACACAAAGCTAAGGTGTTTCTCAAGAATAACATATTCCTTATTCACATTTTTACTATATCAGAAGTTAACACATTCCAACTCTGTTTCAAACCAATTTACACTCGATTATGTGATCCTTATCAACTTAATTCAGGTTTCAACAATATTACTATATATATATTCAATCATATTCAGTTCCCATACAATTTCTATTTGTCACTTCATTTCTAGTCCATTTACAATCTCTTATAATATATTTACATAGAACTTTTCATAAATGAATACTTTGAAACTCTAAATATCACATAATCATCAAGTTCAATGCTCACTATGACAATTTCCACTGTTCACTATTATTCAAGTCCATTCCAGGCTCACTTCCATCACATAATCCATTTAGCTTTATACAATTCAAGACCTAATCTCTCTTAGGTCTACTAATATATACAAAATCATTTTCATATCACTAATTCCATAATAATACCACATACATTTTCATAGGTCACCCTCATAATGTGATTCACCCATTTATTTATATATATAATTTCATTCACAGTGAAAACTCAATTCACAAATCATATGCATGTATACACTTAATTAGATGCTCTTATTTATCATACATTCAATACAAATTTTCCTTTATAACTGTAACAACCGTCCCAGTCTACCTGCTGAGCCATTCCTATCCGGAGAAACCCTCAGGGCCTCTGGACTGGGCTGCTACAGTACTAAACTGCCCTCACGGCCTTCCAACAGAATTCGCTTATCTGACTTACACCCAAAACACATGAGTGCAAGTCGCCTCCCTGGATCGAACACCTGACCTCCCCCCTTAAGAGAGTCAGCGAGAATCATCCAGTACCATTTCTTCCAATATGATGCAAAGTATTTATTCACATAACACATATATATATCTATATATATTGACTATAATAGCACTTTACATCCATCTTAACCACATTCCCAATATAACATCTCTTTCACTTTCATCTTTAAAAGTATTTAATATATTTCCACATCCATTTTTACCCTTTCCAATATAGTGACTTAAAATAGCTCATCTTCATTTGCTTATCCACTTCCCTTTTTACTTCAAAACAAATTCTCATACTATCAATTACATTACTCAATTCCTAATACTTTCATGTGCAATATTAGTCATTTCATCTAGCTCATGTATTGCATACACATTAAACCATCAATATCCAAATAATCTTTATTAAATGCTACTAAAACTTCAACTTCTCAACTTACTACTTCACTTATACTTCAATTTGCCAAACTCATCTTTTCTTAAGATCAACCCTAAAACATCTTATATACATATATATCACAAAGCAATATCCAAACATATAATTTTAACAATTATCAAGCTCACTTCAACAATTCAAATATCACATATTATCACCATTACATTGAGATTTTACAATATCCATTTGTTTACCATTCGATATATATATATATATGTATATCACTCACATATATATACATATGTACATTATATCCAATTATATACACATTGAGCCCAATAACCTCTATACACTTTCTAAGTCTAGTTTTCACAACTCTCAGTTTCTTAAACCAACGTTGCTCAATCCAATTCTCATTATCAATCTTATCACATGACCTAGCTTTGTACAAGTTTATCAATGCAATCTTAGTCATTCTCAACATTAATAGACAAGTAATTATATAGGTTACAAACATGTAATACTATGCGTACATTACATTTTCAAGTGATCAACTCAATCTTTAATCACTAACATATTACATCACATTATCACATATCACATTAAATTCACAATGTTTGCATTAAAACAACAATGCAAACAACACTATTATATTTCCTTACATTAACCAATATTTTTATTTTATTTTAGTTTTCATATCATTTCTTTCTCTAGTTTTTACTTTCAAGTAAAAACCTCATTCAGACATTATCAACCCTCTCATATAATTCAAATTTATCTCACATCATATAATGCCACATCCGAGACCAACCTAGGTGTTAATGCATATGCATGTATTACAAATTTCATTTCAAAACTCTTCTTTTTAATTCCCTTTTTAGTTTTTCAAAACCTTCTCTTTTTAATTTCACCTAGGCCGAGAATCTCGAACCTAAGCTCTGATACCAAAATAATTGTAACACCCCGAAACCCTATATAAGTACTATACATATACCTAGTATACATACAGTAAGTATATAAAGTATAAGGATGTCACTTCTCATTACCCTTTTAAAAACCTGTAACAGAGTTTAAACCACAATACGTCAGTTAAATAACATTTACAAAATCTTTCTCTACTTCAAAACTTCATTTATACATATAAATATCCTCTTGTTAGAAATACATCATAATTAAAGTTAAACATGTATGCATTACCCTCTAGTTGGTCTCGACACACCATTATTCTTCTCGTGGCATAACGAAAGACTTCCTATCCTCCACCAAGCTACCTGCGCGATTACATATCCGCGCTAAGCCCAAGAGCTTAGTAGTACAAATATAACATATAAACATACATTATAACAACACTAACATATCATGATATATCAATTCCAAGTGTCATTAGTTTCTTATCATGTTTTCCTTTTTAAATTGCATCTTTCATAAATCTTAACTAATTTCTTGTCTTATATACATATCATTTTTACCAACCACAATTCACCACTGATAATCACCATCAACATAGTAATACCCACAGTACATCTAATATCATTATCACCAATCATCAATCCAACATGAATACTCACCATCAATATTTCAATATACATATTACATATTATTTCATGTCATTATTTTATTCACAATTCATCAATCATGAACCCCATTTCCAATCAATACAATCATAGATCTCATTACTTATTTATTACAACATTTATATATCACTTTGACAACAACGACAGACTCGGGCCCAAACTACACTAATATGCTATTCGATTTTCAGAGTAAATGCTTTGGTTTTATCATCACATTTATCAATATCATAGACCCAACTAGGCTTCAAGGATTAGGTTCAACCAAGCTTCAAGGGGAGCAAAGCATGCTAAGCTTCAACCCAACTTGGCTTCAAGAACCAACCCAACCTAGCTTCAAGGGTGGTAACATCTCAATTAGGCTTCAAGGATTCAATCCAACCTAACTTCAAGAGATTGTTACACTTATTAGGCATGCCACCAACAACAAACTCTGAAAATGGAATAACACATTAGCTATACCATTCATTTATCAATTTTATTCTCAATTGAATTATCATAGCCAATAACAATGGCTTCACATTTCCTTTGAATCATCATAGCCAATAACAATGGCTTCACATCATATCTGAGTCATCATAGTCAATAACAATGACTTCACATTATATTTGAATCATCATAGTCAATAGCAATGACTTCACATTATATGATATCTCAAATCATATCATAATATTTCATTATTCAATTATACATAAGCAATTACTTCATCATATCCTTCACAATATATATAGCATCATTGCAATCCACAAGATTCACAATGCATAAAACATAACCTTGTTCATGTGATATCATATGCATTATCAATTCCATTATCACTTCTCATTATCATATTGGCAATCATGCCTTGTTTCATTCAATTAAATCATCATTATAATATGCAACATCAATTACATTAACTAAACAACATACCGTTATTAAAGCATTTATTATAATAATTTACATTGCACATACCTCTTTGGATGATCTTCACCTCTTCCACACTATACAAGTCATAATATTAGTCACATTGTTCATATAACATACTACCATTCACATGACTTACAATGCATAAGATAATATTGTTCACACATAATCATATGCATCATCAAATGTGTGTACATTCTCCACAAAACAAGAAGAGCAAAAGACCATCACAGTAGGTTTCGCGGTCAGAAACCCGACCTAAGTCGCGACCGCACTTCACAATCAAAAGATGAAACCTTATCACAGTAGGTTTCGCGGTCAGAAGCCCGACCTAAGTTGCGACCGCGCAAGAATAATAGCGACTGCCCCAAATCACGTGTCTCTTATGCATAAACCCTAAAATAGCCAAAACTCTTTCAATTGCATTCAAACACATTATACACAACATAATCTCATCAAAATGGACATAATCAATGTTATTAACACTTATTCATCACAATATTCATATTAACACTATATCAATTACACATTCAATTACTTACCACATCAAATCCTAAACCAACATCAATCTTCTTCTTTCAAAAACAACCTCCACTTAATTTGCCATTTTCAAACAAAACCACCACCAATTTAACCCTTTTTATTCACAATCACTTTCTCTACTTATAAACACATCTCAAACATTCTAAATCATGATATTAACCAATCTCAACTTATCTCAAACACCACTTCAAAAATTAACAAGGGGAAACAAGAGAGTACTTACCTAATTTGATGAAATTCCACAAATCTTCAACCAAAACCTTTGATTCTTCCTTCAATTTGCTTCAAGCATCAAGAACACCTCTCTTGTCTCTTTGTTTCTCTTTTTCTATATAGAAGCCGGCCACACATGAGGAGAAGAGGAAAAGATGAAGAAGCAAAGTCAAATTTCCCTTTTAATCTCCACCACAAGTTTTCCAAAAGAAAATTACCAAAACACCCTTTAACCATTTAACTAAACTTTTGTCTCTTATATGCCCATTCATGTAATTTCACACTCAACAAGATAAATATCTCTTCCCCCTTGACTCTCCATTTGACCAACTTATATGTTATATATATGACCATATAATCAACATATACATCTCTCTCTAAACCCTATTTTCTTTCCCCAAACACATATACACAAGCATTCACTTTCCAATTTCTTTTCTCTTGCCAATTAACACATACATTCTAACCAATTAAACAACAACAACAACAACAACAACATTCAAAACTTCTAGGGCACACATTGGGATATTACACGTTGTAGGTAAGGAACCAAACGCTCTTCTCTTATTTTCCATTTCCTTAAAGCTTGTGATACTATTAAAATAGAATCACCATAGACCTTTAGGTTCTTAATTCCCAATTCCAGGGCGACTTCAAGCCCATTGATGCAAGCTTCATATTCTGCTTCATTGTTTGTGCAGCTAAAGTCAAGTTTAACCGCAAATGGAATGTATTCTCCACAAGGAGTTTTGAACACAACCCCAATTCCATTTCCATGATAATTGGATGCCCCATCAAAGTACATCTCCCAAACACTCCTTTCCACATTCAAGAAGTCTTCGTCAGGGAAATTCATTTCTCGCATCTCGTCTTTTACGGGTAATTCTGCTAACTGGTCAGCTATTGCCCCACCTTTCACAGCTTTCCTTTGAATGAATTTTAAGTCAAAGGCTGCCAATGTTGACACCCATTTTGCCATTTTGCTGTCCAAAACAGGCCTCTCCATAAGGAATTTCAAGGGACTCTGTTCTGCGATGACATAAGTAGTGTAAGAAGACAGGTAGTGCTGTAACTTTGTGCAAGCCCAATACAACGCTAAACACAACTTCTCAATCTTGTTATATTTTAACTCATAGTCCAGCATCCTTTTGCTGAGGTAGTAAATTGCATTTTCCACCTTTGTACCTTCGGCCTCTTGGGGCAGCATTGTACCCATGGCTTCATCTGTTATAGACAAATACAAGAGTAGAGGTTTTCCCATTCTGGGAGGTTGCAGAATTGTTGGACTTAACAAGTATTCTTTGATCTTGTCAAAGGCCTTCTGGCAGTCTTCATTCCATTCTTGTGAAGCACCTTTCCTTAGTAGCTAAAAGATGGGACTGCAAGTTTCTGCCAACTGCGATATGAATCGACTGATATACTGTAATCTACCTAGCAAACCTCGAATCTCCTTTTCTGTTCTTGGTGGAGGCATTTCCAGAATAGCCTTTGACTTTGCTGGATCAATTTCTATTCCTTTCTTGCTGACCAAATATCCCAAAAATAAGATTGATGTTGCACCAAAGAGGCACTTTGCAGGATTAAGCTTCAAATTATACTTGCGAAGTCTAAGGAAAAACTTCTCAAGTGCTTCAACGTGCTCTTCTGGAGATTTTGACTTGACAATCATATCGTCAACATACACTTCTACCTCTTTGTGAATCATGTCATGAAAGACTGTTGTCGCCATCCTTTGGTAGGTAGCCCCTGCATTTATCAATCCAAAAGGAATAACCCTATAGCAGAAAGTGCCCCATTCTATAATGAAAGTTGTCTTCTCTTTGTCTGGTGGGTGCACCATGATCTGATTGTACCCAACCGCGAGGTCAGTCATGGAAACCATCATATGCCCAGCCATCCTGTCTATTAGCAAATCGATGTGTGGTAGCGGGAAATCGTCCTTGGGACAAGCCTTATTCAAATCTCTATAGTCAACACACATCCTGACCTTTCCGTCTTTCTTCGGGACCGGCACAATGTTTGCCAACCAGGAAGGGTAGACAATTGGTTCTATGAACTTATTATCCAGTTGCTTGGCAATCTCTTCTTTAATTATCAAAGACCATTCTGGCTTCATTCTTCTCAACTTCTGCTTAACTGGCTTTTCATCTGGGTATAGCGGAATCTTACCGTGATATCACGTGTCTTCCACATGAAGCAGTCAGCATACTTTCTGATGCATTCAACAACCTGTTCTTTATTCACACAATTATATGCAATGTATGTATATTCATTTTCTTTGCCAATTATTATTTTTTCATTTATTTCATTTATTTCATTTTTGCTAGATAATACTTGGAAAGCAAAAGACATAGGGTAACCAAGAATTTGAACATTTTATTGATAATGGCGAAGTCATTCTCCAAGGTTACATTAAATTTGACATTAGGGTTCTCTAAATCTGAAGCTATAGAATACTCAAAACTAGACTCTGACTCGGTGTTTGACTCAGGATTTGACTCAGTACAAGACTCAGGTTCAGGGTGTGACACAGGACTAGGTTTGACTATAGCAGCTTGTCCCTCCTCGGCATACCAGTTCCTCAGCGGTCCATCTGTTGTCTTGATCAGCTTCTTGAAGTCTCTTTTGTCTTCGAAATTGATTATCATAGCAACCTCATCAAAGAGACTAGGCTGCATGAAATCCTCCACTTGTGAGTCAGTTATAGGTTCTGGCTCTTCTTTCTTTATGGTCAAAACATCAGCGAACATCTCAAAACCCGGTAGCTTCTTTCCAGTCTTGGGAGAATAGAATGGCTCCTGGAAACCACAATAAGGAACTGCTTTTCCAGGCTTGCAGAAGTGACCATTCAGAGTTCTAAAGTAAGGGCGCATTTTGAGGCTTTTTGCCCACCAAGTCTTCTTTTTCTTCTTCCCATGCTCAAACTCTTCTGTCTCCTCGTCTGTGGGTTTGTACCCCAAGCCAAAAGTTCCCTTATTCTCAGGTTCTTCCCATCGCCGCACTATGGATGATTTCCTCCCAGGCCTTATCATTTCCATTCCGGGTAGCAGACCTACCCATAGCATCATTCCTACCAGGCAATTGACTTGGACCTCCCCAAAGTCATATAGAATGAATGGCCCTTTGGGCCTTTCTCCTTCAATGCATTGAACAGTGTCATAATGGAACCCAGTCAATGCCATAGCAGTTTCACCAGGAACAACCTCAAAGAGGGATTGATACGTGGTTTTCTTATTGATTTCACATGTGTCTCCTTTGATAGTGATGATTTTTCCTTCAAAAGGGAACTTAAGTTTTTGACGTAATGAAGAAGGGACAGCATTATTCTGATGGATCCACGGCCTTCTAAGGAGGAGATTAAAGCTCATGGGTACATCAATGACTTGGAATGGCACTCCCATTTTTACTGGTCCAATAGCAACTTCCAGAGTAGCAACACCCAAAATTTCTCTTCGAGTGTTATCATATGCTTTAACAATTTGATCAGAAGGTGTAAGATCTGTAGCCTCCAATCCCAGACAGCTTGCTACTTTCAAAGGACATACATTTAAGGCTGACCCATTATCAATGAGAACCATGGGCACAGTCTTTCCCCTAGTTTGTAAGGTGATGTATAGAGCATCATTGTGTTTCCTGCCATCTTCTGGTAAGTCTACATCGGAAAACCGGATACTCAATGCCTTGGTTGATTGGGTCAAAGTGGCCACCAAAGCTTCTGGGCTTGTGTCTACTGATGTATCGAGTTGACTCAAAGCTTTGCTGAGAGCCTGACGGTGTGGGAATGAGGAAGCAAGGAGCTCCCAAATTGACACCTTAGCTTGAGTTTGTTTAAGTTGAGTGAGGACAGGGTCTTCCTTTGGTTCTGGCGTCTTCTTATAGGGGTGACTTGGGGGAGTTTTAGAGGCTTCCCCCAAGTCGAGTGGCTGATATTGTCTTCCGCTTCTTATCAAAGCATCGACCTCTTCAGCGAGGTCATTCAGATCCAGCACACATACTTCATTCATCTCCAAGAGAAGTTTGAAAGGATCAAACAGCTCTTCTTCCACAGTGATGGCGTGGATGGAATTATTGGGCAAAGGGTTAGTATTAATGTTTGGTTGGCTCTTGAGAGGAATGATGTCACCACTATCCACCAAATCCTGGATGTGGTTTTTCAGAGTCCAGCAAGCATCTGTTCTATGCCCATTTCCTTGGTGATATTCACAGTACTCATTGACCCTATAATTGGAGGGTAATGGGTTTGGAGGAGGCCTTGGGTCCAAAGGCTTCAAGTACTTTCCTTCCACGACCTTTTTAAACACCAGATGAAGGGGCATCCCAAGGTCGGTATATTGCCTTCTTTGCTGATTTCTTTGCCCAAGATTGCCCACACGTAAAGGATTCGCAGGGGCAATATTGGCCACTTCATTGACCTTGCTTGAGGAAGCAGCTTGGCCTTGTTTCTTGTACTTCGAAGTAGCTCCCTCATCTACTATCTTACCCAATTGTATCAAATCCTCTACCTTGGTTGCAGTCGCAATGAGCGATTTGAAAGTAGGCAGGTATTGGGTTTGCAGTTGAGCTTGATATGTAGGCCTTAAATTCTTGATTATGATATCAATTTACTCCTGTTCTGAAGGGCGATTGATCATTTGGGTGGCCTTTGCCCTCCACCTCGTAAGGAACGAGGAGAAGGGTTCATTGTTATTTTGCTTGGTAGTCTCAAGCTCCCTTCTAGTGACATCCACCTCAATATTGTAGTGGTATTGAGTGTTAAATGCATTGCAGATGTCTTCCCAGGTCTTGATCTTGGCACGATCCAGGCTTACAAACCATTTAAGGGCAGCACCAGTCAAGGATTGTTGGAATAGTTGAGCAAAGAGCTCATCATTTAAACCCCAAGGGCTTAAGGCCCCCACATACATCTTCAGGTGGGTTTTAGGGCAAGTAGTCCCATCAAATCTGTCCATCTCCGGCATCTTGAATTTTGGAGGCAATCTAGCTTGGGGAAACAAGGATAAGGAATCCATGTCTATCATCTCTTTATGAGTTTTCATGGCAGTGATTGACCTTTCAAGAAATTCAAGTTTCTTTTTCAGTTCATCAGTTTCAGTAGCATTCTTAGAGGGTGGATCCTCCAAATTGATGACATGGGTATTATTCTGAGCAGTCGTGGGGGTACTAGTTTGCCCTATAGTAGGTTCTTTCCCTAGATTTCCAGGAGTAGTGGTCGTCTTTGGAGCCTCTCCCAATTCGGCCAAGATGGCTGCCCTTTGGGCAGTCAAAGCTTCATCAATTCTTTCTTGTATCCTAGCTTCAATCTCCCTAACCTGTCCATCTAGCAAGGCCTTAATCTGTTCAATAGTAGCCATTTCAGCAATTGGAGTAGTTGGTGAAGTTGGGGTAGTAGAACTTGTGGGTGATTGCTCAGTTGGAGTTGGTGTAGTTTGTGTAGGTGAAGGCACACAGATGGTGGGTACCTGCAAGGGTTAAGGGTAAAGGATTAGGGTAGTGTGTAGGGTAGGAAGACTCTTGGTCCACTTGTATATATCAAAAGGTTTTCCCTAAAACCATGTTGTTATGTTGCATGAATGCACCTCATCACATCATAATTCATTTTAATGGAATGTGGCACTATCATTGGGTACATACAACCTAAGGGAGGGTTCTATTGTTGAATGAAAAATAGAGAATAGGCTTATAATAGGGACCCTTGAACCTCGAGTAAGATATACCCACCACATGTGAAACAAGGAGTTTCGCGTGGGTCAAAGTGTACGATATACTCGTGGGCCATTCCAAAAGGATTGAAATGGTTTGCGGTAACAGGGAGGACGCTTTGGCTATCCGTCGGCATAATCAAGGAGACCTGTCGGTCAGCGCTACTTGCTATCCAGACTCAGAACTTTGAACAGAAAGAGAAGAAATTCATTTGAAAATAATTTTTATGCAATGGAGAAAAAATATTCCCCCATATAATGCAAGAGAAAAAGATTCTCTAAATGACAAAACAAATGCACAATTAATCAAACAAGGGATCCATCAAAGGAAAAAGATTCCTTTTGTCAATCTTCAATTCCAATATCCTTAAAGAAAGGATAAACATTGCTAAGGTACCCTACAAAACAAATAAAAGTACCCTAAAGAAGGGCAAGTTAGTCAAATAAGCAATTGTAGTCTACTAGGAATTCCCCAGTGGAGTCGCCAGATTGTGAACCTCTAATTCCACCCGAAAAGGATTCGAATGAACATTCACTTGTTGTTGGGAGTTGCCACTCAGTTTTTTTTTGTTCAAAGGGTAAAACTAAGAAAACCCTTGTTTGACTCCAATAATGCATCCAATGTAAATGTTTCTAATCTACGAACCCAAGGAGGATTCGGGGACTATGTCATGCATTTGATTAACTTGCAAAAAAGAAACAAACCTAAAAACAAGGAAAAGGACAAACAAATTGTTAGTGGATTGTGGACTTGCTATTTGAGGTGAATCTCAAAATATGCCTACATACCCCCGTTTGAATGGGAGATCAAAGCCCATGTAGTTCGATAGTGCCTATTCAAAGGTGATAAGAATTATGCTTCATGCATGTGTGTGTGTATGCTTTGTGCATTGTGAGATTTAATTAGCACTTAGTGCAAAATTGCGAAATTTAGGTACTTTGTACCAAAAGGATGCAAATTTTAGGCCTTTGGCCAAAAGGGTTGATTAATTCATGGCTTAATGCTAAAAAATTGATTGATTATTTAATTAGGCCTTAGACCTAAAAGGATTAGGTCTTTGACCAAAAGGAATTAAGAAGAAAGTGTAATGCTTATGACATGCTTGAATTGACAAAGGATGAATTAGGATATTACCTTGCTTAGGATTTTCCCACTTCGAAGCTCCAGATCTTGCTTTCTTGGACCTTGGATTATGATTCTTGATTCCCGCTTTCTTGATATGATTTGAGTTGATTCCTACAGCACAAGGTTAGATTTATGCAAATAAGAGTAGAAGAGAAGCGCCTAAGCGTATAGAAAGATAGGGAGTTCGTCAACACGAAGCCGGGGATCCCGTTTCTGACCATTCTGGGGGCTATTTATAGTGAAAATGGACCAAATTCGAACCTGGATGGCGGTTGAACCGCTGGTCCTAGCGGTTAAACCGCTGTGCACGGCGGTTGGACCGCTACACGCGGCGGTTCGGCCTCCAAAAAAACACATCAGCTCGCAAGATTTTCGCTCAAACTGATTTTTCAGGAGCTACGGACCTCCAAAAAATATTCCGAGACCATTTCTACGATCCACGTGTCGTCCTGGACATTTCAAGTACCATATCGATATATTTTCGGTGAACTTTTCCAAAGTCACCTAGCCTGAGTCGACATTTTGCGGTCTGGAGAAATCAGCTTTTCAAGCCTCAAAATTTCAGTATTCACATATGTATTGTGTATGTGTTGAGTTGTGATGATGGTTTTGATTGGTGTTTGATGCTTGTTTTGAGTTGTTTTGGTGTTTATACAAGTTTAGTATAGTTTATTGATGGTTTTGGGTAAGTTTGTTTGGAGTGGAAGATGGTAAAAGAAAGCGGTTTGTTGGATGTGGTGTTGTTGGTGTTGGAATCAGGATTTTTGGCCTGACACGCCCATGAGCACGGCCAAGTCTTTGGGTGTGTCAATGGTTCTATTTTCTGGATGGGTGACATGACCAGTGACACGCCCATGTCACTGAGCGTGTCACAGCTTCTGTGTTGTTGGTGGTTTGACATGTCCAGTGACACGCCCATGTCACTGAGTGTGTCATAGCCACTGTGTTGAGGGAGGATTGACATGACCAGTGACACACCCATGTCGCTGAGCATGTCAAAGCTTCTGTATTGTGAGTTTAGGGCACGATCAGGGACATGCCCGTGTTGTTGAGTGTGTCATGTGTAGAGTTTTCCCTAGTTGGTTCTTGTTCTTATTTTCTTATGTGTATCTCTAAGTGAGTGTGTATCATCACTTTTGAATTAGGTTTTGAAGAGATTGAGTTGCTCTAATCCAAGTGTTGAAGGATTCTTGAAAGAGGAGTTTGGAATTGGCGAGAGTTGTTCTTTGAGATAAGTACAAACCTTACATGATTGCATACATTTACATGACTTTGGGACTTAACACATTTGGTTGTAAATGTGTTAAGTAATCAATTACATTATTGATACATTTGATTAATGCTATGATTTGCATAATGTGAAAGATAAAATGATCATTCAAAATGTATGTACAATGTAATTGGTTATGTACACCCTAATAATGAGATGTGAAGCCATTGTTGTTGGCTATAATGATGCAAATGAAATAATTGGGGCATCGTTGCCTAGATGATTATGAGAAAATTAGAATGGAATTGATAATGAAATAATAAAAGAATAGTGTGCCTAATGTGTTATTCAATTTTCAGAGTTTTGTTGTTGGTGGCATGCCTAAAAGTAACAATCTCTTGAAGCTGGGTTGGGCTTGGTCCTTGAAGCCAAGTTGGGTTGATGCTGAGCTCCCCTTGAAGCTTGGTTGGGCTGAGTCCTTAAAGCCTAGTTGGGATGTTACATATGAGATGTTTCTCATTGTGATAATGAATCGCCTAAGGGCTTGATAAATGTAATTATTGGACCAAAACATTAAGTCTGAGATTTGAATGGCATATTAGTTTCTTTTGGGCCCATGCTTGTCTTTGCTTAAATGTGAATCATGATTGATGAAAAAATTGAATAATATAATGAAATGTAATGTTATGAAAAGTTTGTACCACATTGGCATGTAATGATATGATATTCTTGTGTATTGTTTCTAATTCTTTAAAGTATGACATTGGCATTACATTGAAGCATATTGTCATCATAGTTTGTACCACTAAGCCTATGGCTTAGCATGATTGTGGTTCATTGCACAGGTGATAGGGTAGTTCCTGTGGAACCGGAGAATTCAGCTAGACCGAGTCGAGTCTAGGCTTGTAAAGTGTTGATTGTGGACTTCAAGATCAGAGACGAACTACCAAACATGTATAAACTCTATATTTTTATAAATATTAATTTTGATATATACATATGTATATTCCACTACATTTTTCCGCTGCTTATTAAACAAATGTTTTAAATAAACGTTTGGGTTCTATTGTGTATATATGTATGTATTTTAATAAGAAATATTTTATCTATTACTACCTATTATGGTTATTTGATTAAAGGTTGGTTTGCTTCAAATAGATTGTGACATTCTTATATCCAGTATATGTATATTACATATTGAGAGTGTATGTGGTGTACGTATATTGGGTATAGAGGTGTTACAACTATTTTGGTATCAGAGCCTAGGCTTGAGGTTCTCAACCTAGGTGAATTATAAGAAAAAGAAAATTTGGATTTTAAAATATGATTTTTGAATAAGATACATGCTTTGGCACTGGCAGTTTCTGATCTTTGATGAGGTATATTCTGCTGTGTTTGTAGATATAGATAGTGATGGCGTCTTAGTCACATCAGTCCATAGAAGGTAGTGCTGAGAGTGTAGCTCCTGAAGAGGGTAGAGATGGAGCTAGAGTTGAGAGAGCTAGAGAGGCACCTGCTCCTGTGCGAGAGAGACCAGCTGCTGATGAGATTCCGCCGGGTTGGTTACAACATGTGGTAGAATTGTTGAGGCAAGTTCCAGTGCAGCAGCCGCCACCACAACCACAGCCACAAGTGCCACTGAGGCAGTATGATAAATTGAGAAAGTTTGGGGCTGAGGATTTCTTTGGTACTACAGATCCTGCAGTAGCTGAGTAGTGGTTGGATAGAGTTCAGAGGGTATTCATTCAGCTGCAGGCTACTTTTGAAGAGAAATCTGATTATGCTAGATCACTTATGCAGAAAGATGCATATGATTGGTGGAAGACGGTTCCACATGCGATGGATGATCCACCGACCTTGTCTTATAGTGATTTTCTGCAGGAGTTTGAACAAAAGTATACTTTGAGGGAGTATAAGGATGTTCAGAAGATGGAGTTTTTAAATCCGAGACAAGAGAACCGGACAGTGACAGAGTATGAGATTGAGTTCATCCGGTTGAGTCATTATGCCGGTGGGATTATTTCATATGAGATTGACCGGTGCAGGAGTTTTGAGGAGGGATTGAGGCCCTCTATTATATGTATTGTTGCTGGTTCCCGGTACCAAGATTTTTCTCAGTTGGTTGCAGCAGCCAGAAGTGTTGAGAGAGTATAGGGTATTGCAGCAGCTACTACTGGGGAGGAGACTAAGTTAGGAGACCCCAGTTTGAGGCAGGGTCTTCATCTATGAAGAGATGCAGAGGAAGTTTAGTTTGAGGTTTAGTAGGAGTCAGAGACAGTCTGGTAGGTCAGTTCAGTATTAGAGGCAGAGACCGAGACCTACAGTTTATGTAGCTAGTGCTTCGACTTCGGTGGTTCAGAGATCTATCCCACCTACATGTGTTCATTGTGGTAGGGCACATGGGGGTGCTTGCTAGAAGACGGGTGGACCAGGAGTATGTTTTAGATATGGGTCACCGAATCATTTCATCAAAGATTGTCCTGAGCTACTGGAAGATAGACAGACTGATACTACAGCCTCTCGACCTAGTGTCAGTAGAGGAGGTCGAGAAGGCAGAGGTTTTAGTAGAGGTGGTCGACCCTGGATTAGTCAGAGAGGAGGTTCTACATCCGGAGGCAGTACGCCAGATGAGGCTATACCATCTCAGTGAGTGTATGTGATGCAGAGGCAGCCGGATGCTTCAGCAGTCATTGCAGGTACATTTTCTTTATTTGGCATTTCAGTTCTTACTCTAATTGACCTCGGATCTATGAATTCATATATAAGTGCATCTATCTTGCCTGTGACTAAATTGCATTCAGAGTCCCTAGGATTTGATGTCTTGGTGACAAATCCTTTAGGGCATAGTGTGGTAGTTAGCAAGGTGCACCGAGATAGTTCAGTGGTGGTGCAAGATGAGGAGTTCTTGGGTGATTTGATTGAAATGCCTTTTAAGGAGTATGATATGATCTTAGGCATGGATTGGTTGTCTAAGCATAAGGCTATGGTAGACTGTCAAAAGAAGTGTGTTACCCTGAGAACCAGTGATGGTAGAAGTGTTATGGTATCTAGTGAGCAGAGACATATTGCATCCTTGTTTGCTTCAGCTATTGCAGCTAGAAAGTTGATTTGAAAAGGGTGTGATGCTTATCTTGCTCATGTTGTAGTACTAGAGTAGTGGGTTCTCAACTTGATAGTATACCCACAGTTGTGGAATTCTCAGATGTGTTTCCTAAGGAGTTGCCAGGATTACCCCCTGAGAGAGAGGTTAAGGTTGGTATAGATTTATTGTCTGGTACCACTCCCACCTCTATTACTCCTTATCAAATGGCACCTGCTGAGTTGAGAGAGTTAAAGGTGCAGTTGCAGGTGTTGTTGGATAAAGGGTTTGTTCGCCCTAGTGTTTCTCCGTGGGGAGCTCTTGTTTTGTTTGTGAAGAAGAATGATGGTACTTTAAGACTGTGCATTGATTATAGGCAGTTGAATAAAGTGACTATCAAGAATAAGTATCCTTTGCCTACGATAGATGACCTCTTCGATCAGTTGAAGGGAGCAGCAGTGTTTTCCAAGATTGATCTGAGATTAGGGTACCATCAATTGAGAGTCAGGGCTGAAAATGTATCTAAGACAGCTTTCCGCACAAGGTATGGGCATTATGAGTTTCTGGTGATGCCTTTTGGATTGACAAATGCACCAGTAGTTTTCATGGATTTGATGAATAGGGTGTTTAGACCCTATCTAGATCATTTTATAGTGGTCTTTATTGATGATATTTTGGTGTATTTGCATAATAAGGAGGATCATGATAAGCACTTGTGGATTGTATTGCAGACTTTGAGAGAGAAGCAATTGTATGCTAAGCTGTCTAAGTGTGAGTTTTGGCTTGATCAAGTGACTTTTCTTGGTCATGTGGTGTCAGCATATGGTATAAGAGTTGATCCGAGTAAAGTTGAGGTCATTTTGAATTGGAGTACACCGAAGTCAGTGACTGAAGTTAGAAGTTTTCTGGGTTTGGCAGGCTATTATCGACGATTTGTGAAAGGTTTTTCTTTGATAGCTACTCCACTCACCAGATTACTTTGGAAGGGAATTAGATTTGTGTGGGCAGATCAGTGTCAAGCAAGCTTTGAGCAGTTGAAGGAGATGTTGGCTCAAGCTCCTATTCTTATCTTGCCTGTGGAAGATAAACCATATGTGATTTACAGTGATGCTTCACATAGTGGTTTAGGTTGTGTTTTGATGCAGGAGGGTAGAGTCATAGCTTATGCTTCTCGGCAGTTGAAGCCGCATGAGCTTAATTATCCGACGCATGATTTAGAATTGGTAGCTATAGTAATTGCTTTAAAGATTTGGCGACATTATCTTTATGGGAGAAGTGTTTCATCTATACAGATCACAAGAGTTTGAAATACTTGGGTGTTCAGAGAGAGCTGAATCTTTGGCAGAGACGGTGGTTAGAGTTGATTAAAGACTATGACTGTTTGATTGATTATCATCTTGGTAAGGTAAATATTGTCGCGGATGCCTTGAGTCAGAAGTCTTTAGCAGGTTTGACTGCTTATTCGCTCTCATTGCTTATTGAGTTGAGAGCGTTGCATGCTAGTTTTGAATTATGTGATGATGGTGCTTTGTTAGCTTATTTGCAGTTGAGACTGGTGTTGTTGGATCAGATTAAAGAGGCTCAGTTGGCTGATGAGAAAATTCAAAAAGTTGTGTCAGATTGCCAAAAGGGGGAGAGCAGAGATTTTCTTGTGAGAGATGATGGCAGCCTTTGGTACAAAGATAGATTGTGTGTTCCTGATGATGCAAGATTGAGAAAGATTATTTTGAAGGAAACACATCGGTCGGTTTTTGCTATGCACCTTGGGAGTACTAAGATGTACCATGATTTGAAGGAACATTATTTGTGGTCAGGTATGAAGAGGGATATAGCGAATTTTGTGTCTAAATATCTCACTTGTCAGAGAGTGAAGGTCGAGCATCAAGCTCCAACAGGGTTGCTCCAACCTTTATCAGTGCTAGAATGGAAATGGGAATGTGTAACAATGGATGTTGTGACTGGTTTGCCATTAACTTAGAAGAAACATGATGCCATCTAGATGATTTTTGATCGGTTGATGAAGACAACTCATTTTATTCCAATTAGGATGGACTATTCTCTGGAAAAGTTAGTTGAGCTGTATATCAGTGAGATAGTGAAGTTGCATGGAGTCCCAATTTCTTTAGTGTCTGATTGATATCCCCGATTCACTTCAAGGTTTTGGAAGAGTTTGCATGCTGCTTTAGGTTCTCGACTGCATTTTAGCACTGCTTTCTATCCACAGAAAAATGGGCAATCAGAGAGAGTGATAAAAATTTAGAGGACATGTTGAGAAGTTGTGTCATTGATTTCTTTGGAAGTTGGGATAGATTTTTGCCATTGATGGAATTTGCTTACAACAACAGTCATCAGTCCAGTATTAGAATGGCACCTTATGAGGCATTTTATGGTAAAAGATACAGGATGCCTCTATGTTGGGATGAAGTTGGAGAAGGTAAGTTGGTTGGTCCCGATTTGATTAAAGAGACAGAAGAGAAAGTGAAGATAATTCGGGATCGGTTGAAAGCAGCTTCGGATCGACAAAAATCCTACTCCGATTTGAAGAGAAGAGACATAGAGTTTAGTGTTAGAGATAAAGTTTTTTTGAAAGTGTCTCCTTAGAAGAGAATTTTGAGATTTGGCTGTAAAGGAAAGTTGAGTCCTCGTTTTATTGGACCATATGATGTTTTGGAAAGAGTTGGACCAGTTGCTTATCGACTTGCTTTGCCGCCTGAATTGGATAGAATTCACAATGTCTTCCATGTTTCTATGCTAAGGAGATACAGATCAGACCCATCTCATGTTCTGTCAGTTGAATCTATTGAGGTGAGTCCAAATTTGAATTTTGAAAAAGAACCAGTGGCTATTTTAGCACATGAAGTAAAAGAGTTGAGAAATAAGAAAGTGCCACTTGTGAAGGTTCTTTGGAAGAATCATGCAAAGGAAGAGGCAACTTGGGAGAGTGAGCAAGTGATGCGAGACCAGTATCCCCAACTGTTTCAGATTTAAGATCATGTAATTTCGAGGATGAAATTTATTTATAGAGGAGGAGAATTGTAATATCCCAAACTATACACTAAAATTTTTGGAATGATTATTGTTGAAATTGGATTAAATGATATAAAGTATATTTATGATTAAGTGGTATGAGAGGAAAAGAGAAGTGTGTATATGTTGTATATATCTGATACCAGCAAAACTTAAGGATCTTTAAGCAAAACTTAAGGATCTTTGACAGGGGATAAAAGAATTTTTTAAAAGCATTAATAAAACAACAAACTGTTAGGCAACATAATATAGATATATAAACAGATTAATTAAAAGAATAAATAAGAAACAGAATGTAAAAGACTATATTAAAATAAATTCAAATGATGATTTAAGAAACAACTTCCATTCAGTATCACAGGACGTTTCCTCCTCAAGTGTTAGAAGTTTCATAAATATGCAATCATGTAATTTTAAACAGAATGTAAAAGAATATATTAGAATAAATTACAGAAATAATTTAAAAGCATATATTAAAAACATATAAAAATATATAAAGAATAATTTTGTATCTTAAGTCTAGAATATTTTAATCAATACACACTCTTATGTCTATATCTTTTAGTATTCCTAGTTATACTATCTCTGGTATAAATATATGGATCCCGTATAAGTATACAGCGTAGAATATAGAGAGGAGAAAGACAGAAAAGGATAGAATATAGAGGTCCTTTTCTGTCTGTAAGTAGTGCAAATATAATTTCTGATGTTTTAGTTCCAGATCAAGCTCAACTTGCACGTTTTTTACTTGCAAGAACTAGAACAGAGCATACTTAAGAATGGAGAATGAGGAATGAAATATAAAATTTAAATTTATTTAAACAAATAAAATTGAAATACAATATAGAATAAATAAAATACAATTTATAATTATAAATTATAATTATAAAATATAACTACCTTATACAAGGAGATCAATAGGTGTGGAGTACAGAACTGGAAGAAATATATAAATGAGAGAGGAAGGGGAAGAAGGAAGCTTAAAACTAGGCTAAGAGGTTCTTCAATATCTTCTGTGTGAGAGAGAAGTGTTTCGGATCCTTTTTACCTTCAGAATGAGCTTCATTATATAGACATAGGCTTTAAAATTCCACTGTTCTTGTCACATGCTTTGGCACTGTAGATGAATAGTAACCTATCATTACTATTTGCTTTTACTGTACCTTCACGCGTCTGGAACTGTAGATGAATAGTACCTTTGTCTGAGGTACTGTTGGCTTTACTGTTGGGAACTGTGGATGAACAGTTCTTCTGACTTTACTGTTGGAATCCCTCTGGTGAATACTGTAGATGAACAGTATCTTGTCAGTGGGCACCGTCTTTATTGACTTTAACAATCTGAGTGGAGAAATTAGGTTTCTCCTGCCTTTAATCAGACGAATCTGAGTCATATTCAACTTCTGACTCAATTTTCTTTTTATTTTTCTTTGATTTTTCTTTCTTTTCTTTCTTTTTCCTTTTTTCTTTTTCTTTATTCTTTTCTTTTTCTTTTCTTTTTTCTTTTTCTTTTCTCTTTTCTTTTTTCTTTTCTCTTTTCTCTTTTCTTTTCTTTTTACTTTTTCTTTACTTTTTATTTTAATGGGAGACAATATACCATAGCAATCATCTCCATTACTGGGACAGTAATCCGAGTCAGATGTCTCGGTGGAAGATGACGTCATGGATGATGAAGAGGAATCCGAAGAAGAGGAAGGAGATTTTCTTCTTCTGGATGAGGCTTTAGAAACTTTAGTTTGGGCTTTATTTGAAGATCTAGCAGAGCAGGTTCTACTGGGCTTAATGGGCTCAGATGTTGAGGGAAGAGACCCAACCATCTGTTCCATTAAGGCTTTATATTCTTCTGCAGTCTTGGCAGCTGCAAGAAGGGCAATATTCTGGGCTCTTTGAGCTCCAAAAGAGACAGATAGCCTTGGGTCAAGACCATTGTGGTTTCTCTTTAGGAGCCATGCTTTAACAGTCTCCTCAGTGGTAGAATTGCGAAAGGCAGTCCACCGCTTGACTTTAGACTTCCTTAATATAACAAGGATATTGGTACCTGGAAGAATAGATGATTCAAAGTACCATTGATTTACCCAAGGTATATTAAAAGTCAAACTAAAGAGAAGAAGAGGAGGAAAATTCTTCTCATAAGGATTAGGGTTTAAGTGAGTTTTATAATGCTGGTAAGCTAATTGTACATCTTGTGGGAGACAACGTTCATCATTACCACAATAGTACCACCAATCAACAAACCAGGATGGGAGGTTATTAATCTTTAAATTGGTCTCACAATAGATGAGCCAGGAATGGGTTTTACCAGGGTTCTGGAAAATAGGGCTTTAGTCCAGGCTTCTATATAGTCCCAATAGTTATATGAGGAACAACATGATAGAGAAGGAAGGGTTTTAAATTGCACCGGAATGTGCAAAGGTCTTCCCCATTCAGAAGGATGGAGAATTTTCTTTATTTTGAAAGAAGAATAGGCTATGACAGCCTTATCTTGCTGACTATAATTGTGCTTTAGAAACAAAGAACCTGAATCCACAAGAATATGAAGATAATATTCTTGAGGTTTTGAAAATTCTTTTGGTTTAAAAAATCATCCTTTACGGTATACAGTTTCAACTATAGACCATGGGTTTAGCTGAGCAGACCCAAAATCAGTAATTAATTCTGTAGACCAAAAATTTTTATTGTGCCAAAAAGCTTTTGATTTTAAAGGAAAATTTGAAGAAACAATTTGAGTTGAAGAGCTTGAAACATTCAACTCATTTTTAGAAATATTTTGAGTTAGGGTTTTTGAAGATTGACCTAACTCTGTTTTAAAAGGGATTAAAGAATTCATACCTGGGGCTTCAGGAGGTGGGAAGCCCATATTTGAAAGAGCTTTAAGGATCTCTGGAGATTGGGCTAGTTGAGCAATCCAAAGTTCCAATTTGGCTTTATCATCTTCTGCTTGGACAGCATCAGCCCAAGACTTTATAGGTTTAGGGTTTGCAATACTATCAGAATGATCAGATAGGGCTTTAGGAGAGTCATCTTTTAGGGTTTCCTTTTCTTTATTGGCTGTTTTCTTTTTTCTCCCCATGATTCCTGAGAAGGAATTCACGAGTAAGGAAATCAGGTAAACTATTGTTTTCTCCTTTAATAAACTCAATATCAAAATCAAATATACTTAATATAGCTTGCCATCTAGCAAAAATTTGTTTTGAGGCAAGGTTTTTAACATCTTTTGCACTTTTACAATCAATTCTCAATAGAAATTTTTGATTTAATAAATCAGATTGAAATTTTGAAATACATAAAACAATACTCAAAATTTCTTTCTTTATAGTAGAATAATTTAATTGGGTTGGACTCCAATGTCCTGAATAGAATTGGACTATGGTTTCTCTACCCTCCTTAACCTGTTTTAAAATCCCACCAAAACCTATATCTGATGCATCAGTCTCTACTATTTTGGAGGCTAAGGGATCAGCTATATGCAAACAAGGGATAGTTTTAACTAAGTCTTTAACTTGTCTAACTATACCAGAATGGACCTCAGTCCATGGACCTGGGTTCTTCTTTAATCTATCATGCAAAGGTTTAATAGTTCTATTTAGGTTGGGAAAGAATTCTATAACATAATTCAGACAACCTAAAAACCTTTGTAACTGAGCTTTATTAATTATTTGGTCAGGAAACTTATCTCCAAAGGCTAAGTTTCTTTCTATAGGTTCTATAATTCCCTGTTCTATATAATGTCCTAAGAACCTAATCTTAGTTTGAAACAGAGACATCTTCGTTTTACTTAATACTAGACCATTATGTTTAATTACCATAAAAAATGTTTTTAAGTGCTTAAAATGTTCTTCTATAGTTGTTGAATAAATTAAAACATCATCAATATATACAATGCAAAATTTAGTGTATGGATTAAAAATATCATTCATCACTCTCTGAAATTCAGAGGGTGCATTTTTTAAACCAAAAGGCATAACATTCCATTCATACTATCCAAATGGAACAGTGAATGCGGTTTTATACCTATCTTTAGGGTTAATCTGAATTTGCCAAAATCCAAATTTCATATCAAATTTACTAAAAATATTTGCTTTATATAACCTTCCTAATAAGTCTTTTTTATTTGGAATAGGGTACCTAATCCATTTTAAAGCTTTATTTAAAGGTTTATAATTTATTACTAATCTAGGTGCACCTCTTTCTATTTCAGAAGCCTTGTTCACATAGAATGCAGCACAAGACCAAGGGCTTCTAGATTTAGTTATTAATCCTTTATTTTCTAAATCATTTATTTCTTTTTTACAAAATTCAATTAAATCAGGCGCCATCTGAATGGGCCTAGCTTTAGTTGTAATAGACTTTTCATCAAAGCCTATTTCATAAGGTAAATCAACCATATGTTGCTTTCTATTCCAGAATGCATTTGGAATATCAGCACACAAATCTTTTTCTATTTGAGATTTTAATTTATTAATTTTATCTTGTGTAAATTTATTGTTTAACTGTTCATTTATTTTTTGTAAATGATAATTATTCTTTAAATTACAAAGTTGTTCAGACTTTGCTTTTATAAGTGCATTTATTTGTAATTCATATATTGAATGAGCCTTTAAAAGATTTAAATTCCTCTTTTTTGGTTTTTCCAAAAATGGGAAAAATTATCTTTTGCTTTCTAACTTTAAAACTTATACTATCATCATTTACTAAATAAGGTGTTATTAAATTCATAAATGGTGTTCCTAAGATTACCATATGATGAATGTTGGTTAAAATAAATATATTCTTTATTTCTAAATTTTTATCTATAATTGAGGCTTCTGCTTTACCAAGTATATTTAATTTAGATTTATTTGCTGCAGATAAACTTTCATTAATTTCTTGCCAAAATCTTTTTGGTACTAAACTAGATTTAATGCAGTTTAAATCAGCTCCTGTATCAAATAATGCTATAGTTTCTATATTATAATTATCTGAAAATTTTAATTTTAATTTTATTAAATATTTTCTAGATGTTATTTCATGTAACATAAAAATTAAATTATCAGGAATTTTATCTTTATTAATTAAACTAATTTCATTATCAGTTTCTTTATCATTTATCTGTTCAATATCTTCTTCAGCTTCTTCATCAGAAGAAGAAGTTGAGTTCATTAAAGATTTTATTATCTGTGAATCTTGTTCTTGTTTATTTTTTAATTCTTTTAATTATAACTTAATTTCTTTAATTTCTTTTTGTAAATCATTTATAGTTGGTTTATTTTTTACTGTTTTATTCTTGTTTAGTATTGTGGTTAAATCATATGTTTATTTACTAGTACTAGGTAACATAGAATGTTTAGGTTTATCATTTTCTAATATCTTATTTAACATTTTTTTCTTGAATTTTAGGATCAGTTATATATTTTATTGCCTCTAATATGGATTCTTGTTTTATAGTTAATACATTTAATGATTTACTACTACTATCTTCAGAACTTGATTCTGTTCCTATTTCATCTATCTGATTTAATTCCTCAGAATCTGAATAATCTTCAAAGCCTGAATATTCTAAATATAATTCATGAATTTTATTTATTATAGATTCCTCTAAATTTAATTCTTGTAATTTTTTATCAAATTTACAAAATCTTGATGTGTGGCCTTTTCTTCCACATTTATAGCATGTTAAATCTTTATATGATGTGAATTTTTTATCGTTTTGTTTATATGGTTTTCTACTAGGTTTCCTATATTTATAAGGCTTATAGGGTTTCTGTTTTTTATAATAATCATCTTTATCAAATCTTTTCTTATAACTCTTTTTGTGATATTTTTTATAAGGTTTTTTATATTTTCTTGTAGTAGAACATTGTCCATTACAATCTTTATCTTTTTGTGTTATGCTATAATCAAATTGTTTATAGAAAGAACCTAATTCTTGTTTAGTCTTTCTCATTTCATACTTTAATGATTTCTGAAGTTTTATATCTTGACAAAGCTTTAATCCTTCTTTTTGTACTATACTAAACAATTGTCCATAAGTCAACATATCATAAGGAATAGGGTTTCCAAATTCCTATTTTATATGGTTTCTAACTTTCTCTCCTAGGAAAAAGGGTAATCTTGCTAAGAATTTTTCTTTCCAGAAAGCCTGGTTGGAGTCTTCTCTAAGCATTATCCTAGTTAGGAAAGTTGTTTTATAAAACTGAAAATCACTAAGTTTCTTACATCTAAGATTATTTAATAATTCAGCATTTTTATCCTTTAAGTGTGTAGGGTCACCTATAAAATGAAGTGATATAGTCAAGATTAGTGTTGCCACTGCATCTTGAATAGTATCACCAAATTCATTTAATATAGATATTCCATCTTCATAAGTTTTTATAGCATTTAGAATTTCTAAATGTTGTTCATCAGTGAGATGATTATCCCACCATCCTTTAAGTTGACCAGTAAAGCCAGCTATAAGAAGTTCAGCTATAGTCTTATCAGAAGTGTCAGTTTGGGTTCTATAAGCATTGGCAACCATTGTCATCTGCTGTAGAAGACTCAAAATATTGTATTCTGATAGGCTATCAATGTTCCATTCATATACTGAGGAGGCATTATACTTATACTGTGTTAGGGTATTAGGTCTATCTGCTATACCTAAGTCTGGGGCAGACATTCTAGGTGCTACAGATTGATTATATGTTATCCGATTTATTTGTGGTTCTAAGGCTTTAGTAAATGTTTCAATATCTTCAGATTCAGGTTGAGATTCTTCAACTGATTCTGATTCCTGTTCTTGGGTAACTATACTAATAGTTTTAGAAGCTTTAGATTGAGGTGTTTCCTGAACAACCTGTTTTGACCCAGAAGAAGAGTCAATTTTACTTAATTGTTCTTTAATTGCTTTAACAAAGTCAGAATCCTTAGATTTGACTTCTTTTTGTCCTGTTTTAGAAACTTCGAAAGGTTTAAAAACACGAGACTTAAGTTTTTTTTATCTTTAATCTCTTTTTCAATTTTTACTATTTTACTTTCTTTAATAGTATCTTCTATTCTATTTAACTGTTGTCCTATACTTAATAGGTGTGCATTACTGAAATTATTTTGTTCTAATATTTTCCTATTAGGGTCGTCTTCAGATACTATTTTAAATGTGCTATATTTATTTCTTTATCTCCATGTAGAAATACACTTGATGTTTTAGGTGGATGTTCACTCTGTATGATTTTATCTTTTACTTTCCACTCTGTATCTTTATTTCTAATGGTTACTGGATTTATTAATTTTTCTGTTTTAAGTTTTCCTTTATAAATTCTTTTAAACCAATCAAAGAATTTCATATTAACTTCATAACATTTTATAAAGTTAATATATTCTTCTTTAACTGATTCAAAATCTTTTACCTTTTTTTATTACATTTTCTAATTTATCTTTATTTTTTACTAATGTTAATTCTTTATTTAATTTATATAATTAAATACAAATTCTTTATTAATTACATTTAATTCTCTATCTATGTTGGCTACATTATCTGTCATGAAAGAAGCTGTAGGTGACATAGGTGGAGAAGGTGAATGTTCTATATTTTGAGGTTGATTATAACTAGGGTTTGGTTCCAAAGGGTTCATTGTTCCTGTTGGATTATAATATAAATGTGGTACTGTTGTACTATAGTCTACACTTTTTAGTTTATTACTAGATTCAGGTATATCTGATGTAGAATACCTAGGCTTTACTACAGTTTGCAATACAGGTTTAGGTTCATTTTCTTTATATGAAGCATATATTACAGAAGGTAACTGTGAGGCTCTTCCTATATCTACTGTTAATACAGAGGAGGAAGAGTCTGAATACCTACTGCTTACACTTTGTCTACTGAATTTTAATTTACTTTACCGTCTTCATACTGTTCAATTTTACTGAGTTATATATTGGGCTTAACTATAGTTTTTGGTTCAGGAAGAGGAACAACATCCTCTAAGACCCATTCATCAGGGAGACTAATATCTTTCCACTGAATAGTCCTAGGAATTACTGTATTAGCTTTACTTAAATCTGTCTGTAAAAATTTAGTTTCTCCTAATTTAGGTTGCATTATATATTTTGTAGCAAAAGCAGATACCATAGCTTTATAATTTATTTTATACATTAATGCTACAAGAATAGATCCTTCAAGCATTTTATAATTATGTGTTTTTATTTCTATTACTACACTTTTTAATATATTTGGATCATTTAATGAAATTGTTAAATTTGGGAAGCAGTCAAATGAAATTGGACCACTACTCAGACTGGTTTCTATAGTTCCTAAAAGTGAGTCATTAAAATTTACAAACCTAGCATCTCTGACCACAGCCAAAATACTAGTATTTAATCCCTCTCTAGTTAAAGGTTTTATACCTATTTGTACTAATCCTATATGTATATACTTGTACTTTTTATTTTTATGATGCTTTATTGACTCTGTAGAAAGTAAAGTTATTTTCTCAAAGGGTTTACTTAACTGTACATTCCTTTCTTCAGCTTTAATTATATAATCATTTTTTAATATGTTTAATTTTGGTATTTTATAAATATGTTCTTTATCTATCTTTGGTATTACCCAATTGTCAATTGCTTTATTAAAATCTTCTAAAATTACTTCATTTCTGTTAACTATCTTTTTAACTTCTGATGACTCAGAACTATCTGATTTATTTGTACTAGCATATTTACATAGAAATGGTTCTATTTTTAAATTTTTGAAAAATAGATTTTTAAAGTTTATTAATGTTGGTTTTGGTAGCGACCACTGACTTACTGCCCGAAATGCCTATCCATCGGCTAACACGGGTCTTACTGCATATCCAATACCTAGACAACACTAAGTCCACTTTTAGATCTAAAAGTCAAAAATTTAACTATGTAAACAGTTCTATATCTATCTACTACCACCCCTAAAAGAAGATGGCTCTGATACCAGCAAGTATATATAGAGATATATACAACATATACAAGTCACTTATTTAGTTGATCAAATGAGATTTATTGGTTATATTATAAATGGAAATTAAAGTAAGTGGATGATGATATTTATGTTTATTTTATTATTATAATTACTTGGTGGATATTAAAAGAAAAAATTGGGTGGTTAAGAGAGGTTGTGAATGGTTGACTTTCATTTTTCATCTTTTTCTTCTTCTTTCTTGTGCTTGGCCTGCCATCTCCATAGCAAGAAGGAAAGAGAGATTTTGTTCTTCCTAACTCAAGAATTGAAGGGTGTTTCAAGTGATCAAGTTGGAAATCTAAGGGTTTTCATCACTTTTGGTAAGTTTCCAACTTGATTCTTTGGTTTTCTTTTGAGTTTGTGTATTGAGCTTAGTGTATGGTTGTTGTTGAGATAAGTACAAACCTTACATGGTTGCATACATTTACATGACTTTGGGACTTAACACATTTGGTTGTAAATGTGTTAAGTAATCTATTACATTGTTGATACATTTGATTAATGCTATGATTTGCATAATGTGAAAGATAAAATGATCATTCAAAATGTATGTGCAATTCAATTGGTTATGTATACCCTAATAATGAGATGTGAAGCCATTGTTATTGGCCATAATGATGCAAATAAAATAATTGGAGCATTGTTGCCTAGATGATTATGAGAAAATGAGAATGGAATTGATAAAGAAATAATAAAAGAATTGTGTGCCTAATGTGTTATTCAATTTTCAGAGTTTTATTGTTGGTGGCATGCCTAAAAGTAACAATCCCTTGAAGTTGGGTTAGGCTTGGTCCTTGAAGCCAAGTTGGGTTGACGTTGAGCTCCCCTGGAAGCTTGGTTAGGCCTAGTCCTTGAAGCCTAGTTGGGATGTTACATATGAGATGTTTCTCATTGTGATAATGAATTGCCTAAGGGCTTGATAAATGTGATTATTGGACCAAAACATTAACTCTGAGATTTGAATGGCTTATTAGTTTCTTTAGGGCCCATGCTTGTCTTTGCTTAAATGTGAATCATGAATGATTAAACAATTGAATAATATAATGTAATGTAATGTTATGAAATATGATATTCTTATGTATTTTTTCTAATTCTTGAAAGTATGACATTGACATTACATTGAAACATATTGTCATCATAGTTTGTACCACTAAGCCTATGGCTTAGCGCGATTGTGGTTCATCGCGCAGGTGACAGGGTAGTTCCGGTGGAACCGAAGGGTTCAGCTAGATCGAGTCGAGTCTAGGCTTGTGAAGTGTTGATTGTGGACTTCAAGATCAGAGACGAACTGCCAAATATGTATAAACTCTATATTTTTATAAATATTAATTTTGATATATACATATGTATATTCCACTACATTTTTTCACTGCTTATTAAACAAATGTTTTAAACAAACCTTTGGGTACTATTGTGTATATATGTATATGTGTTTTAATAAGAAATATTTTATCTATTACTACCTATTATGATTATTTGATTAAAGGTTGGTTTGCTTCAAATAGACTATGACATTCTTGTATCCGGTATACGTATATTACATATTGAGAGTGTATGTAGTGTACTTATATTGGGTATAGGGGTGTTATAAAGTCAATGAATTATTTTACTTTTGTGTGCTCATGAGGCAATTCCAGTTTGTACGGTATTTTGGTTGGCCGACATTCTGGATAGTGTGGTGATTAGGAGAAAAGGGTCTATATGTATTAGAGGAGTAGTCACTCCATTAACACTTGCATTAGACAACAAATTTAATGTTGAAACTTGTGGAATGGAACAAATCTTTGGTAGTGATATGTTAGAGATAGCCACTTTAGAAAAGATGAAAATGATCAAGAAAGATGGAGAGCTAGCTGTTATGGCTTCTGGAGAACCTAGTACTCGAGATGAAAGGTAAAAACAGCCTTGAGTCGATGATGACTCTGATTCTGATTCGTTAGACCTAATGAAGATGCTTCCATCCGGGAAAATGAGGAGATATTAAGTAGGATTGAAGCACTTGAGGAAAAAGTGGACCATAATCATAAGCAAGTATTTGACCAGCTGGAGCTTATCAACAACAACTTGGCTATGATTCTTAGCCACCATTCAACATCATCTTCACAGCCTCCACCCCAATGACTTAAGCTTAACACTTGCACAATATTTATTTATTTTTATCTAGATGTCATCTTTTCATTTCTTTAGTTTTTACATTATGTTATGGTGTTTGTTTTTGTATCTTATAGTACTATGTGTTTGTTGTGTTAAACTTTATCTCTTTATGAACAATTTACTTGTGTTTTAAGAAAGGTTTAAGAAACAATTTGTGCCTCACGTCGGGATAATTGAAACATGTACTATCTTAATTTTTATCCTCTTTTGTCAATTCTCAATCACATTGGGGACAATGTGAACCCTTAAGTGTGGGGTGTAAATTTTAAATTTTCACTTTGCTTTGTTTTTAATTGCTTTTCCCTTTTCAACATTTGTTAAATTTTATGATGGTTAAAATCAATTTTCTTGTTTTCCTTCAAATATATATATATATATACCTTTTTTTAGTAGTTGTAAGATTGTGCATAGATGGACCTTGGAATTTTTGAAGCATTAAATTGGGAATTAAGTAGAATTGATATTTATTATCAATTTTGATGGATTTTCTTTGCAAATACCTTTAAACTTGCATGAATTGAGCTTACTTAAGTTGGATACCAACTTAATTCTTCTTTTTGAGTGAGCACCCGGGGTCGAATTGTTACTAGAACTTGCTTAAAAATTCATTTCAAGGCCATGTAAAAATTTTTAGTTAGGCTGACTAAGGCACTTAGGAAAAAAAACCATTTAACTTAAAAAGCCAACCCTATTACATCCTTAGTAAGCCAACTTTGAGCCTACATCATGTTCCCATTTCATTCTTCTACACAAAAACATTAACCCTAAAATGTGTTCTACCAAGCTTTGCCCCTTAATAAGGAACAAGAGCAGTTGAGCAAATTAGTAATTTAAGTAATAGTGTGAATTAAGTGTGGGGTTGATGAAAGGAGGTTGAATTTGTAAAATAAATCTTCCTAAAAATGCAAGGTTCCTCATATATCATTGAAGCCAAAATGAGGGACCAATTCAAATAAAAAAAAAACTCTTATACAAAAGGGAATAAGCTAAGTTTTCTTCTAACAGGATGATCTTGCATAAAGAGCATTGAATATTTTGGAAGTTGTCATAAATATTGCCTCATTCTTTAAGTTATCTTGAATCTAATGATTTAGCTTACATTCCCAAAATATCTTACCTCAACCCTAAGCCCCATCACAACCAATAAAAGACCTTATGATTGATGCTCAATGGTAATTTAGTGGCGGAGACTTGATTCTTAAAGCAAGCCTATGGGAATGTTCAGTCACATGATGTGAAGAGTGAAAACACTATCCCATCAAAAACACTTGAGAGATTTAGTGAAAGAGTGCCACTAAGGTTTGCATGAAAAGCCATCGAATTGTGTAAGTATCGATTTTGTGAAATTCAAAAATGAGTGTGGAAATTATGAAAAGGGAAGTCTTGAAGTAATCTTGCATCCACTAATTTTACATCTTGTTTTGTGACTTTGCCTAGGGATAAGCAAAGAATTAAGTGTGGGGTAATTGTTTTAATCATAAATATATGTATTTTTATATTATTTTATTTGATCTTTAGCTGCTTTCTTAATGATTTGTTCAAGTTGCTGCAAGAAATTTAAGCAAAAGTAAAATGATTTAGAACAGGAAGTGGAAGATGCTAGCCTAGCAATATAGGGAATTGAAAGATGAAGATTAAGCTAAAAAAAGATATGTAGACCCTTAATTTTTGACCCACTCCATTCTGATATTTTAAATAATCTAAAATAATTTTGTGATATTTTAATATTTATTATTTATTTTAATAATATTTATTACTTATAATATTTATTTTTAATATTAAAAATATAAAAATATAAAAAAGATAAAAAATATATAAATAAAAATAGGCGACGAATTGGCTTAGGCCAATTCGCCGGAGGAAATACCAGCGGTGAAGTGGCCTCTGGCCAATTCACCACAAGTTTTTCTTGCGGCAAATTGGCTGTGGGCCAATTTTGTCGCAGGCAAAATTGCGGGAGCAACGAGTGCAGCCCGTGCGCCCAGCCAGCAGCGCCCCACAACAATTTTTGCCAGCACAGATTTTTTGAAACCATATTCTACTTTATTTTTAATTTTATTTTCTAAATAATTTTTATTTCCTTAACCAATTAGTATTAGGTTTTTATTTTTTTCTTATAAATACCACATTAAAGACACAGAAAAGAGGATGGGGGATTTTCGGCCAAAGAGAGGATCGGACTTTTGAGATCTGAATTTTTTGGGGACTTTTTTTTAGCAACCTTGGATGGGACAATTATTGAAGGAATTGATTCAGAACCTTGGACTTGAAAAAAGCAAAAGGCAGTCAGCATGTAACACCCCTTAACCCGACTATTTCTAGCCGAGCCAAGTGTGCTACAGTATATGCAACATGGTATACAGAACATGTACTAAATAAAATTTTTTTCCTTTTTATTACAAATAATAATCATTTATACATTTCTTTAATTGTTATAATTACATTTTGAAAGTCTTTAACAGTACATGCCAAGCTAAACTTGCTTTGCTCCTCACTTCGCCTCCTGTTGCACACTCTGGTGCTCCTTTGTAGCTTCCCATCAGTTAGCTTGGACTCCATAACCTACGAGTTTAGAAAACTAAACTCGCTAAGCATATAGCTTAGTGGGTACTTTAACCGTTAAGTAGAAATTAGATGCAAACAACACAATGTTACAGATATGGCACCAGTGATTAAGAATTTGACTATTTTTTATCCTAAATCAGCTCAATAGAACTAATTTGTAGTTCAAATTTTTCATTCCGGGCCTTTGGGCCATACTGCACTTTTTAGGCCACATCGGGTTTTACAATACTGCAAAAATCTCTCGTTGGCTTTAAAATCTAAATAAAACACAATTGGGATGTGATTTTCAAAAAACGAAAAATGCTATCTTGTTCTTAATTGGTCAAGCTTTCAAGAGCATATTTTTGATAATTTATTTCATTCCAAATGAATATTTTATCTCGATTATACCTCATTTATTTCTTACCAAATGAACAGTGAATTCTAGCATTTAGTTTCTTATGTACCTTGTTATCTTATTTCCCCAATAACTTTTGTTCTACTAATCCAAATGTAAAAATTCTTATTTTCACTCGAACTAGACTCATATGAGTCCTTATGGTTAAATTTCTAGATTTAAATTTGTTACACCTAATTCTTGATGACTCCTTGAACTCTTCCCTGGCCAATTGGTTACTCAAGTCTGCGCAATGCATACTATTTCATTTATAACTTTACCTAAAAAACTCGGATTGAGACAACTCTTATCTTAAATTAAACTATAAACATAAGGCTATATTCAGTAAACATTTCAGCTTAAACCAGGCAACACGTGATGTTTGGCACAATTTCTAATTCATCCCTGCAGTCTGCTAGGGTCTGCCTGCGCATGGTTCGCTCATTCGTGTGTAACTTCTACATTTTTAAGTCCAATCGAGATGAATCAAACTCCTATGATTCACCAACATACAAGGGTTCATTTATATCTTCTATCACAACATCTAATTCCTGCGGTAAATGGACCAAAACCTGGACTCAAGGCACAAATCTCAGTCTCTCCAGTTTCACAATTCCAGTGTGCATGAGTTATACTCTTTTGATCATTTATTTTTATCTACAAGTGGGATTTAGGAAATTCCAAATTATATGGTTTCCTAACACATAAGGGTACATTTAATTATTCTTTCACAGCTTCTAAATGTGTCATTAAGGTCACCTAAACGTAGTCCCAAGTCACAGGTTACTGACTGAGGAATCTCAGTTTTTCAATTTGTATGCCTGGTATCATTTTGATCATAACTTTCATTCCACAAATGAAAATGAGTTGGTTCCAAATCCTATGGTTTACTGCCTTAATGGAGAACAATTAAGTCTTATTTTTCAAGTTCTATTTCTATCATTTTGCTAGTCTAAATTTCGGTTGAAGTTCCAGAAAAATGCAGGACAGGCTGGCTGCAACAAAACAACACAACATAGCACTCCCATATTTACCTCCCTTATAACCTCAACCCCAAAATCAATCAATACACAACAAACACTTCTATATCATCATCAATCTCAACCACATAACCACTACAACTCAAGCACACGAACAATTATAGCAATTACACATCCAAATGCAAAGGCAATAGAGATCACTAATTCAAGAAGGTTAAAGTACCAAACCTTTTTCCCCTTTTCTTTCCTTAGCTCATCTTTGATATTTTTCTTCTTTTTCCTTTAGCTTTTCTTGATTTCCTACAAGAATTCCAGTATACACACTTTAAACATACATCCTATGGTTTGAAAACATAAGCTACCAATTCATTTCTTGCCAATTTTTTCTCAATCTAATCTCCTCTAACCTTAAAACCATTATTTCTTTCATCAAATCCTTCAAATAATTATTTCTTGAATTTTTATCCAAATCTAGCTACATGAACCCTAATTTCAATCTCTTAAATTAACCATTAGTCCATGAAATTAAAACTAGAGATAGGTTTCTCTTACCTTATAATCTTGTTTGTCACCAAAATCTTCAACCAAAAGCCTTAAACTTTGGAAAAATCACCTCCTTCTTCCTTCTCTTATGGTTTGGACGAGTTCACCATGTAAGAGAGGGCTTTTATTTTCTTTCCTTAGCTTATTTTGATCCAAATGGCAGCCATAAGTGGTGAAAATATGTTGGTATAGATGCTGACTTCCAATTGGTACACCTTATAGCAAAAATGGCCACTTTTAATTGGTCCACTTGCCTTCTTCTTTTATCTATTTATTTGGCAAGCCATTAGGCTTCCTTTTATTCATATTTTGACCCCCTCAACTTTCTTGTGCTGTAATTTTATAGTCTATGGTGTGAAAATACCAAAATACCCTCCAGCGATTAATCGATTGTAACTTTTAAACCGTGCGTTTTCGGAAAAAATTGAAACCCACGGTTATCACCCGATTAATCTTGAGAATATTCTTCCAGGGTTGGATATGGGCACTATTAAGAACTTCTGACTCTTAATTTTTATGTTTACATAGTTGCCCCTAACTTTTGAGAAATTTTCACTTAGGTCCTTTTGATATCCCTTCCTAACCTTGCTTCCTTTCTTTATTAATATCTTTTTACTCACAACTCCAAATTAAGTAATTCTTATGCCCACTGAAACTAGACATCCGGGGCTACATTTTATCAAAATTTCAGGTCGATCCGAGCTATATCTGATTTTTAACAGTCCTTCGACATCAAGCCTACTATGCTGTCCTGAGGCAGCTTGCACATTGTCTACTAAATCCATCATATCTTATTCTGCACAACTCCAAATTTAGTAATTTCAAGTTATACATCTAGCTAAGACACAAATAAACAATTAAGTCTTCTGTGAGACTCTATAAGTTTGTCATTAACTTGGATGACATTCGAGCTCAAGTTATAGGTCATGTTCTAAACTCCATTGTTCTAAGCCTAAATCATATCCTCTATGTCTATTTCTTACCAATCTGGGATTCGGGATGTTACACAGCAAGCAACAAGGAATCCATCAAAGGCAGCATACTCTGTCTTTGTTATTGTTCAAGTAGAATTCAAATTGTGGTGGAACCAACAATGGAGGTTTTGAGTTTCTATTGACTTATTTATATTTACAATAGCTTCATCATTCAAATTAATCAATTGTTTAAACATACAACAGATGATATTTTTGTTATTTGATCAATTATTCTATTTACCATATAGACTTTATTTAAAACCCTAAATTTTTTTTTCCAAGACCCTAATACTTTCATACCCATGAAACTAATTTTTGAAATCTAAAATTCTAATTACACTTTTCTAAAACCACAAAACAATAATTTGTTTTCTTAAAACTATAATTAATTCTATTTTTCTAAGATTTATAATAGCTTGTTTCTTCCAATTTCGAAACTCTATTTTCTAAATTTTAAACCCTAAAATCTTAATTTTCAACACCAAAACCTACAACTCTAAAAGCCAGTTTTTTAAAAGTTTTAGGGGCGCTGCCCCCGACTCCACAACGGCTCGTCGAAGGGGTCAATATTTATTTGTGTATTATAAGCCTTTGTATTTAACTCCCTTTATTTAAAAACCCTAATTTGGTTATTAAAATTCTAAAACCCTAAATTTATACATTTATTACTTTATTTAATTTTAAATTTGATTATGTAGTTTGTTATATGTTTTGATGATGGATTTATTTAATTTTGATATTTTATTTGTTTATAATGGATGAATAATTTCTTTATTATTTTTATTTTGGTATTAAAAATTATAAGAGGTATGTTTCCATGATTGGGTACCTGATTAATTAATCTTTATGCAATTTAATTTATTTTCATATTTTCAAAATTAATGTAAAGGACACGTTTCCACCTTTCGGTGGGTGTCCCATATAGTTTTAGACATAGACGATGTAAGGACATGTTTCCATCCTCGGATGGGTGTACTTTTATTTGTTTTGTTTGGACATTATTGTGATTTTAATAAAGTATTTAGTTATTCTTATGATCGCATGTAGTATGGATAATATCGTTATATTTAAAAATTTTATAATCAGACCTGAAAAGGAGGCTGGTTCCAATGAACAGGGCGTTGTGGGGGTGCTGTGCCATTTCTCACCTTCCCCACACATACCCAACTTTACGAACCCATTAAGGGATTGGGGATTCCTTAGGAATCAAGCAGTCCACCCCTTTCTTTTTTTCTGACCCGTCCGAGTGGTGACTCCATTTTCTCTAGGCTTAGGCCCGTGTTCTCTAAGGTCTCGGCCTAAAAGTACCAAAGTCACAAGAACTATTCTACCTGGAGTGGGGGCAAAAATCTCCGCTCACTAGATCCCTTATAGAATAAAACATGGGCAGAGTCTTAGCCATGTAACCTCCTTAAGAATTGAATACTAGTAGGCAGAAGGCAACACGGAAAGACATCTTGGCCGTGTCACAGAACATGGCTAGTTTTATCAACATCTTGGACGTGCTATTCAACAAGCAAAAGAAGAGCAAGAGCAGGTTTTCTTAGAATAGAACACGATAAAAAATATTGGCTGTGTAATATGCCCATGTCACTTCACAAGGCCAAGAAAATAATTTCTTGGCCGTGTCCTACTCAAAAGTTGAAAGATTCTTCAAATGGGAAGGTAAGGACATGTTCAGATTTCTTAGTCGTGCCCAATGTTGAAAATGAAACACACTTCCAAGACAAGATAATCTAGGCCGTGTCTCTCAACTGAAGGAACAAAAATGAATAAGCTGGAAATTAGAGACAAAGAGAAGTGGTCAGACGAATATGATGGGCGGACAATTTTTTTAAATATAAAAAGATGAGCTTGCTTGGAATTGTTGGGGGAAAAAAGGGAATGGCACTTAAAGAAATACTACTTTTATTCCAAAAGGAGAAGGGACTTTGAATTTAAAAAGGGGCATCAAAGAAAGAAAAGGAACGGAGGGGAGAGATCACAAAAGAGTTCTCTGAAAAGGTTTTAACCATTCTTGGCCATGTCTCTTAGAGAGTCTTGAGTAGAGCTACTAAAGGCAAGAGAGAGACAAGGTTAGGTTGGGGTTCTTGGAAGCAAGGTTCTTTGGAAAAGCTTTTGGAAGGAGATTTAAGGATTCATCATCAATCTCAAGCGAGGTGGAGGAAGATCAAGAGGAGATTTCCCCTAGTCTGTAATATCCTCATATATGCCCTAGAAGTTGTGATTATGTTGTTGTTGTTGTTATATAATTGGATTGAATATATGTGTTACATTACAAGAGAAAAGAAATAGAGAAAAGAATGTTTATGTATATGTGATTTGGGAAAGAATTTAGGGTTTAGAGAGAATGGTATATGTTGTGTATATGATGATATATATAACATATAAGTTGGTCAAAATGAAGAGTCAAGGAAAGAAGATATTTATTTTTGTTAAGTGTGAAGTTACTATAAAGGGCATGTAATGAATGGTAATCAAGACAAATGGTATAAGGGTGTTTAGGTAATTACTCTTGTTGAATCACTTGGTGGAGATTTAAAGAGGTGATATTTTGTCTTTTCTTCATTTCCTTCTTCTTCTTCTTCTCTTCTCCACGTTGGTTGGCTCCTCCTTAGACAAGAGAGAGCAAAGTGAGATTTGTTTAATTCTAACATCAAATTGAAGGGAGAATCAAAGGATTTAATTGAAGATTTGTGGAATTCAACAACTTAGGTAAGTTCTTTCTCTTGATTTTCCTTTGTTCTTTTGAAATTGTGTTTGGGATTGGTGAGTTGATATGGATGGTTGATGGAGTGTGTTTGTGTATGGTGTGTGTAAAAGTGTTGAAATGGAATTAAAGACAAGAAGCTAGGTTGGTGTTGGTGATGGAAGAGTAAGAGTTGTGTTTAGTGAATTTTTTTTCTGTTTTACAATTAGTAAAGGCTGTGACTTGTATGATTTTTAATTAATTATAGAAAAATGTTCTTGAAGTGAATTTTTGATATGTTGTGCCTCTATGAGTCTAGAATGACTGAAAAATATGTTGATTCGATTTTGGAATGGTTATGAGTTTAGAAAGATTATTTTTATTAGACCTGTTCCAGCAGGTACCTTAACTGAGACAGCTATATTTCGGGATTTTTAATAAAATGTAGAAAAATCATATCCAATTGAATTTTGGATATGTTGTTGCTTAGTGAGTCTAATATTTGAGAAAAATAATTTGGAACCACGTTGATTGAATTTGATTTATGGAATTCACAAAGTTCAGAACTGCTGTCAGGATGCAGGGCAATTGGGGCAGTCTGGTTAGGTGAACTATTTGACCAAGATTTTGTGTTCAGTTTGATCTGAAATTTTAAAGGAATTATTTTAAGATACAAAACTAAATTCTGTAAAAATTTTAGAATTTTTAGTCAAGTAGATTAATTTATACAATTTTTCAAAATAAGGATAAAATGGAGTCTTAAACCAGAATGTACTATTCATATGGTCATTTTGCTAATATTCCTTTGGATTAGGTTTTGAAGAGATTGGGTTGCATTAACCTAAATGTGGAGAATTCCTGGAAAGAAAAGAAATGTATAGATTGATGGGACTAGTTCTTGAGGTAAGTACCAATACATATGATTGTATTTAATTACATAATTTGAGGCTTAACACATTTGTTTGCAAATGTGTTAAGTGATCTATTATATTGTTAACATAATTGGACTAAGGTGATGATTGAATGATGTGAAGGATGTGAAGATCATTAACAAGGTAAGCATAAACCCTATTTGATTGTATATCCTTATATGTCTTTGAACATTAACACATTGGGATGAAAGTGTTAAATAAGCTATTATATTGTGAATGTAAATGAAGAATATATATAAAGGATGAAATATGAAATGGGAAAGGTAGGAAGAAATGAGGATCATTCTTAAGGTATGTGCAATTTGTTATGATAAATGCTCTAGTAATGAATGATGTTAATGTGTTTTGAGAAGTGAGAAAATGTTATGTTATATGCATTGTGAATCTTGTGTATGGCAATGTATTATATGAATAATATACTTTGAAATGTGATATCAATGATGCTATATGTATCATATGGATTGAGATATGATATGATATGAAGCCATTGTGATTGGCTATGATAATTCAATTGAAAGAGATAAGGCATGTTGGCCTAATTGATGATGAGATTGATAATGAAATAATAAATGAATTGTTTGTTTAATATGTTATTCAGTTTCAGAGTTCTGGATTTTGGTGGCATGCCTAAGAAATGATGAAAGGTAACAGTCTTGCCGGGTTGAGGATCTCCTCATATGTGTTGAGTTGATGGTCCAAGAGACTGGGTCTGTTACACTATGAGAATTGTGAATACGAGATATATGATTTGTAACAGTCTTGCCGGGTTGAGGATCTCCTCATATGTGTTGAGTTGATGGTCCAAGAGACTGGGTCTGTTACACTATCCATGGATAGAGATACATGTATATACATTGCCTACGGGCGTGATGATTGTGACTATGAACCAAAGCAGTAACTCTGAACTTTGAATAACATATTAGTGTTTTGGGCCCGAGTCTGTCTTTATTGTCAATGTGAATTGCAAGTATTGAAATATTGATTGTGAGTATTAATAATGAATTATGCTTGGTGAATTGTGAATAATATAATGTTATTAAGTGTAATATGTAAATGAATTGTGGTTGATGATAAAGGTTGTCTTTATTGTAAATGTGATTTATGATTTGTATGATATATAATTTGTGTATTGCAATAATGATTGGTATGGTATATATAATGTAGGGGTATTAATATATTGGTTTTGAGTATTGGTGATGCATTGGGGTTGGTGATAATATTATGTATATATGTACATCATATTTGAAATTAGCTAGGATATATTAAAGATGAAGTTAAAAAGAAAAGAAGATATGATAAGAACTAATTATATATTGAATTGATGTATCATTATATGTCAATACTTCTATACTATATGTTTATATTTTATAGTTGGACTACTAAGCTCTCGGGCTTAGCGCGGGTGTTTATTCGCGCAGGTATATAGATGGAAGATATGAAGTCTTTTGTTATGCCACAAGAAGAGTAAAGTTTGTCGAGACTAACTAGAGGGTAATGCATACATGTATAAACTTTAATTATGATGTATTTCTGACGAGAGAGTATTTATATGTATAAATGAAGTTTTTGATAAAGATAATGATTTTGTAAATGTTATTTAAATTAATGTATTATGGTTTGAACTCTGTTACAGGTTTTTAAAAGGTAACGAAAAGTGACATCCTTATACTTTATATATTTACTGTATGTATACTAGGTATACGCATAGTACTTATATAGGGTATCGGGGTGTTACAATTATTTTGGTATCAGAGCTTAGGTTCGAGATTCTCGGCCTAAGTGAGAAAAAAAAATTTTGAAAAGTTTAAATAAAAGTAAAAAGGAAAAGATTTGAAATGAAATTTGTAATACATGCATATGCATTGACACCTAGGTTGGTCTCGGATGTGGCATTATATGAATTATAGAATATTTGTGTTATATGAGATGTTCAATATAGTTGATGATATATGTGTATACTATTTTGATGTGATGAGAAATTATGATTGTTGACAATGATGTTGGAAATGAATTATAATTGAGGCATAGTGCCTAATTGATTATGAGAAACTAATTGTGAAATGTAATATGATATATGTATATTGATGATGCATATGAAAATGTCATGTTGTGTGCAACATGGAATGTAATGTTGATGTTTATGAGCAATATTATGTAGGACATAATATGAATTGAAACATAAAGAAATGAAAAGGAGAATAAATTTGAAAATGAGTTGAAAATCAAATCAAGATAAGAGTATGTACTTTTTCTTCTATACTTTGAACCTCTTTATAATAAAGTTTATGTTGGTTTTGCTAATGTTGAATTTACTAGACAGCGGAAATGATATCGAATTGTTAAAATTGAAAGTTATGTTATTTAAATGAGGAGAGTATGGTGGAATGTTGAATGAGTTGTTTAGTAGAGACAAAGTGTGATTATGTAAAGTTGGGATGTGTATACAGTTAAGGTTGTGTTTAAAGGAAAAAGAGATGATAGTGGTTAAGTAAGAATATAACTTAGTATTGTTACTATAATGCGAGCATAGTAAATTCAATGTTAGAAATGTGAGATGCTTGGATATTGTGAAAGCTCATGGTAATGGTGATAATATGTGATATTTGAGATTTTTGAAGTGAGCTTTATGATTGTGGAAATTATATGTTTTAATATTGCTTTGTGATATATATTTGTAAGATGTTTTTAAAGTGATGATAGAAAAGATGAGTTTGGCAAATTGAAGCTTAAACGAAGTAGTAAATTGAGAAGTTAAAGTTTTAGTGGAATTTGATAAAGATTATTGGGATATTGATAGTTAACTGTATATGCAATGCATGAGCTAAGTGAAATGACTAGTATTGCATATGGAAGTATTATGAATTGAGTAATGTGATTGATAGTATGAGAATTTGTTTTGAAATAATCAAGGAAGTGGATAAGTAAATAGAAATGAGTTATTTTAAGTCATTTTACTGAACAGGGTAAGAATGAATATGGGAGTGTACTAAATATTTTTAAAGACGAAAGTGAAAGAGATGTCACATTGGGAATGTGACTGAGATGAATATGAAGTGTTACTATAGTCGGAATATATATGTTTGTAGTGTGAATAAATACTTTATATCATATTGGAAGAATGAGAAGGATAGTGTTTAAAAGAAAATGATAAACACTAAATTTGTATTGAATGTATGAAAAAGGAAAATACTATAAGAACATATAATTAAGTGTATACATGTATATGATATGTGAATTGAGTTTTCCAATATGAATGAAATTATGATATATAAACACATTTGTGAATCACATTATGAGGATGGCTTATGAAGATATATGTGGTATAATTTATAGAATTAGTGATATGGAAAAACAATGTTATATGTATTAGTGGACCTAAGAGAGATTAGGTCTTGAACTGTGTAAAGCTAGATGGATTATGTGATGGAAGTGAGAATGGAAAGAACTTGAGTAATATTGGACAGTGGAAATTGTTATAATGAGTATTGAACTTGATGATTATATTATATTTAGAGTTTCAAAGCATTCACATATGAAAAGTTCTATGTAATTATATTATAAGAGATTGTAGATGGATTAGAAATGAAGTGATGAATAGAAATTGTATAAGAACTGTATATGATTGAATATGTATATAGTAATATTGTTAAAGCATGAGTTAAGTTGATAAGGATCATATAAGCGAATACAAATTGGTTGAAACGAAGTTGGAATGTGTTAACTTCTGTTATACTAAAAATGTTAAGATTGAGAATAGAATTATAAAAGAACAGTATTGAATTGAAAGTTCTAGGTTTGAATATTAATCTCTTAAAGTCATGTGTTTTGTTCAGTATTTTGGATCGGTTAATTTGTTATCCATGGATTTGGATCTTAGATATAATGATTGTAATACGGATTTGGTGAGGTTGACAATTTTGTTTGAGAAGTATAGTTAAAAATTATGATGGTTAAAGTTGTACCTTATTATTATTATTTTTTTTATGTTAAGAATTTGGTTATAACTGTGAAAAAAAAAATTAAAAAAAAATTAAAAAATTTTTGAAATGTGTTGAGTTATGGATAATATGACAAAAAGGTATTCAAAATAAATATACCAATGATAGGAAATGTGAAGAGTTAGTAAAAGGGAGAAATTATATTATATGAATGAAAGTTATACTGAATATGTTTATGGTATGTAACTTGAGGTTTAAGGGAATGAACTCAAAGTTTGAGTGAATGAATTATAGATATTAAGTATGATATAACATTTTTATGAGAATTGGTGGAAATTATACTAAGATAATAAAGAATAAACTATGTGTATATTAAAAGATATTAGAAGTGATTTGTTATCATGATGATTTGACTGAAAATAGATTGAAAGAGAGCAGAAATTGAATATAAGTTTGCTCTTATGGAATTAAGTTATATTTATACTTATATGAAAATTGTGAAATTTCATGATAAGTTAGATTACTTAATCGTTGGTTGGAATTGAACAAGATTGGAACGTGGGTATATTGTGACAGATAGATTAATTGATCTGGATTTGGCTAAGATTATGGATCATTAATAAAATTTAATGTGTATAGTTGTATTAAGAAAATAGGTATTTACATGATAATGTATATGATGTAAATTTTAAAGTATGATTGGACATGAATGAGTGGAGTATAGTAATTGTTAATCATGATAAGAAGAGAAAAAGATTGGTTATCTATAAAATAAGTTGAAAGATAATGTATTAATATGTAAGTTAAGTGAAAAGCATGCTAAAGAAATAACTCCATTTATGAAAAATCAGGATTTTGTTATCTATTGAGAGTGATAAATGTCTATTTAGACAGTGATTGTAATGAAGGGATAATTAATGTTCAGATATAAGTCAATGGTTTTTAATGTTAAAGTTAAGAGAGTAATTATACAGAGGTGAAATAACAAAATATATTAAATATAAAGATTTGACAAAGTATTATTGTGCTATATGATGATCTGATTCTGGTATAAAGATATTAATAGGAAATGTAATGTGATCTTTTGAATGTTTGATTAAGAAAGTAACCAGATGTATAAACATATAGAATGATGAGTTATAGAATTTAAAGAAGGTGGTTGATTCTAAAGAGGAGAGTTGGAGTTATATGATTTGATGATATAATGACTTAAGCGTATAATTAACTTCATATGGGAGTTAAGATAGTATTTTGTTAAGAATAAATTGTTATGGTACTGATAATTTCGAGGACGAAATTATTTAAGGGGGAGAGAATTGTAATATCCTCATATATGCCCTAGAAGTTGTGATTATGTTGTTGTTGTTGTTATATAATTGGATTGAATATATGTGTTACATTACAAGAGAAAAGAAATAGAGAAAAGAATGTTTATGTATATGTGATTTGGGAAAAAATTTAGGGTTTAGAGAGAATGGTATATGTTGTGTATATGATGATATATATAACATATAAGTTGGTCAAAATGAAGAGTCAAGGAAAGAAGATATTTATTTTTGTTAAGTGTGAAGTTACTATAAAGGGCATGTAATGAATGGTAATCAAGACAAATGGTATAAGGGTGTTTAGGTAATTACTCTTGTTGAATCACTTGGTGGAGATTTAAAGAGGTGATATTTTGTCTTTTCTTCATTTCCTTCTTCTTCTTCTTCTCTTCTCCACGTTGGTTGGCTCCTCCTTAGACAAGAGAGAGCAAAGTGAGATTTGTTTAATTCTAACATCAAATTGAAGGGAGAATCAAAGGATTTAATTGAAGATTTGTGGAATTCAACAACTTAGGTAAGTTCTTTCTCTTGATTTTCCTTTGTTCTTTTGAAATTGTGTTTGGGATTGGTGAGTTGATATGGATGGTTGATGGAGTGTGTTTGTGTATGGTGTGTGTAAAAGTGTTGAAATGGAATTAAAGACAAGAAGCTAGGTTGGTGTTGGTGATGGAAGAGTAAGAGTTGTGTTTAGTGAATTTTTTTCTGTTTTACAATTAGTAAAGGCTGTGACTTGTATGATTTTTAATTAATTATAGAAAAATGTTCTTGAAGTGAATTTTTGATATGTTGTGCCTCTATGAGTCTAGAATGACTGAAAAATATGTTGATTCGATTTTGGAATGGTTATGAGTTTAGAAAGATTATTTTTATTAGACCTGTTCCAGCAGGTACCTTAACTGAGACAGCTATATTTCGGGATTTTTAATAAAATGTAGAAAAATCATATCCAATTGAATTTTGGATATGTTGTTGCTTAGTGAGTCTAATATTTGAGAAAAATAATTTGGAACCACGTTGATTGAATTTGATTTATGGAATTCACAAAGTTCAGAACTGCTGTCAGGATGCAGGGCAATTGGGGCAGTCTGGTTAGGTGAACTATTTGACCAAGATTTTGTGTTCAGTTTGATCTGAAATTTTAAAGGAATTATTTTAAGATACAAAACTAAATTCTGTAAAAATTTTAGAATTTTTAGTCAAGTAGATTAATTTATACAATTTTTCAAAATAAGGATAAAATGGAGTCTTAAACCAGAATGTACTATTCATATGGTCATTTTGCTAATATTCCTTTGGATTAGGTTTTGAAGAGATTGGGTTGCATTAACCTAAATGTGGAGAATTCCTGGAAAGAAAAGAAATGTATAGATTGATGGGACTAGTTCTTGAGGTAAGTACCAATACATATGATTGTATTTAATTACATAATTTGAGGCTTAACACATTTGTTTGCAAATGTGTTAAGTGATCTATTATATTGTTAACATAATTGGACTAAGGTGATGATTGAATGATGTGAAGGATGTGAAGATCATTAACAAGGTAAGCATAAACCCTATTTGATTGTATATCCTTATATGTCTTTGAACATTAACACATTGGGATGAAAGTGTTAAATAAGCTATTATATTGTGAATGTAAATGAAGAATATATATAAAGGATGAAATATGAAATGGGAAAGGTAGGAAGAAATGAGGATCATTCTTAAGGTATGTGCAATTTGTTATGATAAATGCTCTAGTAATGAATGATGTTAATGTGTTTTGAGAAGTGAGAAAATGTTATGTTATATGCATTGTGAATCTTGTGTATGGCAATGTATTATATGAATAATATACTTTGAAATGTGATATCAATGATGCTATATGTATCATATGGATTGAGATATGATATGATATGAAGCCATTGTGATTGGCTATGATAATTCAATTGAAAGAGATAAGGCATGTTGGCCTAATTGATGATGAGATTGATAATGAAATAATAAATGAATTGTTTGTTTAATATGTTATTCAGTTTCAGAGTTCTGGATTTTGGTGGCATGCCTAAGAAATGATGAAAGGTAACAGTCTTGCCGGGTTGAGGATCTCCTCATATGTGTTGAGTTGATGGTCCAAGAGACTGGGTCTGTTACACTATGAGAATTGTGAATACGAGATATATGATTTGTAACAGTCTTGCCGGGTTGAGGATCTCCTCATATGTGTTGAGTTGATGGTCCAAGAGACTGGGTCTGTTACACTATCCATGGATAGAGATACATGTATATACATTGCCTACGGGCGTGATGATTGTGACTATGAACCAAAGCAGTAACTCTGAACTTTGAATAACATATTAGTGTTTTGGGCCCGAGTCTGTCTTTATTGTCAATGTGAATTGCAAGTATTGAAATATTGATTGTGAGTATTAATAATGAATTATGCTTGGTGAATTGTGAATAATATAATGTTATTAAGTGTAATATGTAAATGAATTGTGGTTGATGATAAAGGTTGTCTTTATTGTAAATGTGATTTATGATTTGTATGATATATAATTTGTGTATTGCAATAATGATTGGTATGGTATATATAATGTAGGGGTATTAATATATTGGTTTTGAGTATTGGTGATGCATTGGGGTTGGTGATAATATTATGTATATATGTACATCATATTTGAAATTAGCTAGGATATATTAAAGATGAAGTTAAAAAGAAAAGAAGATATGATAAGAACTAATTATATATTGAATTGATGTATCATTATATGTCAATACTTCTATACTATATGTTTATATTTTATAGTTGGACTACTAAGCTCTCGGGCTTAGCGCGGGTGCTTATTCGCGCAGGTATATAGATGGAAGATATGAAGTCTTTTGTTATGCCACAAGAAGAGTAAAGTTTGTCGAGACTAACTAGAGGGTAATGCATACATGTATAAACTTTAATTATGATGTATTTCTGACGAGAGAGTATTTATATGTATAAATGAAGTTTTTGATAAAGATAATGATTTTGTAAATGTTATTTAAATTAATGTATTATGGTTTGAACTCTGTTACAGGTTTTTAAAAGGTAACGAAAAGTGACATCCTTATACTTTATATATTTACTGTATGTATACTAGGTATACGCATAGTACTTATATAGGGTATCGGGGTGTTACAATTATTTTGGTATCAGAGCTTAGGTTCGAGATTCTCGGCCTAAGTGAGAAAAAAAAATTTTGAAAAGTTTAAATAAAAGTAAAAAGGAAAAGATTTGAAATGAAATTTGTAATACATGCATATGCATTGACACCTAGGTTGGTCTCGGATGTGGCATTATATGAATTATAGAATATTTGTGTTATATGAGATGTTCAATATAGTTGATGATATATGTGTATACTATTTTGATGTGATGAGAAATTATGATTGTTGACAATGATGTTGGAAATGAATTATAATTGAGGCATAGTGCCTAATTGATTATGAGAAACTAATTGTGAAATGTAATATGATATATGTATATTGATGATGCATATGAAAATGTCATGTTGTGTGCAACATGGAATGTAATGTTGATGTTTATGAGCAATATTATGTAGGACATAATATGAATTGAAACATAAAGAAATGAAAAGGAGAATAAATTTGAAAATGAGTTGAAAATCAAATCAAGATAAGAGTATGTACTTTTTCTTCTATACTTTGAACCTCTTTATAATAAAGTTTATGTTGGTTTTGCTAATGTTGAATTTACTAGACAGCGGAAATGATATCGAATTGTTAAAATTGAAAGTTATGTTATTTAAATGAGGAGAGTATGGTGGAATGTTGAATGAGTTGTTTAGTAGAGACAAAGTGTGATTATGTAAAGTTGGGATGTGTATACAGTTAAGGTTGTGTTTAAAGGAAAAAGAGATGATAGTGGTTAAGTAAGAATATAACTTAGTATTGTTACTATAATGCGAGCATAGTAAATTCAATGTTAGAAATGTGAGATGCTTGGATATTGTGAAAGCTCATGGTAATGGTGATAATATGTGATATTTGAGATTTTTGAAGTGAGCTTTATGATTGTGGAAATTATATGTTTTAATATTGCTTTGTGATATATATTTGTAAGATGTTTTTAAAGTGATGATAGAAAAGATGAGTTTGGCAAATTGAAGCTTAAACGAAGTAGTAAATTGAGAAGTTAAAGTTTTAGTGGAATTTGATAAAGATTATTGGGATATTGATAGTTAACTGTATATGCAATGCATGAGCTAAGTGAAATGACTAGTATTGCATATGGAAGTATTATGAATTGAGTAATGTGATTGATAGTATGAGAATTTGTTTTGAAATAATCAAGGAAGTGGATAAGTAAATAGAAATGAGTTATTTTAAGTCATTTTACTGAACAGGGTAAGAATGAATATGGGAGTGTACTAAATATTTTTAAAGACGAAAGTGAAAGAGATGTCACATTGGGAATGTGACTGAGATGAATATGAAGTGTTACTATAGTCGGAATATATATGTTTGTAGTGTGAATAAATACTTTATATCATATTGGAAGAATGAGAAGGATAGTGTTTAAAAGAAAATGATAAACACTAAATTTGTATTGAATGTATGAAAAAGGAAAATACTATAAGAACATATAATTAAGTGTATACATGTATATGATATGTGAATTGAGTTTTCCAATATGAATGAAATTATGATATATAAACACATTTGTGAATCACATTATGAGGATGGCTTATGAAGATATATGTGGTATAATTTATAGAATTAGTGATATGGAAAAACAATGTTATATGTATTAGTGGACCTAAGAGAGATTAGGTCTTGAACTGTGTAAAGCTAGATGGATTATGTGATGGAAGTGAGAATGGAAAGAACTTGAGTAATATTGGACAGTGGAAATTGTTATAATGAGTATTGAACTTGATGATTATATTATATTTAGAGTTTCAAAGCATTCACATATGAAAAGTTCTATGTAATTATATTATAAGAGATTGTAGATGGATTAGAAATGAAGTGATGAATAGAAATTGTATAAGAACTGTATATGATTGAATATGTATATAGTAATATTGTTAAAGCATGAGTTAAGTTGATAAGGATCATATAAGCGAATACAAATTGGTTGAAACGAAGTTGGAATGTGTTAACTTCTGTTATACTAAAAATGTTAAGATTGAGAATAGAATTATAAAAGAACAGTATTGAATTGAAAGTTCTAGGTTTGAATATTAATCTCTTAAAGTCATGTGTTTTGTTCAGTATTTTGGATCGGTTAATTTGTTATCCATGGATTTGGATCTTAGATATAATGATTGTAATACGGATTTGGTGAGGTTGACAATTTTGTTTGAGAAGTATAGTTAAAAATTATGATGGTTAAAGTTGTACCTTATTATTATTATTTTTTTTATGTTAAGAATTTGGTTATAACTGTGAAAAAAAAAATTAAAAAAAAAATTAAAAAAATTTTGAAATGTGTTGAGTTATGGATAATATGACAAAAAGGTATTCAAAATAAATATACCAATGATAGGAAATGTGAAGAGTTAGTAAAAGGGAGAAATTATATTATATGAATGAAAGTTATACTGAATATGTTTATGGTATGTAACTTGAGGTTTAAGGGAATGAACTCAAAGTTTGAGTGAATGAATTATAGATATTAAGTATGATATAACATTTTTATGAGAATTGGTGGAAATTATACTAAGATAATAAAGAATAAACTATGTGTATATTAAAAGATATTAGAAGTGATTTGTTATCATGATGATTTGACTGAAAATAGATTGAAAGAGAGCAGAAATTGAATATAAGTTTGCTCTTATGGAATTAAGTTATATTTATACTTATATGAAAATTGTGAAATTTCATGATAAGTTAGATTACTTAATCGTTGGTTGGAATTGAACAAGATTGGAACGTGGGTATATTGTGACAGATAGATTAATTGATCTGGATTTGGCTAAGATTATGGATCATTAATAAAATTTAATGTGTATAGTTGTATTAAGAAAATAGGTATTTACATGATAATGTATATGATGTAAATTTTAAAGTATGATTGGACATGAATGAGTGGAGTATAGTAATTGTTAATCATGATAAGAAGAGAAAAAGATTGGTTATCTATAAAATAAGTTGAAAGATAATGTATTAATATGTAAGTTAAGTGAAAAGCATGCTAAAGAAATAGCTCCATTTATGAAAAATCAGGATTTTGTTATCTATTGAGAGTGATAAATGTCTATTTAGACAGTGATTGTAATGAAGGGATAATTAATGTTCAGATATAAGTCAATGGTTTTTAATGTTAAAGTTAAGAGAGTAATTATACAGAGGTGAAATAACAAAATATATTAAATATAAAGATTTGACAAAGTATTATTGTGCTATATGATGATCTGATTCTGGTATAAAGATATTAATAGGAAATGTAATGTGATCTTTTGAATGTTTGATTAAGAAAGTAACCAGATGTATAAACATATAGAATGATGAGTTATAGAATTTAAAGAAGGTGGTTGATTCTAAAGAGGAGAGTTGGAGTTATATGATTTGATGATATAATGACTTAAGCGTATAATTAACTTCATATGGGAGTTAAGATAGTATTTTGTTAAGAATAAATTGTTATGGTACTGATAATTTCGAGGACGAAATTATTTAAGGGGGAGAGAATTGTAATATCCTCATATATGCCCTAGAAGTTGTGATTATGTTGTTGTTGTTGTTATATAATTGGATTGAATATATGTGTTACATTACAAGAGAAAAGAAATAGAGAAAAGAATGTTTATGTATATGTGATTTGGGAAAAAATTTAGGGTTTAGAGAGAATGGTATATGTTGTGTATATGATGATATATATAACATATAAGTTGGTCAAAATGAAGAGTCAAGGAAAGAAGATATTTATTTTTGTTAAGTGTGAAGTTACTATAAAGGGCATGTAATGAATGGTAATCAAGACAAATGGTATAAGGGTGTTTAGGTAATTACTCTTGTTGAATCACTTGGTGGAGATTTAAAGAGGTGATATTTTGTCTTTTCTTCATTTCCTTCTTCTTCTTCTTCTCTTCTCCACGTTGGTTGGCTCCTCCTTAGACAAGAGAGAGCAAAGTGAGATTTGTTTAATTCTAGCATCAAATTGAAGGGAGAATCAAAGAATTTAATTGAAGATTTGTGGAATTCAACAACTTAGGTAAGTTCTTTCTCTTGATTTTCCTTTGTTCTTTTGAAATTGTGTTTGGGATTGGTGAGTTGATATGGATGGTTGATGGAGTGTGTTTGTGTATGGTGTGTGTAAAAGTGTTGAAATGGAATTAAAGACAAGAAGCTAGGTTGGTGTTGGTGATGGAAGAGTAAGAGTTGTGTTTAGTGAATTTTTTTCTGTTTTACAATTAGTAAAGGCTGTGACTTGTATGATTTTTAATTAATTATAGAAAAATGTTCTTGAAGTGAATTTTTGATATGTTGTGCCTCTATGAGTCTAGAATGACTGAAAAATATGTTGATTCGATTTTGGAATGGTTATGAGTTTAGAAAGATTATTTTTATTAGACCTGTTCCAGCAGGTACCTTAACTGAGACAGCTATATTTCGGGATTTTTAATAAAATGTAGAAAAATCATATCCAATTGAATTTTGGATATGTTGTTGCTTAGTGAGTCTAATATTTGAGAAAAATAATTTGGAACCACGTTGATTGAATTTGATTTATGGAATTCACAAAGTTCAGAACTGCTGTCAGGATGCAGGGCAATTGGGGCAGTCTGGTTAGGTGAACTATTTGACCAAGATTTTGTGTTCAGTTTGATCTGAAATTTTAAAGGAATTATTTTAAGATACAAAACTAAATTCTGTAAAAATTTTAGAATTTTTAGTCAAGTAGATTAATTTATACAATTTTTCAAAATAAGGATAAAATGGAGTCTTAAACCAGAATGTACTATTCATATGGTCATTTTGCTAATATTCCTTTGGATTAGGTTTTGAAGAGATTGGGTTGCATTAACCTAAATGTGGAGAATTCCTGGAAAGAAAAGAAATGTATAGATTGATGGGACTAGTTCTTGAGGTAAGTACCAATACATATGATTGTATTTAATTACATAATTTGAGGCTTAACACATTTGTTTGCAAATGTGTTAAGTGATCTATTATATTGTTAACATAATTGGACTAAGGTGATGATTGAATGATGTGAAGGATGTGAAGATCATTAACAAGGTAAGCATAAACCCTATTTGATTGTATATCCTTATATGTCTTTGAACATTAACACATTGGGATGAAAGTGTTAAATAAGCTATTATATTGTGAATGTAAATGAAGAATATATATAAAGGATGAAATATGAAATGGGAAAGGTAGGAAGAAATGAGGATCATTCTTAAGGTATGTGCAATTTGTTATGATAAATGCTCTAGTAATGAATGATGTTAATGTGTTTTGAGAAGTGAGAAAATGTTATGTTATATGCATTGTGAATCTTGTGTATGGCAATGTATTATATGAATAATATACTTTGAAATGTGATATCAATGATGCTATATGTATCATATGGATTGAGATATGATATGATATGAAGCCATTGTGATTGGCTATGATAATTCAATTGAAAGAGATAAGGCATGTTGGCCTAATTGATGATGAGATTGATAATGAAATAATAAATGAATTGTTTGTTTAATATGTTATTCAGTTTCAGAGTTCTGGATTTTGGTGGCATGCCTAAGAAATGATGAAAGGTAACAGTCTTGCCGGGTTGAGGATCTCCTCATATGTGTTGAGTTGATGGTCCAAGAGACTGGGTCTGTTACACTATGAGAATTGTGAATACGAGATATATGATTTGTAACAGTCTTGCCGGGTTGAGGATCTCCTCATATGTGTTGAGTTGATGGTCCAAGAGACTGGGTCTGTTACACTATCCATGGATAGAGATACATGTATATACATTGCCTACGGGCGTGATGATTGTGACTATGAACCAAAGCAGTAACTCTGAACTTTGAATAACATATTAGTGTTTTGGGCCCGAGTCTGTCTTTATTGTCAATGTGAATTGCAAGTATTGAAATATTGATTGTGAGTATTAATAATGAATTATGCTTGGTGAATTGTGAATAATATAATGTTATTAAGTGTAATATGTAAATGAATTGTGGTTGATGATAAAGGTTGTCTTTATTGTAAATGTGATTTATGATTTGTATGATATATAATTTGTGTATTGCAATAATGATTGGTATGGTATATATAATGTAGGGGTATTAATATATTGGTTTTGAGTATTGGTGATGCATTGGGGTTGGTGATAATATTATGTATATATGTACATCATATTTGAAATTAGCTAGGATATATTAAAGATGAAGTTAAAAAGAAAAGAAGATATGATAAGAACTAATTATATATTGAATTGATGTATCATTATATGTCAATACTTCTATACTATATGTTTATATTTTATAGTTGGACTACTAAGCTCTCGGGCTTAGCGCGGGTGCTTATTCGCGCAGGTATATAGATGGAAGATATGAAGTCTTTTGTTATGCCACAAGAAGAGTAAAGTTTGTCGAGACTAACTAGAGGGTAATGCATACATGTATAAACTTTAATTATGATGTATTTCTGACGAGAGAGTATTTATATGTATAAATGAAGTTTTTGATAAAGATAATGATTTTGTAAATGTTATTTAAATTAATGTATTATGGTTTGAACTCTGTTACAGGTTTTTAAAAGGTAACGAAAAGTGACATCCTTATACTTTATATATTTACTGTATGTATACTAGGTATATGCATAGTACTTATATAGGGTATCGGGGTGTTACAATTATTTTGGTATCAGAGCTTAGGTTCGAGATTCTCGGCCTAAGTGAGAAAAAAAAAATTTTGAAAAGTTTAAATAAAAGTAAAAAGGAAAAGTTTTGAAATGAAATTTGTAATACATGCATATGCATTGACACCTAGGTTGGTCTCGGATGTGGCATTATATGAATTATAGAATATTTGTGTTATATGAGATGTTCAATATAGTTGATGATATATGTGTATACTATTTTGATGTGATGAGAAATTATGATTGTTGACAATGATGCTGGAAATGAATTATAATTGAGGCATAGTGCCTAATTGATTATGAGAAACTAATTGTGAAATGTAATATGATATATGTATATTGATGATGCATATGAAAATGTCATGTTGTGTGCAACATGGAATGTAATGTTGATGTTTATGAGCAATATTATGTAGGACATAATATGAATTGAAACATAAAGAAATGAAAAGGAGAATAAATTTGAAAATGAGTTGAAAATCAAATCAAGATAAGAGTATGTACTTTTTCTTCTATACTTTGAACCTCTTTATAATAAAGTTTATGTTGGTTTTGCTAATGTTGAATTTACTAGACAGCGGAAATGATATCGAATTGTTAAAATTGAAAGTTATGTTATTTAAATGAGGAGAGTATGGTGGAATGTTGAATGAGTTGTTTAGTAGAGACAAAGTGTGATTATGTAAAGTTGGGATGTGTATACAGTTAAGGTTGTGTTTAAAGGAAAAAGAGATGATAGTGGTTAAGTAAGAATATAACTTAGTATTGTTACTATAATGCGAGCATAGTAAATTCAATGTTAGAAATGTGAGATGCTTGGATATTGTGAAAGCTCATGGTAATGGTGATAATATGTGATATTTGAGATTTTTGAAGTGAGCTTTATGATTGTGGAAATTATATGTTTTAATATTGCTTTGTGATATATATTTGTAAGATGTTTTTAAAGTGATGATAGAAAAGATGAGTTTGGCAAATTGAAGCTTAAACGAAGTAGTAAATTGAGAAGTTAAAGTTTTAGTGGAATTTGATAAAGATTATTGGGATATTGATAGTTAACTGTATATGCAATGCATGAGCTAAGTGAAATGACTAGTATTGCATATGGAAGTATTATGAATTGAGTAATGTGATTGATAGTATGAGAATTTGTTTTGAAATAATCAAGGAAGTGGATAAGTAAATAGAAATGAGTTATTTTAAGTCATTTTACTGAACAGGGTAAGAATGAATATGGGAGTGTACTAAATATTTTTAAAGACGAAAGTGAAAGAGATGTCACATTGGGAATGTGACTGAGATGAATATGAAGTGTTACTATAGTCGGAATATATATGTTTGTAGTGTGAATAAATACTTTATATCATATTGGAAGAATGAGAAGGATAGTGTTTAAAAGAAAATGATAAACACTAAATTTGTATTGAATGTATGAAAAAGGAAAATACTATAAGAACATATAATTAAGTGTATACATGTATATGATATGTGAATTGAGTTTTCCAATATGAATGAAATTATGATATATAAACACATTTGTGAATCACATTATGAGGATGGCTTATGAAGATATATGTGGTATAATTTATAGAATTAGTGATATGGAAAAACAATGTTATATGTATTAGTGGACCTAAGAGAGATTAGGTCTTGAACTGTGTAAAGCTAGATGGATTATGTGATGGAAGTGAGAATGGAAAGAACTTGAGTAATATTGGACAGTGGAAATTGTTATAATGAGTATTGAACTTGATGATTATATTATATTTAGAGTTTCAAAGCATTCACATATGAAAAGTTCTATGTAATTATATTATAAGAGATTGTAGATGGATTAGAAATGAAGTGATGAATAGAAATTGTATAAGAACTGTATATGATTGAATATGTATATAGTAATATTGTTAAAGCATGAGTTAAGTTGATAAGGATCATATAAGCGAATACAAATTGGTTGAAACGAAGTTGGAATGTGTTAACTTCTGTTATACTAAAAATGTTAAGATTGAGAATAGAATTATAAAAGAACAGTATTGAATTGAAAGTTCTAGGTTTGAATATTAATCTCTTAAAGTCATGTGTTTTGTTCAGTATTTTGGATCGGTTAATTTGTTATCCATGGATTTGGATCTTAGATATAATGATTGTAATACGGATTTGGTGAGGTTGACAATTTTGTTTGAGAAGTATAGTTAAAAATTATGATGGTTAAAGTTGTACCTTATTATTATTATTTTTTTTATGTTAAGAATTTGGTTATAACTGTGAAAAAAAAAATTAAAAAAAAAATTAAAAAAATTTTGAAATGTGTTGAGTTATGGATAATATGACAAAAAGGTATTCAAAATAAATATACCAATGATAGGAAATGTGAAGAGTTAGTAAAAGGGAGAAATTATATTATATGAATGAAAGTTATACTGAATATGTTTATGGTATGTAACTTGAGGTTTAAGGGAATGAACTCAAAGTTTGAGTGAATGAATTATAGATATTAAGTATGATATAACATTTTTATGAGAATTGGTGGAAATTATACTAAGATAATAAAGAATAAACTATGTGTATATTAAAAGATATTAGAAGTGATTTGTTATCATGATGATTTGACTGAAAATAGATTGAAAGAGAGCAGAAATTGAATATAAGTTTGCTCTTATGGAATTAAGTTATATTTATACTTATATGAAAATTGTGAAATTTCATGATAAGTTAGATTACTTAATCGTTGGTTGGAATTGAACAAGATTGGAACGTGGGTATATTGTGACAGATAGATTAATTGATCTGGATTTGGCTAAGATTATGGATCATTAATAAAATTTAATGTGTATAGTTGTATTAAGAAAATAGGTATTTACATGATAATGTATATGATGTAAATTTTAAAGTATGATTGGACATGAATGAGTGGAGTATAGTAATTGTTAATCATGATAAGAAGAGAAAAAGATTGGTTATCTATAAAATAAGTTGAAAGATAATGTATTAATATGTAAGTTAAGTGAAAAGCATGCTAAAGAAATAGCTCCATTTATGAAAAATCAGGATTTTGTTATCTATTGAGAGTGATAAATGTCTATTTAGACAGTGATTGTAATGAAGGGATAATTAATGTTCAGATATAAGTCAATGGTTTTTAATGTTAAAGTTAAGAGAGTAATTATACAGAGGTGAAATAACAAAATATATTAAATATAAAGATTTGACAAAGTATTATTGTGCTATATGATGATCTGATTCTGGTATAAAGATATTAATAGGAAATGTAATGTGATCTTTTGAATGTTTGATTAAGAAAGTAACCAGATGTATAAACATATAGAATGATGAGTTATAGAATTTAAAGAAGGTGGTTGATTCTAAAGAGGAGAGTTGGAGTTATATGATTTGATGATATAATGACTTAAGCGTATAATTAACTTCATATGGGAGTTAAGATAGTATTTTGTTAAGAATAAATTGTTATGGTACTGATAATTTTGAGGACGAAATTATTTAAGGGGGAGAGAATTGTAATATCCTCATATATGCCCTAGAAGTTGTGATTATGTTGTTGTTGTTGTTATATAATTGGATTGAATATATGTGTTACATTACAAGAGAAAAGAAATAGAGAAAAGAATGTTTATGTATATGTGATTTGGGAAAAAATTTAGGGTTTAGAGAGAATGGTATATGTTGTGTATATGATGATATATATAACATATAAGTTGGTCAAAATGAAGAGTCAAGGAAAGAAGATATTTATTTTTGTTAAGTGTGAAGTTACTATAAAGGGCATGTAATGAATGGTAATCAAGACAAATGGTATAAGGGTGTTTAGGTAATTACTCTTGTTGAATCACTTGGTGGAGATTTAAAGAGGTGATATTTTGTCTTTTCTTCATTTCCTTCTTCTTCTTCTTCTCTTCTCCACGTTGGTTGGCTCCTCCTTAGACAAGAGAGAGCAAAGTGAGATTTGTTTAATTCTAGCATCAAATTGAAGGGAGAATCAAAGAATTTAATTGAAGATTTGTGGAATTCAACAACTTAGGTAAGTTCTTTCTCTTGATTTTCCTTTGTTCTTTTGAAATTGTGTTTGGGATTGGTGAGTTGATATGGATGGTTGATGGAGTGTGTTTGTGTATGGTGTGTGTAAAAGTGTTGAAATGGAATTAAAGACAAGAAGCTAGGTTGGTGTTGGTGATGGAAGAGTAAGAGTTGTGTTTAGTGAATTTTTTTCTGTTTTACAATTAGTAAAGGCTGTGACTTGTATGATTTTTAATTAATTATAGAAAAATGTTCTTGAAGTTAATTTTTGATATGTTGTGCCTCTATGAGTCTAGAATGACTGAAAAATATGTTGATTCGATTTTGGAATGGTTATGAGTTTAGAAAGATTATTTTTATTAGACCTGTTCCAGCAGGTACCTTAACTGAGACAGCTATATTTCGGGATTTTTAATAAAATGTAGAAAAATCATATCCAATTGAATTTTGGATATGTTGTTGCTTAGTGAGTCTAATATTTGAGAAAAATAATTTGGAACCACGTTGATTGAATTTGATTTATGGAATTCACAAAGTTCAGAACTGCTGTCAGGATGCAGGGCAATTGGGGCAGTCTGGTTAGGTGAACTATTTGACCAAGATTTTGTGTTCAGTTTGATCTGAAATTTTAAAGGAATTATTTTAAGATACAAAACTAAATTCTGTAAAAATTTTAGAATTTTTAGTCAAGTAGATTAATTTATACAATTTTTCAAAATAAGGATAAAATGGAGTCTTAAACCAGAATGTACTATTCATATGGTCATTTTGCTAATATTCCTTTGGATTAGGTTTTGAAGAGATTGGGTTGCATTAACCTAAATGTGGAGAATTCCTGGAAAGAAAAGAAATGTATAGATTGATGGGACTAGTTCTTGAGGTAAGTACCAATACATATGATTGTATTTAATTACATAATTTGAGGCTTAACACATTTGTTTGCAAATGTGTTAAGTGATCTATTATATTGTTAACATAATTGGACTAAGGTGATGATTGAATGATGTGAAGGATGTGAAGATCATTAACAAGGTAAGCATAAACCCTATTTGATTGTATATCCTTATATGTCTTTGAACATTAACACATTGGGATGAAAGTGTTAAATAAGCTATTATATTGTGAATGTAAATGAAGAATATATATAAAGGATGAAATATGAAATGGGAAAGGTAGGAAGAAATGAGGATCATTCTTAAGGTATGTGCAATTTGTTATGATAAATGCTCTAGTAATGAATGATGTTAATGTGTTTTGAGAAGTGAGAAAATGTTATGTTATATGCATTGTGAATCTTGTGTATGGCAATGTATTATATGAATAATATACTTTGAAATGTGATATCAATGATGCTATATGTATCATATGGATTGAGATATGATATGATATGAAGCCATTGTGATTGGCTATGATAATTCAATTGAAAGAGATAAGGCATGTTGGCCTAATTGATGATGAGATTGATAATGAAATAATAAATGAATTGTTTGTTTAATATGTTATTCAGTTTCAGAGTTCTGGATTTTGGTGGCATGCCTAAGAAATGATGAAAGGTAACAGTCTTGCCGGGTTGAGGATCTCCTCATATGTGTTGAGTTGATGGTCCAAGAGACTGGGTCTGTTACACTATGAGAATTGTGAATACGAGATATATGATTTGTAACAGTCTTGCCGGGTTGAGGATCTCCTCATATGTGTTGAGTTGATGGTCCAAGAGACTGGGTCTGTTACACTATCCATGGATAGAGATACATGTATATACATTGCCTACGGGCGTGATGATTGTGACTATGAACCAAAGCAGTAACTCTGAACTTTGAATAACATATTAGTGTTTTGGGCCCGAGTCTGTCTTTATTGTCAATGTGAATTGCAAGTATTGAAATATTGATTGTGAGTATTAATAATGAATTATGCTTGGTGAATTGTGAATAATATAATGTTATTAAGTGTAATATGTAAATGAATTGTGGTTGATGATAAAGGTTGTCTTTATTGTAAATGTGATTTATGATTTGTATGATATATAATTTGTGTATTGCAATAATGATTGGTATGGTATATATAATGTAGGGGTATTAATATATTGGTTTTGAGTATTGGTGATGCATTGGGGTTGGTGATAATATTATGTATATATGTACATCATATTTGAAATTAGCTAGGATATATTAAAGATGAAGTTAAAAAGAAAAGAAGATATGATAAGAACTAATTATATATTGAATTGATGTATCATTATATGTCAATACTTCTATACTATATGTTTATATTTTATAGTTGGACTACTAAGCTCTCGGGCTTAGCGCGGGTGTTTATTCGCGCAGGTATATAGATGGAAGATATGAAGTCTTTTGTTATGCCACAAGAAGAGTAAAGTTTGTCGAGACTAACTAGAGGGTAATGCATACATGTATAAACTTTAATTATGATGTATTTCTGACGAGAGAGTATTTATATGTATAAATGAAGTTTTTGATAAAGATAATGATTTTGTAAATGTTATTTAAATTAATGTATTATGGTTTGAACTCTGTTACAGGTTTTTAAAAGGTAACGAAAAGTGACATCCTTATACTTTATATATTTACTGTATGTATACTAGGTATATGCATAGTACTTATATAGGGTATCGGGGTGTTACATAGTCTTCCTAAAACTGAGTTTTTTTAGTTCCTAAATTAGTTCAATTAATTCATTTCTCAATTTTTGTTGATTTATTATGAACATTAATATTTCAATGGATATTTTTTATTTGATTTATATTAAAATGAAAATGTATTTTAATTTAATGATGATGAGCTAAATTATCCATGCCTTGGTTTTGTAGTAGATTCGATTGAATGGCTTGATTTGATAATTCCATTAATATACCTTATTGTTGGTTGATTGTATTGGATTAAATGTTAGGTTGATAGATTGGCAACCTATTGATCTATAGATATTGAATGATGGACCAAGAGGTGAAATTTGATATTGGAACTATACAATTAACTACCCTAAGAATGAAATAGAAATATAAGTTCTAGGGTTCTCTTAATTTGCAAATTCAAAATAAATTGTTGTTGATAATTCATGAATGTGAAAACTAATGAATGAATTCATAATTGACTAATTAAACTCAAGTACCAAATTAAATTACAAGGTTATATTAATGGGCAATTAGAGAATCAAGCTTTAATCAAATTGATCTACAACCTTAGATATTTTTCCAAGAATTAAACAATTCTAAGCACACCGATAATTGTTTTCTTACAATTTTACTTTTACTATGATTTCAATAATATTGCAAACTCTACATGCTTATTCTTTTTAATTATTGTGTTTAAATCAAGCTATTGCAAAATAATTCCTTCCTTGTGAGACGACCTTTGGGCGATCACCGTTACTACAATAACCTCGTATATTTGCGAGTGTCGCTTTATAGTAGTAATTAACTGAGAGAGCAACAAGCCTAGATTTAATGATCATTTTGATTTTGATATTTGGATAGAAAAAGGGTTGAATAAGAGGAAGAATAGATAATATACATTTGTTTTATGTTAATTACAAAAATTTTTTATATTTGTTATATTTTATTTTTTTCTAATTTGTTTATATTTTCAATTTACTTTTGTTATAAGAAAAATAAATGTAATAGTAAAGAAAGAAAAATTGATCCTGCTTTTGATTTTGGGATTGTTAATGTTGAAGATAAAGAGTTTTTTCATGATCTTGCATATCCTGGTGAGTTTCTAAAAATGATTTGGTATGTTTGATTTTTTTTTAATTTTTTATGTGTTATTTTTATTTTTATGTTTTCATATAAAAATATCAATATATAACAGCATATAAGATTTTGTATTCTCATCTTTCTTCTCTAGCCCATCTAATATATGCTGATATATGTTGCATATATCAACATATAATAACATATAAGTTTTTGTTTTCTCATTTTTCTTCTGTAAATCATTTATATATGTTGATATATGATACATATATCAATATATAATAGTATATGAGTTTTTGTATTATCATTTTTCTTTTCTAAATCATTTAATATACACTGATGTATGTTATATATATCAACATATAACCACATATATATAGGTTTTTGTATTCCCATCTTTTATCTTGAAATCATTTAATATGTAATGATATATGTTATATATATAAACATATACATCTCTAAATAATTTTTTGTCTTATTTTATTTTTCTGTTTTCTTATAATTTTTTTTTTGCATCACATGGATATTCTATTTTATTATTTGAGGAAGAAAGGCAAATATGGTAACTGTAGTGTCAAATTCATTACAAATGACATATTTTTTTTACCATATTATAGATGTAAAATATAATGAATTTAAAGAAAATGGAGGAAGTCAAAATATGTTCAGGATGGATGATGAAATATCTAAATATATCTTGGGGAAGACATTGATTTGTTCACGTCCTTGGATTGAAGTTGATGAAGTGTTTATTTGTATTCATCAAATTGATGAATCTCATTGGATTTTAGGACATTTATCAATTAAGAGTAGGTGTATATATGTTTATAATTCCATGAGAAGTGCAAAGAATGATGCTGCTACTGGGAAGTATCTTACACCTTTTTGTACAGTGCTGCCCTATTATTTTCATTTGCTTGATGTGGTTAAGTATAGAGAAGACATTGATTTTGTTAATGGTCCTTATGCAAGTGCATCTTTTAATGATCCTTTTAATTATTATTTGGTGGATGGAGTTTCTGTATAAACTGCCATGTATTTTTATATTATTTTTTATTTTTTGAATTCATTGATGATTTATTTTTTTAAAATTTTTTATTATTTTTTCAGTGATTGTGGTGTGTATACCTTTACTTTTGCTAAATTATACGCTCATGGCTATCATTTGTCTCCTATGGTGTTCAATATTGAGAATTATCGATATAAGTTAGCTCTATCATTGTTTAATTATGGTAGAGCTAAGATGAAATGGGATGTTGAAAGTAGTGATAAATCAAGTAAAAAAGCTAAGAAAGGTAAGAATGATAAGGGCAAAAGGAAGTTTGAAGGCAAAGATTTGAAAGTTTACAAGACAAAGAAGTCCAAAGACATTTAAAATTTTTTTCTTTTTCTTTTTTTTGAATTATGTTTATATTGAACATATGTAAATATTTTTAGTTTTATAAAAGTTATATTTCTATTTCAATTATTGATGTTTATATTGTTTTTTTCAATATGGATTTTATTCTATTATATGTTGATATATGTTACATATATTAACATATTGCAGTTTAAATATTTTGTATTTTAATATTTCCTTTCTAAGTCATTGCATATATGTTAATATATGTAACATATATTAACATATAACGCTTTGTATTTTCATTAGTCTTTTTATAAATTATCTTCTATGTGCTGATGTATATTACATATATCAACATATGATAGTGTAATATCCCAAAATGTGCCCTAGAAGTTTTGGGTATAATTGTTGTTTTAATTGGATTTAATGTATATGTGTATTTGGAAAGAAAAAGGAAGTGAAGAGAGAGTGTATATGTTGTATATATAGCAATATATACAACATATACAAGTCAAGTTAGTGGAGGTTAAAGATGATTAGTTAATGATTTTAATTAATTAAGTTAATTAATGGAAATGGAAAATTAAGTGAGTGGAATGAGATATTTGAATATTTTAATTGTATTTTGCTTGGTGGAGAGGATTTTGAGGAATGAGTGGTTGGAGAGAGTGTTTGACTTTATTTTCTTTCTTTTCTTTTCTTTCCTTCTTTCCTCTTCGTGTATCTTCTTCCTCTTCTTCTCCTTTTTCTGTGTTGGCCGGCAATTCCATAGAGAGAGCAAGAGAGAGAGAGATTTGATCTTCTAAACTCAAGATCTAAGGAAGTTTTCAAGTGATCAAGTTGGAAATTTAAGAGTTTCTTCATCCTTGGTAAGTTTCCTCTTGATTCCTTGATTTTCTTTTAAGATGTGTTTGAGTTTGTTGGTTGATTGTTGATGGTATGTGAATATGTTTGATTAAGATGTGTTTAAGAGTGTTTGGTTCAAGTGATTTTGGATTTTGGGGGTTGAATTGAAGGAAAGAGTAAGTTGTTGGAAGTGAATGTATTGTGGTTGTGTTTTGGGTTTGTGGTGATGATTTTGATTTGTGTTGGATGTATGTTTTTAGTTGTTTTTGGTGTTTTTGTAAGTTTATTATGGTTCTTGGGTATGTGGAGCTAAGTTTGTTTGAAGTGGATTTTGGTGTAAGGAAGTGATTTGTTGGTTGTGTTTTTGTTGTTGCCGAAATCTGGGTTTTTGGCCTGACACACCCATGAGCACGGCCAAGTCTTTGGGCATGTCGATGGTTCTGTGTTCTTGGATGGGTGACACGAGCAGTGACACGCCCATGTCACTGAGCTTGTCACAGCTTCTGTGTAGTTGTAGTATTAACACGTCCAGTGACACGCCTATGTCACTGAGCGTGTCATAGCTACTGTGTTGGTGAGGAATTGACACGCCCATGAACATGCCCATGTTGTTGGACGTGTCAGTGTTTCTGTGAGACAATATGTACTACATGTTCAGTGACACGCCCGTGGTGCTGAGCGTGTCAAAGCTTTTGTGTTGTGAGTTTAGGGCACGGTCAGGGACACGCCCGTGTTGTTGAGCGTGTCATGTTTAGGGTTTGCCCTGGTTCTTAGTCTTATTATCTCATGTGTATTATTCCTTTTGGATTAGGTTGTGAAGAGTTTGAGTTGCCCTAATCCAGATATTGAAGGATTATTGGAAGAGTAAGGTTGTAGATTGGTGTGAATTGTTCCTAAGGTAAGTACAAACTATATTGTTGCATACACTCACATGATTTGATACTTAACCTATTTGATTATACATATGCTAAGCAATTGATTATAGGGTTAAACATTTGATGAAATATGAAAGGTATGTTAATGCAATTGGTTGTGTATACTTGAATGATAAATTGATATTGTATATTATCTTGATGAGATATGAAGCCATGGTTGTTGGCTATAATGATGCTAATGATATGATTGAGGCATGGTTGCCTATTTTGATTATGAGATATGAAGCTATGGTTGTTGGCTATAATGAATTGAGAAAGAAATGTATAAAGATATAAATGAAAAGATTATGTGTCTAATGTGTTATTCAACCTTCAGAGTTCTGGGTTTGGCAGCATGCCTATAAAGTACTGGATAGGTGAAAAGACCGGGTCGTAAGCCGAATCCAGTTGAATAATGTGAAATGTGAATTAAAGTAACAGTCTAGCCGGGTTGAGGATTTCATCGGGTTTATCCGGGTTGAGGTCCAAGAGACTGGGTCTGTTACAGGTAACAGTCTAGCCAGGTTGAGGATCTCCTCGAGTTTAGCGGGTTGAGGTCCAACAGACTGGGTCTGTTACCCTATCCATGGATAGAGATATATATATATATATATTGCCTACGGGCTTGATAATTGTGATTATAGACCAAAGCAGTAACTCTGAACTTTGAATAACATATTAGTGTTTTATAGGCCCAAGTCTGTCTTTGTTTTCAGTGTGAAATAAATGAATAATGAGATTCTTGAAAATTGTTTATATGTTTGAGATTATGACATTTGCATTTCATTAAAGTATCATATTATTATAGTTTGTACCACTAAGTCGTTGGCTTAGCGCGATTGTGATTCATCGCGCAGGTGACAGGGAAGAACCGGAGAGTTCCTCTAGACCTAGTAGAGTCTAGATTTTGAGGCGTTGATAGTGGAGCTTAAAGATCAAAGACATACTGCCAAACATGTATATATTTTATGTTTTGTAAAGACTTGAGAGTTGATGTATAAGTATTTGTAAATAATTATGATATTTTCCGCTGCTTTTAAATAAACACTTTATCTTTTGTGTTTATAGTTTCTTTTAAATGTTTTAAATTTGTTCATGTTTTTGAAAAGGGATGAGTCAACTGTTTAGTAAACAGTGGCAACTCTATATTCAGTATATGTATATTACGATCGTATTAGCATGCTGTGTACGTATACGAGGTATATGGGTGTTACAGATAGTATATAACAAATTGTATTTTCATTGGTCTTTTTATATAATCTAATATATGGTGATAGATGTTTCTTGTATTAACATATAATAGCATAAAATATTTTGTACTCTTATTAGTCTTTTTTTTTAAATTATCTTGTATATTCTGATATATGTTACATATATCAATATATAACTGATTATAATATTCTTATTCTCACTATTATTTTTGTAAATTATCTGATATATGCTGATATGTGTTTCATATATCACTATATAATAGCACATAAGTTTTAATACTTTCATCTTTGTTCTCTAAACCATATAATATATGCTGATATATGGTTACTTACGTTACAATTATCAACATATACCAACATATAAGTTTTAATATTCTCATTTTTCCTTTTGTAAATCATTTAATATATAGTAATATATGTTACATATATCAACATATAATATCATATAAAATTTTGTATTCTCATCTTATTTTGATAAATTATGATATATGCTACATATATTAATATATAATATCTTATAAGTCTTTTTTTTTTGTTATTATTGTTTTTGTTAATTATCTGATATATGCTAATATATTTTTCATATATCAATATATAATATAATTTTACACATTGTATTATCATTGTTCTTTTGTAAGTATTCTAACATATGATTATATATTTTACATTTATCAACATATAATATCAAATAAGACTTTGTATTTTAATTTTTTTTTGTAAATAATCTAATATATGTTGATATATGTTACATATATTAACATATAACAGTATATAACAAATTGTATTGTCATGTTTTTTTATAAATGATTTGATATATGTTCATATGCGTATAATATATTAATATATATTAGAAGTAACATGTTTCTTTTATACCACTATTAAAATAGAATATAAATCATCTAATATATGTTTAAAATAAGAATAAAATATATAATTTTGTAACACCATGTAATAGAAGATATTCTTAACACAAACTAGTATAGAAAAAAGTATATTATAAAATATATAGAAATATATTAATTTATTTTGGTGCATTTCTACAATTTTTTTATTATGCCCTTGCTGTCCATATTTATTATATTTGTTTATGCTTATTTTATCCCAAGCCCCCTTGTATCTTCTCTTTTTTCTTGGTCTTCCTGCTTTAGATTTAAATTCTAGAGGTAATACTTATAATTGTTTTATTTCATATAGTATTATCCATGTGTTTTCATTTCCAATTGGATGAACTAGTGCTGCATATGTCTGTACTAATGTCTCTTTCGTATAGTATTCTGAGTAATACAAATATGAGTCCTGATTCATTTTCATTAGTATTATAACTGCATATTTGCATGGTTTTTCATCTATTTGGAATTTTTTATAGTTGCATGATCTTCCTTCAAGTTAACAATGGATTCAATTTGATTCTCATAAACACTATACATCTCACTTGTTGATGGTCTAACCTGTATTTTTAACACCTAGAAACAACATAATAGATATTTCTTTTATAAATCATCTATTATATGTTGATATATGTAACATATATCAAGATATAATAACATATAATAATTAATTAATCAATTATATATATTAATTGACTTTTCAAAATATAAATAATTAATAAAATACAATATATTAATTTTACATACCTGTAGTTTTAATGATTCGATGAGACTTTCATTTTTTATTTCTTTTGCCTTTTTTTTATCAATCTTGTGAATGTTCCTAATGCAATATTTCTATTTTCCTAAGTTCATTCTTGTCCAAGTGCGATTCAATAATATTTGATGTCATAGTCCAATATCTGTTGATGGTTGAATATACTCTAGCCCATTTTTCAAATCCAACATCATGCAAGTATGGCACAATTCTTTCATCTAATTTATTTAACTCTTCTATGTATTTTGTGAATTCTTCAATTGTATATGCTCTTACTACTTCAAAAAATAATTCTTTAATTGTTTTTCCTTCTAAAGTTTATTTTAAGATTATTCAATAAATGAAACATGCAAAATCCATGCATTGCTTCAGGGTATATTGTTTTGATAGCTATGATGATACTTTCATGTATGTCAGAAATGATGCACATTCCTCTTCTGTAACCAAATGCTGTTTTGATGTTTCTGAAGAACCATTCCCATGATTGATAATTTTCAAAGTCAACAACTGAGAATGCTAGAGGGAGTATCCTACATGAAGCAAGTTTTATAATTTAAAGCATGTTATAAAATATATCAACTTGTAATAGTATATAACACATGTATTTTGATATATTTTTATTTTAAATCATGTAATATATATAATGCTTTGTTTTTTCATACTTTTGTGTGTTTGTATTTTAAATCATGTTATATATGTTGTTATATGTTACGTATATTAAGATAAGACAACATATAACAACATATATACAGTGATTTAATATAACAACGTATATCAAATGATTTAATATAACAACTTATATCAAATGATTTATAGAATAATATATGTAACATGTATCAACAAATATCACAATTAATAACTGAATATAATAGGGGGAATTTCTTTCCTGAAGCATCTTGTGTTATTGCTATCAATAATATTTGTCCATAAGTGTTGCGCTCTACTTAACACTATTAAAAAGTGAGTCTCTCAAGTATACGAGGATGTTACAGTAATGGTGATCACCCCAAGGTCGTCTCTCAAGGAAGTTATTTATATGTAATAGTTTGATTAAAAAGTAAAAATAAATGCAAGAAAAAATTGGTAATATTCAAGATGTGAAGAAATCTTAATGTAAAAGTAATTTAAAAAAATAATGGCTAGGCAAGAATTAATGTCAAATTTTCAAGAGAATACCTAGGATTTACATATCAATTTAATCAAGGTTTTAATCCTTACACCTTCCACTAATATAACCTTGTAACTTAATTTCTTCCTTGATATTAATTAGCAATTATCAACTTATTAGTTCTTACATTCATGAATTAACAAAAACCAATTAGCGAAACACAAATTAAGTGAACCCTAAAACTTATATTTCTAGTTCATTCATAGGGTAATTGAATGCAAAGTTCCGACATTAAGTTTCTCCTCTCGGTTCTTCACTTAACATCTAAAGATTAATAGGCGGCCAATCTATTAACCTAATATTTATTTCATTGTAATTAACTCATAATAAGGTATATTAGTGGAAATAGTTGAATCAAAACATTCAATTAAGCCTACTGCAAACCCTAGGCATAAATAACTTAGCTCATCATTTTAATCACATAAAACATAACTTCAATAGAATTCAAATCACAAAACTTCATTGAAACACCAATATTAATGTATTTAACAATCAAGTCTAAAAATTTTAATAAATTTAAAGAAGAAAAAAACTTGTTTTGAAGATGAGTTAGGTTGCTCTTCTATTGCTTCACTTGAATTTGGTTGATGAGATCTTCAAATTCCTTTTCCAAGTAGCCTTGTTAAGGACCCTCTTTTGCACCCAAAACTGAATGAAAGCTCTCACCCTTATTTCTTGCCCATGTCTTTCTTGGTATGGTGTGTTTATAATGGTGAAAAACGTCTATTATGAATGTCCAACCCCCTTTTGCCAACTAATCTCCTCTTTAAAAATTGAAAAGCTTTCTCAATATTCCCTTCTTTTCTCCTCTACCAGCCAATCTTGTCCCTCCTTTTTCAACATTCTCCTCCCTTTTATCTTAAAAACACATTATTTTCCCTTAACCAGCTAAGCCATACTCTTCTGTTTTCCTATTCAGCTCATTCTTCACCTTTAAAATATTCTCAGGTTTTATCTTTTTTCTCAGACACGGCTTGCTTTGGTTTGTCTTGGTCGAGTGTCCCATTTCTTGGACAAGGCCAACACATGTGACCATGGCCTTCTCTGCCTTAATATGCTCTTATTCTTGTGGAATGGGACATGACTTATTCTATCCTTGTCTTGGTTGTGTCTCTTATCTTCACATTGGACATGACCAAGACTTGTGAGTGTGTCACCTTATGCTTCTTTTCTTTCTCTTGCTTTCTTAAGTGGATCATGGTTAGGCTATGAAGCAGTCTTGGCCGTGTGGTGTGACCTGGTTAGTGACAAGGCTAAGATTGTTACTCGTGTTTAATTCTCCTAGTTTGCAATTCTATCTCATGAGGGACATAGCCAGAATGGTGCATGTGTCTAGTTCTACCTTGAAACCTTGCTTATTCATTTGAGAGACACAACCAAGATTGTAATGTCTTGGGCATGTGATGCATTTCCTTAAGAGTGTACTTCCCACAAAGACCTAAAATGCCTCTTTTCTCATGAATTTCCTTGCTTTAACTTGAAATTTAGAAACCATGCAAAAATTAAAAAAATATATTTAGAAAATAACTAAAAAGTAGACAAAATTAACCTAAAACACATATATATAAATGATTATAACAATAAGTAATTTTGAGAAATGTAACATCCACACTTTTGATAAAATAAAATTTAACTAAATTAAATTAAATAATTTGGGAGATAAATGAAGTGTTGAAAGTGAGAAAAATAGGAAATGTTTATGTGAAATATAAAGAAAGTACAGATAACATATAAAGTTAAATAGTAAAAAAGAAAGACAAAATTTGAATAGTAAAAAGCGGCAAAATAGTAAAAGCTCAAAAAGTTAAAATAATAAATAATAATGATAATAATAATAATAATAATTTAATAAATTATTAATTATTAATTAAGTAATTAAGTAATAAAATAATATATATGTAGCTATTAATTAAAGAAGAAGACAAATCATATATACATATGTACATCTCCTTCTTCCTTTTCCTTATTGTGTGCCAATTTTTACAAGGGTCCAAGGGAGGATTTTTTTTTTCATTCCATTTTACCTTAATTTTTCAAGTTGTCCAAAGGTTTTGGGATGAATTTTGAAGATTGTACTATCAAAAGTATGCTTTCTTACCTAACATTCTAGTTTTATAGAAGTTTATGAATATGTATGATTTGTGTTCTGAAAAAGTATGTTATAATTATATAAATGGATATGGAACATGTTCTTTTGATGTGGGAATTATGATTTTAAGATTAGATTGAAGAAAAGACTAGATTTGGTGAGAATTTGGAAGAGGTAGTGTTGAATTTATGGTTTTGGAAGGGTTTTAATAAAGTATGGTTGTTCATTAAATTTTATTGTTGAAATCATGCTCTAAAATGATTTAAATGACTAAAATGAACTTAAATTACCATTTAGAATTGAGTAGAATGAAGAACCAAAATTAAAGAAGCCTAGGGCAAATTTTGCAATTTTGAAGGATATGTGGTACATTGAACTTTAGTGCTTAGGAAATGTTAAAATATGATTTTAATAATATATTTAAGCTTTAAATTCAATTTGGAAATGATTAATGTTAAGTTTCAAAGCTAATGTCCATTCAGGCTAAAAAAGGGGGAAGTTGAAAGAATGTGTTTTAATTGAAGTTTATTAGTTAAAACACATAGAAATTTGATATTAATTAATTATATACATTCACATTTTGAATAGATATTGAGTAGATAGGAATTCCAACAACCTAGCAGTGAAGAGCAATAAGGAGTTTTGAAGTGGAGTGGAGCTTTGGCTCACCTTTGTGCATATAAGAGGTATGTACATTCTTTAGCATCTAATTAAATTGATTGCATTACTTTTAAGCATAACACATTGCATATGGCGAATGTGTTATGGTATTTGGTTGATAATGTATATGTATGTATGGCATTATTTGAAGTAACAATGCTTGGATTGAATTGTTATGGCATGTTAAACCATTAGTGTAATATCCCAAAATGTACCCTAGAAGTATTGGAGTAATTATTGTTATTATTGGATTAAGTGTATTTATTTTATTGGAAAGAGAGTTGAGGTTAGAGTAGTGTGTATATGTTGTATATATTGTGATATACTTAACATATACAAATATTTGTTTGAAGGGTATAAAGGTAATTATTTTGAAATTGAGTTAGTGGATTAAGATGGGTGGATGGTGATGTTTGAGATTATTTTATTTTTTATTTGTGTGGAGGAGAATGTTTTGAGGAGAGAGAGGGTTAATGTTTGACTTTTCTTTCTTTTCCTTTTCTTCCTTCTTCCTCTCTTCTCGTGTCTCTCATTTTCCTTTTCTTCTCCTTTCTTTGCTTTGGACGGCAGCAGCAAGAGAACAAGAGAGAGGGAGAGATTTGACCTTCCAAGCTCAAGATTGAAGAAGTTTTCAAGAGATCAAGGAGGAATCTAAGAGTTTTCTTCATTCTTGGTAAGTTTCCTCTTGATTCCCTTGTTTTCTTTGAGTTTGTGTTGTGGGTTTGGTGATTTATGGTTGTTGGTATGGATATGTTTGAGTGTGTTGTGTTTAAGAATGTTGGGTTTACTTGATCTTTGATTCTTGGGTTGGATTGAAGAAAAGAGTAAGATTGAAAGGAAGAATAAGTTTGTTGGTTAAGATTGAATTGTGGTTGTGTTTAGAGTTTTTGATGATGTTGTGATTTGGTGTTGGATGTGTATTTTGAGTTGTGTTGGTGTTTTTGCAAGGTTGTTATGGTTTTGGGTGTGTCTAGTTGAGTTTTGTTGAAGTGGAAGATGGTGGAAAATTGTTGTTTGTTGGTTGGATTGTTGTTTTGGCCGGAATCTGGGTTTTTGGCCTGACACGCCCAGGAGCACGTCCAGGTCTTTAGGCGTGTCAATTGTGTTGGATGGCAGTAGGTGTGACACGGCCATTAACACGCCCGTGTTAGTGAGCGTGTCATAGCTACTGTGATTTTGGGGAATTGACACGGCCAGGAACACGTTCATGATGTTGGACGTGTCGATACTTCTGAGAGACAGTAGGTATTACACGCCCAGTGACACGCCCGTGGTCCTGAACGTGTAAATGCTTCTGTGTTGTGGAGTTAGGGCACGGTCAGGGACACACCCGTGTGGGTGAGCGTGTCCAGTTTAGAGTTTGCCCTAATTGATTCTTAGCCTTATGATCTTATGTGAGTTTCCTCATTGTTTTGAATTAGGTTGTAAAGAAGGTGAATTGCCTTAATTATTTGGTGAAGGACTTGTTAAGAGGAAGTGTTTAGAATTGTGTGGATTTCGTTTGAGGTAAGTACAAACCTTGCATTATAACATACATTCATGTGATTTTGGAACTTATACATTTGAGTGTGAATGTACTAAGTAATTTTATTGTATTGTTGATATGTTTGAATAATGTTATGTTTTATACAATATGAACCTCATGAAATGTAATATGGTATATGTATGTGTCATGAAAATGAAAGATGTGATGATAAGATGATGTGTAAAGCCATTGTGATTGGCTATATTGATTCAAATGAGGCATGTTTGCCTAGTTGATTGTGGAATGGGAAATGAATTGAGAAAATGATTTATAAAGAGATATATGAAATGGTTGTGTGCCTAATATGTTTATTCAAATTTCAGAGTACTGGTTTTGGTGGCATGCCTATATAAAGGTAACAGTCTAGCCGGGTTGAGGATCTCTTCAATTGAATTGAATTGATGATCCAAGAGACTGGGTCTGTTACACTAAATGAAATGTGAAAATGAAATTTATGAAAAGTAACAGTCTAGCCGGGTTGAGGATCTCCTCGATTAGTCGGGTTGATGGTCCAAGAGACTGGGTCTGTTACTAGTAACAATCTAGCCGGGTTGAGGATCTCCTCATGTTAATGGGTTGATGGTCCAAGAGACTGGGTCTGTTACACTATCCATGGATAGAGATATGATATATATATCACCTACGGGCTTAATCATTGTGATTATAAACCAAAGCAGTAACTCTGAACTTTGAATATCATATTAAATGCTTGTTGGGCCCATGTGTGTCTATGTTAAATGTGTGAGTAATGGATGATGATACAATTATTGAAATAATGAAATGTAACATCCATAAAATAAAGTGTATTGAGTATGATCTATATTGTTTGAATGTATGACATAGCATAATATCATTATAGTTTGTTCTACTGAGCTGTTGGCTCAGCGCGATTGTGGTTCATCGCGCAGGTGACAGGATTGAACCCGAGAGTTCCTCTAGACCTAGTGAGTCTAGGCATTGAAGAGTTGATTTTTGGACTTAAAGATCAGAGAAGAGCTGCCACTCATGTATATATTTTATATTTGTAACTTTTGATTTTGATGCAAATGTATTGGGAAACATTTGTTATATTTTCCGTTGCGTTTTAAATAAACTTTCTATCTATTTCGTTTTATAAACTCATTTAAAAGTTTTGAATTTGTTCATAGTATATAAGAGTCATGTCATGTGTGTTTTGTAACCGTGACATTTCTATATTCAGTATACGTATATTACGATCGTATTAGCATGCTGTGTACGTATACGGGGTATAGGGGTGTTACAATTGTTTTGGTATCAGAGCCTAGGCTTGAGATTCTCAACCTAGGTAAACTGTAAGAAAAATGATATTTTGATTTTAAAAGTTGGTTTTGAATAAAATATATATTTAGTATTGGCAGTCTCTGATCTTTAATAAGGTGTATTCTGCTATGTTTGCAGATATAGGTTGTAATGGATCCTCATTCACATCAGTTTGTTGAGGGAAGTGTGGAGAGTGTAGCTCCGGAAGAGAGTAGAGATGAGGTTAGAATTGATAGAGCCGGTGAGGCACCTGCTTCTGGGTCAGGGAGACCAGTTGGTGATGAGGTTCCACCAGCTTGGTTCAGGCATATGATGGAAGTGATGAGACAAACACCAGTGCAACCACCGCCACCACCACCCCAGCCTCAAGTACCAGTGAGACAGTATGATAAGTTGAGGAAGTTTGGGGCAGAAGATTTTCTGGGTACTATAGATCCAGCAGTGGCTGAGCAGTGGCTAGATAAAGTACAGAGGATCTTTATTCAGTTGCAAGCCACTCCAGAGGAAAAATTTGACTATGCTAGGTCATTGTTGCAGAAGGATGCATATGACTGGTGGAAAACAGTGCCTCACGCTATGGATGATCCACCTACCTTGTCTTATGCTGACTTTCTCAGAGAGTTTGAGTTGAAGTATACTCCTAGGGAGTATAAAGATGTTAAAAAGATGGAGTTTCTGAGTTTGAAACAAGACCACAGGACAGTAACAGAGTATGAGGTCGAGTTCATCAGATTGAGTCATTATGCTGGAGGTATTATATCTGATGAGATTGACAGATGCAGAAGGTTTGAGGAGGGATTGAGACCCTCTATTTTGTGTCTTGTGGCTGGTTCCAGATACCAGGATTTCTCCCAGCTTGTTGCTGCAGCTAGGAGTGTAGAGAGAGCCCAGGGCATTGCAGCATCTGCTTCTGAGGAGGAGACTAGAGTGAGAAGGCCCCAGTTTGAGACAGGGTCTTCATCTGTGAAGAGAGGTAGAGGCAGTTTTTTTCCTAGGACCAGCAGGAGTCAGAGGCCAGTTGGTAGGTCAGTGCAGTTTCAAAGACAGAGATCGAGACCTACGGTTTCAGTGACGAGTGCTCCGACTCCAACGGTTCAGAGGTTCACTCCACCTATATGTGCTCAGTGTGGGGGGGTCACATAGAGGCGTTTGTTGGATGAGTAGGGGACCAGCTGTGTGCTTCAGATGCGGATCCCCTGATCATTTCATTAGAGAATGTCCTGAGGTACAGGAGCAGAGGTCGGTGGATACTGCAGTTTCACGACCTAGTATTAGCAGAGGAGGTAGAGGAGGCAGAAGTTTTAATAGAGGGGGTCGATCTGGGTTCAGTCAGAGAGGAGGCTCTTCATCTATGGACAGTAGACCAGATGAGGCTGGACCTTCCCAAAGAGTTTATGTGATGCAGAGGCAGCCATATGCTTCAGCTGTTATTGCTGGTACATTTTCTTTATTTGGCATTTCGGTACTTGCTTTAATTGATCCAGGATCTACTCATTCATACATAAGTGCATCCATTTTGCCTGTGACTGATTTGCATTCTGAGTCCCTAGGATTTGATGTCTTGGTGACAAATCCTTTAGGGCATAGTGTGGTTGTTAGTAAGGTGCACAGAGATAGTGCAGTTGTTGTGCAAGGAGAGGAATTTCCTGGTGATTTGATTGAGATGCCATTTAAAGAGTATGATTTGATTTTGGGCATGGACTGGTTGTCTAGACATGAAGCTGTGGTAGATTGTAAGAAGAAGTGTGTTACTTTGAGAACTAGTGATGATAGAATTGTGATGGTATCTAGCGAGCAGAGACAATTTGCATCCTTGTTGATTTCAGCTGTTTCAGCTAGGAAGCTGATTAGAAAAGGGTGTGATGCCTATCTCGCTCATGTTTTGGATACCAGGGTAGAGGGTTCTCAGTTTGATAGCATTCCCACAGTAGCTGAGTTTCCAGATGTATTTCCAGAGGAGTTGCCAGGATTGCCTCCTGAGAGAGAGGTGGAGTTTGGTATTGATTTGTTGCCAGGTACCACTCCTATCTCTATTACTCCTTATAGAATGGCACCTGTTGAATTGAGAGAGTTGAAGGTGCAGTTGCAGGAGTTGCTGGATAAAGGATTCATTCGCCCTAGTGTTTCGCCATGGGGAGCTCCTATTTTGTTTGTAAAGAAGAAGGATGGTACTATGAGATTGTGTATCGATTATAGGCAATTGAATAAAGTGACTATCAAGAATAAATATCCTTTGCCTAGAATTGATGATCTCTTTGATCAATTGAAGGGAGCAGCAGTATTTTCCAAGATTGATTTGAGATCAGGGTACCATCAGTTGCGGGTCAGAGCTGAGGATGTGCCCAAGACAGCTTTTTGAACCAGGTATGGGCATTATGAGTTTCTAGTGATGCCTTTTGGGTTGACGAATGCACCTGCAGCTTTCATGGATTTGATGAATAGGGTGTTTAGGCCCTATCTGGATCAGTTTGTAGTAGTCTTCATTGATGATATTTTGGTGTATTCTAGTAATGAAGAAGAGCATGACAAGCATCTGCGGATTGTATTGCAAATCTTGAGAGAGAAGCAATTGTATGCTAAGCTGTCAAAATGTGAGTTCTGGCTAGATCAAGTAACTTTCCTCGGTCATATAGTTTCAGCAGATGGCATTAGAGTTGATCCGAGTAAAGTTGAAGCTATTATGAATTGGAGTCCACCAAAGTCTGTGACTGAAGTTAGAAGTTTTCTGGGTTTGGCAGGCTATTATCGACGCTTTGTGAAAGGATTTTCTTTGATAGCTACTCCACTTACCAGATTACTTCGAAAAGGAGTTAGATTTGTGTGGACTGATCCGTGTCAAGCTAGTTTTGAGCAGTTGAAAGAGATGTTAACTCAAGCACCTGTTCTCACTTTACCTGTGGAAGATAAACCATATGTGATCTACAGTGATGCTTCACATTGTGGTTTGGGTTGTGTTTTGATGCAAGAGGGTAAAGTGATAGCTTATGCTTCTCGACAGTTGAAGCCACATGAGCTAAACTATCCAACCCATGACTTGGAGTTAGCAGCCATTGTGTTTGCATTGAAGATTTGGCGACATTACTTGTATGGAGAGAAATGTTTTATTTACACTGATCACAAAAGTTTAAAATATTTGGGGGTTCAGAAAGAGCTTAATCTTCGACAGAGACGATGGTTGGAATTGATTAAAGACTACGATTGTTTGATTGATTATCATCCAGTTAAAGCAAATGTTGTTGCTGATGCCTTGAGTCGGAAGTCTTTAGCAGGTTTGACTGCTTATTCGCTCTCGTTGCTTGTTGAGTTGAGAGCGTTGCATGCTAGCTTTATATCTTGTGATGATGGTGCATTGTTGGCACAATTTCAGCTGAGACCAGTGTTGTTAGATCAGATTAAAGAGGCTCAATTGATTGATGAGAAAATTCAGAAGATTGTTTCAGATTGCCAAAAAGGGGAGAGCCGAGATTTTCTTATGAAAGGTGATGGGAGCTTATGGTTTAAGAGTAGACTGTGTGTGCCAGATGATATTAGTTTGAGAAGGATTATTTTAGAAGAAGCACATCAATCAGTTTTTGCTATGCATCCGGGCAGTACGAAGATGTATCATGATTTGAGACAGCATTACTGGTGGTCTGGTATGAAGAGAGACATTGCAGAGTTTGTATCCAAATGTCTCACATGTCAGAGGGTTAAAGCAGAGCATCAGGTCCCAACAGGGTTGCTTCAACCTTTATCAGTGCCTGAGTGGAAATGGGAAAGAGTGACTATGGACTTTGTGTCTGGTTTACCATTGACACAGAGAAAACATGATGCCATTTGGGTGATTGTTGATAGGTTGACTAAGACAGCTCATTTTCTTCCGGTTCGGATGGATTATTCTCTTGAGAGATTGGCTGAGCTGTATATTGGTGAGATTGTGAAATTGCATGGAGTCCCAATTTCTTTAGTGTCTGATCGAGATCCGAGGTTCACATTGAGGTTTTGGAAGAGTTTGCATGGTGTTTTGGGTTCTCGATTACACTTTAGCACTGCTTTCCATCCGCAGACAGATGGGCAGTCAGAGAGAGTGATACAAATTATTGAGGATATGTTGAGAAGCTGTGTCATTGATTTCTCAGGAAGTTGGGACAGATTGTTGCCACTTGTGGAATTTGCTTACAACAACAGTCATCAATCCAGTATTGGTATGGCACCATTTGAGGCATTGTATGGAAGAAGGTGTAGAACACCTTTATGTTGGAATGAGACTGGTGAAGGTAAGTTAATTGGTCCTGATTTGGTTAAAGAGACAGAAGATAAAGTGAAAATAATTCGAGATAGGTTGAAAACAGCTTCAGATCGGCAGAAATCTTATTCGGATTTGAAGAGGAGAGACATTGAGTATAATGTGGGAGATAAAGTATTTTTGAAAGTGTCTCCTTGGAAAAAGATTTTGAGATTTGGTCGAAGAGGGAAGCTGAGTCCTCGTTTCATTGGACCATATGAAGTATTGGAAAGATTGGGACCGGTTGCTTATCGGCTTGCTTTGCCACCAGAGTTAGACAGAATCCATAATGTCTTCCATGTTTCTATGTTGAGGAGGTACAGGTCAGACCCATCTCATGTGTTATCAGTGGAATCTATTGAGGTGAGTCCGAATCTGACTTTTGAAGAAGAACCGGTTGCTATTTTAGCATATGGGATGAAAGAGTTGAGACATAAGAAAGTGCCAATTGTGAAGGTTCTTTGGAAGAGTCATGGTAGAGAAGAATCAACTTGGGAGAATGAGCAAACGATGCTAGAACAATATCCTCAGTTGTTTCAGACTTGATTTCAGGTAATTTCGAGGACGAAATTTCTTTTAGAGGGGGAGAATTGTAATATCCCAAAATGTACCCTAGAAGTATTGGAGTAATTATTGTTATTATTGGATTAAGTGTATTTATTTTATTGGAAAGAGAGTTGAGGTTAGAGTAGTGTGTATATGTTGTATATATTATGATATACTTAACATATACAAATATTTGTTTGAAGGGTATAAAGGTAATTATTTTGAAATTGAGTTAGTGGATTAAGATGGGTGGATGGTGATGTTTGAGATTATTTTATTTTTTATTTGTGTGGAGGAGAATGTTTTGAGGAGAGAGAGGGTTAATGTTTGACTTTTCTTTCTTTTCCTTTTCTTCCTTCTTCCTCTCTTCTCGTGTCTCTCATTTTCCTTTTCTTCTCCTTTCTTTGCTTTGGACGGCAGCAGTAAGAGAACAAGAGAGAGGGAGAGATTTGACCTTCCAAGCTCAAGATTGAAGAAGTTTTCAAGAGATCAAGGAGGAATCTAAGAGTTTTCTTCATTCTTGGTAAGTTTCCTCTTGATTCCCTTGTTTTCTTTGAGTTTGTGTTGTGGGTTTGGTGATTTATGGTTGTTGGTATGGATATGTTTGAGTGTGTTGTGTTTAAGAATGTTGGGTTTACTTGATCTTTGATTCTTGGGTTGGATTGAAGAAAAGAGTAAGATTGAAAGGAAGAATAAGTTTGTTGGTTAAGATTGAGTTGTGGTTGTGTTTAGAGTTTTTGATGATGTTGTGATTTGGTGTTGGATGTGTATTTTGAGTTGTGTTGGTGTTTTTGCAAGGTTGTTATGGATTTGGGTGTGTCTAGTTGAGTTTTGTTGAAGTGGAAGATGGTGGAAAATTGTTGTTTGTTGGTTGGATTGTTGTTTTGGCCGGAATCTGGGTTTTTGGCCTGACACGCCCAGGAGCATGTCCAGGTCTTTAGGCGTGTCAATTGTGTTGGATGGCAGTAGATGTGACACGGCCATTAACACGCCCGTGTTAGTGAGCGTGTCATAGCTACTGTGATTTTGGGGAATTGACACGGCCAGGAACACGTTCATGATGTTGGACGTGTCGATACTTCTGAGAGACAGTAGGTATTACACGCCCAGTGACACGCCCGTGGTCCTGAACGTGTAAATGCTTCTGTGTTGTGGAGTTAGGGCACGGTCAGGGACACGCCCGTGTGGGTGAGCGTGTCCAGTTTAGAGTTTGCCCTAATTGATTCTTAGCCTTATGATCTTATGTGAGTTTCCTCATTGTTTTGAATTAGGTTGTAAAGAAGGTGAATTGCCTTAATTATTTGGTGAAGGACTTGTTAAGAGGAAGTGTTTAGAATTGTGTGGATTTCTTTTGAGGTAAGTACAAACCTTGCATTATAACATACATTCATGTGATTTTGGAACTTATACATTTGAGTGTGAATGTACTAAGTAATTTTATTGTATTGTTGATATGTTTGAATAATGTTATGTTTTATACAATATGAACCTCATGAAATGTAATATGGTATATGTATGTGTCATGAAAATGAAAGATGTGATGATAAGATGATGTGTAAAGCCATTGTGATTGGCTATATTGATTCAAATGAGGCATGTTTGCCTAGTTGATTGTGGAATGAGAAATGAATTGAGAAAAAGATTTATAAAGAGATATATGAAATGGTTGTGTGCCTAATATGTTTATTCAAATTTCAGAGTACTGGTTTTGGTGGCATGCCTATATAAAGGTAACAGTCTAGCCGGGTTGAGGATCTCTTCAATTGAATTGAATTGATGATCCAAGAGACTGGGTCTGTTACACTAAATGAAATGTGAAAATGAAATTTATGAAAAGTAACAGTCTAGCCGGGTTGAGGATCTCCTCGATTAGTCGGGTTGATGGTCCAAGAGACTGGGTCTGTTACTAGTAACAGTCTAGCCGGGTTGAGGATCTCCTCATGTTAATGGGTTGATGGTCTAAGAGACTGGGTCTGTTACACTATCCATGGATAGAGATATGATATATATATCGCCTACGGGCTTAATCATTGTGATTATAAACCAAAGCAGTAACTCTGAACTTTGAATATCATATTAAATGCTTGTTGGGCCCATGTGTGTCTATGTTAAATGTGTGAGTAATGGATGATGATACAATTATTGAAATAATGAAATGTAACATCCATAAAATAAAGTGTATTGAGTATGATCTATATTGTTTGAATGTATGACATAGCATAATATCATTATAGTTTGTTCTACTGAGCTGTTGGCTCAGCGCGATTGTGGTTCATCGCGCAGGTGACAGGATTGAACCCGAGAGTTCCTCTAGACCTAGTGAGTCTAGGCATTGAAGAGTTGATTTTTGGACTTAAAGATCAGAGAAGAGCTGCCACTCATGTATATATTTTATATTTGTAACTTTTGATTTTGATGCAAATGTATTGGGAAACATTTGTTATATTTTCCGTTGCGTTTTAAATAAACTTTCTATCTATTTCGTTTTATAAACTCATTTAAAAGTTTTGAATTTGTTCATAGTATATAAGAGTCATGTCATGTGTGTTTTGTAACCGTGACATTTCTATATTCAGTATACGTATATTACGATCGTATTAGCATGCTGTGTACGTATACGGGGTATAGGGGTGTTACAATTAGAAAATGGTGAATGTGGTATTGTGTGTAAAATGTGGAAAGTGCAAGTAGTGCACTAAAATGTGGAAGTAAGCCATATTTGCATAAAATGTGATGATAATGCTGATTCTGAGTAGAAAATTTGAAAGAAATATGAAATGTGGAAAAATAAGAGAAAAGTTGAATATGAGAAAGATGTAATTGCATGTTACCTTATATAGAGTCTAGTTCTAGAATATTGTTATTAGATAGCATGATGCCTTCAGGTGAGACACACTGGTGCACTGATAGCATGTTGTCTTCGGGCGAGACATACCGATGTCACTAATAGTATGATGCCTTCAGGCAAGACACGCTGGTGTCAAATGGATGAGATAGCCCAAGAAAAAAATTCTGGAACTAGGACTGTATATAAGGATTTGTGGGCCCAATACTTGTGAATGATTGATATGTTAATAAATTATATTTATGTTGTTTAACATTGGTGCATAGAGTATGACATGGCATTACATATATAATGTATTCTTTTTCTTTTTGTACCAAAGTATGCACCATAAGGCTATTAGCTTAGCGTGATTAAAATTTATCACGCAGATCCAGAGATTCTGGAGAGTTCTTCTAGACTTGGTCAAGTCTAGATTGTGGTTCGATTACTCTCAAAGTTTTGTAGGCTGCCACCGATAAGAGCCAATTATATTCATGTAATTATTTAACTTTTGTGAAACTTGTTTTAAATATTTATTATGTTTGTATAATTGTAAATGATCTAAATTATAAAAGTTTTGGACTTTATGTTGTGTTGGAAAATATCCCCAACCCCCTATTGGGTTCAAAAAGTTGGGTATTCATGGGGAAGGTGAGAAGTGGCCCAGCTCCTTTTCAAGTCTAAATATTATTAAATTCTTAACTTATTAAAATATTATCCATACTACATGCAATAAAATAAAACATCAAATTATTATTTAAAACAAATCAATCAAAAGATGGGCACCCATACAAGATGGAAACATGCCTTTGCAAATGTCCAAATGTTCATACAAATAAATAAAATAGGACACCCACCAATTGGTGGAAAGGTGTCTTTTACAATAATTTCAAAGTCCATTGTAGACCCTTAATTTTTGACCTAATCCGGTCCAATATATTTTATTTAGTCTAAAATGATTTTTGTTGTCTAATTGGTTCAAAATAATTTTTATTAAATAATTTTTGCTTTAGTATCTAATTTTTATTAATAAAAAATAGAAATAAACAAATAAAAGTCAAAAAATAAAAATCGGAGTCGAAAAAATCGGCGACGAGAAAATCATCGCGCGGGCCCGTGGACATTTCGCCCGCAGGAAATTCCTGCGGGCGAAATCACTGTGCTATTTCATACGCAGAAATTTTCTGCCTGCGAAATAGCTTACGGGCCCGCTCCGCGCCCGCTGCGGCAGATTTTTTTGCCAGCGCAGTTTTTTTGGAGCAGTTTTTTTTTCGGCAGCGCAAATTTTCCGACGCAAATTTTTTGAAACCTAATCCAATTAGGTTTTGGTTTCTATTTTTTATTAATATTACTTACCTTAACTAATTAGGAAAAAATAAACTCAAATCACTATAAATAAGGACCAATGACAATTAAAAAAGGAGAGACAAAAATCCAAGAGTAGTTTGGAAAATTTGAAATCAAATCAAGGAAGGAAAATAAGAAATTCAATTTAACTCTTTTCTGGAACAACAGCAGCACGATTTAGAGGATTCAAAGGCAAAAAAAGGCTTGTCTTTGAAGCTAGTTCATCCAAGAAGAATGTTTTTGGAGAAATCATCAAAAGAAGGTATGTGTTAATTAATTTTCTTTAATTGTTTTTTTTTACATAGTAGCAAATTTATGAAATCAAAATTAAAAAAACTTTGAACTTTAATTTAGTTTTTCTAAAGAAAAAAAAATCTTATTTCGTTGGTTTATCATCCAAAAGGCTTAAAATTATTATTTTTTCTTCTTAAAAACCTTAAAACTCTAATTGAACATATTCTTCAACAAAACCAAAATCAAATTCTGTTTCTTTCAAAACTTTAAACTTGGTACTTTTTCCTTCAAAAAGTCTTCTGAAACATCTTTTCTAGTTATAAAAACTTTAATTCACTTGTTTAAATTCATAAAATTTCATAAAACATCAAATTGATTTCCAAATTCCTAAAAATTATTCACCACCCGTTACCCTACTTCTAAAATATCAAATCCAAATTCAACTTTCAAAATTCAAAATAATGAACACTAACCCTTTTAAAACCTTAAACCCTAATTTTTATGAACCCTAATCCTTTTAAAATATTAAAAAATATAAAAACCTAAATTTTACACAGTAGCTTAGGAACCTAATAAACAAAAATCACAAATTAAAGTATTTTAAAGTGTTTAAAACCCTAGTTTCATGATATCATCATTCAAACCTTAATTTTGTTAATCAAAGAGTCTTACCAACCCTTTAAAACATAAAACCCTAATTTATTTTAATTCCATAAAAAGTCACAGTAGCCATAATTGGACTTTTATTTGCTTTATTCAATTCCATACTTGATTATGCTTTGATTTATTTCTTATGCTTTAATTTATTTAATTTCAATACTTGATTTATTTAATTTATCATGGATGGATGTTTATTTTATATTTTGAATAATAGCTTTGATGAATGATTTGTTTATGATGAATGATTATTTACTTTTATCAATTAATTTAGATTTCCAAAAGTTGTAAGAGGTATGTTTCCACTTGGTGCGTACCTCATTAGTTAAACATCATGTAATTTAATTTGCTTTTCTATTTTAGAACCTATGTAAAGGGCATGTTTCTACCTTTTGGTGGGTGTCCTATTTAGGCATGTGATGTAAGGACATGTTTTCATCCTTGGATAGGTGTCCATTTATTTGTTTTATTTGGACATTGCTTTGATTTTAATATAATGATGCTTTCTTTTAATTATTGTGTGTAATATGGATAATGTTATTATATTTAAGAATTTTATAATATTAAGACCTGTAAAGGAGGCCGGTTCCAATGAACTGGGCGTTGTGAGGTTACTGGGCCATTTCTCACATTCCCCACACGTACCCAACTTTTCAAACCATTAAGGGGTTGGGGATTCCTTAGGAATCGAGTCATCCACCCCTTTCTTTTTCCCGGCCTGTCCGGGTGGCGACTCCATTTTCTCCAGACTTAGGTCCGTGTTCTCTAAGGTCCCGAGCCTAAACAGTGCCGAAGTCGCAAGAACCATTCCACCGGGTGTGGGGGCGAAAATTCCCGCTCACATCCATAAAATAAATTAAATAACAAACTAAATAAGACACCCACGTAGTGTGGAAACATGCCTTTTACAATTCTTAAAATCCAAATAAAAATTGCAATTCCATTCAACTATTCATAGCAAAATAAATAATTGAAACACATAGTTTAATCATAAAAAAAATAATAAATTAGAGTTTAATAATAAAAGGAATTAAAGTAAATCACAAAGAATTATAATCCACAAATAAATATTGGTCCATTGATGACAGATCGCGTATGGTGGTCCCGCTAGCCGGCTAGTAGGCGAAGGTCATGGGGGTAGCACCCCTTAAGGGGGGATTGGGGGTAGCGCCCTCAAAAGGAAGATGGTTTACATGACATTTTTTGTTAGGGAAATAGGGTTTTATGTTTATAGAAATTAAGGTTTTTAGGGTTTTAAAAAACAGTCAATGTTTTAGGGTTTTTTGGTTTTTAGAAAATAGAATTTAGGGTTTATAGTTTTTAGAAAAACTTAGCTACTGTGGTTGTATTTACAAAGTTTGGACTACTGGTTATTTAATTTGAGTTAATATTACATGAGATCAATTAATACATACTACTGTGATATTAAGACTTTGATGATAATTTAGTTTAACGGGCTACTGTAATATTAAACTAGGGTTTTCCATGAAATTTAATATAAGCTACCATGGATAATGTAATCTACTGGACATTCAAAATCAATTTTGTGGATATAAACTATGCTCAAATAGTCTATGAAAGATCTTATAAAAAAACACAGAGATAAACTAAAAACAACTCAATGAATTAAACAATTTTGACAACTGTAAATTTAAAATAGACCAAATAAGGGATTCCAAACTTTCATTCATTGGTTCCGCAAATATTTCACGTTGATTAAGCTATGTACTTATATCGATTATAGAATCTCAGTTTAACAAGATGAAGGCAATGTGCCACTGCCTTTTGGTTTATTGGTGGTTGATGTTCTGTGTCTTTGCTCGCTCAATGCTGCTAGAGTTTATCTATTTAATGGTTTGATAGATGCTACGTACTGATTGTTAGTTGATCGTTGTTGTTGCTCTCTCAAATCACTTCTATTATGTATTTTTCAAAGAACCTATTAGGTTTAACCTTATATCCGAGTCTTATTTCACCTTGAATTTTAAAAACTCCCGAGGCTAATCCCATTAGAATTAGAATTGGAAGTGGATACAAATTGAATTTGGATGCAATTCGGAATTAATCCCAAGAGCAGGGGCCTATGGCAAATTGGACATGCCAATTCATGACAGGCAAGCATTCGTGGCGAATAGAATTGGACATGCCAATTCACTGCAGGCAAAGCCGCGGCAAATCGAACATGCCGATTCTACAAAATTTGGGCCGATTCCATAAATTTGGGCCCGGGCCTACTTATCCTGGGATTTTAATATTATAGGACCATTTTAAGCTTTTAAAATTTTTCCAGACCGATTTAAACCTTAGGACTTGATCTAATTCCCTTTTAAATAGGGCTGGATTGAATTGTGTCCAAAATTAATAGTCTACAGTTTGCCCCCTGCTTGAACAATCTGAAATTTATTCAAAGAGTGAAAAGCAACATGGTTTTGAGCTAATTTTGGACACCGGTGGGTTCTGGACCCAAGTTGGTTTGCGTTCAGGACTCAAAAATGGTTTTGGGTTCTGGACCTGAAGTGGTTTGGATTCTTAACTCAAAAATAATTTGATTTCTGGACCCGAGGTGATTTGGGTTCTCGACCTAAGACTAGATTTTAGGTTTGGGTGCTCGACCAGATACTGGATTAGGGTACTCGACCCAAAACAAGATTAGGGTACTTAACCTAAGACTCGATTAGGTTTGTCAACCTAAAACTGGATTAGGATGCTCAATCCAAAACTAGATTAGGGTGCTCGACCCAAGATTGGGTTAGGGTTCTCGACCCAATACTGAATTAGGGTTCTCGACTGAATACTTGTTTAGGGTGTTGTACCTGATACTAGATTAGGGTACCTGACCCAAAATAGGATTAGGGTACTCGATCTAAGACTGGGTTAGGGTTCTTGACCCAAAACTAGATTAGAGTGCTCAACCCAAATCTAGATTAGGGTGCTCGACCCAAGACTGGATTAGGGTTCTCGACCCAAGACTAGAGCTCTTCTTGCTTGGTCATCATTTTTTCATTTTGCAAATTTTGAATTTCTTCAAGTCAATTGGTTCCATTCTTCAATGGATTCTACTAAACTTCTATCATCTAAGAGTTTTGGCTTTCTTCTAGCTAGTTGTTCCATTCTTTAATGGATTGACTTCAGCTCTTCTAGCTAGACTAACCTTTTGTCTTTTCATTCCACTTGTTCCATTCTTACTTTCTTCTTTTGTTCTTCCTTTTGCAAAAAAATTAGCTATTTTTAGCTAGTTTTCATATCCTCCCTTTGCTCCTTGCGTGGCAAAATATTAAAAGTGAGTCTAAAAGTATTTTGTACATGCATAAAATCAAGAATTGAAAAGAGGAAGTTTTGCCCCATGTGTAGGCTCAAACCAATGATTTTGTTTTCATGCATATTTTGATCGATGTTTGCATTTTGTTTATTTCCTTTCATAAGCATGCATCTTCGTTTCTACGAAGTGACTGGATCTTTCTCAAGCGATGGGCCTTCCATGCTCCTAATTCCATATTTGCTTTTGATTGTTTACTTCATAGGGTGTCTGCTATTCATTTTGACAAAGAATAGGAAATACAAGACAAAAATATAGTTTGATATGCTCATGTATGCATGATATGTATGGGTGATACTTATAGTGGTTCCACTGACTCACAGACCAAGGTGACCAGCTAAAGAGTCTCCACGGATTCCTTCCAGATGCTCATTCAGGTCTTGTATTAAAATGGCAGAAGACTTTACATTTATGGCTTTCAAGATGTTGGAAACATGAGTGGTGAGGCCCAAGCAGTATAGAAATACATCCATTTCAAACTATGGTTCAACACACTAGTTAATAGCTTCTTCATAACCTTGTGAATGATTATTTATTTTGCCCAATGTGTCCTTTGAGATTCAACGGTGCAACATACTTCCCTTAACTTGAAGGTTTATATAACAAGAAAACATCTTTTTTTCATTATTATTGTTAGACAAATGATCTTAATTTTGATCCTTGACAACTCAAATGGATGATCTATTTAACTTGTGTTTGAGAAATCTTGTTGCAGGATTAGGTTGCTTCAATTAAAGGTGAAAAGAAAAATTCTAGCGGTCGCACCTCACCTGAATACGACCGCTCCAAGCAATTACAGAATGAAACCTTGTCACAGTAGGTTTCGCGGTCAGAAGTTCGACCTCAGTCGCGACCGCTCCTACAGAATAGCGACCGTCCAAATATTTGCACGACCGCCACTCAAGGAACTTAAATCATTACAATCACAGTAAGGTTCGTGGTGACAAGAACGGTGAATGACTCGACCTCGCTTACCACTTTAGCGACCGCCCATTTAGAGTCGTGACCGCCCAACAATTCAAGAAGAAATTGCTCAAAGAGACAGTAGTGTTCGCGTCCTCAGGTGCGTCCAGAAGTTCGACGCGAGAATATGAGTTCGACCGCGAAATGCTACAAAGGGTGACCGCGAGATTCAATAGGACCCTGTCAGAAAATGACACGTGATATGACCGTTGTAAACCCACTTCAATAGTCAAAAAGGGCGACCACACCTTTGCTTGGCGCGACCGTCCCGACAAACACAGCATGGGCAATAACTGGTCCGACAAACACATCATGGGCAAGATTCCAGCTGCAGAGCACTAAAATTCGACCATTGAAGCTTTTTAAAAGTAGCGACCGTCCCTGGTTAAAAGGACGATCGCGTGAAGCATGAGCGCGACCATCCTTGTATGAAGGGAGACCGCGAAGTGCTTCGGACAGTTTAAGTAAAGAAGGTCTAATCTGCCAAGACTTTATTCTCAACATCAATAACGGCTAGTAAGACCACATTGGCTATAAATACAAAGTTTCTATGAGAAAACAAAAAAGAGACAACATTGAGAAAAGATTTTCATAGCCAAGCAACAAATTTTCTTTTACTTAAACTTGTATTTGAATTGTTATGAATGTTAGGTGTTAGCATTGAAAACACCATTGTATAAGTTTGAGTGTAAGCTTGGGAAACACTTGGGTTGTGAGAGTAAGCCTTGTAAAACTCTTGTTAGGTTGTGAGAGTAAGCCTTGTAAAACTCTTGTTTGGGTTGTAAGTGTGAGCCTAAGAAAAACACTTGTAAAGTTGGAAGTGAGCTTGTAGAAACTTCAAAGACTAGTGGAACCTTAACAAGTTGTTAAGGAAGTGGATGTAGGATTGAAGTAAATCCGAACCACTATAAATCTTGTGTGTTCTTTCTTTCCTCCATTACTCAACCAACTCTCTATTCCGCATTTCTTGTTTGTTGAGTTTTTTAAATTGTCATTATTTCTTGAGGAAACCAATTCACCCCCCCCCCCTCTTGGTTGCCATCTTGGGACAACAATTGGTATCAGAGCCCTGAGATTTCTTAAACTAAATTGTGAAATCTGATCCATAATGGCAACTTCTTCTTCATCAAGCTCTCATGGAAATCTTAACTCTATTCTTAGACCCTACTTTGATGGAACAGATTACTCATACTGGAAACACAAAATGTATTTGTTTCTAGATAGTGAAGGGATTGAACTATGGGATTTCGTGGAAAATGAGTGGAAATCTCCCACTCATGAAGTTGACGGTATTCAAGTTCCACTTCCCAAAGCTCAATGGTCAACTAGCAATATCAGAGATCGATTCAAGAACAATAGAGCTGCTTCCATCTTGATGAACTCCATTTCAAGAGAAGAAGGTGGAAGAGTTCAACATTTAACTTGTGCACATTGCATTTGGAAAACACTTGAAAACTACCATGAAGGTACAACTCAGGTAAGATTTACCAAGAAACAAATGCATGTTCATGAGTATGAGCTATTCAAGATGAAACCAAATGAAAATGTCACCGACATGACCAATCGCTTACTTGCAATTGTCAATGAACTAAAGAAGTATGGCAAGGTATATGATCAAGGTGATGTAAATAGTAAAATCTTGAGAGCTCTAAGAGCTAGAAAGAACTTTGAATCCAAAGTATCATCCATAGAAGAAGCTCATGATCTCAGCACATTAAGAACCGATGAGCTAGTTGGTAAATTACTCACTTTTGAGCTGCACAGTGAAAAAGAAGAAGATCAAGGTGAGAAAGAAAAGAGAAAACCAATTGCACTCAAAGCAATCAAAGAAGCTGAGAGCTCAAGCAATGAAGGTACTGATGATGAAGATGAAATGGCAATGTTCTCAAAAAGAATGAATGAATGGAAAAGGAAGAAAAGATTACAAGCAAACAAAGGTACACCTCCTAAATTCTCCTTCAAAGATAAAGAAAAGAAAAATGAGGTAAAGTGCTATGAATGTGGAAAAACTGGTCACATCAAATAGGATTGCTACAAATTAAAGAACAAAAGGAAATGGGATAAAGAAAAGAAAAAGTCTCTCAAAGCCACATGGGATGACTCTTCCTCAAATGAAGAAGAAGAAGAAGAAGGAATTGCAAATCTTTGTCTCATGGCTATTGAAGATGACTCCAATGAGGTAAGTACTCAATCCTTTGATCTTGTAGCACATGATGATATAAATGATATAGATGATAGTGACTTGGTTGAGCACATGAATTCTAAAATAGAAAAATATTTCTCTAAAATGATGCTCTATAAAGAGAAAAACTCTAAGTTAGAAAAGGATTTTATATGCTTAAAAAACTCTACCTTAGAATTGAAAACCTCAAATGAACACTTAATGAATACAATAGGAGAATTAAATAAAAGCTCACATGACTTAGAAAAGGTGATTAAAGAGAATGAGACATTGAAGCATGAACTAAAAGAACTAAAAGAATCAATTTCCAGATTTCATAAAGGAAAGGAAGCATTGAACACATTAATTAATAATCAAAGATCACCTTCCTTGAAATATGGATTAGGATTCAATGGCTCAACCAACATTGCACCTAGCAAACCAACATTTGTGAAAGCATCTACAACTAAAATTTCTGATGTTCATATCAAAGATGCTTGCACCAAGTCTAAAAGAACTTCCTATGGTTCACTAGGAGATAAAGCCAAAAATAATTATGCATTGTTGTTCACTAAACTTGTACAAAAGAAATCACATACTTGTAGTTGTATGTATAATGCAAAAAGAAAAATGCAGAAGCATAGGATACCATGGCAATGCACATATTGCATGAAATTTGGTCACAAAAATTTCTATTGTTATATAAGAAAAGCTCATCTCAATTTAGAAGGCACTCTTTCTACTAACCATCAAGGACCCAACTATATGTGGGTACCTAAAAGAAGATGATCACAATTGTCTTGCAGGTATGCCTAAAATCTACTACCAATGAAAGCACATGGCTTGTGGATAGTGGATGCTCAAGGCATATGACTGGAAATGCAAAGCTCTTTACAAGTATTACCTATAAACATGGAGGTAACGTAACTTTTGGAAACAATGCTAAAGGTAAAATTCTTGGTGTTGGCTCCATTGGTTCTATTGGTAAGGATTTAATTGAAGATGTATGGCTTGTTGATGGTTTGAAACATAACTTGCTAAGTGTTAGTCAACTTTGTGATAAAGCATACTTTGTCAAGTTTGATTCTAAGGAATGCAAAATCACAAATTCAAATGATGTTATCATATTTAAGGGCACTAGAACAAACAACAATTACAATGTCAGCATACATTCAAATCATACATGTTTAATGTCCACTAATAATGATGCATGGTTATGGCATAGAAGACTAGGACATGCTGGTATGGATCAATTGAAATATATTTGTAATGAGAACTTAGTTGATGGCTTACCTAAGATAAAATATGATAAAGATAGGATTTGTGAACCTTGTCAACATGTTAAGCAACATAAAAGCTCATTTAAATCAAAGAGTGTTATAAGCACCTCTAGACCTTTAGAGCTCATTCATTTAGATTTGTTTGGACCAAATAGAGTTACAAGCTTAGGAGGCAAATCATATGCATTTGTTCTTGTTGATGACTACTCTAGATTCACATGGGTTAATTTCTTAGCTCAAAAGAATGAAGCCTTTAATTATTTCAAAACTTTTGCAAAAAGAGTTCAAAATGAAAAAGGATATGTGATCACATCTATTAGAAGTGATCATGGCAAAGAATTTGAAAATGAGAACTTTGAAGACTTTTGCAATGAACTTGGCATTTCACACAATTTTTCTGCTCCTAGAACTCCACAGCAAAATGGTGTAGTTGAAAGGAAAAATAGAACTTTAATCGAAATGGCTAGGACAATGCTCAATGAATATGATTTACCATCTTATTTTTTGGCGGAAGCCGTTAATACAGCTTGTTACATTGCAAATCGTGTTTATAAAAGGCATTTAACTAATAAAACTTCTTATGAGCTATGGAATGGAAGAATACCCAGAATTTGATATTTTAAAGTATTTGGATGCAAATGCCTCATATTGAATACCAAGGATAATCTTGGAAAATTCTCATCCAAATCAGATGAAGGCATATTCTTAGGATATTCATCATATAGCAAAGCTTATAGAGTATTTAACATGAAAACTCTAGTTATAGAAGAATCAATGCATGTTGTATTTGATGAATCATCTAAACTTGATCAAAAGAAAGGTATTACTTTCAATGACCCTGCAGGTACTCTTGAACCTCTTGAATCTATTGATGTTCCAAAGATCAATCAACTTGAAGAAAAGTCTCAAGATCTACCTAAGGATTGGCAATACAAGAAAGATCATCCAAAGGAACTCATAATTGGAGAAACATCAAAGGGAGTAACTACTAGATCTAAAATTAATCACGTTGATGTTACTTTTGCTTTTGTTTCTCAAATTGAACCAAAAACTGTTGAGGAAGCTTTAAATGATGAAAATTGGATAACTGCAATGCAAGATGAACTTAATCAATTTGAAAGAAAAAATTTTTGGCAACTTACTTCTAGACCTATAGATCATTCTATAATAGGATGCAAATGGGTTTATAGGAATAAGCTTGATGAAAATGGTCACATCATTAGAAATAAAGTAAGATTGGTTGCCAAAGGTTATAATCAAGAAGAAGGTATTGACTATGATGAAACCTTTGCCCTAGTAGCCAGATTAGAAGCTATTAGAATATTACTTGCTTTTGCATGTCATATGAATTTTAAGCTTTATCAAATGGATGTCAAAAGTGCATTCCTAAACGGACTCATAAATGAAGAAGTTTATGTTGAACAACCTCCTGGTTTTGAAAACTACAAATTTCCTGATCATGTTTTCAAACTTACCAAAGCTTTATATGGATTAAAGCAAGCACCTAGAGCTTGGTATGATAAACTTAGTGCATATTTGCTTGAAAATGGTTTTTCAAAAGGAAAAGTAGACACAACTCTTTTTGTTAAAAAGGATAAGCACAATATTTTGATTGTACAAATTTATGTGGATGACATAATATTTGGAGCTACTAATGAAGCCTTATGCAAAGAATTTGCTTCTTGTATGACTAGGGAATTTGAAATGAGCATGATGGGTGAACTCAAGTTTTTCCTTGGACTGCAAGTCAAGCAATGTAAAGATGGGATCTTCATCAACCAATCCAAATATACAAAAGAACTCATCAAGAAATTTGGAATGGATGGCTGCAAAACTAGCAAAACTCCTATGAGCACATCATTGAAATTAGGTAAAGATGATAATGGTAAAGCAGTAGATGAGAAGAAATATCGAGGTATAATCGGATCACTACTTTACTTAACTGCTTCTAGGCCTGATATAATGTATAGTGTATGTCTTTGTGCTAGATTTCAAACTAGTCCTAAAGAATCACACTTGAATGCCACTAAGAGAATCTTGAAATATTTGAGTGGTACAATACATTTAGGACTTTGGTATCCTAAAAACACATCATTTCATATTATAGGATTTTCAGATGCAGATTACGCTGGTAGCATCTTAGATAGGAAAAGCACAACAGGAGCATGTCACTTTCTTGGTAATTGTCTAGTTTCTTGGCATAGTAAGAAACAAGCATCGGTTGCTTTATCCACAACGGAAGCTGAATATGTTGCAGCATGTTTTTGTTGCACACAAGTATTATGGATGAAACAGCAATTGCTTGACTATGGTAAAGTGTTTAACAATATCTCCATTAAATGTGACAACACTAGTGCTATCAATTTGTCTAAGAATCCTATCCAACATTCTAGATCCAAACACATAGATATTAGACATCATTTCTTAAGAGAAAATGTACAAAATCAGAATATAATCTTAGAATTCACAGATACAGAAAATCAACTTGCTGATGTCTTTACAAAACCCTTGAATGAAGATAGACTTAACTTCATCAAACTCAATTTAGGAATGATTGATGGAATCACTTTGAGTTAATTCAAATTTTTGCCTTACAATAAAGTTTCTATATGCATGAAATTAATTTTTCTTAACACACTTGGAATATCTTCCATCTTTCTTTGAATCTTTCATTTTTAAGTTTGTCGCGGTCGCTCCAGTGTCCTTTCGCGATTGCCATCTCGTCTGTCAGTTTCATTCAATAAAAACCTCTGTGCGCGGTCGAGAAAATTTGTGCGCGGCAGCACCAATTTGAATAGTTTCAACCGTTACAGACAGTTTCTTCCCTCGCGAGCGTACCTATCTTACTAATGGTCGCTAGACCACATGTCGCGATCGCACCTTGTTAAATATGCGACCACACCCTGTACACTCTGCTCAAAAATTTATAACCGTTGGCTGTGTGACAGGTCGCAACTCTTAACTTCCAACAGTCATAAATGGCTATTTTCTTTACTACATCTATTTAAGAGTGTTTAGCATCAGTCTATCTGATATTTTGCCTATTAAAGCACACAAACCTTCCTCTGAAACCCTAAAAAACTCTCAATATCATCTGTCTCTCAATCACTCTCTGTTTTCCTACTCTCTTCTGTTCTTTCTATTCTGATGGCCCCCAAAAGAAAAACCACTTCCAAAATCAAAGGTCAAGCCAAGAGAGTTCCAGGAATCACCATTAGAGAACATATTGTTGATCCTCCATCTCCTCCACAGTCTAGAAGAGGTGAGAAAATTCACAAACCTCATCACCAAACTTCTGAGGAAGACATTAGGTATGCCATGCTAAAGAAAAAGAAAGTTGAAGGCACCAAATCGCCTTTTGGTGCGATGCTGTCTGCCTTGAACATCAAGGACGAAATTGAAGAATTGTTGGATGTCCTTGGATGGAGAAATTTTGTCTTTCCAGAAGAGGTAGGCTACTCTAGTCTTAGTAAAGAGTTTCTGATGTCCCTCCAAATAGAGAAGAGTGCAAACTCTGCATTAGGGTGGTATGGGGTTAGGTTTAAACTATTTGATAACTATCACTCCTTAACCCTAGAAGGATTTGGCAACATTTGGAACTTCCCTTCTGAAGGTATAACATCTTACAATGACCAAATCTTCTCAAACCAAACCCTTTCTGATTTCTGGCGAGAAATTTCCATTGAAACTTCTTTTGAAAAGGAATCTAAAGCCAGGCACATCAAATCTCTCACCCACTGGATGCTCCATAGGATTATCACCTATACCATTCATCAAAGAGCAGATGGGAATGAGAAAGTAACCAAAAGAGACCTTATCTTTCTCTATGCTTTCACCCACAACATCAAAATGAACACAACCAAGTTCTTGATTGACACCCTTTACCATCATGTTGTTACAAGAACTGGTACCTTCTTCCTATCCTCTCAAGTTACTTAAATAGCTAGGCACCTAAACCTTCTGAATGATTTGAACTTAGCCACTTTGAGAAACCCTTTCACTCTAGCCTCCAATGCTATCACAATCGATTACTTAGAGCATGCTGGATGTGTAAGGAAGATAGAAGGATCATATGTATACTACTTTGGCAAGAAAGGAGTTATGGATAAACAAAAGAAAAGGCCAAGGTATTCAATTGAGGAAGAGGGAGATTCTGTAGAAGTTGCTGTGGAATTACCCCCAAAAGCAACTTCATCAAAAGCTGCTCAAGAAACTGCTTCATCCTCCACACAACTCATCCTCCAAGCTATCAAAACTCTCTCCAGGAAACTCTCTAAGTTCAAGAAAAGTGTCTCCAAGAGATTCCAGCACTTGAACAAGAGAATAGACCTTATATCCCACATGCACCATGATCTTTATGACATGCAAGGCAAATTGGACTTGCCTCAATGCAACCTTGAAGATTGGGATATAAGTGATCACACCCAAAGCATTGCTGAAGAAGAAGAGTCCATTAGCACTAGCTCTGCCTCTGTTGCACCTCAAGATAAAGGGAAAGCTCCTTTAGTTGAAGAAGAGTTAGAGTTAGATGATGACTCAGAATAGCATTAGATTTTTTTTTATTATTGTTTGCATTTTCATATGCTTGTTTTTAATCTCTCTTTGTACTTTCCTCCACTTTAATATATATGATGTTTATATTCCCTTTCATTGCTTTGTTAATGGTTTTGCTTAACATTTGTTTCATTTTGCCTATGCCAATGGGGGAGAAAATACCAAAATGGAATGAAACACACAGTATACAATAATGGGAAAACAAGAATAAGAACAATAATGGGAGAAACAAGTATACATGTTGAAATTTGTTGAACATTTGCAATAGGGGAGAAATGTTTATGGGGGAGAAATGTTTGCATCAAACAATAACATTTGCAACAAGATAAACTAATAATCACAATGCTCTTAACCATGATTGTTGCATATGTTAAGGGGGAGCATTTTAGACTTATTATTTTTCTCATCATTCCATTTGAATTGTCAAAGTCAAAATGGGGGAGATTGTTAGACAAATGATCTTAATTTTGATCCTTGACAACTCAAATGGATGATCTATTTAACTTGTGTTTGAGAAATCTTGTTGCAGGATTAGGTTGCTTCAATTAAAGGTGAACAGAACAATTCTAGCGGTCGCACCTCACCTGAATACGACCGCTCCAAGCAATTACAGAATGAAACCTTGTCACAGTAGGTTTCGCGGTCAGAAGTTCGACCTCAGTCGCGACCGCTCCAACAGAATAGCGACCGTCCAAATATTTGCATGACCGCCACTCAAGGAACTTAAATCATTACAATCATAGTAAGGTTCGCGGTGACAAGAACGGTGAATGACTCGACCTCGCTTACCACTTTAGCGACCGCCCATTTAGAGTCACGACTGCCCAACAATTCAAGAAGAAATTGCTCAAAGAGATAGTAGTGTTCGCGTCCTCAGGTGCGTCCAGAAGTTCGACGCGAGAATATGAGTTCAACCGTGAAATGCTACAAAGGGCGACCGCGAGATTCAAATTATAGCCGACATCTCTTTTGCCCTGTCAAAAAATGACACGTGATATGACCGTTGTAAACCCACTTCAATAGTCAAAAAGGGCGACCGCACCTTTGCTTGGCGCGACCGTCCCGACAAACACAGCATGGGCAAGAACTGGTCCGACAAACACATCATGGGCAAGATTCCAGCTGCAGAGCACTAAAATTCGACCGTTGAAGCCTTTTAAAAGTAGCGACCGTCCCTGGTTAAAAGGACGATCGTGTGAAGCATGAGCGCGACCATCCTTGTATGAAGGGCGACCGCGAAGTGCTTCAGACAGTTTAAGTAAAGAAGGTCTAATCTGCCAAGACTTTATTCTCAACATTAATAACGGCTAGTAAGACCACATTGGCTATAAATACAAAGTTTCTATGAGAAAACAAAAAAGAGACAACATTGAGAAAAGATTTTCATAGCCAAGCAACAAATTTTCTTTTACTTAAACTTGTATTTGAATTGTTATGAATGTTAGGTGTTAGCATTGAAAACACCATTGTATAAGTTTGAGTGTAAGCTTGGGAAACACTTGGGTTGTGAGAGTAAGCCTTGTAAAACTCTTGTTAGGTTGTGAGAGTAAGCCTTGTAAAACTCTTGTTTGGGTTGTAAGTGTGAGCCTAAGAAAAACACTTGTAAAGTTGGAAGTGAGCTTGTAAAAACTTCAAAGACTAGTGGAACCTTAACAAGTTGTTAAGGAAGTGGATGTAGGATTGAAGTAAATCCAAACCACTATAAATCTTGTGTGTTCTTTCTTTCCTCCATTACTCAACCAACTCTCTATTCCGCATTTCTTGTTTGTTGAGTTTTTTAAATTGTCATTATTTCTTGAGGAAACCAATTCACCCCCCCCCCCTTCTTGGTTGCCATCTTGGGACAACAATTATTTTTTATTATTATTATTTTAAAATCAAATGTTGACTTTGTCAAATCAGTGTCAATTTATCTCAGGACTCAATTTTCCCAAATCAATATATCTATAATATGACAACCCTAGTTACCATACTAAACTCTGAAATCATTCCCATTTAAGCAAGGATTGTTGCACTTCATATAGGCACATACACATTGCTTGGCTAAAGGTCTAATTGATTTTAAATATTGTATACGTCATACGCATGCTTATCCAAACAATCTCCACTAATAGACTCTAACTATCAAAAGAGATCAACATTTCTTTAATAGGCTTGAAATGGGGTCTACAAAGGATATGGGTAAGTGAAGTCCATTTTCAAATTGGAGCTAATTTGATACTGCTAACAAACCCTCACACTATAAACTTCCTTATTGAAATTTTACGTTGTTGGAAACATTCTTAAATTTTGGGCGGCATTTCCTTCTGCAAGGCATCTCACTATCCGACTTCATGAAAAGATAGAGTTTAAATATTCTTCTATCATTTAGCATAATTCTTGATCTTTTCCTTTTGCAAAAACTCAGGACCATTATAACGTATCAAGATTTTTAAGATTGCGGATTTGAATCAGTGTTGGATAAGATGGTCTTTCCCTTGTTTCTCTGATTTTCTTTGGTTGGGCTCGTAATCTAAGATGAAGTCTTCTGATGCTTCAGGTAAGAAGAACTCTATTTGCTTTCTAAACCGCTCTTTTGGGATTTTATTTTTTTTCTTCTTTTGTATTTTCCTTTTCTCTTTTTTTCTTCTTCTTTTTTTTTCTCTTCCATTTTTCTTCTTTTTCTTTTTTTTCTTTTTATCTTTTGTTGGTCCTAGTTCTAAGAGAGCTGTCTTGTTTGCACCATTCTATGCTTCTAACTATGGATGAGTGGAGTAGAGTGGGTCTACTTAGAGTGAGTCTGCTTCAGTGAGAGAGGATCCTTCAGCTTCTTGATAGATTTGAGATATTAAGTCCAATTCAACCAAACTTCAACTATCATTGTGGTCTTGATTGTACATCCTTTTGATGTTCTTTCTCATTTATTCTTTAGTGATCGTCAGACTTACCATAAGTATCACAACAGCTCAGGGTCGGTTGTTAGGATTTACAAGCCAACAAAAGAAAACTAAAAGCTCATGAAGGCTCAAGGGGACAAACTAAGGATTGATGTTAATATGGGTGGATACTAGTTGCTGGCTTACCAAACAATGCCTAGATCATTTCTATCTTAAATAAGTAAAGTTCAATTTCACCTTGAAAGTTTGTCAAAGCATGTTTTAAGATTGACTAGGACCTAGACACTCATAATTATGTAGAAGCCCTCTCTAAGTAAGCATACACAGCTCAATGCTATAGAATAACTCCCTTGCTTAGTGAAGTCATTCAAATTATAATGCATAGATACACTAATTTATGAATATCAAGGTAGACTCATCATTGGTTGAGCAAAAAAAAATGACAAGGACCAACATAAGTAAAAATTTAATGAAAGTAATTTATTCAAACAATCTTAATTTAAATAAAAACATAATTGTTTCAAAAATATTAAAGAAAGCAGAAGTAAAATAAGTAGCACTCTAGCCTAAGGAAGTTTGTTGAATTATAATTGATGGTGCTTTATCTACTTGGATATGTCAGGGGCAATGGTCATCACATCCTTATCCATAATTTCTCCATCTACATCTTGAAAGGATGATAAGATAGAACTTTCCATCAATCCTCCTTCTATCATGAAGGTTACTAGTGGTGGAACTCTTCCAAACTTAGGTAATGGATTGCTTTTAGTATTAGGTTTATGTCAATTAAATCTTGGATCTCATGCCTCAATCGAGCACATTTATCTGTATCATGCTCTTGCATTTGATGGAATTGATAGAAGTCCTTGGCATCAAAGTTTAGTGGCAGAAGATCGTGCAGCGGTCGAGGAGCCAATGGCTGCAATAGTCCTTTCTTCTGTAACTTGTTGAAAACCCAAGACAGAAGTTTGTCCAAATCTGAAAACTGTCTTCTATTTATTTGGCCACTACTTACATTGACTTCCATTTCTTTTTGTGCACTCTGACTACAAGATTAGTAGTTCCCTCTCTCATTTCTCCTTCTAGAAAAATGATTCTTCTTCTATTCCCACTATTCTATTTGCATGTCAACTTGGAGAAGATCTTTTAAATCTCTGATAAGGGTATGAGATAGTCTCTTATAAAGGTTGGGCATGATGCTTCTCACTATCATTCTGATTTGGTCAAACTCATCGAGCTTTTTTTTTTTTAAGAAGATCAGCCTTACTTCTCCACCTCTTTACATAATCGATAAAATTTTCATTCTGCTTTTGCCTTATTGATTCTACCTCCATCAAAGTAACTTCCAATTCCATATTATACCCATACTATTGGATGAAGGCTTTGTACAACAAATCCCAGTTCTTTCGAGTACTTTCCTCTAAGGTGTTGAACTAGTTTTGTACAACAGGATCCAGTGAAAGCATGAAATACCTTAGAGTTTAAGCTTTAGTAGCTCTAGCAGACTGTATGATAGTGATGTACTGCTAACATACAAGTGAGGATTTCACGTGCCATTGTACTTAGTAAAAGCATGCATGTTGAATTTGTAAGGGACTTCTTTATCTTTTTCAAATAGCTTGTCTACCTCTAACATCTCTTCGATTTTCAGCTTCTTCTCAAACTTCTTTTCCAGATAAGTTATCATCTTCTACACATCAGAAGTCTCAGTTTTTTCAACAGTTAATTTCTCCACAACCTTTGGCTCCTTCTTCTTATCTCGAGGATCTTGAAAGTACTGAGCCCAGTATTCATCATCATCCATAACCTTCTTGTCATCATCGAAGGCTACTTCATCAACCTTAACCTTTTTTTATCTTTCTACTTTTTGGCACTGGCAGATACTTCAGTAGCATTTCTAAACATTACAACCATTTGGCTTTTTATGGTCTCAGCCAGGACCTCTTTTAGTTCTTCCATCTTAAAGTTGATTGCATCATCCACCATCTTTTGAATTTGTTTAGGTTCCATTGCTTTTGATGTGAAATTGATTGAATTCTCATTGAACTCTGAGTCACTGACATATGTTGGATTGTCGTAAGCTTTTAAACTGCTATACTCTAGAGCTGTGAGCCAGAAAGGATCCATGACATGAGATGCAATGCATGTATGCACAAATAATAATCAAACAAATAAACAAACCAAAAGAGTAGGAACAATCCTTCCAACCTTATAATTTTCACAAATGAATGGCGAGTCTCTTTACCTGGGTATATGGCCAATAAAATATCAACATGGGATATCTTGTTTTCAAACAATTCACTTGGATGATTTAACCAATAGTTGTATTTTCAAACTTAGAAGTTAGTACATGATAATTCCTACTAATTAAGCCTTACTCCATTGATCCAACAAAAAGATATCTTTTATGCTATATTGGATTAAAACCAAATTAAAGGGTTTATCATAAATAGATTTCCCATTTTGGAAAAATAACTAGTGAACCATACTTCAAACCAGCCCATGATTAGTAAGTCTTAGTATAAACTAGGCCTACAATTGATTTTAAGTATTCTATAATTGACCTAAATAGTTGTAAACCCAATGAAAAGGTTCATTTAAAATGATTTTGTTTAAAGCCCAATGTAAAAGATTTGTTTTAAAAATGAATTTTAAGCTTTGAGCTTTAGGTCATGAGGTTAAAAACATCTTTGTTTCAAATCCCATTGTCAAAAGATTTGTTTGAAAATAGATTTTTTGCTTTAAACTTGGGTCATGAGGTAAAAAAATGTTTTTGTTTCAAAAACCCATTAAGAAAAGATAGATTTTGGGCTTTGATCTTGGCCCATGAGGTAAAAAGAATTTTTAACCCATCCTGGAAAAGGTTTTATGTCCAAAGACCATCTTGAAAAGTTTTTAAAATAGTTTTGGTCTTTTAGGGTTAAAAATCATTTTTGGCATACATTGTAGTTAGGTCATATTAGGAAAAGAACAAACTAAATAAGCTATGGTTCAAACCAAGATATATCAATCATAGTCAAAGAGCAAATATTTGGTTACAAACCTAAGGAAAGTAATTAGGCCAACTACATGGGCTTTAGTCTTTGGGTTGAAAAGGCTTAGGCTCCCATAACAAGTATATACCAAAAGGTACAAGGCTATGAGTGGTTATGCCATGCTCGATCCCCATACCTTGAGTGAAAGTGTGATATCCCTTACATAATATAACTCAAGTAACACGGGCATCCTAACTCAGGCACACAATGCATCTAAAATGATGTAATGGACAATATTACAATAAGAAAGAATAAAATTATATAAAGACCAATGGAATCAACTCCTCTTATCCCCAGTCTAGTTGCCACTATAAGAGAAAATTTTTTCCCCTACTCCTGATGGAATGGTTCTTGTGACTTCGATACTATTAGGCTTAGGGCCTTAGAGAATACGAGCCTAAATAAAAAAAAATAGAGTCGCCACCTGGACTGGCAGGAAAAAAAGAAAGGGGTGGATGACTTAATTCCTAAGGAATCCCCAACCCCTATTGGGTTTGAAAAGTTGGGTATGCATGGGGAAGGTGAGAAGTGGCACAACACCCCCATAATGCTCAGTTCATTGGAACTGACCTCCTTTTCAGGCCTAAATATTATTAAATTCTTAACTTATTAAGATATCATCCATACTACATGCAGTAAAATAAAACATCATATTATTATTTAAAACAAATCAATCAAAAGATGGGCACCCATATAAGATGAAAAACATGCCCTTGTAAATGTCCAAATGTTCATATAAATAAATAAAATAGGACACCCACCAATTGGGAAAATGTGTCCTTTACAATAATTTCAAAGTCTATAAAATAAATTAAATAACAAACTAAATAAGACACCCACATAGTGTGGAAACATGCCATTTACAATCCTTAAAATCCAAATAAAAATTGCAATTCCATTCAATCATTCATAGCAAAATAAATAATTGAAACACAGTTTAATCATCACAAAAATAATAAATTAGAGTTTAGTAAAAGGAATTAAAGTAAATCACAAAGAATTATAATCCATAAATAAATATTCACCCCATTGACGAGTGATCTTGTACGGCAGTCCCCCTAGCCAGTTAGTAGGTGGAGGTCAAGGGGCTAGTACCCCTTATGGGGGATGAGGGGGCAACGCCCTTGAAAGGTAGATGGTTTACATGATATGGTTTTGTTGGAGAATTAAGATTTTATGTTTATAGAAATTAAAGTTTTTAGGGTTTTAGAAAATAATCAAGGTTTTAGTTTTTATAAAATAGAATTTAGGGTTTCTGATTTTTAGAAAAACTTAGCTACTGTGGTTGTATTTACAAAGTTTGGGCTACTGGATATTTAATTTGAGTTAATATTACATGAGATCAATTAATACATACTATTGTGATATTAAGACTTTGATGATAATTTGGTTTAACGGGCTACTATAATATTAAACTAGGGTTTTGTACAAAATTTAAAACAAGCTACCATGGATAATGTAATCTACTAGACATTCAAAATCAATTTTATGGATTATAGACCCTTAATTTTTTACCAAGTCCATCCTAAAAATTTTAAAACAGTCCCAAATAATTTTTGTAGGATTTATTATTATTTATTATATAATATTTATTCTATAATATTTATTTTAATATATATATAATATTTATTATTATTTACTATTTATTTTAATAATATAATATTTATTTTAATAATATTATTTATTTGTTTTTTAAATATATTATTTATTGTAATTTATTATTTATGTTTTTAATAGTAAAAATAAAAAATAAAAATATATACATTTAAAAATAATAAAAAATAGAAAATAAAAATTGAAGGGTCGAATCGGTGTGTGGCACGCGACGACAGGTGATTGGCCTGCCGCAGGCCAATTCGCCGCAGGCGTGGCCTGCGGAGATTTGCCAATCCTCGTAGGCTAGCGACATAGTACGCCTCACCAACTTACATATTTTTTCGGCCAAACCTTATTTTACTCGGGTTTAAAATTTTATTTTCAAAATAATTTTATTTCCTTAACTAATTAGTATTAAGTTTTTTTTCTCTTATAAATACCACATTAAAATAATTATAGAGGGGCTTTTTTGGGGGAAGCTTTTTAGACTTTTGGAACTCTAGAAAATTTTGGACTTTGGATTATCAGAGACTTTTTTCGGAAGAAGCTAAGAACTCTAAAACTATAGCAATTTTTAGCAAGAAGATTAAGGCAACAAGCAAGCAAGCAGTGACTGTCTTGGTGTTAGCTCATCCCAAATTTTCATCCAATAATTTTGGTGGAGCCTTTAAACATAGGTATGTTTATCTAAATTTTTTAATCAAAAATCATCTTCATCCATTAGTTATTGATCCATTAAAATTAATAAATTACAATTCTTAAAACTCATGTAATAATCCCATAATTATGAAAATCAATGGACAAAGTTTTTTATTTCTTTTGAAGACACAGTAGTCATCAATTAGCTTTTATTAAAAAAATTATTACAGTAACTATTTTATTATTTTAATTATTACTGTAGCTTAGTTTTTGTTAATCAAAACCATAAACCACTTAAAATTGTAAAACCCTAATTAAATCAAATTTTCAAAATCTTCACAGTAGCCATTCTCCTTTCAAAAATAAATATAATACTATTAGTTTTCTTAGAAATCCAAACCCTAGTTTAATTCAAACCCTAATCTATTTTGTTAAAACCCTAATAAGTTCTTTTTCTTTATTTAATCATCACGGTAGCTTATTCATTTCAAATATCTAAGTTTTAATCTTATTTTCATAATTTTTTACCTTATTTACTTAAATCCTAAATTCTAATTTTAATCACACAGTAGAATATTTAAAAAAAAAACATAACAATTTGATAAGTGGTTAATTTATAGTGTTTTTAGTATGTTTATATAGTTGGTTTTGTGTTAGTTTTCATTTGTTTTTAAGTATTTTTTATGTGTTTTATCATTATTTGCGGTTTATGTTTATGTTTTTGTTACTTTTAGTTATTTTGTGTGTTTTTTAGTTGTTTTGTAGGTGTTTTGGTGGTGGATTTATTTGAAGGAAATATTAGAGAAAGTTGATGAGAAGCAGATGAAACCACAAGCAGTTGTGGTAGAGCAGAAGCAGGTTGTGGTATCGCCCAGAGGCTGTGGTCTGTGCGAGGGCAATTCTGGAAGATCAAGTTTGGCTGAATTTTTATGACTTGGAGGCCACTCTTCCTTATATTGTGGGGAAAAAACATATCTGAAAAGAGTTAGAGGAGAAGAGGGAGTTTATTTTTTTTAAAAAAAGAATTTTTATCATTTTTTTGGAGACTTTTTACGTGATTTTTGTGAAGGCTAGATCAAGGGAGGAAGAATTATCTGCTCTGGATGATGGTTTTCTTCATTCTCTTTTGTTCTTTTGATTTAGCTATGGAGTAGTTTCCCTTTGTTAGGTGAAACATGAAACCTTAACTATGATGGATTCTTATTTTGATTAATGGAATTTTCAGATTGAGTTTTATGCCATAATTTGTTCTTAATGCTTGTTTGATTGAGATTGGTTTGATGTCTCTAGTTTGATCCTGGTGGGAGAGTTAGGGATTTATTTTCAATCAATTGTATGCATGATTTATAGTGTTTTGGCATAACCTATTAATTCTAATTTGATCCTGGTGGGAGAATTAGGTATTAATTTGCAGGTAATAATTCTGATCCTGGTGTGAAGAATTAGTTTTGGTTCATTATATGCAATTTGACTTCTAATGATCCTGGTGGGAGTTAGGGTTAAATTGAGTATTTGTATCCTGGTAGGACAAATTGGGTTTAGAATGAACCACCAATCTCATATCTGAATTTCATGATTGAATGGCATCCGAAATGGTTAAGGTGGATTGTGAATCCTAACTATTTCCAATTATTGATTGTTTTCTCTAGTTCTAGATATTTGCTTGCCTTACCATTTAAGTAATTTTTAGTTTAATTGTTAATTTTCATTCAAATTTGATTGCTCAAATAATAATGATAATTTTAGATTTATTGGCTTCTAGATTAGGTCCTTGTGGGAATGATATCTGGACTTTTGTCCTATATTACTCGAGCGACTAGTATACTTGCTAGGACGTATCAAGTTTTTGGCGTCGTTGTCGGGGACCTTTGCTCTAGTTGAAAGTTGATCTAATTTTTGTCTATTAATTTGAGTTTGTGTTTGAGTTTGCTTTTTGTGAAGGTTTTCAATAGTGTATGACCAGAAGCAGTAAATCGGCACTAGTTGAAGAAGATCCAGAGATTGAGAGAACTTTCCGTGAGAGGAAGAGACTAGCTAAAGCCAAAAGCAAGATGGCGGATCCACCACGAGTAGTTGATCCTCCTTTGGCAATACAAGACGGTGTTAATGAAAGACAACGAACCATGCAGGATTATGTTATGGCTCAACCTGAAGGAGTCAATCCTCCCATAGTTAGGCCAACTGTTGCCGCCAACAATTTTGAAATCAAGCCCCAGATAATTCAGATGATTCAGAACTCTTATCAGTTTGGAGGCTTGGAGAATGAAGATCCTCATCAACACATTTCAAATTTCCTTGAGTTGTGTGCTACGTTCAAATATAACGGTGTGCCTGATGAGGCAGTTTGGCTAAGATTGTTTCCCTTTTCGTTGAGGGATAAGGCAAAGAGTTGGTTGAATTCTCAACCAGCTGGTTCTATTACTACATGGGAAGACTTGAGAAGAAAATTTTTGGGTAAGTATTTTCCACCTGGAAAAACTATGAAATTGCTTAATCAAATTTCTTCTTTTGTGCAGTTTGAGAATGAGTCGCTTTATGAGGCATGGGAGCGATACAAGGAGTTGCTAAGGAAGTGCCCGAACCATCAAATGCCATTGTGGATGCAAGTCCAATATTTTTATAGAGGCATCAATATGCAAGCTAGAAATATGATCGATGCAGCTTCGGGGGGCACTTTGAATATAAAAACACCTGAAGAAGCTTATGATTTGATTGATACAATGATTTCCAACATGTATCAATATGATGACATAAGAGCTCAACCGAGGAGGCAAGGAGGTGTTTTTGAAGTGGATCAAATGACCGCATTAACTGCTCAAGTGGAGGCTTTGAATAAGAAGATTGCGGGTTTACAAGTTCACAACCCATCCATAGTAGCCTCATTATGCGATTTTTGTGGAGGAGGGCACTCAAACATTGAGTGCCAAACAGGTAATATGTTTGCTAATTCTAGTCATGATCAAGCTAATTTTGTAGGTAATTATCGTAGGAACAATGATCCGTTTAGCAACACATATAATCCGGGGTGGAGGAACCATCCAAATTTCTCTTGGAGCAACAATGCACAAGGAATGCAACAACCTCCAGGTTATTTACAAAACCCTCCACCATCACAACAACCGCAGGAGAAGAAATCCTCATTGGAGGATTTGATGACTAAGTATATAGAAGCTAATGAGAAGAGGATGCAAAATCAGGAAGCTTCTATGAAGAACTTAGAGTTGCAAATTGGACAATTGGCAAATGCTATGTCGGAAAGAGTTCAAGGATCTTTGCCAAGTAATTCGGAAAAGAATCCTAGGGAGCATGTGCAAGCAATAACTTTGAGAAGTGGGACAACATTAAAAGATCCTAAGCCCAAGGAGAGGGTAGAGAAAGCAAGTGAAAAGCCGATTCTTGAAGAGGTAAGTGAAGAGAAAGGAAGTCAAAATGTGGTAAGTCAAGAAGTGCAAACGCCAAAGCAAGGTAAGTTTTCTTCAAACACTTCTTCTAGTGATATTGATGTGAGTAAGTGTCCTTATCCTGAAAAATTAGGTAAGAGCAAAAAAGATGATCAATTTTCTAGGTTTCTAGAGATTATTATAAAGGTTAATATTAATATTCCTTTTGTTGAGGCTTTGACACAAATGCCTAGATATGCAAAGTTCTTTAAAGAAATCCTTTCTAATAGGAGGAGATTAGAAGAAGAAGGTGTAGTCAAGTTGACTGAAGATTGTAGTGCTATAGTGCAAAATAAATTACCTACTAAGCTTAAAGACCCAGGGAGTTTCACTATTCCTTGTGAATTAGGGAGTGCTAAGTTTGACAAAGCATTATGTGATTTAGGAGCTAGCATAAATTTGATCCCCTTGTCTTTATGTAGGGAATTTAACTTAGGTGAGATTAAAGAGACACAAATTACACTTCAATTAGCTGATGGTTCCATAAAAGTTCCTTGTGGAATTATAGAAGATTTGTTAGTGACAGTCGGATCATTTGTTTTTCCTGCTGATTTTGTTGTTTTAGACATAAAGGTTGATAAAGTTGTCCCTATCATTTTTGGTAGACCATTTTTGGCGACTGCAGGTGCATTGATTGATGTAAGAGAGGGACGGCTAACATTGAGATTCAATGATGAGCAGATAGTGTTTGATATTAAGAAGGCTATGAAGCATCCCCAAATGCATGAGAATGATATGTGCTTATTCCTTGATAGTATTGATTATTGTGTGCAGGAAATGAAGCAAGAAGAGTACATAAAAGATGAGTTTGAGAAGGAAGTAGAGCAATGTTTTATGTTTGAAAGTGAGGAGCAAGAAAAAGAAACTCCAATTCCTTTGAATTGTGAGAAGAAGGATGAATCCAAAGAACTTAAGGAAGGAGCGACTAAAATAGAATTGAAACCCTTGCCTTCCCATTTGAAATATGTGTTCCTCGAAAATGATGCTTTTCCTGTGATTATTTCTACAAATTTGGCAGCTGAAGAAGAGGCAAGGACAATCGAGTTATTGAGGAAGCGAAAATCTGCAATCGGATGGAATTTGTCTGACATAAAGGGTTTAAGCCCTACAATTTGTATGCACAAGATTCTGATGGAGGAAGGTTACAAGACCACAATTCAGCCGCAAAGAAGATTAAATCCGACCATGCAAGAGGTAGTTATGAAAGAGGTTATCAAGCTTCTCGATGCAGGTATTATTTACCCAATTTCTGATAGTGCATGGGTGAGTCCAGTCCATGTAGTTCCTAAGAAAAGGGGAATGACAGTGATTGAGAATGAGAATAATGAGTTGATACCTACTAGAACAGTGACAGGGTGGAGAGTGTGCATTGATTATAGGAAGCTTAACTCTGCCACTAGGAAAGATCATTTTCCTCTCCCATTCATTGATCAAATGCTAGAGAGGTTAGCAGGGAATAGGTTTTACTGTTTCTTAGATGGATTTTCAGGTTATTTCCAAATTCCCATAGCCCCCGAGGATCAAGAGAAAACTACTTTTACATGTCCGTATGACACTTTTGCATATAGGCGTATGCCTTTTGGTTTGTGTAATGCACCGGCTACTTTTCAGCGGTGTATGATTGCTATTTTTCATGACATGATTGAGAAATGTATGGAGATTTTCATGGATGATTTCACTGTTTATGGAATAACCTTTGATGCTTGTTTGGAACATTTAGATTTTGTTTTACAGAGATGTGAGGAGACAAATCTTGTGTTGAACTGGGAGAAGTGCCATTTTATGGTGAATGAAGGTATAGTGCTTGGACACAAGATTTCTGAAAGAGGAATTGAAGTTGACAAGGCAAAAGTGGAGGTAATTGACAAATTGCCACCACCAACATCTGTGAAGGGAGTAAGAAGTTTTTTAGGACATGCTGGGTTCTACAGGAGGTTTATTAAAGATTTTGCAAAGATTGCTAAACCTCTTTCTAATTTGCTTGTTAAGGATAATAAGTTTGATTTTGATGATGAGTGTTTACAGGTTTTTAAAATTTTGAAAGAAAAGTTGGTCACAGCTCCAGTGATGATAGCGCCGGATTGGAAGAGCCCATTTGAATTGATGTGCGATGCAAGTGACTTCGCACTTGGGGCAGCTTTGGGACAACGGAGAGAAGGAGTGTTTCGAGTGATTTACTATGCTAGTCATACTCTCACAGGCCCACAATTGAATTACACCACGACGGAGAAGGAATTCTTGGCTGTAGTTTATGCATTTGAGAAGTTTAGGCCCTATTTGATTGGTTCCAAGACTATTGTATTCACTGACCATGCAGCTCTTCGACATCTTTTTGCCAAGAAGGAGTCCAAGCCTCGGTTGATAAGATGGGTGTTATTGCTGCAAGAATTTGATTTGGAGATCAAGGACAAGAAAGGCACTGAAAATCTAATTGCTGATCATTTGTCACGATTAGAAAATGCTTACACCAATAAGGGAGAGACATTTTCAGAATTATTTCCGGAGGAGAGGATTTGTGTTGTTTATTCTACTTCTCCTTGGTTTGCTAATTTGGCTAATTATTGTGCAGCTAAAAAGATTCCTGCAGATTTTTCTTTTCAGCAAAGGAAGAAGTTGGTAGCAGATGCAAGGCATTATTTTTGGGAGGATCCATTCTTATACAAGTTGTGTCCGGATCAACTCATTAGAAGGTGTGTTCCGGAAGGTATTTTGAAGCATTGTCATGATGGTGAGGCAGGTGGTCACTTTGGACCTAATCGCACAGCGGCTAAGGTCCTCGAATCAGGTTTTTTCTGGCCTTCTTTATTTTGTGATGCTAGACGATATGTTTCTAAGTGTGATAGATGCCAACGCTCAGGTAATATATCTAGGAGAGATGAAATGCCTTTGAACAATATTCTTGTGTGTGAAGTTTTTGATGTTTGGGGTATAGATTTTATGGGACCATTTCCATCTTCATATGGAAATGAGTACATTCTAGTAGCGGTTGATTATGTGTCAAAATGGGTGGAAGCCATAGCTACTAGAACTAATGACTCCAATGTTGTTTTGCAATTCCTTAGGAAGAACATTTTCACTAGGTTTGGTACACCTAGAGCAATTATAAGTGATGGTGGAAAGCACTTTTGCAACCGCCAATTTGATGCTCTTCTTAGGAAGTATGGGGTTAGGCATAAAGTTGCTATGCCATATCATCCACAAACAAGTGGACAAGTAGAGGTTTCAAACAGGGAATTAAAAAGAATCTTAGAAAAAACTGTGAATACCTCTAGGAAAGATTGGGCCATTAGGTTAGATGATGCATTGTGGGCGTAAAGAACAGCTTTTAAAACACCCATTGGCATGTCACCTTTTAGGTTAGTTTATGGTAAAGCATGTCATTTGCCTGTGGAACTCGAGCATAAAGCTTTTTGGGCTACTAAATTCTTGAATTTTGCTCTTGATAGTGCAAAGAAGTCTCGTTTGTTACAGGTGAATGAGTTGGATGAGTTGCGATATTGGGCATATGAGAATGCAAAGATGTACAAGCAAAAGACAAAAGAGTGGCATGACAAGTTGATCACAAAGAAGGAGTTTACACCGGGACAACTAGTTCTTTTATATAATAGTCGATTGAGATTGTTTCCCGGTAAGTTGCAATCAAGATGGCAAGGACCATATGAGGTAGTTGGAGTTACAGAGTTTGGAGCTATAGAAATCAAACATGTGAAGACCGGTAATTTGTTTAAGGTGAACGGGCATCGATTGAAATCGTATTTCACGGGTTTGTCAAATGCGGAAGTAGCGGTTCTCACTTTCGGGGGAATAACGGGAGTATAAAGTCAAGCTAGGACTATAAACTAGAACTATTTGTATATATTTTTGTTGTTTTTTTATTTGGTTTTATTTGGTTTTTCTTTCTTGTTCTATTTTTCTTTTGTGTTTAGTGTCTTTGAGCTTAGTGACTGTGAGCTTCTAAGTTTGGGGTGCAAGTTGAGGTAAAAATAGATAAAGGGGTCCAGTTTCGTTAGAAACCACAACTACTTATGGTAGACGGTGTTTAGCTTGTGAAATAAGGGGTAGACTGTGGCTGAAATTTTTGGGCAAAATTTAGAGAATTCCAGAGAAAACCACAACCGCTTGTGGTTCGTGACTTTTGTCTTGTGGTTTCAGTGATGGGTTGCGGTCTAATTTTTGGTGTAAATTGTTTGAAAACTCCAGAGGAAACCATAAGGGGCTTATGGTACGGGAGTTTTACCCTATGGTTTTCAGATTAGGTTGTGAAAAAAAAATATATAAAAATAAAAAATAAAAAAAAAATTTAATTAAATAAATATACTAATAATACAAAAGTTGAAAACCTAAGACCCAATTTAATTTTTCTTTCGTTTGTTTTTTCCTACAGAACTCAAAAGTCCCACTCTCTCTGCAGTTCGTCAATTTCACTCGTCAACCACGCTTCACCGTCGAATCCTCTTTGCCGACTGTTCAGGCTGCTCCGTTCGCTGGACTCCGCCGTCGACCAATCGGCAGCAGCACTCTTTTTCCCCTCATCACGTGTTTTCACTGCCACGTTCAGGTGACTTTCAGACCAGCTATTTTCTTTACTGTTTCTGTTCAGCTTCTGCGAATTTTCTTCTTCAATTTCAGAAGAATGGGTCAAGTTTCCTGTTAAAATTGATTGTGAATATGCAATTTTCTGATGATTCAAGAGCTTAGAATGTTCTGAATATTAACTCTGCTGTGATTTGGCTTTGATTATCTCTTGTGTTTAAACTGTACACTGTGTGTGCCTATTTTACTTTCTTTACTTTTAAGTTTTGTGAGCATGGCTCCTAGTAAAAAGAAAGGTAAGAAAACAGGGGCTAAAGCTACAACCGCTGCGCGTTCAAGTAAAGCATTGGCATCTTCCTCCAAAGGAGTTAGTAAACCGTCAAAGAAGCGAGCAATTTTCCAAGCTCCTGAGGGGCTGGAATTTCGCGATGCGCAGTAACAAATATATTATAAGGTACTGAGCGGAAAGGAACTTGTGGCTACAAGGTACGTGGATGATTTCACTCTTAGACGGTTAGGTTTGTTTGATGAGGTGCATGCTTTGTTTTCTAATATTGGTTGGGAAAAATTTATGAATCTAAAAGCACCTACCTATAAAGAGATCACTTTAGAATTCATGAGTTCTTTTGCTATTCATTTTTCATATTATCAAACTGATAAGTTAGCCATATCTTTTTGGTTAGGGAATATTGAGCATTATATGACTTTATTTCAATTGTGTGATGCACTTGGGCTTGATCATGATGGTGAAATGATGTGCCCTGGGCGTTTTGATTTTAGTGCTGCCTGGAAAGAAATTTCCACCAATTCTGCTTATGTAGCGGGTGTCTCTAAGTCTAGTGATTTAAAACGGAAATTTCGTTATGTGCATAGAGTTTTAGGCCACACTGTTTGTGCTCGTGGTGCTAAGAGCCAAGTTAACCAGGTTGATGTTTATTTGTTATGGGCAATGAAGAATCAAGTCAAAGTGAATCCTGGGATTTGGATCATTAAGCGTCTAGTTCAGACAGTACAGAGTGACAAAGGAGAGATTGTTTTGGGTGGTTTAATCACTTCTATTGCTAGATATTATGGATTGACTGAATTTGGGCAGCTAGTTGAGGGAAATATGTTTGTTGATATGCGTATGTGTTCTAATCTGGAGCTTTATGCTCCTGTTGCTGTTGAGATTAATAATGATGCAGGTTACAACACTGAAACTACTGTGGAAGATGAGGAGGATCATAGTCCAAATGCTGGTACTGAACTACCCCATGTCGCCTCGATTAGTGAGACGCCGGATATCACTAACCTGATGTTGTTCAATATTTTGATGCGTTTGGAGGCTAAAGTGGATTCACTTGAGGCAACCGTGAAGGCACATATGCAGCCGCCGCTACCACCTTTGTGATGTTGTGTTGCATTTGTCCACCAATGCAAAAAGAGAAGCTTTCTTTACTTCTTTGTTCTTTTTATTTTTATTTTCTGCTTTTATTGATGCATTGCAGACAATGCTTTGTTCTAAGTTTGGGGTAGGGATTGTGTTTGTTTAGTTTTTAGTTCCTTGTTATTTTATGTTATTTGTTTGTTTTTATTTAAATGTTTTGTTTTATGTTTTGTGATGTCGTTTTATGTCTTGTGATTCTTATGTGCGAGTCTAGTGTTGTCTTATGTTATGCTCAATTTGTCAATTGCAAAAATTCTTGAATGATGAGACTGCTGAGAGATGAGATTTGGGCATGAGAATGACTGTCATTGCACACATAGGAATTGAATAAACGCTTTTACACTTTACAGTTTATGAGTGTTTATGCTTTGTTGAGTTTCTTTCGATGCCTGTTTTAGATGGCGGTTGTCAAAGATTGTTTTTGAACTTAAAATTTTAAATAGCTTCTAAAGAATGCTAGAACTTTCTTGATATTCCCTTGAGGCAAAATCCTAGATGAATTAGGATGAAGGAAATGATTTAGGCCATCTTTTGGACGATTTACATCGGACCTCTTATATATGTATCATACCTTTTACGTTACCGTTCTTTAAACCCCTTCTAGCCTACAAAGTATGCTAAATGCGTACTTCAAAAATTCTTTTGTGTAGCTCATTATAACCATTTAACCCAAAAGCCTTTGTCTACCACCCCATTTACAAGAAAATGAGTCGTTCCATTTGTTTGTTGAGCATATGCATGTTATAGTTGAATTTATTAGCATTGCACTTGGTAAGGAAGAATAAGAGCAAATTAAGATGTTTATTGCTCTTAAATGTTGAGCTTAATGGTAAATTTATACTTGGGGTATTATTTTACAACCCATATGCTTCATTCTTTATTTATTGGGTTAATTTTGTGTTCTTATGTAAATAGTTATTGGTATGAGTAGTTTGAAAAAAAAACAAAATATATAAAAAAAATTAATAAAAAAAAAAGCAAAGCGAGCAAGTATTTTGGGAAAGTTGTTGGTATATTTTATTAAGTAAGTTTGTGGTTAAGGGAAAGTAAATAAGTTTATGAAAGTGTTCTTTTGTTAGTACATTTGTGGTTATTTAAGGTTTGTCAAGTCAATGCATTGCTCATTTTGAGGTCTATTATGGAATGATTAATTTTCTTGTTTTCTATATCCTTATGCTTAACCATTTCATTTGTAACCTACACCCGAGCCTACCTCATTAATAAAGACCTTTTGATCCTTCATTTTGGTTTGTCTACATTAGCGGAGAGGGGACTGAAAAGAGAGTGATGGTCATTTTTGATTTTGTTTTATCTTACAGAAGCTAAAAATGAATTTTTACCTCTTTGATGATTGCTTGAGGAGATGTGCATTGACTCAAACTTAACTAGCGCCGAATGCTTGTGGATTTTTTTTAGTGTAACCTAGTTGATTTGATGTTTATGATGACAGAATGATTTGGATTGTTTGAGTTTTTGATTAAAGCTGTCAAGTTGTTTGGGAGGCTTGCAAGCGATGAGTTGAGCATATTTGTTTGTTATGTGTTTTGTTCTTTGTACTTGTTTTGGTTTTACTCGAGGGCGAGTAAAATTCCAAGTTTGGGGTAGTTGATAAGTGGTTAATTTATAGTGTTTTTAGTATGTTTATATAGTTGGTTTTGTGTTAGTTTTCATTTGTTTTTAAGTTTTTTTTATGTGTTTTATCATTATTTGCGGTTTATGTTTATGTTTTTGTTACTTTTAGTTATTTTGTGTGTTTTTTTAGTTGTTTTGTAGGTGTTTTGGTGGTGGATTTATTTGAAGGAAATATTAGAGAAAGTTGATGAGAAGCAGATGAAACCACAAGCAGTTGTGGTAGAGCAGAAGCAGGTTGTGGTATCGCCCAGAGGCTGTGGTCTGTGCGAGGGCAATTCTGGAAGATCAAGTTTGGCCGAATTTTTATGACTTGGAGGCCACTCTTCCTTATATTGTGGGGAAAAAACATATCTGAAAAGAGTTAGAGGAGAAGAGGGAGTTTATTTTTTTAAAAAAAAAGAATTTTTATCATTTTTTGGAGACTTTTTACGTGATTTTTGGGAAGGCTAGATCAAGGGAGGAAGAATTATCTGCTCTGGATGATGGTTTTCTTCATTCTCTTTTGTTCTTTTGATTTAGCTATGGAGTAGTTTCCCTTTGTTAGGTGAAACATGAAACCTTAACTATGATGGATTCTTATTTTGATTAATGGAATTTTCAGATTGAGTTTTATGCCATAATTTGTTCTTAATGCTTGTTTGATTGAGATTGGTTTGATGTCTCTAGTTTGATCCTGGTGGGAGAGTTAGGGATTTATTTTCAATCAATTGTATGCATGATTTATAGTGTTTTGGCATAACCTATTAATTCTAATTTGATCCTGGTGGGAGAATTAGGTATTAATTTGCAGGTAATAATTCTGATCCTGGTGTGAAGAATTAGTTTTGGTTCATTATATGCAATTTGACTTCTAATGATCCTGGTGGGAGTTAGGGTTAAATTGAGTATTTGTATCCTGGTAGGACAAATTGGGTTTAGAATGAACCACCAATCTCATATCTGAATTTCATGATTGAATGGCATCCGGAATGGTTAAGGTGGATTGTGAATCCTAACTATTTCCAATTATTGATTGTTTTCTCTAGTTCTAGATATTTGCTTGCCTTACCATTTAAGTAATTTTTAGTTTAATTGTTAATTTTCATTCAAATTTGATTGCTCAAATAATAGTGATAATTTTAGATTTATTGGCTCCTAGATTAGGTCCTTGTGGGAACGATATCTGGACTTTTGTCCTATATTACTCGAGCGACTAGTATACTTGCTAGGACGTATCAATAACATTAATTCTATAAAATTCCAAAACCCTAGCTTTTAAATATAAATTCCAAAACCTTAAATATTATTTAAGAGACACTAAGTTGATACATAAACCTAAACTTGTATCTTTATTTGCTTCATCATTAAGTGAATATATATAATATATTTTGATTAGTGATTTATTTATATATTCAATTTATATCTTCAATGAATGATTTATTTAGGATGAATGGTTGGTTGGTTATTTTTATTTTCTTTGATTTTAAAACATTGTAAGAGGTTTGTCTCCATGTTTTAGGTACCTCATGTATTGAGCATCATGTAATTTAATTTATGTTCTAGTTTTGGGATTAATGTAAAGGACATGTTTCTACCTTTTGGTAGGTGTCCTATTTACTTTTAGACATTGTACGATGTAAGGACATATTTCCATCTTTGGATGGGTGTCCATTTGTTTATTTTGTTTGGACCTTGCCATGATTTTCAAAGTATTTATTTATTCTATTGATCACATGTAGTATGGATAATATTGTATTAATTAAGAATTTTATAATATTAAGACATGAAAAGGAGGCCGGTTCCAATGAACCGGGCGTTGTGGGGGTGTTGGGTCATATAGGGGGTTAAGGATTCCTTAGGAATCGAGTCATCCACCTCTTTCTTTTTTTTGGCCCGTCCGGGTGGCGACTCTATTTTCTGGGCTTAGGCCCATGTTCTCTAAGGCCCAGAGCCTAACAGTGCCGAAGTCGCAAGAACCATTCTACAGGGAGGGGGCGAAAATCCCCACTAACAGTGGCAACTCCACTGGGTATAAGAGAAGTTGATTTCCTTCGACTTTATATTATTCTATTCTTTCTTATTATGATATTGTCCATTGCATCATTTAGATTATATTGTGTGCGTGAGTTAGGATGCCCGTGTTACCCATATTGTGTTATGTAAGGGATATCATACTTTCACTCAAGGTATGGAGATAGAGCATGGCATAACCACTCATAGTCTTGTACCTTTTGGTATATACTTGCTATGGAAACCTAAGCTTTTCAACCCAAAGACTAAAGCTCATGTAATTGGCCTAGTTACTTTCCTTAGGTTTTACCCCAAATGCTTGTTGTTTGACTATGGTTAATTTATCTTAGTTTAAATCATGGCTTATTTGGTTTATTCTTTTTCTAATATGACCTAATTACATTGTGAGCTCAAATAATTTTTTTTCCTCATCCGAAAGACCAAAACTATTTTCAAAATTTTTGAAATGGTCTTTTGACATAAAACTTTTCTAAAAATAAGTTAAAAATTCTTATCCCATGACCCAAATACAAAGTCCAAAATTCATTTTTTCTAAAATCTTTTTAAAATGGGCTTAGAAACAAAATTATTTTCACAACCTTTTCAAAAGAGCTTACAAATATTTAGGTCAATTATGAAAATACTAAAAATCAATTATGAGCCTAGTTTATACTAAGAATTATTAATCATGGGCTTGTTTTTGGCATGAATCATTAGTTACTTTTTCAAGTGAGAAATCTATTTATAATAAACCTTTTAATTTAGTTTTAATCCAATATAGCATAAAAGCTGCTTTAGTTGATTGGATGGATTAAAACCTAATTAACGAGAATTATTATAAACTGATTTCCATGTTCGAAAATATAACTATTGGTTGAAACATCCAAGGGAATTATTCGAAAACAAGATATTCATGTTGGTATTTTGTTAACCATATACCTAGGAAAAGAGACTCGCCAACCGTGTGAGGATGTTATAAGGTTGGAAGGGACGTTCTACCTATCTTTGTTTGTTGTTTGCGCATACATGCATACACACATTTGCATCTCATATCATTGATCCTTTCTGGCTTACAACCCTGGATTATAATAGTTCAAAAGCCTACGACAATCCAACCTACGCCGGTGATGAAGAATCCAGTAGCAATTCAATTAGCTTCTCACTAAAATCAATGAAACCTGAATAGATTCAAAAGATGTTGGATGATGCCCTTGAAGTCAAGATGGAAGAATTAAAGGGGGCCCTAGCTGAGATCATGAAGAGTCGAATGGCTACAACATTTGGGAACACTATTGAAGCATCTGCAAGCACCAAGAAAGGCAAGGGAAAGGCTAAAGTTGGTGAAGTAGCTTTTGATGATGACAAGGTCATTGTTGATGATGATGACGGATGGGCTCAATACTTTCAAGATCCTCAAGACAAGAAGAAGGAGCCGAAGATTGTTGAAAGATCAGCCGTAGAAAAGTCTGAAACTTCAAATGTTGAGAAGTTGATCGTTGTCCAAGAAAAGAAGTTTAAAAAGAAGCTGAAAATTAAAGAAATGTCCAAGGTTGACAAATTGTTTGAGCTAGATGAAGAAATTCCATATCCATCCTTTACAAAGTTTGATGGAACCGAAAATCCTCACCTCTATGTGAAGCAATATATCATTGCAATGCAGTCTGCCTGAGATACTAAGGCTCAAACTTTAAGATACTTCATGCTCTCATTAGATCCTATTATCCAAAATTAGTTTAATATCTTAGATGATGGCACTCAAAAGAGTTGGGATATGCGATATAAGGCCTTTATCCAACAATATGGATACAATGCTGAATTGGAAGTTACTCTAATGGAGGTGGAGTCCATTAGACAAAGGCCAAATGAGAACTTTGTGGAATATGTGAAGGGGTGGAGGAATAAGGCTGCATTGCTCAAGAGAAGGCCTGATGAATCTAATCAAATTGGAATGATTGTGAGAGGGGTGTTACCTAGCCTTCGCAAAAGGATGTCTCATACACTCATTCGGCATTTCAAAGACCTTTTACAAGCTGGTTTATAAATTGAAGAGTGGAAAAGAGAGAAGAACCGCTTTTCAGCAAGAAGGAATGAGAAAGGAAACTACCAGTCTATTAACCAAGGCACACAAAAATTAGTTGATATTAGTACCACTGGCCAAGGAGGAAGAAGACAGTTTTCAGAATTAGGGAAGCTGCTATCTTGGGTCCTCAATAAGCTACAAAAGAAGGGATTATTACAACCCTTAAATCCTCGTCCTTTGCCTAACCCTCTCCCACCTAATTTTAACACTAAGGCATTTTGCCAATTTCATCAAATGCAAGGGCACGACACAGATAAATGTTTGAGATTAAGGCATGAGATCCAGAATTTGATTGATAGTGGGAAGCTGCCTAAGCCCAACAAGCCAAACACCAAAGACAATCTACTGCCAAGGTTCAATAGAGTACCACCGCCGACCTGGAAGAGATTGCCGCCCTGGTTGAAGAAAAGTTTGAAGACATCCTGCTTTATGATTTTGAGAACAAAGATTTTGATTTTGATTTTAATTTGTCTGCTTTGTATGAGGATGATGATGTTTTCTTTTCCAAAATGAATGCAATAAAGTCTGATTTTGCTTACTTGTGTGATGTTTCTCCTAATGGTTGCATACATTCAAATAGCAGTTACATGAGCATCTTTAATATTAATTCTATTAACACATAATCATTAAATTTGGGAACAATTGAAAATCCTAAAAACATTAGCATAGCATCCGACCTTACTCCTGATGAGAGAGAGAGATTTGAAAAAATATTTAAAAAATATGAAGAAGTATTTGCTTGGTCTTATGAGGATATGCTTGGGATAGATCGAGACATAGCCGAGCATCATATCCCTACTTACACTCACATTAAACCTGTCAAACAAAAGCTTAGACGATTAAGACCTAAATGGGCTGAATTGGTTAAAGAAGAGGTCACTAAGCAAATACAAGTAAGTTCCTTGAAGTGATAGAATACCCAGATTGGCTAGCCAACATAGTACCTGTGCCAAAGAAAGATGGGAGGATAAGGGTCTGCATGGATTATAGAGATTTAAACAAGGCTTCCCCTAAGGATGATTTTCCTTTACCTCATATAGATGTACTAATTGATAGTGCAGCCTTTAGCGTGCTACACTCATTTGTGGATGGATTTTCCGGATACAATCAAGTGTTAATGACCCAAGAGGATAAAGCCAAAACTGCCTTCACTACTACATGGGGTATATTTTGTTATAGGGTGATGCCTTTCAGCTTAAAGAATGCTGGAGCAACTTACCAAAGGATGGCCACCACATTATTTCATGACATGATGCACAAAGAAGTTAAAGTATATGTTGATGATATGATGGTTAAGTCAGATACAAGGGAGCAACACTTCCAGAATTTAGAATTATTCTTTGATAGAGCTTTGAAGTATAAGCTAAGATTAAACCTGAAGAAGTGTGTATTCGGTGTTACCTCAGGTAAATTGTTGGGATATGTAATTGGCCTGAATAGCATCGAGATAGACCCTAAAAAAGTCAAAGCAATCAGGGATATGCCGGCCCCTAAGACGGAGAGAGAAGTTTGGGGATTCATTGGTAAAATACAGTACATTAGTAGATTTATAGCAAAGCTCACAAGAATCTGTGAGCCAATCTTCAAGTTGCTTAGGAAGAATCAGCCGGTCGTATGGAATGAAGAATGTCAAAAGGGCTTTGATCGAATAAAAGAGTATTTGTTGAATCCACCTGTTTTGAAACCACCTAAACCCGGCAAACCTCTATTACTATACTTAGCAGTAGAAGAAGAGTCGATAGGAGCCATGCTAGCCCAAGCAGATGAGTCGGGGATTGAGCATGCTGTTTACTACTTAAGTAGAAGGCTCCTACCTTATGAAATTAAGTATAGTATTATTGAAAAAACATGTATAGTTGTGGTTTGGTCTTCTAAGAAGTTGCGGCATTACTTTCAATCATATAGTTTGCAAGCAATTTCCAAGTTGGATCCAATGAAATACTTAAGGGAGACACCCTCTTTAATTGGGAAATATGGTCGATGGTTGATAATATTAGAAGAATTTGAGATCGAGTATGTAACCAGAAAAACAATCAAAGGTAGAGCGGTGGCAGAATTTCTGGCTCAACAACCATTACCAGAAAGTGAAGAGGTAATCTTGGAATTTCCAGATGAACATTTAGAAGCAATTGAAGTACAAGGGTGGAAAGTGTATTTTGATGGAGCAGCAAACAGGAAAGGAGCAGGTTTGGGAGTTATACTAGAATCGCCTGAAGGGGAACTCATCCCTTTAGCCAAAAAGTTGAAATTTAGGGCAACCAATAATATGGTGGAGTACGAAGCTTGTATTTTCGGTTTAGAAACCCTAATGATTATGAAGGTAGATAAGGTGGAAGTTTATGGTGATTCGTTGCTAGTAGTATCCCAAGTAAATGGAGAGTGGGAGTTGAAAGAAGAAAAATTGAAACCATACCATCATTACCTGACCATGATAAAGAAGAATTTTAAGGAGTGTAGGTTTATACACTTGTCAAGAGAAGAAAATCAGATGGCTGATGCCCTAGCCACATTGGCTTCGGTATGGGAAAATCATGTTAGCTTATTCCTTAAGCCTCTGGTCTTGACTAGTTCATCAACTCCTTGCTATGAATATGAAACAATCATGGAAATTGATACAGACCATGATGCATGGTATGATACCATAAGGAGATTTTTGGAGGAAAGAGAATACCCGCCGGGGGCAACAAAGAAAGAGAGAAGAGCCATAAGGAGATGGTCATTGCAATACACCACATTCCATGGGGAGTTATATTGAAGATGGCCCGATGGGGTGCATTTGAGATGTTTAAAAAAGCCCGAAGTGGAGTGCATCATGTCAGAAATACATGTGGGAAGTTGCAGTCCGCACATGAGTGGTTTGGCCCTAGTTAAGAAGATTGTTCGACAAGGTTACTATTAGTTGACCATGGAGAGAGACTGTATTGAGTTTGTCAAGAAGTGCCAACAATGTCAGATGTACGGTAACTTGAATCATATGCCTCCTGAAGAAATGCATTCAATGTCTTCACCCTGGCCCTTTGCCACCTGGGGTATCGACATTATAGGAGACATACATCCGACAGCTTCAAATGGGCACCATTTTATTGTGGTAGCAGTTGATTATTTTTCGAAATGGGTCGAAGCCGACTCCTTCAACAAGCTGGGTGCAAGTCAAATGGCTAGGTTTATCAAAAAGAATCGCATCTGCAGATATGGAGTCTCGCACAGTGTGATATCAGACAATGGGGTACAGTTTCAAGGAGCAGTTAATGATTTATTCTCCAAGTACCAAATCCATCATCACCGATCCTCTCCTTATAGACCAAAGGCTAATGGTGCAGTGGAAGCAACAAACAAGACAATGAAGCAAATTCTGTCCAAGATGACCAAGACCTACAGGGACTGGTCGAAAATGCTTCCCTTTGCTTTATGGAGATATAGGATGAGTGTGCGAACACCTACTGGAATGACACCGTTCTCTTTGGTTTATGGGATGGAAGCAGTATTGCCAATTGAGATTGAGATCAAGTCATTGAGAGTAGTTTTGGAAGCAGAACTGCCTGAAACTGAATGGGTAGTAAGCAGATACACTCAGTTACCTCTATTAGAAGAAAGAAGGATCACCAACTGTATCAAAAGAAGATAGCTCGGGCCTACAATAGAAGGGTCAAAATTCGAAGATTCAGGGTTGGGGATTTGGTAATGAAGCAAAGTAAGCCTTATGTATCTGATCCAAGAGGGAAGTTCAGACCTGGCTGGGAAGGACCATATGTCATGAAACAAGTCATGAGCAAAGGTGCAGTGAAGTTATCAGACATGGATGGGAACGAATTTAGTGAGCCAGTAAACATTGACAGGTTGAAGAGGTTTTATGAATATATATAAAAAAAGAGCTCGCTAGGTTGAAAACCCAAATAGGGCAGCCTAGGCAAAAGTTAAGAGCAGTCCGCTAGTTCCGAAAACCCAAAAAGGGTGAGCTAGGCAACAATTAGGGCTAATGAGAGAAAATAGTCAATTAGAAAACCCGAAAGGGCTAATTGGCAACAGGAGTAATCTTGGGTATGCTGGCTTTATGTTTGGTTGTTCCCCAATTTAATAAAACAGAATTAAATTTGTTCTATGTGCACTGTTATAAGTATTTGACCAGATACGGATGAAATAAATAATCATAATTGCAAAAGGTGATGACAAATTATCAATGGAAAAGAAGCATCTTTTATTACTTTAGTTGTTTTTCATCCTAACAAAAAACTTTATGAATTGACAAATGTAAAATCTATGGCAGTCGATAAGTGTAACGTGCAGGCCAACTTTGCCTCAGCCGTCCAAGTAGGCTTCAGTCAAGCAAGGCATGTCTAGGTTAGGAACAAAGTCAGAATCATGAGGCTCAGCTCCATACTGCCGCCTAAGTCGGCGAGGATCATAGCATGTACCTTGTTGAAGAGCAGCAAGGGGAACATACATCAAGTATGTCTGCATGGTGATATGAGAAATCTTCCACCAAGGTACCAACCAACGGATATTGACTTCAGAACGTGAGTGGATCCAATCAACCCAGTCAGCATATGAAGAAGCTGGGTGGAGTAGCTTCCTAGCAGAATGATGACGTGGTAGGTATCAGGCAAAATCCATGGAGGGAGTATCAAGCAAACAAAGATGTTCTTGAAGCCAAACCTGTGAAAAAAAAATGGTCCGCTAAGTTGAAAACCCACGAGGGCAGCTTAGGCAAAAATTAGGACAGCTCGCTAGTTCCAAAAACCCACATGGGCGGACTAGGAAAAAATTAGAGAGATAAAAAAAAACCTAAATTGAAAACCCGGAAGGGAAGTTTAGGTAATTACCTGAAGCAGCAACGGGCTCCCAGTCAGTCTCTTTGACATTTCTGATTTAAATCGGTCTAATCCAACTAAGGTTTCGGCTAAGATCACAGGTACCGGCGACAAGCCTCCTTCCATTTGATCCATGATATCCAATACTCGTGGGTCAATATCGCCATCAGAAGAAACAAGTAAGAATTGGCCAAGCAAGCAAAGACAAAGCATGCATCCCTAGGCCTTAGTAGGAGCCAAATGAGAAGAACAAAAGTTAATCAAAGGAGCAAGTAGAATTTTTTCACCTCTCATCAACTGAAGAATCTCGGGTTTCGAAATTTGAAATAACATCTGCATCTTCTCTTGAGTTTTAGAAATCAGTGTGGGTAAAGCCATTTGCTAATTATTGGGATGTCCAAGGATGGCCTCAAATTCTTCAATCAAGGGACACATTTTAAAGCCATTAATTCTAAACACCCTAGAATCCGTATCCCACAGGGAAGCCATGACATGTAAGAAAGAGTGGTCCAATTTGACATTTTGAAAGCATTTTAAAACATCAAGCTTTGACCATGAAATTTGCTTCCAATGGTTGGCATCCATATTCTTAAATAGAATTTTTATTTTCTTTAAATGGTGCTCGGTCATGGTTGATGAATAAAGGGGAACCAAAATTGCTAAAGAGAGAGTATTCACTTTGAAAGAGAGATTCTTGGCTTATGAATTGAAATATGGCATGCAAGGTGATTTATATAGAAGAAAATAAACCTTTTCCAAAAGTGAAATGGAAAAGATAATGGAAAAGGATAAGACCATATGGCACAAGGAAAGGAAGTGATCACAATTTCTTTTTCCATTTTGGATTTGATTTAACAAAGGAAGTGGGTATTAATTATGATGTATTATATATATATATATAAAATGGCAGTAGCGAAAAAAAAAAAGAGGAGAAGAGAAGAGAAAAAAATAGCATATTTTTCATTATTGTATAATTGATATAATGTTTACATATCACTAAGAGGGTGGTGGTAGGTCACCAAATAAAGACTTGAAAAAGTCGTCGCCTGTTGGAAGAGGGGGAAAATTACTCTTCCCGGGATCATCCAAAGTAGAAGCACTAAAATCCCTATTGCCTTGGAGTTCTAATTTGTCATGGTCCTTATCAGAAGCAGACGAAAGGATCTCATGGTCATCAGCCTGGGGGCCTCTCGATGAAGAAGCACCGGGATCCCTTATTCCTTGAAATCGGAAGTCTCAAAAATTTTGTTCGGATTGATGATATAAACTTTCAAAATGAGAAGCCTGCTGACGACTTGTAGCCAACTCTACTTGAAGCTTCTTGTTTTGTTCTTCGAGCATCCGCTGTGAGCCAAGAAGGAAAAAGGTAAGAGCATACATAATCATGCATACATATAGCATAAACTATTGCTAAATAAGAAATGTACCAGGTAATTCTTATCAATGCCTTGTGGATAAGATGGTATATCTGGCAGGATAGAATGAGTAAACGAAGGGGCAGTAAAGGAAGGTCCAGCCTCATGATCAAACGAGCCAACAACCTGCAATGATCATTAAAGAATCAAAGAAAGAAAGAGCAGTTGCAATGAAAAAGTGGTAAGATTTTTACCTGAGAAGTATTGGTCCCGAGATATGGAATAGACTCTCCTACATGTTTCTCCTCATTTCCATCAGAAATCTCCCACACACCAACAGGAGACACATCGAAGTGCAAGAGTCTTATTTGAATAAAACGGGCATAAAATAGACCCGGTAAATGGAGAAATGACTCTGCATTATGACCATACCGGGCCGGCCACCAAGCTTCCTCCGGCATCGACATAATATTTAAAGTGTATTCTGGGATTTGCATCGGAAACCTCCGCTGCTCTGGGCTGAGAAACCATTCATAAACCCTTTCCCCGAGAAACCAGCCACTAGACACGGGGCCAACAATAATTCGCCAAGAATGTTGGAAAAATAGTGCAGCCCTCATCAAAGGAGACCAGTTTGCTCGCTCTTCTGGATTCCACCAGGCCAAATTCACCTGCAGGATAACATAAGGTAAGTAAAACTTTTGCAAAACATTTAAAGCATACTAATGTTATTTTACCTGATCCCAGGTTAAGCGGCTCAACACAAAGTGATGAGTATGCACATGATGGGAGCCGGGAACGTTCACACGATTGGACAACCAGAAATTTAATCTCGGATACCCGATTTTCTCTCAGGAAATGCCGGGTACTGTCACGAGGTTGTGTTCATATGCCCATATCTACAATAACAACAAAGATCACAAGAGGAAAAGGGAAAAGACATTGGTGGAAGAAAGAATGCTTCGACAACCGCCATCAAGCCGACAAAAGAATTCTTGTTTCGACAAACCTTATCAAGGCCATGATAAAGACATGCGAGACCAGCTTCACCCCAACCAGAAGATGGTACCATTCTAAGATAAGAAAGGGCACTCAACACTGATAAGTGAATGGATGATTCAGTGCTACCAAAGATGGTCGATCCGAGCAGATATAACAAAAATCCTCGGGCATACTGTTCGGCCCTGTTTCTGCCAATCCGACCTTCGTAGTTCATCCAATAACTACGAATCGGCTCAATTTTTATCTTACGAGGTCCTTTATATGATGGTTCCATACCAATTAATTCCTGAATTTCTTCAAATATTAAAATTTCATTGGTTAGAGGAACCGAAGCACCATCATATCGAAGACCGGTTATGGCAGTAAAATCGACCGGACCAATTGTCATCTCCCAAATGGGCAAGTGAAAAGTATGAGTTGTATCCAGCCATCGTTCTGCCAGCGCCTAGACCACGCTTCGGTCTATTTGATATTCTTCGGACGGCAGTTGTAAGACAAACTGCTCAAAGCCGCAATCTCGGATAATCCGCCTTACCCGAGAAGGCACTACATCATACCATTGTCGAGCTTTGTAAATACACCCTCCGGCCCGAACGACACAACGATCGTGCTGACACAGACCCAAGTAAGTTAATACCAGGTAAGTACGCGTTATTCAATCTATTTAAATTAATTTATTTTTCATAATAATAATAATAATAATAAGTAATAATAATAATAAATAATAATAATAATAATAAATAAAAAATAGTAAAAAAATCATCATTACCTCGCTCTTTTGATTGGAATTGCGATGAAGCGGCATCCCGACCAATATATCTAGATTTTCATCTTCATGATGCCGAATAAACTCCAATAATTCGGCATTAGAATGAGTCCGCGATCTCGAAGTATGCATTGTTTTTGAAAAATATGTGCTGAAATTGAAAAGAAATTTGAAAGGGTTACAAAATTGAAATTGAAATTTTGAAATCTTATGGGGAATTGATGGCCTTTTATAGAGGAATGGCAAGCAGATGAAAACAAATTCAAAACTGTGCACGAATAGTGAATTTTACTATTCATAAATAGTCTTACTATTGATAAATAGTAAATATCACTATTTATAAAATAGTATTACTATTGATGAATAGTAAAGGTTATTATTTATGAATAGTATTACTATTTATAAATAGTAAATGTTACCATTTATGAATAGTATTACTATTGGTGAATAGTAAATCACTTTTTCCAATAGTAAATACTATTTAATACTATGTACAAGTAGTAAATTTGCTATTTATGAATAGTAAATAGTGCATGAACAGTACTACACAGTAAATAAACAGAAAATTCAATTATTCACTTTAATCATTCAAATAATTGCGAGTATACAAATGTTTTTACGCCCAGGGGGCAATAGGAAGACATATGCCTAAAATTTAGCTAAACTTCTTAACTCGGGTCCAGAATCCAAATTTTCCTTAGGTCCAGAACCTATAATTTTCTAAGTCCAGAACTTAGCTCGGGTCTAGAACCCAGATTACCCTTAGGTCCAGAACCTAGAATCTTTCTTGAATCCAGAACTCAAAACCGGGTCCAGAACCCAAATTTCCCTTAGGTCCAGAACCTAGAATTATCCTCGAGTCCAGAACTCGAATCCGGGTCCAGAACCCAAATTTCCCTTAGGTCCAGAACCTAAAATTATCCTCGAGTCCAGAACTCGAATCTGGGTCCAGAACCCAAATTTCCCTTTGGTCCAAAACCTAGAATTATCCTCGAGTCCAGAACTCGAATCTGGGTCCAGAACCCAAATTTTCTTAGGTCCAGAAACTAGAATCATCCTTGAGTCCAGAACTCGAACCGGGTCCAGAACCCAAATTTTTCATAAGTCCAGAACCTAGAATCATTCTCAGGTCCAGAACCCAAAACAAGTCGCCATATCAAAGATTAAGTCTTATTGCTTTTCATTCTCTTTCACTAAGGTTTCAGCTCATTCAAGCAGGGGGCAAACTGTAGACCCTTAATTTTTGACCCAATCCGGTCCAATATGTTTTATTTAGTCTAAAATGATTTTTGTTGTCTAATTGGTCCAAAATAATTTTAATTAAATAGTTTTTGCTTTATTATCTAAATTTTATTAATAAAAATAAAAATAAACAAATCAAAATCAAAAATTAAAAATAAAAATAAAAATAAAAATCGGAGTAAAAAAATCTGCAGCGAAAAACAGTTGCACGGGTCCGAGGGAGTTTTTGCCCGCAGGATTTACCTTTGCCCGCAGAAATTTCCTGCAAGCGAGTTATTTCCCCCGCAGGCCCAATCATTCGCCCGCAGGAATTTCTTGTTGGCGAAATAACTTCCCGCAGGAAATTCCTGCGGGCTGGCGAGCCTACTGGCCCCAGCCACTGGCCCGCTGCCACAGTTTTTGCCAGCGCAAATTTTTTTGACCCAAATATTTGAAACCTAATTCAATTAGGTTTTAATTTCTTTTTTTATTAATATTAATTTCCGTGTGGAATTAGGAAGAAATAACCTAAAAACCACTATAAATAAGGATCAATTGAACCAATAATAAGGATCAGGAAAAATTTTCGCAGTGAGCTTGGGATTGGAAACCAAATCAAGGAAGGAAAAGGAATAATTCAATTCAATTAATATTTAAGGGAGTAGCAGCACGAATTAAGCAATTCAAAGGGAACAAAGGCTTGTCTTTGGAGCTAGTTCATCCAATAAAAGTTATTTTTTGGAGAATCAACAAAAGAAGGTATGTTAAATTCTTTTTGATTTATGTAACACAGTAGCAAATCTATACAATTTAAGGTTTTTTTAAATCAAAAAAACTTTAGAACTTTAATTTAATTCTTCCAAAGTTAAAACACTAAAACGTGACCTTCTTTTCTAAAAAGACTTAAAATTGTTATTTTTTCTTCTTAAAAATCTTAAAACTCTAATTGAACATATTTTTCAACAAAACCAAAATCAAATTCTGTTTCTTTTAAGATTTTAAAGTAGGTTCTATTTCATCCAAAAAATCGTAAAAAACATCTTTTCTACTTATAAAAACTTCAATCCTTTTGTTTAAATTCATAAAACTTCATAAAATATCAAATTGATTTCTAAAACCCTAAAAATTTTTCATTACCCGTGACCCAAATTCTAAAACCCTAAAATCCAAAATTCAACTTTTAAACCTAAAATAATGAACCCTAATCCTTTTAAAACCTTAAACCATAATTTTCATGAACCATAATCCTTTTAAAACATTAAAAAAAACATAAAAACATAAAAACTCAAAAATTACACAGTAGCTTAAATCATTATTTAAAACCATGAATTAAAAAGTATTTCAAAGTGTCCAAAACCCTAGTTTCATGACTTCATCATATAAATCTTAATTTGTTTAATCAAAGTGTCTTACCAACCCTTAAAAAAGCATAAAACCCTAATCTATTTTAATTCCCTAAAAAGTCACAGTAGCTTAACTTTAGAATTTTCAAAATCTTAACACATGAGATAAAAAAAACCCTAAATGAAAATAGTAGCTATACTTGAACTTTTATTTGCTTTATTCAATTCCATACTTGATTATGTTTTGATTTATTTTATATGCTTTAATTTATTTAAGTTCAATACTTAGTTTATTTTATTTATCATGGATGGATGTTTACTTTTTATTTAAATACCTTTGATGAATGATTTATTTATTATGGATGATTATTTACTTTTATCAATCAATTTAGATTTCCAAAAGTTGTAAGAGGTATGTTTCCACTTGGTGGGTACCTCATTAGTTGAACATCATGTAATTTAATTTTCTTTTTCTATTTTAGAACCTTTGTAAAGGGCATATTTCTACCTTTTGGTGGGTGTCCTATCTAGGCATGTGATGTAAGGACATGTTTCCATCCTTGGATGGGTGTCCATTTATTTGTTTTGTTTTGTTTGGACATTGCTTTGATTTTAATATAATGATGCTTTCTTTTTATTTTGTGTAGTATGGATAATGTTATTATACTTAAGAATTTTATAATATTAAGACTTGTAAAGGAGGCCGGTTCCAATGAACCGGGCGTTGTGGGGGTGCTGGGCCATTTCTCACCTTCCCCGCATGTACCCAACTTTCTGAACCCATTAAGGGGTTGGGGATTCCTTAGGAATCTAGTCATCCACCCCTTTCTTTTTCCCGGCCCGTCCGGGTGGTGACTCCATTTTTTTCGGACTTAAGTCCGTGTTCTCTAAGGCCCTGAGCCTAAATAGTGCCGAAGTCGGAAAAACTATTCCACCAAGAGTGGGGGCAAAAATCCCCGCTCACACCGACAAGGAGCCCAATCCGGAAGGGGAGAAGAAAGTTGTCCTGAAAGCTGAGAAGATTCCTGAGGAGATTACTGCCCTGGTTGAAAAGAAGTTTGAAGATGTTCTGCTTTATTATTTTGAGAACAATGATTTTGATTTTAATTTGCCTGCTTTGTATGAGGATGATGATGTTTTCTTTTCCAAAATGAATGCAATAAAGTGTAATTTTGCTTACTTGTGTGATGTTTCTCCTGATGGTTGCATGCATTCAAATAGTAGTTACATGAACATCTTTAATATTTACTCTGTCGATACACAATCATTAAATTTGGGAACAGTAAAAAATTCTAAAAATATTAGCATAGCATTTGACCTTACTCTTGATGAGAGAGAGATTTGAAAAAATATTTAAAAAATATGAAGAGATTTTTTCTTGGTTTTATGAGGATATGCCTGGAATAGATAGAGACATAGCCGAGCATCTGATTCTTACCTACACTCACATGAAACCTGTCAAACAAAAACTTAGGTGGTTAGGACTGGAATAGGCTGAATTGGTTAAAGAAGAGGTCACTGAATGAATACAAGTAAAGTTCCTTAAAGTGATAGATTATTCAAATTGGCTAGTCAACATAGTACCCATGCCAAAGAAAGATAGAAGAATTAGGGTCGGTGTGGACTATAGAGACTTAAACAAGGCTTCCCTTAAAGATGATTTTCCTTTACCCCCACTACAAGGAAAACTGAATCAGACAACGCTTTCTGGCCGTTGTCTGATGAAGACAAAAATGGTTGTCTATTGAAGCGATGTCTGATAGCATTTCAGACAACGGTTTTAAAACCGTTGTCTGATGTTAGTTTGCACAACGGTTTTTAATTTTATCAGACAATGGTTTTTGGCCGTTGTCTGATGATAGTTCAGACAACGGTTTCTAATTTTTCAGACAATGGTTTTTAACCGTTGTCTGATGGTTTCAACAACGGTTTGTAAATTTTCAGACAACGGTTTCTAAATTTTCAGACAATGGTTTTTAACCGTTGTCTGATGAATGTTTAGACAACGGTTTTTGACCATTGTCTGATGAAGACAAAAACCATTGTCTATTGAGGCGATGTCTGATAGCATTTCAGACAATGGTTTATAACCGTTGTCTGAAGATGGTTTCCACAACGGCTTTTAGTTTTATCAGACAACGGTTTTTAACCGTTGTCTGATGAAGGTTTAGACAATACTTTTTGACCGTTGTCTGATGAAGACAAAAACCGTTGTCTATTGAGGCGATGTCTGATAGCATTTCACACAATGGTTTATAACCGTTGTCTGAAGATAGTTTCCACAACGGTTTTTAGTTTTATCAGACAACGGTTTTTAACCGTTGTCTGATGAAGGTTTAGACAACGCTTTTTGACCGTTGTCTGATGAAGATAAAAACCGTTGTCTATTGAGGTGATGTCTGATTAAGGTTTATACAATGCTTTCTTATTAAAAACCATTGTCTGATTAATATGTGCACACTGAATATTAGACAATAGTTTCAATGTTCATTTTCATTTCAACACCATTGTCTGTTAAACTGTACATTATACATATAAGACAACACTTTACAATGGAGGATTGCAAATTTGGGAATAAAAAAACCTCCACAAATTCAACATATTAAAAAACTAAAAAAAATCAACACTATACATATATCACTGAATTATACTATTAACTTCAACTTGAATGACACTTCATGAAATATTTGGCGAAGTCAATCCTAATCTCGTTGATGTCGGCATCACTATACTCCAAGTTGCCTCTGCGTAGCCACTGAAAAATGAATAAAATTCTGGTTAGCCACATGTGGTAAATACAAAACTATTATATAAAAATGAAAATAATTAAAATTCTCACCTTAGCTGCAAACTGAAGCTCCTTGTCATAACAGATTTCCTTCATGTACCTCATGACAAAGAGGCCGCAGTCCGTGGCCTCTTTCTGCACAGGAACCCCCTGAAATAGCAAATGAAAACAAAAATGAAGTACCACATGTTACATCCATATGTAAACCCATATGCAAACCAACACATCAACCTAATCACACAATCTAACCTGAAAAAATGCAATCCAAATATATACGGGCAAGTATACAAGTAATGCCAGCAGTGCTGCAATTGGAAATGAAAAAATGCAGACCAACTGAAAATGCTTTGTGGACTCCAAGTTTGTACTGAAATGAAAAAATGCAGTCCAAATTTTGCAATATTTCTTTCATAGAACAAGCAATTAACATATTGTATAAATTGTATAAATTAGAAATGATGAGAAAAACAATACCGCCATGTTCTCCCATAAAATTTTCCTCCTCACATTCTTGTTGACACTCTCTTTGTATAACTTTATGGCACTACAAGAAACACAATATAAGTTAACAAAATTGCATTTTCCCCAAATTTAACAACTTAAGACTAAATAGGCAGAGTCGCAACTTACTTGTCAACAACCTCTATCCATTCCTAGCTAGCAATGCGACGTTTAAGAGGGTCCATGTGGTAGACTACCTCTCCCGTCGGATTTACAACAGTCAATACCCAGTGATTCCTACGAAATAACAAAATAAAATACAAGCAATTCTTCATATTTGGAAGAACATAACACCAAACAATTCATTGAACAAAAAGATCTGAATAAATACAGAACCGACAATGAAACAGTGATTTCAATCACCAAAATAGCAATCACAAAGGCTCAATTCATAACATCAATCACAATCACATACAGAAGCAGCGTTATTTAGCTACTAACTCTCATTAGCTACAATAGCAGATAAAAAAGAAAGGTAAAGAAATACTCACACATCGTTGAAAGGCAAGAGAAAGTATTGCCCTTCTTTAGCCCCCTTAAATCGACTCGCAAGTATACGTGACCTCCCCCCTGAATTACCACACAATGTCATCATTTTTTATTTCAACCTCCTCATTATTGGGACCTTTGACATCAGCAGAAACCTCAATACCTTCTGCCTCCTCAGCATCAGCAACCATAGCAACAACCTCGATACGTTCTGCCTCCTCAGCAGCAGCAACCTCATCAACATCTGCAACAATCTCAGCAGCAACCTCATGAACATCATCCTTATCAAGCACCTCCAGTTTCTCCAAAGCAAGGACCTTCTCATCATCAACAGAATTGGGGCTCCTTTTTGCTTCATCTGAATTGAGACTCCTTTTTGCTTCAACAGAATTTGCATCAAATTCAGGACTCAAATTCTTCCTCACAACCGGCACTTGCGCCTCTTGATCCATCACAATAGGAATGGAATTGGAGCAACTTGCTTGTTGGGAAGGCATGTTTGGACTAGACACAGGCTTTGACAAAAATTCTGCTCTGATCTTGGCAATTTCAGCAGCCCAAAATGCATTTCTCTGTGCTATAATTTTCTTGGTCTCCTCCTCCATGACCATTTGAACCCCCTCCCGTATATTTTCATCAAAATTCTTTGCTTTTCTTTGTCTTGGGAGACCAAAATAGACAGATTGCTTCACGTGCCTTCCCTGGCCACGTACTCTTCTAGAATGCTCCGGTTTACCAAGCGCCTTCGATAACACATCATCAGCGCCTTGTTCAACTACTTCACCTGAACTAACTTGCTCCTTTAATGACTCCTAAAAAATAGACCCAAAATGGATGTAGTTAATAAATTAGTAAACAATAAAAGCTGATTAATTGAGTTGAAACTTGAATCGAAAATCAGAACTTACGATTTCCTCAGCTTTGTGCTTCACTCTCTCATCTTTAAACTTTCCTTGTCTGTCCTGCCTTGCAAGGATCCAAGCCTTCGATCGATCAATCTCTGAAATCCCTTCAGGATGAGATTCAGTCTGCATGTATATATATAGAGGATGACCTTATTAGTAATATAAACATGTTTTAAGAAGCATTATAAATCAATATTGACGATACACAAGTCATAGAAAGCAAAATTAAATACACAAGTCAACACTAACCCATTCACTTTCCAAGTTCGCGTATCCTTTTCGAGACAAATGATGAGGATACTCGTTCTGCATACTTCTCTTGTGTTGTTCTTCATGAATTTTCTATGACAAAAAGGAACAAAACATCATAAGTATGAAAAAGGAATCCAGATTACCATTTGGAACTAAATTAAGAAACAAGAAAATTGAAGATTTCCTTACGCTAAACTCGACTCCCAGACGATCAGCAACAAAAATGTCCCAGTGCGACTGCTCAATGAATGTGAAGTCAGCTGGAGGAAACCGCAGCTTCTCTGGTTCATCACGGTGTGGAAGAACATAGAGTCTCGTCAACCGACATTTGAATTCCCTCCATTTTTGACCAGCAGACTGCAGTACCATTTTCTTGGAAGTCGGTGGTACAACGAAAGCCATCTACATACATAAACCACAAAAATAAAATTAGATGAATAAGTTACTAAAAACCCAACGTGTATAAAGCAATTGAAAAACTAATGTATATAAATTAATTGTGTGGGAAGGATTTTGCATAACCTGGACACAATCCCAAATCTTTGTTTTGACGTCTTCAGCAACTTCCTTCCAGGAATCATGCCATATCGGGGCTTTAGACCTTGCTAAAACTCCGATATATGATTGTATCTCTGAAGCAGCCCTGCCAAATGGTGCTCCCTTTGCATTAAATGTAACTGTAGGCTTTTGACTACTGATCTTCCGTCTAACAATTCGGTGCATGGAGACACACCCTCATTTTAGCAGTTTTAATCCTGCAACATCGTCCTCGTTTGATTTCGGCTTAACCTTATCCACTCGCTTTCTTTTCTTGGACAATTTTTTTTCCAAGTTTTTAGAGATCGACTTCCTCTTCGAAGATACGGGGGAAGAAGTCGATGGCTTTTCTGGGTGCATTGTCCGTGTCCTGGAGATAGCCTTCACCACTCTCATTGTGGCTGGATTTGGGGAAGACCGGGCTTGTTGTTTACATACACGGGGAGAAGAACGGGTGGGTAGTTGATACGATTGTTTCTTCTTCGAAGGAGCCATAATCAGCACCTACATTCACAAATTAAAAGTTACATTTTGTACGAAATCATCCAGTTTAAACATTGGAAATCACAGGAAATAGATGCAGGTTTGATAACCATCAGCCAACAGGTAAGAATTATATGTGAAAATGCATTTTTGTAGAATGTTGATGTAAGCCTGCATTTTATCACGTTGCTAAGCAAATAAATCATAATTTAATTGGGACACGGCTAAACTAAAATCCTACTACGAGACTGAAACAAAACAGAATTAGTAAAAAATAAACTATAGCTTGCACAACAGACAAGATAGCTACAAGTTCTTTAGTCGATTAGATTAATGAAAGTGGTTAAGGACTTATTTCAGGTGCATTTGAAATGACACCTATTCTAAAGCCACATTCAACAAGACCTGTGTCCACAACCATGAACCTGAACTGTATCAAATCAAAGAAAACCTATGCATTATTTAAGTCAAATCTCAATATTTCAAATTCCTCTGTCCAAACCAGTGAAAGGCTTATCTATCTCTTCCAGTAAAAAAATATTCACATGGCTAAAATTTAGTCAAAGATTAACAAACAGGACATGGGCTATATTTCGGAGCAGGAAAAAATATTAACAGCGACATTTGCAGTATTCTACACATTGCAGCCGGAAACAAAAAGAAGCAGCATATACAACAGCAACTAAGTCTCATGAAAATGGTTTATAAAACAAACTTCTAAGAACTAAGAAGAGGAAGAAAAATATTATACAATAACATAATAACAGATAAAATTAAAAAAAATTACAGAGCGACAAAAGTATATAATGAACCTCAAAGGCTGGAACTGAGGGAGTGAATGCAGAGCCGCAGTGAGTGGCGGGCGGGTTAGAGAGAAAGGTATAAGAGGAAGAAGAAATATGGATGAGCCATGCGTTTTTAGGTCAAGACTGAAGATTTCGAAAGAGGGAAGGAAGAGAACAAAGTTAGGTCTAGCAATGGAAAGAGGGAAGGAGGAGAACAAATTTGGGTTTAGTTTCTGAAGCTTTCTACCCGTGAAAATGGAAACAAATTAGGTATACATAGAGAAATCGAAAGAGGGAAGGAGGAGATAGGACAGAGAAATCGAAAGAGGGAAGGAGGAGATAGGACAGAGAGAGAGAAATCGAAAGAGGGTCTGTTTAGGTTTATTGTTAAATTTCAAAACGGCCGTGTTTTGGGCAAAATGGGGGCAAATGAAAATTTTTTTGGGAAATAAAGGGGGGAATTTAAGTGTTCAAAATATTGCTCAAGTTTTGACATACCTCTTTTGAAACAAAATGAATTTTTCAAATTTTTGTTAAATTAACTTTACAAATTCACTTATATAGATGACTCATAAAATTCAATTTATAATTCATCCATAAGTGCTTAAGGCAATATAATTTAAATAATTAGTAGTGATAAATTTCTATGGAACCCTATATAATTATAAAATTTAGTGTTGATGTAAATTAGATTGAGCAAAAACTAAATAAGTCTAACATTGAAAAATTTTAACGAATACTTGTATATACTTATATATACTTGTCTATATGAATAAGCAAGTCCACAAGAATACTTGTATATATATTTGTATTTGTGATTGTGTTCTTTTATCAGTTAATTGTATTGGAAAATTTGAGTGCAAGGGCAGTAGGTTTCACAGGTATATACTAATATATACTTGTATATATACTAATATAAACTTGTATATATTTGTATATACTAATATATATACTTGTATATACTAATATATAATTGTATATACAAGTATATATACTAACATATACTAATATATATATTATATACTAAAATAATATATACTTATATATACTTGTATATATACTAATATAAACTTGTATATATTTGTATATACTAATATATATACTTGTATATTTACAAGTATATATATTTGTATATACTAATATATATACTTGTATATACTAATATATAATTGTATATACTTGTATATATACTAACATATACTAATATATATACTTGTGTATATACTTGTATATATACTTGTATATATTTATATATATACTTCTATATACATGTATATACTTATATATATTTATAATATATACTTGTATTCCTACTTATATAATATCATATTATATCTAAATCATTATTTAACATATACTAATATATATATATATATATTATATACTAATATAATATATGCTTATATATACTTGTATATATACTAATATAAACTTGTATATATTATATCTAAATCATATTATATCTAAATCATTATTTAACATATACTAATATATATATATTATATACTAATATAATATATATTTATATATACTTGTATATATTTGTATATACTAATATATATACTTGTATATACTAATATATAATTGTATATACAAGTATATACACTAACATATACTAATATATATATATATTATATACTAATATAATATATACTTATATATACTTATATATATACTAATATAAACTTGTATATATTTGTATATACTAATATATATACTTGTATATACTAATATATAATTGTATATACTTGTATATATACTAACATATACTAATATATATACTTGTGTATATACTTGTATATATACTTGTATATATTTATATATATACTTCTATATACATGTATATACTTCTATATATTTATAATATATACTTGTATTCCTACTTATATAATATCATATTATATCTAAATCATTATTTAACATATACTAATATAATATATACTTATATATACTTGTATATATACTAATATAAACTTGTATATATTATATCTAAATCATATTATATCATATTATATCTAAATCATTATTTAACATATACTAATATATATATTATATACTAATATAATATATACTTATATATACTTGTATATATACTAATATAAACTTGTATATATTTGTATATACTTGTATATATACTTGTATATTTACAAGTATATATATTAACATATACTAATATATATACTAATATATTTACTTGTATATATACTAACATATACTAATATATATACTTGTATATATACTAATATATATTTGTATATATTTATATATATATAAGTATATACATGTATATACTTATATATATTTATAATATATACTTGTATTCCTACTTATATAATATCATATTATATCTAAATCATTATTTAACGGTGGACTTTAAAATTTCTAATGGGTTTATGAAATATTTATAAATCCAAACCTTAGCTTTTAATACTTAGTCAAGTTTATTTGGCTTAAAGAAAGCCTAACTTCCATACATTGCAAATAGCCATTAAACATGTTATTATTATAAGAAAATCTAACTTCCATTAAACGTCCAAGCTTCTATTTCTGCTTCATCTCTCATTCCTCTTTTAGCTTCATTAGTCGTGGTTCTCTCGCTGCCAAACCCTAAGTACCACTCTCCTAAGCACCACTCTCCTTGCTGCGGTCTTCATTAATGCCGGCCGTCTCCTTGCTGCCGGCCGTCTCCTTTGTCAGTAACTGCATTGTCCCAATTAAGTCAAAAGAAGATTATTTTTTTACTTATGAGCCGTAAGTAATCGTCCCATAGAGATCGTCCCATAGAATTCATTCCTCTGTTTAATCTAATTGAATTATTGCATTGTATTTTCATATTACTATAATGTTGCATTGATATTTTCAGGTTACTATAATGTTGTTCTGTCCCTTCAATTTTCTGCTTAAATTTCAAGATCTACAGTATGTGTCCATGCTTCTGATGTCTCTGCTTGTTTATAAGTCTTTGGCTAAAATTTGATGCCTATCAATTGAAATGGTATGTTGAGTTGTGTCAGTGAATTGAGGATTATTTGTGGATTCAGGTTTTTCTGAATGAAGTTGAATGTCTGTTAAAACGTCTGTTAAAATTTATTTTGTTGTGAGATCTATAAACAGAAAACCTTACACTCCTGACTTGTAACCAAGAAATACGCCTTTCCTTGCTCTTGGTGCTAGCTTTTCTTTTCAATGACAACTTTTAAGTTCTATATGTGAACCCTTTTTCTTTCTCCTTCAGGTTGAACAATTACATAACAGTCCAAGCTTCCTCATGCAACTTTATTCAAACCACAACAACCATATGATAGCTGTCCTCAAGAAACCTTCATAGAAGTTAGCTGCAACATCTGCTCTCGCATCTGAGGTGAATATACTTCCCTTCCAGGTTCTATTTGACTTTTGGGCATAATTCAGTGGTCCAACTAACTGAATTATTGCTCAAATTATAGAACTGGTCCAACTCAAAGATGGATAGATCTTGGTTGAAGGCTGATAGAAGAACAAGAGAGTTTCAAATAGGTGTGGAAGAGTTGTCAATGTTTGCATTTGAGAATGGGTTTGATGAAACAAAATTAGTTGTCCATGCTTAAGATGAGCTCACAGTAAATCGTGGAAGGCTCAAACTGTTAGGGATCATCTTTTCCAATATGGTATTGATCAAACCTATACTTGCTGGATATGGCACGGAGAGTCAAATCCAGAAGGGAGTCCTTTAGTTGCTGAAACCGATTGTTTCTCAGAATCAATTGATCAAACTGGTATAAGAACGGGGCATGATAATGTCGACGATGATGATATTTCATTAGATTCCTCTGATTTCATTAACCATGTTGAAGGTGAACATGAACCCCTTTATCTAGGATGCAAGGGTTATACTAAGATGAAAGCTTTAGTCAAGTTATATAACTTGAAAGCAAAGCATGGCATTTCTGATACATGCTTCTCTGATATTCTTCTTTTGATTGGGTCAATGCTTCTAGAAGGCAATAGTATATCCCTTCTTCCTTCAGTGAAGCCAAGAAAACCTTATGTGCTATGGGTATGGAGTATGAAAAAATACACGTGTGCCCGAATGATTGTCTCTTATATCGTGGTGAGAGAGATGAAGATGAGACAATTTGCCGCATATGTGGAGCCTCTAGATGGAAGCTGGACAAGAAAGGAAAATAATTGGAAGGGGTCCCTGCTAAGGTTCTATGGTATTTTCCATTAATACCAAGGTTGAGGAATTTGTTCAATACAACTCAAATTGCAAAGGAAATGACTTGGCATGACACCGGGCGACAAAAGGATGGTAAAATTAGACATCCGGCAGACTCACAAACATGGAAGGTGGTCGACTAAAAGTGGCCTGAGTTCGCTTTGGAGACAAGAAACCTTCGGTTAGCTTTATCTACCGATGGATTCAATCCCTTCCGTGGATTATCAACTGATTACTCATGTTGGCCTGTTTTGCTATGTATTTACAACTTACCACCTTGGCTTTGTATGAAGAGAAAGTATATTATGTTAAGTTTGTTGATATTCGGACCGAATCAGCCCGGAAATGATATTGATGTGTTCCTTCAGCCACTTATAGAAGATCTTCAAGTGTTATGGAATGGGAAACAAGTGTATGATGCATATAAGAAAGAGTTCTTCATACTAAGGGGAATTTTGTTGTGGACAATTAGTGATTATCCAGCCTTAGGCAACTTGTCGGGCAATATCATTAAAGGGTATAATGCTTGTACTGTCTGTGTTGATAAAACAAAAGCTACCAGGTTGGCAAATTATCGTAAGACGGTGGTTATGAGGCATCGTAGGTGGTTGCCCCGTTATCATCCATATCGAAGGCAAAAATTAGCCTTTGATAACATCGTGGAGAAGTTGTCGGCTCCTATTCCGTTAACTGGAGAGGAGGTCTTTGAAAGGGTACAACCACTAAGGGGCCATGTCTATGGTAAGACACAACGCCAACCTCGATTGAATAAATGTGAACCTCGACCTATTTGGAAGAAGATGTCTATATTTTTCCAACTTGAGTATTGGAAATTTTTGCCGGTTAGGCATGTCCTTGATGTGATACATATCGAGAAAAATATATGTGAAGCTTTGACTGGTACCTTGCTAAATATACCAGGGAAGTCAAAAGATAAGGAGTCTGTCCGTCTTGATATGGCTGAAATGGGAATAAGAACAGAGCTGAGGCCAAAAACTCCCGGAAAAAAAGAGAAGTTGCCGACGGCATCTTGGAACTTATTGCATAAAGAAAAGAAGATTGTCTGCTCCTCCTTGGTTGGCATGAAGTTACCTGATGGTTTTTGTTCAAACATTAAGGGTCTAGTATCAATGGAAAATCTTTGACTTGTTGGAATGAAATCTCATGACTGCCATACAATGTTGCATCACTTACTCCCCATCGCAATTCGGTCAGTACTACAAAAACAGGTTAGGTGCACTATTATTAGGTTTTGCCTCTTCTTCAAGGCAATTTGCAGTAAAGTCATCGAGGTGGATAAACTGGAAAAAATGCAAGCTCAGTTGGTGGAGACCATATGCTTGCTAGAAAAGTACTTCCCCCCTTCCTTCTTTGATATAATGATCCATCTCTCAATTCATCTTGTGAGAGAGGTTGAGCTCTGTGGGCCAATCTTCCTTCGCTGGATGTACCCTTTCGAGAGATATATGAAGACTTTCAAGGGTTATGTACGAAATTGGGCTCGTCCGGAAGGGTGCATTGCTGAGGCCTATGTTGCAGAAGAGGCCGTTGAGTGTTTGGTCAACTTTGAAGAAGCAACTGTTGGATTGCTGAAAAATAGTAGGGATAAGAACGACGCAAAATACAGACCCTTATCTGGTGCAATAGTGATAACGCCAAGTAAGAAGGACTTGCACCTAGCACATTTGTGTCTTCTCCAAAATTGTAATGACGTTCGACCATATTTTGAGTAAGTTACTTCAATTTGTTTTTGTTATTTCCTTATTTTCTGCATTTTGTTTCAAAAATTAATAAAGTTGATTTTACTTGCAGTGAACATATGGCTTCTTTGGTGAAAATATATCCACAACATGAAAATGATGAAGAGTGGCTAAAGAACATGCAAAATGAAACATTCCCTAAGTGGTTTCATAAAAAAGTTAAATCTTATAGCCCAAGTATTTTGCTGCAATTTGCATCAAAAATAGGCCTGTTTCTTTATATATTTTACTGAAAAATAATGAATGCCCTGTACTTGTGAATTCTTTTGAAATACTACAATATTTATCTTCTCTCAAAGGCTATATCATACTTATGGCCAATTTAATTTTTTGGACAGATTGCATCAGAATTACTTGATGAGAAGAATACAGTAACTAAGGATATAATGTGGATTGCAGCAGGGCCTAACAAGGATGTAGCTACATTCAGTGGCTATAGAATCAACGGTGTTACCTTCAGCACCAAAGAACGTGATGATACTCGGCAAGTTCAGTGCAGCGGTGTTTGTGTAGATGCCGATACAATGCTTTTGAAGGGTAAGGATAAAAATATCGAGCATACTTCACATACATTTTATGGAGTTATTACAAGTATTTGGGAGTTGGACTATAACCACTTTAGGGTTCCTATCTTTCGTTGTAATTGGGTAGATATGAACAAAGGGGTTAAAGTAGATGACTTGGGATATACATTGGTTAATTTGAACAAATTAGGTTTTCTAAATGATCCTTTTGTGTTAGGAAAACATGTCAAGCAAGTTTGTTACATAGATGACCCTCTTGAAAAATTATGGTCAGTTGTCTTAAAATTACCTGACAAGTACTATGATGAAAGTGATGATGAAAATGAGGGATCTGTAGAAATAGAACTTGAGAATGAGCTACATTTGCCAACGTTCCCATATGTTGATGAACTCGATCAATAAAACAGTAGTTACATGCGGGAGGAAGAAGAATTGATTCAGCTGTCATGATGGTAATAATTTCATTTGTTTTAAGTTCTATTTTGAAATTATGTCCTGCCATTAATTTTTCCATCGTTTATACTTGCAGGTCCAACATCCTTAATGCCTATCACAACTCCCTGCTGCCTGTAGAATAAATTGTTTATATCATTCACAATTTAATGAAAGATTGTTTGGACGCTTTGTTGAAAGTTTTGTGTTTCTTATTTAAATTTGTTGAAAGTTTCATTTGTACCTATCATTCGATTTGTATCTTTATTTGACACTTTGTTCAAAGATTTGGTTATATAATTTATTGAATCATGTGGTTTTTGCTCTGACACCATGCTGGTGGATTTGGTTTAACACTTGTCAGTGGAGGATTTCATTTGATTTGTGTTTTTGGATTCATTTGTGTATAGGGATTACCCTCTTGAATGAAGGCATTTTTTTTTCACACTCAGTTAATCAGACAACGGTTTCTTACGAAAAACCGTTGTCTAAACATATATTATACAATGGTATGAACAGTTAATCAGAAAACTTTTTAAATAACCGTTGTCTGAAACATCTTATCAGACAACGATTTTTTTTTGACAAAAAAACACTTGTCTGAACGTATATTACACAACGGTTTTAAAACCATTGTCTGTATGCTTAATTCAGACAACGGTTTTTTAAAACCGTTGTCTGAAATGCTGAATTATACAACACATTCAAAAAAACCGTTGTCTGAAATATCATATCAGACAACGGTTTTGTATTACCAGAAAAATAGTTGTCTGAACATATATTACACAACGGTCCCTAAAACACCGTTGTCTGGTGTGACCAAAATGACAGCTAATAGACAACGCTTAAAAAAAAACCAAAAACAGTTGTCTGAAAACTAATCAGACAACGCTTTTTTGGAAAAAAAAAACTGTTGTCTGTTTTTTTTCAGACAATGGTTTTTTCCTTAACCGTTTTCTGATGACCGTTGTCTGATTCAGTTTTTCTTGTAGTGCCCATATAGATGTCCTAATTGATAGTGCTGCTTCTAGCATGCTACACTCATTTGTAGATGGATTTTTTGGATACAACCAAGTGTTAATAGCCAAGAGGATAAAGCTAAAACTGCCTTCATTACTACGTGGGGTATATTTTATTATAGGGTGATGCCGTTTGGGTTAAAGAATGCTGGAGCAACCTATCAAAGGATGCCCTCCACATTGTTTCATGATATGATGCATAAAGAAATCGAAGTTATGTTGATGATATGATGGTGAAGTCGTATACAAGGGAACAACACTTCCAAAACTTAGAGTTATTCTAAAAGAGAGCAGTGAAGTATAAGCTAAGGTTAAACCTAAAGAAGTGTGTGTTTAAGTTAAGTTGTTGGGACATGTGATTGGTCCAAATGACATTGAGATTGACCCTAACAAGGTTAAGGCGATGAGGGATATGCCAGCCCCTAAGACAGAGAGACAAGTTTGGGGGTTTATTAGCATATTGCAATACATTAGCAGGTTTATAGCAAAGCTCACTACGATTTGTGAACCTATTGTGAGTGGTGATTTTTGCCTCCACTCTCGGTGGAATGGTTCTTGCGACTTCGGTACTATTTAGGCTTGGGACCTTAGAGAACATAGACCTAGGTCCGGAGAAAATGGAGTTGCCACTCGGACGGGCTGGGAAAAGGAAAGGGGTGGATGACTCGATTCCTAAGGAATCCTCAACCCCCTAATGGGTTCTGAAAATTGGGTACGTGTGGAGAAGGTGAGAAATAGCCCAGCAGCCCCACAATGCTTGGTTCATTGGAACCGACCTCCTTTACAGGTCTTAATATTATAAAATTCTTCAATATAACAATATTATCCATATTACAAAAACAATTGAAATAAAGCATTGTCATATTAAAATCAAAGCAATGTCCAAGCAAAACAAATAAATGGACACCCTTCCGAGGATGGAAACATGTCCTTACATCATCCATGTCTAAACTAATAGGACACCACCAAAAGGTAGAAACATGTCCCTTACATTGGCCTAAAATATAAAAGTAATTTAAATTGCATGATATTTAACTAGTGAGGTACCCACAAAGTGGAAACATACCTCTTACAACATTTGAAAATCAAAAATAAATCGATAAAAGTAAATAACCATTCATAATAAATAAATCATTATCAAAGATATTAAACATCAATCAAAATATATAATAAGCATTCATTCATGATAAATTAAATAAATGAAGCTTTGAAATTAAATAAATCAACCACCAAGGCACATCATAGACTACATAATCAAATCTAAAATTAAATAAAGCAATAAATATATAATTTAGGGTTTGCATCTTAAAATAGGATTTTAGAATTTTAGTTACTAAATTAGGGCTTTGGAAAAAGAAAAGTTAAATACGCGGACTCATAATACACAAATGAATATTGACCCCTTTGACGAGCCCATACGGCGGTCCTGCTAGCCGGTTAGCCGGCGGGGGTCAAGGGGGCAGCACCCCAGAAAATTTTGGAAATTGGTTTTTAAGGTCGTAGGTTTTGATGTTGAAAATTAAGATTTTAGGATTCAAATTAAATAGTTCGGAGTTTTAAATTCAATGAATTAGGGCTTAGGAAAATTTAGGGTTTACTGTTTTGATTTTGAGAGAATTAGGGTTTTTGGTGTTTTGAAAATTATGTTTGATTTTAGGATTTGAGAAAACAGTTTAGAGTTTTTGTAAAGTTTTTGGAAATAAGCAAAACAATTTAAGGTTTTTAGAAACAAAAAGTATTTTTTAGGGTTTTTAGAAATAAAAGGAACAATTTAGGGTTTTAAATTTTAGAAGAAATAAAATTAGGGTTCTTGAGTTTTAAATGAAATGAAGGGAACGATTAAAGATTTTCGAAAAATAAAAAAACAGATTAAGGTTTTTAAGGTATTTAGAAATAGAGGAAATCATTTAAGGTTTTTGGAAATGAAGATCAAGTTATTACATCTTCAAAGTATGAAGTTTTGCATATATAATCTTATGAATCAAATAAAGAACGAAGCTACTGTAAGAAATAAAAATAATTTAAAAATTCAAACCTTCGTTCATTGGTTCCACCAAAAATTGCTTCTTGGATGATTAAGGACAAAGGCAAGGTTGCTGCCTTTGATAGCTTGATTGCTTGCTTCCTTCTTCTCTTCTAAAAAGTTCTATCAATTTGTAAAGTTCCAGTTCAAAATCCAAGTCCCAGTCCAAAGTCCGATTCCTCTCCGATTGTTCTCCTGCCAAGTCCCTTCTCTTTTTGTTTTCCCTTCCTCTGTGTTTTTTTGGTCTTATTGATAGGAAATTTAGATGATTCCATTCAATTGTTTAAGAAAACTGTATTTAATTAGGAAAAAAAAAACCGAAACCAAATAGAATTTGGTTTCGAAAAAAATTGCGTCGGAAAAATTTTACTGGCAAAAAAACTGCTGCGGGCTGCTGCGAGGGACTACGACCGAAAACTGGCGAGCGGGCGCACACTGGAGGGTTGCAGGCCATTTCATCCACTGTAATTTTTATTTATTTATTATTTTTATTTTTATTACTATATTTAAAAAAATAAATATTATTTAATTAAGATAACACAAAAATTATTTTGGACTAAATAAAATATATTGTACCGGACTGGGTCAAAAATTAACGGTCTACACCTATCTTCAAATTGCTTGAAAAGAATCAATCAGTCAAGTGGAATGAAGAATGTTAAAAGGACTTTGAGCGTATAAAGGAGTATATAATTTTGTGGTATATATTATTCATTTTAATATTCAATATTTATTTTACTTATTATTTATTATTTATTATACTTATTATTTATTTGTATTATTTATTATTTATTTTAATATAATATTTATCTTACTTATTTATTTTTAAATATATATATATAATAATAATATATAAATAAAAAAATAATAATAAAAAATAAAAATCGGCGACGAAAGTCGCTGGTGACGAATTGGCTTGGGCCAATTCGCCGCAGGAACACATGCGACGTATTGGCCACGAGCCAATTCGCAGCAAATTTTGGTTGCGGCAAAATCGCTCACAGCCCGTAGCTTGCCTGGGCCCGAGTGCAGTTTTTTTTTTGAAATCCTATTTTACTTGGTTTTTTATTTTATTTTCAAAATAGTTTTTAATTTCCTTAATATACTAGGTATTTGATTTTAGTTGCCTATAAATACCACATTAAAACACCCTGAAAGAGGATCTGGATTTTTGGAGGACTTTTGGGATCAAAACTATTGAAATTCTTTTTGGCAATTTATTCATAACCTCAAACTCGAAGGATCAAGAAGCAGCAAACAACATAAAATCCATTAAAAGGCAGCACACACTATCTTTGTTATTGTTCAACCAAAATTCAAATTGTGGTGGAACCAACAACGGAGGTTTGAGCTTAAATAATAAATTATTGTATTCACAGCAGCCATAATATGCTTCCTTTTTAATGTTTTGTTAAAATATTTTGATATTAATTTTCCAGTAGCATGAAATTGTTGAATCCGAATTATATGTTTTATGAACCAAAATCCTAATTTCTGAATACTCATTAAATTAATTTTTGAAGTTTAAAACCCTGATTGCACTTTTCTAAAATCCCAAAACAATAATATGTTTTCTCAAAACCATAATCAATTCTATTTTTCTAAGATTCATAGTAGCTTATTCTTTCCAAATACCTAGCTTAAAATCCTATTTGCTTGATCTTCAAATTTTATTTATTTAAACCCTAAACTTTAATATTGGTTTCATACAACTTTCAAAACCCTAAATCTAAAACCTCCATTCTTTAGATTCAAATCCTAATTTATTTCAAAACTAATCTTTAATTCAAACATCTAGTAGCCATATTATTTTCTTTATATTAAATATTTCTTAGTTGACTAATCTAGTATCTAAAATACAAAACCCTAATTGTTAAATATAAAACTCAAGAAACCCTAATTGATGCATAAAACCTAAATTTATATACTTACTATTTTATTTAAATTAGATGAATATTTATTATATATTTTGATTGATGTTTCATGTCTTTGATGAATGATTTATTTACGATGAATGATTGGTTACTTTTATTGATTTGCTTTGGTTTCAAAACATTGTAAGAGGTATGTTTCCATGTTTTGGGTACCTCATATTGTGAGCATCATGCAATTTAATTTATTTTAAAGTTTTTGGATCAATGTAAAGGACATGTTTTCACCTTTCGGTGGGTGCCCTATTCAGTTTTAGACATTGGACGATGTAATGACATATTTCCATCCTTGGATGGGTGTCCATTTAATTGTTTTATTTGGACATTGCTGTGATTTTACTAAAGTATTTATTTATTCTTATGATCACATGTAATGTGGATAATATCATTATATTTAAGAATTTTATAATATTAAGACCTGCAAAGGAGGCCGGTTCTAATGAACCGGGCGTTGTGGGGGTGATGGGCCATTTCTCACCTTCCCCACACGTACCGAACTTTCCGAACTCATTAGGGGGTTAGAGATTCCTTAGAAATAGAGTCATCCACCCCTTTTTTTCCTGGCCCGTCTGGGTGGAGACTCCATTTCTTCGGGCTTAGGTCTATGTTCTCTAAGGCCCTGAGCCTAAATAGTGCCGAAGTCGCAAGAACCATCCCAACAAGAGTAGGGGTGATCCTCTCACACCACCTATTTTGAAATCACCTAAACCTGATAAACCCTTTTTACTATACTTAACAGTAGAAGAAGAGTCAATAAGAGTCATGCTAGCCCAAATAGATGAGTTGGGGGTTGAACACGCAGTCTACTATTTGAGTAGAAAGCTCTTACATTATGAATTAAGTATAGTATCATTGAAAAAACTTGTATAGCTATGGTTTGGTCTTCTAAGAAGTTGCAGCATTACTTTCAATCTTATAGTGTGCAAGCAATTTCCAAGTTGGATCCGGTTAAGTACTTAAGAGAGACACCCTCTTTGATCAGAAAGTATGGACGATGGTTGATAATTTTAGAATAATTTGAGATTGAGTATGTAACTAGGAAAACAATCAAAGGTAGAGTAGTGGCAGAATTCCTGGCCCAACAACCGTTACCGGATAGTGAAGAGGTAGTCTTAGAATTTCCTGATGAACATTTAGAAGCCATAGAAGTACAAGGATGGAAAATCTATTTCCATAGAGCAGTGAATAGGAAAGGAACAGGTTTGGGAGTCATACTAGAATCACCTGAAGGGGAGCTTATCCGTTTAGCCAAGAAGTTGAAGTTCAGGGTGAACAATTATAGATGGAGTATGAAGCATGTATTTTTGGTTTGGAAACCCTAATGATTATGAAGGTGGATAAGGTGCAAGTCTTTGGTGATTCATTGCTAGTAGTATCCCAAGTAAATGGAGAGTGGGAGTTAAAAGAAGAGAATCTAAAACCATACCACCATTACTTGACCATGATGAGGAAGAATTTTAAGGAGTGCAGGTTTATACACCTACCCATAGAAGAAAACCAGATGGCTGATGCCCTAGCCACATTGACTTCAGTATGGGAAAATCCTATCAACTTATTTCTTAAGCCTATGGTTTTGACTAGTTCATCAACTCCTTGCTATGAATATGAGACAATAATGGAAATTGATACAGACCATGATGTATGATAGGACACCATAAAGTAATTTTTAGAGGATAAGGAATACCCGTTGGGGCAATAAGGGAAGAGAAAAGAGCCATAAGGCGATGGTCCTTATAATACATCACCTTTCATGGAGAGTTGTATCAAAGATGACCTGATTGGGTGCACATGAGATGCTAGAAGAAGCCTGAAGTTGAGCACATCATGTCAGAAATACACGAGGGAAGTTGTGGTCCGCACATGAGTGGTTTAGCCTTGGTTAAGAAGATAATTCGACAAGGTTACTGTTGCGCTCAATATAAGTACTACTACAAAGCGTCACTCGCAAGTATACGAGGTAGCTGTAGCAAAGGTGATCGCCCCAAGGTCGTTTCCCCAAGAAGGTGTGGTTCGTAATAGCTTGATTGACAAGTATTTAAATGCGGAAGTGGTTGTTGTATGAAATGTGCAAGATTAATTTAAACCTAAAATTAACGTGCGTAGAGATTAATGTGTGTGGGTGTACAAGATCAAATCGATTCTTGGGAAGGTGCCTAGGGTCATAGGTCCATTCAATCAAAGCCCAATTCTCAATTATCCATTAACATAACCTTGTAATTAATTTGTTCCTTAAGGTTAATTAGTCAATTACCAATCCATTAGTTCTCACATTCATGAATTAACAATGACCAATTCTTTTACATTACCAAATTAATGAAACCCTAGAACTTATATTTCTAATTCATTCATAGGGTGGTCGATTATATAGTTCCGATATCGGATTTCACCTCTCGGTCCATCATCCAATATTCAAAGATCAATAGGTAGCTAATCTATCAACCTAGCATTTAATACAATACAATCAACCAATCAACAAGGAACATCAATGTAAATATCAAATCAAAGCATTCGACCAAATATGCTATAATCCCTAAACATGGGTATTTAGCTCAACAACATCAATTTATAACATTCATTCAACTCAATATAAAACAAATACAAATTGTCCATTGCAATATCAATATTCTTAATACAACAACAACAATAAGACATGAATTAAAAGAGAGAATAGAAAAACCCCTTGTGAAGATGCCAAGAGTAGGATTGCTAGTCTTCCTCCTAGCTCCACTTGATGTATTTGATGAAGAACTCAAGCCCTCTTCAATGGTTGATTTCCCTTTGCAATGTGGAATGGAGCTTTCTCAAGTCACCAAACCTTTGGATGGAGCTTTCTCAAGTCACCAACTCTTCAATTGATTTTGCCTTTGGAAGATGGAATGGAGCTTTCTCAAGTCACCACTCCCTTCAATGAAGTTTCTTCAACCTTTGAGAACTTGTAACCCAATTTATCCCAAAGAACCTCAAAGATCCTATCAATGGAAGATGGAGAAGGTGGAGAGGATGGAAATGGAGGTTGGAGGTGAAGGGACAAGGGAGAGTGTCACTCTCTCCCTCTCCCACATTTTTTTGCAGAAATTTGGCTCCAAGAACAAAAAGCTCCCTTCATTTTCCTCTTCAATCCCTTTTTATTCATTCAAAAATCAACACCCATGCTTTCCAACTCATCCCATTACCTTTTGTCCCCCACTTTTTATTTGTTTTCTATTTCTTTTGGCAAGCAATAGTGTTTGTCTCCCACTTTGTCCCCCACTTTGTTGAAAGAAATTTGACTTTTCAGGTGGGACACGGCCAAGCTCCTGGCCGTGTCCCTCACTGTGTTTGATCCGGGGTGAGACACGGCCAGAAGACACGGCCGTGTCATGTGACACGACCAGTGTCTTGGGCGTGTCTCCTGGCCGTGTTCGCTTCTGCTTCTTTCTTGGTTTCTTTGCTTACTTTCTTGTCAAGAGGGTGACACGGCCAAGCCTTGATTGGCTTGGCCATGTTTGATGTGGATTGGAGGACACGGCAAAGGACACGGCCGTGTCCTCTGGGTGTGTCCGTCTCTGCTTGATTTTCCTCTCTTCCTCTTTGGACTGTGACACGGCCATGCCTTAGTTGGCTTGGCTGTGTCTGACATTTTTGGAGGGACACGGCCAGTGACACGGCCGTGTCCCCTGGTTGTCTCACCTTCTGCCTGATTTTTGCTCTTTCTTACTTGTTCTTTGGTTTTGCTCATTAGGTGAGACACGGCCAGAGGCTTGGCCGTGTCTCTTGGGTGTGTCAGCTACTGTCTCTTCATTTTTGCTCTGTTTTCCACTGTTTTGATCTTCCAAGGGTGTTTTTCCACCTAAACCTAAAAACAACACTTTAAACACACTTAAAACAACAATTAATCAAAACATTAACTAAAACACACATAAAATCACACTAAAAACTAGTACAAAAATGGACTAAACAAATACCCCACACTTAACTCCTTGCTTGTCCCCAAGCAAGGCTAAAACCAAAACACAATAAACAAGATAAATTTTGTTAAGTTCAAGAGTTATTAAGATGCATCAAGACTTCCCTATCTCTAAATCCGCAATCAATATCGAATCAAACAAAATCGACACTCATGCAATTAAGTGGTTTTCCATGCATAACCAATGTTGTCACTCCCTCACCAACTCTCACAAGTGTTTGATCATGGTGGTGTTTACACTCATAACAATCAATGAAAGATTATTACCATAAGCTTGCTTATCAATCAAATCTCCACCACAAATAACAATCAAGCATCAATCAAAAGGTCTTTATTGGGTTGTAATGGGGCTAAGGTAAAGGCATGGCATTTAGGAAATGTGAGCTAAATCATTAAGTTCAAGAGCACTTTAAGAATGAAGTACCCGATCATATACATAACCCAACAATCCCAAAACACCTTCTTCTCATCTACCCCTTGACATTCAAGAGCTTTTCAAGGGAACTCACTTATTAAATCTTGCAATGATACATTCCAACACTTTCAACAAGAAAAACATTTATTCTTATTATTATATATATATATATTTTTTTTCTTTTTTTTATTATTTTGCTTTGCAATCTTAAACCTACTAAATTTAACCCCACACTTAATTCAACACAACACTCGGTTATAAACGCTCTTAAAATGCTCTTGACCTAATGAAAGGGTAAGAGTTAAACAACAAGGTCCAAGATAATGGTGTTGTGAAAAAGAAAGAAAAGGAAAATGTAATAGGCTCAAAATTGGCTAATCTAAGGTTAAAAATAGGGTTGGTCTTTTTAAGCCAAAGTGGGTTCACCTAATTGCCTTAATCATCTTGATGCCAAATTGAAATTTTTATGCAATCTTAAAATGCATGTCAAAGCAAGTTCTAGCAATTCATCAATCAAAGATGTTCACTCACAACAATAATGATAAGTTGATGGCTCAATTCCTCACTAGGTTAATGGCAATGCAAGGGAAAACCAACAAAATTGACAATAAACACGAATTCTACTCAATTCTCCAATTCATGCTTCAAAAATTCAAAGGTCATCAATCAACAATTTTATAACAATTGAACTTTCTAAAATTCATTTATTCAACGAAAAACATTAAAAACATTAACTAAAACTTAAACAAAAACAACTTAAAAGTAAAAACACAAAAACAAAAGTAAAAACATAAAACACATAATGCACCCCACTTAAAGATTCACATTGTCCTCAATGTGAGCATGCATACACAAGGAGGGTTTAGATGAAACCTGATTTCCATCGTTCCCATATACGATGTGTAGGGCTCCTTCCATCCATAATGCAATTGGAGCCCATGACTGAGAGGATGAACAACATGTATCTTTGAAACGTACCCGGTATACGGCAACCACTAAATAGCATTCTTTGTAGAGGACATGTCTCAAAGGGACATGTAAAGGTTGCCTCGGGGTGATCCTCCAGTGCTATAGGAACGTTGTAAAATCCTATTTCATTGTGCAACATGGTTCTATCTATTGTATGCTCTTCTTCACCACCAAGAGTAGAGATGACTTTTGGGGGCTCTTTAATTTCAACCAAGCTTGGTTGAATCACTTCTTCATCCACTTTAACAATTTCAAGTCCCCTCTCAACAACCTCATCATCTAAAACTAGCTTACACTCCTCAATTTCTAAATTGGACATTTCATGCTCTTCTTCTAAGGTCATAATCATCCAATCTTATTTTCGCTTTCTCCTTGGGAATGCATAATATAGATGTTAGAAGGTTGCTTACCTGGCTCCTCTTCTTTTAGCCTACTTGGGAATGGAATTGAGTGCAAAGGATTCGGAGGTTCATACAAATGTGATGAAGTTGATGAGTCCAAATTCTCCTCCTCCTTTGATTGACTTGGTTCCTCCATGTTGGGCAGTATCTCCTCGCCATTGTCTTCTTGATTAGTCCCTGCATCAAAGGAATTACAAAAATCGTTATATATTACCTGTTCACTCCTCAATTTTGTGATTACCTCGACTTGCTCCAATTGGCTAGGAAATTCCTCCTCTTGTTGTGCTTGGAGTTGATGTGTCAGTTGCCCAACTTGCATTTCCATCCTCTTCAATGATTCCTCCAAAGAATCAAACCTCTCATTGCTCCCTTCCTGATTTTGTGTGCTTATTTGAAGGTAAGCATTCAAATCATCTTCCACTGTGGATTTCTCAAATTGATCATGGTTTTGTGAGCTAATTTGAATGAAGGCACTCAAACTATCTTCCAAAGTGGGTTCCTTAAGTTTATCTTGGTTTTGTGCACTAGTTTGAATGAAGGCATTTAAACTATCTTCAAATGTGGGTGTCTTAAGGTACTCTTGATTTGAATATTGTTCTTGAGAGTAAGGATTTCTTTGGTAAGGTTGAAAAAAATTTTGAGGTGGAATTTGCTGTTGATTTTCCCAAGAAAAATTTGGTTGGCTAATCCAGCTGGGATTATGAGGATTGGAACATGTGTCATTTCTTCCCATTTGCTGGAAATTTTGGTAGTCATATTCTTCCTCTTGCCATTCTTGGTATAGTCCATAACCCATGGAACACGTGTTTGCACTATGGCCTGCATTGCCACATGCTGCGCATATCTCATGGCGTGGCATAGGTGCTCTTCCTCTTGCATTTAGCACCTTAAGTTGATTCGTTAATTCTGCCAATTGCCATGCCATTTCAGAATTGTCGTTCCTATCGTAAACTCCTCCGTGCCTTGAAAACTGCATCTTTACACAAGGCACTTAGCAACTTAATGAAAACAAATAACAAAAATTTCAAACAAAACAAACAAACAATTTAAAAGAAAACAATGAACAATTCAAAGAAAACAAATAAACAAGTAAAAAAAATCAAACTACTACTACTACGACAGCCTTCCCCGGCAGCGGCGCCAAAAACTTGTTGCGCTCAAATTAAGTACTACTACAAAGCGTCACTCGCAAGTATACGAGGTAGCTGTAGCAAAGGTGATCGCCCCAAGGTCGTTTCCCCAAGAAGGTGTGGTTCGTAATAGCTTGATTGACAAGTATTTAAATGCGGAAGTGGTTGTTGTATGAAATGTGCAAGATTAATTTAAACCTAAAATTAACGTGCGTAGAGATTAATGTGTGTGGGTGTACAAGATCAAATCGATTCTTGGGAAGGTGCCTAGGGTCATAGGTCCATTCAATCAAAGCCCAATTCTCAATTATCCATTAACATAACCTTGTAATTAATTTGTTCCTTAAGGTTAATTAGTCAATTACCAATCCATTAGTTCTCACATTCATGAATTAACAATGACCAATTCTTTTACATTACCAAATTAATGAAACCCTAGAACTTATATTTCTAATTCATTCATAGGGTGGTCGATTATATAGTTCCGATATCGGATTTCACCTCTCGGTCCATCATCCAATATTCAAAGATCAATAGGTAGCTAATCTATCAACCTAGCATTTAATACAATACAATCAACCAATCAACAAGGAACATCAATGTAAATATCAAATCAAAGCATTCGACCAAATATGCTATAATCCCTAAACATGGGTATTTAGCTCAACATCATCAATTTATAACATTCATTCAACTCAATATAAAACAAATACAAATTGTCCATTGCAATATCAATATTCTTAATACAACAACAACAATAAGACATGAATTAAAAGAGAGAATAGAAAAACCCCTTGTGAAGATGCCAAGAGTAGGATTGCTAGTCTTCCTCCTAGCTCCACTTGATGTATTTGATGAAGAACTCAAGCCCTCTTCAATGGTTGATTTCCCTTTGCAATGTGGAATGGAGCTTTCTCAAGTCACCAAACCTTTGGATGGAGCTTTCTCAAGTCACCAACTCTTCAATTAATTTTGCCTTTGGAAGATGGAATGGAGCTTTCTCAAGTCACCACTCCCTTCAATGAAGTTTCTTCAACCTTTGAGAACTTGTAACCCAATTTATCCCAAAGAACCTCAAAGATCCTATCAATGGAAGATGGAGAAGGTGGAGAGGATGGAAATGGAGGTTGGAGGTGAAGGGACAAGGGAGAGTGTCACTCTCTCCCTCTCCCACGTTTTTTTGCAGAAATTTGGCTCCAAGAACAAAAAGCTCCCTTCATTTTCCTCTTCAATCCCTTTTTATTCATTCAAAAATCAACACCCATGCTTTCCAACTCATCCCATTACCTTTTGTCCCCCACTTTTTATTTGTTTTCTATTTCTTTTGGCAAGCAATAGTGTTTGTCTCCCACTTTGTCCCCCACTTTGTTGAAAGAAATTTGACTTTTCAGGTGGGACACGGCCAAGCCAAAACAAGCTTGGCCGTGTCTCTTGTTTTTCTTCCTTGGGACAAAGCCAAGCTCCTGGCCGTGTCCCTCACTGTGTTTGATCCGGGGTGAGACACGGCCAGAAGACACGGCCGTGTCATGTGACACGGCCAGTGTCTTGGGCGTGTCTCCTGGCCGTGTTCGCTTCTGCTTCTTTCTTGGTTTCTTTGCTTACTTTCTTGTCAAGAGGGTGACACGGCCAAGCCTTGATTGGCTTGGCCATGTTTGATGTGGATTGGAGGACACGGCAAAGGACACGGCCGTGTCCTCTGGGTGTGTCCGTCTCTGCTTGATTTTCCTCTCTTCCTCTTTGGAGTGTGACACGGCCATGCCTTAGTTGGCTTGGCTGTGTCTGACATTTTTGGAGGGACACGGCCAGTGACACGGCCGTGTCCCCTGGTTGTGTCACCTTCTGCCTGATTTTTGCTCTTTCTTGCTTGTTCTTTGGTTTTGCTCATTAGGTGAGACACGGCCAGAGGCCTGGCCGTGTCTCTTGGGCGTGTCAGCTACTGTTTCTTCATTTTTGCTCTGTTTTCCACTGTTTTGATCTTCCAAGGGTGTTTTTCCACCTAAACCTAAAAACAACACTTTAAACACACTTAAAACAACAATTAATCAAAACATTAACTAAAACACACATAAAATCACACTAAAAACTAGTACAAAAATGGACTAAACAAATACCCCACACTTAACTCCTTGCTTGTCCCCAAGCAAGGCTAAAACCAAAACACAATAAACAAGATAAATTTTGTTAAGTTCAAGAGTTATTAAGATGCATCAAGACTTCCCTATCTCTAAATCCGCAATCAATATCGAATCAAACAAAATCGACACTCATGCAATTAAGTGGTTTTCCATGCATAACCAATGTTGTCACTCCCTCACCAACTCTCACAAGTGTTTGATCATGGTGGTGTTTACACTCATAACAATCAATGAAAGATTATTACCATAAGCTTGCTTATCAATCAAATCTCCACCACAAATAACAATCAAGCATCAATCAAAAGGTCTTTATTGGGTTGTAATGGGGCTAAGGTAAAGGCATGGCATTTAGGAAATGTGAGCTAAATCGTTAAGTTCAAGAGCACTTTAAGAATGAAGTACCCGATCATATACATAACCCAACAATCCCAAAACACCTTCTTCTCATCTACCCCTTGACATTCAAGAGCTTTTCAAGGGAACTCACTTATTAAATCTTGCAATGATACATTCCAACCCTTTCAACAAGAAAAACATTTATTCTTATTATTATATATATATATATATATTTTTTCTTTTTTTTATTATTTTGCTTTGCAATCTTAAACCTACTAAATTTAACCCCACACTTAATTCAACACAACACTCGGTTATAAACGCTCTTAAAATGCTCTTGACCTAATGAAAGGGTAAGAGTTAAACAACAAGGTCCAAGATAATGGTGTTGTGAAAAAGAAAGAAAAGGAAAATGTAATAGGCTCAAAATTGGCTAATCTAAGGTTAAAAATAGGGTTGGTCTTTTTAAGCCAAAGTGGGTTCACCTAATTGCCTTAATCATCTTGATGCCAAATTGAAATTTTTATGCAATCTTAAAATGCATGTCAAAGCAAGTTCTAGCAATTCATCAATCAAAGATGTTCACTCACAACAATAATGATAAGTTGATGGCTCAATTCCTCACTAGGTTAATGGCAATGCAAGGGAAAACCAACAAAATTGACAATAAACACCAATTCTACTCAATTCTCCAATTCATGCTTCAAAAATTCAAAGGTCATCAATCAACAATTTTATAACAATTGAACTTTCTAAAATTCATTTATTCAACGAAAAACATTAAAAACATTAACTAAAACTTAAACAAAAACAACTTAAAAGTAAAAACACAAAAACAAAAGTAAAAACATAAAACACATAATGCACCCCACACTTAAAGATTCACATTGTCCTCAATGTGAGCATGCATACACAAGGAGGGTTTAGATGAAACCTGATTTCCATCGTTCCCATATACGATGTGTAGGGCTCCTTCCATCCATAATGCAATTGGAGCCCATGACTGAGAGGATGAACAACATGTATCTTTGAAACGTACCCGGTATACGGCAACCACTAAATAGCATTCTTTGTAGAGGACATGTCTCAAAGGGACATGTAAAGGTTGCCTCGGGGTGATCCTCCAGTGCTATAGGAACGTTGTAAAATCCTATTTCATTGTGAAACATGGTTCTATCTATTGTATGCTCTTCTTCACCACCAAGAGTAGAGATGACTTTTGGGGGCTCTTTAATTTCAATCAAGCTTGGTTGAATCACTTCTTCATCCACTTTAACAATTTCAAGTCCCCTCTCAACAACCTCATCATCTAAAACTAGCTTACACTCCTCAATTTCTAAATTGGACATTTCATGCTCTTCTTCTAAGGTCATAATCATCCCAATCTTATTTTCGCTTTCTCCTTGGGAATGCATAATATAGATGTTAGAAGGTTGCTTACCTGGCTCCTCTTCTTTTAGCCTACATGGGAATGGAATTGAGTGCAAAGGATTCGGAGGTTCATACAAATGTGATGAAGTTGATGAGTCCAAATTCTCCTCCTCCTTTGATTGACTTGGTTCCTCCATGTTGGGCAGTATCTCCTCGCCATTGTCTTCTTGATTAGTCCCTGCATCAAAGGAATTACAAAAATCGTTATATATTACCTGTTCACTCCTCAATTTTGTGATTACCTCGACTTGCTCCAATTGGCTAGGAAATTCCTCCTCTTGTTGTGCTTGGAGTTGATGTGTCAGTTGCCCAACTTGCATTTCCATCCTCTTCAATGATTCCTCCAAAGAATCAAACCTCTCATTGCTCCCTTCCTGATTTTGTGTGCTTATTTGAAGGTAAGCATTCAAATCATCTTCCACTGTGGATTTCTCAAATTGATCATGGTTTTGTGAGCTAATTTGAATGAAGGCACTCAAACTATCTTCCAAAGTGGGTTCCTTAAGTTTATCTTGGTTTTGTGCACTAGTTTGAATGAAGGCATTTAAACTATCTTCAAATGTGGGTGTCTTAAGGTACTCTTGATTTGAATATTGTTCTTGAGAGTAAGGATTTCTTTGGTAAGGTTGAAAAAAATTTTGAGGTGGAATTTGCTGTTGATTTTCCCAAGAAAAATTTGGTTGGCTAATCCAGCTGGGATTATGAGGATTGGAACATGTGTCATTTCTTCCCATTTGCTGGAAATTTTGGTAGTCATATTCTTCCTCTTGCCATTCTTGGTATAGTCCATAACCCATGGAACACGTGTTTGCACTATGGCCTGCATTGCCACATGCTGCGCATATCTCATGGCGTGGCATAGGTGCTCTTCCTCTTGCATTTAGCACCTTAAGTTGATTCGTTAATTCTGCCAATTGCCATGCCATTTCAGAATTGTCGTTCCTATCGTAAACTCCTCCGTGCCTTGAAAACTGCATCTTTACACAAGGCACTTAGCAACTTAATGAAAACAAATAACAAAAATTTCAAACAAAACAAACAAACAATTTAAAAGAAAACAATGAACAATTCAAAGAAAACAAATAAACAAGTAAAAAAAATCAAACTACTACTACTACGACAGCCTTCCCCGGCAGCGGCGCCAAAAACTTGTTGCGCTCAAATTAAGTACTACTACAAAGCGTCACTCGCAAGTATACGAGGTAGCTGTAGCAAAGGTGATCGCCCCAAGGTCGTTTCTCCAAGAAGGTGTGGTTCGTAATAGCTTGATTGACAAGTATTTAAATGCGGAAGTGGTTGTTGTATGAAATGTGCAAGATTAATTTAAACCTAAAATTAACGTGCGTAGAGATTAATGTGTGTGGGTGTACAAGATCAAATCGATTCTTGGGAAGGTGCCTAGGGTCATAGGTCCATTCAATCAAAGTCATCACCCTGGCCCTTTGTAACTTGGGGGATTGACATCATTGGAGAGATACATTCGACGGCTTCAAATGGTCACCATTTTATTGTAGTAGCAGTGGATTATTTTTCAAAGTGGGTCGAGACTGTATCTTTCAACAAATTGGGGGCAAGGCAAATGGCTAGATTATTGAAAAGAATCTCATCTATAGTTATGGGATCCTGCATAGTGTAATATCAGACAATGGGGTACAATTTCAAGGTGCAGTTAAGGCCTATTCTAGAAGTACCAAATCCATCATCACCGATCCTCCCCTTATAGACCAAAGGCTAATGGTGCAGTGGAAGCAACAAATAAGACAATTTAACATATCGTGTCTAAGATGACCAAGACGTATAGGGATTAGTCAGAGATGCTTCCTTTTGCTTTGTGGGGATATAGAACAAGTGTGTGAATGCTGACTAGAATGACACCATCCTGTTTGGTTTATGGGTTGGAAGAAGTGTTGCCAATTGAGATAAAGATCAAGTCATTAAGAGTGGTCTTGCAAGCTAAACTGCCTAAGACGGAGTGGGTAGTGAGTAGATATGCACAGTTAGCTTTATTAGAAGAGAGGAGGTTAAAAGCACTGTATCATCATCAGCTGTATCAGAGAAAGATAGCTCGAGCCTACAATAGAAGGGTTAGGGTTAGACAGTTCAGAGTCAGCGACTTAGTGTTGAAGCAATATAAGCCTAATGTGTCTGATCCAAGAGGAAAATTTAGACCTAGTTGGGAAGGACTGTATGTTCCAAAGCAAGTCATGAACAAGGGTGCAGTCAAGTTATCAGACACGGACAGGAATGAGTTTAGTGAGCCAATGAACATTGGCAGGTTGAAGAGGTTATATGTATAAAAAAAGAAAAAAAAAGGGGCTCACTAGGATGAAAATCCAAAAGGGCGGCCTAGGCAAAAGTTAGTGTAGTTCGCCAGTTCTGAAAACACAAAAGGAGGGCTAGCTGGCGATAGGAGTGATCTTATGTATGCTGCCTTTATGTTTGGCTGTTCCCCAATTTAATAAAACATAGTTAATATTTAAATTGTTCTATGTGCACTGTTTTAAGTATTTGACCAAACATGGATAAAACAAATAAACACAATAGTGAAAGGTGATGAAAAATTATAAAAGGAAAAGATACATCTCTTATTTTTGTTTTCATTATTTTTATATCCTAACAATATTCTTTCTAAAGAAATTAACAAATGTAAAATCTATGGCAGCCAATAAGTGTAGTGTGCAAGCCAGCTTTGCTTCAGCCAATCCAAGAATGCTTCAATCAGACAAGGCATGTCGAAGTCAGGAGTAAACTCAAAACCTCGAGGCTCGGCACCATACTGACAGTCAAGCCGACGAGGATCATAAAAACTACCTCGATGAAGAGCAGGAGGAGGAACATACATCAAATGTGTCCAAATGGTGATACGAGAAATCATCCACCAAGGTACTAACCAATGTATGTTGACTGCAGCATGAGAGCAGATCCAGTCAACCCAGTCAGCATATGAAGAAGCAGGATGAAGTAGTTTCCTAGCAGAATGATGTCATGGTAGGTATCTAGTGAAATTCATGGATGGAGTGTAGAGCAAGCAGAGGCGCTCCTGAAGCCAAATCTGTAAACACAAGAAAAGTAAAAAAAAAAAAAAAGAGCCCGTTAGGTAAAAAATTTGCGAGGGAGGCCTAAGCAAAAATTAGGGCAGATCGTTAGTTCCGAAAACCCACAAGGAAAGTCTAGGAAAAAATTAGAGCAAACATAAAAAATGTAATAAAAAAAAGAGGTCCGCTAAGTTGAAAACTAGCAAGGGCGACTTAGGCAAAAATTAGGACAGCTTGCTAGTTTTGAAAACCCTGCAAGGGCGGACTATGCAAAAATTAGAGCAATAAATAAAGCTTAAATTGAAAATCCAAAAGGGCAATTTAGGTGGTTACCTAAAGTCGTAAGGAACTCCTAGCTAATCTCCTCAAAGATTCTAATTTCAATTGGTCCAATCCATCTAAAGTCTCGGCTAAGATCACAAGTATCAGCGACAAGCCTCCTTCCATTTGGTTTATGATATCCAATACTCATGGATCGATATCGCCATTGGAAGAAACAAGAAAGAATTGACCAAGCAAGCATAGATAAAGCATACATCCCCATGCCTTGATAGGAGCCAAATGAGAAATGCAAAAGTCAATCATGGGACCAAGCATAATTTTCTCACCTCTCGTCAACTGTAGAACTTCGGGCTTTGAAAGTTGAAACAACATTTGAATCTTTTGATGAGTTTTGGAAATTAATATGGGCAATGCCATTGGTTGATTTATTGGATATCCAAGGATGGCCTCAAATTCATCAATCATGGGACATATCTCAGATTCATTTATCTTGAATGTCCTAGAATTCACAACCCAAAAGGAAACCATGGCATGTAGAAAAGAATAGTCCAATTTAATATTTTGAAAGCACTTCAAAGTATTAATTTGAGATCAAGATATTTACTCCCAATGAATAGCTTTCATGGCTTTAAATAAACCCTTGATTTTTTTTTAAATTGAGTTTCGTCATTGTTAAAGTTAAAAGAAAATTTAAAAATGTTGAAAGGAATTTTTTTGTAAAATTCGTGAAAGATTTTCTTTTGGCTTCTATTGGAATTAGGTCATGAAAGAAGACTTATATAAAGATTTTCTAAACCGAAGTTGATAAGGAACGCGTAAAACCAAGATGTGCAAGGAAAAGATTTACGATTGAGGGATTGCTACACTCCCATTGGATTTTGGTTTTTGCAAAACCATGCCAATTTTGGACTCTAAATTGAAAAAGAAATGATTTTGCGTTGACTGTAAAAATAGTGATAATAAAAAATAATAAAAAATTTTAAATTCAAAAGTTGCAGTAAAAGTAAAAGTTACTATTATAATTATTATTATTGATTTATTTATTATTATTATTAATACAATACTTTATTGATTTATTATTGTTATTAATAATAGTAATAGTAGTAGTAGTAATAATAATAATAATACAATACTTTCATAATTGATACAATGATGGATCACTGAGAAGGAGGAGGCATATCACTCATTTGGAATTCATCGATGAAAAGTACTTAAGTCCCTGTTCTCTTCAAATTCAGGCTTTCAGTAGTCATCATCTGAATCAGATGAAAGGATCTCATAATCATTAGTTTGGGACCTCCTAGAAGATGAAGCACCAGGATCTCTCATTCCCTAAAACCGATAATCTCAAAAGTTTTGCTCTAACTAATGATACAATCTTTCGAGAAAAGCCACCTGTTGGCGGTTAGCAACTAATTCCTCTTGTAATTTCTTGTTTTGCTCCCTAAGCATCCACTGTGAGTCAGAAAAGGAAAGGGAAAGAGCATACATAATCATGCATAGATATAGTATAAATCATCATAGAATAGGATGGCCTACCAGGTAACACAAATTAGTGCCTTGCGGATGAGATGGCATTTTCTGTTGGTAAGAAGGAGCAAATGGAGGAGCGATAGAAGAAGGTCCAGCCTCATGACCAGATGAGTTAGTAAACTACAAAAATAATAAAAATAGTCAAAACAAGTTGAAAAACAAGCAATTGTAATGACCAAATAATGAAAGTTTACCTAAGAGGTGCTAGCCCCGAGATGAGGGATGGACCCTCTTTCCTCTCAATCGTACTCCTCTTCATCACTATCCTCATCTTCCTCATGAATTTCCCGAGTACCAATAGGAGATACATCAAAATTCAAGAGTTGTGTTTGAATAAATTAGACATATGACTCACCCGGTGGACAGAGATAGGTCTCAACATCATAACCATTTTGAGCTAATTGCCATGCATTCTTCAGCATTGATGTAATATTTAAAATATATGCCAAACAATCCATGAGGATCCTTCATTACTTGGAACCAAGGAACCACTCATACACCCTCTTCCTGAGGAACCAACCGCTGGACACAGGATCAACAATGAGTCGGTGGGTATGTTGGTAAGGCAGTGCAACATTCTTGGAAGGAGTCCACTTCACTCGCTCTGCAGTATACCACTAAGCCAAATCGACCTACAAGATGACAAAAAGGTAAGTAAATTTTTTACATAAACTTTAAAGAATGCTAACATTATTTTACCTGGTCCCAGATTAGGCAACTCAAGTGATAGCGCTGGGTATGCACATGGTGGGAGCCGGGAACTACTGCATGATCAAACAACCAAAGATTTGACCTAGGATACCCAACTCTCTCTTGAGAAATGCCAGGCACCCTCACAAGATTGTGCTCATATACCCATACCTGCATTAGCAATGAGAATCAAATTCATACGCATATATGAATGGAATTGATAACAAGGGAGAGAGTATCTCGACAATCACCATGAAGGGAGAGAGTATCTCGAGTCAAGGACCTAAATTATTTTTGAGTCCAGAACCAACCTTGGGTATAGAATCCAAGTTATTTTTGAGTCCAGAACTCAAACCAACCTCAGGTACAAAGTCCTGTCTAACTCTAAAACCCAATCAAAAATCATATTGCTTTTCACTCTCTTTTGCTACAGTCTTAGATCATTCAAGCAAGGGGCAAACTGTAGACCCTTAATTTTTGACAAAGTCCAGTCCAAAGATTTTAAAACAGTCCCAAATATTTTTTGTAGGATTTAATATTATTTATTTTATTATTTATTATATAATATTTAATCTATAATATTTATTTTAATATATATAATATTTATTATCATTTACTATTTATTTTAATAATATAATATTTATTTTATAATATTTATTTTTATAATATTTATTATTATCTTTAAATATATTATTTATTGTAATTTATTATTTATGGATGAAGGTGATTGGCCTGCCACAGGCCAATTCGCCGTAGGCCAATTCACGCCTGAGCGAATTTTTTTTGGCTAAATCTTATTTTACTCGGGTTTAAATTTTATTTTCGAAATAATTTTATTTCCTTAAACAAATTTATTTTCTTAACCAATTAGTATTAGGTTTTTTATTTTTTTTTCTTATAAATACCACATTAAAACAATTACAGAGGAACTTTTTTGGGGGAAGCGTTTTAGACTTTTAGACTTTTGGAACTCTAGAAAATTTTGGACTTTGGATTATTGGAGACTTTTTTCGGTAGAAGCTAAGAACTCTAAAACTATAGCAAATTTTAGCAAGAAGATTAAGGCAACAAGCAAGCAAACAGTGACTGTCTTGATGTTAGCTCATCCCAAATTTTAATCCAACAATTTTGGTGGAGCCGTCAAATATAGGTATGTTTATCTAACTTTTTAATCAAAAATCAACTTCATCCATTAGTTATTGATTCATTAAAATTAATAAATTACAATTCTCAAAACTCATGTAATAATCCCATAATTATCAAAATCAACAGACAAAATTTTTTATTTCTTTTGAAGACACAGTATGTAATACTCCGATTTTTGATGTATTTTGGAATAATAGTTGTGAGAGAGTATGTTGGTGAAATATGTAAAGAAAATATTATAAGAGATAGATGTATATGAAGGATGATATGTATATATTGTATTTGAAAAAAAAATATGGAAAATATAAATACAATATATAAGACATATACATATATCAGCATATACATCACATATACATGATGTATATATATTGGTGCAGGAAAAGTAAATTGTAATTAATTAATTAATTAATAATTAATAATAATAATAATGACAAGAGAAAAAGAAGAAAAGAAAGTCAAAGGATGGATCAATATTTGTGGTGGAGATTTTTTTAGGTGTATTTAATTATATTATTATATATATATAAGATAAGTTTGAAAGGGAAGAGAAGACTTTCTTTCTTTCTTATTCTTCTTCTTCCTCTTGAACGTGTGTGTGTGTGTGTGTGTGTGTGAGAGAGAGAGAGAGAGAGAGAGAGAGAGGAATGTGATTTTGTTGGCATACACATCAAATTCATAAGGGCTTTCAGAGAATTGAAGGTGGATATTGAAGAATTGGCAAAGAATTCAAGTAATTGTTCTTTTCCTTGTGTTGATTTCTATAGATTGAGTTTATATTTGATATGGTTAGTGTGTGAAGGAGATCATAATGAAAGATTGAAGTATATATATATGTGTTGAATTGGTATTTAGATGATGATGATATGGTTATTTGTGAGGATGATGATGAATTGTTGAAATTGTTTAGCAAGGGTTTAGTATAAATGAGTTGGGAAAATTGAGTAATTGATACATGGATGATGTATATAATGATTATTATTATGGTATGTTGAAGTTATATAAGTGTTGAATTGATAGGTGATTTATGAATATAAACTAAGATGTTGATTAAGGGTGTTGTAGTATGGATTTTGGAGTGATTTTGTTTACATGGATGAGAGTTCGAAATGCATAATTTTTGCCTGACACGGCCATGTCGTTGGGCGTGTCAATGGTGATGAGTTTAACGTTTGTGACTGTTTTATTAGTTTTTGTTATAAGTTTTGTGTCTTGTTTATTAGGTTAATTATTGTTTTATTTAGGTATTTCGTTAGTTTTTATCGGTTTGTCTAGTGTTTTCTTTAATTGTGTAGTTTTAGTTTATTTTTAGTTTTATGTCGTTTTTGATTTAGTTTTTAGTTTGTGTTTACGTTTTGTCGGTTATTGTTTATTTACTTAGTGTTTTAAGTTTGTTTTGAGTTTTGTGTTAGGTTAAAACAGGCAAGGAAACGAATTGAAGATGAAATGGGCAGTAGCTGACACAGGCAGAGGACACGGCCAAGTCACTGGCCGTGTCCCATACCAAGTTAAAAGGAAGAACAATTCCCAGTAGCAGACACCAGCAAGGGACACGGCCAAGTCATGTGGCCGTGTCCCTCCAAAGAAGAGCAACACGGCCAAGTCACCTTGACTTGGCCGTGTCCGACTTATTACCAAAGGAAAGGAAGAGTAAAGCAGACAGAGGCAGACACTAGGAAGGGACACGGCCGTGTCATCTGGCCGTGTCCCTCAAATATGATGCAACACGGCCAAGTCAAGCTCTACCTGGCCGTGTCACTCAACAAAGAAGCAAAGAAGACCAAAAAGCAACAGAGGAGGACACATGCAGGGGACACGGCCGTGTCACCTGGCCGTGTCCCTCCATCAAGCCCTCACACGGCCGTGTCCCTCATGAATCAACGCGCACCGAATTTTAAAGCCGACGCTTCGTATAAAAGCAAAAGAAAAGATAGGGTTTAGGTTGTTGACGATTTTAAAGAGCAAAGTTAGGGTTTTAAACATTTGTTTTCTTGATTTTTATTTCACTTTGGATTAAAACTATTTTAGATTAAATTGTTCTAGCCATCAAGACATCCTTCTTGCAAGATTGAACAAGAGATTCTTCAAAAGCTTCAAGGAGTTTGTAACTTGGTTTTGTTCTTGAACTTATTCTCTTTATTTTCATTGAATGGATATTATCATGTCTATTTTGATTTCTTTGAACATTAATAAGATGAATATGTTTGATTGCATTATGAACTAATTTGATCTAGTCTAGGGTTTGTATGGATCTGCTATGATTGTATGAATTGGTTATTCTCTTAGCTAATAATTTCTTTAGCCTTGATTGAATGAAACATTGTTAATATATAATTGATTGATCACCAATTATGTGTTTTAAGGTATTAGATGATGGACCGAGAGATGAAGTTTAATACTTGAACAATTCAATAAAGGACTTAGGTGAATTAGAAATACAACCTATTAAAAAGATTATTTCACTTATAACAAGATTAGTTGAAAGAGGTTTGAATGCGAGAGCTTATTTCCTTGACTAGATTAGTTGAGTTGTTTGAGATTTAATCTTTGAAATTGAATTAGTTAAGAGGAATAACCATTCATACATATAAGTAGTAGAGAAGTGCAAACCCTAGACCATTCTATTAAGTGAATCAAAACACAGCTCAATTTACTTTTATTGTTTTAAACTTTAATCAATCTTCTTCATTATTTAGCAATTTATAAATCTCTTTATTACTTGTTAAACATAATCTGATAAGCAATTAACCACTTTAGCTTCCTTGAGAGAATGACCTTGGGGCGATCACCTTTGCTACAGCTTCCTCGTATACTTGCGAGTGACGCTTTGTGGTAGAGTTAATTTGAGCGCAACAGTGACACGACCATTAACACGGCCATGTCATTGGACGTATCATAGCTACTGAGAGATAAAGTAATTGACATGGCCATGAACACGCCCGTATTGTTGGGCGTGTCAATGTTTTTGTGAGGTAGAATGAATGACATGTCCAGTGACATGCCCATGTTACTGAGCGTGTCAAAGCTTCTGTGTTGTTAGTTTAGGGCACGATCGGGGACATGCCCGTGTTGGTGAGCGAGTCATGTGTAGAGTTTGCCCTAGTTAGTTTTTATTCTTATTTTCTTATGTGTATCACTAAGTGAGTGTGTATAATCACCTTTGAATTAGGTTTTGAAGAGATTTGAGTTACCCTAATCCAAATTTTAAAGGATTCTTGGAAGAGGAGTTTGGAATTGATGTGAGTTGCTCTTAAAGGTAAGTACAAACCTTATATGATTGTATATATATTTGTTTGACTTTGGGACTTAACAAATTTGGTTGGAAAATGTGTTAAGTTATTTATTATATTGTTGATGCTTAAGAATGATGATATGATTGCATAATGTGAAAGATAAAATGATCATTCAAAATGTATGTATAATGCATTGGTTATGTATACCCTAATGATGAGATGTGAAGCCATTGTTGTTGGCTATAATGATGCAAATGAAATAAATGAGGCATGGTTGCCTAGATGAATATGAGAAAATGAGAATGGAATTGATAATGAAATAATAAAAGAATTGTGTGCCTAATGTGTTATTCAATTTTCAGAGTCTTGTTGTTGGTGGCATGCCTAAAAGTAACAATCCCTTAAAGTTGGGTTGGGCTTGGTCCATGAAGCCATGTTGGGTTGAAGCTTAGCATGCTTAGCTCCCCTTGAAGCTTGGTTGGGCCTAGTCCTTGAAGCCTAGTTGGGATGTTACATATGAGATGTTTCTCATTGTGATAATGATTCACCTAAGGGCTTGATAAATGTGATTATTGAACCAAAACAATAACTCTGGAAGTTGAATGGCATATTAGTTTCTTTAGGCCCATGCTTGTCTTTGCTTTAATGTGAATTATGGAATAAGATATAATGTTATGAGATATATAATGATAATTATGGTATGATATGATCACAATACATAAGCAAATTACTGAAAATGAATGTGGCTTGAGAAACTATGCTGAATGATGAGATTATGAAAATACAATATGATGTGTAATATGTGTATGGATGTGGAAATTGTGAGTATTATTTCATGAATGTTCTAATAAGCCATTGCATTGTGGTTTGTTGTAATGATATAGGTGTATATGTATATAAATTATGAGATTAGTGGAATTATATGAAAAGTGCATTGAAAATGGAAAACATGATAAGAAAATGATGATTCATGATGTTAATATATGAAGTATGATTTTTTTAATGTATGTTTATAATATTTATTTGTACTACTAAGCTTTCGAGCTTAGCGCGGTTGTGTAAATAACGCAGGTGAGTAGATGGTTGATCTGGGAGTCAAACCGTTATGCCACGAGAAGGGTAAGAGTATTTCAAGACCAATTAGAAGGTGGTGCATACATGTATAATTTTATTGTGTTGTATTTTGATAAAAATGTATATATATATATAAGTGAATTTTGGAAAAGACAAGGTAATTTTATATAAGTAATATCATCAAAAGTATAATGATTTTGTAAATGTTCTTTAAATAAAATGTATCATTGGTTGTAACTAAGGTAAAGGTTTTAAACTGTAATGAAACATGACATCCTTATATTCTATATACGTACAGTATGTATACAAGGTATAAGTATAGTACTTATATAGAGTATAGGGGTGTTATACAGTAGCCATCAATTAGCTTTTACTAAAAAAATTATTACAGTAACTATTTTGTTATTTTAATTATTACAGTAGCTTAGTTTTTGTTAATCAAAACCATAAACCACTTAAAATTGTAAAACCTTAATTAAACAAAATTTTCAAAATCTACACAGTAGCCATTCTCCTTTCAAAAATAAATATAATAGTGTTAGTTTTCTTATAAATCCAAACCCTAGCTTAATTCAAGCCCTAATCTATTTTGTTAAAACCCTAATCAATTGTTTTTCTTTATTTAATCATCACAATAGCTTATTCTTTTCAATTATCTAAGTTTTAATCTTATTTTCATAAGATTTTACCTTATTTACTTAAATCCTAAATTCTAATTTTAATCACGCAGTAGCATAATTCTTTAAAAAAAACATAACAATAAAATTAATTCTATAAAATTCTAAAACACTAGCTTTTAAATATAAATTCCAAAACCCTAAATATTATTTAAGAAACCCTAAGTTGATACATAAAGCTAATCTTTATTTGCTTCATTATTAAGTGAATATTTATCATGTATTTTGATTAGTGATTTATTTATATCTTCATTTATGTCTTCAATGAATGATTTATTTATGACGAATGATTGGTTGGTTATTTTTATTTGCTTTGATTTCAATACATCGTAAGTGGTATGTCTCCATGTTTTGGGTACCTCATGTATTGAGCATCATGTAATTTAATTTATGTTCTAGTTTTTAGATTAATGTAAAGGACATGTTTTAACCTTTTGGTAGGTGTCCTACTTATTTTTAGACATTGGACAATGTAAGGACATGTTTCCATCTTGGATGGGTGTCCATTTGTTTGTTTTGTTTGAACATTGCCATGATTTTTAAAGTATTTATTTATTCTATTGATCGCATGTAGTATGGATAATATTGTGTTAATTAAGAATTTTATAATATTAAGACTTGAAAAGGAGGCCGGTTTTAATGAACCGGGCATTGTGGAGGTGCTGGGCTATTCTCACCTTTTCCACACGCACCTAACTTTCTGAACCCATTAGAGGGTTGGGGATTCTTTATGAATCGAGTCATCCACCCCTTTCTTTTTCCTAGCCCGTCCGGGTGCCGACTCTATTTTCTCCGGGCTTAGGCCCGTGTTCTCTAAGGCCCCGAGCCTAACAGTGCCGAAGTAGTAAGAATTATTCCACCGGAGTGGGGGCAAAAATCCCCGCTTACATGACTATAAACTATGCTCAAATAGTCTATGAAAGATCTTATATTAAAACACAGAGGTAAACTAAAAACAACTCAATGAATTAAACAATATTAACTACTGTAAATTTAAAATAGACCAAATAAGGGATTCCAAATCTCCATTCGTTGGTTCCACCGATATTTCATATTGATCAAGCGTGTACTTGCACCAATTGCAGAATCTTGGTTGAACAAGATGAAGGCAATGTGTCACTGCCTTTTGGTTTATTGTTGGTTGATGTTCTGTGTCTTTGCTCACTCAATACTGCTAGGGTTTCTCTGTTTAATCATTTGATAGATGTTGCTTACCGATTGTTAGTTGATCATTATTGTTGCTCTCTCAAAGATCTTTTATCATGTATTTTTCAGAGAACCTATTAGGTTTAAACTTATATCTAGTCTTACTTCACCTTGAATTTCAAAAAATCCCGAGGTTAATCCATTAGAATTAGAATTGGAAGTGGATACAAATTGAATTTGGACGCAATTCAAAATTAATCCTAAGAGCAGGGCCTATGGCGAATTGGGCTTGCCAATTCACCATAGCCAAGCACTTGTGGTGAATTGGCATGGCTCATTCGTCACAGGCATGACTTGCAGTGAATTTGACATATCCATAGAGTACATTGAATGTACAAAAATGGTTATAACAGAGTTTCTCTTATTCATATTAACAGCTACTTTAGGAGGAATGTTTTTATGTGGATCTAATGATTTAATAACTATCTTTGTAGCTCCAGAATGTTTTAGTTTATGCTCCTACCTATTATTTGGATATACCAAGAAAGATGTTCGGTCTAAGGAGGCTACTATAAAATATTTACTCATGGGTGGGGCAAGCTCTTCTATTTTAGTTCATGCTTTCTCTTGGCTATATGGTTCATCTTGGGGAGAGATTGAGCTTCAAGAAATAGTGAATGGCCTTATCAATACACAAATGTATAACTCTCTAGGAATTTCAATCGTGCTTATACTCATCACTGTAGGAATTAGGTTCAAGCTTTCCCCAACCCCTTCTCATCAATGGAATCTTGACGTATATGAAGGAGTGTTGTTCGTTCAAAAAATTCCTATCTCTCTATCTATCTCTGAGATGCTTGGATTTTTCAAAACTCCATGGACATGCAGAAAAGAAATGCTATCCACACTAGGACCAAGACATAACTTTTACTTGTTCAAATAACAATTACAGTGAATAGGGTTAGGAACAACGAATCTCTTTATGATAAACAGATTCATTTTGCATGCCAATTTGCCGCGGGCTTTGGGCATGCCGATTCGATAAATTTTGGCCGATTCAGCAAAATTTGGGCATAGACCTACTTATCTTGGGATTTTAATGTTGTAGTACCATTTTAGGCTTTTAAAATTATTCCAAAATGGTTTAAAACTTAGGACTCAATCTAACTCCCTTTTAATTGGGGCCGGACCGAATTAGGTCCAAAATTAAGGGTAGACACATTTATTTTGGTATTAATGCCTAGGTTTGAGATTCTCGACCTAATTGGGTTTTAAAAAAAAGTAAGGGAAAATTTTAAAATGTGGTGTGAAATATTATACATTCATATGCTTTAACACTTAAATGGGTCTCTAATATGGTAATTGTGGAAAGAGTGATAAATGAAATGGAAGGAAAGGGTGATCATGAATTGAGATGATCACTTGGGAATAGCATAGTGAAATGATAAAATGAGCCATGAGAACATAAGTAATGAAAAGAAGAACTTTGGGATAAATGCTTATTCTATTATATATATCAGTACTTTAATATTTAATGATAGTTGTGTTATTAAGAGTAATTAGCAACCCTTAATATTTTGGGGTTATAGAAGATTTGATAAATAAGAAACTAAAATTCTTTAACTTGGTTTATACATGATTTGAATGATATTTTGAGTATTAATTAATTGATTTGAGGTGGAATCTCTTTCTGGAGCTAAATGGTTGTTTAAGGCATATAACTTAGGAAGAGGAATGATGAACTATTTATTAATTATGGTTAAATTGATTAAATTTGAAGTCGATATTTATTATAGTGAAAGTTATTAAATTATATTATTAAGATGTACCTATTCAAGAATATGAAAATGCAAGAGAAAAGAGAATGCAATTTAAGGAAGATTAAAGTGGAATATATATACATATGTCTAATCATTATTTGGAGAATTAAAGCATGAATTATTTTCTTATGGGCAGGAATGTATCCAAAGTTAGATAACTATTATTTATATACATATATGTACATGAGATAATGTTGTTTTAAATGAGTTATATATAAAGTTAAATGTGATATTGATTATAATAGCATATAGTTAAGATATGTATAAGCAAGGGATTAGAGGAAAGAGAGAGAAAAATGCTATTGAATGAACACTGAAAGTAAGTGAAGAATGATATTTAATTTAGTGGAATTTAATGTAAATATATTGGATTATATCTGGTGGATACGTTTGTGAAAATTTAAAATTGAATTTAATTGATATTTTGGTATGTCAAATATTATTCAATTGATTTAGATGGATGGAATTAATAATGATATGTTAGTAAATTTTGAGAGTATTTGTAATCATTGGTGAAATATTCTAAGATTGTTGTGCTACAAATTTAATTGTGATTGTTGTGCTTGATTAATTACTACTACAAAATGACACTCGTAAGTATACGAGAAAATTGTAGCAACGGTGATAATCCCAAGGTCGTCTCACAAGGAAGAAATTATTTTGCAATAGTTTGATTTAAACAAAATAAATGAAATTGAGTGTGTGTTATTGAATTGGCGAGTTGTAATTAAAATTTAAAAGTAAAAATGAGTAGTAGTTGTGTAAGATTAATTCAATTCTAGGAATGGTGCCTAGGGTTGCAGATCAATTTAATTAAATCTTGATTCTCAAATTATCCATTAATATAACCTTGTATTTTAATTTATCCTTTGAGTTCAATTAGTAATTACCAATTCATTAGTTTTCACATTCATGAATTAACAAAAACCAATTGTTTTGAAATTGCAAATTAAATAAACCCTAGAACTTATATTTCTAAATCATTCTTAGGGTGGTTGATTACATAGTTCCGATATTGAATTTCACCTCATCCATCGTTCAATATTAAGTGATTAATAGGTGGCCAATCTATCAAACTCACTTTAAGTCCAATACAATCAACCAATAACAAGGTATACTAATGAAATTATCAAATCAAGTCATTTAATGAAATCTACTACAACCCAAGGCATGAGTAAATTAGCTCATCATAAGTTTAAAACAAATATCCATCTCAATATTCATCAAATTAAAATTATACATTGTAATATTATTGTTCATAATAAAACAACAACAATCTAGAAATAAATTAAAAGAGAGAATATGAAAACCCCTTGTAGACGCCAAGAGTTGAACTACTTGTCTTCCTCCTAGCTTCCACCTTGATGTATGAAAAACAACTTCCAAGCCCTCTTCAATCAATGGCTCTATTCTTGAATGGTTGAATGGTAACTCTCTCAAGCTTACAACTCCAATCAAGCTTTTTTCAAACCCTAATCTTCTAAGGAGCTTGCTCACTCAATTTAATCCCCAAACTTTATTAAGCCTTATCTATGGAAGAAATGAAAGATGAATGGAAATGAAAATGAAGAGAGAATGGTGTCTCCCCCTCCAAAACAAGAACCAAAAACTAAGAACTAGCTTCCTTCAAAATAATCACAACATGTATGTATATCCATCCCCCTCCATTTCAAATTCTTTTCAATTTTTAAGACACCAAGCATGTCTTGCCTACTCACACACCACTCTTTATCTCCCTCTTTTTCTTTGTTTAATAATTCTTCCCATAAATCCATCCACCTTTCACTCATTTTTAATATTTATTTTTAAAAAGAAAGAGTCTTTTATTCCCCATTTGTCCCTCACTTCATGAAAAATAATTCAAAGGGACCATATGAGACACGGCCAAGTCATGAGTGACTTGGCTATGTCTCATTTTCTTATGGACACGGCCAAGTCATATGGTCGTGTCCATGGCTGCTTCTAACACTTCTTTCTTCTTCAGGTGGGATATGGCGTCAGTGGCTTGGTCATGTCTTCTGTTTGTGTTCACCTCTGCCATTTGCTTTTCCTCTTTTATTCTTTGGTTTCATCTAGTGGTATACGGCCAAGGCCTTGGTCATGTCATGTGACACGGCCAATGAGTTGGCCGTGTCTCTTGCTAGTGTCTGTCTCTGCCCAATTTTCCTGAAAGACACGACCAAGCCAAGTTGCCTCAACTCGTGTCCTACTTCTTCTTTGCTTTTAATGAGTGACATGACCAAGCTAAGTGCTCTCTTAGACATGTCTATTGATTTTCCATAAACTTTGATCCATCACTCCATTGTTTTGCACTTCAAACTAAATCAAATACTTCAAACAATCTTTAAACACAAATTAAAAGAAAAATTAACTAAAAACCAATAAAATTACCCTAAAAATATAAACATAAATGATTGAGACAAATACCCCACACTTAATTCTTTGCTTATCCACAAGCAAAGTTAAAATTAAAACAAACTAAACAAGAAAATTTAGCTAAGTTCAAGAGTTATAAGAATGTATCAAGACTTCCAATTTCTTAAATCCGCAATCAATATCAAACCAAACAAAACCAATACTCATGTAATTTAGTGGTTCTTCATGCATAACCAATGTTGTGACTCCCTCACCAACTCTTTCGAGTGTTTAATAAGGTAGTGTTTATACTCATAACATTCAATGAAAGATTGTCACCATAAGCTTGCTTATCAATCAAACTTCCACCACTAAATTCCAATCAATCATCAATCATAAGGTCTTTCATTTGGTTGTAATGGGGCTAAGGTAAGGGCATGACATTTGGGAAATGTGAGCTTATTCACTAAGTTCAAGAGCACTTCAAGAGTGAAGTAAGCAATGTAGTATGACCAACAATCCAAATGTACCTCCCTTTCACTTAGCACTAAACATTAAAGAACCTTTTAGGAACTCCACTTATTAAATTTTCAAAGATCATTCCCAAACTCATTTCAACCCTTCCAACAAGAACAACAATTTTTTTACCATTTTTTTAATTTTTTACTTTATTATTATTATTATTATTATTATTATTATTATTATTATTATTATTATGGTTTGCAACTAAAGAACACAATGGTTTGCAATCTTTAACCCATTAAATTTAACCCCACACTTATTTAACACAACACTCAATCATTAATGCTCTTCAAATGCTCTTGACATAATGAAAGGGTAAGAAATGAAATAGCATGGTTCAAAGCTAGTAGTGTTGTGAAAAGAAAAGAAAAGGAAAAATGAAATAGGCTCAAAATTGGCTAACTAAGGTTGAATATAAGATTGGTCTTTTTAAGCTAAAATGGGTTCACCTAATTGCCTTAATCATATTGATGTCTAATTGAAATTTTTAAGTAGTTTCAAAATACAAGTCAAAGAAAGTTTTAGCAATTCATCAATCAAAGATGCTTGCACATAAAAAAAATATTAAGTTGGCTAAGAAATTAATAGGCTCAATTTCTCGCAAGTTTAAAAAGGCAATGCAAGGAATAACCACCAAATCAACAATAAGCACCAATTTTATCCAATTCTCCAATTCATCTTCAAAAATTAAAAGGTCATCTACCAAGAAACTTATAACAATTGAACTTAAAAAAATATACTTCAAAACAATATGTAAAGTAAGGCAAATCACTTAACAAAAATGACTAAAACAAAGATTTAAAAACAACAACCAAATTATGAAAAACAAAAAGCTTGCATTTATGAACAAAAACTCAGCACCCCACACTTTAAGATTGACATTATCCTCAATGGAAACTGGGATAATTTAAAAAAAGTAAGAGTTAAAGTACAACCTACTTTCCATCATTTTTTATGAGTCAAGTGCTACCTTTCATCCATAAAACATTAATTGTTCAAGATAAAAAGTAATAAATATAAAACAACAAAAAATATAAAGTTTTAATAACAAACAACGGTAAGGAAAAATAGCAACTAAAATATTCAACAACTGAAAATAAGAAAAATAAGAATTATTCTCAAAAGGCAGAAGCTGATATGATCTATAGTGATGGAGGATGTGACGATGATGCTGCTGAAGGGTGGAGGCTAAAGATCTTGGCCAGGTTGCTATTGATTTGTTCCAATTGATAAAGGACTTCAGCATGATTACGATCTACCTTGCTTTCTAATGTTTCAATCCTACTAATAATCTCCTGATTTTCCAAAGCCGGAGCATCTTCATCCAAACTGAGTGAATCTGAGTCGGACTCCTCATCAACTCGTGGTCACTTTTGCTGGTCCCCTGGTGCAACAATCTCATCTGAAGCCATCACATAAGCCCCTCCTGTTTTTGTAACCATATGCATCTTCTCAAGGGTAGCAAGGTCTAATGAATCATTTCCAAAAATTCTAATCATATGGCAAGCACTCGGGTCAAAAATCATCAACAAGTGCCATAGCTAAGGTGGTCACCAATGCATCTACACAAATTGTGCCCCATTTTCTATTTTCTATGCTATCAAAAACATCGGCTAACCAATAGTTGGTATCCACAGGTATAGCATTGCTAACACAATCTAAGAAAAATAGCTTGCTTAGTTCCACCACACCCATACTTTCTTTTGTCCAAAGAACCCACATGACATAAATCAATGCAAATACCTCAAGGCAGAATTTATCAATTTTGTTGCCTTGGCCGATTTTGCCACATACATTCCACCTGAGCCTATTGCTCCCCATACGAATTGTTGTCTAAAACTTTTAGGCACACATTTTTTCCCTTCTTAACCGAAACCAAAAATAGCATTCAATTATTCAATATCAAGAACACATGGTTTTCCAAGCAATTTAAAACTAAACCTAGTGCAAATCTTCATTTCATCTCTTTCAACCTTAGGAGAGGTTAGAAATTCTATGGTAAGTTCTTGGAATTGCAAAGGTTTAAGGGAAACTAATTTCTCCCATCCAAAGCTTTGAACATATTTTGTAAAATTTTCTCTAATTTGGAGAATATTAAGGGATTCTTCACTTACATACCTCATTGGAAAGAAACCCTATGCTAGAAGAGTCAATCTCTTTGAAGATGATGAAGAGGATGATGAAGGTAGCCTCCTCTTGTGATGGGACACCATTTTTGTTCTAGGCATCTTGATTTTTTGGTGAAAAGTGAAGCTTTGATGGATTTTGTTGATTTTTGATTAGAAAATTGGAAGATTTAATGGGTTTAATTGAGTTTTGGTTAAGAATAATGGAAGATTTGGTGAAATATTGAGGTTTGTAGGGATGGGAATGGAGGTTTTAGAGAGAGAGATGAGAGAAAGAAGAGAGGAAAACAAAAGCGAGGGTTTTGAAAATGATGAGATCGGGTAAAATTGGGTTTTTAAAAAGGGGTGACACGGTCAAGCTGGGAATGGCTTGGCCGTGTTTGAGTCTTTAGGAGGGACACGGCCAGTGGCTTGGCCATGTCCCATGGGTGTGTCCACTACTGAGTTTTCTTCCTGGCTTCACCCTAAAACTCGATCAAAAACAAAAATTGATTAAAGCACCCATTTTATTCTCTTAAAACCAAAACCAAAATTTAAATTGCAAAACACAAAAATTTAACTATGAAAAGAAATACAAACCGATGGGTTGCCTCCCGTTGAGCACTTCTTTAATGTCGTGTAGCTGGATATTGTTACATCATTAGTCGATAAACACCAAATTTTCAATAGTTTTTGCAACATCAATTTCTTCAAAGTAGGGCTTCACCCTTTGTCCATTTACCATAAATGTCTCATTGGTTTTCAAATTGAGTAACTCAACCCTATATGGGAATGTTTGAATTACTTGAAATGGTCCGCTCCAACGAGACATCAATTTCCCTAGAAAAAATAGCATTCTAGAATTGAATAGGAGGACTTTCATTCTCCATTTGAAAGTCCTTCGAAGGATCATCCTGTCATGCATAGCTTTTGTCCTTTCCTTACAGATTCTTGAACTCTCATAGTCTTCATTCCTATGCTCATCAAGCTCAGAAATTTGTAACATTCTTTGCTCCCCTGCTCCTTCTAAGTCCATATTTTGTGGCCTTTATTGCCCAATAAGCCTTCTGCTCCAATTCCATTGGTAGATGGTAAGCCTTGCCAAAGATCAACCTATATGGACTCATTCCCAATGATGTTTTGAAAGCAGTCATATAAGCCCATAATGCTTTTGGGAGTCGGATTGACCAATCCTTTCTCGTTGTGCTCACCCTCTTTTCCAAGATCCCCTTAATTTGCTTATTGGAGATCTTGGCTTGTCCGGATATTTGAGGGTGGTATGGAGTTGCCACTTTGTGTCAGATTCCCATCTTGGACATCAACTTCTCGAACTATTAGTTGCAAAAGTGGCTTCCTCCATCATTCACTATTGCCTTTAGGGTTCCAAACCTGCTCAAAATATTCTCCTTCAAAAATTTCAAAACAACATTAGCATCATTAGTCCTAGGGGGATAGCCTGCACCTACTTAGACATATAATCCATTGCAAGGAGAATATATTCAAAACTAAAGGACTTGGGAAATGGCCCCATGAAGTCTATTCCCCAAACATCAAAAATTTTAACCACAATAAAAATATCGAGAAGCATTTCATTCCTTTTACTAATATTCCCTACTCTTTGGCATTTATCACCTCTTGTACATAAATTATAAGCATCCTTAAAAAGAGTAGGCCAATAAAAACTGCTTTGAAGAACTTACTTGGTGGTCTTCTTTTCTCCAAAATGCCCTCCACAATACATGTTGTGGCAAAATTACAGCACTTGTTTTTGTTCTTCCTCCGGTACACATCTTCTTATGATTTCATCCCTGCAAATTCTAAACAAATATGGCTCATCCCAATAATAGTACTTACATGAATGCAGGAACCTCTTCTTTTCCTAGAAATTCAAATCCTTTCTTACAACACCACAAGAAAGATAGTTAGCAATATTTGCATACTAAGGTGCTTGAGTTAAAGCAAACAAGTGTTCATTCAAAAATTTTTCAAAAGCATTTTCACAAGAAATTTCTGCATCATTATCATGAGAGTTCAATCTAGAAAGATGGTCGGCTACTACATTCTCACTTTCCTTGTAATCTTTGATATCAATATTGAATTCTTGCAACATTAATACCCATCTAATGACCCTAGGTTTAGCTTGTAGTTTGGTCAATAGGTATTTTAAGGCCGTATGGTCTGAAAATACTATAACTTTTGAACCTATTAAGTAAGATCTAAATTTGTCCAGTGCAAATACCATAACTAACATTTCCTTTTTAGTGGTTGTGTAATTCACTTGTGCATTATTTAAAGATAAACTTGCATAATAAATTACACACATCAATTTATTCACTCTTTGGCCCAAAACAACTCCAATGGCATAATTCGATGCATTACATATGATTTCAAATGGAAAATCCCAATTTGGGGCAACAATTATAGGAGCAGAAGTTAATTTTTCTTTCAAAATTTCAAAAGCTTCTAAGCACTTGTCATAAAAAACAAATGGGACATCTTTTCCTAGCAAATGACACAAAGGACGTGAAATTTTTGAAAAATCTTTTATAAACCTCCTATAAAATCTAGCATGTCCCAAAAAACTTCTAATCCCCTTAACAGATGTGGGTGGAGGTAGATTCATGATTAATTCAACCTTAGCCTTGTCTACCTTAGTCCCTTTGTGAGAAACAATATGACCCAAAAAAATCCCATGATCAACCATGAAGTGACTTTTTCTCAACTCAAGGTAAGATTACATTCAATACATCTTTGAAGCACGAGAGTCAACTTTTACAAACAATCATCAAAAGAATTACCAAAAATAGAGAAGTCATCTATAAATACCTCAATGCATTTGTTTAACATATAAAAAAAAATTTAAAGCATACATCTTTGAAATGTACCCGGTGCATTACAAAGTTCGAATGGCATCCTCTAAAAGGCAAATGTCCTAAAGGGACAAGTAAAAGTTGTTTTTGGTTGATTTTTCTATGCTACCGGGACTTGGTAGTAACCTAAAATACCATTAAGAAAATAGTAAAAATGTTTCCAGATAACCTTTCAAGCATTTGATCAATAAATGGTAAAGGAAAGTGATATTTCTTGGTGACATTATTTAATTTCATATAATCTATGCATATTCGCCCTTGTAGGTACCAACTCTCCTTTCTCATTCTGAACCACAGTCAAACCTGCTTTCTTTGGCACGACATGTATGAGACTAGCCCATTCACTATTAGCAATGGGGTAGATTACCCCTTCATCAAGCAATTTTAGAACCTCCTTTTTCACTACTTCGCTCATATTAGGGTTAAACCTCCTTTGAGACTCTCTCAGTGGTTTAGCCCCTTCCTTTAAAACTATCTTGTGCATGCACATAGAGGGACTAATACTCTTGATATCACTTAACCCCTAACCAATAACTCTCTTGAATTTTTTCATCATTCTCACAAGTTTATCTTCCTTCTCACTACTAAGAATAGTAGAAATTATCACTGGTTGTGAGTTGTTCTCCCCAAGAAAAACATGCTTTAAGTGCTTTGTAAGTTCTTTAAGTTCAACGCCCTTTGGTTGAATCTCCTCATTTGAGCCCTCAGCTTCTTCCTCCAAATTTAGAGCCCTTTCTAACTTGTCTTCACCACTCTCCTGTAGGAAAAGTTTTTCAATAATATTATCAATAAAATTAATGAAAGAGAAATCCTCATACAAAGCAGTAGTGGGAATAGGGAAAGTGTTAAAAATTGAAAATTCTACAGTTTGACCTAAAATAGTCATGGTAAATTTCCCATTTTTTACATCAATTAATGTGTTAGTTGTGGCCATTAAAGGTCTCCCTAACAAAATTGTATGTTCAGAATCTCTAGAAATTTCTTCCCCCATATCTAAGACAATGAAATCAATGGGTACAATCAAACCACCTACCTTAACTAGAACATCTTCTATGATTCCCTTAGGGTATCTAAGAGTTCTATCCACAAGTTGCAAAACCATTTTTATTTAGTTTGAGTTCCCCTAGCTCTAATTTCAAATAAACAGAGTATGGCATCAAATTAATAATTGCTCCTAAATCACACATACCAATAGTTTCTTTCCCATTCCCCATAGAGATGCTAACTAAAAAGCTTCTAGGATCCTTTATTTTTGGAGGTAACCTGTGTTGTAAAATAGCACTTGTTACTTCCAAGACTATCACTTTCTTATTCAACTCATACTTTTCTTTTTTTGTGTTAATATCCTTAAAGAATTTGGCATATGATGGCATGTTTTTAATCATCTCAAGTAAGGAGAGGTTAATACTTACCTTTGAGAGCATATTTTAAATTTCATAAAATTGCTTATCATGGTTCTCATTTTTTAACCTGCATGGAAAAGGAATTAGTGATATATGGATTTGGAGATTTGTGCAGCTTTGGTTTAACTAATGACTCCTCACTATCTTCCTTTGGCTCACTTGGTGCAGCTTTGCTGTCATGTATTTCCTCACCATTCTCTTGCATTGTGTTTGCATCCAAAGAATCATCAATTGTATTATGACCGATTTTATTATCAAGTACCTTACCACTTCTTAAAACTGTGATTGCTTTGGCTTGCTCCGGTTGGCTTGGAAAATTTCCTTTTTGATTAGCTTGTAGTTGATTAGCCAATTGATCCACTTGAGTTTCTACCTTCTTAAGTGAGGCTTCTAAAGAGTCGAATCATTTGTTGTTCACCTCTTGATTTGAGTGCTTATTTTAATGAAAGCATTCAAATTATGTTCAAGTGAAGGTTTCTTGACTTGCACATGATTTTAACTTTGCCCTTGAAATTGGGGTCCCCTTTGATAAGGTTGAAATGAATGCTAAGGTGGAACTTGTTGTTGGTTCTTCCATGAAAAATTAGGGTGATTTCTCCAACCGAGGTTATAAGAATTTGAGTACGGGTCATTCCTTCTCCTTTGTTGGAACCCTTCAAAAGCAAAAGCTTGCTCTTGCCCTTCTTAGAATTGGTTAAAGTTTAAAGGGCATACATTTGCATTGTGGCCTACCACACCATATGATGCACATTATTCTTGGCTTGGCACCGATAAGTTTCCTCTATCATTCAACAATTTAACTTGCCTTGTCAACTTGGAAATTCGCCTTGCCATTTTTGAGTTTGCATTTAGCTCATATGCTCCTCTTCTCCTTTCCCCAATACTCTTTTTGTAACATCCTAACAGCCCTAGGCTTACAACCCTGTGTGAGCGGGTATTTTTACCCCCACTCCCGGTGGAATGGTTCTTGCGACTTCAGCACTGTTTAAGCTCGAGGCCTTAGAGAACATGGGCCTAAGTTGAGAGAAAATGGAGTAGACACCCGGACAGGCTGAGAAAAAGAAAGGGGTGGATGACTCGATTCCTAAGGAATCCCTAACCCCTAATGGGTTTGAAAAATTAGGTACGTGTGGGGAATCTGAGAAATGACCCAGCACCCCTACAACTCCCGGTTCATTGGAACCAGCCTCCTTTGCAGGTCTTAATATTATAAAATTCTTAAATATTACAATATTATCCATATTACATGCAACAATTAAAATAAAGCATCATTATATTAAAATCAAAGCAATATCCAAATAAAGCAAATAAATGGACACCCATCCGAGGATGGAAATATGTCCTTATATCATCCATGCCTAAAACTAAATAGAACACCAACCGAAAGGTGGAAACATGTCCTTTACATTGATCCAAAATATAAAAGCAATTTAAATTACATGAAAATTAATTAATGAGGTACCCACAAAGTGGAAACATACCTCTTACAATTTTAATACCAAAACAAACAAATAATAATCATAATAATAAAGAAAACATCCATCCATGATAAATTAAATAAATCAAGCATTGAAATTAAATAAATCAACCATCAAAACATATAATAAACTAGAAAATTAAAACTAAAATAAAATAAAGAAATTAAAGATATAAATTTAGGATTATGTCTTAATTTTAGGGTTCTTTAATTAACATTTAGGCTTTTGGGATTTTAAAATTATTATATTTATTATTTAGGCTACTGTGAGGGTTTTGAAAAAATGGAATTGATTAGGGTTTTATAATTTTAAGAAAATAGTAAGGTTTTTAGTTAATCAAATTAGGGTTTAGGGCTAACATCATGAAATTAGGGTTTTGGAATCTTAAGAAATTAGGGTTCTAGGATTTAAGGTTTGAGGAAATAAGGTTTTAGGGTTTTTTGAAGAAATAAACCACTTTAGGGTTTGTTTAAAGAATAATTTATGGTTCTGGAAGAAGAACTTAAGAATTTTGGATCTAAGGTTTGAAAGTTAATTTTTATGGTTACTGGATATTTGGAAAACAAATTAGGATTCAATAAAGTAACATTGAATTTTAGAATTTAAGAAAATAATTTAGGGTTTTGATAATTGAAAAGCTATTTTGGGGTTTTAGGAAATATAAGGCACATTAGGGTTTGGTTCTTAGAGTTTACTAGAGTTAGAGTTTAGAAATTCTGCTTATTGGATCAATTTTAATAATTAAACTATTTGCAAACTCAGGTTTATGGTTTCTGGAATTGAGGCTTGGGAATTAGGTTTTTGGATAGTTATGGTTTTAAGCAAAAAGATTATTATTTGATTTATACAAAAGTGTAATTAGGATTTCAGATTTGAAAAAAATGTTTTAAGGCTATTAAAGTTTTAGGGTTTTACGGTTAAGATATTAGGGTTTTATGGTTTGAAATCTTGGTTCTATAGATTATGATTTCGAATTTAAAATTTGATGATTTTCCATAATCAAAGTTGAGTGTGCTTTTAATATTGACTATATCAACTACTTATGTATTTTTGGGTGAAACAAATATAAAAAGCCAAATTTATTGTTAAAAGATTAAAATAACTAACTGAATAAAATTATAACAAAATAGTTACTTTGAAGGTTTGAAAACAAAGTTAATTAAGATTTAGGGTTTGAATAACTTAGGGTTTATGAAATTAGATTCGTGTTGAATGATTATATTATTTACTTTAATTAAGATCTTAAGTATTGCATGAATTAATTTATGCTACTACCTAAACTAAATTGAAGGAAGAATTAAGTAGCTAAGGCAGTGTGATGATGGCTTAAAAGATGAAGATGATCAATGATTCAATAAACTAAAGTTAGAGCAATTTACCTACATTAGAAGGTTCCACTAAATTTGAAGAGATTGAACCAAGATATTGCCTGCTTCAAATTTGATTTTGGTTTAGCAAAGCAATTTGGAGATGATTGCTTATTGCCTCTGTGAGCGGGGATTTTTGCCCCCACTCCCGGTGGAATGGTTCTTGCGACTTCGACACTATTTAGGCTCGGGGACTTAGAGAACACGGACCTAGGTCTCGAAGAAAATGGAGTCGCCACCCGGATGGGCTAGGAAAAAGAAAGGGGTGGATGACTCGATTACTAAGGAAGGTCAGAAATGTTGGATACGTGTGGGGAAGGTCAGAAATGGCCCAGCACCCCCACAACTCCCGTTTCATTGGAATCGGCCTCCTTTGCATGTCTTAATATTATAAAATTCTTAAATATAACAATATTATCCATATTACATGCAACAATTGAAATAAAGAATCGTTATATTAAAATCAAAGAAATGTCCAAGAAAAACAAATAAATGGACACCCATCCGAGGATGGAAACATGTTCTTACATCATCCACGTCTAAACTAATAAGACACCCACCAAAAGGCAGAAACATGTCCCTTACATTGGTCTAAAATATAAAAGCAATTTAAATTACATGATATTTAAGTAATGAGGTACCCACAAAGTGGAAACATACCTCTTACAATATTTGAAAAAATAAATCGATAAAAGTAAATAACCATTCATCATAAATAGATCTTTCATCAATCTAAATATAAAATAAACATCCATCCATGATAAATTCAATAAATCAAACATTGAAATTAAATAAATCAACCTTCAAAGCATATAATAGACTGCATAATAAAATCTAAAAAAATAAAGCAAGTAAAGATAAAAATTAGGGTTACTGTTTCTGTTTAAAATTCTTTAATCAATATTTTGGGTTTTGGAATTTTAGTATTATATTTGTTATTTGTTTAGCCTACTATAAAGGTTTTGGAAAATTGGAACGGATTAGGGTTTCATGAATCAAATTAGGGTTTATGGGTAACATTATGAAATTAGGATTTTGGAATATTAAAACATTTAGGTTTATAATTTTTAGCTATTGGATTGTTGTTTTGGATTTACTTTATTGAGTTTGAATGTTTAGGTTTATAAGGTTTTATGGATTAGGGTTTAGAAAAACTAGGATTTACTTATTAGTTTTGAGGGAATTACGGTTTAGGAAAACTTAGGGTTTAGATTAACTTATTTGGGATTTACTGTTTTGGCTTTGGAGTTGAAGAAAATAGTTTAGAGTTTTATAAAGCAATTATGATTTTAGAAATTTTAAGGTGAGTTTAGAGTTTTGATATTTAAAAAAATATTTGGAAATTTTGGAAAAGAGTGATAGGAAAATAGTTTAGGGTTTTTTAAAAGCTTTCGAAAATAGGAAAAATGATTTAAGGTTTTTGGAAACAAAAGAAACAAATTAAGGTTTTAAGGTTTAGAAGAAATAGATTAGTTCTCTTAAGTTTTAGAAGAAACAAAAAAGTAATTTTTAGTGTTTTTGAAAATAAAGGAAACGATTTAAGGTTCTAAGGTTTAGAATAAACAAACTAGGGTTCTAAGGTTTTTTGGAATCAAAAGAAATAATTTATTAATTTTCAGTGATTGAAGCTACTGTAAGAAAATATAAAAAAGAAATTAGAGATTCAAACCTTCGTTCGTTGGTTCCACCAAAAATTACTTCTTGGATGAACAAGGACAAAGGTAGTGTGGCTACCTTTGATAAATTGTTGATTGCTTCTTCTTGCTCCTTTCAAATATGAAATTCCACTATCCGATCCAAGTCCCAAGTTCTCTCCTCCCAAGTCCAGTCCCATCCTTTATGGTCATTTAAAGTGTTATTTATAGGAAAATTTATATGATTAATCCTAATTGTTTAAGAAAAATAAAATTCATTAGGAAAAGAAACGAAAACCAAATAGAATTTGGTTTCGAAAAAAATTGCGTTGGAAAATTTTGCCGGCAAAAAAACTGCTGCAGGCTTCGAGGAATTTTGAGAGACACTGTGTGGAAAATTACAAGATGGGCACGGCCAACCAATTTCACCGTAGGAATTTCCTGCGGGCGAAATTTTCCTTGCCCAATTACTTTCGGTGGCGAATTTTTTCGTCGCCGATTTTTTTATGGCCGATTTTTTATTTTTATTTTTTAATATTATTTTTTTTATTTTTTTAAAAAATTATAGAAAATAAATACTAAAATAAATATTATTTAATTAAAATAATAAAAATTATTTTGGAATATATAAAATATTGGACCGGACTGGGTTAAAAATTAAGGGTCTATAGTTTGCCCCCTGCTTGAACGATCTGAGACTTTAGTGAAAGAGAGGGAAAAATAATAAGACTTAATTTTTTTTGTGAGATGGTTGAGGTTTTGGATTCTGGATCCGGTTTGAGTTTTGGACTCAAGAAAAATTTTAGGTTCTGGACCTAAGGGTAATTTTGGTTACTGGACCCAAACTAAGTTCTGGACATAATTTTTTATTCCATTCTTTAATGGGTTGTGGGTCTTTAGCCACCAAAATGGATCTTCATCCTTGGACCTTGGATCTTCATCCTTGACATCAGATCTTCACCTTTGAAAATGGATCTTCATCCTTAGAGATCGAGTCTTCACCCTTGAAAATGGATCTTTATCCTTTGGACGTTGGGTCTTTACTCTTTGAAATATGTATCTTTATCCATTGGAAATTGGGTCCTTACCCTTGAAATATGGATCTTTATCCATTGAAAATCAGGTCTTTACCCTTGAAATTTGGATCTTTATCCAGTAGAGATCGGGTCTTTACCCTTCAAATATGGATCTTTATCCATTGAAAATCGGGTTTTTACCGTTGAAACATGGATCTTTATCCATTATAGATCGGGTCTTTACCCTTGAAACATGGATCTTTATCCATTAAAAATTGGGTCTTTACCCTTGAAATATGGATCTTTATCCATTAGAGATCGGGTCTTTACCCTTGAAACATGGATCTTTATCCATTGGAAATCGGGTCTTTACCCTTGAAAAATGGATCTTTATCCATTAGAAATTGGGTCATTACCCTGGCTTCAGTTCTTTTAGCAGGACTGACCTTTTGTCTTTTGCATTTGAGAATTCTAATTTTCTCTTTTGATTGATTTTTTTTATTCTTTTGAGAATTCTTTTTCTTGTTCATTGATTATACATGAACAAAAAAATCAGCCCTTTTAGCTATCCTTCATATCTTCTCTTTGCCCCTTGCGTGGCAAGATATTCAAAATATTTTGTTTATGCATAAACTCAAAAATCAAAAAGGAGAACCTTTGCCCCTTGTGTAGGCTCAAACCCATGATTTTTCTATGTGGGCTCTGATTGATGTTTTTGTTGTCTAGTTCTTCGCACAAGCACGTATTTCTTCTTTTGCAAAACGACTGGAGCTTCCACAAGCAAATAGGCTATTCATGTCCCCTTGATTCAATATCTTCTTTTGATTCTTTAATTCGCAGGGTGTTTTCTATTCATTTTGACAAGGAATAGACAATACAAGACAAGAAAGTGCGATGTGATATGCTCATGTATGCATGATATGCATGAATAATACCTACAATCGTTCCATCGACTCACAGATCGACGTGATCAGCAGGAGTGTTCTCCTTGACTCCTTTGAGATGATTGTTTAGTCCTTGCTTCGGAATGACAGGATGCTTCACATTTATGGCTTTTATCTTTGGGATATTGAAAATATGAGTAATGGAGGCCCCAAACAGTAGAGATACATCCATTTTAAATTATGATTCAGCATGTCAGTTGGTAGCTTCTTCATGACCTTGCCAGTAATCATTTCCTTTGCCCAATGTGTTCTTCTAGATTTGACAGTTCAACATACTCCCCTTAACTTGAAGGTTTTGTATGACAAAAACATTTTTGAATTTTTTTGAATTTTGATTTTGAAATCAAATGTTGGCTTTGCCAAATCAATGTCAATGTACCTCAGGACTTGATTTTTCCAAATTAATATATCTATAACATGACAACCGTAGTTACCGTACTAAACTCAGTAATCATTTCTATTTAAGCAAGAATTGTTGCACTTCAGATGGGCACATACACATTGCTTAGCCAAAGATCTTATTGAGTTTAAATATTGTCTATCTCATATGCATGCTCATCCAAAACTATCTCCACTAGTAGACTCTACCTACCAAGAGAGATCAATAGGTCTTTGATAGGCTTGAAATGGGGTCTATAAGGGACATGGGTTAAATGAAGGCCATTTGTAAGTTGGAGCCATTGTGACATTATGGACAAACCCTCACACTATAAATTCCTTATTTGAACTTTAGGCAACTGGGAGCAATCTTGCTAGACTCAAAATTTCTTCTATCTTCTTGGAATTAATCTGGATCTTGATTGGGATATTCTTTGCCTTTACAAAAAGTTTGGTACCCAAATTCATTTCTTTTCTTCTTCTCCCTTTTCTCCCTTTTTATTTTTGTTCCTCTTCCCTTTCTTTGAGCATTTTATCATTTTGTCCTTCTTCCTTGTAGGACTGTTAAGTACAAAACTTTCAAGAACTTGATGGTCTTTCTCCTTTTCCTCTGATTTTGTGGTATCTTTGGTTGGGTTGCACCAATTCAAGTCAAATTGTCCTTATAAACAAAATGGAAGCCTTTTGTTGCTTTAGGTAAAAGAGAACTCGATTGGATTTCTAAACCATTTTTAGGTTTTATCTTTCTTTCTTCTTCTTTTTTCTTTTCTTTATTCTTTTCTTTTTTTGTTCTTTTTTTTTCTTCCTTTTTCTTTTCTCTTTTTTTTTTCTTATTTTCTTTTCTCTTTTTTTTTCGGTTCTAGCTCTAAAAGAGTTGTCTTGTTTGTACCAACTTGGGCTTCCAATAATGGATGAGTGGAGTAACATAAATCTTCTTTAACTGGGATAAATCATTTGTTACTCTGATATTGTCTGATATATTGGAAATATTAAGAAAACTTCAACTACCCTTATGGTATTGAGAACTTCAACTATCTTCATGGTATTCATTTCTTTCTTTGATCTTCTTGCCTCTTTATCTTAGTGATCATAAGACTTGTCAAAAGTATCACAACTCAAGGTAGGTTGTTGGTCTTATAAGTCAATGAAAAGAAAGCTAAAAATTTTATGAAGGCTCAAAGGGACAACTAGGGATAGATATTTAATAGGGTGGTTACTAGTTGTTGGCTAACCAAACAATGCCTAGATCATCCCTTCCTTAAATAAGTAGAGTTCAATTTCACATCGAAAGTTTGCCTAAGCATGTTCTAAGACTGACTAGGGCCTAGACAAAGGTAATTATGCAGGAGCCCTTTCTAAGTAAGCATACATAACTCAATACTATAGAGCAATTCCCTCACCTAGTAAAGTCATTTGAGTCATGATGCATAAATATTAATTCATGAATTCTCAAGCTAGATTCCTCATCAAATGAGCACCAAAATAAACAAAGACTAATAAAAATTTTGATAAAAGTAATTTATTCAAACAACTTTAAATTTGAAAAACACGATTGTTCCAATTAAATATTAAAGAAAGTAAAATTGAAAAGCAACATTCAAGCTAAGGAAAGTTTGTTGAGTTAAGCTCCTTCTCTTTTCACATCTTCAAGATTCCCATATTAAAAAGAGGTTAAGACAAAATCTTCCTCTAATCCTATTCCTACCATGAAAGTTGCCGGTGGTGGCACTCTTTTAAATTTAGGCAAAGGGTTGTTCTTGGTATTGGGCTTATCCGGCTCGGGTAGCTTACCACTATCAATTAAATTTTGGATCTCATGTTTTAGTCACAAGCATTTTTTTGTCTCATGTCCTTGTGTTTGATGAAACTCACAAAAGGCTATAGTATTAAATTTTAGGGGTAAAGGATTCAGCAAAGGTCCAGGGGCCAATGGTTTTAATAGTTCCTTCTTTTATAGCTTGTTGAAGATCCAAGACAAAGGCTTCCCCAGATCTGAAAATTGCCTTCTATTTGCTTGACCAGTTGTATTGACATCAACTTCTTTTTGCATGCTTTGATTTCCAGACTGGTAGTTCCCTTTCTCATTCCTTCTTGTCGAAAAGTGGTTCTTCTCCCTTTCCCACTCTTCAATTTGTAGACCAGCTTGGAGAAGATCTTAGAAATCACAGATGAGTGTATGAGTCATCCTTTCACAAAGACTAGGCAACACCCCTCTCACAATCATTCTTATTTGATCAGATTCATCGGGCCTTTTCTTGAGCAAAGCGGCCTTATTTCTCCATCTCTTCACATAGTCCACAAAATTGTCATTTGGCCTTTGTCTAATGGACTCCACTTCCATTAAGGTAACTTCCATCTCAACATTATACCCATATTGCTGGATGAAGGCCTTGTATAGCAAATCCCAACTCTTTTGTGTTTCATCATCTAAGGTATTGAACCAATTTTGGACAACAGGGTCCAATGAGAGCATAAAGTACCTTAGAGTTTGAGCCTTAGTAACTCAGGCAGACTACATAGCAGTGATATGTTGCTTTACATGGAGATGAGGATTTCCGGTTCCATCAAAATTTGCAAAAGATGGCATTTTGAACTTGTACGAAACTTCTTCATCTAGCTCAAATAATTTGTGAACTTCAGACATTTCTTCGATTTTCAGTTTCTTCTCAAATTTCTTTTCTAAATCAGCAATCATCTTTTCAACATCAAAAGCTTCAGTTTTCTCCATAGATGATCTTTCAACAATCTTTGGTTCTTTCTTCTTGTCTTGAGGATCTTGGTAGTATTGAGCCCAATCATTATCATCATCAATGATCACCTTTTCATCATCAAAAACCACTTCACCAACTTTAGTCTTCCCTTTGTCCTTTGGCTTCTTAGTGCTAGCAAATGCTTCGGCATGATTTTCTAAAATTGCAGTTAATTGGTTCTTCATGGTCTTTGCTAGGGCCTCTTTTATTTCTTCCATTTTGGCATTGAGGGCTTCATCCACCATTCTTTGAATTTGTTCAAGCTCCATTGCTTTTGGTGAAAAAGTGATTGAGTCGTTGCTAGATTATTTGCTTCTGGCGTAGGTCTGATTGCCGTAAGCTTTTGAACTGTAGTAATCCAGGGCTGTGAGCCAGAAAGGATCAATGATATGAGATGCAAATGTATGCATGTATGCATGTATGCACAAATAATTAACAAACAAGGACAAATAGGACATTCTTTCCAACCTTATAACATCCACACATGAATGGTGAGTCTCTTTTCCTAGGTATATGGTTAACAAAATACCAACATGGGGTAACTTATTTTTGAATATTTCCCTCGGACCTTTCAATCAATAGTTATATTTTTAAAAATGGAAATCAGTTCATGATAACTCCCATTAATTAGGTTTTAATCCATTCAACCAACTAAAGTAGCGTTTATGATATATTGGATTAAAACTAAATTAAGAGGTTTATTATAAATAGATTTCTCACTTGAAAAAGTAACTAATGATTCATGCCAAAAATAAGCCCATGATTAATTATTTCTTAGTATAAACTAGGCTCACAATTGATTTTTGGTATTTCGTAATTAACCTAAATATTTTGCAAGCTCTTTGCAAGAAAAGGTTGGATGAAAAAAATTTAGTTTTATAAGCCCATTGTAAAAAGATTTTAGAAAAAAACATATTTTTGGCTTTCTATTTGGGTTATGAGCAAAATAATTTTTGAAAATTTTTGAGAAAAGTTTTATATCCAAAGATCATCTTAAAAAGTTTTGAAAATAGTTTTGGTCTTTTGGACTTTAAAGAAAAATTTATTTTGAGCTTACAATGTACTTAGGTCATATTAGAAAAAGAACAAACCAAATAAGCCATGATTTAAGCCAAGACAAATTAACTATAGTCAAACAACATACATTTGGGGTAAAATCCTAAGGAAAGTAACTAGGGCAATTACATGAGCTTTAGTCTTTGGGTAAAAAGGCTTAGGTTCCCATAGCAAGTATATAACAAGTGTCATGCTCGATCTCCATACCTTGAGTGAAAGTATGGTATCCCTTACATAACACAACACGGGTAACACGAGCATCCTAACTCACGCACACGATGTAATGTAAATGATGCAATGGATAATATCATTATAAGAAATAATAGAATAATAAAAAGACCAACGGAATCAACTTATCTTGTCCCAGTGGAGTCGCCACTGTGAGCGGGGATTTTTGCCCACACTCTTGGTGGAATGGTTCTTGCAACTTTGGCACTATTTAGGCTTGGGGCCTTAGAGAACATGGACCTAGGTCCAGAGAAAATGGAGTCACCACACGGACAGGCTGGGAAAAAGAAAGGGGTGAATGACTCGATTCCTAAGGAATCTCCAACCCCCTAATGGGTTCAGAAAGTTGGGTACGTGTGGGGAAGGTGAGAAATGACCCAGCACCCCCACAACGCTTGATTCATTGGAACCGGCCTCATTTACAGGTCTTAATATTATAAAATTCTTAAATATAACAATATTATCCATATTACACACAACAATTGAAATACAACATCGTTATATTAAAATCAAAGCAATGTCCAAGCAAAACAAATAAATGGACAACCATTCGAGGATGGAAACATGTCCTTACATCATCCATGTCTAAACTAATAGGACACCCACCAAAAGGTAGAAACATGTCCCTTACACTGGTCTAAAATATAAAAGCAATTTAAATTATATGATATTTAACTAATGAGGTACCCACAAAGTGGAAACATACCTCTTACAACATTTGAAAAAATAAATCGATAAAAGTAAATAACCATTCATCATAAATAAATCATTCATCAATCAAAATATAAAATAAACATCCATCCATGATAAATTAAACAAATCAAGCATTGAAATTAAATAAATCAACCGCCAAAGCATATAATATACTACATAATCAAATCTAAAAAAATAAAGCAAGTAAAGATACAAATTAGGGTAACTGTTTCTATTTAAAAATCTTTAATTAATATTTTGGGTTTTGGGATTTTAGTATTATATTTGTTATTTGTTTAGCCTACTATAAAGGTTTTGGAAAATTGGAACGAATTAGGGTTTTATGAATCAAATTAGGGTTTATGGGTAACATTATGAAATTAGGGTTTTGGAATATTAAAACATTTAGGTTTATAATTTTTAGCTACTGGATTGTTGTTTTGGATTTACTTTATTGAGTTTGAATGTTTATGTTTATAAGGTTTTATGGTTTTAAGGATTATGGTTTAGAAAAACTAGGGTTTACGTATTAGTTTTGAGGGAATTAGGGTTTAGAAAAACTTAGGGTTTAGATTAACTGGTTTGGGGTTTACTGTTTTGGCTTTGGAGTTGAAGAAAATAGTTTAGAGTTTTATAAAGCAATTATGATTTTAGAAACTATAAGGTGAGTTTAGAGTTTTGATTTTTAAGAAAATATTTGGAAATTATGGAAAAGAGTGATAAGAAAACAATTTAGGGTTTTTTAAAAGCTTTTGGAAATAGGAAAAACAATTTAAGGTTTTTGGAAACAAAAGAAACGAGTTAAGGTTTTAAGGTTTAGAAGAAATAGATTAGTGCTCTTAAGTTTTAGAAGAAACAAAAAAGTAATTTTTAGTGTTTTTGAAAATAAAAGAAACTATTTAAGGTTCTAAGATTTAGAAGAAATAAATTAGGGTTCTAAGGTTTTTTGGAATAAAAAGAAACAATTTATTAATTTTCAATGATTGAAGCTACTGTAAGAAAATAAAAAAAAAGAAATTAGAGATTCAAACCTTCGTTCGTTGGTTCCACCAAAAATTGCTTCTTGGATGAACAAGGACAAAGGTAGTGTGGCTGCCTTTGATAAATTGTTGATTGCTTCTTCTTGCTCATTTCAAATCTGAAATTCCACTATCCGATCCAAGTCCCAAGTTCTCTTCTCCCAAGTCTAGTCCCATCCTTTCTAGTCCTTTAAAGTGTTATTTATAGGAAAATTTATATGATTAATCCTCATTGTTTAAGAAAACTAAAATTCATTAGGAAAAGAAACCAAAACCGAATGGAATTTGGTTTCAGAAAAAATTGCATTGAAAAATTTCGCTGGCGAAAAAACTGATGCGGGCCTCGAGGAAATTTGAGAGAAACTACATGGAAAATTGCGAGCTGGGCGTGGCCAGCCAATTTCGCCGCAGCCAATTACTTTCGGCGACGAATTTTTTCCTGGCCGATTTTTTTATCGATGATTTTTATTTTTATTTATTTATTATTTTATTATTTTTTAAAAAAATTATAAAAAATAAATACTAAAATAAATATTATTTAATTAAAATAATAAAAATTAATTTTGACTATATAAAATATATTGGACCGGACTGGGTCAAAAATTAAGGGTCTACAGCCTCCTTTGATTGTTGTCTCTTGAATTTCTCCATGCTTTCTAGGGTTTTCTTTTGGTCGAAAGAATTTTTGAGATTCCTAAGTTTGGTTCCAAATTTCTTTTTCTGTTGAAAGATCTAAGTTTCGTCTCCAAAGTCCAGATCCCTTTCTGAAGTGTTTTAATATGGTATTTATAGAAAAAAATCCAAACCTAATTCTAATTGTCTAAGGAAATTAAAACCATTTAGGAAAAGAAATCAAATCCAAATAGAATTCGGATTCGAAAAAATTACGATGGAAAAAATTACGCTGGCGAAAGTTGCTGCGGGCTACGGGTGGGCTAGCGAGAATTGTATGCGAGCGTGCGAGTTGGGGTGAGGGTCAGTGTAACACCCCCATACTCTATATAAGTACTATACCTATACCTGGTATACATACAGTACGTATATAAAGTATAAGAATGTCACTTTTCGCTATAGTTTAAATTTTTATCTGAGTTCAAACAATAATACATTTTATTTAAAGAACATTTATAAAATCATTATACCTTCGATGATCTTACACTCATATATAAAATCGTCTTTACCAAAATTTCATTTATACATATGAATACATTTTTATCAAAATACCTTATAATTAAATTGTACATGTATGCATCACCTTCTAGTTGGTCTCGAAATACTCTTACCTTTCTCGTGGCGTAACGACTTGACTCCAGACCAACCACTTATTCACCTGCGCGATTTACACAACCGCGCTAAGCTAAAAAGCTTAGTAGTACAAATAAGTATAATAAACATATATCACAGAAAATCATACTTAGATATATTAAATTCATGTATCATTATTTTCTTATCATGTTTTCCTCATTTCAATTACACTTTTTATATGTTTCTACCAATCTCATAATTACATACCTACACATATTCATCATTTCAACACATTACAATTCAATGACTTATCAAAACCTTCATGAAATAATACTCACCATTCAACATAGCTTCTCAAGCCATATTCACTTTCAATAATTTACTTATGTATTGTATACATCTCATTCCATGATTATCATTATATATCTCATAACATTACATATCCTTATATTATTCAATTAATTCATTATTCACAATTCACCTTTCATGAATCACATTTCATCATTCATATTGAAAATAAAGACAAGTATGGGTCTCATTATTCATTCATTTCACATTTCATAAATCACATTGAAAACAAAGACAAGCATGGGCCCAAAAAGAATCTAATATGTTATTCAAAGTTCAGAGTTACTGCTTTGGTCCATAATCACAATCATCAAGCCCGTAGGCTATATACACATATATATCTATCCATGGATAGTGTAACAAACCCAGTCTCTTGGACCTCAACCCGGCTAAACTCGAGGAGATCCTCAACCCGGCAAGACTGTTACCTGTAACAGACCCAGTCTCTTGGACCTCAACCACGATAAACCCGAGGAGGTCCTCAACCCGGCAAGACTGTTACTATAATTCATATTTATCATTTCACATTTTTCAACTGGAATCGGCTTACGACCCGGTCTTTTCACCTATCCAGTGATTCATAGGCATGCCGCCAAATGCAAAACTCTGAAAGTTGAATAACACATTAGGCATACAATTCATTTATTATTTCATTATCAATTCCATTCTCAATTCTCATCATCATCTAGGCAATCATGCCCCACTTTTTTCAATTGAATTATCATAGCCAATCACAATGGCTTCACAACTCATTTGAATCATCATAGCCAATCACAATGGCTTCACAACTCATTTGAATCATCATAGCCAATCACAATGGCTTCACATCTTATCATATCTCAATTCACATTATAATACTACATCATTCAAGTATACATAATTAATTACATTACACATATATCTTAAATTCATCATCATATAGGCAACATGCCTCATTTATTTCATTTCAATCATTATAGCCAACCACAATGGCATCACATCTCATCATTTCTCAAGACACATTAAAGCAATTCATCATTAAAATATTTATCATAACAAATTACATTGCACATACCTTTTTGAATAATCATCATAGCTTTCACACTATACAAATCATAACATTAGTCACATTATATTAACAATATAGTAAATTACTTAACACATTTATAACTAAATGTGTTAAGTCTCAAAATCATGTAAAAGAATGCATCCATGTAAGTTTGTACTTACCTTAAGAACCACTCACACCAAACTCATCTTCCAATAATCCTCAACACTTGGATTAGGGCACAACAACTTCTTCACAACCCAATCCACAAGGAAGAACACACACTTACTCAAAGATACACATGAATTCAATACAAGTATTCACTTATTAATCTCATACTAGACCCTTAGATCACAAATTACAACCCAACCTCTCTCTCTAGGACCCCACGGTCGTGGCCTATCAACCCCCACGGGCGTGGCATAGCAATCAATTCTGTCCAATCATTCTAAAATCCCCACGGTCGTGGCCTTCCAACCCCCATGGCCGTGGCATAGAAAGTGAATCTGTCTCCTTTGTTCGACACCCCCACGGCCATGGCTTCCAATGGCCACAGTCGTGGCAGCCAAGGGCCATGGGCGTGGCGTCCAAAATGCCTTTGTTTTCGAACCAAACTAATGTATTCTATGTTTTCAACCTCCTTAAACACAAACATACATCAATCATACATCAATTATTCAATTCTCCAACTCATTTATATTAAACCTTTACTAAACAATTCCAACAATCTATCATCATCCTCACAAATAACCATATTATCATCATCTAAATACCCATTTAACACATCTAAAAACTGTAATCTTTTTCTATCATCATCTTCACACACTAACCCAATCAAATATAAACACAATCAATAGAAATCAACACAATGAAATAAATACTTACTTGAATATTTTGCCAAATCTTCAAGCTCCACCTTCAATTCTCTTAAAGCCCTTAAGAATTTGGTGTAAAAACCATCAAAATCACATCTCTCTCTCTCTCTCTCTCATACAAGAAGAAGAAGAAGAAGAAGAAAGAAAGAAAATCTTCTTTCCTTTCTTAAGTTTATCTTATATATAATAATAATAATAATAATAATAATAATAATATAAAATATCCAAAAATCCTCCAACACAATTTTAATCTTCCCTTTTGACTTTTCTTTTCTTCTTTTTCTTTTATCATCATTATTATTATTATTATTTAATTATATAAACTTACTTTTCCTACACCACCTTATACATTATGTATATGTTGGTATATGTATATCTCTTATATATTGCTTTTATATTTTCCATAGATACAACATATACACTCTCTTCACTTCTTTTCTCTTTCCATTAAACATATACATTAAATCCAAATACCATAATAATTCCAAAACTTTTAGGGTGTATTTTGGGATATTACAGTCAGCCAATTCCTGCGGCGAATTGGCTTGTGCCTTGGCCCAAGCCATTTCACTATCGACGACGAAAATTTTTCATCACCAATTTTTATTTATTTATTTATTATTTTTTTAACTTTACTAATATTATTTTTTTTATTTTTATTAAAAATTATAAAAAATAAATACTAAAATAAATATTATTTAATTAAAATACCATAAAAATTATTGTGGACTATAAAAAATATTGGACTAGACTGGGTCAAAAATTAAGGGTCTACAGTTTGCCCCCTGCTTGAGTGATCTAAGACTACGGCAAAAGAGAGTGAAAAGCAATGTTATTTTGAATAGATTTTGGAGGAGGATGGGTACATGGAATTGATTTGAGTACTTAGACACATGATTGGATACTTGGATCAGAGATTTGGTACTTGAACCTGAGATTAAATTGGATTTGGATACTGAGACCTGAGTTTGGGTACGTGGACTCGAGACTAAATTTGATTTGGGTACTTGGACCCAAGACTAAATTGGATTTGGGTACATGGACCTAAGATTGGATACTTGGACTCGAGAATGAATTTGATTTGGGTACTTGGACCCAAGACTAGATTGGATTTGGGTACTTGGACTCGAGATTGGGTAATTGGACCTGTGACTAAATTGGGTACTTGGACTCGAGACTGGGTACTTTGACCCAAGACTGAATTGAATTTGGGTACTTGAACTCGAGATTGGATACTTAGACCCAAAACTAGATTGGATTTGGGTACTTGGACCTGTGACTGGTACTTAGACCCGAGATTGAATTGGATTTGGGTACTTGGACCTGAGATTGTGTACTTGGACCCGAAATTGGATTGGATTTAGGTATTGGACCAATGATTGGGTACTTGGACCTGAAACTGTATTGGATTTGGGTACTTGGACCCGTGACTGGTACTTGGACTCGAGATTGAATTGGATTTGGGTACTTGGACCTGAGACTAAATTGAATTTGGGTACTTGGTCCAGGGATTGGGGACTTGGACTCAAGACTGGATTGGATTTTGGTACTTAGACCTGTGACTGGGTACTTGGACCCGATATTGAATTGGATTTGGGTACTTGGACCTGAGATTAAATTTGATTTAGGTACTTAGACCCGTGACTGGGTACTTGGACATGAGATTGAATTGTATTTGGGTACTTGGACCCGAGATTGAATCTGATTTGGGTACTTGGACCCGAGATTAAATTGGGTTTCACTGACCTTTTATCAGTTGAGGATTCAGGCTTAACTAGTTGTTCCATTCTTTTGTTCTTCCTTTTGCAAAAATTCAGCTATTTTTAATTGGCCCTCATATCTTCTCCTTGCCCCCTTGTGTGGGGAAATATTTGCAAGTGAGTTTGAAAATGTTTTGTGTATAAACTCAAAAAATTGAAAAGGAGAAACTTTGCCCCCTGTGTAGGCTCAAACCAAAGATTTTTTCCATGCAAGCTTTGATTGATGTTTTTGTTGTCTTGTTCTTTGCATAAGCATGCATCTCTTCTTTCTTTTGCGAAATGACTAGAGCTTCCTCAAGCAATAGGTCTTCCATGCCCCCTGATTCAATATCTTCATTTGATTCTTTAGTTCATAAGATGTTTGCTGTTCACTTTGCCAAAGAATAGACAATAAAATACAAGAAAAAAAATGCAGTGATATGCTCATGTATGCATGATATGCATGAGTAATACTTACAATGGTTCCATTGACTCACAGACTGAGGTTATCATCTAAAATGTTCTCATGAATTTCTTCCAGATGCCTATTCAAGTTTTGCTTTGGAATGATAGGATGCTTCACATTTATGGCTTTTATCTTCGAAATATTGAAAACATTAATAATGGAGGCCCCAAGCAGCAAAGATACATCCATTTCAAATTATGATTCAGTAGCTTCTTCATAACCTTGCCATTAATCATTTCCTTTGCCCAATGTGTCCTTTGAGGTTTAATGGTTCAACATACTCCCCTTAACTTGAAGGCATTGTAATAATTTTTTTTTTCAATTTTGAATTTTGATTTTGAAATCAAATGTTGGCTTTGCCAAATTAATGTCAATTTACCTTAGGACTTGATTTTTCGATTTAACATATCTATAACATGACAACCCTAGTTACCATACTAAACTCGAGAATCATTTATATTTAAGCAAGAATTGTTGCACATCAGATAGGCACATACACATTACTTTGTCAAAGATCTCATTTGAGTTTGAATATTGTCTATCTCATATGCATGCTTATTCAAACTATCTCCACTAATAGACTCTACCTACCAAGAGAGTTCAATAGGTCTTTGATAGGCTTGAAATGGGGTCTATAAGGACATGGGTTTAAATGAAGGCCATTTGTAAGTTGGAGTCGTTGTGACACTATAGGTAAACCCTCACACTACAAATTTCTTGTTTGAACTTTAGGTAGCTGGGAGCAATCTTACTAGACTCTAAATTCTTTCTATCTTCTTGGAATTAATCTAGATCTTGATTAGGATAGTCTTTGCCCTTGTAAAAATTTTGGTACCCAAATTCATTTCTTTTCTTCTTCTCCCTTTTCTTTCTTTTTATTTTTCTTACTTTTCCCTTTCTTTGAGCATTTTATCATTTTGTCCTTCTTTCTTGTAGGACTGTCAAGTATAAAACTTTCAAGAACTAGATAGTCTTTCTTCTTTTTCTTTGATTTTGAACGAATCTTTAGTTAGGTTGGACCAATTCAAGTCAAGCTGTCCTTATAAACCAAATGGACGCCTTTTACTGTCTTAGGTAAAAGAGAACTCAGTTGGATTTTTGAACCATTTTGGGTTTTCTTTTCTTTCTTTTTCTTTTTCTTTTTTTCTTTTCTTTTCTTTTTTTTTCTTTTCTTTTTTTTTCTTCTTCTTTTCTTTTCTTTTTTTTCCTTTTTTCTTCTTCTAGCTCTATAAGAGTTGTCTTGTTTGTACCAACTTGGGTTTCTAATAAAGGATGAGTGGAGTGACATAAATCTTCCTTAACAGGGATAAATCATTTGTTACTCTGATGTTATCTTGATAGATTGGAGATATTAGGTGAACTTCAACTACCCTTATAGCCTTGAGAACATCAACTATCCTTATGATATTGACTATTCATTCCTTTCTTTGATCTTCTTGCCTCTTCACCTTAGTGGTCATAAGACTTGTCAAAAGTGTAAAACAGCTCAGGGTAGGTTGTTGGCATTTGTAAGCCAATAAAAAGAAAGCTAAAATTTTATGAAGGCTTAAAGGGACAACTAGGGATTGATATTTAATTGGGTGGATACTAGTTATTGTGCAGACCCTTAATTTTTGGCCAGTCCGGTCTGATATTTTTTATATAGTCCAAAATAATTTTTATTGTATTTTAAATTAAATAATATTTATTTTAGTATTTATTATTTATAATTTTTAATAAAAATAAAAATGAAGTTAATAAAGAAAATAATAATAAAATATATAATAATAATAATAAATAAAAATAAAAATCGGCGACGGAAAAATCAGCGAAGAAAAATTCATCGCCGAAAAGTAGAATTGGCCAAGGCCAATTCACACCCAAGCCAATTCGCCGCAGGAATTTCCTGTGGCGAAATGGCCAGCCACCAAGTGCCCGCCCGCAAATTTCCTCGCAGCTCGAAGTTTTCAGCCCGCTCGCAGTTTTCGCCAGCGAAATTTTCCAACGCAATTTTTCTCGAAACCAAATTCTATTTGGTTTTGGTTTTTTTTCCTAATTAATTTTAGTTTCCTTAAACAATTAGAACTATGCTTTTTTCCTATAAATAACACTTTAAACTCATAATTAAAGGACTTGAATGGAGGAAAAAATTAGTGTGATCGAGAATTGGATTATTGAACTTAGATTGGATCGGAGTAAAAAATAGAAAACCCTAGCCAGAGATGATTAGCAACAAGCAAGCAATCAACAATTGATCAAAGGTAGCCGCACTGCCTTTGTCTTTGTTCATCCAGAAGTCAATTATGGTGGAACCAACTACGCAGGTTTGATCTTTAATCATAAATTATATATTTACGGTAGCTTTGTTTCTTTGATTGATAAGAACATGCACACAGTACTTTGATCCTTAAATATTATTAATTTGATCTTTCTTTCAATAACTTAAATTGTTCCTTCTGTTTCCAAAAACCCTAAATCGTTTCTTCTAAACCTTAAAACCCTAAATTGTTTCTTCTATTTCCTAAACCTTAAAAACCCTAAAATGTTTCTTCTAAACCTTAAAACCCTAAAATTGTATCTCTTCTATTTTGAAAACCTTGAAACCCTAAAATTGTTTCTCTTCTTTTTCCAAAAGCTTTAAAACCATAAATTATTTTCCTTGAACTATTTTCATCTACACCATAACTTTTTGTCCAAAATCTCCAAATGTTTTCTTAAATCTCCAAACCCTAGTTCTCATTACGTTTTCTAAAAATCATAATTATTCTATAAAACTCTAAACTGTTTTCTTAAATCTTAAAACCAAATATGTTTTCCAAAAAACCCTAATTCTCTCAAAACTAAAATAGTAAACCCTAAGTTTTCCTAAACCCTAATTCACTGAATTTAAAACCCCCAAAGTAGTTAATCTAAACCCTAAAGCCATGATCCAATAAATCTAAAATCACAATCCAGTAAACATGAATTATAAACCTAATATCTTAAGGTTCCAAAACCCTAATTTCGTAATATTACCCCTAAACCCTAATTTGATTAACCAAAAAAACCTTACTACTTTCTTAAATTCTTAAAACCCTAATCCATTCCAATTTTCCAAAACCTTTACAATAGCCTAAACAAATAACAATAATAATACTAAAATCCTAAACCCTTAACTATTAATTAAAGAACTTTAAATAGAAATAGTAAACCCTAATTTGTATCTTTACTTGCTCTATTTTTAGATTTGATTATGTAGTCCATTATATGCTTTATTGGTTGATTTATTTAATTTCAATGCTTGAATTATTTAATTTATCATGGATGGATATTCTCTTTATTATTATGATTGTTATTTGTTTGTTTTAGTATTAAAATTGTAAGAGATATGTTTCCACTTTGTGGGTACCTCATTAGTTAAATAGCATGTAATTTAAATTGCTTTTATATTTTGGACCAATGTAAAGGACATGTTTCTACCTTTTGGTGGGTGTCCTATTTAGTTGAGACATGAACGATGTAAGGACATGTTTCCATCCTCGGATGGGTGTCCATTTATTTGCTTTGCTTGGACATTACTTTGATTTTAATATAACGATGCTTTATTTCAATTGTTGCGTGTAATATGGATAATATTGTTATACTTAAGAATTTTATAATATTAATACCTGCAAAGGAGGCTGGTTCCAATGAATAGGGCGTTGTTGGGGTGTTGGGCCATTTCTCACCTTCCCCACACGTACCCAACTTTTCGAACCCATTAGGGGGCTGGGGATTCCTTAGGAATCAAGTCATCCACCCCTTTCTTTTTCCTGGACCGTCCAGGTGGTGATTCCATTTTCTCCGGACTTAGGTTCGTGTTCTCTAAGGTCCCGAGCCTAAACAGTGCCGAAGTCGCAAGAACCATTCCACCGGGAGTGGGGGCAAAAATCCCCGCTCACAGTGGTGACTCCACTGGGGATAAGAGAAGTTGATTCTGTTGGTCTTTATATTATTCTATTCTTTCTTATAATGATATTATCCATTACATCATTTAGATTGCATAGTGTGCGTGAGTTAGGATGCCCGTGTTACCCGTGTTGTGTTATGTAAGGGATACCATACTTTCACTCAAGGTATGGAGATCGAGTATGGCATAACCACTCATAGCCTCGTACCATTTGCTATATACTTGTTATGGGAACTTAAACATTTTAACCCGAAGACTACAGCTCATGTAATTGGCCTAGTTACTTTCCTTAGGTTTTTACCCCAAATGCTTGTTGTTTGACTATGGTTAATTTATCTTACCTTAAATCATGGCTTATTTGGTTTGTTCTTTTTCTAATATGACCTAATTACATTGTGAGCTCAAATAAATTTTTCTTTATGGTCCAGAAGACCAAAGCAATTTTTAAAAATTTTCAAAATGGTCTTTGGATATAAAACTTTTCCATAACCCAAATACTAAGCCCAAAATCCATTTTTCTAAAATTTTTTTACAATGGGATTAGAAAAAAAAATTATTTTCATCCAACCTTTAAAAGAGCTTACAAATATTTAGGTCAATTATGAAATACCAAAAATCAATTGTGATCCTAGTTTATACTAAGAAAATATTAATCATAGGCTTGTTTTTGGCATGAATCATTAGTTGCTTTTTCAAGTGAGAGATCTATTTATAATTGTGAGCGGGGATATTTGCCCCAACTCCCGATGGCATGGTTCTTGTGACTTCAGCACTGTTTAGGCTCAGGCCTTAGAGAACACGGACCTAAGTCCGGAGAAAATGGAGTCGCCACACGGACGGGCCGGGAAAAAGAAAGGGGTGGATGACTCTGATTCCTAAGGAATCCCCAACCCCCTAATGGGTTCGGAAAGTTGGGTACATGTGGGGAAGGTGAGAAATGGCCCAGCGCCCCCTCGATGCTCAGTTCATTGGAACCGACCTCCTTTACAGGCTTTAATATTAAAAAATTCTTAAGTATAACAATATTATCCATATTACACGCAACAATTGAAATAAAGCATCGTTATATTAATATCAAAGAAATGTCCAAGCAAAGTAAATAAATGGACACCCATCCGAGGATGGAAACATGTTCTTACATCGTTCATGTCTAAACTAATAGGACACCCACCAAAAGGTAGTGTGAGTGGGGATTTTTGCCCCAACTCCCGCTGGAATGGTTCTTGCGACTTCGGCACTGTTTAGGCTCAGGGCCTTAGAGAACATGGACCTAAGTTCGGAGAAAATGGAGTCACCACCCGGATGGGCTGGGAAAAAGAAAGGGGTGGATGACTTGATTCCTAAGGAATCCCCAACCCCTTAATGGGTTCGGAAAGTTGGGTACGTGTGGGGAAGGTGAGAAATTGTGCAGCAGCCCCACAACGCCCAGTTCATAGGAACCGGCCTCATTTACAGGTCTTAATATATTAAAATTCTTAAATATAACAATATTATCCATATTACTCACAATAATTAAAATAAAGCATCAATATATTGAAGATCAAAATAATGTCCAAACAAAACAAATAAATGGACACTCATCCGAGGATGGAAACATGTCCTTACATCCCATGCCTAAATAAGACACCGACCGAAAGGTAGAAACATGTCCTTTACATTGGTTCTAAAATAGGAAAGCAATTTAAATTACATGATATTTAACTAATGAGGTACCCACCAAGTGGAAACATACCTCTTACAATATTTGGAAATCTAAATAAATCGATAAAAGTAAATAACCATTCATCATAAATAAATCATTCATCAAAGGTATAAAACATCAATAGAAAGTAAACATCCATCCATGATAAATTAAATAAACCAAGCATTGAACTTAAATAAATTAAAGCATATAAAATATAAAATTGAATAAGGCAAATAAAGATTCAAATTAGAGCTACTATTTCTATTTAAGTTTCTTTATTTAATATGTTTAAGGTTTTGGGAATTCATGGGTTTAAGCTACTGTGAATTTTAAAGGAATTGAAATGGATTGAATTTTTATGATTTGAGGGGTTGATAAAATTCTTTTATTAACCAAATTAGTGTTTGAGATGTGAAATCATAAAATTAGAGTTTGAAGACTTTAAAACATTGGATTTATGATTTACAGTTACTTACTGTGTAGAATTATAACATTTAGATTTATATGGTTTTAAGGTTTTAAAAATTAGGATTTAGAAAAATTAAGGTTTAGGTGAGCTAGTTTAGGGTTTACTATTTTGGGTTTTGGAGTTGAATTAGGGTTTTAGAATTTTAGAATTAGCGTTTCGGAGAATGCATTAGGTTTTAGAATTTAAAGAAACAATTGATAATTTTATGAAAATAAATAAAATGATTTAAGGTTTATATAAATAGAAAAGATGTTTTTAGAGTTTGTGGAAAGAAACAGATTCAAATTTAGGATTTTGAAAAGAAATAGGTTCAATTAGGGTTTTAAGATTTTGAAGAAGCAAAAATAACAATTTTAAGATTTTTGGAAAACAAATAAACGAATTAAGGTTTTTAAACTTTAGAAAAGATGAATTGAGGTTCTAGGGTTTTTGATTTTGAAGAAATAGAAACAATTATTTTTTATCTATAGTGATGAAGCTACTGTGAATTCATGAAACAAATAAAGAAATTCATACCTTCGTTTGTTGGTTCCACCAAAAATTACTTCTTGGACGAACAAGAACAAAGACAAGCTTTGCTGCCTTTGAATTGCTTCAATTGTTTGTTTGCACTCTCAAAAAAGTCCGATTGATTTAAAGTTTTCCTCCTCAATTTCGGTCTCAATTTCTCCTCCAAATCCGATTCCTCGATTTTCAGATTCCCCTTTTTGTGTTGTTTTTGGTCTTATATATAGAAGATTTTCATGGTTAATTCTAGTTATTCATGGAATCTAATATTGATTAAGAAAAGGAAACCGAAACCTAATTGCATTAGGTTTTGAAAAAATTTGCATCGGAAAAATTTCATTGGAGAAAAAAATTGCTGCGGAAAAATTGCGCTGGCGAAAAAAAACTGCTACGGAAAAAATACGCTGGCGAAAAAAAATTACCCCAGCTGGCTGCGGCAGCGGGCGAGAATTGGCCTAAGGCCACTTCACCGCAACTCTTTTCAGCGATGAAATTTTTCGTCCCTGATTTTTTTATTTATTTGTTTATTATTATTATTTGTTTATTTTTATTAATTATAAAAATTAAATACTAAAGCAAATATTATTTAATTAAGATAACAAAAATTTTTTTGGACTAATTAAAATATATTGGACAATACTGGGTCAAAAATTAAAGGTCTACTGTTTGCCCCCTGCTTGAACGATCTGAGACATTAGTGAAAGAGAGTGAAAAGCAATAAGACTTAATTCTTGAGATGGTTGAGGTTTTGGGTTCTGGACCCGGTTCGAGTTCTGGGCTCAAGGATAATTTTAGGTTCTGGACCTAAGTGTAATTTTAGGTTATGGACCTAAGGAAAATTTGGGTTCTGGACCCGAGTTAAGTTTTGGACTTAGAAAAGATTCTAGGTTCTGGACCTAAGGACTCGAGCTAAGTTCTGGACTTAAAAGAGATGCTAGGTTCTGGACCTAAGAAAATTTTGGGTTCTTGACCCGAGCTAAGTTCTGGACTTAAGAGAGATTCTAGGTTCTAGACCTAAGGAAAATTTAGGTTTTGGACCCGAGCTAAGTTCTGGACTTAAAAAAGATTCTAGGTTTTGGGACTAAGAAAAATTTGGGTTCTGGACTCGAGCTAAGTTCTAGACTTAGAAGAGATTCTAGGTTCTGGACCTAAGAAAAATTTGGATTCTAGACCCGAGGTAAGTTCTAGATTTAAAAGAGATTCTAGGTTCTGGACCTAAGGAAAATTTGGGTTCTGGACCCAAGCTAAGTTCTGGACTTAAAAGAGATTATAGGTTCTGGACTTAAGGAAAATTTGGGTTCTGGACCTGAGCTAAGTTCTGGACTTAGAAGAGATTCTAGGTTTTGGACCTAAGGAAATTTGGTTTCTGGACCCGAGCTAAGTTCTGGACTTAAAAGAGAATCTAGGTTCTGGACCTAAGGAAAATTTGGGTTCTGGACCCGAGCTAAGTTCTGGACTTAAAAGAGATTCTAGGTTCTAGACCTAAGGAAAATTTGGGTTCTGGACCCAAACTAAGTTCTGGACTTATAAGAGATTCTTGGTTCTAGACCTAAGGAAATTTGGGTTCTGGACCCAAGCTAAGTTCTGAACTTAAAAGAGATTCTAGGTTCTGGACCTAAGGAAAATTTGGGTTCTGGACCCGAGCTAAGTTCTGGACTTATAAGAGGTTCTTGGTTATAGACCTAAGGAAATTTGGGTTCTGGACCTGAGCTAAGTTCTGGACTTCAAAGAGATTCTAGGTTCTGGACTTAAGGAAAATTTGGGTTCTGGACCCGAGCTAATAATAATTTATTTTATTTCAAAATGTTTGGCTAATTTTTATGCACATGTCTTCTTTTTTTCGTCTTTCTGTTATTTTTTTGTTTTTTTGTTTTATTGTTGTTTTTTATTTTATTTTTCATTTATATTATTATTTTTTATTATTTATATTATTATTTATATTATTTTTGATTTATTTATTTATTTTTTTATATTATGCTCTTTTATTATTATTGTGTTTGCCTTCATTTATATTTTATTTTTTTTTATTATTCTTTAGAAAATTTAGGAAAAATAAATTAATTTAAGCAGATAGAATAATATGTACTTACCTTGTATTAACTTACCTGGCTCCGTGTTAGCGTGATCATTGCGTTGTTCGAGCCGGAGGGTGTATCTTCAAAGCCCGACAATGGTACGATGTAGTGCCTTCTCGGGTAAGGCAGATTATCCGAGATTGTGGATTTGAGAGCTTCATCTTACAATTACCATCGAAGGAGTATCAGATAGACCGGAGCGTAGTGCAGGAGCTTGCAAAATGATGGTTGGACACAACCCACACTTTTCACTTGCCCATTGGAGAGATGAAAATTGGTCTGGTCGATTTTACTGTTATAACCGGCGTTCGTTATGATGGTGTTTCGGTTCCTCTGACCAATAAGATTTTGGCATTTGAAAAAATTCAGGAATTAATTTGAATGGAACAATAATATAAAGGGCCTTTAAGATAAAAATCGAGCCAATTCGTAGTTATTGGATGAACTATGAAGGACGGGTTCACAGAGACATGGCTCAACAGTATGCTCGAGGATTTTTGTTATATTTGCTTGGGTTGACCATTTTAGGCAGCACTGAATCCTCCATCCACTTGTTAGTGTGGAAGGCCCTTTATTATTTTAGGACAGCACCATCTTCTAGCTGGGGTTAAGCTGGTCTCGCCTGTCTTTACCATAGTCTTGATAAACTTTGCTGAATAAGAAGTCTTTTGTCAGCTTGATGGCGGTTGTCGAGGTATTTTTCTTCCACCAATGTCATTTCCACTCCTTTCTTGTATGAATTTGATCTTTACTATTATTGTAGGCTTGGGCACATGAACACAACCTCGTGAGGGTACCCAGTATTTCCCGAGAGAGAATCGGGTATCCGAGATTAAATTTTTGGTTGTCAGATCGCGTGGAAGTCCCCGGCTCTCACCACATGCATACCCAATGCTTCGTGTTGAGCCGTTTAACCTAGGACCAGGTAAAATAATATTTGTATAATTTAAATTTTATGTGAAAGTTTACTTACCTTATGTTATTCTGCAGGTGAATTTGGCCTGGTGGAACCCAGAAGAGCGGACAAACTGGTCTACTTTCATTAGGGCTACGCAATCTTTCTAACATTCTCGCCTAGTCATCGCTGGCCTAGTGTCTAGTGGCTGGTTTCTCAGGGAGAGAGTTTATGAATGGTTTCTCAGTCCAGAGCAGAGGAGGGTTCCAATGCATTGCCTAGAATATACTTTAAATATTATGTCAATGCCGGAGGATATGCATGGTGGTTGGCTCGGTACGGTTATGGTGTAGAATCATTTCTCCATCTACCAGGTGCATTTTATGCCCATTTTATTCAAAGGAGTCTCTTGAACTTTGATGTATCTCCTATTGGTGTGCGGGGGATTCCCAAAGAAAATGAGGGTAGAGATGAAGAGGAACATCACGGAGATGCAGGAGAGTTTGTTCCACATCTCGGGGCTAGTGCTTCTCAGGTAAAAACTTTTACCAATTTTCCCTTGCAACTACTTCTTTCTCTTTTTTTTTGATTCTTTAATGATTGTTGCAGGCTGTTGGCTCATTTGATCACGAGGCTGGACCTTCTTTTATTGCCCCTTCATTTGCTCATTCTAGCCCGCCAGATATGGCATCTCATCCGCAGGGCATTGATATGAATTACCTGGTAAGTTCCATATTTCATGGTAATTTATGCTATATGTATGCATGATTATGTATGCTCTTACCTTTTTCCTATCTGGCTCATAGTGGATGCTCGAAGAACAAAATAGGAAACTTCAAGAAGAGTTGGCTGCACTTCGTCAGCAGGCTTCTCATTTTGAAAATTTATATCATCAATCCGAACAAAATTTCTGAGACTTTCGATTTCAGGGGATGAGGGATCCTGGTGCTTCTTCATCAAGAGGCCCCCAGACTGATGACCATGAGATCCTTTTGTCTGCTTCTGATGAGGACCATGATGGATTAGAACTTCAAGGTAATAGGGATTTTGGAGCTCCTGCTTCGGGTGATCCCGGATGAGTAATTTGCCAAATTTTGGTGCTCCCGCTTCTAGCGGACTCAAGACGAGTGATTTGCTCCCTCCTCCAACAGGCGATGAATTTTTTAGGGCTTTATTTGATGACCTACCACCACCCTCTTAGTGATGTATAAATATTGTATCAATTGTATAAATATTGTACAATAATGAAAAAATACAATTTCCATCTTTACTGTAACTTTTTTTTCTTTTCACTTTTTTTTTTCACTTTTTTTATCATTACTGCATCACCATTATTAAACTTTCTTTTTCATATTTTTTATCACAGTACCACACGATTTCATAATTCACAGCCACATCACTTTGCTAAAACAAATTCAATGCGGTAAAGGAAATTGTCGCTAATTCTTTTCCTTACACAACATGGTTTCATCCTTTTCCATCACCTTTACCTTATCAATTTTGAAAAATGTTATTTTCTCTATATAAATCACCTTTTATGCGATATTTCATACAGAAACCAAAAATTTTTCCATTTCAAAGTGAAGACCCCTTTAACAATTTTGATTTTTCTTCCTTCACCCACCATGACCGAACTTCATTTAAAGAAGATAAAAATTCTATTTAAGAATATGGATGCCATTCATTGGAAGCAAATTTCATGGTCAAAATTTCATGTTTTAAAATGTTTTCAAAATGTTAAATTGGACCACTCTTTCTTACATGCCATGTCTTCCTTTTGGAATATGGATTCTAGGGCATTTAAAATTAATGGCTTTGAAATATGTCCCTTGATTGAAGAATTTGAGGCCATCCTTGGATATCCAAATAATCAACAAATGGTGTTACCCACATTGATTTCCAAAACTCAATAGAAGATGCAGATGTTATTTCAAATTCCAAAACCTGAAGTTCTTCAATTGATGAGAGGTGAAAAAATTCTACTTGTTCCCTTGATTGATTTTTGTCTCTCTCATTTGGCTCCTACTAAGGCATGGGGATGCATGCTCTGTCTTTGCTTACTTGGCCAATTCCTACTTGTCTCTTCTGACAGCAATATTGATCCACGAGTATTGGATATTATGGACCAAATGGAAGGAGGCTTGTCGCTGATACCTGTGATCTTAGCCGAGACCTTAGTTGGATTAGACTGACTTAAATCAGGATTGTCAAAGAGACTGACTGGGAGTCCGTTGCTGCTTCAGGTAATTACCTAAATTGCCCTTTCGGGTTTTCGATTTAGGTTTTTTCTTTTCTTTTTTGCTTTGCTCTAATTTTTGCCTAGTCCGACCATGTGGGTTTTCGAAACTAGCGAGCTGTCCTAATTTTTGCCTAAGCTGCCCTCACGGGTTTTCAACTTAGCGGACCTCTTTTTATTATATATATATATATATTTACTGCTCTAATTTTTTCTTAGTCTACCCACGTGGGTTTTCAGAACTAGCGAGCTGTCCTAATTTTTGCCTAAGTTGCCCTTGTGGGTTTTCAACTTAGCGGACCTCTTTTATATTATATATATATATTACTACTCTAATTTTTGTCTAGTCTGCCCACGTGGGTTTTCAGAACTAGCGAGCTGTCCAAATTTTTGCCTAAGTTGCCCTTGCGGGTTTTCAACTTAGCGGACCTTTATTTATATATTTTTAATTTAATTCTTTCTTCACATATTTGGCTTCAGGAGCTTCTTTTTTTGCTTGATACTCCATCCATGAATTTTTCCAGATATCTGCCACGTCATCATTCTGCTAGGAAACTACTCCATCCTGCTTCTTCATATGCTGACTGGGTTGACTGGATCCACTCACGTGCTGAAGTCAAGATCCGCTGGTTGGTACCTTGGTGGAAGATTTCTTGTATCACCATGCGGACATACTTGATGTATGTTCCCCTTGCTGCTCTTCGTCAAGGTACATACTATGATCCTCGTCGACTTGGCCGTTAGTATGGAGCTGAGCCTCGTGATTCTGACTTTACTCCCGATTTAGACATGCCTTGCTTGACTAAAGCCTACTTGGATTGGCTGAGGCAAAGCTGGCTTGCACGTTACATTTATCGACTGCCATAGATTTTACATTTGTCAATTCAGAAAGTGTATTGTTAGGATGAAAAGTAATTAAAGTAATAAAAGATGCTTCTTTTCCATTTATAATTTGTCATCACCTTTTGCTATTGTGTTTATTTATTTCATCCATATCTGGTCAAATACCTATATCAGTGTGCATAGAACAATTTTAACATTAATTCTGTTTTATTAAATTGGGGAACAACCAAACATAAAGCTAGCATACACAAGATTACTCTTGTTGCCAACTAGCCCTTTTGGGTTTTCTAATTGATGATTTTCTCTCATTTAGCCCTAATTGTTGCCTAGCCCACCCTTTCTGGTTTTCGAAACTAGCGGACTGCTCTAACTTTTTCCTAGGCCGCACTTTTTGGGTTTTCAACCTAGCGAGCTCTCTCTCTCTCTCTCTCTTTTATATCATACGTAAAACCTCTTCAACCTGTCAATGTTTACTGGCTCATTAAATTCATTCCCGGTATTGTTTGATAACTTCACTGCACCTTTGTTCATAACTTGTTTCACGACATATGGCCCTTCCCAACTAGGCCTAAACTTTCCTCTCAGATCAGATACATTAGGCTTACATTGCTTCAACACCAAATCCCCGACTCTGAGCTTTCTAATTTTAACCCTTCTATTATAGGCCCGAGCTATCTTCTTTTGATACAGTTGGTGATGATACAGTGCCTTTAACCTTCTCTCTTCTAGTAAAGCTAACTATGTGTATCTGCTCGCTACCCATTTCGTTTCAGGCAGTTCAGCTTCCAAGACTACTCTTAATAACTTGATCTCAATTTCAATTGGCAATACTGCTTCCATCTCGTAAACTAAAGAGAACGGTGTCATTCCAGTAGGTGTTTGCACATTTGTCCTATATCCCCATAAAGCAAAGGGAAGCATCTCTGACCAATCCCTGTAAGTCTTGGTCATCTTGGAAAGAATTTACTTAATTGTTTTGTTTGTTGCTTCTACTGCACCATTAGCCTTTGGTCTATAAAGAGAGGATATATGATGATGGATTCGGTACTTTGAGAATAAATCCTTAACTGCTCCTTGAAACTGTACCCCATTGTCTGATATCACACAGTGCGGGACCCCGTATCTGCAGATGAGGTTCTTTTCAATAAATCTAGCCATTTGGCTTGCACCCAGTTTGTTGAAGGATTCAGCTTCGACCCATTTTGAAAAATAATCTACTGCTACCACAATGAAACGGTGACCGTTTGAAGCTGTCGGATGTATCTCTCCTGTAATGTCAATACCCCAAGTGGCAAATGGCCAGGGTGAAGAAATAGAATGCAATTCTTCAGGAGGCATGTGATTCAAGTTACCATACATCTGACATTGTTGGCACTTCTTTATGAACTCAATACAATCTTTCTCTATGGTCAACCATTAGTAACCTTGCCGAATAATCTTCTTAACTAGGGACAAACCACTCATGTGCAAACCGCAACTTCCTGCATGTATTTCTGACATGATACGCTCCACTTCAGGCTTCCTTAAACATCTTAAATGCACCCCCATCAGGCCATCTTCGATATAACTCTCCATGGAATGTGATGTATTGCAATGACCACCGCCTTATGGCTCTTATCTCTTTCTTTGTTTCCCTTGGCGGGTACTCTCTTTCTTCCAATAATTGCCTTATAGTATCATACCACACATCATGGTCTATATCAATTTCCATGATTGTCTCATATTCATATCAAGGAGTTGATGAACTGGTCAAAATTAGAGGCTTAAGAAATAAACTGATAGGATTTTCCCATACTGAAGCCAATATGGCTAGGGCATCAGCCATGTGATTTTCTTCTCTTGACAGGTGTACAAACCTACACTCCTTAAAGTTCTTCTTCATCATGGTCAGGTAATGGTGGTATGGTTTTAATTTTTCCTCTTTCAACTCCCACTCTCCATTTACTTGGGATACTACTAGCAATGAATCGCCAAAAACTTCCACCTTATCCACCTTCATAATCATTAGATTTTCCAAACTGAAAATACAAGCTTCGTACTCCACCATATTATTGGTTGCCCTAAATTTTAACTTTTTGGCTAAAGGGATAAGTTTTCCTTTGGGCGATTCTAGTATAACTCCCAAACCTGGTCCTTTCCTATTTATTGCTCCATCAAAATACATTTTCCACCCTTGTACTTCAATTGCTTCTAAATGTTCATCTGGAAATTCCAAGATTACCTCTTTGCTTTATGGTAATGGTTGTTGGGCCAGGAATTCTGCCACCGCTCTACCTTTGATCATCTTCCTGGTTACATACTCAATCTCAAATTCTTCTAATATTATCAACCATCGACCATATTTCCCAATCAAAGAGGGTGTCTCACTTAAGTACTTCGTTGGATCCAACATGGAAATTGCTTGCACACTATACGATTGGAAGTAATGCCGCAACTTTTTAGAAGACCAAACCACGGCTATACAGGTCTTTTCAATGATACTATACTTAATTTCATAAGGTAGGAGCTTTCTACTCAAATAGTAAACTGCATTCTCAATCCCTGACTCATCTGCTTGGGCTAGCATGGCTCCTATTGACTCTTCTTCTACTGCTAAGTATAGTAATAGAGGTTTGCCGGGTTTAGGTGTTTTTAAAATAGGTGGATTCAACGAATATTTTTTTATTTGCTCAAAGGCCTTTTGACATTCTTCATTCCATATGACCGGCTGATTCTTTTTAAGTAATTTGAAGATAGGCTCACAAATTGTTGTGAGTTTTGCTATGAATCTGCTAATGTATTGCAATTTACTAATGAATCGCCAGACTTCTCTTTCTGTCTTTGGGGCTGGCATATCCCTGATTGTTTTAACTTTGTCAGGATCAATCTCAATGCCATTCAGACCAATTCAGCCCAATCAGGTCTTAATTGCCTAAGCTTTTGTTTGACGAGTTTCATGTGAGTGTAAGTAGGAATATGATGCTCGGCTATGTCTCGATCTATTCCAGGCATATCCTCATAAGACCAAGCAAACACTTCTTCATATTTTTTGAATATTTTTTCAAATCTCTCTCTCTCATCAGGAGTAAGGTCGGATGCTATGCTAATGTTTTTAGGATTTTCAATTGTTCCAAAATTTAATGATTGTGTGTTAACAGAATTAATATTAAAGATGCTCATGTAACTGTTATTTGAATGTATGCAATCGTCAGTAGAAACATCACACAAGTAAGCAAAATCAGACTTTCTTGCATTCATTTTGGAAAAAGAAAACATCATCATCCTCATACAAAGCAGACAAATTAAAATCAAAATCAAAATCATTGTTCTCAAAATCATAAGGTAGGATGTCTTCAAACTTCTCTTCGACCAGGGCAGCAATCTCCTCCAGAGTCTTCTCGGCTTTCAGGATAGCTTCATTCTTCTCTTTTGGATTGGATTCTTTGTTGGCTGACAAGGTGAGCTTTTTCTTCACTTGGTCGACTAGCTCAGTCACATCTGTAAAAATTTTAAAACCCGGGATCAACTTTCCCATGAACATGATTGGCTTGGGCTTTCCTTGGAGTGGTCCCATATCTAGAGCTTTGACAAAGATTTCTTCAAGTGGTGGGAAGCTCATCTTCTCATCCTTCTTTGGCTGTACATTGTTGGCTTCATCATATCCCAACCCCTTCTTGGAAGTTTGAGTTCTAAAATCTGGCAGCATTGTCAAACCTGCTTTACCCTTTCCAAGACCAGCTTCGGGAAGATAATTCATGTTCTTCATCATATTCAAGACTTTGGAGTCCACTACTTCATCATCAGAAATTGCAGCTACTTGAAAACCATTGAGAGGCCTCTCTATCATTAGAGTATTAACAATCTCATTATCTTCAGCTTCAATGACCATTGTCTCATCTCCATTGGGAAACTTGATCTTTTGATGAAGGGTGGAAGGAACTCCACCAAGAGGATGAAACCATGGTTTCCCCAAGAGAATGGCGAAGGTAACCAGTATGTCTAAAACAACAAATTTAACAATAGACTCAATTGGACCAACCTTGACAGCAGCTTTGAAAGTCCCTTTGGCATGTCTCTTAGTGTTGTCATAAGCCCGAATTGTTACTTCGGTCAGGTTTAGATCCCTTGTTGACATGGCTAGCTTTGGCAATATCTTAAGTGGACAAACATTTATGGCGGACCCCTCTTCCCCTTGACTTATATTTTGATAAAGAGAGGGTGAATGTGATCTCTCCCCTCCTCTGGTAAATCCGCATCCGAAAAAGAAACTGCTCCCATGTTAACTTCACTCTTTTCTTGAACCTCTTCACATTTCATTACCCCTCCAATTTTTATGAAGTTGATCAGCTCCTCTGGTGTCATTGAGGTAGAAATTGGCATGCTAGCCAAGGCTTTAGCCATAGTTTCTCGGTGCTTTTTAGAAGTAGCTAATAAGTCCCAAATTCTAACACTTGCTTGGGTTCTTTTCAATTGCTTGAGCACAGCATCATCTTCCTCTTCTATATTTCCTACTTCAACTTCCTTACCCTTATTAGTTTCTACCTCCTTAGGTGGTGGCCTTGCATAAGGCTTATCGGATCTAGTGTTCATTACTTCATCTTCTTCGGGCTTAGACCAAGTCCACTCCTCCTTCTTGGATACAAGATCATCATCACTATCGCTTGAATCCCAAAACCCATTAACAACACAAATTGTTACTTCTTTACCCACCATGACTGGTCTCAATACTTCTAAGATCCTCAAGATAAAAGGGAGACGAAGGTTGTTGAGAAGACAAATATTTAAAAGATCGAGATGTCTGATGTTGAGAAGATGATTGCTGATTTAGAAAAGAAATTTGAGAAGAAGCTGAAAACTGAAGAGATGCCCGAGATAGACAAACTGTTTGAACAAGATGAGGAGGTCCCTTATAAGTTTAAGATGCCCTCCTTCTCTAGGTACAATGGTACTAGAAACCCCCATCTCCATGTGAAGCAGTATATCACTGCTATGCAATCTGCTCGAGCTACTAAAGCTCAAACTTTGAGGTATTTTATGCTCTCATTGGATCCTATTATCCAAAATTGGTTCAACACCTTAGAGGAAAGTACTCAAAAAGATTGGGAAGTGTTGTGCAAGGCTTTCATTTAGCAATATGGATAAAATGTCAAGCTGGAAGTTACCTTAATGGAAGTTGAGTCCATTAGACAAAGGCCAAATGAGAATTTTGTGGACTATGTGAAAAGATGGAGAAATAAGGCTGCTTTACTCAAGAAGAGGCCCGATGAATCCAGTCAAATAAGGATGATTGTGAGAGGGATGTTGCCTAGTCTTCGTGAAAGGATGTCTCATACACTCATCCGTGATTTCAAAGATCTTCTCCAAGCTGGTCTGCAAATTGAAGAATGGGAAAGGGAGAAGAATCGCTTTTCAATAAAAAGGAATGAGAAAGGGAACTACCAGTCGGGCAATCAAAGCCCGCAAAAAGAAGTTGATGTTAATGCCACTAGTCAAGGAGGAATGACAGTTTTCATAATTAGGAAAGCTGCTGTCTTGGGTTCTCAATAAGCTACAAAAGAAGGGATTGTTACAACCCTTGACTCCTCATCTTTTGCCTAATCCTCTTCCTCTTAACTTTGATAATAATGCATTTTGCCAAATCCATCAAAGGCCTAGACATGAAACAGACAATTGTATGAAGTTGAGGCATGAGATTCAGAATCTAATCGATAGTGGTAAGCTACCCGAGCCGGACAAGTCCAATACCAAGAACAATCCTTTGCCTAAGTTTGGAAGAGTACCACCACCAGCAACCTTCATGGTAGGAAAAGGATTAGAAGAAGATTTTGTCTTATCCTCTTTTCAAGATGGGAATGTTGAAAATGTGAAAGGAGAAGGAGCTTAACTCAACAAACCTTCCTTAGCTTGAATGTTGCTTTTCAATTTTACTTTCTTTAATATTTAATTGGAATAATAGTGTTTTTCAAATTTAAATTTGTTTGAATAAATTACTTTCATCAAAATTTTTGTTGGTTTTTCTTCATTTTGGTTCTTAACCAATGAGGAATCTAGCTTGATGATTCATGCATTAATATATTTATGCATCATGACTCAAATGACTTTACTAAGTGAGGGAATTACAATATAGCATTGAGTTGTGTATGCTTACTTAGAGAGGGCTCCTGCATAATTACCCTTTTCTAGGTCCTAGTCAGTCTTAGAACATACTTTGACAAACTTTTGAGACTAAATTGAACTCTGTTTATTTAAGGGAGAGATGATCTAGGCATTGTTTGGTTAGCCAACAACTAGTATCCACCTTATTAAATATCAATCCCTAGTTGTCCCTTTGAGCCTTCATGAAATTTTAACTTTCCTTTCATTGGCTTACAAACCCCGATAACCTACCCTGAGCTGTTGTATACTTTTGACAAGTCTTATGATCACTAAGATGAAGAGGATCAAAGAAAGAAATAAAAAGACCATGAAGATAGTTGAAGTTCTCAAGACCATAAGGGTAGTTGATGTTTTTAAGACCATAAGGGTAGTTGGAGTTCACCTAATATCTCCAATCTATCAAGATAACATCAGAGTAATAAATGATTTATCCTTATTAAAGAAGATTTATGTCACTCCACTCATCCATTATTAGACACCCATGTTGGTACAAACAAGACAACTCTTTTAGAGCTAGAACCACAAAAAAAGTAAACAAAAAAAAGAGAAAAAAAAGAAAAGAAAAAAGGACAAAAGAAAAAAAAAGGAAAAAAGGAAAAGAAAAAAAAGAAAAAAAGGGAAAAAAAGATAAAACCTAAAAAGGCGGTTCAAAAAGCCAACTGAGTTCTCTTTTACCTAAGACAACAAAAAGCTTTAATTTTGTTTATAAGGACGGATTGACTTGAATTGGTCCAACCCAACCAAAGATTGGATCAAAATCAAAAAAAAGGAGAAAGACCATTCAGTCCTTGAAAGTTTTGTACTTGACAGTCCAACGAGGAAGAAGGACAAAAATGATAAAATGCTCAAAGAAATGAAGAAGGACAAAATAATAAAAAGAAAGAAAAGGGAGAAGAAGAAAAGAAGCAAATTTGGGTAGGAAACTTTATGCAAAAGAAACAAAGACTATCCTAATCAAGATCCAAATTAATGCTAAGAAGATAGAAGGAACTTGGAGTCTAACAAGATTTCTCCCAGCTGCGTAGAGTTCAAACAAGAAATTTATAGTGTGAAGGTTTGTCCACTGTGTCACATCGGCTCCAACTTACAAATGGCCTTTTGTGAGCGGGGATATTTGCCCCCACTCCAGGTGGAATGGTTCTTATGACTTCGGCACTGTTTAGGCTGGGGCCTTAGAGAACAAGGACCTAAGTCCGGAGAAAATGGAGTCGTCACCCAGACAGGCTGGGAAAATAGAAAGGGGTGGGTGACTCGATTCCTAATGAATCCCCAACCGCCTAATGGGTTCAAAAAGTTGGGTACGTGTGGGGAAGGTGAGAAATGGCCGCACCCCCACAATGCCTGGTTCATTGGGACCGGCCTCCTTTATAGGTCTTAATATTATAAAATTCTTAAATATAACAATATTATCCATAATACACGCAACAATTGAAATAAAGCATCATTATATTAAAATCAAAGTAATTACCAAGCAAAGCAAATAAATGGACACCCATCCGAAGATGGAAACATGCCCTTACATCATCCATGTCTAAACTAATAGGACACCCACCAAAAGGTAGAAACATGTCTGTGAGCGGGGATTTTTGCCCCCACTCCAGGTGGAATGGTTCTTGCCACTTCGACACTGTTTAGGCTCGGGGCCTTAGAGAATAAGGACCTAAGTCCGAAGAAAATAGAGTCGTCACCCGGACGGGCCGGGAAAAAAGAAAGGGGTGGGTGACTCGATTCCTAAGAAATCCCCAACCGCCTAATGGGTTTGAAAAGATGGGTACGTGTGGGGAAGGTGAGAAATGGCCCAGCACTCCCACAATGCCTGGTTCATTGGGACCGATATCCTTTACAGCTCTTAATATTATAAAATTCTTAAACATAACAATATTATCCATAATACATGCAACAATTGAAATAAAGCATCGTTATATTAAAATCAAAGAAATGACCAAGCAAAGAAAATAAATGGACACCCATCCGAAGATGGAAACATGCCCTTACAATATCCATGTCTAAACTAATAGGACACCCACCAAAAGGTAGAAACATGTCTGTGAGCGGGGATTTTTGCCCCCACTCCCGGTGGAATGGTTCTTGGAAAAAAATGATAAAATGCTCAAAGAAAGGAAGAAGGACAAAATAATAAAAAGAAAGAAAAGGGAGAAGAAGAAAAGAAGCAAATTTGGGTACCAATCTTTATGCAAAAGAAACAAAGACTGTCCTAATCAAGATCCAAATTAATGCCAAGAAGATAGAAGGAACTTGGAGTCTAGCAAGATTTCTCCCAGCTGCGTAGAGTTCAAACATGAAATTTATAGTGTGAAGGTTTTTCCATTGTATCACATCGGCTCCAACTTACAAATGGCCTTCTGTGAGCGGGGATTTTTGCCTCCACTCTCCGTGAATGGTTCTTGCGACTTTGGCACTGTTTAGGCTCGGGGCCTTAGAGAACACGGACCTAAGTCAGGAGAAAAATGGAGTTGCCACCCGGACGGGCCAGGAAAAAGAAAGGGGTGGATGACTCAATTCCTAAGGAATCCCTAAGACCCTAATGGGTTCGGAAAGTTGGGTACATGTGGGGAAGGTGAGAAATGGCCCAGCACCCCCACAACGCCCGGTTCATTGGAACCGACCTCCTTTACAGGTCTTAATATTATAGAATTCTTAAGTATAACAATATTATCCATATTACACACGATAATTAAAATAAAGAATCAATATATTGAAAATCAAAGCAATGTCCAACCAAAAAAATAAATGGACACCCATCCAAGGATGGAAACATGCCCTTACATCCCATGCCTAAATAGGACACCCACCGAAAGGTAGAAACATGTCTTTTACATTGGTTCTAAAATAGAAAAGCAATTTAAATTACATGATATTTAACTAATGAGGTACCCACCAAGTGGAAACATACCTCTTACAACATTTGGAAATCTAAATAAATTGATAAAAGTGAATAACCATTCATAATAAGTAAATTATTCATCAAAGATATTAAATATCAATAGAAAGTAAACATCCATCCATGATAAATTAAATAAATCAAGCATTGAACTTAAATAAATTAAAGCATATAAAATAAATCAATGCATAATCAAATATAGAATTGAATAAGGCAAATAAAAATCTAAATTATAGCTACTGTTTCCATTTAGGATTCTTTATTTCATGTGTTTAGGATTTTGGAATTTGTGGAATTAGGCTACTATGTGTTTTTAAAGGAATTATAATAGATTAAGATTTTATGTTTTAAAAGGTTGATGAAGTTCTTTGATTAACCAAATTAGTGTTTGAATGGTGAAATCATGACACTAGGGTTTGGACACTTTAAAATACTTAGATTTATGGTTTACGGTTATTCATTGAATTATAGTTTCATGCTTACTGTGTAAAATTAAACATTTGGGGTTTATATGGGTTTTAAAGTTTTAAAGGATTAGGGTTTAAAAAAATTAGGATTTAAGGTTTTAAAGGAATTTAAGGTTTATTGTTTAGTTTTAAAGTTGAATTAGGGTTTTGGTGAATACATGAGGTTTTTACGGTTTGAAAATCAATTTGATAATTTTATGAAGTTTTATGAAAATAAACAAACGATTTAAAGTTTACATAAATAGAAAAGATATTTGTTAAGGTTTTTAGAAAGAAATAAAATTTAAATTATGGTTTTGAAAAGAAACATGTTAAATTAGGGTTTTAAGATTTTGATGAAGCAAAAATAACAATTGTAGTTTTTTTTTGGAAGCAAAGCAACGAAATAAGGTTTTTAAACTTTAGAAAAACTATATTAAAGTTCTAAGGTTTTTGAATTAAAAGACACAATTAGATAGTTTATGCTATTGTGAAAAAATATAAAGAAATTAAGAATTCAAACCTTCTTTCGTAAGTTACACTAAAATTGCTTCTTGGATGAACCAAATCAAAGACAAGCTTTGCTGCCTTTGAATTGCCTGAATTGTTTTTCTGTTCTCTTAAAAAAAATCAGCTTGATTCAAGGTTTTCCTTCACAGTTTCAAATCCAATTTTCCCCCAAGTTTATGTCCGATTTCTTCCCTTATTTCTCATTTCATTTTTCTGTGTTGTTTAGTCCTTATTTATAGAACTTTTATGGTTCATTCCTAATCATTCATGGAACATAATATTCATTAAGAAAAGGAAACCGAAACCTAATTACATTAGGTTTCAGAAATTTTGCATCGAAAAAATTTTGCTGGCGAAAAAATTGCACTGGCAAAAAAAATTGCCGCAGTTGGCTGCGGCAGGGGGTGAGGACCGGCCTGCGGGCGAAATGGCTTTGCCATTTCGCATGCTGGTTTTCGGCGATGATTTTTTCATCGCCAATTTTTCCATCGCCGATTTTTATTTTTATTTTTATTGTTATTTTTTTATTTTTATTTTTTATTAATAAAAATTAGATACTAAAGCAAAAATTATTTAATTAAGATAACAAAAATTATTTTAGACCAATTAAAATATATTAGACAACACAAAAATTATTTTGGACTAAATAAAATATATTGGACCGGACTGGGTCAAAATTAAGGGTCTATAGTTTGCCCCCTGCTTGAATGATCTGAAACTTTAGTGAAAGAGAGTGAAAAGAAATGAGACTTAATTTTTGAGATGGTGGAGGTTTTGGGTTCTGGACCCGGTTCGAGTTCTAGACTCAAGGATAATTCTAGGTTCTGGACCTAAGGAAAATTTGGGTTCTGGACCCGATCTAAGTTCTGGGACTTAGAAATAAATTATAGATTCTGGACCTAAGGGTAGTTTGGGCTCTGGACTCGAGCTAAGTTCTGAACTTAGAAGAGATTCTAGGTTCTAGATCTAAGGAAAATTTGGGTTCTGGACCCGAGCTAAGTTCTTGGACTTAGAAATAAATTCTAGGTTCTGAACCTAAGAAAAATTTGTGTTCTGGACCCGAGCTAAGTTCTAGACTTAAAAATAAATTCTAGGTTCTGGACCTAAGGGTAATTTGGGTTCTGGAGCCGAGCTAAGTTCTGGACTTAGAAGAGATTCTAGGTTCTTGACCTAAGAAAAATTTGGGTTCTAGACCCGAGCTAAGTTCTTGGACTTAGAAATAAATTCTAGGTTCTAGGCCTAAGAAAAATTTTGGTTCTGGACCTGATCTAAGTTCTGGACTTAGAAATAAATTCTAGGTTTTGGACCTAAGGAAAATTTGGATTCTGGACCCGAGCTAAGTTTTGGACTTAGAAATAAATTCTAGGTTCTGGACCTAAGGAAAATTTGGGTTCTGGACCCGAGTTAAGTTCTTGGACTTAGAAATAAATTCTAGGTTCTGGACCTAAGAAAAATTAGAGTTCTGGACCCGAGCTAAGTTCTGGACTTAGAAATAAATTTTAGGTTCTGGACCTAAGGAAAATTTGGGTTCTGGACCCGAGCTAATAATTTTTTATTTCAAAATGTTTGGCTAATTTTTATACATGTCTTTTTATTGCCCCATGCGTGTAAAAAATTTATATACATGCAATTATTTGAATGATTAAAGTGAATAATTGAATCAGCTGTTTATTTACTGTGTAGTCACTGTTCATGCACTATTTACTATTTATAAATAGTAAATTTACTATTTGAAAATAGTAACAAATAGTATTTACTATTGAAAATAATAATTTTACTATTTATCAATAGTAATACTATTCATGAATAATAAAATATACTATTCATCAATAGTAAAGTTTACTATTCATGAATAATTTTGAATTTTGTTTTTTTGCTTACCGTTTCTCTATAAAAACCCACCACTCCTTCATTTCATTTCACAGCTAAATCTCAATTTCATAATTCTCTCAAATTTCTTTCAATTTTAGCACATATTTTTCAAAAACAATGCATGCTTCGAGGTAAGGGACTCATTCTAATGCCGTGCTATTGGAGTTTATTAGGCATCATGTAGACGAAAATATAAATATACTGGCCGGGATGCCGCTTCACCGCAGTTCCAACGAAAAGAGCACGGTAATTATTTTTTCTTTTTCTTTTCTCTTGATTTTTCGTCTCTGTGTTTTTTTTATATATATTTTTGTTTTTGATTTTTTGATTATTTATATTATTTATATTATTTTTTAATATTTTTGATTTTTGATTTATGCTCTTTTATTATTATTGCGTTTGCCTTTATTTATTTTTATTTATTATAATTTTTAGAAAATTTAGGAAAAATAAATTATTTTAGGATAGCCTGCACTTACCTTGCATTAACTTACCTGGTTCCGTGTTAGCATGATTGTTAGGTTGTTCGGGCTGGAGGGTGTATTTACAAAGCCCGACAATGGTACGATGTAGTGCCTTCTTGGGTAAGGCGGATTATCCGAGATTGCGGCTTTGAGCAGTTCATCTTACAATTGCCATTCGAGGAATATCAAATAGACCGGAGCATAGTCCAGGCGCTTGCAGAGTGATGGTTGGATACAAGCCACACTTTTCACTTGCCCATTGGAGAGATGACAATTGGTCCAGTTGATTTTAATGCCATAGCCGGCCTTCGATATGATGGTGTTCCGGTTCCTCTGACCAATGATATTTTAACATTTGAAGAAATTCAGGAATTAATTGGTATGGAACCATCATATAAAGGGCCTTTTAAGATAAAAATCAAGCCAATTCGTAGTTATTGGATGAACTACGAAGGACGAGTTGGCAGAGATACGGCCGAACAGTATGCTCGAGGATTTTTATTATATCTGCTCGGGTCGACCATTTTAGACAGCACTAAATCCTCCATCCACTTGTTAGTGTTGAGTGCCCTTTCTTATCTCAGAATGGTACCATCTTCTGGCTGGGGTGAAGCTGGTCTCGCGTGTCCTTACCATGGTCTTGATAAGCTTTGCAGAAACAAGAAGTCTTTTGTTAGTTTGATGGCGGTTGTCGAGGTATTCTTTTCCTTCACCAATGTTATTTCCACTCTTTTCTTGCATGAATTTGATCTTTACTATTATTGTTTTAGGTATGGGCATATGAACACAACATCGTGAGGGTACCCGGTATTTCCCGAGAGAGAGTCGAGTATCCGAGCTGGTTGTCTAATCGTGTGGACGTTCTTGTCTCTCATCATGTGCATACTCACCGCTATGTGTTGAGCCGCTTAACCTGGGACTAGGTAAAATAACATTAGTATGCTTTAAATTTTATGTGAAAGTTTACTTACCTTATGTTAATTTGCAGGTGAATTTGGCCTGGTGGAGCCCAGAAGAGCGAGCAAATTTGTCTCCTTTGATGAGGGCTCCACTGTCTTTCCAACATTCTCATCGAGTTATTGCTGGCCCGGTGTCCAGTGGTTGGTTTCTTGGAAAGAGAGTTTATGAATGGTTTCTCGGTCTAAAGCAGCGGAGGGTTTGGATGCAAATCCTAGAATATACTTTAAATATTATGTCAATGCCAGAGGATGCATGGTGGCTGGCCATGTGTGGTTATGGTGCCGAGCCATTTCTCCATTTACCGGGTCCATTTTATGCCCATTTTATTCAAAGAAGACTCTTGAACTTTGATGTATCTCCTGTAGGTGTGCGGGAGATTTTTGACAAAAACGAGGGTAGAGATGAAGAAGAACATCACGGAGCTATAGGAAAGCTTGTTCCACATCTTGGGACTAGTACTTCTCAGGTAAAACTTTTACCACTTTTCCCTTGCAATTGCTTTTTTCTTTCCTTGATTCTTTAATGATTGTTGCAGGCTGTTGGCTCATTTGATCATGAGGCTGGACCTTCTTTTACTGCCCCTTCATTTGCTCGTTCTAGCTCTCCAGATATGCCATCTCATTCGTAGGGTATTGATTTGAATTACCGGGTACATTCCTTATTTCATGGTAATTTATGCTATATGTATGCATTATTATGTATGCTCTTACCTTTTCCTTCTTGGCTCACAGCGGATGCTCGAAGAATAAAATAGGAAACTTCAAGAAGAGTTGGCTGCAACTCGTCAGTAGGATTCTCATTTTAAAAGTTTATATCATTAATCCGAACAATATTTTTGAGACTTTCGATTTCAGGGGATGAGGGATCCCGGCGCTTCTTCATCAAGAGGCCCCCAGATTGATGAACATGAGATCCTTTTGCCTACTTCTGATGAGGAACATGACGTATTAGAACCTCAAGGTAATAGGGATTTTGGTGCTCCTGCTTCGTGTGATCTCATGACAAGTAACTTGCCGAATTTTGGTGCTCCCACTTCGGGCGAACTCGGGATGAGTGATTTGCCTCCTCCTCCAACAGGTGATGACTTTTTCAAGGATTTATTTGATGACCTACCACCACCCTCTTAGTGATATGTAAATATTGTAGCAATTGTAAAATATTGTACAATAATGAAAAATATACAATTTCCATCTTTACTGTAACTTTTTTTTTTCGTTACTGCACCACAATTATTATTATTATTATTTTTATCACAGTACATCATAATTTCATAATTCACATCCACCTCATTTGCTAAACCAAATCCAACGTGGTAAAGGAAATTCATTGCTAATTCCTTTTCTTATGCCATATGGTCTTATTCTTTCCCATCACCATTTCCTTTTCACTTTTGGAAAAGGTTTGTTTCTTCTATATAAATCACCCTTCATGACATATTTCATACAAAAACCAAAAAACAACTTTTCCATTTCAACGTGAAGACTCATTTAACAATTTTGATTTTCCTTCATTCACCCACCATGACCGAACATCATTTATAGAAGATAAAAATTATATTTAAGAATATGGATGCCATTCATTGGAAGCAAATTTCATGGTCAAAACATGATGTTTTAAAATGTTTTCAAAATGTCAAATTGGACCACTCCTTCTTACATACCGTGGCTTCCTTTTGGAATACGGATTCTATGGTATTTAAAATTAATGGCTTTGAAATATGTCCCTTGAAGAATTTGAGGCCATCTTCGGTTGATGAGAGGTGAAAAAATTCTACTTGCTCCTTTGATTGACTTTTGTCTCTCTCATTTGGCCCCTATTAAGGCATGGGGGCGCATGCTCTGTCTTTGCTTGCTTGGCCAATTCTTGCTTGTTTCTTCTGACAGCAATATTGATCCATGAGTATTGGATATTATGGACCAAATGGAAGGAGGCTTGTCGCCGGTACCTGTGATCTTAGCCGAGACCTTAGTTGGATTAGACTGATTTAAATCAGGATTGTCAAAGAGACTGACTGGGAGTCCGTTGCTGCTTTAGGTAATTACCTAAACTGCCCTTTCGGGTTTTCGATTTAAGTTTTCTCTTTTCTTTTTTCTTTATTGCTCTAATTTTTGCCTAGTTTGCCTGTATGGGTTTTCGAAACTAGCGAGTTGTCCTAATTTTTTCCTAAGCTGCCCTAGCGGGTTTTCAACTTAGCGAACCCCTTTTTTTTATTTAACTCTTCCTTCATAGATTTGGCTTCAGGAGCATCTTTGTTTGCTTGATACTCCATCCATGGATTTTGCCAGATACCTGCCACGTCATCATTTTACTAGGAAGCTACTCCATCCTGCTTCTTCATATGCTGATTGGGTTGACTGGATCCACTCACTCTCCGAAGTCAATATCCGTTGGTTGGTACCTTGGTGGAACATTTCTCGTATCACCATGCGGACGTACTTGATGTACATTCCCCTTGCTGCTCTTCGTCAAGGTACATGCTATGATCCTCGCCGACTTGGCCGTCAGTACGGAGCTAAGCCTCATGACTCTGACTTTACTCCCGACTTAGACATGCCTTGCTTGACTGAAGCCTACTTGGATCGGCTGAGGCAAAGCTGGCTTGCACATTTCATTTAGCGACTGCCATAGATTTTGCATTTATCAATTCAGAAAGTGTATCGTTAGGATGAAAAATAATTAAAGTAATAAAAGATGCTTCTTTTCCATTTATAATTTGTCATCACCTTTTGCTATTGTGTTTATTTATTTCATCCATTTCTGGTTGAATACTTATAACAATGCACATAGAACAATTTTAACATTAATTTTGTTTTATTAAATTAGGGAACAACCAAACATAAAGCCAGCATACACAAGATCACTCCTGTTGCCAATTAGCCCTTTCGTGTTTTCTAATTGATGATTTTCTCTCATTTAGCCCTAATTGTTGCCTAGCCCGCCCTTTCGGGTTTTCGGAACTAGTGGACTGCTCTAAATTTTACCTAGGCCGTCCTTTTTGGGTTTTCAACCTAGCGAGCTCTTTTATCTTTTTTTTTATTATATCATTCATAAAACCTCTTCAACCTGTCAATATTTACTGGCTCACTAAACTCGTTCCCATCCATGTCTGATAGCTTCACCGCACCTTTATTCATGACTTGTTTCATGACATATGGCCCTTCCCAGCTAAGTCTGAACTTCCCTCTTGGATCAGATATATTAGGCTTGTATTGCTTCAACACCAAATCCTCAATCCTGAATTTTCTGATTTTAACCCTTCTATTGTAGGCCGAGCTATCTTCTTTTGATACAGTTGGTGATGATACAGTGCCTTTAACCTTCTCTCTTATAGTATAGCTAACTGTGTGTATCTGCTTGCTGCCCATTCCGTTTCAGGCAATTTAGCTTCCAAGACTACTCTCAATGACTTGATCTCTATTTCAATTAGCAACATTGCTTCCATCCCGTAAACCAAAGAGAATGGTGTCATTCCAGTGGGCATTCGCACACTTGTCCTGTATCCCCATAAAACAAAGGGAAGCATCTCTGACCAATCCCTGTAAGTCTTGGTCATCTTGGAAAAAAATTTCTTAATCATCTTGTTTGTTGCTTCTACTTCACCATTGGCCTTTGGTCTATAAGGAGAGGATCGGTGATGATGGATGTGGTACTTTGAGAATAAATCCTTAACTACTCCTTGAAACTGTACACCATTGTCTGATATCAAACTGTGTGGAATGCCGTATCGGCAGATGAGGTTCTTTTCAATAAATCTATCCATTTGACTTGCACACAGTTTGTTGAAGGATTCGGCTTTGACCCATTTTCAAAAATAATCTACTGTTACCACAATGAAACGGTGACCGTTTGAAGCTGTCGGATGTATCTCTCCTATAATGTCGATACCCCTGGTGGCAAATGGCTAGGGAGAAGACATTTAATGCAATTCTTTAGGAGGCATGTGATTAAAATTACCATACATCTGACATTATTGGCACTTCATTACAAACTCAATACAATCTTAGAAGAGATTCTAAGTTCTGGACTTAAGGATAATTTGGGTTCTTGACCCGAGCTAAGTTCTGGACATAGAAGAGATTCTAGGTTCTGGACCTAAGGATAATTTGGGTTCTGGACCCGAGGTAAGTTCTGGACTTAGAAGAGATTCTAGGTTCTGTACCTAAGGATAATTTGGGCTCTAGACTCGAGCTAAGTTCTGAAGAGATTCTAGATTATGAACTTAATGATAATTTGGGTTCTAGACCCGAAGTAATTTTTGGACTTAGAAGAGGTTCTAGGTTCTGGACCTAAAGATAATTTAGGTTTTGGACCCGAGCTAAGTTTTGGACTTAGAAGAGATTCTAGGTTCTGGACCTAAGGATAATTTGGGTTCTGGTCCCGAGTTAAGTTCTGGACTTAGAAGAGATTCTAGATTCTGGACCTAAAGATAATTTGGGTTCTGGACCCGAGCTAAGTTCTGGACTTAGAAGAGATTCTAGGTTCTGGACCTAAGAATAATTTGGGATCTGGACCCGAGCTAAATTCTGAACTTAGAAGAGATTTTAGGTTCTGGACCTAAGGATAATTTGAGTTCTGGACCCGAGTTAATAAAAATTTAATTATCTGCAAAAAATATTTTTTTTTGTTTTAAAAGGTTGGGCTAATTTTTATGCACATGCCTTCTCCTTGCCCCTGCATGTAAAAATATTTATATACACACAAGTATTTGAATGATTGAATTTACTATTTATTTACTGTGTAGTCACTGTTCATGCACTATTTACTATTTGTAAATAGTAACCTACTATTTGTAAATAGTAGTTTACTATTATAAATAGTAATTTACTATTTATAAATAGTAATTCACTATTCATCAATAGTAAATTTACTATTTATCAATAGTAAAATTTACATTTTGAATTTTATTTTTTTCTTTGCCGTTCCTCTATATAAACGAACAAATTTTCTCATTTCATTCACCGCAGAATCCTTAATTTCGTTCACTCATTACTATAATTCTTTCAAATTTTGCATATAGTTTTGAAAAAAATGTATGCTTCAAGATCATGAACTCATTCTAATGCTGAGTTATTAGAGTTTTTTCGGCAACATGAAGATGGGAATATAGATCTGCTAGTCGGGATGCCGCTTCATCATAGTTCAAACCAAAAAAGCCAGGTAATTATTTTTCTTCTTTTATTTATTTATTTAATTTTTTTACTATTATTATTATTTTAGTTACTTTTTTTAGTTACTTATTTATTATTTATTTATTTATTATGCTTTTTTTTATCATTATTATGTTTGTATTTATTTTTATTTATATTTTTATATTATTATTTTTTAGAAAATTTATTAAAAATAAATTAATTTAAGTAGATAGAATAATATGTACTTACCTGGTATTAACTTACCTGGCTGCATAATAGCGTGATCATTGCGTTGTTCGGGCCGGAGGGTGCATCTACAAAGTCTGACAATGGTATGATGTAGCACCTTCTCGGGCAAGGCAGATCATCCGAGATTACGGCTTTGAGAGGTTCATCTTACAATTACCATCCGAGGAGTATTTGATAGACCGGAGCGCAGTCCAGGCGCTTGCAGAATGATGGTTGGGCACAACTCATACTTTTCACTTGCCCATTGGAGAGATGATAATTTGTCCGATCAACTTTGCTGCCATAATCAGCATTCGGTATGATGGTGTTCCGATTCCTCTGACCAACGATATTTTGACATTTGAAGAAATTCAATAATTAATTGGTATGGAACCATCATATAAAGGGCCTTTTAAGATAAAAATCGAGCCAATTCATAGTTATTGGATGAACTACGAAGGACGGGTTCACAGAGACAGGACCCAACAGTATGCTCGAGGATTTTTGTTATATTTACTTGGGTTAACCATCTTAGGCAGCACTGAATCTGCCATACATTTGTCAGTGTTGAGGGCCCTTTCTTATTTTAGGACGGTACCACTTTATGGCTGGGGTGAAGCTGGTCTCGCCTGTCTTTACCATGGTCTTGACAAAATTTTGCCGAAATAAGAAGTCTTTTGTCGGCTTGATGGCGGTTGTCGAGGTATTCTTCTTCTACCAATGTCAATTCCCCTCTCTTCTTGCATTAATGTGATCTTTATTATTGTTGTAGGCATGGGCATATGAACATAACCTTGTGAGGGTACCTGGTATTTCCCGAGAGAGAGTCAGGTATCCGAGGTTAAATCTCTGGTTGTCAGATCACGTGGATATTCCCAGCTCTCACCATGTGCATACCCAACGCTCCGTGTTGAGCCGCTTATCCTGGGACCAGGTAAAATAATTAGTATGCTTTAAAATTTATGTGAAAGTTTACTTACCTCGTATTATTTTACAGGTGAATTTGGCCTGTGGAACTCAGAAGAACAGACAAAGTGTACTCCCTTCATGAATGCTGCATTGTCTTTCCAACATACTCATCGAGTCATAGCTGGCCCAGTGTCTAGTGGCTGGTTTCTCGGAGAGAGTGGTTTCTTGGTCCAGAGCAGCGGAAGGTCCCGATGCATTGCCCAAAATATACTTTAAATATTATATCAATGCCAGAGGATGCATGGTGGTTGGCTCGGCACAGTTATAGTGTTGAAACATTTCTCTATCCACCGAGTGTATCTTATGCTCATTTTATTCAAACGAGGATCTTAAACTTTGATGTATCTCTTGTTGGTGAATGGGAAATTCCCGAAGAAAATGGGAGTAGAGATGAAGGGGCACATCACGGAGGTGCAGAAGAGTTCATTCCACATCTCGGGGCTAGCACTTCTCAGGTAAAACTTTTACCATTTTTCCATTGCAAGTGCTTCTTTCTTATTTTGACTTTTCAATGATTGTTGCAGATTGCTGGTTTATTTGATCATGAGGCTGGACCTTCTTTTATTGCTCCTTCATTTGCTCATTCTAGTCCTCCAGATATACCATCTCATCGGCAGGGCATTGATATGAATTACCTGGTAAGTTTCCCTGATAATTTATACTATATTATGCATGATTATGTATGCTCTTACCTTTTCCTTCTTGGCTCACAGCGGATGCTTGAAGAACAAAATAAGAAACTTCAAGAAGAGTTGGCCGTTAGTCATCAGCAGGCTTCTCATTTTGAAAATTTGTATCATCAATCTAAACAAAATTTTTGAGACTTCCGATTTCAGGGGATGAGGGATCCTTGTGCTTCTTCATCTAGAGGCCCCCAAACTGATGACCCTGAGATCCTTTTGTCTACTTCCGATGAGGATCGTGATAGATCTTAACTCCAAAGTAATAGGGATTTTGGTTCTCCTGCTTCAGGCTGATTCGGGATGAGTGATTTATCTCCTCCTCCAACAAGCGACTATTTTTTCAGGGTCTTATTTGATGACCCACCACCACCTTCTTAGTGATGTATAAATATTTTGTGAATTGTACAATAAAAATAATAATGATAATTACAATATATAATTTCTATTTTTACTATAACATTCTTTCTTTTTTTTTTTTCGTTTTTTTTTCATTTCTGCACCACAATTATGACGCTTTCTTTTTATATATACACATTTACATAGCATCACTACAAAAGCCAACTGCAACACGGTAAAGTAAATTTGTCGCTAATTCTTTTCCTCATACAACATGGTCTCGCCCTTTTCCCATCACCTTTTCCTTATCAATTTTGGAAAATCTTATTTCCTCTATATAAATCATCTTTTACGCCATAATTTCATACAAAAGCCAAAAGACTTTCCATTTCAACGTAAAAACTCCTTTTTAACAATTTTGATTTTCCTTCATTCATCAACCATGACCGAACTTCATTTAAAGAAGATAAAAATTCTATTTAAGAATATGGATGCCATTCATTGGAAGCAAATTTCGTGGTCAAAACTTGATATTTTAAAGTGTTTTTAAAATGTTAAATTCGACCACTCCTTTTTACATGCCATGGCTTCCTTTTGGAATGTGGATTCTAGGAGATTTAAAATTAATTTGAGGCCATCCTTGGATATCCAAATAATCAACAAATGGCTTTACCCATACTGATTTCCAAGACTCAACAGAAGATGCAGATGTTATTTAAAATTTTGAAGCCTGAAGTTCTTCAGTTGATGAGAGGTGAGAAAATTCTACTTGCTCCCTTGATTGATTTTTGTCTCTCTCATTTGGCTCCTACTAAGGCATAGGGATGCATGCTTTGTCTTTTCTTGCTTGGCAAATTATTTCTTATTTCTTTTGATGGTGATATTGATCCATGAGTATTGGATATCATGGATCAAATGGAAGGAGGCTTATTGCCAATACCAGTGATCTTAGCTGAAACTTTAGTTAGATTAGGCCAACTTAAATTAGGATTGTTAAAGAGGCTGACTGGAAGTCCATTGCTACTTCAGGTAATTACCTAAACTGCCCTTTCGGGTTTTCAATTTAGGTTGTTCTTTTTCTTCTTCTCTTTATTGCTCAAATTTTTGCTTAGTCTGGCCATGCTGGTTTTCAGAACTAGCGAGTTGTCCTAACTTTTGCCTAAGCTGCCCTTACGGGTTTTCAACTTAGCGGACTCTCACTTTTTTTTTAAATTTAATTTCCCTCACATATTTGGCTTTAGGAGCGTCTCTGCTTGCTTGATACTCCATCTATGGATTTTCCCAGATATCTGCCATGACATCATTCTGCTAGGAAGCTACTCCATCCTGCTTCTTCATATGCTGACTGGGTTGACTAGATCCACTCACGCACTAAAGTCAACATCCGTTGGTTGGTACCTTGGTGGAAGATTTCTTGTATCTCCATGCGGACATACTTGATGTATGTTTCCCTTGCTGCTCTTCGTGAAGGTACATGCTATGATCCTCGCCGACTTAGTCGTTAGTACAAAGCTGAGCCTCGCAATTCTGACTTTACTCCCAACTTAGACATGCCTTGCTTGACTGAAGCCTACTTGGATCGGCTGAGGCAAAGCTGGCCTATGCGTTACACTTATCAACTGCCATAGATTTTACATTTGTCAATTCAGAAAGTCTATTGTTTAGAATGAAAAATAATCAAAGTAATGAAAGATGCTTCTTTTCCATTTATAATTTGTCATCACCTTTTGCTATTGTGTTTATTTATTTCCTCCATATCTGGTCAAATACTTATAACAGTGCACATAGAACAACTATAACATTAATTCTATTAAATTGGGGAACAACCAAACATAAAGCCAGCATACACAAGATCACTCCTATCGCCAACTAGCCCTTTCAGGTTTTCTAATTGACAATTTTCTCTCATTTAGCCCTAATTGTTGCCTAGTCGACCCTTTCGGGTTTTCAGAACTAGCGGATTGCTCTAACTTTTTCCTAGGCCGCCCCTTTGGGTTTTCAACCTAGCGAGCTCTTCTTTTTTTATTTATTATTATTTTTTAATTTTATTTTACACATAAAACCTCTTCAACCCATCAATGTTTACAAGCTCACTAAACTCGTTCCCATCCATGTCGGATAGCTTCACTGCACCCCTATTCATGACTTGTTTCATAACCTATGGCCCTTCCCAACTAGGCCTAAACTTCCCTCTTGGATCGGATACGTTAGGCTTACATTGTTTCAACACCAAATCCTCGACTCTGAGTTTTCTGATCTGAACTCTTCTATTATAAGCCCAAGCTATCTTCTTTTGATACAGTTGATGATGATATAGATCCTTTAACCTTCTATCTTCTAGTAAAGCTAACTGTGTGTATCTGCTCATTACCCTTTCCATTTCAAGCAGCTCAGCTTCCAAGACTACTCTCAATGACTTGATCTCAATTTCAATTGGCAATACTGCTTCCATCCCATAAACCAAAGAGAACGGTGTCATTCCAATTGGTGTTCGCACACTTGTTCTATATCCCTGCAAAGCAAAAGGAAACATCTCTGACCAATCCCTGTACATCTTGGTCATCTTGGACAGAATTTGCTTAATTGTCTTGTTTGTTGCTTCTACTGCACCATTAGCCTTTGGTCTATAAGGAGATGACTTGTGATGATGGATTCGGTATTTTGAGAATAAATCCTTAACTGCTCCTTGAAACTGTACCCCATTGTTTGATTTTACACATTGCGGGACCCCGTATCTGCAGATGAGGTTCTTTTCAATAAATCTAGCCATTTGACTTGCACTTAGTTTGATGAAGGATTCGGCTTCGACCCATTTTGAAAAATAATCTACTGCTACTACAATGAAACGGTGACCGTTTGAGGCCGTCGGATGTATCCTCCTATAATGTCAATACCCCAAGTGGCAAAGGGCCAGGGTGAAGACATAGAATGCAATTCTTCAGGAGGCATGTGATTCAAGTTACCATACATCTAACATTGTTGGCACTTCTTTACGAACTCAATACAATCTCTCTCCATGGTCAACCAATAGTAACCTTGTCGAATAATCTTCTTTACTAGGGCCAAACCACTCATGTGCGGACCACAACTTCCCGCATGTATCTCTGACATGATACGCTCCACTTCAGGCTTTCTTAAACATCTCAAATGCACCCCATCAGGCCATCTTCGATATAACTCCCCATGAAATGTTACGTATTGCAAAGACCACTGCCTTATGGCTCTTCTTTATTTCTTTGTTGCCCCCGACGAGTATTCCCTTTCTTCCAAAAATTGCCTTATAGTATCATACCACACATCATGGTCTGTATCAGTTTCCATGATTGTCTCATACTCAAAGCAAGGAGTTGACAAACTGGTTAAAATTAGAGGCTTAAGGAATAAGCAGACAAGATTTTCCCATACCGAAGCCAATGTGGCTAGGGCATCGGCCATCTGATTTTCTTCTCTTGATAGGTGTATAAACCTTCAATCCTTAAAATTCTTCTTTATCATGGTCAGGTAATGGTGGTATGGTTTTAATTTTTCCTCTTTCGAATCCCACTCTCCATTTACTTGGGATATTACTAGCAATGAATCGCCAAAAATTTCCACCTTAACCACCTTCATAATCATTAGGGTTTCCAAACCAGAAATACAAGCTTCGTATTCCACCATATTATTGGTTGCCCTAAATTTCAACTTTTTGGCTAAAGGGATAAGTTTTCCTTTGGGTGATTCTAGTATGACTCCCAAACCTGCTCCTTTCCTGTTTGCTGCTCCATCAAAATACATTTTCCATCCTTGTACTTCAATTGCTTCTAAATGTTCATCCGAAAATTCCAAGATTACCTCTTCGCTATCTGGTAACGGTTGTTGGGCCAGGAATTCTGCCACCTCTCTACCTTTGATTGTTTTCCTGGTTACATATTCAATCTCAAATTCTTCTAATATTATCAACCATCGACCATATTTCCTAATCAAAGACTGAAAAATTGCTTACACACTATAAGATTGAAATTAATGCCACAACCTCTTAGAAGACCAAACCACGACTATACAGGTCATTTCAATGATACTATGCTTAATTTCATAAGGTAGGAGCTTTCTACGCAAATAGTAGACTGCATGCTCAATCCCTGACTCATCTGCTTGGGCTAGCATGGCTTCTATTCACTTTTCTTCTACTGCTAAGTATAGTAATAGAGGTTTGCCGGGTTTAGGTGGTTTTAAAATAGGTGGATTCAACAAATATTCTTTTATTCACTCAAAGGCCTTTTGATATTCTTCATTCCATATGACCGGCTGATTCTTTTTAAGTAATTTGAAGATAGGCTCACAGATTGTTGTGAGCTTTGCTATAAATCTGATAATGTATTGTAATTTACCGATGAATCCCCAAACTTCTCTCTCCGTCTTTGGGGCATGCATATCCCTGATCACTTTAATTTTGTCAGGATCGATCTCAATGCCATTCGGACTAATCACATGTCCCAATAGTTTACCTGAGGTAACCCCGAACACACACTTCTTCGGGTTCAATCTTAGCTTATATTTCAAGGCTCTATCGAAGAATAGCTCTAAGTTTTGGAAGTGTTGTTCCCTTGTATCCGATTTCATCATCATATCATCAACATATACTTCAACTTCTTTATGCATCATGTCCTGAAATAGTGTGGTGGCCATCCTTTGGTAGGGTGCTCCAGCATTCTTTAAACCGAACGCCATCACCTTATAACAAAATATACCCCATGTAGTAATGAAAGCAGTTTTAGCTTTATCCTCTTGGGCTATTAACACTTGGTTGTATTCATAAAATCCATCTACAAATGAGTGTAGCATGCTAGAGGCTGCACTATCAATGAGAACATCTATATGGGATAAAGGAAAATCATCTTTAGGTGAAGCCTTGTTTAAATCTCTATAATCTACACAGACCCTTATTCTTCCATCTTTCTTTGGCACAGGTACTATGTTGGCTAGCCAATCTAGATATTCTATCACTTCAAGGAACTTCACTTTTATTTGTTTAGTGACCTCTTCTTTAACTAATTCAGCCCACTTAGGTCTTAATCGCCTAAGCTTTTGTTTGCAGGTTTCATGTGAGTGTAAGTAGGAATAAGATGCTCGGCTATGTCTCAATCTATACCAAGCATGTCCTCATAAGACCAAGCAAATACTTCTTTATATTTTTTGAATTTTTTTCTAATCTCTCTCTCTCATCAAGAGTAAGGTTGGATGCTATGCTAATGTTTTTAGGGTTTTTGATTGTTCCTAAATTTAATGATTGTGTTTTAGCGGAATTAATATTAAAGATGCTCATGTAACTGCTATTTGAATGTATGCAACCATCAAGAGAAACATCACACAAGTAAGCAAAATCAGACTTTATTGCATTCATTTTGGAAAACAAAATATCATTATCCTCATACAAATAGACAAATTAAAATCAAAATCAAAATCATTGTTCTCAAAATCATAAGGTAGAATGTCTTCAAACTTTTCTTCAACCAAGGCAGCAATCTCCTCCGGAGTCTTCTCGGCTTTCAGAGCAGCTTCTTTCTTCTCTTTCGAATTGGATTCTTTGCTGTCTGGCAGGGTGAGCTCTTTCTTCACTTGCTCCACTAGCTCGGCAACATCTGCAAAAATTTCAAAACTTGGGATCAACTTTCCCATGAACATGATTGGCTCGGGCATCCCTTGGAGTGGTCCCATATCTAGAGCTTTGACAAAGATCTCTTCAAGTGGTGAGAAGTTCCTCTTCTCACTCTTCTTTGGCTGGACATTGTTGTCTTTATCATATCCCAACCCCTTCTTGGAAGTTTGAGTTTTAAAATTTGGCAGCTTTGTCAAATAGGCCTTACCATTTCCAAGACCAACTCCGGGAAGTTAGCTCATGTTCTTCATCATATTCAAGACTTTGGAGTCCACTACTTCATTATTAGAAATTGCAGCTACTTGGAAACCATTGAGAGGCCTCTCAATCATTAGAGCATTAACAATCTCATTATCTTCAGCTTTGATGACCACTGTCTCATCTCCGTTGGGGAACTTGATCTTTTGTTGAAGGGTGGAAGGAACTCTGCCAAGACGATGAAACTATGGTCGCCTCAAGAGTAAAGCAAAGGTAACAGGTATGTCTAAAACAACAAATTCAACAATAGATTCAATCGGACCAACCTTGACAGCGGCTTTGAAAGTTCCTTCGGCATGTCTCTTAGTGTTGTCATAAGCCCGAATGGTTACCTCGGTCGGGTTTAGATCCCTTGTTTACATGGCTAGCTTTAGCAATATTGTAAGTGGACAAACATTTATGGCGAACCCATCATCTACCATTACACATGGAGTCTTTTTCCCTTTGACTTCTATTTTGATAAAGAGAGGGTGGATGTGATCTCTCCCCTCCTCCGGTAAGTCCGCATCTGAAAAAGAAACTGCTCCCATAATAACTTCACACTTCTCTTGAATATCTTCACATTTCATTTCTTCTCCAATTTTTATGAAGTTGATCAACTCCTCCGGGGTTGTGGAGGTAGAAATTGGCATGCTAGCTAAGGCCTTGGCCATAGTTTCTCGGTGCTTTTTAGAAGTAGCTAATATGTCCCAAATGCTAACACTTGCTTGGGTTCTTTTCAATTGCTTGAGCACAGCATCATCTTCCTCTTCTTTTTTCCTACTTCAACTTCCTTCCCCTTATTAGTTTCTACCTCCTTAGGTGGTGGCCTTGCATAAGGCTTACCGGACCTAGTGTTCATTACTTCATCTTCTTCGGGCTCGGACTAAGTCCATCCCTCTTTCTTGGATACAAGATCATCATCACTATTTCTTGAATCCCAAAACCCATTAACAACACAAATTGTTACTTCTTTACCCACCATAGCTTATTTAATTTTGCCAAATACCTCTTCCTCTTTGGTTGCTTCTCCACCCACATCCCAAAACCCATTAACAACAAAATGGTTGCTTCTCATTCCTTCTTGTTAAAAAATGGTTCTTCTCTCTCTCCCATTCTTTAATTTGCAAACCAGCTTGGAGAAGATCTTTGAAATCCCTTATAAGGGTGTGAGACATCCTTTCACGGAGACTAGGCATCACCCCTCTCACAATCATCCTTATTTGATCAGATTCATCAGGGCCTCTTCTTAAGCAAAGTGGCCTTGTTTCTCCATCTCTTCACATAATCAATAAAATTCTCATTCGACCATTGCCTAATGGACTCCACTTCCATTAAGGAAACTTCCATCTAGACATTTTATCCATTTTGCTGGATGAAGGTCTTATATAGTAAATCCCAACTCTTTTGCATTCCATCATATAAGGTATTGAACTAATTTTTGACAACAGGGTCCAATGAGAGCATGAAGTACCTTAGAGTTTGAGCTTTAGTAGCTCGGGCAGACTGCATGGTAGTGATATACTGCTTCACATGGAGATGAGGATTTTTGGTTCCATCAAACTTCACGAAAGATGGCATCTTGAACTTTTAAGGGACCTCCTCATCTTGTTCAAATAGTTTGTCAATCTGGGGCATTTCCTCGATTTCCAGATTCTTCTCAAATTTCATTTCTAAATCAGCAATCATCTTTTCAACATCAGAAGCTTTAGTTTTCTCCATAGCTGATCTTTCAACAATCTTCGGTTCTTTCTTCTTGTCTTGAGCATCTTGGTAGTATTGAGCCCAGTCATCATCATCATCAATGATCACCTTTTCATCATCAAAAACCACTTCACTAACTTTGGTCTTCCCTTTGTCTCTTGGCTGCTTCTTGGTTCTAGCAGATGCTTCGGCGTAATTTTCTAAAATTGCAGTCAATTGGTTATTCATGATCTCAGCTAGGGCCCATTTTATTTCTTCCATTTTGGCATTGAGGGCTTCATCCACCATTCTTTGAATTTGTTCGGGATCCATTGATTTTGGTGAGCAAGTGATTGAGTCGTTGCTAGATTCTTCACTTCCGACATAGGTCGGATTGTCGTAAGCTTTTGAATTGTCGTAATACAGGGCTGTGAGCCAGAAAGGATATGAGATGCAAATGTATGTATGTATGCATGTATGCGCAAACAATTAACAAACAAGGACAATTAGGACATTCCTTCCAACCTTATAATATCCACACACGAATGGCGAGTCTCTTTTCCTAGGTAATATGGTTAACAAAATACCAACATGGGGTATCTTGTTTTCGAATAATTCCCTCGGACGTTTCAACCAATAGTTATATTTTCAAAAATGGAAATCAATCCATGATAATTCCCATTAATTAGGTTTTAATCCATTCAACCAACTAAAGTAGCTTTTATGCTATATTGGATTAAAACTAAATTAAGAGGTTTATTATAAATAGATTTCTAACTTATTATAAATAGATTTCTCACTTGAAAAAAGTAGCTAATGATTCATGCCAAAAACAAGCCCATGATTAATTATTCTTATTATAAACTAGGCTCACAATTGATTTTTGGTATTTCATAATTGACCTAAATAAATTGTAAGCTCTTTGTAAGAAAAGGTTGGATAAAAATAATTTTATTTCTAAGCCCATTGTAAAAATGATTTTAGAAAAAATAGATTTTGGGCTTAGTATTTGGGCCATGAGCAAAAGAATTTTTGATTTTTTTTTTAGAAAAGTTTTTATGCCTAAAGACCATCTTGAAAAGTTTTGAAAATATCTTTGGTCTTTTGGACTTTAAAGAAATTTTTTTTTTGAGCTTACTATGTACTTAGGTCAAATTAGAAAAAGAGCAAACCAAATAAGCCATTATTTAAGCCAAGATAAATTAACCATAGTCAAACAACATGCATTAGGGTCAAAAACCTAAGGAAAGTAACTAGGCCAATTGCATGAGCTTTATTCTTTGGGTAAAAAGGCTTAGGTTCCCATAGCAAGTATATACCAAATGGTACAAGGCTATGAGTGGTTATGCCATGCTCGATCTCCATACCTTGAGTGAAACTATGATATCCCTTACACAACACAACACGGGTAACATGGGCATCCTAACTCACGCACACGATGCATTCTAATATGATGCAATGGATAATATCATTATAAGAAAGAATAGAATAATATAAAGACCAACGGAATCAACTTCTCTTGTCCCCAGTGGAGTCGCCACTGTGAGAGGAGATTTTTGTCCCTACTCCTGGTGGAATGGTTCTTATGACTTCGACACTGTTTAGGCTCGGGGCCTTAGAGAACACGAACCTAAGTCCGGAGAAAATGGAGTTGCCACCCGGATGGGCCGAGAAAAAAGAAAGGGGTGGATGACTCGATTCCTAAGGAATCCCCAACACCCTAATGGGTTCGGAAAGTTAGGTACGTGTGGGGAAGGTGAGAAATGGCCCAGCACCCCCACAATGCCCGGTTCATTGGAATCGGCCTCCTTTATAGGTCTTAATATTATAAAATTCTTAAATATAACATATTATCCATATTACATGCAACAATTGAAATAAAGCATCGTTATATTAAAATCAAAGTAATGACCAAGCAAAGCAAATAAATGGACACCCATCCGAAGATGGAAACATGACCTTACATCATCCATGTCTAAACTAATAGGACACCCACAAAAAGGTAGAAACATTTCCTTTACATTGGTCTAAAATATAAGCAATTTAAATTACATAGAACTTAATTAATGATATAACCACACAGTGGAAACATACCTCTTACAACCTTTGGAGATCAAAATAAATTGATAAAAGTAAATAACCATTCATAATAAATAAATCATTCATCAAAGATATCAATCAAAATATAAAATAAACATCCATCCATGATAAATTAAATAAATCAATCATTGATCTTAAATAAATTAAAGCATATAATAAACTAAATAATCAAATAAGGTAAGCAAAGATACAAATTGAAGTTTACTATTTCTCATTTAAAGTTCTTTAATTAATATTTAGGGTTTTGGAATTTTAACATATTAAGGTTTATAATTCTTAACTACTATAAAGTTTAAGAAAATTAAAATGGATTAAGGTTTCATGAATCAAACTAGGGTTTATGAGTAACATTATGAAATTTAAGTTTTAGGATATTACAACATTAGGTTTATGATTATTAGCTACTTGATTGTTATTTTTAGGCTTACTATGTTGAATTTTAATATTTAGGTTTATAAGGTTTTAAGGTTTTAAGGATTAGGGTCTAGGAAAATTAAGGTTTACGGTTTTGGTTTTGAGAGATTTAGGGTTTTTTTGTTGTTTTGAAAAACATATTTTGGTTTTAGGATTTGAGAAAATAGTTTATAGTTTTATAAAGTTTTATGTGATTTTTAGAAACTGTAAAATGAGTTTTGAGTTTAGATATTTAACAAAATATTTGGAATTTTGGAAAAGAATTAGAAGAAAACCAGTTTAGAGTTTTTAAAAGCTTTTGGAAATAAACAAATAGATTTAAGGTTAATAGAAACAGAAAATATATTTTTTAGGGTTTTTGGAAATAAAAGGATTCAATTCAGGGTTTTAAGGTTTTGGAAAATTAATAAAGCAGATTAGGGTTTTGGAAAATTAATAAAATGATTTAAGGTTTTGAAAAGTTGGAAAGTAGATTAGGGTTTTAAGATTTTGAAGAAATATATTATGGTTCTTGGGTTTTAGAAGGAACAAAAAAGTAATTTTAGGGTTTTTTGAAAATAGAGGAGACGATTTATTGTTCTAAGGCTTAGAAGAAGTAAATTAGGGCTCTATGGTTTTTAGAATCAAAAGAAACGATTTAATGATTGAAGCTACTATAAGGAAAAAAGAGATTAGATATTCAAACCTTCGTTTGTTGGTTCCACCAAAAATTACTTCTTGGATGAACAAGGACAAAGGCAAGATGGCTGCCTTTGATGGATTGATTGCTTTGTTGCTTATTTTCCTCTAAAAAGTCCGATCATTTTCACTGCCAAAAAGAATTTTTAAAGTCTGATCTCCTTTCAAAAATTGCTCCAAAGTTCCTCCCCCTTTCTATGTCTTTTTAGTGTTAATTATAGGAAATTTTAGTAGCTTAATTTCAATTGTTTAAGGAATTTATCATTAATTAGGAAAAGGAAACTGAAACCAAATACAATTTGGTTTTGAAAAAAATTGCATCAGAAAATTTTGCTGGCGAAAAATTTGCTGCGGGCTGCTGCGAGAAACTACGTGGAAACTTGCGAGGGCGCGCGAGGGCTGCGAGCGAAATTGGTTGCTGGTCATTTCGTCCAATGCTTTCATCGCTAATTTTTATTTTTTATTTTTATTATTTTTTTATTATTATAATATTTTTTTAAAAATTATAAAAAATAAATACTAAAACAAATTTTTTTTAATTAAGATAACACAAAAATTTTAAATAAAATATATTGGATCGGACTGGGTCAAAAATTAAGGGTCTACACCTTCATTTAACCCATGTCCCTTATAGACCCCATTCAAGCCTATCGAAGACCTATTGATCTCTCTTGGTAGGTAGAGTCTATTAGTGAAGATGGTTTGGATAAGCATGCATATGAGATAGACAATATTTAAACTCAAAAGAGATCTTTGGCCAAGTAATGTGTATGTGCCTATCTGAAATGCGACAATTCATGCTTAAATAGAAATAATTCCTGAGTTTAGTATGGTAACTAGGGTTTTCATGTTATAGATATGTTAATTTGGAAAATCAAGTCTTGAGGTACATTGATATTAATTTGGCAAAGCCAACATTTGATTTCAAAATCAAAATTCAAAATTGAAAAAAAATTTAGGAAAAAATTACAAAGCCTTAAAGTTAAGGGAAGTATGTCGAATCATTGAACATCCAAAGGACACATTGGGCAAAGGAAATGATTATTGGCAAGGTCTTGAAGAAGCTACCAACTGACATGCTGAAACATAGTTTGAAATGGATGCATCCCTGACTCTGACTCTGCTGCTTGGGGTTTCCACCACTCATGTTCTCAACATCTTGAGATAAAAGCCATAAATGCAAAGCTTTCTGTCATTCCAATGCAAGACTTGAACAAGCGTTAAAAAGGAGTCAATGAGAATACTTCTACTGATCAACTTGGTCTGTGAGTCGATGGAACCACTGTAAGTGTCATTCCTGCATATCATGCATACATAAGCATATCATATTGCATTTTCTTGTATTGTATTGTCTATTCTTTATCAAAGTGAACAATAAACACCCTATGAAGTAAACAATCAAAAAAGATATCAAATCAAGGGGGCATGGAAAGCCCATTGCATGAGAAAGTTCCAGTAATCTTGCGAAGAGAAGAAATACGTGCTTGTGCGAAGAACTAGACAACAAAAAACATTAATCAAAGCTTGCATGGAAAAATTCTTTGGTTTGAGCCTATACAGGGGGGCAAAGTTTCTCCTTTCCAATTTTTTGAGTTTATATACCAAACATTTTCATACTCGCTTGCAAATATTTTGCCATGCAGGGTCAAGGAGAAGATATGAGGGCCAACTAAAAATAGCTAAAGTTTTGCAAAAGAAAGAACAAAAGAATGGAACGACAAGTTAAGCCAGAATCCTCAACTGATAAAAGGTCAGTCAAATCCAATTCAATCTTGGGTCCAAGTACCCAGTCAAGGGTCCAAGCACCCAAATTAAATTTGGTTAGGATCGAGTATCCAAATCTAGTTTAGGATCGAGTATCCAAATCTAGTTAGGGATCGAGTATCCAAATCCAGTTTAGGATCGAGTATCCAAATCTAGTTAGGATCGAGTATCCAAATCAACTTAGGATTGAGTATCCAAATATAGTTAGGGATCGAGTATCCAAATCCAGTTTAGGATCAAGTATCCAAATCCAATTAGGATCGAGTATCCAAATCCAGTTAGGATCGAGTATCCAAATCAAGTTCAAGGTCAAGTATCCAAATCCAGTTAGGATCGAGTATCCAAATCTAATAAGGATCGAGTATCCAAATCCAGTTCAAGATCGAGTATCCAAATCCAGTTAGGATCGAGTATCATAATCCAGTTTAGGGTCGAGTATCCAAGTCCAATTTAGGATCGAGTATCCAAATCCAGTTAGGATTGAGTATCCAAATCCAGTTAGGGATCGAGTATCCAAATCCAGTTTAGGATCGAGTATCCAAATATAATTAGTATCGAGTATCCAAATCCAGTTAGGATCGAGTATCCAAATCCAGTTCAGGATCGAGTATCTAAATCCAGTTAGGATCGAGTATCCAAATCCAGTTTAGGGTCGAGTATCCAAGTCCAGTTTAGGATCGAGTATCCAAATCTAATTTAGGATCGAGTAACCAAATCTAGTTTCATGCCAATAATCCAAATTACTCTTAAGTCCAGAATTTAGCTCGGGTCCAGAACCCAAATTACCCTTAGGTCTAGAACCTAAAATCTTCCTTAAGAACAGAACTTAGCTCGGGTCCAGAACAGCCAAGGCATAGCTCAGGACCCCACTACTCGTCGAATTTGGTTTAGTATTGCTACTGCGCATGACTTTGAGAGTCATGATGATATTACGGAGGAACGTCTTTATCAGCAGATCAGTTTCACTTCTTTCTTTCCTACTTTCTGTTCTTTCGGTACTGGACGGAGCTACTTTGACAACTACTAGTGTAGGAGAGTTTCCTACTTATTGCTTTGTGTTTGCCTATTTTGTCTTGCTTGTTTCGGTGCTAAGTGATCCTACCTTTCCCAAATTACCCTTAGGTCTAGAACCTAAGATCTATTTTAAGTCTAGAACTTAGCTCGGGTGAACCCAAAATTACCCTTAGGTCCATAACCTAAAATTATCTTTGAGTCCAGAACTCGAATGGGGTGTAGAACCCAAAACCTCATCCATCTTAGAAAAATTAAGTCTTATTGCTTTTCACTCTCTTTTACTAAAATCTTAGATCATTCAAGTAGGGGCCAAACTATAGGCTCTTAATTTTTGACCCAGCCCGGTCCGATATATTTTATATAGTCCAAAATAATTTTTGTGGTATTTTAATTAAATAATATTTATTTTAGTATTTAGTATTTATAATTTTTAATAAAAATAAAAATGGTTAAGTTAATAAAGAAAATAATAATAATAATAAATAATAAATAATAATAATAATAAGTAAATAAACAAAAATAAAAATAAAAATCAACGACGGAAAAATCGACGATGAAAAATTCATCGCCAAAATGTAGAATTGGCCAAGGCTAATTCGCCCGCAGGAATTTCCTGCGGGCGAAATGGCCTTGGGCTTCCTGCGGCGAATTGGCCAGCCGGCCAACACCCGTCAGCAAATTTCCTCACAGCTTGCAGTTTCTAGCCCGCTCGCAGTTTTCGCCAGCGAAATTTTCCAACGTAATTTTTTTAAAATCAAATTCTATTTGGTTTTTGTTTCTTTTCCTAATTAATTTTAGTTTTCTTAAATAATTAGAAGTAGGCTTATAATTTTCCTATAAATAACACTTCAAAACTCAAAATTAAAGGACTTGGATGGAGGAAAAAATTAGAGTGATCGAGAATTGGACTATTGAACTTGGATTGTATCAGAGTAAAAAACAGAAAACCCTAGCCAGAGAAGATTAGCAACAAGCAAGCAATAAATAATTCATCAAAGGTAGCCACACTGCCTTTGTCTTTGTTCATCCAGAAGTCAATTATGATGGAACCAACTACGCAGGTTTGATCTTTAATCATAGATTATATATTTACTGTAGCTTTGTTTCTTTGATTAATAAGAACATGCACACATTACTTTGATCCTTAAATATGTAGTAATTTGATCTTTGTTTCAATAACTTAAATTGTTCCTTCTGTTTCCAAAAACCCTAAAGTGTTTCTTCTAAACCTTAAAACCCTAAATTGTTTCTTCTATTTCCAAAACCTTAAAAACCCTAAAACGTTTCTTCTAAGCCTTAAAACCCTAAAATTGTCTCTTCTATTTTCAAAACCTTGAAACCCTAAAATTGTTTCTCTTCTGTTTCCAAAAGCTTTAAAACCATAAATTATTTTCCTTGAACTATTTTCATCTACACCATAACTTTTTGTCTAAAATCTCCAAATGTTTTCTTTAATCTCCAAACCCTGGTTCTCTTTACATTTTCTAAAAATCATAATTATTCTATAAAACTATAAATTGTTTTCTTAAATCCTAAAACCAAATATGTTTTCCAAAAAACCCTAATTCTCTCAAAACTAAAATAGTAAACCCTAAGTATTTCTAAACCCTAATTCCGTGAATTTAAAACCCCAAACTAGTTAATCTAAACCCTAAAGCCACGATCCAATAAATCTAAAATCACAATCCAATAAACATGAATTATAAACCTAATATCTTAAGATTCCAAAACACTAATTTCATAATATGGGCCCTAAACCCTAATTTGATTAACCAAAAACCTTACTACTTTCTTAAATTCATAAAACCCTAATCCATTCCAATTTTTCAAAACCTTTACAGTAGCATAAACAAATAATAATAATAATACTAAAATCCTAAAACCCTAAATATTAATTAAAGAACTTTAAATAGAAATAGTAAACCCTAATTTGTATCTTTACTTGCTTTATTTTTAGATTTGATTATGTAGTCTATTATATGCTTTATTGGTTGATTTATTTAATTTCAATGCTTGATTTATTTAATTTATCATGGATGGATATTCTCTTTATTATTATGATTGTTATTTGTTTATTTTAGTATTAAAATTGTAAGAGGTATGTTTCTACTTTGTGGGTACCTCATTAGTTAAATATCATGTAATTTAAATTGCTTTTATATTTTGGACCAATGTAAAGGACATGTTTTTACCTTTCGGTGGGTGTCCTATTTAGTTTAGACATGAACGATGTAAGGACATGTTTCCATCCTCGGTTGGGTGTCCATTTATTTGCTTTGCTTGGACATTGCTTTGATTTTAATATAACAATGCTTTATTTTAATTGTTGCGTGTAATATGGATAATATTGTTATAATAAAGAATTTTATAATATTAAGACCTGCAAAGGAGGTTGGTTTCAATGAACCGGGTGTTGTGGGGGTGCTGGGCTATTTCTCACCTTCCCCACACGTAATGAAGTTGGGACTGCTGGAGGAAGAATTACTCTAAAAATAGACCCAAAATCAATGCCACGGCCGTGACAATTAAGTGGCATGACTGTAGGGTTGAAAGTGTGGCTGTTTCTTTAAATAATTTTATAAAACAGAGCTATTCTAAATGCCATGGTCGTGGCCCTAGAAGGCCACGACCGTGGGGGGTCTATAATGACATTTAACATGTTCATTTTGTATCGCACGGGTATGGGGTTGAGATGCCATGGCCGTGGGGTACCTGGATGATGTTTTTGACTTATATTTTGTGATATACGGGCCTAGTATGAGGCTAATATGTTTATGTTTATTACTTTTGTGTTTAGAATTCATGTGTATGTGTTAAAAGTATGAAAAAGAGTGATAAACTTTGAATTTGTGACAATTATATATAATACTAAATGTTGATGAAAGTATTATTTCATTGAAATGATATACATAATTCATTGTTAACTATAAACTAATGAATTGTCCTAATCATATTGATTTTAGATCTAGCTTGGGATTGAATGGATAGCCAAAGGGAGGATATCCACTGTAATAGTGGGCACTCTATGTCACCATACTCAGTGGGCATTCATGCCATAGTGGGCCATTGGCCAAAATTTTATATAGTAGGCATTAAATTGCCAATAGTGACCCGTTATCCAAACCTAGAATCTGAGTTCAGTGTGTATGTGTAACACCCCTTCCCAACCTACATGTGTAAGCTGAGTAGAGGTGCCACACTATCCTAATTGTTGCTACCAATTTACTTAGTCAAATTTTAGTTCTGATTTTTACAGAAATTTTGCCATAGTTCCGCCTAGAAATTTGGATCCCAAGTGTCGTCAAAACTTGTTTTTATGATTTTTGAAAACATTTTACACATACCAATGTGAATAAGAATACCATCAAATTTAATGCACTCCCAATGAATCCACCTTATACCCTCAACTACAAACCTGCACGAAGAGTTCACACTTCTAATATAACATAAAATAAAGATTTATGATTATTACATACTACTAACATACAATTATAACATAGAAAATCTCTTTTATATTTATTCATATACATGCCACAACTATCGACTCATAATGGAACTAAAAGATCTACCCCTGAGATTTGCTGTGGTCTGGTCGTTGCTTCCCCAAGATTTATCTACTGCTCCGAACCTACGAGTCAAGGAAAACTTAACTCGCTGAGCGTTGTCGCTCAGTGGGTACTTTACCAATAAAAATAAAAGTAGTATATGAAAGTATTCAAAATCAAAGGAAATAATGAAATCATAATTTAACCAACCTTAAACCAATAGAAATTATTGTACATTCAGGGTAATATGCTTTCAATAATATAAAATCATAATTCAAACTCATTGGCATTATATAGTTTAACAAAAAATAATATGTCTTTGATTCAGGCTCTACTGGTATATAGGGAACCATAGTGATAAGGCAGTGGCCCTCACCACTGTAACATAGGTGGCCCTCACCACCGATATCAGATCACAGGAATGGCCCTCACCATCCTGGTTATAACCAATGGCCCTCACCATTGGCCCCCAATGGCCCTCACCATTGAGTTCAGATCATATCAATTCAATCACAATATCAAGCAGTACTGCATAAGTTAGTATAGTGCACCATACCCTTATCTACCACTCCCACTATCCAGTAGAGCAAAAAGATTTAAAATGATTCAATTTAAGTCTCAAACCTCATTTTAGAATGACTCGCGAAATCATTTTAAATTCCCATCGCACTTTGCCATTTATGCCGCGCAACACATTCTTCAGTCAAACCATTCCCCTTTTTCGCATATTTAACATCCACAATAAACACATCAAACATTTCAAAGCATTCCTCAAAATATCCCAAATTGACCAAATGAATAGTGTTGCGGCGAGAAAAATCGGCAACGCAAAATGGCATGACCAAATGAATAGTAAAATCTGGATTTTCGTCAAAATTTCAGTCCACTTCAATCATGCATTTGACCAAGTAAATGATCTTATTTTTGGCTGAAATTTTACAGAAAACTTATTTCATATGTTGACTAATTGCATGTAAAATTTCGTTGAAAAATTCCTTCGTTTGCTGCCTCAAACAATTTCCACAAAAAGGTCCAGAAAGCTGTCTTTTTGGGACCATTTCGGCCCAAACACATGAAATGCATAGGATAGTTTTTTTTTCTTTTGCAAATCAATATTAAGGCTTCTTTAATGGTAAAGTGAAGATTCAAACACTTCCCTTTGACAACTTTTACATGTTTAACTCAAATCAATATATTTAAGCATCAACAACAAAACTTTCATAAACCAAAGTTTGTAAAGCATCAAACCAAAATTTATTATTCAAAAGTAAAGTACCAAACCTTATTTCTTTAACTCCTCTTGGCTTTTCCTTCTTCTCCTTCTTTAATTCTTTATTTCTCCTTCAATCAATTCAAGATACAACATAAACCTTAGAATTTCAAAATAATAAATTATCCTCTATTTCTTTTCCAACCGAAACCCCTAATCCAACCTTATTAATCTTTCTACATCTTGATTCTTCCATTTAATCAATTAATCTCATCACTTACTTAATATTATTATTATGTTTTTCAATTCCATATAAGACTCTAATTCCCAATCTTCCAATAAATATATAACTACCTAAAACTAATACTAAAATTAAAGTCTACACACTTAAAAACCTTAGAACTTACCTTAAAAATCAAAGTTTGAAGAAACTTGGAAGTCCCTTGGTATTTTCTTTTGTTGGCCGAATTTGGTGAGTGGAAAAAGAGAGAATTTGCTCTTCATATCACATATATTTATATACAAAAGAAATGATGATCACCATGCCCACTTGTCCACTTTTTCTCTTTCTTCATTTATTACACATTTATTACATATGCTAAATGTTCTCTTTTGATTGGCCAACCTTTGATTTTTATAACTTCCTTTTTCCTTTACTTCTTTCCACTTGTCTCTCTTCCCATTGGATCTCATAAAGTTGTCCCGGGTTACCCATCCGGTCCCGACACGAAACCGAGCCACATTACGTTCCGGCGATTAATCGATCATATCTTTTAAACCGTATAGTTCCATGAGTCAAACTATATATAGTTTTGATCCTCTCGACCTCTACTTTCTATTTATAAGGTCTATTTTAGGTTTCCAAGTCATTTTGAAAAATTACCGATAAGCCCTCAACTTTTTACAAAATTCCCTTTAGGTCCTATTTTTGCTCGGGTTTTCTCCGGCTTCGTTTCCACTGACGATCGTTTCATATTTAACCTCTCGCAATTCTCTACGTACTCACGTCTTTATTTCCTACCCTAAATTCATGTATAACTTTAATTGATAATGACCAAAATGCCCTTAGTCAACATTTCTTCATTTTTCTTTAACGGGACATTTCCTGGAAAAACCGTTACACGTCGTTGCGATCCGGTTTTTCTCTACATTCCATTTTTGAAATCTATTATATGCACTATTAAGAACATCCGGTGCAACTTTCTTTGAAATTACATCTACGTCCCCAACTTTATTAAAAATTACAATTATGTCCCTTTTGTCATACAACCTTATCTAGGGCTGTTATCAAGAATTATCTTCTCCTTTTCCCTACTCTCGCTTTGCATGTGTCTACACTGCATAAATGCAGTAGGCGGATGTGACAGTTCCTTCCTCGTTAATTTAAGCTTCGTCCCGAAGCTCATCAAGTGAAAACAAATATGGGTATTGCTTCTTCATAGTTTCTTCGCGTTCCCATGTAGCTTCTCCTACTTTGTGATTCCTCCAAAGCACTTTGACCAATGGAATCTTCTTATTTCGCAACTCTTTGATTTCACGTGCTAGGATCTCTATCGGCTCTTCCTCATATGTCATTTCAGGCTGAATCTCAATATCTTGAACTTGTATGACGTGGGTTGGATCTGAACGATACCTCCTTAGCATCGAAACATGGAATACATCATGTATTTTATTTAATTCAGGTGGTAACGCCAACTGGTAAGCTACCGGACCTACCCGTTTAATAATTTCATATAGTCCAATGAATCTAGGGCTTAGCTTGCCTTTTTGTTTAAATCGTAACACTTTCTTCCAAGGAGAGACTTTGAGGAACACTCTGTCACCTACCTCAAACTGTATGTCTTTCCTTTTTAGATCCGCGTATGATTTTTGCCGGTCCGCTGCTGCTTTTAATCGGTCTCGAATGATTTCTACCTTCTCTTCAGTTTCCTTAACTATGTCTGGCCCCAACATCTTTTCCTCACTCAATTCTGTCCAGTAAACTGGAGTTCTGCATTTTCGACCATACAGTGCTTCGTAAGGTGCCATTTGTATGCTGGATTGATAACTGTTGTTGTACGCGAATTCCATTAAGCTTAGGTGTTTGTCCCAACTACCTTTAAATTCTAAAACGCACGCCCTCAGCATATCTTCTAAAATTTGAATCACTCTTTCCGACTGTCCGTCTGTCTGGGGATGAAATGCTGTGCTGTGGTAAGTTCGAGTTCCAAGGGCTGTTTGTAACTTCTGCCAAAAATTTGACGTAAAACGTGGGTCTCGATCGGATATGATCGAAGTTGGAACTCCGTGGAGACGTATAATCTCTTTGATATACAAGTCTGCCAACTTGTCTAGCGAGTAATACACACGTACTGGTATGAAATGAGCGGACTTAGTAAGCCGGTCTACGATTACCCAAATCGCGTCATGTTTGTCCCTTGTCATAGGCAATCCTGTGACAAAATCCATAGTAATACGATCCCATTTCCAGGTTGGAATCGTAATAGGTTGTAGTAGCCCTGAGGGTAGTTGATGTTCCGCCTTCACTTGCTGACAGGTTAGACACTTCGTTACATGATCAACGATATCCCTTTTCATTCCTGGCCACCAATAATACTCCTTCAAGTCCCGATACATTTTCGTTACTCCTGGATGCATTGTATAAGAACTGTTATGAGCTTCTTGCAAAATCTGTTTCTTCAGCTCCTTGGACTTAGGTACCACCATTCTCTTCTTGTAGTAGAGAATACCATCAGGACAAATTTGATAGTCTCCTGAACAGTTCTCCTGCGCCTGTTGACTCCACTTCTTCACTTGTTCATCTTCCTTCTGAGCCTCACGTATTTGTTGATGTAAATTAGGTCGCACGTGCATTTCTGCAAAGATAGCTCCATCTTCTGTAGGTTTTAACGTTACCCTCATAGCACTTAGCGCTTGCATTGACTTCCTACTAAGTGCATCTGCTACGACATTCGCTTTGCCCGGGTGATAATTAATCGTATAGTCGTAGTTGGCTAACCATTGCATCCATTTTCGCTGTCGCAGGTTTAAATCTTTCTGCGTGGGCAAATATTTCAGGCTTTGATGATCCGTAAAGATGTAACATTTTTCCCCGTATAAGTAATGCCTCCACGTCTTGAAAGCCAAAACAATCGCTGCTAGCTCTAAGTCATGCGTAGGATAATTCTTTTCATGTGGCTTGAGTTGTCGAGAGACATACGCAATGACTTTGCCTTCCTGCATCAATACACAACCTAACCCGATATGGGATGCATCGCTATAAATCACAAAATCTTTTCCTGCTTCTGGTTGTGTAAGAATAGGTGCTTCAGTAAGTTTTTGTTTCAGCTTTTCAAAGCTCCTTTGACAAGCGTCGGTCCACTGGAATTTGGCATTCTTCTGAAGTAGCTTGGTCATAGGTACGGCGATCATGGAAAACCTTTTAACGAATCTCCGATAATATCCTGCTAATCCCAAGAAACTACGGACTTCCGTTACTGTCTTAGGTGACTTCCATTCCAATACTGCTTCTATTTTCTTGGGATCGACCCTTATTCCTTCTGCCGATACAATATGTCCCAAGAAAGCTACTTCTTCCAACCAAAATTCGCATTTGCTGAACTTAGCGTATAACTGCTTCTCACGCAGGGTTTGCAAAACAATTCTAAGGTGACGATCATGATCCTCTCGATTCTTTGAATACACCAATATGTCGTCAATAAATACCACCACGAACTGATCCAAATACGGGTGGAAGATTCTATTCATCAGATCCATGAATACTGCAGGTGAGTTCGTTAATCCGAAAGGCATAACAATGAATTCATAATGTCCATAGCGAGTTCTGAATGCGGTTTTTGATATGTCTTCATCTTTAATTCTCAATTGATGATAACCCGATCGTAGATCAATTTTTGAAAAGACTCTAGCACCTTTGAGTTGATCAAACAGATCATCTATGCGAGGTAACGAATACTTGTTTTTGATGGTCAGCTTATTAAGTTGATGGTAATCTACACACAACCTTAAGGATCCGTCTTTCTTTTTCACGAACAATACTGGTGCTCCCCATGGTGACACACTTGGCCTTATGAACCCCTTGTCTAAAAGTTCTTGTAGCTGTACCTTTAATTCTTTTAGCTCCGCTGGCGCCATTCGGTAAGGTGTGATGGATGCTGGTGCAGCTCCCGGGTACACGTCTATGATGAATTCCACCTCTCGTTTAGGTGGTAATCCGGGTAAATCATCAGGAAATACGTCGGGAAAATCGCATACAGTAGGTATATCTTGTAACTTTGGTGCCTCTTCGTTCGCTACTAATGCACATACCAGGTATGCCTCGCAACCTTTTTGCACTAACCTCTTAGCCGTCATGGCAGAAATAATGTTAGTTAGATAATCCTTCCTTTTTCCTACTAGGGTCACTTCGTCACCGTCTGCAGTATGCAAGGTAACTCTCTTCCGTTTACAGTCAACTAGTGCATCGTGCTTGGCCAACCAATCCATCCCAAGAATAGCATCGAATTCTTGAAATGGTAGTTCAAATAAATCTCCCCAAAAAATATGTCCGTGTATCTCTACGGGGCAATCTTTCACTACCTTCCTAGTAATCACCTCATTTCCTAATGGGTTAGTAACTAATATTCCCTCTTGTACTCAGCAACGGTCAGTCGACCTTGCTTTAAGTGTAGAAACTCCTTTTTCTTGGCATCTAGGTATGCCTCCGATATAAACTTCCTCTTGAACTCATTCACAAAGAAATCCCATGTTCTCTGTTCCGGTGAAACTCGTTGGTGAACTGTGTCCCACCATATATATGCTTCTTCCACTAATAAGGAAGTAGCACATATCACTCGCTCTTCTGGCGTACACTGTAACTTATCTAAGGCTCGTATTGTTCCTTCCAGCCAATACTCGGCTGTTGAAAAATCATCGTCCCTTCGAGTCTTAAACTCCTTCGCACCATACTTTCTTATCTTTTCTATTGGGGTTTCCTTTCCCCTCCTACAGCAGGTACTGGTACGGGTGCTGGCGCTGGGGGTGGTGCTGGGGCAACGCCGGCTATCTGCCGAAATACGGCAGCCATTTGTTGCAACATATCATTGGGAATAGGAGCATCAGCGGGTGGTTACTCAGATGCTGATGTCTCTGATACATGCATTTCTACAATTCGGGAGGCCTGAGATTCGGCCTCCTCCCCTATATCACGCTGCGCTGCTTGCGACATCTAAAGAGTAAACATATACCATCCCATTATTAGTAACGACCCAGACCAACAGCATTATCTTACCCTAGGTGGCATGTATATAAATATAAAATTCTTAAATAACACATATACAACACAACTTTTATTTATTTTCAAACACAAAGTTTTACAATATTAAGAAGCCCTTATATACATTGCAAAATTTAGGACTCCATGAAATCGTGCAATCTCTTATTTACTACAGGATATCTCGTTTTACGTCGGTAATGGCCACTCCCGACATAAAACGTACATCCTCCTATGTTGGATTACCCAGAAGCGGCTAAACCTTAGCTCTGATACCACTAATTGTAACACCCCTTCCCAACCTACATGTGTAAGCTGAGTAGAGGTGCCACACTATCCTAATTGTTGCTACCAATTTACTTAGTCAAATTTTAGTTCTGATTTTTACAGAAATTTTGCCATAGTTCCGCCTAGAAATTTGGATCCCAAGTGTCGTCAAAACTTGTTTTTCTGATTTTTGAAAACATTTTACACATACCAATGTGAATAAGAATACCATCAAATTTAATGCACTCCCAATGAATCCACCTTATACCCTCAACTACAAACCTGCACGAAGAGTTCACACTTCTAATATAACATAAAATAAAGATTTATGATTATTACATACTACTAACATACAATTATAACATAGAAAATCTCTTTTATATTTATTCATATACATGCCACAACTATCGACTCATAATGGAACTAAAAGATCTACCCCTGAGATTTGCTGTGGTCTGGTCGTTGCTTCCCCAAGATTTATCTACTGCTCCGAACCTACGAGTCAAGGAAAACTTAACTCGCTGAGCGTTGTCGCTCAGTGGGTACTTTACCAATAAAAATAAAAGTAGTATATGAAAGTATTCAAAATCAAAGGAAATAATGAAATCATAATTTAACCAACCTTAAACCAATAGAAATTATTGTACATTCAGGGTAATATGCTTTCAATAATATAAAATCATAATTCAAACTCATTGGCATTATATAGTTTAACGAAAAATAATATGTCTTTGATTCAGGCTCTACTGGTATATAGGGAACCATAGTGATAAGGCAGTGGCCCTCACCACTGTAACATAGGTGGCCCTCACCACCGATATCAGATCACAGGAATGGCCCTCACCATCCTGGTTATAACTAATGGCCCTCACCATTGGCCCCCAATGGCCCTCACCATTGAGTTCAGATCATATCAATTCAATCACAATATCAAGCAGTACTGCATAAGTTAGTATAGTGCACCATACCCTTATCTACCACTCCCACTATCCAGTAGAGCAAAAAGATTTAAAATGATTCAATTTAAGTCTCAAACCTCATTTTAGAATGACTCGCGAAATCATTTTAAATTCCCATCGCACTTTGCCATTTATGCCGCGCAACACATTCTTCAGTCAAACCATTCCCCTTTTTCGCATATTTAACATCCACAATAAACACATCAAACATTTCAAAGCATTCCTCAAAATATCCCAAATTGACCAAATGAATAGTGTTGCGGCGAGAAAAATCGGCAACGCAAAATGGCATGACCAAATGAATAGTAAAATCTGGATTTTCGTCAAAATTTCAGTCCACTTCAATCATGCATTTGACCAAGTAAATGATCTTATTTTTGGCTGAAATTTTAAAGAAAACTTATTTCATATGTTGACTAATTGCATGTAAAATTTCGTTGAAAACTTCCTTCGTTTGCTGCCTCAAACAATTTCCACAAAAAGGTCCAGAAAGCTGTCTTTTTGGGACCATTTCGGCCCAAACACATGAAATGCATAGGATAGTTTATTTTTCTTTTGCAAATCAATATTAAGGCTTCTTTAATGGTAAAGTGAAGATTCAAACACTTCCCTTTGACAACTTTTACATGTTTAACTCAAATCAATATATTTAAGCATCAACAACAAAACTTTCATAAACCAAAGTTTGTAAAGCATCAAACCAAAATTTATTATTCAAAAGTAAAGTACCAAACCTTATTTCTTTAACTCCTCTTGGCTTTTCCTTCTTCTCCTTCTTTAATTCTTTATTTCTCCTTCAATCAATTCAAGATACAACATAAACCTTAGAATTTCAAAATAATAAATTATCCTCTATTTCTTTTCCAACCGAAACCCCTAATCCAACCTTATTAATCTTTCTACATCTTGATTCTTCCATTTAATCAATTAATCTCATCACTTACTTAATATTATTATTATGTTTTTCAATTCCATATAAGACTCTAATTCCCAATCTTCCAATAAATATATAACTACCTAAAACTAATACTAAAATTAAAGTCTACACACTTAAAAACCTTAGAACTTACCTTAAAAATCAAAGTTTGAAGAAACTTGGAAGTCCCTTGGTATTTTCTTTTGTTGGCCGAATTTGGTGAGTGGAAAAAGAGAGAATTTGCTCTTCATATCACATATATTTATATACAAAAGAAATGATGATCACCTTGCCCACTTGTCCACTTTTTCTCTTTCTTCATTTATTACACATTTATTACATATGCTAAATGTTCTCTTTTGATTGGCCAACCTTTGATTTTTATAACTTCCTTTTTCCTTTACTTCTTTCCACTTGTCTCTCTTCCCATTGGATCTCATAAAGTTGTCTCGGGTTACCCATCCGGTCCCGACACGAAACCGAGCCACATTACGTTCCGGCGATTAATCGATCATATCTTTTAAACCGTATAGTTCCATGAGTCAAACTATATATAGTTTTGATCCTCTCGACTTCTACTTTCTATTTATAAGGTCTATTTTAGGTTTCCAAGTCATTTTGAAAAATTACTGATAAGCCCTCAACTTTTTACAAAATTCCCTTTAGGTCCTATTTTTGCTCGGGTTTTCTCCGGCTTCGTTTCCACTGACGATCGTTTCATATTTAACCTCTCGCCATTCTCTACGTACTCACGTCTTTATTTCCTACCCTAAATTCATGTATAACTTTAATTGATAATGACCAAAATGCCCTTAGTCAACATTTCTTCATTTTTCTTTAACGGGACATTTCCTGGAAAAACCGTTACACGTCGTTGCGATCCGGTTTTTCTCTACATTCCATTTTTGAAATCTATTATATGCACTATTAAGAACATCCGGTGCAACTTTCTTTGAAATTACATCTACGTCCCCAACTTTATTAAAAATTACAATTATGTCCCTTTTGTCATACAACCTTATCTAGGGCTGTTATCAAGAATTATCTTCTCCTTTTCCCTACTCTCGCTATGCACGTGTCTACACTGCATAAATGCAGTAGGCGGATGTGACAGTATGGGCATAATTAAAGAAGTTATCTACTTTGAAAATAATGTGTTATATGATTATTGTTAAATTAATCGGTTTTGGATATAATTGTGTTTAGTATTTTAAGGTTTAATGGATTTATTACTTCCTTTATTTAATGTTCTGAAGGTAATACTTTTCATTGTTTCTAAACTATTTAATATGTAGATCTCTTTTCTTTAATTTTTCTTGCATATTTTGAATACAGAAGCACCACTACGCTTTGCTTAGTGTGTTAGAGCTGTTTTCTAATGCACAGATCTAACAAGAAGACTTGAGACTGCAGAGTGAGAAATTTACATTCCTGGACAACTGTATCATAAAGGTTCAATAACAATATTGTAAATATTGTGTTTTGTATAGTTCACATGGCAATACCTTATATTTCCTATGATAGTTGTACAAGTTTAAGAGTAGTTTGGAAATTTTATTAATGTAAGTTATCAACAGGAGTTCCTTATAATTTAACAAATATATGTTTGTAATATGGATTGGTTATAGTAGTTATTTTGAAAGCTTAACAATTATATTAACATTTAGTATTAGTTTGTCTTTATTTCTTTAATACATACATAGACACGTATGTAGAATAAGTGTGAATGTTAGGTGACATCTCATATGTTGTTAAGTGTATAGGCTACGTAGGGGGTGTTACATTTAGTGGTATCAGAGCCCGGTTTAGGCGGTTCTAAGATAGTAGATTAAAAGAAAAGAGAAGTACAATTGTTGTTAGACAAAAGATCTCAATTTTGATCCTTGACAACTCAAATTGAAAGATCCATTTAACATGTGTTTGAAGAATCTTGTTGCAGGATTAGGTTGCTTCAAAAAGACTGAACAGAACACTTCTAGCGGTCGCACCCGACATGAATACGACCGCACCATGCAATTACAAGATGAAACCTTATCACAGTAGGTTTCGCGGTCAGAAGCCCGACCTAAGTCGCGACCGCACTTCAAGAAGAGCGACCGTCCCAAGTTATGGACGACCGCTACTCAAAGGCCTCGAATCATTCTAATCACAGTAAGGTTCATGGTGACAAGAACGGTGAATGATGCGGCCTCGCTTATCACCTTAGCGACCATTCTTGAGTAATAGCGACCGCGCTAAAAATTCAAGAAAAATTGCTTAAAGAAATAGTAGGTTTCGCGTCCTCAGGTGCGTCCAGAAGTTCGACGCGAGTTTGTCAACTCGAGCGCGAGATGCTACCTAGGGCGACCGCGATATTCAAATTATGGCGGACATCTCTTCTGCCCTGTCAGAGAATGACACGTGACATGACCTTTGTAAACCCACTTCAATATTCAAAAAGGGCGACCGCACCTTGGCTAGGCGCGACCATCCAGACAATCACAGCATGGGCAAGATTCCTGCTGCAGCGCACTATAATTCAACCGTTGAAGTATTTAAAGTAATTTTAAAATGCAGCGACTGCTCCTTGTCCAAGGACGACCGCGTGAGATATGAGCGCGACCATCCTTGTATGAAGGACGACCGCGAGAAGCTTCAGATAGTTTAAGTAAAGAAGGTCTAAACTGCCAAGACTTTATTCTCACTATCAATAACGGCTAGTAAGACCACATTGGCTATAAATACAATGTTTCTATGAGAAAAAAAAAGAGAAGCAAGAAATCAGATTTTGATAGCCAAGCAACAAATTTTCTTTTACTTAAACTTACATTTGAATTGTAATGAATGTTAGGTGTTAGCATTAAAAACACCATTATATAAGTTTGAGTGTGAGCTTGGAAAAACACTTGGGTTGTGAGAGTAAGCCTTGTAAAACTCTTGTTTAGGTTGTGAGTGTGAGCCTTAGAAAAACACTTGTAAAGTTAGGTGTGAACTTGTGAAAACACCAAAGTTGGAAGTGAGCTTGTAAAAACTTCAAAGTCTAGTGGAACCTTAACAAGTTGTTAAGGAAGTGGATGTAGGATTAAAGTAAATCCGAACCACTATAAATCTTGTGTGTTCTTTCTTTCTTCCATTACTCAACCATCTCTTAATTCCGCACTTCTATTTTGTTGAGTTTTTAATTGTCATTATTTCTTGAGGAAACCAATTCACCCCCCCCCCCTCTTGGTTGCCATCTTGGGATAACAATTGGTATCAGAGCCTGAGATTTCTTAAACATAATTGTGAAATTTGATCCACTATGGCAACTTCTTCTTCATCAAGCTCTCATGGAAATCTTAACACTATTCTTAGACCCTACTTTGATGGAACTGATTATTCATACTGGAAACACAAAATGTATTTGTTTCTAGACAGTGAAGGGATTGAACTATGGGATTTCGTGGAAAGTGAGTGGAAATCTCCCACTTATGAAGTTGATGGTATTCAAGTTCCACTTCCCAAAGCTCAATGGTCAACTAGCAATATCAGAGATTGATTCAAGAATAATAGAGCTGCTTCCATCTTGATGAATTCCATTTCAAGAGAAGAAGGTGGAAGAGTTCAACATTTAACTTGTGCACATTGCATTTGGAAAACACTTGAAAACTACCATGAAGGTGTGACTCAAGTGAGATTTACCAAGAAACAAATGCATGTTCATGAGTGTGAGCTATTCAAGATGAAACCAAATGAAAATGTCACCGACATGACAAATCGCTTGCTTGCTATTGTCAATGAACTAAAGAAGTATGGCAAGGTATATGATCAAGGTGATGTAAACAGTAAAATCTTGAGAGCCCTAAGAGCTAGAAAGAACTTTGAATCCAAAGTATCATCCATAGAAGAAGCTCATGATCTCAGTACATTAAGAACCGATGAGCTAGTTGGAAAATTACTCACATTTGAGCTACACAGTGAGAAAGAAGAAGATCAAGGTGAGAAAGAAAAGAGAAAACCAATTGCACTCAAAGCAATAAAAGAAGTTGAGAGCTCAAGCAATGAAGGTACTGATGATGAAGATGAAATGGCAATGTTCTCAAAAAGAATCAATGAATGGAAAAGGAAGAAAAGATTACAAGCAAACAAAGGTACACCTCCTAAATTCTCCTTCAAAGATAAAGAAAAGAAAAATGAGGTAAAGTGCTATGAATGTGGAAAAACTGGTCACATCAAATCAGATTGCTACAAATTAAAGAACAAAAGGGAATGGGATAAAGAAAAGAAAAAGTCTCTCAAAGCCACATGGGATGACTCTTCTTCAAGCGAGGAAGAAGAAGAAGAAGGAATTGCAAATCTATGCCTCATGGCTATTGAAGATGACTCCAATGAGGTAAGTACTCAATCCTTTGATCTAGTAGCACATGATGATATAAATGATATAGATGATAGTGATTTGATTGAGCACATGAATTTTAAAATAGAAAAATATTTCTCTAAAATGATGCTCTATAAAGAGAAAAACTCTAAGTTAGAAAAAGATTTTATATGCTTAAAGAATTCTACCTTAGAATTGAAAACCTTAAATGAACACTTGATGAATATGATAGGAGAGTTAAATAAAAACTCACATGACTTGGAAAAGGTGATTAAAGAAAATGAAACATTGAAGCATGAACTAAAAGAACTAAAAGAATCAATTTCCAGATTTCATAAAGGAAAGGAAGCATTGAACACATTAATTAATAATCAAAGATCACCTTCCTTGAAATATGGATTAGGATTCAATGGCTCAACCAACATTGCACCTAGCAAACCAACATTTGTGAAAGCATCTACAATTGAAATTTCTGATGTTCATATCAAAGATGCTTGCAACAAGTCTAAAAGAACTTCTTATGGATCACTAGGAAATAAAGCCAAAAACAATTATGCATTTTTGTACTCTAAACCTGCACAAAAGAAATCACATACTTGTAGTTGTATGCATAATACGTTAAATACAAAAAGAAAAATGCAGAAGTATAGAATGCCATGGCAATGCACATATTGCATGAAATTCGGACACAAAAATTTCTATTGTTATATAAGAAAGGCTCATCTCAAGTTAGAAGGCACTTTTACTACTAACCATCAAGGACCCAACTTCATGTGGGTACCTAAAAGGAGATGATCACCATTGACTTACAGGTATGCCTAAAATCTACTATCAACGAAAGCACATGGCTTGTAGATAATGGATGCTCAAGGCATATGACTGGAAATGCAAAGCTCTTTACAAGTATTACCTACAAACATGGAGGTAATGTAACTTTTGGAAACAATGCTAAAGGTAAAATTCTTGGTGTTGGCTCCATTGGTTCTATTGGTAAGGATTTAATTGAAGATGTATGGCTTGTTGATGGTTTGAAACATAACTTGCTAAGTGTTAGTCAACTTTGTGATAAAGCATACTTTGTCAATTTTGATTCCAAGGAATGCAAGATCACAAATTAAAATGATGTTATCATATTTAAAGGTACTAGAACAAACAACACTTATAATGTCAACATACATTCAAATCATACATGTTTAATGTCCACTAATAATGATGCATGGTTATGGCATAGAAGACTAGGACATGCTGGTATGGATCAATTGAAATATATTTGTAATGAAAATTTAGTTGATGGCTTACCTAAGATAAAATATGATAAAGACAGGATTTGTGAACCTTGTCAACATGGTAAGCAACACAAAAGCTCATTTAAAACGAAGAGTGTTATAAGTACCTCTAGACCTTTAGAGCTCATTCATTTGGATTTGTTTGGACCAAATAGAGTTACAAGCTTAGGAGGCAAATCATATGCATTTGTTCTTATTGATGATTACTCTAGATTCACATGGGTTAATTTCTTAGCTCAAAAGAATGAAGCCTTTAATTACTTCAAAACGTTTGCAAAAAGAGTTCAAAATGAAAAAGGATATGTGATTACATCTATTAGAAGTGATCATGGCAAAGAATTTGAGAATGAAAATTTTGAAGATTTTTGTAATGAACTTGGCATTTCACATAATTTTTCTGCTCCTAGAACTCCACAGCAAAATGGTGTAGTTGAAAGGAAAAATAGAACTTTAATTGAAATGGCTAGAACAATGCTCAATGAATATGATTTACCATCTTATTTTTGGGCAGAAGTCGTTAATACAGCTTGCTACATTGCAAATCGTGTTTACAAAAGGCATTTAACTAATAAAACTTCTTATGAGCTATGGAATGGAAGAATACCCAGAATTGGATATTTTAGAGTATTCGAATGTAAATGCTTCATATTGAATACCAAGGATAATCTTGGAAAATTTTCATCCAAATCAGATGAAGGCATATTCCTAGGATATTCATCATATAGCAAAGCATATAGAGTATTTAACAAGAAAACTCTAGTTATAGAAGAATCAATGCATGTTGCATTTGATGAATCATCTAATCGTGATCAAAAGAAAGGTATTACTTTCAATGACCCTGCAAGTACTCTTGAACCTCTTGAATCTATTGATGCTCCAAAGATCAATCAACTTGAAGAAAAGACTCAGGATCTACCTAAGGATTGGCAATACAAGAAAGATCATCCAAAGGAACTCATCATTGAAGAAACATCTAAGGGAGTAATTACTAGATCTAAAATTAATCATATTGATGTTAATTTTGCTTTTGTTTCTCAAATTGAGCCAAAGACTGTTGAGGAGGCTTTAAATGATGAAAATTGGATAACTGCAATGCAAGATGAACTTAATCAATTTGAAAGAAATAATGTTTGGCAACTTACTCCTAGACCTATAGATCATTCTATAATAGGAAGCAAATGGGTTTATAAGAATAAGCTTGATGAAAATGGTCACATTATTAGAAATAAAGCAAGATTGGTAGCCAAAGGTTATAATCAAGAAGAAGGTATTGATTATGATGAAACCTTTGCCCCTGTAGCCAGATTAGAAGCTATTAGAATATTACTTGCTTTTGCATGTCACATGAACTTTAAACTCTTTCAAATGGATGTTAAAAGTGCATTTCTGAATGGACTTATAAACGAAGAAGTTTATGTTGAACAACCTCCTGGTTTTGAAAACTACAAATTTCCTGATCATGTTTTCAAACTTACCAAAGCTTTATATGGACTGAAACAAGCACCAAGAGCTTGGTATGATAAACTAAGTGCATATTTGCTTGAAAATGGTTTTTCAAAAGGAAAAGTAGACACAACTCTCTTTGTTAAAAAGGATAAGCATAACATTTTGATTGTACAAATTTATGTGGATGACATAATATTTGGAGCTACTAATGAAGCCTTGTGCAAAGAATTTGCTACTTGTATGACTAGGGAATTTGAAATGAGCATGATGGGTGAACTCAAGTTCTTCCTTGGACTGCAAGTCAAGCAATGTGAAGATGGGATCTTCATCAACCAATCCAAATATACAAAAGAACTCCTCAAGAAATTTGGAATGGATGGCTGCAAAACTAGCAAAACTCCTATGAGCACATCCTTGAAATTTGGTAAAGATGAAAATGGTAAAGCAGTAGATGAGAAGAAATATCGAGGTATCATCGGATCACTACTTTACTTAACTACTTCTAGACCTGATATAATGTATAGTGTATGTCTATGTGCTAGATTTCAAACCTGTCCTAAAGAATCACACTTGAATGCCACTAAGAGAATCTTGAAATATTTGAGTGGCACAATGCATTTAGGACTTTGGTATCCTAAGAATACATCATTTCATATTATAGGATTTTCAGATGCAGATTATGCTGGTAGTATCTTAGATAGGAAGAGCACAACAGGAGCATGTCACTTTCTTGGTAATTGTCTAGTTTCTTGGCATAGTAAGAAACAAGCATCGGTTGCTTTATCCACAATGGAAGCTGAATATGTTGCAGCATGTTTTTGTTGCACACAAGTATTATGGATGAAACAACAATTGCTTGACTATGGTAAAGTGTTTAACAATATCTCCATTAAATGTGACAACACTAGTGCTATCAATTTGTCTAAAAATCCTATCCAACATTCTAAATCCAAGCATATAGATATTAGACATCATTTCTTAAGGGAAAATGTACAAAATCAGAACATAATCCTAGAATTTATAGATACACAAAATCAACTTGCTGATGTCTTTACAAAACCCTTGAATGAAGATAGACTTAACTTCATCAAACTTAACTTAGGAATGATTCATGGAATCACTTTGAATTAATTGCCTATCAATGAAGTTTCTATGTGCATGAATTTATTTTTTCTTAAAACACTAGAAATATCTTCCATCTTTCCTTGAATCTTTCATTTTTAAGTCTTTCGCGGTCACTCCAGTGTCCTTTCGCGATCGCTATCATTTCTGCCAGATTCATTCAAACAAATAACTCTGTACGCGGTCGAGAAACTTTATGTGTGGACGCAAAAATTTGAACAGTTTCGACCGTTACAGATAATTTCTTCACTCGCGAGCGTACTTATCTTTCAAATGGTCACTAGACCACATGTTGCGATCGCACCCACTTAAATCTGCGACCACACTCTGTACACTCTGCTCAAAAATTTATAACCGTTGGCTGTGTGACAGGTCACAACTCTTAACTTTTAAGAGTATGTTACATCTGTTTCTTTGATATTTTGCTTATTAAAACACACAAACTTCCCTCTAAATCTCTAAAATCTACTCAAAATCATTTGTTTCTCAATCACTCTCTGTTTTCCAGTTCTCTTCTGTTGTTTCTGTTCTGATGGCTCCCAAAAAGAAAACCACTTCCAAAATAAAAGGACAAGCAAAGAGAGTTCCAGGAATCACAATTAGAGAACCCATAGTTGATGTAATATCCCAATGTATGCCTTAGAAGTTTTGAATATTGTTGTTGTTTTAAATTGGATTAAATGTATATGTCAATTGGCAAGAGAAAAGAAATTAAAAGATTGAATGTATATGTCAATTGGCAAGAGAAAAGAAATTAAAAGAAAGTGTATATGTTGTATATATGGAAGTATAAATAACATATACCTAAGTCAAAATGGAGAGTCAAGGGATGAAGATATTTATTTGGTTATTGGTGAAATTACTAATAAGGGCATGTAAGTGAAGAGAGCTAAAGTAAGTGAGAAGAGGGTATTTGGGTAATTGACTTTTTAGAAATGCTTGGTGGAGGTTTAAAGAGATGACAAATTTGACTTTACTTCTTTATTTTCTTTTCTTCTTCCTTGGTGGCCGGACCTCCCAAAGACAAGAGAGAAAGAGGAGAGTTTTGAGTTCTTAGATCAAATTCAAAGGAGAATCAAGTGATCAAGTTGGTGATTCAAGAAGTTTCATTACTTTGGTAAGTCCTCTTTTGATTTCTTTGCTTATTTGAAGTTGTGTTGTGAGTTGATAGAGTATGTAAGAGTGTGTTGTTTGATTGTAATATGTTTAAGAGTGTTTGATTGAATTGATTATGGATTTTAAGGATGGATTGAAGAAAAGAGTGAGTTGGTTGGAAGTGATGGTGTTGTATTTGTGTTTAGGGTTTGAGATGATGTTGTGATTTGTGTTTGTTATAGATGTCGAGTTGTTTTGGTGTTTTTGTAAGTTTAAGATAGTTTTTGGGTATGTTTTCTTAAGTTTGTTTGAAGAGGATGTTAGTGAAAAGAAGTGTTTTGTTGGGTATTTTGTTGTTTGGCTGAAATATGAGTTTTTGGTCTGACACGCCCGGGAGCACCCCCAGAGTCTTAGGCATGTAAATTGTGTTGGAGGCAGTATGTAATATTCCAATGTGTGCCCTAGAAGTTTGGATATAATTCTTGTTTGTTTGAATTATGTGTATATGTTATGTTGATAAGAAAAGAAATTGAAAAGAGAATGTTTAGGTATTGTTTAAAAAGGAAAGTAATGTGTAGAGAGAAAGTGTATATGTTGGGTATATGGTAATATATATAACATGTAATATCCCACAATGTACCCTAGAAGTTTTGGTATAATTGTTGTTTAATTGGATTAAATGTATATGTTGTGTATATGGCAAGATATATAACATATATACAAGTCAATGAGAAAGTCAAAGGAAGAGATTAATTATTATTGATTGTGTTTAAAGAATTAATTAATTATGAGTAGGATTAGAATTGGTGGTAGTGGAAAGATATTTGTATTATTTTAAGATTTATTGCTTGGATGAGAGGATTTTGAGGAGAAGTGGTTGGGATGTGACTTTGCTTCTTCTTCTTTCTTTCTTCTTCACGTGGGCTTTGGTTTTCATTTCTTCTTCTTCCTTTGTTTTTCTTTTTGCCGGCTGACATAGAGACAAGAGAGCAAGGGAGAGATTTGAACTTTCAAACTCAAGATTAAGGATGTCTTCAAGTGAACAAGTTGGAATCTAAGAGTTTTCTTCATCCTTGGTAAGTACTTCACTTGATTCTTTGATTTCTTTGAGTTTATGAGTTGAGTTTGTGGATGGTATGTGAATATGTTTGATTATGATGGGTTTAAGAGTGTTTGGGTATATTGATTTCTGGTTTTGGGGGATGGATTGAAAGAAAGAGTAAGTTGTTGGAAGTGAATGTATTGTGGTTGTGTTTTGGGTTTGTGGTGATGATTTTGGTTTGTGTTGGAAGGATGTTTTTAGTTGTTTTGGTGTTTTTGTTATGGTTTTTGGGTATGTTGAGTTAAGTTTGGTTGAAGTGGATTTTGGTGAAAGGAAGTGATTTGTTGGTTGTGTTGTTGTTTTGGCCGGAATCTGGGTTTTTGGCCTGACACGCCCATGGGCACGACCAGGATTTTTGGGCGTGTCGATGGTTATGTGTTTTGGATGGATGGCACGTGCAGTGACACGCCCATGTCACTGAGCGTGTCATAGCTTTTGTGTGGTAGTAGGATTGACACGGCCAGTAACACGCCCGTGTTATTGAACGTGTCATAGCCACTGTGTTTTGGAGAATTGACACGGCCATGAGCACGCTCATGTTGTTGGTCGTGTCAATATTTTTCTGAAAGGCAGAATGTATTACACGCCCAGTGACACGCCCGTGTTGTTGAGCCTATAAAAGCTTCTGTGTTGTGGAGTTAGGGCACGGTCATGGACACGCCCGTGTTGGTGAGCGTGTCATGTTTAGAGTTTACCCTAGTTGGTTCTTAGCCTTATGTTCTTATGTGAGTTTCATCTTCCTTTTGGAATAGATTGTGAAGAAGGTGAATTACCCTAGTTCAAGTGGTGAAAGATTCTTGGAAGAAGAAGTGTTTAGAGTTGTGTGGGTTGCTTTTGAGGTAAGTACATACCTTGCTTTGTTGCATACAATTATGTGGTAATGGAACTTACACCTTTTGATATGAATGTACTAAGAGATCTTATTGCATTGTTGATATATATATATATATGAATAATGTTAACCTTGTGAAATGTAATGTATTATATGCATATTGATGATAATATGATCAATTGTATTGATGTGATGAGAAGCCATGATTATTGGCTATGATGATGTAAATGAATTACAATTGAGGCATGGTTGCCTATTGTGAATATGAGAATGAAATGAGAATGAAAAGATTTTGTGTAAAATGTGTTATTCAACCTTCAGAGTTCTGATTTTGGCAGGCATGCCTATTGTAGTAACAGTCTAGCCAGGTTGAGGATCTCCTTGGTTTATCCAGGTTGATGGTCCAAGAGACTGGGTCTGTTACTTTATAAATGTGAAATGATAAATGTGAATTGAAGTAACAGTCTAGCCGGGTTGAGGATCTCCTTGGTTTATCCAGGTTGATGGTCCAAGAGACTGGGTCTATTACAAGTAACAGTCTAGCCGGGTTGAGGATCTCCTCGAGTTTAGCCGAGTTGATGGTCCAAGAGACTGGGTCTCTTACGCTATCCATGGATAGAGATATTTGTTTATTGCCTACGGGCTTGATTATTGTGATTATGGACCAAAGCAGCAACTCTGAACTTTGAATAACAAATTAGTGTCTTGTGGGCCCATAGGTGTCTATGTTGAACGAGTATAATGGATGATGATATAATTATTGAAATGTTGAAATGTAACATTCATAAGTATGATCTTTATTGGTTGAATGCATAACATTTATATTGACATTGCATAATATCATTATGGTTTGTACTACTGAGTCGTTGGCTCAGCGCGATTGTGGTTCATCGCGCAGGTGGTAGGATTGATAGGGTTGAGACGGAGGATTCAGCTAGACCTATTTGAGTTATACTTGAAGAGTTGGATTAAAGCTTAAAGATTAGAGGGTCAAGCTGCCAATCATGTATATATTCTATGTTTTGTAGATTTTGATTTTTTTATGTATTTAGACTTGTAAAAGTTTGTAATAACTTCCGCTGCGGGTTATTAAACGTTTTATTTATTGTGTCTTATGAATTTCTTTTAAATGATTGAGATTTTTTTTCACTTATTTTTAAAGATATGACTTGTGTATTTTATAAACGGTGACATTTCCATATTCAGTATACGTATATTACGATCGTATAAGCATGTTGTGTACGTATACGGGGTATAGGGGTGTTACAATTATTTTGGTATCAGAGCCTAGGTTTGAGATTCTCAGCCTAGGACAAGAGTAAGAAAAAGAATATTTTGATTTTAAAAAGTGGTTTTTGAATAAAATACATGTTTGGCATTGGCAGCCTCTGATCTTTAATGTAGTGTATTCTGCTGTGTTTGCAGATATAGGTTATAATGGATCCTATTTCACGTCAATCTATTGAGGGTAGTGCGGAGAGTGTAGCTCCTGATGATGGAGCTAGAGTGGATAGAACTAGAGAGGCCCCTATTTCTGTGTCAGGGAGACCAACTGGTGAAGAGGTTCCGCCAGTTTGGCTTAGGTATATGGTTGATTTATTGAGGCAGGCACCAGTGCAACCACCGCCACCCCCACCCCAGCCTTTGGTACCAGTGAGACATTACGATAAACTAAGAAAGTTTGGAGCAGAAGATTTTCGGGGTACTATTGATCCAGCAGTTGCTGAGCAGTGGCTAGATAAGATACAACGGATATTCATTCAAATGCAAGCCACTCCAGAAGAAAAAGTTTGATTATGCTAGATCACTGTTGCAGAAGGATGCATATGACTGGTGGAAAACAGTTCCGCATGCTATGGATGATCCACCTATATTGTCCTACAGTGATTTTCTACGGGAGTTTGAGCTGAAATATACTCCGAGGGAGTATAAAGATGTGAAGAAGATGGAGTTTCTGACCTTGAGGCAAGATCACCGGTCTGTAACAAAGTATGAAATAGAGTTTATCCGGTTGAGCCACTACGCCGGGGGTATTATCTCGGATGAGATTGATAGGTGTAGAAGGTTTGAGGAGGGATTGAGACCCTCAATTATGTGTCTTGTGGCTGGTTCTAGATACCAGGATTTTTCCCAACTGGTTGCAGCAGCTAGGAGTGTGGAGAGAGCTCAGAATATTGTAGCAGCTACTACAGAGGAGGAGACCAGGGTTAGGAGACCCCAGTTTTAGGCAGGGTCTTCATCTGCAAAGAGAGGTAGGGGAAGTTTTGTTCCCAGGATCAGTCGGAGTCAGAGACAGGCTGGTAGGTCAGTTCAGTTTCAGAGACAGAGATCGAGACCTACAGTTTCAGTAGCGAGTGCTCGTACTCCAGTAGTTCAGAGATCCACTCTACCTATTTCTGTTCAGTGTGGGGTTTCTCATAGGGGTGCTTGTTGGAAGAATAATGGACCAGCTATGTGTTTCAGATGTGGGTCGCCGGATCATTTTATTAGAGAGTGTCCGGAGATGCAGAAGCAGAGGCCGGCAGACTCTGTAGTTTCTCGACCTAGTCTCAGAGGTGGTCGAGGTAGTAGAGGTTTCAGCAGAGGGGGTAGACCTGGATATAGTCAGAGAGGAGGATCTTCATCCAGGGATAGCAGGCCAGATGAGGCTGGGCCTTCTCAACGGGTATATGTGATGCAAAGACAACCTGATGCTTCTGCAGTTATTGCTGGTACTTTCTCTTTATTTGGCATTTCAGTTCTTGCTTTAATTGATCCAGGCTCTACACATTCATATATTAGTGCATCTATTTTGCCTGTGTCTGAGTTGCATTCTGAGTCCCTAGGATTTGATGTGTTGGTGACAAATCCTTTAGGGCATAGTGTGATTGTTAGCAAGGTGCACCGAGATAGTGCAATTATGGTGCAAGGTGAGGAGTTTTGTGGAGATTTGATTGAATTGCCTTTTAAAGAGTATGATTTGATTTTGGGTATGGAATGGTTGTCTAGGCATAGAGCTGTGGTAGATTGTCATAAGAAATGTGTCGCTTTGAGAACTAGTGATGGTAGAAGTGTAAGGGTGTTTAGTGAGCAGAGACAACTTGCATCCTTGTTTGTATCAGCCGTAACAGCTAGAAGGTTGATTAGAAAAGGGTGTGATGCTTACCTTGCTCATGTTGTGGATACTAGAGTAAGGGGTCCTCAGCTTGATGATATAACCACAGTTGCAGATTTTCCAGATGTGTTTCCAGAGGAATTGCCAGGGTTGCCTCCTGAGAGAGAGGTTGAGTTTGGTGTCGACTTGTTGCCTGGTACCACTCCCATCTCTATCACTCCTTATCGCATGGCACCTGCTGAATTGAGAGAGTTGAAGGTGCAGTTACAGGAGTTGTTGGATAAAGGGTATATTCACCCCAGTGTTTCTCCTTGGGGAGCTCCTGTGTTGTTTGTGAAGAAAAAGGATGGTACCATGAGGTTATGCATTGATTATAGGCAATTGAACAAAGTGACTATTAAGAATAAATATCCTTTGCCTAGAATTGATGATCTCTTTGATCAACTGAAGCAAGCATCAGTGTTTTCTAAGATTGATTTGAGATCAGGGTATCATCAGTTGAGGGTTAGAGCTGAAGATGTTTCAAAGACAGCTTTCCGCACCAGGTATGGGCATTATGAGTTTTTAGTAATGCCTTTTGGATTGACAAATGCACCTGCAGTTTTTATGGATTTGATGAATAGGGTGTTCAGGCCCTATCTGGATCAATTTATGGTGGTTTTCATTGATGATATTTTGGTGTATTCGCGTAATGAGGAGAAGCATGACAAGCATTTGCAGATTGTGCTGCAAATTTTGTGAGAGAAGCAATTGTATGCTAAGCTGTCGAAGTGTGAGTTTTGGCTTGACCAAGTGACTTTTCTGGGTCATATAGTTTCAGCGGATGGTATAAGAGTTGATCCAAGTAAAGTTGAAGCTATTTTGAATTGGAATCCACCAAAGTCAGTGACTGAAGTTAGAAGTTTTCTGGGTTTGGCAGGCTATTACCGACGGTTTGTAAAAGGTTTTTCTTTGATAGCTACTCCACTCACCAGATTGCTTCGGAAGGGGGTTAGATTTGTGTGGACGGATCAGTGTCAAGCTAGCTTTATATAGTTGAAAGAAATATTAACACAAGCACCTGTTCTTACTTTACCCGTGGAAGATAAACCATATGTGATTTACAGTGATGCTTCACATAATGGTTTAGGGTGTGTTTTGATGCAAGAGGGTAAAGTCATAGCTTGTGCTTCTCGACAGTTGAAGCCGCATGAGCTTAATTATCCGACTCATGATTTGGAGTTGGCGGCTATAGTGTTTGCTTTAAAGATTTGGCGACATTATTTATATGGGGAGAAATGCTTTATTTATACGGATCACAAAAGTTTGAAATATTTGGGGGTTCAGAGAGAGCTTAACCTTCGGCAGAGGCGATGGCTGGAGTTGATCAAAGACTACGACTGTTTGATTGATTATCATCCTGGTAAGGCAAATGTTGTTGCTGATGCCTTAAGTCGGAAGTCTTTGGCAAGTTTGGTTGTTTATTCGCTCTCGTTGCTTGTTGAGTTGAGAGCATTGCATGCTAATTTCGAAATATGTGATGATGGTGCATTATTGACTCAACTGCAGTTGAGACCAGCATTATTAGGTCAGATTAAGGAGGCTTAGTTGATAGATGAGAAAATTCAGAAGATTGTATTAGATTGCCGAAATGGAGAGAGCCGGGATTTTCATGTGAAAAGTGATGGTAGTCTTTGGTTCAAAGATAGGTTGTGTGTTTTTGAGGATAACAGTTTGAAAAGGATAATTTTGGAAGAAGCACATCAATCGGTTTTCGCTATGCATCCGGGTAGTACAAAGATGTACCATGATTTAAGACAGCATTATTGGTGGTCTGGTATGAAGAGAGACATAGCGGAATTTGTGTCCAAATGTCTTACTTGTCAGAAAGTAAAAGCGGAGCATCAAGTTCCAACAGGGTTGCTTCAACCTTTAACAGTGCCTGAATGGAAATGGGAGAGAGTGACAATGGACTTTGTGTCTGGTTTGCCATTGACGCCAAGGAAACATGATGCTATTTGGGTAATTATTGATAGATTGACAAAGACAGCTCACTTTCTTCTGGTTCGGATGGATTATTCCCTTGAGAAGTTGGCTGAGCTGTATATCCGTGAGATTGTGAAGTTGCATGGAGTCCCAATTTCTTTAGTATCGGATCGAGATCCCCGGTTCACTTCGAGGTTCTGGAAGAGTTTACATGGGGCTTTGGGTTCTCGATTGTATTTTAGCACTGCTTTCCATCCGCAGACAGATGGAAAGTCAGAGAGAGTGATACAGATTGTTGAGGATATGTTGAGAAGCTGTGTCATTGATTTTTCTGGGGGTTGGGACAGATTTTTACCACTTGTGGAATTTGCTTACAACAACAGTCATCAATCAAGTATTGGTATGGCACCATTTGAGGCATTGTATGGTAGGCGATGTAGAACGCCTCTATGTTGGAAGGAAACTGGTGAAGGTAAGCTAATTGGTCCTGATTTGGTTAGAGAGACTGAAGAGAAAGTGAAGATGATTTGGAATAGATTGAAAGCAGCTTCAGACCGACAAAAGTCTTATTCAGATTTGAAGAGGAGAGACATTGAGTATAATGTGGGAGATAAAGTATTTTTGAAAGTGTCTCCTTGGAAGAAGATTTTTAGATTTGGTGGTAAAGGAAAACTGAGTCCTCATTTTATTGGACCATATGAAGTTTTAGAAAGAGTTGGACCAGTTGCTTATTGTCTGGCTTTGCCGCCTGAGTTAGATAGAATCCATAATGTCTTTCATGTTTCTATGTGGAGAAGGTATAGATCGGATCCATCTCATATTTTGCCAGTGGAATCTATCGAGGTGAGTTCGGATCTGACTTTTGAAGAAGAACCAGTGGCTATTTTAGCATATGGGATGAAAGAGTTGAGACATAAGAAAGTACCAATTGTAAAGGTTCTTTGGAAGAATCATGGTAGAGAAGAATCAACTTGGGAGAATGAGCAAGCGATGCTAGACCAATATCCTCAACTTTTTCAGATTTGATATCAGGTAATTTCGAGGACAAAATTCTTTTTAGAGGGGGAGAATTGTAATATCCCACAATGTACCCTAGAAGTTTTGGTATAATTGTTGTTTAATTGGATTTAATGTATATGTTGTGTATATGGCTAGATATATAACATATATACAAGTCAATGAGAAAGTCAAAGGAAGAGATTAATTATTATTGATTGTGTTTAAAGAATTAATTAATTATGAGTGGGATTAGAGTTGGTGGTAGTGGAAAGATATTTGTATTATTTTAAGATTTATTGCTTGGATGAGAGGATTTTGAGGAGAAGTGGTTGGGATGTGACTTTGCTTCTTCTTCTTTCTTTCTTCTTCACGTGGGCTTTGGTTTTCATTTCTTCTTCTTCCTTTGTTTTTCTTTTGGCCGGCTGACATAGAGACAAGAGAGCAAGGGAGAGATTTGAACTTTCAAACTCAAGATTAAGGAAGTCTTCAAGTGAACAAGTTGGAATCTAAGAGTTTTCTTCATCCTTGGTAAGTACTTCACTTTATTCTTTGATTTCTTTGAGTTTATGAGTTGAGTTTGTGGATGGTATGTGAATATGTTTGATTATGATGGGTTTAAGAGTGTTTGGGTATATTGATTTCTGGTTTTGGGGGATGGATTGAAAGAAAGAGTAAGTTGTTGGAAGTGAATGTATTGTGGTTGTGTTTTGGGTTTGTGGTGATGATTTTGATTTGTGTTGGAAGGATGTTTTTAGTTGTTTTGGTGTTTTTGTTATGGTTTTTGGGTATGTTGAGTTAAGTTTGGTTGAAGTGGATTTTGGTGAAAGGAAGTGATTTGTTGGTTGTGTTGTTGTTTTGGCCGGAATCTGGGTTTTTGGCCTGACACGCCCATGGACACGACCAGGATTTTTGGGCATGTCGATGGTTATGTGTTTTGGATGGATGGCACGTGCAGTGACACGCCCATGTCACTGAGCGTGTCATAGCTTTTGTGTGGCAGTAGGATTGACATGGCCAGTAACACGCCCGTGTTATTGAACGTGTCATAGCCACTGTGTTTTTGGAGAATTGACACGGCCATGAGCACGCTCATGTTGTTGGTCGTGTCAATATTTTTCTGAGAGGCAGAATGTATTACACACCCAGTGACACGCCCGTGTTGTTGAGCGTGTAAAAGCTTCTGTATTGAGGAGTTAGGGCACGGTCATGGACACGCCCGTGTTGGTGAGCGTGTCATGTTTAGAGTTTACCCTAGTTGGTTCTTAGCCTTATGTTCTTATGTGAGTTTCATCTTCCTTTTGGAATAGATTGTGAAGAAGGTGAATTACCCTAGTTCAAGTGGTGAAAGATTCTTGGAAGAAGAAGTGTTTAGAGTTGTGTGGGTTGCTTTTGAGGTAAGTACATACCTTGCATTGTTGCATACAATTATGTGGTAATGGAACTTACACCTTTTGATATGAATGTACAAAGAGATCTTATTGCATTGTTGATATATATATATATATATGAATAATGTTAACCTTGTGAAATGTAATGTATTGTATGCATATTGATGATAATATGATCAATTGTATTGATGCGATGAGAAGCCATGATTATTGGCTATGATGATGTAAATGAATTACAATTGAGGCATGGTTGCCTATTGTGAATATGAGAATGAAATGAGAATGAAAAGATTTTGTGTAAAATGTGTTATTCAACCTTCAGAGTTCTGATTTTGCCAGGCATGCCTATTGTAGTAACAGTCTAGCCGGGTTGAGGATCTCCTTGGTTTATCCAGGTTGATGGTCCAAGAGACTGGGTCTGTTACTTTATAAATGTGAAATGATAAATGTGAATTGAAGTAACAGTCTAGCCGGGTTGAGGATCTCCTTGGTTTATCCAGGTTGATGGTCCAAGAGACTGGGTCTGTTACAAGTAACAGTCTAGCCGGGTTGAGGATCTCCTCGAGTTTAGCCGAGTTGATGGTCCAAGAGACTGGGTCTGTTACGCTATCCATGGATAGAGATATTTGTTTATTGCCTACGGGCTTGATTATTGTGATTATGGACCAAAGCAGCAACTCTGAACTTTGAATAACAAATTAGTGTCTTGTGGGCCCATAGGTGTCTATGTTGAACGAGTATAATGTATGATGATATAATTATTGAAATGTTGAAATTTAACATTCATAAGTATGATCTTTATTGGTTGAATGCATAACATTTATATTGACATTGCATAATATCATTATGGTTTGTACTACTGAGTCGTTGGCTCAGCGCGATTGTGGTTCATCGCGCAGGTGGTAGGATTGATAGGGTTGAGACGGAGGATTCAGCTAGACCTATTTGAGTTATACTGGAAGAGTTGGATTAAAGCTTAAAGATTAGAGGGTCAAGCTGCCAATCATGTATATATTCTATGTTTTGTAGATTTTGATTTTTTTTATGTATTTAGACTTGTAAAAGTTTGTAATAACTTCCGTTGCGGGTTATTAAACGTTTTATTTATTGTGTCTTATGAATTTATTTTAAATGATTGAGATTTGTTTTCACTTATTTTTAAAGATATGACTTGTGTATTGTAATATCCTCATGTATACCTTAAAAGTTTTGATTATGTTATTGTTATATATTGGATTGAATATATGTGTTAAATTACAAGAGAAAAGAAGTTGGGAAAAGAATGTATAGGTATTTGTGTTTTGAGAAGAAAAGAGGGTGTAGAGAGAAGTGTATATGTTGTTTATATGGTTGTATAACTAACATATACATTGGTCAAAAGGGTTGGTCAATACAAGATGATATTTATTTGTGGCATGTGAAATTATATATATGGGTATATATGAGACAAAAGATTAATTAAATGGATGAAGGGCATGGAGGTAATTTTCTTTGGTTAAGTTGCATGGTGGAGATTAAAAGAAGAAAAGTGGTTGACTTGTTGGTATTTTCTTCTTTCTTTCTTGAAGAGGCCGGCCATTGAAGAAGAGAAAGAGCTAGGGAGGTGTTTGAAGTTCTATAATCAAATTGAAGAAGGAATCAAGGGTTTTGGTTAGAGATTGGTGGAATTTCTTCATTTAAGGTAAGTTTTCTCTTGATTTCTCTTGTTCTATTTGGAATTTTGTTTGAGTTTGATGGAGTGTGTTTGTGTATGGTGTGTGTAAAAGTGTTAAAATGGAATTAAAGATAAGAAGCTAGGTTGGTGTTGGTGATGGAAGAGTAAGAGTTGTGTTTAGTGAATTTTTTTCTGTTTTACAATTAGTAAAACCTGTGACTTGTATGATTTTTAATTAATTATAGAAAAATGTTCTTGAAGTGAATTTTTGATATGTTGTGCCTCTATGAGTCTAGAATGACTGAAAAATATGTTGATTCGATTTTGGAATGGTTATGAGTTTAGAAAGATTATTTTTATTAGACCTGTTCCAGCAGGTACCTTAACTGAGACAGCTATATTTCGGGATTTTTAATAAAATGTAGAAAAATCATATCCAATTGAATTTTGGATATGTTGTTTCTTAGTGAGTCTAGTATTTGAGAAAAATAATTTGGAACCACGTTGATTGAACTTAATTTATGGAATTCACAAAGTTCAGAACTGCTGCCAGGATGCAGGGCAATTGGGGCAGTCTGGTTAGGTGAACTATTTGACCAAGAGTTTGTGTTCAGTTTGATCTGAAATTTTAAAGGAATGATTTTAAGATACAAAACTAAATTCTGTAAAAATTTTAGAATTTTTAGTCAAGTAGATTATTTTATACAATTTTTCAAAATAAGGATAAAATGGAGTCTTAAACCAGAATGTACTATTCATATGGTCATTTTGCTAATATTCCTTTTGGATTAGATTGTGAAGAGGTTGAATTGCCCTAACCGTGTCCCTCAAGTGGTGCTTCCCGTGTCCCTCAAAGGTTTTGAAGAGATTGGGTTGCATTAACCTAAATGTGGAGAATTCTTGGAAAGAAAAGAAATGTATAGATTGATGGGACTAGTTCTTGAGGTAAGTACCAATACATATGATTGTATTTAATTACATAATTTGAGGCTTAACACATTTGTTTGCAAATGTGTTAAGTGATCTATTATATTGTTAACATAATTGGACTAAGGTGATGATTGAATGATGTGAAGGATGTGAATATCATTAACAAGGTAAGCATAAACCCTATTTGATTGTATATCCTTATATGTCTTTGAACATTAACACATTGGGATGAAAGTGTTATATAAGCTATTATATTGTGAATGTAAATGAAGAATATATATAAAGGATGAAATATGAAATGGGAAAGGTAGGAAGAAATGAGGATCATTCTTAAGGTATGTGCAATTTGTTATGATAAATGCTCTAGTAATGAATGATGTTAATGTGTTTTGAGAAGTGAGAAAATGTTATGTTATATGCATTGTGAATCTTGTGTATGGCAATGTATTATATGAATAATATACTTTGAAATGTGATATCAATGATGCTATATGTATCATATGGATTGAGATATGATATGATATGAAGCCATTGTGATTGGCTATGATAATTCAATTGAAAGAGATAAGGCATGTTGGCCTAATTGATGATGAGATTGATAATGAAATAATAAATGAATTGTTTGTTTAATATGTTATTCAGTTTCAGAGTTCTGGATTTGGGTGGCATGCCTAAGAAATGATGAAAGGTAACAGTCTTGCCGGGTTGAGGATCTCCTCATATGTGTTGAGTTGATGGTCCAAGAGACTGGGTCTGTTACACTATGAGAATTGTGAATATGAGATATATGATTTGTAACAGTCTTGCCGGGTTGAGGATCTCCTCATATGTGTTGAGTTGATGGTCCAAGAGACTGGGTCTGTTACACTATCCATGGATAGAGATACATGTATATACATTGCCTACGGGCGTGATGATTGTGACTATGAACCAAAGCAGTAACTCTGAACTTTGAATAACATATTAGTGTTTTGGGCCCGAGTCTGTCTTTATTGTCAATGTGAAATGCAAGTATTGAAATATTGATTGTGAGTATTAATAATGAATTATGCTTGGTGAATTGTGAATAATATAATGTTATTAAGTGTAATATGTAAATGAATTGTGGTTGATGATAAAGGTTGTCTTTATTGGAAATATGATTTATGATTTATATGATATGTAAATTGTGTATTGCAATAATGAGTGATATGATGTGTAATGTGTGTATTGCAATAATGAGTGTATGATATGTAATGTGTGTATTGCAATAATAATTGGTATGATATGTAAAGTGTGTATTGCAATAATGGTTGGTGTGGTATATATATAATGTAGGGGTATTAATATATTGGTTTTGAGTATTGGTGATGCATTGGGGTTGGTGATAATATTATGTATATATATACATCATATATGAAATTAGCTAGGATATATTAAAGATAAAATTAAAAAGAAAAGAAGATATGATAAGAACTAATTATATATTGAATCGATGTATCATTATATATCAATACTTCTATACTATATGTTTATATTTTATATTTGGACTACTAAGCTCTCGGGCTTAGTGCGGGTGTTTATTCGCGCAAGTATATAGATGGAAGATAGAAGTCTTTGTTATGCCACAAGAAGAGTAAAGTTTGTCGAGACCAACTAGAGGGTAATGCATACATGTATAAATTTTAATTATGATGTATTTCTGACGAGAGAGTATTTATATGTATAAATGAAGTTTTAATAAAGATAATGATTTTGTAAATGTTATTTAAATTAATGTATTATGGTTTGAACTCTGTTACAGGTTTTTAAAAGGTAACGAAAAGTGACATCCTTATACTTTATATATTTACTGTATGTATACTAGGTATACGCATAGTACTTATATAGGGTATCGGGGTGTTACAATTGTTTTGGTATCAGAGCTTAGGTTCGAGATTCTCGGCCTAAGTGAGATTAAAAAAAAATTTTTTTTTTGAAAAGTTTAAATAGAAATAAAAAGGAAAAGTTTTGAAATGAAATTTGTAATACGTGCATATGCATTGACATCTAAGTTGGTCTCGGATGTGGCATAATATAAATTGTAGAATATTTGTGTTATATGAGATGTTCAATATAGTTGATGATATATGTGTATACTATTTTGATGTGATGAGAAATTATGATTGTTGACAATGATGTTGGAAATGAATTATAATTGAGGCATAGTGCCTAATTGATTATGAGAAACGCATTGTAAAATGTAATGTGATATTTGTATATTAATGATGCATATGAAAAATGTCATGTTGTGTGCAACATGAAATGTAATGTTGATATTTATGAGCAATATTATGTAGGGCATAATGTGAATTGAAACATAAAGAAATAAAAAGGAGAATAAAGTTGAAAATAAGTAGCAATCAAAATCAAGATTAAAATATGTATTCTTTCCTTTATACTTTGAACCTCTTTATAATAATGTTTATGTTGAGGTTGTTAGACAGAGAAAATATTGCTGGATTGTTATTATTGAAAGATATGTTACTAAAATGAGGAAAGAATGGTGGAATAGTGAATGAGTTAGTTAGTATAGACAAAGTGTGATTATTTAAAGTTGGGATATATGTATATAAAATTAAGGTTTTGTTTTAAGGAAAAAGAGATGATATTGGTTAAGTAAGAAAATAAGTTGATATTGTTATTTTAATGCGAACATGGTAAATTCAATGTTAGAAATGTGAGATGCTTGGATATTGTGAAAGCTCATGGTAATGGTGATAATATGTGATATTTGAGATTTTTGAAGTGAGCTTTATGATTGTGGAAATTATATGTTTTAATATTGCTTTGTGATATATATTTGAAAGATGTTTTTAAAGTGATGATAGAAAAGATGAGTTTGGCAAATTGAAGCTTAAACGAAGTAGTAAATTGAGAAGTTAAAGTTTTAGTGAAATTTGATAAAGATTATTGGGATATTGATAGTTAACTGTATATGCAATGCATGAGCTAAGTGAAATGACTAGTATTGCATATGGAAGTATTATGAATTGAGTAATGTGATTGATAGTATGAGAATTTGTTTTGAAATAATCAAGGAAGTGGATAAGTAAATAGAAATGAGTTATTTTAAGTCATTTTAATGATCAGGGTAAGAATGAATATGGGAGTGTATTAAATATTTTTAAAGACGAAAGTGAAAGAGATGTCACATTGGGAATGTGACTGAGATGAATATGAAGTGTTACTATAGTCGGAATATATATATGTTTGTAGTGTGAATAAATACTTTATATCATATTGGAAGAATGAGAAGGATAGTGTTTAAAAGAAAATGATAAACACTAAATTTGTATTGAATGTATGAAAAAGGAAAATACTATAAGAGCATATAATTAAGTGTATACATGTATATGATATGTGAATTGAGTTTTCCAATATGAATGAAATTATGATATATAAACACATTTGTGAATCACATTATGAGGATGGCTTATGAAGATATATGTGGTATAATTATAGAATTAGTGATATGGAAAAACAATGTTATATGTATTAGTGGACCTAAGAGAGATTAGGTCTTGAACTGTGTAAAGCTAGATGGATTATGTGATGGAAGTGAGAATGGAAAGAACTTGAGTAATATTGGACAGTGGAAATTGTTATAATGAGTATTGAACTTGATGATTATATTATATTTAGAGTTTCAAAGTATTCACATATGAAAAGTTCTATGTAATTATATTATAAGAGATTGTAGATGGATTAGAAATGAAGTGATGAATAGAAATTGTATAAGAACTGTATATGATTGAATATGTATATAGTAATATTGTTAAAGCATGAGTTAAGTTGATAAGGATCATATAAGCGAATACAAATTGGTTGAAACGAAGTTGGAATGTGTTAACTTCTGTTATACTAAAAATGTTAAGATTGAGAATAGAATTATAAAAGAACAGTATTGAATTGAAAGTTCTAGGTTTGAATATTAATCTCTTAAAGTCATGTGTTTTGTTCAGTATTTTGGATCGGTTAATTTGTTATCCATGGATTTGGATCTTAGATATAATGATTGTAATACGGATTTGGTGAGGTTGACAATTTTGTTTGAGAAGTATAGTTAAAAATTATGATGGTTAAAGTTGTACCTTATTTTTTTTTATGTTAAGAATTTGGTTATAACTGTGAAAAAAAAAATATTTTGAAATGTGTTGAGTTATGGATAATATGACAAAAAGGTAATCAAAATAAATATACCAATGATAGGAAATGTGAAGAGTTAGTAAAAGGGAGAAATTATATTATATGAATGAAAGTTATACTGAATATGTTTATGGTATGTAACTTGAGGTTTAAGGGAATGAACTCAAAGTTTGAGTGAATGAATTATAGATATTAAGTATGATATAACATTTTATGAGAATTGGTGGAAATTATACTAAGATAATAAAGAATAAACTATGTGTATATTAAAAGATATTAGAAGTGATTTGTTATCATGATGATTTGACTGAAAATAGATTGAAAGAGAGCAGAAATTGAATATAAGTTTGCTCTTATGGAATTAAGTTATATTTATACTTATATGAAAATTGTGAAATTTCATGATAAGTTAGATTACTTAATCGTTGGTTGGAATTGAACAAGATTGGAACGTGGGTATATTGTGACAGATAGATTAATTGATCTGGATTTGGCTAAGATTATGGATCATTAATAAAATTTAATGTGTATAGTTGTATTAAGAAAATAGGTATTTACATGATAATGTATATGATGTAAATTTTAAAGTATGATTGGACATGAATGAGTGGAGTATAGTAGTTGTTAATCATGATAAGAAGAGAAAAAGATTGGTTATTTATAAAATAAGTTGAAAGATAATGTATTAATATGTAAGTTAAGTGAAAAGCATGCTAAAGAAATAACTCCATTTATGAAAAATCAGGATTTTGTTATCTATTGAGGGTGATAAATGTCTATTTAGACAGTGATTGTAATGAAGGGATAATTAATGTTCAGATATAAGTCAATGATTTTTAATGTTAAAGTTAAGAGCGTAATTATACAGAAGTGAAATAACAAAATATATTAAATATAAAGATTAGATGGAGTATAAGTGTACTATAGAATGATCTGATTCTTATATAAAGACATTAACAAGAAATATAATGAGTTCTTTTGAATGTTTGATTAAGGAAATAACAAGATGTATAAACATATAGAATGATGAGTTATGGAATTTAAAGAAGGTGGTTGATTCTAAAGAGGAGAGTTGAAGTTATATAATTTGATGATATAATGACTTAAGCGTATAATTAACTTCATATGGAAGTTAAGATGGTATAGTATTATGAATGGATTACAATTATGCTAGATAATTTCGAGGACGAAATTATTTAAGGGGGAGAGAATTGTAATATCCTCATGTATACCTTAAAAGTTTTGATTATGTTATTGTTATATATTGGATTGAATATATGTGTTAAATTACAAGAGAAAAGAAGTTGGGAAAAGAATGTATAGGTATTTGTGTTTTGAGAAGAAAAGAGGGTGTAGAGAGAAGTGTATATGTTGTTTATATGGTTGTATAACTAACATATACATTGGTCAAAAGGGTTGGTCAATACAAGATGATATTTATTTGTGGCATGTGAAATTATATATATGGGTATATATGAGACAAAAGATTAATTAAATGGATGAAGGGCATGGAGGTAATTTTCTTTGGTTAAGTTGCATGGTGGAGATTAAAAGAAGAAAAGTGGTTGACTTGTTGGTATTTTCTTCTTTCTTTCTTGAAGAGGCCGGCCATTGAAGAAGAGAAAGAGCTAGGGAGGTGTTTGAAGTTCTATAATCAAATTGAAGAAGGAATCAAGGGTTTTGGTTAGAGATTGGTGGAATTTCTTCATTTAAGGTAAGTTTTCTCTTGATTTCTCTTGTTCTATTTGGAATTTTGTTTGAGTTTGATGGAGTGTGTTTGTGTATGGTGTGTGTAAAAGTGTTAAAATGGAATTAAAGATAAGAAGCTAGGTTGGTGTTGGTGATGGAAGAGTAAGAGTTGTGTTTAGTGAATTTTTTTCTGTTTTACAATTAGTAAAACCTGTGACTTGTATGATTTTTAATTAATTATAGAAAAATGTTCTTGAAGTGAATTTTTGATATGTTGTGCCTCTATGAGTCTAGAATGACTGAAAAATATGTTGATTCGATTTTGGAATGGTTATGAGTTTAGAAAGATTATTTTTATTAGACCTGTTCCAGCAGGTACCTTAACTGAGACAGCTATATTTCGGGATTTTTAATAAAATGTAGAAAAATCATATCCAATTGAATTTTGGATATGTTGTTTCTTAGTGAGTCTAGTATTTGAGAAAAATAATTTGGAACCACGTTGATTGAATTTAATTTATGGAATTCACAAAGTTCAGAACTGCTGCCAGGATGCAGGGCAATTGGGGCAGTCTGGTTAGGTGAACTATTTGACCAAGAGTTTGTGTTCAGTTTGATCTGAAATTTTAAAGGAATGATTTTAAGATACATAACTAAATTCTGTAAAAATTTTAGAATTTTTAGTCAAGTAGATTATTTTATACAATTTTTCAAAATAAGGATAAAATGGAGTCTTAAACCAGAATGTACTATTCATATGGTCATTTTGCTAATATTCCTTTTGGATTAGATTGTGAAGAGGTTGAATTGCCCTAACCGTGTCCCTCAAGTGGTGCTGCCCGTGTCCCTCAAAGGTTTTGAAGAGATTGGGTTGCATTAACCTAAATGTGGAGAATTCTTGGAAAGAAAAGAAATGTATAGATTGATGGGACTAGTTCTTGAGGTAAGTACCAATACATATGATTGTATTTAATTACATAATTTGAGGCTTAACACATTTGTTTGCAAATGTGTTAAGTGATCTATTATATTGTTAACATAATTGGACTAAGGTGATGATTGAATGATGTGAAGGATGTGAAGATCATTAACAAGGTAAGCATAAACCCTATTTGATTGTATATCCTTATATGTCTTTGAACATTAACACATTGGGATGAAAGTGTTAAATAAGCTATTATATTGCGAATGTAAATGAAGAATATATATAAAGGATGAAATATGAAATGGGAAAGGTAGGAAGAAATGAGGATCATTCTTAAGGTATGTGCAATTTGTTATGATAAATGCTCTAGTAATGAATGATGTTAATGTGTTTTGAGAAGTGAGAAAATGTTATGTTATATGCATTGTGAATCTTGTGTATGGCAATGTATTATATGAATAATATACTTTGAAATGTGATATCAATGATGCTATATGTATCATATGGATTGAGATATGATATGATATGAAGCCATTGTGATTGGCTATGATAATTCAATTGAAAGAGATAAGGCATGTTGGCCTAATTGATGATGAGATTGATAATGAAATAATAAATGAATTGTTTGTTTAATATGTTATTCAGTTTCAGAGTTCTGGATTTGGGTGGCATGCCTAAGAAATGATGAAAGGTAACAGTCTTGCCGGGTTGAGGATCTCCTCATATGTGTTGAGTTGATGGTCCAAGAGACTGGGTCTGTTACACTATGAGAATTGTGAATATGAGATATATGATTTGTAACAGTCTTGCCGGGTTGAGGATCTCCTCATATGTGTTGAGTTGATGGTCCAAGAGACTGGGTCTGTTACACTATCCATGGATAGAGATACATGTATATACATTGCCTACGGGCGTGATGATTGTGACTATGAACCAAAGCAGTAACTCTGAACTTTGAATAACATATTAGTGTTTTGGGCCCGAGTCTGTCTTTATTGTCAATGTGAAATGCAAGTATTGAAATATTGATTGTGAGTATTAATAATGAATTATGCTTGGTGAATTGTGAATAGTATAATGTTATTAAGTGTAATATGTAAATGAATTGTGGTTGATGATAAAGGTTGTCTTTATTGGAAATATGATTTATGATTTATATGATATGTAAATTGTGTATTGCAATAATGAGTGATATGATGTGTAATGTGTGTATTGCAATAATGAGTGTATGATATGTAATGTGTGTATTGCAATAATAATTGGTATGATATGTAAAGTGTGTATTGCAATAATGGTTGGTGTGGTATATATATAATGTAGGGGTATTAATATATTGGTTTTGAGTATTGGTGATGCATTGGGGTTGGTGATAATATTATGTATATATATACATCATATATGAAATTAGCTAGGATATATTAAAGATAAAATTAAAAAGAAAAGAAGATATGATAAGAACTAATTATATATTGAATCGATGTATCATTATATATCAATACTTCTATACTATATGTTTATATTTTATATTTGGACTACTAAGCTCTCGGGCTTAGCGCGGGTGTTTATTCGTGCAGGTATATATATGGAAGATAGAAGTCTTTGTTATGCCACAAGAAGAGTAAAGTTTGTCGAGACCAACTAGAGGGTAATGCATACATGTATAAATTTTAATTATGATGTATTTCTGACGAGAGAGTATTTGTATGTATAAATGAAGTTTTAATAAAGATAATGATTTTGTAAATGTTATTTAAATTAATGTATTGTGGTTTGAACTCTGTTACAAGTTTTTAAAAGGTAACGAAAAGTGACATCCTTATACTTTATATATTTACTGTATGTATACTAGGTATACGCATAGTACTTATGTAGGGTATCGGGGTATTACATGTATTTTATAAACGGTGACATTTCCATATTCAGTATACATATATTATGATCGTATAAGCATGCTGTGTACGTATACGGGGTATAGGGGTGTTACATAACATATATGTTGGTCAAAATGAGGAGTCAAGGGAAGAAGATATTTTATTTGTGATATGTGAAATTACTTAAATGGGCATATAAGTGAAAGAAGCTAAGTTAAATGGATGAGGGCATTTAGGTAATTGCTTGGTTAGAAGTGCTTGGTGGAGATTTAAAGAAGAAGAGAAGTTTGACTTGTCTTCATTTTCTCTTCTTTGCATTGTGTGGCCGGCTACCAAAGAAAAGAGAGAGCAAGAGAGGTGTTCTAAATTCTAAAATCAAATTGAAGGAAGAAGCAAAGGATTAAGTTGGAGATTTGTGAAATTTCCTTAATTTTGGTAAGTACTCTCTTGTTTTCCTTTGTTATTTTGAAGTTGTGTTTGAGGTGAGTTATGATTTGTTGATATTATGATTTGGTGTGTTTGAGATGTGTTTATAAGTGTTGAAATTGAGTATAAGTTAAAAAGATTGAATTGGTGTTGGTTTTGATTTGAAGATGGTAAGTTAAGTGGATGTTGATATTGAAAGAATAAGAGTGATGTTGATTTTAGGGTTTTGAAATGGTAAGTGATTAAATGTATTGTTAATGTGAATATTGTGATGAATATGTAAAATAAGTGTTAATGACATTGATTATATCCATTTGAATGAGGTTATGTTGTGCATAATGTGTTTTAATTCAATAAAAAGAGACTTGGCCATGTTTAGGGTTTTCATTCATGAGAGACACGGCCAAACTAAAGAAGAGACACGGCCAAACTAAAGAATTTTTGGGAGACACGGCCAAGTTTAAGAAAATTTGGCCGTGTTGGATCAATTTTGGAGAGACACGGCTGTGTCCCTTGCCCGTGTCTGTTACTGGATTTTTGGTGTTGAGAGACACGGCCACAAGCTTGGCCATGTCCCTTAAGTGTGTTAGCTACTGTGATTATTCTTTGCTCTTCATGCATTGTTGAGATTGAGCATACATTTGATGATAATGATGATGCATATGATACTATATGAACAATGTTATGTTTTATACATTGTGAATCTTGTGAATGGTAATGTGTTATATGAATAATGTACTTTGTAATGTTATATCAATGATGCTATATGTAAAATGTGAAGGATATGATGAAGTAATTGATTATGTATACTATGAAATATTATAATATGAATTGAGACATGACATGATATGAAGCCATTGTGATTGGCTATGATAACTTAAATGTAAGGTGAAGCCATTGTGATTGGCTATGATAACTTAAATGTGATGTGAAGCCATTGTGATTGGCTATGATTACTTAAATGTGATGTGAAGCCATTGTGATTGGCTATGATAACTCAAATGTGATGTGAACCCATTGTGATTGGCTATGATGATTCAATTGAGAATGAAATTGCTAAATGAATTGTGTGGCTAATGTGTTATTCCATTTTCAGAGTTTGTTGTTGGTGGCATGCCTAATATTGGTAACAATCTCTTGAAGTTAGGTTGGATTTGATCCTTGAAGTGTAACACCATGATACCCAATATAAGTACTGTACATATACCTTGTATACATACAGTAAGTATATAAAGTATAAGGATGTCACTTTTTCTTACCTTTTAAAAACCTGTAACAAAGTTCAAACCATAATACATTAATTTACATAATATCTACAAAATCATTGTCTTTATCAAAACTTCATTTATACATATATATATCCTCTTGTCAAAAATACATCAAAATTAAAAGTTATACATGTATGCATTACCCTCTAGTTGGTCTCGACAAACCTTTACTCTTCCCGTGGCATAACGAAACACTTGTATCTTCCACCAAGCTACCTGCGCGATTATACATCCGCTCTAAGCCCGAAAGCTTAGTAGTACAAATATAAAATATAAACATACATTATAGATATGCTAATAGATAATAATATATCAATTCAATGTACAATTAGTTCTTATCATGTTTTCCCTTCTTGATTGCACCTTTCATACATATTGACAAATTTCATATATTATATACATTTAAACAAAACATTACCACCAACCACAATCCATTACTAATACTCATATTCAATATATCAATATACATACATTATATATCATACCAATCAAGAGTCACATTTCCAAAGAAGACAATTCTTATCACCAAACACAATTCATCATTACCACTCACAATCAATACACACACCACATATCATACTTCAAAACATTAGTTTGTTCACAATTCACTAATCATAAATCATATTTCCCACAAAGGCAATTATTACCATCAACCATCATCCATCATCCATCACTAATATCCACAATTCATATATCTCATTTACAACAAATGACAGACTCGGGCCCAAAAGACACTAATATGCTATTCGACTTTCAGAGTTAATGCTTTGGTTTAATTATCACATTCATCAATATCCCAACTAGGCTTCAAGGATTAAGTTCAACCAAGCTTCAAGGGGAACAAAGCATGCTAAGTATCAACCCAACTTGGCTTCAAGAACTAATCCAACCTAGCTTCAAGGGTTGTAACATCTCAATTAGGCTTCAAGGACTAGACCCAACCAAGCTTCAAGGGGAGTAAAACATGTTAAACTTCAACCCAACTTGGCTTCAAGGATCAAGCCCAACCTAACTTCAAGAGATTGTTACCATTAGGCATGCCACCAACAACAAAACTCTGAAAATGAATAACACATTAGATACACAATTCATTGATTATTTCATCATCAATATCATTTCCAGTTCTCATCATTATTTAGGCAAACATGCCTCATTTATCACAATTGATTTATCCTCTAGGCAAACATGCCTCATTTATCACAATTGATTTATCCTCTAGGCAAACATGCCTCATTTATCACAATTGTATCATCATAGCCAATCACAATGGCTTCATATCACAATATATCGCAAATCACATTTCATGTTTCATCATTGATATATGCAACATTAATTACATTGCTAAACAAACATGTCATTAATCAATCATACCATATAGGCATACTTCAATCATGTCACTCAATCATACATAATCCATTTCATTACACATGTATCTTAAATTCATTGTCATATAATCCATGTGTCTATTTATTTCATTTTGACCATCATTATCAATCATGATAACATCACATTTCATCATTTCTCAAACACATTAACACCATTCATTATTCAAACATTTATCATAACAAATTGCATTGCACGTACCTTTCTTTTTGGATGATCATTATAGCTTTCACACTATACCAATGACAACATTAGTAACATTGAATTAATCAATATAATAATCTACTTAATACATTTATACTAAGGGTGTTAAGTCTCAAAATCATATAAAAGATTACATCTATGTAAGTTTGTACTTACCTCAAGAACTACTCCCATCACCTATACCTTTCCTTTCCCAAGAATTCTTCACATTAGGTTAATGTAACACAATTTCTTCAAAACCTAATCCAAAGATAGTTATTTCCATAAGAACATAAGAATGATAATCAATTAGAGCAACCTCAACACAAGACACGCCCACCAACACGGGCACCAACACGGCCGTGTCCATCACTTACCTTTCACACAGTAGCTAACACACTCAAGGGACACGGCCAAGCTTGTGGCCGTGTCACTCAATCAAAAGAGACAGTGACAGACCCGGTCAAGGGACACGGCCAAGCCAGTGGTCGTGTCTCTCAACACCAAAATTCCAGAAGCAGACACGGGCAAGTGACACGGCCGAGACAGTGGCCGTGTCTCTCAAAATCGATCCAACACGGCCGTGTCTACCCTAATCCTGGCCGTGTCTCACAAAGAATGAAGATTTCCAACGAGGCCAAAATCATATATTCAATGTATTTCAACTTCAATAAACATAAACATACATCATTCAATCAACTCTCCATCTCATATATATTAAACCTTACTAACCAATTTCAATAATCCATCATCAACCTGACAATTAACCTTATTAATATCATCTAACTATCAATTCAACATATCAATACTCTTAATCTTCCATTAACATCACCATCACACCAACCATATCAAATCCAACTCAAACAATAGAAATCAAGACAAAGAATTGAATACTTACTTGAATATCTTGTCAATTCTTCAATCTCTACCTTCAATTCTCTTAAAACCCCAAGATTTTGATGAAGATCATCACCTCTCTTTAACTCTCTCTCTCTCTCTCGTGCAAGAACCAAAAGGAGAAGAAGAAGAAGAAAGAAAGTTCTCGTTCTTTCTTTCGTTCTTATCATCTATATATATAATAATAATAATAATAATAATAATAATAATAATAATAATAACAATAACAATAACAATAACAATACTTTAAATCTCCACCACATAATCTTTCTTTGACTTTCTTCTTCTCTTCTCTTTTTGTCCTTATTACTATCATTATTATTAATTAACTATACAAATATATATATATACAATTCACTTTTCCTACACCATATTATATCCCATGTATATGTAATGTATATGTATATGTCTTATATATTATCTTTATATTTCCCATATATACATATACATCAAATCCAAATACAACAACAATAACTCCAAAACTCTTAGGGTATATTCCGGGATATTATAATTCTCTCCCCCTTAAATAATTTCGTCCTCGAAATTATCCAATACAATAACAACCCATTTATAACAAATCACTATCTTAATTTTATCAAATCACATAACTTATACTCTCCCCCTTTAAGTCAATCATAACTCATCATAATTAATCTATTTTCATCTTATAACTTCCTCAACAGAGCCACCCAGATCGCTCATTACATACCCAATGAATTTTCTTTTATACAATAATCAACTCATCTTATAGTTTATACCTATATTCCATTCATCTATTACATTCAAGATATTTATATCACTTCATCCCTTTATAGACAATCAACTTTAACCTTGGTAATTATGGAATTATATCATACTATTGCTTATCTTGTCATTACAATCACTTTTGAAAATAGCCATTTATCAAACCTTGATTAGTAACAATCTTTCCATTTTGTTTACACTTAAATCTTTCTTTATTATATCTCACTTAACATTAATATTGATATAACCTCTTTAAACTTACTTAACAGATAATCAACCTTTTTCCTTTATCATTAATTACAGCTGATATAATTCAATTCATCAATGTCCATTCATTCGTCAAAATATTACATCATATACATATCATTTAAATTTTTATATTCTTAGTACAACTATACATATTAAGTCTTATTAATGATTCACAATCTTAACATAACTTAGATCATTTGATTCTCTCTATCACAAAATATTCACATTTCAACCTTGTTCAATTCAAACCAACAATTAACTTATTCAAATTTATCATTAGATTTCACATTATATATATCCTCATTCCATTCAACCAAACTTATATCCAATCTCTGATTTCTTCAAATCCATATTTAATCAAATTATCCTTTCTACCAATTTTTATGATAATCTCATATCATATTAATTATGTACAATTCATTCACTTAAACTTTAAACCCATTCACTTTATACCATACACATATTTAGCATAACTCTCAATCACCTTTTTGTAATTTCTCTCTTTTTAATATCTTTTCACATATCACACCATTGCTATCTTAACAGTAAGTGTTATCCATGCTTAACACATTTTCATAATTCTCTTCTTTTATCTTACGTTTCACAAGTATAACCAGATTTCCAACATAAAATATTAAAATATCACTTTACCACATCATAATTATCAATCTCATCAGAACTACACTATAGTCATGTTATCTCACTCCCAAATCATAAAATAACAAATTAATCAACCACAATATACTAAACTGATCATAGAATTATAAAAATTTAAGGGTCATGTTTAAAACTTATAAATCCATATGGTTCTTTTATTATTCTTTTTTTTTCCAACTTTTCCAATTATGATATTAAATTGGATTTTAAGAATTTTGTAATGCAAGGATTACATATCCATTCTCCAAACTTTTACTACATCAACATTTATCATATTTCAACTCCATCTCAAAACAATTTGCTCTTGATTATTTAATCATCAATAGCCTAATTCATATACAACAATATTATCTTTAACATCTCCTATGCACAACATTCCATCATATATATATTACACAAATTTCATTCATTACTCCATTTCCAATTTATCTCTTCTAAAAACTTCATACATCATATTTTCTTTTTCTTTTTTTTCCTTACAATCTCTTATTACACATATATGCATAGAACATTTCCTCACATAAATACTTTGAGTTCCAAAACATCTCATGATAGCCTCATTTAATTATTACCATCACAATCTCACTATTCAATATTACCCCAAATCCATTTTCATCTTCTATTTCATTACATACTCTATAACATAAATTAGGATTTAATCTCTATTAGGTCTACTACTATATGCAATCTCATTTCTAATATCATTAAACATGTAATGGTATAAAATAATAAACATAGTATATACACATTTATAAGTCACGCTAATAATGTGACTCACTTCCCACCTTTCTAACATATCACCATTACATCCATGTCGAAAAGTTCACTTCACATATCCTCTTCACATATATACACACATATATATATAACCTAATTTCATTAGGTCAAACTTATATTCAAATTCTAGTCTTTTCAAATTCATATATTGTTGATTCAAACCACAGTTCCATGCCTTATTAAGATATTCATAAATTAATACTAACAATGTCCATATTCCTATTATACATCACAATGTATTTCAATGTTGTATTTACACATCTCATCATTCATATAATCTTATTTCAATAATTATATCATCATCTCTCATTCTTTTAACATAGCTTATTTTATTTATTAACTCAACATATATATACTCTTTCATAGTAATATTTCACAAAAATCTTAGTCACATTCCCAATGTGACATCTCTCTCACACTAGTCTTTAAATACATTTAATATATCTTCATATCCATTTTCATCCTTTCCAATCAAATGACTTAAAGTAACTCATTTTCACACACTTACTCACTTTCCTTTGACTTAAAAATAAATTCTCATACTATTAATCACATTACTCAATTCATAATATTTCCATATGTAATATTATCCATTTCACATAGCTAATGTATTGAATATACCTTAAACCATCAATACCCAAATAATCTTTATCACATTCCACTAAAACTTTAACCTTTCAACTTACCACTTCACTTAAACTTCAGTTTACCAAACTCATCTTTATTAACATCAACTTTAAAACCTTATATATATCACAAAGCAACATTAAACATATAATTCTCATAAGTCTTAAGCTCATTTCAAAAATCCAACTATCATATATTATCACTGTTACCATGAGCTTTCACAATATGCAAACATTTCACATTTCCAACATTAAAATCACAATGTTTACATATAGAAAAACAGTACAAACTATACACATATCATCTCTTTTTCTTTTAAACACAACCTTAGCTTTATATACCCCAAACTTTAAATAATCACACTTTATCTATATTACTCAATTCATTCAATAGTCTACCATACTCTCTTCCTTTAGATAACATATCCTTCCATAATAACAATCTCACCATATTTCCTCTTTCTAACAAATTAAACATAAACTTTGTCATAAAGAGATTCAAATCATAGAGGAAAGAGTACATACTCTAGTCTTGATTTTATTTTCAACTCATTTCCCACTTTATTCCCTTTTTCATTTCTTTATTTTCCAATCACTTTTCAATAATCAATACTTCAAAATTTACTTTTTCTTAAGTAAACTTTCACTCTTGAATTTATCAATTAATCTTGTACCAATTTTCATATCATTTCTTTTTCCAATTATTACCTTCATATAAAATTTTATTCACACACTATCATTCATCTCATGTAATTCAATTACATTACAAATCATATAATGCCACGTTCGAGACCAACCTAGATGTGAATGCATATGCATGTATTACAAATTTCATTTCAAAACTTTTCTTTTTACTTCTCTTTAAACCTTTCAAAACTTTCTCTTTTTAATTTTAATTTTTTTACTTAGGTCGAGAATCTCGAACCTAAGCTCTGATACCAAAATAATTGTAACACCCTGATACCCTATATAAGTACTGTACATATACCTTGTATACATACAGTAAGTATATAAAGTATAAGGATGTCACTTTTTCTTACCTTTTAAAAACCTGTAACAAAGTTCAAACCATAATACATTAATTTACATAATATCTACAAAATCATTGTCTTTATCAAAACTTCATTTATACATATATATATCCTCTTGTCAAAAATACATCAAAATTAAAAGTTATACATGTATGCATTACCATCTAGTTGGTCTCGACAAACCTTTACTCTTCCCGTGGCATAACGAAACACTTGTATCTTCCACCAAGCTACCTGCGCGATTATACATCCGCTCTAAGCCCGAAAGCTTAGTAGTACAAATATAAAATATAAACATACATTATAGATATGCTAATAGATAATAATATATCAATTCAATGTACAATTAGTTCTTATCATGTTTTTCCTTCTTGATTGCACCTTTCATACATATTGACAAATTTCATATATTATATACATTTAAACAAAACATTACCACCAACCACAATCCATTACTAATACTCATATTCAATATATCAATATACATACATTATATATCATACCAATCAAGAGTCACATTTCCAAAGAAGACAATTCTTATCACCAAACACAATTCATCATTACCACTCACAATCAATACACACACCACATATCATACTTCAAAACATTAGTTTGTTCACAATTCACTAATCATAAATCATATTTCCCACAAAGGCAATTATTACCATCAACCATCATCCATCATCCATCACTAATATCCACAATTCATATATCTCATTTACAACAAATGACAGACTCGGGCCCAAAAGACACTAATATGCTATTCGACTTTCAGAGTTAATGCTTTGGTTTAATTATCACATTCATCAATATCCCAACTAGGCTTCAAGGATTAAGTTCAACCAAGCTTCAAGGGGAACAAAGCATGCTAAGTATCAACCCAACTTGGCTTCAAGAACTAATCCAACCTAGCTTCAAGGGTTGTAACATCTCAATTAGGCTTCAAGGACTAGACCCAACCAAGCTTCAAGGGGAGTAAAACATGTTAAACTTCAACCCAACTTGGCTTCAAGGATCAAGCCCAACCTAACTTCAAGAGATTGTTACCATTAGGCATGCCACCAACAACAAAACTCTAAAAATGAATAACACATTAGATACACAATTCATTGATTATTTCATCATCAATATCATTTCCAGTTCTCATCATTATTTAGGTAAACATGCCTCATTTATCACAATTGATTTATCCTCTAGGCAAACATGCCTCATTTATCACAATTGTATCATCATAGCCAATCACAGTGGCTTCATATCACAATATATCTCAAATCACATTTCATGTTTCATCATTGATATATGCAACATTAATTACATTGCTAAACAAACATGTCATTAATCAATCATACCATATAGGCATACTTCAATCATGTCACTCAATCATACATAATCCATTTCATTACACATGTATCTTAAATTCATTGTCATATAATCCATGTGTCTATTTATTTCATTTTGACCATCATTATCAATCATGATAACATCACATTTCATCATTTCTCAAACACATTAACACCATTCATTATTCAAACATTTATCATAACAAATTGCATTGCACGTACCTTTCTTTTTGGATGATCATTATAGCTTTCACACTATACCAATGACAACATTAGTAACATTGAATTAATCAATATAATAATCTACTTAATACATTTATACTAAGGGTGTTAAGTCTCAAAATCATATAAAAGATTACATCTATGTAAGTTTGTACTTACCTCAAGAACTACTCCCATCACCTATACCTTTCCTTTCCCAAGAATTCTTCACATTAGGTTAATGTAACACAATTTCTTCAAAACCTAATCCAAAGATAGTTATTTCCATAAGAACATAAGAATGATAATCAATTAGAGCAACCTCAACACAAGACACGCCCACCAACACGGGCACCAACACGGCCGTGTCCATCACTTACCTTTCACACAGTAGCTAACACACTCAAGGGACACGGCCAAGCTTGTGGCCGTGTCACCCAACACATGCTCCAACACGGCCAAGACTCCCTTAGCTTGGCCGTGTCTCTCAACCAAAAGAGACAGTGACAGACCCGGTCAAGGGACACGGCCAAGCCAGTGGCCGTGTCTCTCAACACCAAAATTCCAGAAGCAGACACGGGCAAGTGACACGGCCGAGACAGTGGCCGTGTCTCTCCAAATCGATCCAACACGGCCGTGTCTACCCTAATCCTGGCCGTGTCTCACAAAGAATGAAGATTTCCAACGAGGCCAAAATCATATATTCAATGTATTTCAACTTCAATAAACATAAACATACATCATTCAATCAACTCTCCATCTCATATATATTAAACCTTACTAACCAATTTCAATAATCCATCATCAACCTCACAATTAACCTTATTAATATCATCTAACTATCAATTCAACATATCAATACTCTTAATCTTCCATTAACATCACCATCACACCAACCATATCAAATCCAACTCAAACAATAGAAATCAAGACAAAGAATTGAATACTTATTTGAATATCTTGTTAATTCTTCAATCTCTACCTTCAATTCTCTTAAAACCCCAAGATTTTGATGAAGATCATCACCTCTCTTTAACTCTCTCTCTCTCTCTCGTGCAAGAACCAAAAGGAGAAGAAGAAGAAGAAAGAAAGTTCTCGTTCTTTCTTTCGTTCTTATCATCTATATATATAATAATAATAATAATAATAATAATAATAATAATAATAACAATAACAATAACAATACTTTAAATCTCCACCACATAATCTTTCTTTGACTTTCTTCTTCTCTTCTCTTTTTGTCCTTATTACTATCATTATTATTAATTAACTATACAAATATATATATATACAATTCACTTTTCCTACACCATATTATATGTAATGTATATGTATATGTCTTATATATTATCTTTATATTTCCCATATATACATATACATCAAATCCAAATACAACAACAATAACTCCAAAACTCTTAGGGTATATTCCGGGATATTACATGAAGCATAATTGAGATGTTACAACCCTTGAAGCTAGGTTGGGTTGGTTCTTGAAGCCAAGTTGGGTTGATACTTAGCATGCTTTGTTCCCCTTGAAGCTTGGTTGAACCTAATCCTTGAAGCCTAGTTGGGTTTATGATAATGATGAATGTGATAACAAAACCAAAGCATTAACTCTAAAAAAGGGAATGGCATATTAGTGTGTTTTGGGCCCATGCTTGTCTTTGTTTAATGTGATTCATGAATGGTATAATGATTGCCTTTGTTGGAAATGTGATTCATGATTGGTGAATTGTGAATAAAATAATGATATGAAGTATGATATGTAATGTGTGTATTGATATATTGAGTGTGAGTTTTAGTGATGGATTGTGGTTGGTGTTAATGATATGTATATATGTATATATAATATATGAGATTAGTGGAGATATATGAACGGTGTAATTAAAAAGGGAAACCATGATAAGAAACTAATGGTACATGGAATTTGATATATCATTATATGCTAGAATTTCTGTAATGTATGTTTATATTATTTATTTGTACTACTAAGCTCTCGGGCTTAGCGCGGATGTGTAATCGCGCAGGTGACTAGGTGGAAGATATGAAGTCTTTCGTTATGCCACGAGAAGAGTAAGAGTTTATCGAGACCAACTAGAGGGTGATGCATACATGTATAATTTTTAATTATGATGTATCTCTGACAAGAGTGTATTTATATGTATAAATGAAGTTTTGATATAGATAAGATTCTTATATATAGGTAAGATCATTAAAAGTATAATATTTTGTAAATGCTCTTTAAATTAATGTATTGTGGTTTAAACTCTGTTAAAGCTTTTTAAATTGTAACGAAAAGTGACATCCTTATACTTTATATACTTACTGTATGTATACCAGGTATATGTATAGTACTTATATGGGGTATCGGGGTGTTACACAGTAGGTTTGACACGACCAGTAACACGCCCATGTTATTGAGCGTGTCATAGCTACTGTGAGATTGGAGAGTTTACACGGCCATGAGCACGCTCACGTTGTTGGACGTGTTGGTATTTTGCAGAGAGGCAGAATGTATTACATGCCCAGTGACACGCCCGTGGTTCTGAGCGTGTAAAAGACTCTGTGTGGTGGAGTTAGGGCACGGTCAGGGACACGCCCGTGTGGTTGAACGTGTTCTGTTTAGGGTTTGCCCTAGTTAACTCTTAATTTGATTATCTCATGTGTATCCCTAAGCAAGTGTATGTTATTATTTTTGGATTAGGTCTTGAAGAAAGTGATTTGTCATTGATCTAAGAAGTAAAAGAATCTTGGAAAAGAAAAGTGTTTAAAGTTGTGCGAATTGTTATTGAGGTAAGTACAAACCTTGCATTGTTGCATACATTCACTTGATATGAAATTATTGTTATATATGAATAATGTTACGTTTTGCACATTGTGAATCTTGTGAAATGTACTATATGTATAATGTGAAATGAGATAATTGAGACATGTATGCATATATGATTATGTTCAATGTAATTGATTATGAATATGTGAAAGATGATGTATTATATTGTGAATTGAGACATGATGATTCAAATGTGATGAGAAGCCATTGTGAGTGGCTATGGTTATACAAATGAAAGTGTTGATATTGAGATACAAATTGAGAAAGAGAATAATGATATAATTGTATGTTTAATATGTTATTCAGTTTCAGAGTTCTGGATTTGGGTGGCATGCCTATGAAATTATGAATAGTAACAGTCTTGCCGGGTTGAGGATCTCTTCAATTTGAGTTGAATTGAGGTCCAAGAGACTGGGTCTGTTACATTATGAGAAATGTGATTATGAGATATATGATTGGTAACAGTCTTTCCGGGTTGAGGATCTCCTCGATTTGTTGAGTTGATGGTCCAAGAGACTGGGTATGTTACACTATCCATGGATAGAGACATATATATATATATTTGTTGACTACGGGCTTGATTATTGTGATTATGAACCAAAGCAGTAACTCTGAATTCTGAATATCGTATTAAACACTTGTTGGGCCATAGGTGTCTATGTCATGTTGATGTTATGAATGAAGTTATAATGTGATGAAATAATGTAATATTCATGAAATATTGTATATTGAGTATGATCTTTATTGTTTGATTGTATATCATTGTTATTGATTAAGCATCATAGCATTATGGTTTGTACTACTGAGTTGTTGGCTCAGCGCGATTATGATTCATCGCGCAGGTGATAGAGTTGAGACGGAGAATTCCTCTAGACCTAGTTGAGGTTGTTTTGATTGTGAAGAGTTGGATTAAAGCTTAAAGATCAGAGAGTCAAGCTGCCAATCATGTATATATTTCATATTTTGTAATTTTTGAGGTTTAATGTATTTACACTTGTAAGTTTTGGATGAAACTTCCGTTGCTTAATAATTAAACGTTTTTATCTATTGTGTCTTATGATTTTCATTTCTCTTTATTTGGTATTTCTTAAATTTTTAGTTTTACTTTAAATATGATTTGTGTATTTTTAATGTGTGTCATTTCTATATTCAGTATACGTATAATACGATCGTATAAGCATGCTTTATACGTATACGGGATATAGGGGTGTTACAATTGTTTTGGTATCAGAGCCTAGGTTTGAGATTCTCAACCTAGGTAAAATGAAAGAAAAAGAATATTTTGACTTTAAAAGTTAGTTTTTGAATAACATACATGTTTGGTATTGGCAGTCTCTAATCTTTAATGAGATGTATTCTGCTTTGTTTGCAGATATAGGTTGTGATTGATTCTCACTTACGTCAGTCAGTAGAGGGTAGTGCGGAGAGTGTAGCTCCTGATGAGGTTAGAGAGGGAGCTAGAGTGGATAGTGCTGGAGAGGTACCTGCTTCCGTGTCGGGGAGACCAGCTGGTGAGGAGGTTCCGCCAGTTTGGTTTAGGCATGTGGTCGATTTGTTGAGGCGAGCACCAGTGCAACCACCGCCACCACCCCCACAGCCTTTAGTATCAGTGAGATAGTATGATAAATTAAGGAAGTATGGAGCAGAAGATTTTCTGGGTACTATTGATCCAGCTGTAGCTGAGCAGTGGCTAGATAAAGTACAGAGAATATTTGTTCAGTTACAAGCCACTCCAGAAGAAAATTTTGATTATGCAAGATCATTGTTGCAGAAGGATGCATATGACTGGTGGAAGACAGTGCCTCATGCTATGGATGATCCACCTACCTTGTCCTATGCTGATTTTCTAAGAGAGTTTGAATTGAAGTATACTCCAAGGGAGTATAAAGATGTGAAGAAGATGGAGTTTCTGACCTTGAGGCAAGATCACCGGTGTGTGATGGAGTATGAGTTAGAATTTATTCGGTTGAGCCACTACGCTGGGGGAATTATTTCTGACGAGATTGACAGGTGTAGAAGGTTTGAGGAGGGATTGAGACCCTCAATTATGTGTCTTGTGGCTGGTTCTAGATACCAAGACTTTTCCCAACTGGTTGCAGTAGCTAGGAGTGTGGAAAGAGCTCAGAATATTGCAGCAGCTGCTTCTGAGGAAGAGATCAGGGTTAGTAGACCCCAGTTTGAGGCAGGGTCTTCTTTTGTGAAGAGAGGTAGGGGAAGTTTTGTTCCCAGAATCAGTCAGAGTCAGAGACAGGCTGGTATGTTTGTTCAGTTTCAGAGACAAAGATCGAGACCTACAGCTTCAGTAGCGAGTGCTCCTACTCCGGTAGTTCAGAGATCCACTCCACTTGTGTGTGCTCAGTGTGGTGGAACACATAGGGGTGCTTGTTGGAGGAATAGTGGACCAGCTGTGTGCTTTAGATGTGGATCTCCGGATCATTTTATTATAGAGTGTCCAGAGATGCGAGAACAGAGGTCAGCAGATTCTGTAGTTTCTCGACCTAGTGTCAGAGGTGGTCGAGGGGGCAGAAGTTTTAGCAGAGGGGGTAGACCTGGGTACAGTCAGAGAGGATCTTCATCCAGGGATACTAGACCAGATGAGGCTGGGCCTTCTCAATGAGTTTATGTGATGCAGAGGCAGCCAGATGCTTCGGCAGTCATAGCTGGTACTTTCTCTTTATTTGGTATTTCAGTACTTGCTTTGATTGATCCAGGATCTACACATTCATATATTAGTGCATCTATTTTGCCTGTGTCTGAATTGCATGCTGAATGCCTAGGATTTGATGTATTGGTGACAAATCCTTTAGGGCATAGTGTGATTGTTAGTAAGGTGCATCGAGACAGTGCAGTAGTGGTGCAAGGTGAGGAGTGTAACATCCCAAATTCTAGATTGGTAAGAAATAGACATAGAGGATATGATTTAGGCTTAGAACAAAGGAGTTTAGAACATGACCTATAACTTAAGCTCGAATTTCATCCAAGTTAATGATAGATATAGAGAGTCTTAAAGAAGACTTAATTGTTTATTTGTGTTTTATCTAGATGTATAACTTGAAATTACGCAATTTGGAGTTGTACAGAATAAGATATGATGGATTTAGTAGACAATGTGCAAGCTGCCTCAGGACAGCATAGTAGGCTTCAATTCAAAGGACCGTCAAAATCCGATATAGCTCAGATCAACCTGAAATTTTGACACAATATATCCTCGGATGTCTAGTTTTAGTGGGAATAATAATTACTTAATTTTGAGTTGTGAGTAAAAAGATATTAATAAAGAAAGACAGCAAGGTCAGGAAGAGATCTCAAAAGGACCTAAGTGGAAATTTCTCAAAAGTTAGGGGCAACTATGTAAACTTAAAAATTAAGTGTCGGAAGTTCTTAATAGTGCCCATATCTGACCTCGAAAGAATATTCTTGAGATTAATCGGGTCATAACCATGGATTTCAATTTTTCCCGAAAACGCATGGTTTAAAAGTTACAATCGATTAATCGTTGGAGGGTATTTTGATATTTTCACACCCTAGACTATAAAATTACAGCACAAGAAAGTTGAGGGGGGTCAAAATATGATAAAAGGAAGCCTAAGGGCTTGCCAAATAACTAAGATAAAAGAAGGAGGCAAGTGGGCCAATCATAATTAGCCATTTAGCAATTATTAAAAGAAGAAAAGAAAAAGGGATGGACAAATGGCCCTAAGGCATTCATCCACCCCAAAAGTGGAACATAATTAGCCATATAGCACTTATTAAAAGAAGAAAAGAAAAAGAGATGGACAAATGGCCCTAAGGCATTCATCCACCCCAAAAGTGGATCATAATTAGCCATATAGCATTTATTAAAAGAAGAAGGCAAGTGGACCAATTAAAAGTGGCCATTTTTGCTATAAGGTGTACCAATTAGAAGAAGGCAAATGGACTAATTAAAAGTGGCCATTTTTGTTATAAGGTGTACCAATTAGAAGAAGGCAAATGGACTAATTAAAAGTGGCCATTTTTGCTATAAGGTGTACCAATTAGAAGAAGGTAAATGGACAAATTAAAAGTGGCCATTTTTGCTATAAGGTGTACCAATTGGAAGAAGGTAAATGGACCAATTAAAAGTGGCCATTTTTGCTATAAGGTGTACCAATTAGAAGAACACAAATGGACCAATTAAAAGTAGCCATTTTTGCTATAAGGTGTACCAATTGGAAGAAGGCAAATGGACCAATTAAAAGTGGCCATTTTTGCTATAAGGTGTACCAATTAGAAGAAGGCAAATGGACCAATTAAAAGTAGCCATTTTTGCTATAAGGTGTACCAATTGGAAGAAGGAAAATGGACCAATTAAAAGTGGCCATTTTTGCTATAAGGTGTACCAATTAGAAGAAGGCAAATGGACCAATTAAAAGTAGCCATTTTTGCTATAAGGTGTACCAATTGGAAGAAGGCAAATGGACCAATTAAAAGTGGCCATTTTTGCTATAAGGTGTACCAATTGGAAGTCAACATATATTCACCACTTATGGCTGCCATTTGGATCAAAATAAGCTAAGGAAAGAAAGTATAAAAGCCCTCTCTTGCATGGTGAATTCGTCCAAACCATAAGAGAAGGAAGAAGGAGGTATTTTTCCTAAGTTTAAGGCTTTTGATTTAAAGAGTTTGGTGACAAACAAGATTATAAGGAAATCAAGGAGACAAGGAAGGAAAGGAAGTGATATAGAATAAGGACTAAAGAGAAGCAAGGTTTGGTACTTTAACATAAAAGAAATTTTATTTTCTTACAAATTTTTGTTCATATGGTATATATATGCGTGTATATGTTATATATGTGAATACATATGATACATATGTGAGTATATGTGATATTTGTGTAAATATATATTGTATATACATGGAGAATATGTGGTATATATACGAAGTGAATAGGTATATATGAAATGTTATTTATGCTCTACTCGGTAAATGGGTGAAACCGGTCTGGAATGGGGGTTTGGCATGCCATCCTACCGGTAGTACTATCTTAACGGCTTCGGTCGGGATATTACTTACGCGCGCGCGGTTATATCATGGGAGGTCAAGATCATGGCAACTAGTCGTGTGAGACCAAGACCACGCAGTTATATCGTGTGAGGTCAAGATCATGGCAACTAGTCGTATGAGACCAAGACCACGCAGTTATATTGTATATTCCATATTGTGTGAGACCAGGACCATGGCAATTAGTCGTGTGAGGTCAAGACCACGTGTAACTCTATACGAGGCCTCATTTCAAGATCGGTGTATTCATAATTACCTTGTGGAGTGAAATGATAAAATGATAATAACTGAATATATGACATGTATGGATTGTTTTTACTGTGATAAATTTTTTTATACGACTCATTGCTTTTAAAAGTGCATTATGCTTTTATTATTTATTTTCCATAATTAGTTAAAGTACCCACTAAGCAATGCTTAGCGAGTTTAGTTTCTTCTAAACTCGTAGGTTATTAGCAAGGAGCCAGTAGCGAGCAGAGGAGTCCTGCGATTTATCGGTCATCAACAAACTTAGATGGTGCTCTTTATTTTATATTTTGGTATTAGAAACTGGCATGCACTTATTTGAACACAAAGAGATAACTTGATGTAGCATGTAAATCTAGTAATGTATAATAACTGTATGGTTTTGAATTGAGTTGGGTTGTGAATATAGAAGTGTGAATTCTTCTTGTAGGATTTGTAGCTGAGGTTATAAGAGTGGATTATTGGGAGTGTGCTTGTATTGAATTGTGAAACAAAATGTTTTTCATAAATAAGAAAAATTAGTTTTGTCGACACTTGGGACCACCAATTATAGGGGAAACTCTGGCAAATTTTTTTTAAAATATGCACTTAAAAATTTGCTAAGTAAAATATTAAGACATAACCACCATGAGATAACAGTCCATCTTGGTCTATAAACGTAGGCTAAGATGGGGTGTTACAAGGAGTTCCTGGGAGATTTAATTGAAATGCCTTTTAAGGAATATGACTTGATCCTAGGCATGGAATGGTTATCTAGACATGGAGCTGTGGTAGACTGTCAAAAGAAAGTTATTACCTTGAGAACTGATGATGGTAGAGATGTGATAGTATCTAGTGAGCAGGGACAGTTACCATCCTTGTTTGTTTCAGCTGTTGCAGCTAGGAGATTGATTAGAAAAGGGTGTGATGTTTACCTTGCTCATATTTTGGATACTAGAGTAAAGGGTTCTCAACTTGATAGTATACCCACAGTTGCAGAGTTTCCAGATGTGTTTCCAGAAGAGTTGCCAGGGTTACCTCCTGAGAGAGAGGTGGAGTTTGGTATTGAATTATTGCCTGGTACCACTCCTATCTCTATTACTCCTTATAGAATGGCACCTGCTGAATTGAAAAAATTGAAGGTGCAGTTGCAGGAGTTATTGGATAAAGGGTTTGTTCGCCCTAGTGTTTCACCGTGGGGAGCTCCTGTTTTGTTTGTGAAGAAGAAGGATGGTACTATGAGATTGTGTATCGATTATAGGCAATTGAACAAGGTGACTATTAAAAATAAATATCCTTTGCCTAGAATTGATGATCTCTTTGATCAATTGAAGGGTGCAGCAGTGTTTTCCCAAATTGATTTGAGATCAGGGTACCATCAGTTAAGAGTCAGAGCTGAAGATGTTCCTAAGACAGCCTTTCGTACAAGGTATGGGCATTATGAGTTTCTAGTTATGCCTTTTGGTTTGACGAATGCACCTGCAGTTTTTATGGATTTGATGAATAGGGTGTTTAGGCCCTATTTGGATCAATTTGTGGTGGTCTTCATCGATGATATTTTGGTGTATTCGCATGATGAGGAGGAGCATGACAAGCATCTGCGAATTGTGTTGCAAATTTTGAGAGAGAAGCAATTGTTTGCTAAACTGTCGAAGTGTGAATTTTGGCTTGACCAAGTAACTTTTCTCGGTCATATAGTTTCAGCAGAGGGTATTAGAGTTGATCCGAGTAAAGTTGAAGCTATTTTGAATTGGAGTCCACCAAAGTCTGTGACTGAAGTTAGAAGTTTTCTGGGTTTGGCAGGCTATTACTGACGGTTTGTGAAAGGATTTTCTTTAATAGCTACTCCACTTACCAGATTGCTTCGAAAGGGAGTTAGATTTGTGTGGACAGATCAGTGTCAGGCTAGCTTTGAGCAGTTGAGGGAAATGTTGACTCAAGCTCCTGTTTTAACTTTACTTGTGGAAGATAAACCATTTGTGATCTACAGTGATACTTCACATAGTGGTTTGGGTTGTGTGCTGATGCAAGAAGGTAAAGTTATAGCTTATGCTTCTCGACAGTTGAAACCGCATGAGCTCAATTATCCGACCCATGATTTAGAGTTAGCAGCCATTGTGTTTGCATTGAAGATTTGGCGACACTATTTGTATGGGGAGAAGTGTTTTATTTATATAGACCATAAAAGTTTAAAATATTTGGGTGTCCAAAGAGAGCTCAATCTTCGACAGAGGAGATGGTTGGAGTTAATTAAAGACTATGACTGTTTGATTGATTATCATCCTGGTAAAGCAAATGTTGTTGCTGATGCCTTGAGTCGGAAGTCTTTAGCAGGTTTGACTGTTTATTCGCTCTCGTTGCTTGTTGAGTTGAGAGCATTGCATGCTAGCTTTGTATCTTGTGATGATGGTGCATTGTTGGCACAGTTGCAATTGAAACCAGTATTATTGGATCGGATTAAAGAGGCTTAATTGGCTGATGAGAAGATTCAAAAGATTGTTTCAGATTGCCAGAATGGAAAGAGTCAAGATTTTATTGTGAGAAGTGATGGGAGTCTTTGGTTTAAGAACAGATTGTGTGTACCTGATGATGCTAATTTGAGAAGGATCATTTTAGAAGAAGCACATCAATAAGTATTTGCTATGCATCCGGGCAATACAAAGATGTATCATGATTTGAAGCAGAATTACTGGTGGTCTGGTTTAAAGAGAGACATTGCAGATTTTGTATCCAAATGTCTCACATGTCAGAGGGAAAAACTGAGCATCAAGTTCCAACAGGGTTACTTCAACCGTTATCAGTGCCTGAATGGAAATGGGATAGAGTAACCATGGATTTTGTATCTGGTTTACCATTGACACAAAGGAAGCATGATGCTATTTGGGTGATTGTTGACAGGTTAACTAAGACAGCTCATTTTCTTCCGGTTCGGATGGATTATTCTTTGGAAAGGTTAGTTGAGCTGTATATCCATGAGATTGTAAAGTTGCATGGTATCCCAATTTCTGTAGTGTCTGATCGAGATCCCCGATTTACTTCAAGGTTTTGGAAGAGTTTACATGGTGCTTTGGGTTCTCGATTACACTTCAGCACTGCTTTTCATCCACAGACAGATGGGCAGTCAGAGAGAGTGATACAGATTATCGAGGACATGTTGAGAAGTTGTGTCATTGATTTCTCTGGAAGTTGGGATAGATTTTTGCCACTTGTGGAATTTGCTTACAATAATAGTCATCAATCCAGCATTAGTATGGCACCATTCAAAGTATTATATGGTAGACGGTGTAGGACACCTCTATGTTGGAATGAACTTGGAGAAGGTAAGTTAATTGGTCCTGATTTGGTTAAAGAAACTGAAGAGAAAGTGAGAATGATTTGAGATAGGTTGAAAGCAGCTTCAGATCGGCAGAAATCTTATTCAGATTTAAAAAGGAGAGACATAGAGTTTGAGGTTGGAGATAAGGTATTTTTGAAAGTGTCTCCTTGGAAGAAGATATTGAGGTTTGGTCGGAAAGGGAAATTGAGTCCTCGTTTCATTGGACCGTATGAAGTTTTGGAAAGAGTTGGGCCAGTTGCTTATCGGCTTGCTTTTCCACCTGAGTTGGATAGGATCCATAATGTATTTCATGTTTCTATGTTGAGAAGGTACAGGTCGGATCCATCTCATGTTTTGCCAATTGAATCTATCGAAGTAAGTTCAGATCTGACATTTGAAGAAGAACCAATTACTATTTTGGCACGTGAAGTGAAAGAATTGAGAAATAAGAAAGTGCCACTTGTGAAGATTTTGTGGAAGAATCATGCAAAGGAAGAGGCAACTTGGGAGAGTGAGCAAGCAATGCGAGATCAATATCCTCAATTGTTTCGGACTCAATGACAGGTAATTTCGAGGACGAAATTTCTTTTTGGAGGGGGAGAATTGTAATATCCCAATGTATGCCTTAGAAGTTTTGAATATTGTTGTTGTTTTAAATTGGATTGAATGTATATGTCAATTGGAAAGAGAAAAGAAATTAAAAGATTGAATGTATATGTCAATTGGCAAGAGAAAAGAAATTAAAAGAAAGTGTATATGTTGTATATATGGAATTATAAATAACATATACCTAAGTCAAAATGGAGAGTCAAGGGATGAAGATATTTATTTGGTTATTGGTGAAATTACTAATAAGGGCATGTAAGTGAAGAGAGCTAAAGTAAGTGAGAAGAGGGTATTTGGGTAATTGACTTTTTAGAAATGCTTGGTGGAGGTTTAAAGAGATGACAAATTTGACTTTGCTTCTTTATTTTCTTTTCTTCTTCCTTGGTGGCCGGTCCTCCCAAAGACAAGAGAGAAAGAGGAGAGTTTTGAGTTCTTAGATCAAATTCAAAGGAGAATCAAGTGATCAAGTTGGTGATTCAAGAAGTTCCATTACTTTGGTAAGTCCTCTTTTGATTTCTTTGCTTATTTGAAGTTGTGTTGTGAGTTGATAGAGTATGTAAGAGTGTGTTGTTTGATTGTAATATGTTTAAGAGTGTTTGATTGAATTGATTATGGATTTTAAGGATGGATTGAAGAAAAGAGTGAGTTGGTTGGAAGTGATGGTGTTGTATTTGTGTTTAGGGTTTGAGATGATGTTGTGATTTGTGTTTGTTATAGATGTGGAGTTGTTTTGGTGTTTTTGTAAGTTTAAGATAGTTTTTGGGTATGTTTTGTTAAGTTTGTTTGAAGAGGATGTTAGTGAAAAGAAGTGTTTTGTTGGGTATTTTGTTGTTTGGCCGGAATCTGAGGTTTTGGTCTGACACGCCCGGGAGCACGCCCAGAGTCTTAGGCGTGTAAATTGTGTTGGAGGCAGTAGGTTTGACATGACCAGTAACACGCCCGTGTTATTGAGCGTGTCATAGCCACTGTGAGATTGGAGAGTTTACACGGCCATGAGCACGCTCACGTTGTTGGACGTGTTGGTATTTTGCAGAGAGGCAGAATGTATTACACGCCCAGTGACACGCCCGTGGTTCTGAGTGTGTAAAAGCCTCTGTGTGGTGGAGTTAGGGCATGGTCAGGGACACGCCCGTGTGGTTGAACATGTCCTGTTTAGGGTTTGCCCAAGTTAACTCTTAATTTGATTATCTCATGTGTATCCCTAAGCAAGTGTATGTTATTATTTTTGGATTAGGTCTTGAAGAAAGTGATTTGTCATTGATCTAAGAAGTAAAAGAATCTTGGAAAAGAAAAGTGTTTAGAGTTGTGCGAATTGTTATTGAGGTAAGTACAAACCTTGCATTGTTGCATACATTCACTTGATATGACATTATTGTTATATATGAATAATGTTACGTTTTGCACATTGTGAATCTTGTGAAATGTACTATATGTATAATGTGAAATGAGATAACTGAGACATGTATGCATATATGATTATGTTCAATGTAATTGATTATGAATATGTGAAAGATGATGTATTATATTGTGAATTGAGACATGATGATTCAAATGTGATGAGAAACCATTGTGAGTGGCTATGGTTATACAAATGAAAGTGTTGATATTGAGATACAAATTGAGAAAGAGAATAATGATATAATTGTATGTTTAATATGTTATTCAGTTTCAGAGTTCTGGATTTGGGTGGCATGCCTATGAAATTATGAATAGTAACAGTCTTGCAGGGTTGAGGATCTCTTCAATTTGAGTTGAATTGAGGTCCAAGAGACTGGGTCTGTTACATTATGAGAAATGTGATTATGAGATATATGATTGGTAACAGTCTTGCCGGGTTGAGGATCTCCTCGATTTGTTGAGTTGATGGTCCAAGAGACTGGGTCTGTTACATTATCCATGGATAGAGACATATATATATGTTGCCTACTGTGATTATGAACCAAAGCATTAACTCTGAATTCTGAATATCGTATTAAATACTTGTTGGGCCATAGGTGTCTATGTCATGTTGATGTTATGAATGAAGTTATAATGTGATGAAATAATGTAATATTCATGAAATATTGTATATTGAGTATGATCTTTATTGTTTGATTGTATATCATTGTTATTGATTAAGCATCATAGCATTATGGTTTGTACTACTGAGTTGTTGGCTCAGCGCGATTATGATTCATCGCGCAGGTGATAGAGGTGATAGAGGTGATAGAGAGAATTCCTCTAGACCTAGTTGAGGTTGTTTTGATTGTGAAGAGTTGGATTAAAGCTTAAAGATCGGAGAGTCAAGCTGCCAATCATGTATATATTTCATATTTTGTAATTTTTGAGGTTTAATGTATTTACACTTGTAAGTTTTGGATGAAACTTCCGTTGTGTAATAAACAAACGTTTTTATCTATTATGTCTTATGATTTTCATTTCTCTTTATTTGGTATTTCTTAAATTTTTAGTTTTACTTTAAATATGATTTGTGTATTTTTAATGTGTGTCATTTCTATATTCAGTATACGTATAATACGATCGTATAAGCATTCTTTGTACATATGCGGGATATAGGGGTGTTACAGTTGATCCTCCATCTCCTCCACAGTCTAGAAGAGGTGAGAAAATTCACAAACCTCACCACCAAACTTCTGAGGAAGATGTTAGGTATGCTATGTTGAAGAGAAAAAAGGTTGAGGGAACCAAATCTCCTTTTGGTGGGATGCTTTCAGCCCTAAATATCAAGGACGAGATTGAGAGATTGCTAGATGTCCTTGGATGGAGAAAGTTTGTATTTCCAGAAGAGGTAGGTTATTCCAGTCTGAGCAAGGAGTTTCTTATGTCTTTTCAAATAGAAAAGAGTGCTAACTCTACACTAGGATGGTATGGGGTTAGATTTAAACTCTTTGATCAATACCAATCCTTAACCCTAGAAGATTTTGGTAGCATTTGGAACTTCCCTACTGATGGTATAACCTCCTACAATGACCAAATCTTCTCAAACCAAACTCTTTCTGAATTCTGGCAAGAAATTTCAGTAGAAACTTCTTTTGAAAAGGAATCAAAAGCCAGACACATCAAATCTCTCACCCATTGGATGCTCCATAGGATTATCACCTACATCATCCATCAAAGAGCAGATGGGAATGAAAAAGTAACCAAAAGAGACCTCATCTTTTTATATGCTTTCACCCACAACATCCAAATGAACACAACCAAGTTCTTGATTGACACCCTCTATCATCATGTTGTTACAAGAACTGGAACTTTCTTCCTATCCTCACAAATTACTCAAATAGCTAGGCACCTAAACCTACTGAATGATTTGAACTTAGCTACTTTGAGAAACCCTTTCAATCTTTCCTCTTATGCCATTATTATTGACTACTTAGAGCATGCTGTATGTGTGAGGAAGATTGAAGGATCATATGTGTATTACTTTGGCAAGAAAGGAGTTGTGGATAGACAAAAGAAAAGGCCAAGGTATACAATTGAGGAAGAGGGAGACTCTATGGAAGTTGCTGTGGAATTACCTCCAAAGGCTACTTCATCAAAAGCTCCTCAAGAAACTACCTCATCCTCTACACAGCTTATCCTCCATGCTATCAAATCTCTCTCCAGGAAACTCTCTAAGTTCAAGAAAAGTGTCTCCAAAAGATTCCAGCACTTGAACAAGAGAATTGACCTTATATCTCACATGCATCATGATCTATATAATATGCAAGGCAAACTGGACTTGCCTCAATGCAACCTTGAAGATTGGGATATAAGTGATCATACCCAAAGCCTTCCTGAAGAAGAAGAGTCCATTAGCACTAGCTCTGCCTCTATTGCTCCTCTTGATAAAGGAAAAGCTCCCTTAGTAGAAAAAGAGATAGATGAGGATGATGAATCTGATTAGATTTACATAGTTTTTCATAATTTTATATTTACATTTTGTGTTCTGCCTTGATTTGTTTTGTTGCTTTCTTTTTGTTTACTATCTCCTTGTATTTTTCTCTATATTTTAATAAACATAATGTTTACTACTTTTAAATCATCAATGTTTAAATCATCAAACAATATTTAAACTAAATAAACATTTTGCCTATGACAATGGGGGAGAAATGAAATAATTTGGAATGATTGTTGAACATTTGCACCAAGGTATGTTATGTTTATTGACAATGGGGGAGAAATGTTTGCATCAAACAATAACATTTGCACCAAGATAATCTAATAATCACAATGCTCTTAATCATGATTCATGCATATGTTAAGGGGGAGTATTTTAAACTTATTATTTTTTCTCATCATTCCATTTGAATTGTCGAAGTCAAAATGGGGGAGATTGTTAGACAAAAGATCTCAATTTTGATCCTTGACAACTCAAATTGAATGATCCATTTAACATGTGTTTGAAGAATCTTGTTGCATGATTAGGTTGCTTCAAAAAGACTGAACAGAACACTTCTAGCGATCGCACCCGACATGAATACGACTGCACCATGCAATTACAAGATGAAACCTTATCACAGTAGGTTTCAAGAAGAGCGACCATCCCAAGTTATGGACGACCGCTACTCAAAGGCCTCGAATCATTCTAATCACAGTAAGGTTCGCGGTGACAAGAAAGGTGAATAATGCGGCCTCTCTTATCACCTTAGCGACCGCGCTGAAAATTTAAGAAAAATTGCTTAAAGAAACAGTAGGTTTCACGTCCTCAGGTGCGTCCAGAAGTTCGACGCGAGTTTGTCAACTCGACCGTGAGATGCTACCTAGGGCGACCGCGATATTCAAATTATGGTGGACATCTCTTCTGCCCTGTCAGAGAATGACACGTGACATGACCGTTGTAAACCCACTTCAATATTCAAAAAGGGCGACCGCACCTTGGCTAGGCGCGACCGTCTAGACAATCACAGCATGGGCAAGATTCCTGCTGCAGCGCACTATAATTCGACCATTGAAGTATTTAAAGTAATTTTAAATTGCAGCTACCACTCCTTGTCCAAGGACGACCGCGTGAGATATGAGCGCGACCATCCTTGTATGAAGGACGACCTCGAGAAGCTTCAGACAGTTTAAGTAAAGAAGGTAATGCCAAGACTTTATTCTCACTATCAATAACGGCTAGTAAGACCACATTGGCTATAAATACAATGTTTCTATGAAAAAAAAAAAAAGGGAAGCAAGAAATCAGATTTTGATAGCCAAGCAACAAATTTTCTTTTACTTAAACTTACATTTGAATTATAATGAATGTTAGGTGTTAGCATTAAAAACACCATTGTATAAGTTTGAGTGTGAGCTTGGAAAAACACTTGGTTTGTGAGAGTAAGCCTTGTAAAACTCTTGTTTAGGTTGTGAGTGTGAGCCTTAGAAAAACACTTGTAAAGTTAGGTGTGAACTTGTGAAAACACCAAAGTTAGAAGTGAGCTTGTAAAAACTTCAAAGTCTAGTGGAACCTTAACAAGTTGTTAAGGAAGTGGATGTAGGATTGAAGTAAATCCAAACCACTATAAATCTTGTGTGTTCTTTCTTTCTTCCACTACTCAACCATCTCTTAATTCCGCACTTCTATTTTGTTGAGTTTTTAATTGTCATTATTTCTTGAGGAAACCAATTCACCCCCCCCCCCTCTTGGTTGCCATCTTGGGATAACAATTGTCATTGCTATGTAATCTATATAATTGAATAAATGTTTGATGCAGTTATTTTAATGTTTAAAGGTATAATATGGCCTCTGAATCTTGTCAAGGTGCCGAGGAACAAGATGCGTCCTCAGTCAAGCTAGTGTGGGGAATCAGCAACCATCAGAACCTTCTGCGGAACAAATTCGATTAGAACCCCAATTTGTGAGAAATACGGGGGAAGTTTATTTTATTAGTTTTTGTCATAGAATTGTGTCTTATTTATTATGATAATTATTGTTTTCTTTTGGTGTTTTGTTAGTTTTAATATGTTTATTTAGTGTTTTCATCAATTTTTGTAGTTTAAGTTTATTTCAGCTTTTATGTCATTTTTTATCTAGTTTTTATCTAGTGGTTTAGGTTAATATGCAAGGATCAAGAGAGGAAGGAAAGACCAAGGAACCAAGAGGAAGAAAACAATGGACAGTAGCTGACACATGCAGAGGACACGGCCAAGCTTGTGGCCGTGTCCCATACCAAGCTAAGGAAGAGGACTAAAGTCCAAAAGGTGACACACTCAAGGGACACGGCCAAGCTTGTGGCCGTGTCCCTCCAAAATTGTAAAACACGGCCAAGCTTCCTTGAAACTGGCCATGTCACACAGATGCCCAAAGAAAGAAGAAAGATGAAAATCAAATAGAAGCAGACACCTTCAAGGGACACAGCCAACCTTATGGCCATGTCCCTCCAAGAACCTCAAACACGGCCAAGTTCACTTGAGCTTGGCCGTGTCACTCATGGACTAAAGAAGACGCGGATTTTTGGAGCGGAGGTTTCATATAAATATTAGAATTAGGGTTTTCAAAAAAGGTTGTTGAGAGTTTTGAGTTTTTCAGTCGTCAGAGAATAAGTTAGGGTTTCTAATTTTATTTTCTTAGAGATTATTGAACACTTTGATTAAACTAGCCTAGATTAGATTTGTTCTTGCCATTGATACATTCTTCGAGCAAGATCTGATCAAGAGATTCTTCAGAAGCTTAAAGGGAGTTTGTAATTTGGTTTTGTTCTCAAACTTTGTCTCTTAAATTTCTTTTGAATTGTATTCATGAATTCTATTATGTCTAAACTGATTTCTTTGAATTTTAACGAGATGAATATGTTTGATATCAATATGAACTAATTTGATCTAGTCTAGAGTTTGTATGGATCTACTATGATTGTATGAATTGGTTATTGCTCTTAACTGAATTATTTCTTTAGCCTTGATTGAATGAAATTATTGTTAATATATAATTGATTGGCCACCAATTATGTGTTTTAAGGTATTAGATGAAGGATTGAGAGATGAAGTCTAATGCTGGAACAATTCAATTTGGGACTTAGGTGAATTAGAGATATAACCTAAGAAAAAGATTGTTTCAATTGTAACAAGATTATTTGATAGAGGTTTGAATGCGAGAGCTTATTTCCTTGATTCGATTAATTAAGTTTCTTGTGATTTAATCTTTGAAATTAAATTGGTTGAGAGGAATAACCGTTCATGCATATAAGTAGTAGAGAAGTGTAAACCCTAGATCATTCTATTAAGTGAATCAATACATCAGCTCAGTTTACTTTTATTGTTTTAAACTTCAATCGATCTGTCTTCATTAGTGGTTAGCAATTTAAATTTTTTGATCACTTGTTATTTATAATCTGATAATCAATTAGCTTATCTAGCTTCCTTGTGAGATGACCCTGGGGCGATCACCTTTGCTACAACTACCTCGTATACATGCGAGTGACTCTTTGTAGTAGAAGTTAATTAGAGCGCAACAAGTTTTTTGCGCCGCTGCCGGGGAAGCAAATTGGCGTAATTGTTTATTAGTCATAGATATTTTAGATTATTTTTCATTGTTTACTTTTGATTTTAATTGTCTTTTATTTTTAATAATTCTTTTGTTCTAGAAATTTTGTTTATGCAAGGCAGGAGATCACTCGGAGGAGAGCTACACCCAGTTATTCCAGAAATTCAGAGAGTGAAAAGGAGCAGGGAAGAGTTTGAACTGTACACCGGGTTTGATACAGAGGAGGACACTTCTGATTTTGAGTCAGATACTGCACAATCTGTCAATATGGGTGAAGAAAGGTAAAGAACTATGAGAGATTTTGCTAGACCTATCATTGGAACTTCCACCTCTTATATAAGATTGACAGATGCAGCAAGAAATTATGAGTTGAAGAACATTCATTACAACCTGCTGCCATCATTCTATGGAGTTCCAAATGAAGATCCTTTGAACTTTATCCGGAATTTTTATTCTACCCTCAACACTTTTCCATTGGGAGGACTAACAGAAGATCAGTTGAGGATGAGATGTTTCCCATATACATTGAAGGATAGGGCAAAGAGCTGGCTTATGATGTTGCCCGAAAATTCTTTGACAACTTGGGAGCAAGTTTATAACAAATTTATGGGCAAGTTTTACTCACATTAGAAGATAGCTGAATTGAGAGGGAAGATTGCTACATTCTCTCAATTTGAAGGAGAGCCATTTCATTAGGCTTGGGACAGATTCAAGATGTTATTGATCCAATGTCCACATCATCACTACCCACTTCAACTTCTGAACCAGTTTTTCTACGATGGTCTAACCCAGCAATTTCAGAATACAGTTGATAATGCAGCTGGGGGAGCTATGGGAGAAAAGACAGTACATGAAACTTATGATATCTTTGAAATGTTGGGAACTAATTCTCAACAGAAAAGTGTAAGAGGAAGAAGTAAAGGGGTGAATCAATTAGAAGCCAATAGTGAGATGGTCAATCAAATAGCTGAATTGACAAGGCAGGTGCAGATGCTGAACATGAAGAACAATACCTCTTCATCCACTCAAGAAGTGTGTGGAATTTGTGGGACTTTCGGGCATGGAGCAAATATATGCCTCTCCACATATGAGTCTTATGGTAATGAAGCTGAGCAAGTCAATGCTATGGGGGGATATCAACCAAGGGCCCAGAATGATCCTTACTCAAATACTTATAATCCTGGTTGGCGGAATCATCCTAATTTTTCCTGGGCAACAAATAATTCTCAACAGCCTTTCCATTTGCTCCAGAGACAAAACCAACAGCAGGGTCCATCTTCAAATCAAGGGCAGCCTAAGAGAGAGAGTTTGGAGGAAAGTTTATAGGCTTTTATCCAAGTCAGTGCTAAAAATCAAGAGATGAACAACAAGAGGCTGGATTCCTTAGAAGCATCTTTTAAAAAAGTGGAGACTCAAGTGGGACAACTTGCACAATAGATGCAGATTCAACAAAAGGAGAAATTCCCAAGTCAACCTGAGCAGGCACAATCAATGACTGTTCTTAGAAGTGCAAGGTAATTAACAATAATGTTGAAAATAATTCTGTGAATGCAGGTGAACAAGAGAATAAAAAGGACGGAGAATCAGAGAACAAAGGTGCTGGAGAAGGATCAAGGGAGAAGTCCCCTACAGCATATTTACACAAGGCAAGCAATCCATACCGGCCACCTATACCATTCCCTAGCAGGTTGAAGAATGATAAACAAGATAAGCAATTTTCAGACATCTTCAACATGCTGTCTACGGTAAGTATTAACTTACCCTTACTTGAAGCAATAAAGAACATGTCGGCTTATGCTAAATTCTTTAAAGAGCTGAACACTAAGAAAAAGAGGTATGAGCCGAATGAAAAGGTGATAGTTTCAGAGGTAGCTAGTGTTGTTCTGCAGCATAAACTACCTCCAAAGCTAAAGGATCCTGGAAGTTTTATAATTCAAATTACTATGGGGAATGGAAAGGGGACTGACGACATGTGTGATTTAGGAGCTAGTGTAAATTTGATGCCTTATTATGTGTACCTTGAATTAGAATTAGGGGAACTTAAACCAACCAAAATGGTGTTGCAATTAGCTAATAGATCTCTTAGATTCTCGAAAGGGGTTATAGAAGATGTGTTAGTTAAGGTTGGAGGGTTGATAGTACCTGTGGATTTCATAGTTCTTGACATGGAAGGAAGTAACTCTACACCATCAGCACACACTATTTTACTGGGTAGGCCTTTTATGGCGACTACCAACACCTTGATAGATGTTAAAAATGGTAAATTGTCAATGACTGCCTTAGGACAAACAGTTGAATTTTCTATTTTTAACACTTCTCCCATTCCTACAACTGCATTATATGAGGATTGCTCTTTAATTAATTGTATTGATGCAGTTGTTTCATATGTTTTCCTGCAGACAGGTTCCTCAGATAAATTGGAGCTGGCATTGACCTTAGATGGTGGTTTAGAAATTTTTGATTCAGAAATAGCCAGTTGCCTTGAGACATTAGAGAGTGCTGAAATAGAGGAACTTAAGGAGGACCTAGTATTTGAACTTCCCTCCATTCAAAAAGAAGAAAAGAACCCTTCACTTGAGTTAGAGTTGAAAGAGTTACCTAAGAATCTGAAATATGTGTTTTTAGGAGATCACAACACTTTACCTATGATAATATCTAGTGAACTTAGTGAAAGGGAGGAGATGAGGTTGGTAAGTGAGCTAAAAAGATTGAGAAGAGCAATAAGATGGGGATTGAGTGACATCAAAGGTATTAGTCCTTCAATGTGCATGCATAGAATCACCTCAGAAGAGGGAGCTAAACCTGTGAGGGAGACCCAAAGGCGCCTTAACCCAAATATGAGTGAAGTGGTTAAGAAGGAAGTGCTCAAATTGCTGGATGAAGGAGTAATATATCCAATTGCTAATAGTGAGTGGGTGAGCCCAGTACATGTAGTTCCTAAGAAATCAGGAATCACTGTGGTGAAAAATGAAAATAATGAATTGGTTCCTACTAGGACTACTACTGGGTGGAGAATGTGTATCGATTATAGGAAGTTGAACAATGCCACAAAGAAAGATCATTTCCCTCTTCCTTTTATTGACCAGATGTTAGATAAACTTTCTGGACACTCACATTATTGTTTTTTGGATGGCCTTTCAGGTTACTATCAGGTGCCGATATCACCAGAGGATCAGTCCAAGACTACCTTTACTTGCCTTTTTGGGACTTATGCATTTCGGCGTATGCCCTTTGGCTTGTGCAATGCACCTGCAACCTTTCAGAGATGCATGATGTCTGTCTTCTCAGACATGATAGATGATTTTATTGAGGTATTTATGGATGACTTTTCTGTTTTTGGTAGTTCTTTTCATAATTGCCTCAATAAACTTGTTCTATTGCTTGAGAGATGCATTGAATGTAACCTCACTTTGAGTTGGGAAAAGAGTCATTTCTTGGTTACTCAGGGCATTGTCTTAGGTCATGTGGTGTCAAGTAAAGGGATAGAGGTGGATAAGGCCAAGGTAGAATTGATTGCTAAGTTACCCCCACCTACCTCTGTTAAGGGAATAAGAAGTTTTTTAGGGCATGCAGGTTTTTACCGGAGGTTTATTAAGGATTTTTCTAAAATAAGCCAACCATTGTGCCATTTGCTAGGGAAAGATGTTCCATTTGAATTTTATAGCACAATACATGCAAGCTTTTAATTCTCTTGAGAAAAACTGACTAGTGCACTGGTAATTGTAGCTCCTGTTTGGTCTTTACCTTTTGAAATCATGTGTGATGCCTCTAATCATGCAGTAGGAGCTGTTCTTGGGCAAAGGGTTGATAAATTCTTGAGAGTAATATATTATGCTAGCTTGACTCTGAATAGTGCGCAAATGAATTACACCATAACTGAAAAGGAAATGTTAGCTGTTGTTTTTGCTTTAGATAAGTTTAGAGCATATTTAATTGGGTCAAAAATTATTGTGCATTCTGATCATGCAGCTCTAAAATATCTTTTAACAAAACAACATGCTACACCGTGCTTAATTAGATGGGTGTTGTTATTGCAAGAATTTGATTTCCAAATCAAAGATACTAAGGGTAGTAAGAATGTTGTTGCTGATCATTTATCCAGATTACCCTTCTTTAGTTAAAATCTTGCATCTGATAGCATTCATAAAAATTTAAAAGCATTTCCTGATGAGCAGCTGTTTGTGGTATTTGATGCACCTTGGTTTGAAGATATTGCTAACTATCTTGCTTGTGGTATATTGCGTTCTAACATGTCATTTTAGGAAAAGAAAAGGTTTTTGCACGTAAGTAAATTTTACTTTTGGGATGAACCTTACCTATTCCAGATTTGCAAAGATGAGATAGTTCGCAGGTGCGTATCTGAAGAAGAACAACTAAGTGTTCTTAAATTTTGTCATGACCTTCATTGTGGTGGTCATTTTGGAGGAAGAAAGACTGCAGAAAAGGTGCTTCAAAGTGGTTTTTACTGGCCTACGCTATTCAAAGATGCTTAAGAGTATTGCAAGCGTTGTGACCGATGTCAAAGAGTGGGTAACATTGGGAGGAGGAATGAAATGCCCCTTCAATCATATATTGTTGTTGAACTGTTTGATGTATGGGGAATAGACTTCATGGGTCCTTTCCCCAAGTCTTTTGGTTATGAATATATTTTAGTTGCTGTTGATTATGTTTCAAAATGGGTGGAGGCAATCCCCACCCGTACTAATGATGCTAATGTGGTTGTTAAATTTGTGAAGGAAAACATTCTTAGTAGATTTGGCACACCAAGAGTAATAGTCAGTGATGGGGGAAGTCATTTTTGCAATAGACTTTTTGAGAAGTTAATGCACAAATCTGGTGTGAAGCACAAGGTGGCAACCCCATACCATCCACAGACTTCTGGACAAGTTGAAACATCCAACAAGCAAATAAAAAGTATTCTGGAGAAAACAGTCAACTTATCAAGAAAGGATTGGGCGAGTAGATTGCATGATGCATTATGGGCATATCGGACCGCTTTCAAGACTCCTCTGGGTATGAGTCCATACAGAATGGTTTTTGGTAAGGCTTGTCACTTGCCAGTGGAGTTGGAGCACAAAGCATATTGGGTGATCAAGACTCTGAATTTGGACTTGGACAAGGCAAAGAGAGAATGATTTCTGCAAATTTCAGAGTTAGATGAGCTGAGGAATGAGGCATATGAGAGCTCGAGGATTTATAAGGATCACACTAAAGAATTTCATGACAGATTTATTGTGCGAAAGACTTTGAGTCTAGGTATGAAAGTTTTACTTTTTAATTCTCATCTCCGTCTATTTCCAGGTAAACTCAAGTCTCGATGGAGTGGTCCTTTCAAGATAACTCAGGTATATCCTTATGGTGTCATTGAATTGCTTAACTCTCGAACAAATGAGACTTTTAAAGTAAATGGACAGAGAGTTAAACCATACAATGAAGGGTTTCAAGAAGTGAGGATCATTGACAGCACTTTGATCCACGATCCCTAAGTCTTGCAGTGATGTCCAACTAAATGACATTAAAGAAGCGCTAAATGGGAGGCAACCCATCGGTTTGCATTTCTTTTTCATAGTTGTAATTTTAAATTTAGCAATTTTGATTTTATGTTTGGTTTAAATAAATGGAATGGGTGCTTTGATCGGTTTTATTTTTCTAATGTGTTTTAGGGTGGATCGAAGAAGAGTTTTGCAATTTCTTTAAGATTTGGTGATATAAAATAAAAAAAATATTAAATAAATAAATAAAAAAGTAAAAAGGGCAGTAGGTGACACGGCCAAGCAGCTTGGCCGTGTCCTTGGCCGTGTCACATGGGACACGGCCAAGCTTCACCAAAATTTCCTTCTTTTGTTTTTTGCAACCTTTTTACACAGTAGGTGACACGGCCAAGGAGCTTGGCCGTGTCCTTGGCCATGTCACATGGGACACGGCCAAGCTTCACCAAAAAATCACTTTTCTTTAGTTTTTGCAAATTTTCCTTATAGTAGGTGACACACCTATGGGACATGGCCAAGTCACTGGCCGTGTCCCTCCAAGCACATCAGACACGACCATGTCCACCCAAACATGGCCGTGTCTCTTCAATTTCACACTCAGACACGGCCAAGCTCATCCAAACTTGGCCGTGTCCCTTCACTTTTACACTTTAAAAACACGATTTTTGCACTGTTTGCTCATTCCAATCCCTATATCTGTTTTGTTTTCTCTCTCTCTCTCTCGACTTCTCTCTCTCGTAAACTCCATTGTTTGTGTTTCAAAGCTTCAAAACCTCCATTAAATCTCAATTTGCTTCACCAAAACTACAATTAATCCATTAAATCTTCTTCTTCTCTCACAAAAGATCAATTTAATCGGTTTAAATCTCAAATTTTTTTAGATCTTTCAAGATGCCAAGAATGAAGATGGTTTCCCACTGCAAGAAGAAGAGACCTACAACTGAAGGTGCATCTTCATCTTCATCGTTTTCATCTTTGAAGAGAGCAAATCTTTTGGCTCGGGGTTTCTTCCCGAAGAGGTATGTCAGTGATGAATCCCTTAATGCTTTTAATATTAGGGATAATTTTTATCATTATGTTCAAATCCTTGGGTGGGAGAACCTAGTCTCCTTGCGAGCTTTGCAATTTCAAGAGCTTACTTTGGAGTTCTTAATATCTCTTAATGTTGAAAGAGATGCACAGAAAATTTGCTCTAGGTTGAGTTTTAAGTTGCTTGGAAAATCATTTGTGATTAGTATTGAACAATTAAATGGTATATTTGGTTTCCATCAACATGGTGAAAGGTCGGTACCTAAGGAATTTAAACAATAATTTGCTTGGGAAGCATTGGGCTCAGGGACTTATGTGGCCAAATCAGCCAAAGCAACTAAATTGAGCAATCCCGCTTTGAGGTATTTGCATTATTTTATGTCTTGCGGATTCTTTGCTAGGAAGGAAAGCCCGGGTGTAGTGGAACTGAGTGAACTATTTTTCTTAGATTGTGTGGTTAATGCAGCACCTATTAGTTTCGGCTATTAGTTAGCCGATGTTTTTGATAGTGTGGCAAACAAGAAGAAGGGGACTATCTGTATTGGAGGATCGATTACCACATTGGCCATAGCCCTTTTTGATGATTTTGACTCGAGTACCTGTCGCATGACTAGAATTACGGGTAATGATTCATTGGATTTGGCTACACTAGAGAAGATGCATATGGTGGTGCATAGGAGAGGGGCTTATATGATGGCTTCAGCTAAGCCAGAAGTACCGGGGGACAGACAAAAGAGAACTTGAGTTCAAGAGGAGTCCGATTCGGATTCTCTTAATTTAGATGAAGATGCTCCGATCTCGGATAATCAGGAGATACTTAATAGGATTGAGGCCCTGGAGAGCAAGGTAGACCGTAACCATGCTGTGGTCTTGCAACAGTTGGATCAAATTAATAGCAACCTTGCTAAGATTTTGATTCTTCATCCCTCGGTTACATCATCTTCACATCCTCCTTCACCGTAGATAGCATTGGCTCTAATCTTTGGAGAGATTTTCCTTATTTTCTTGTTTTATTGCATATTTTTGTTACTTTTCATTTTTGTTTTTAATGTTAACATTTTATATTTTGGATATTTTATTTTATATATTGTATTTTGTTTTTGAACATTTGTGTTTGTGATGAAAAGTTAGGGTTTTGCCTCACCAGGGTATGATGGAAAACAGGTTGTACTTTAACTCTTTCTCTTTATTATTCTTGTTTTCCATTAAGGACAATGTAAATTCTAAAGTGTGGGGTAATCTTTAAGCTTTTCTTTAATTCTTGTTTTGTTTGTCTTTGTGTGTTATATTGTGTGTTGTGCATGGCATAATTTTTGAAAACTTATTGACTTTTCTGTGATTCTAGCATTATAGTTGAGACTTTAGTATCAGCATAGCGATTAGCATTTGAATTCATTCAGGATCAATTTTCACATTCTGCAATTCATGACATATAAATCTTTGAGAACCCACCTTTGTGAGTTTTGAGCCTCATAGATTGAATTTTATTGTCAATTGATTTTCTTTTCTTAAGTGTGCACCTTCATGATTTTATATCTCTAGAGCTTGCTTTTGCATACTAATTGAACTCACATTATGATTTCATCTCAAGTTTTAAAATGATGAAGGCAAATTAGGTTAACCCTTTAGCTTAAAAAGACCTCCCTTAATATTGAATTCCTTAGTGAGCCAAGTTGAGCCTTTGACCTTTTTCTTGATTGATCAACATAATTCTCAAAGTCAACTTTTTCTTATTATCATCATACCTGCATTAAGGAATTGAGTTTCTTATGATATGACAATAGGGTGGTTTAATTCAAAAGTGTGGGGTAAGCAAGTAAAAAAAAATAGTATTGCTATTTGGGGTTGAAATGCATACTTTGCACATTGTATTTGACTAAGAGTCGATTATTCTTTTCCTCTACATTTTAAGCTAGTTGTTCCATGCAATTTTATATTTTGTATATATATGTATAAAAAAATGAATGATAAAAAAATAAAATATATAAAAGAAAATAAAAGAGAAGATATATATATATATATACAAAATTCATATATTTTCTAGCATTTTAGGAATGTTGACTCATGTATTTTTCTTGAAGTATGCAAGTATGTGAAAGTATCAAGGGTTGGTGAATATGCCATTTGAGGGAGTTATGAGTTTCTTAGCAATAAAATACTCCATTTCTTGATGCTCCAGCTTAAATTTCTTTTCTCACACCTTCACCTTAGCCCCATTAGATCCAAATAAAAGACCTTCGAATTATTTCTTGAGAAAATCAGTGAGGGAGATTGGATAGTTAAGCAAGTTTATGGTAGTATGCAGTCATGAGTGGTTTGAGTGAATCAACCTATGAAATCAAGAGAAACACTTAGATGAGAGATGAGATTTGTATGTCTGGATTAATGAATGAGTTAAGAAAATCTTGATTGAAGTAAAGTGCAATTATTTATGGCTGAGTCTTAAAGGATTTCATCTTATATGCTGGAATTATAGTTAAGTTGTTTGAGTTTTTAATTTATGCCATGTGAATTTGCTTGAGGACAAGCAAAGTTTTAAGTGTGAGGTAGTTGTTTTATTAGTTTTTGTCATAGAATTGTGTCTTATTTATTATGATAATTATTGTTTTCTTTAGGTATTTTGTTAGTTTTAATATGTTTATTTAGTATTTTCATCAATTTTGGTAGTTTTAGTTTATTTCAGTGTTTATGTCGTTTTTGATCTAGTTTTTAGTGTGGTGTTTATGTGTTGTTGGCTAATGTTTATTTAATTTTTGGTTAAAGTTTGTTTAAGTTTTGGTTTAGGTTAATATGCAAGGATCAAGAGAGGAAGGAAAGACCAAGGAACCAAGGGGAAGAAAACAATGGACAGTAGCTGACACATGCAGAGGACACGGCCAAGCTTGTGGCCGTGTCCCATACCAAGCTAAGGAAGAAGACTAAAGTCCAGAAGGTGACACACTCAAGGGACACAGCCAAGCTTGTGGCCGTGTCCCTCCAAAATTGTAAAACACGGCCAAGCTTCTTCCAAACTGGCTGTGTTACACTCAAGCCCAAAGAAAGAAGAAAGATGAAAATCAAACAGAAGCAGACACCTTCAAGGGACACAGCCAAGCTTGTGGCCGTGTCCCTCCAAGAACCTCAAACACGGCCAAGTTCACTTGAGCTTGGCCGTGTCACTCATGGACTAAAGAAGATGTGGATTTTTGGAGCGGAGGTTTCGTATAAATATTAGAATTAGGGTTTTCAAAAAAGGTTGTTGAGAGTTTTGAGTTTTTCAGTCATCAGAGAATAAGTTAGGGTTTCTAATTTTATTTTCTTAGAGATTATTGAATACTTTGATTAAACTAGCCTTGATTAGATTTGTTCTTGCCATTGATACATTCTTCGAGCAAGATCTAAACTGATTCAGAAGCTTAAAGGGAGTTTGTAATTTGGTTTTGTTCTCAAACTTTGTCTCTTAAATTTCTTTGGAATTGTATTCATGAATTCTATTATGTCTAAACTGATTTCTTTGAATTTTAACGCGATGAATATGTTTGATACCAATATGAACTAATTTGATCTAGTGTAGGGTTTGTATGGATCTACTATGATTGTATGAATTGGTTATTGCTCTTAACTGAATTATTTCTTTAGCCTTGATTGAATGAAATTATTGTTAATATATAATTGATTGGCCACCAATTATGTGTTTTAAGGTATTAGATGAAGGAGTAAGAGATGAAGTCTAATGCTGGAACAATTCAATTTGGGACTTAGGTGAATTAGAGATATAACCTAAGAAAAAGATTGTTTCAATTGTAACAAGATTATTTGATAGAGGTTTGAATGCGAGAGCTTATTTTCTTAATTCAATTAATTAAGTTGCTTGTGATTTAATCTTTGAAATTAAATTGGTTGAGAGGAATAACCGTTCATGCATAGAAGTAGTAGAGAAGTGCAAACCCTAGATCATTCTATTAAGTGAATCAATACATCAGCTCAGTTTACTTTTATTGTTTTAAACTTCAATCGATCTGTCTTCATTAGTGGTTAGCAATTTAAATTTATTAATCACTTGTTATTTATAATCTGATAATCAATTAGCTTATCTAGCTTCCTTGTGAGACGACCTTGGGGCGATCACCTTTGCTACAGCTACCTCGTATACTTGCAAGTGACGCTTTGTAGTAGAAGTTAATTAGAGAGCAACAAGTTTTTGGCGCCGCTGCCGGGGTTCAATTGAATAAATGAATAAATTAAAAGAAAAGAGAAGTACAATTGTCATTGCTATGTAATCTATATAATTGAATAAATGTTTGATGCAGTTATTTTTAATGTTTAAAGGTATAATATGGTCTCTGAATCTCGTCAAGCTGCCGAGGAACAAGATGCGTCCTCAGTCAAGCTAGTGTGGGGAATCAGCACCCTTCAGAACCTTCTGCAGAACAAATTTGATTAGATCCCCAATTTGTGAGAAATATGGGGGAAGTTCTCAGGAAAATTGTACGAGTTGCTCCTCCTACACAACCTCCACCACCAGTGCCACAAAGATCTCCATTGGAGAAAATTAGAAAATTGGGAGCCGAAGATTTTAAAGCTCGTGATATTGATGAGTCTTCAGTAGTGAAATATTGGATGGAGAGGATTGAGAGAGTTTTTAATATTCTGCATTGTACTGATGATGAAAGGTTAGAGTGTACAGTTTCTTTGTTACAGGAGCAAGCTTATGCCTGATGGGATACAAAGCAGAAAGGTGTACCCATAGGTAGACTTGGGCATTTTTCAAAAAAGAATTTAAAAAGGAATATATTAGTGAGATTTATTTAGAGGAGAAGCATTGGGAGTTTTTATATCTTAAGCAAAGGCAATCATCTTTGTCTGAATATGAGAGGCAGTTTGTGAGCCTCAGTAAATATTTTCCAGAGTTAGTTGCATCTGAGGAAGAGAAGTGTAAGCGGTTTGAACAGGGTTTGAACAGTCAGATTCGGGTGTATTTAGTAGCGATGAGGATTAAAGATTTTTCCACTCTTGTTAATGCGACAGTTGCTATAGAAAATGAGATTAAACAAGATTAGGGAAGAAAACAACAATCAAATAAGGGATTTTCTAGTGAACAACAACAAGGTGGCTAGAAAATATAGAGAAATATTCAAGCCAAAACTTTGGGGTTTAGTAGAGGAAGCAGAGCTAGTTTTTAGAAATCTAGAGGTGGTAGGTTTGGAGTGACTACAGGCTCATCTTCAAGGGTTGTTACTACACCTTGTCAATATTGTGGTAAGGGCCATGCAAGTGAAGATTGTTGGTATAAAAAGGGGGCTTGTTTGAAATGTGGTTCTTTGGAACATAAAATTAGAGATTGTCTAACGATAAAAGAATTAGAAGTTGTTTAAGGACATAGTTATGTACAAAGGTCTAAGTCAAGCCATAGCGCAGGTAGAGGTGGTCGACCCAGAGTTAGTCAGTAGAGAGGATTTGAAACAGTGGATAGACCTTAGACTCAAGGCAGTGCTCCAGCTAGGGCTTATGCCATGAACGTTGTGGAGGACTAGGATGCTCCTGATGTTGTAGTTGGTAAATTTTCTTTACTTGGTCTTGATGTGTATGCATTATTAGATCTTGGTTCTACACATTCTTATATTTGTACAACTATAGCTTCAGGGAAGAAAATGTATGTTGATAAACTTGATTATGAGATAGAAGTTACAAATCCCTTAGGTTATAGTGTGAAGGTAAATAGAGTATATCAAAATTGTCCACTTAGAGTTCATGATGTAGAACTTTCTGCTGATTTGATTGAACTTTCATTCCATGACTTTGATGTAATCTTGGGAATGGATTGGTTGTCCGACATCTAGCAGTTATGGACTGCTATAGTAAAGTTGTATCTTTTAATATTCTGGGTTATGGTAAAATTATAGTTCGAGGAGAAAAATAATTTTATCCTTCTAATTTGATTTTTACAGCTAAAGCTAGAAGGTTGATTAAGAAGAAATGTGAAGCTTACCTTGCTTATATTAATGATACATGACATTCAAGAAGGGCTTTGGGAGACATACCTACAGTAAGTGAGTTTTTAGATATTTTTTTGGAAGAATTATGTAACACCCCCGTACCCATATACGCATACCACATACACCCACACAACATGTGATATACATATAGAGGATATAAGGGTGTCACAGTTCATTTTAAAACAAACAAATCAATCTTTACCATAAAATCAAATCCATAAATTACTAAAATTTGAATAAACTAAAAACATTTAGCTTACACTATAGAAAATCAATAGGGAAAACATTTCTCATTAAAATACATATATAACATTAGTACCCAAAAGATTATCCAAAATATTTGTTTAATAAGCAGCGGAAAATACAGCGGAAGATATATATATATACATCAAAATCATTGTTTACAAAATTATAGAGTTTATACATACTGGCAGTTTGTCTCTGATCTTGATGTCCACAACTTAGCACTGCTCTCACAAACTCAAGCCTAGACTCGACTCGGTCTAGACGAGCTCTCTAGCTCAACCAGATCTACCCTGTCACCTGCGTGATGAACCACAATCGTGCTAAGCAGAAAGCTTAGTGGTATAAACTTTGATTCAATATAGATCAATATGATGCTCATGCACAATATATATGAATATATCAACTCATTGCATTATATCTCAACATATTAATCATTTGCATAACATTTCATAATTCACATCAAAGCAAGGACAAGCATGGGCCCAAAAGGATCTAATATGCTATTCAAAGTTCAGAGTTACTACTTTGGTCCATATTGACACCTTGTGTCTAGCCTCGTAGGCAATATATATATATATCCATGGATAATGTAACAACCCCAGTCTCTTGGACCTCAACCCGGCTAGACCCTTAGGCCTCAGTATCTTGGTCCTCAACCTGGCTAGACTACTACAATTTTTGAGGCTTATGACCCAGTCTTTTCACCCCAAAAACATCATATTTATCAGCTGGGCCCGGCTTACAATCCGGTCTTTTCACCTGCCTAGCAATTCATAGGTGTTGCGCTCGAATTAACTATACCACAAAGCGTCACTCGCAAATATACGAGGTAGCTATAGCAAAGGTGATCGCCCCAAGGTCGTCTCACAAGGAAGCTAAAGTGGCTAATTGATTATCATATTAAAAGTAACAAGTAATGAATAAATTTAAATTGCTAACTAAAGAAGAAGTTTAATTGAAGTTTAAAAACAATAAAAGTAAACAAGAGCTGATGTTTTGATTCACTCGATAAAAAGGTCTAGGGTTTGCACTTCTCTACTACTTATTTGTATGAACGGTTATTCCACTTAACTAATTTAATTTCAAAGATTAAATCTCAAACAACTTAATTAATTGAGTCAAGGAAATAAGCTCTCGCATTCAAACCTCTTACAACTAATCTTGTTATAATTGAAACAATCTTTTTAATAGGTTATATCTCTAATTCACCTAAGTCCTTAATTGAATTGTTCCAGCATTAGACTTCATCTCTCAATCCATCATCTAATACCTAAAACACACAATTGGTGGGCAATCAGTTATATGTAACAATATTTCATTCAATAAAGGCAAAAGAAATTATTAGCTAAGAGAATAACCAATTCATACAATCATAGCAGATCCATACAAACCCTAGACTAGATCAAATTAGTTCATAATGCAATCAAACATATTCATCTCATTAATGTTCAAAGAAATCAAAATAGACATGATAATATCCATTAAAACAATTTCAATGTAAATAAAGAGAATAAGTTCGAGAACAAAACCAAGTTACAACTCCTTGAAGCTTCTGAAGAATCTCTTGCTCAAATCTTGAAAGAAGTATGAAACAATGGCTAGAACAATCTAATCTAAGCTAAAGTAATCAAAAGCGAAATCAAAATCAAGAAAACAAAGCTAAACCCTAACTTCACTCTCTCTGACGGCTGAAAATATTCTCCAAATCGTCAACAGTCCAAACCCTAAGCTCTCCTTTTCCTTTTATATGGAACGTCGCTTTAAAAATCCGCTGCGTGATTTGTTCATGAGGGACACGGCCAAGTCAGATGTGACTTGGCCGTGTGAGTGGCTTTTGGAGGGACACGGCCAGGTGACTTGGCCATGTCCCTTGCTTGTGTCCACCACTGCTTGCCTTTTCTCCTTTTCTTCTTTGTTGAGTGACACGGCCAAGTCAGATGTGACTTGGCCGTGTTGGAGCTTGTTGGAGGGACACGGCCAGGTGACTTGGCAGTGTCCCTTGCCTGTGTCTTCCACTGTGAGTTTTGCTTCTTCTATTCCTTTGGAACTTGGTGAGACACGGCCAAGTGGAGATGACTTGGCCGTATGGGTCTTCTTTGGAGGGACACGGCCACAAGACTTGGCCGTGTCCCTTGCATGTGTCTGCTACTGGGACTTGTTCTTCAATTTAACTTGGTATGGGATATGGCCAGTGACTTGGCCGTGTCCTCTGCCTGTGTCAGCCACTGCCACTTTCTCCTTCAAATTTGCTTCCTTGCCTTTTTAACCTAACACAAAACTCAAAACAAATCTAAACAAGAAATCAATAGACAATAACCAACACAACATAAACACAATACTAAAGACTACATCAAAAACGACATAAACATTGAAATAAACTAAAACTACCAAAATTAATGAAAACACCAAACAAACCGATTAAAACTAATAAAATACCTAAATAAAACAATAATTATCATAGTAAACAAGACACAAAACTATAACAAAAACTAATAAAACAACTACCCCACACTTAAAACTTTGCTTGTCCTCAAGCAAATTCACATGGCATAAATTAAAAACTCAAACAACCCTAACTATAATTCCAGCATATAGATGAAATACTTTAAGAGACAGCATAAATAATCGCACTTTCCTTCAATCAAGATTTTCTTAACTCATTCATTAATCCAAACATACAAATCTTATCTCTCATCTAAGTTTTTCACTCGATTTCAAAAGTTAATCACTCAAACCACTCATGATTGCATACTACCATAAACTTACTTAATTATCCAATCTCCCTCACTGATTTTCTCAAGAAATAATCCGAAGGTCTTTTATTTGGATGCAATGGGGCTAAGGTGAAGGTGTGAGAAAAGACATTTAAGCTGGAGCATCAAGAAATGGAGTATCTAAATTAGACACTACTCTTGCTAAGGCACTCATAACTCCCCCAAATGGCATACTCACAATCCCATTAATACTTCACATACTTGCATACTCAAAGAAAAATACATGAGCCGACATTCCTCTTTTGCAAACAAATGCTGGAACATATGTAAATTTTTTGTATACATATATATATATACTCTTTTATTTTCTTTTATTTTTATTTATTTTTATTTTATTTACTTTATAATTTTTTTATACATATATATACAAAATATAACATTACATAGATCATCTAGCTTAACATGTAGAGGAAAAGAATAGTCAACTCTTAATCAAATACAAAGTGCACAGTATGCATTTCACCCCAAATAGCAATACCATATTCTTATTATTTTTTGTTTTTTGTTTTTTTATATTTGCTTACCCCACACTTTGAAATAAACCACCCTATTGTCATATAATAAGAACTCCATTCCTTAATGCAGGTATGATGATAATAAGAGAAAGTTAAACTGTGAATTGTGTTGATCAAACAAGAAAAGGTCAAAGGCTCAACTTGGCACACTAAGGAATTTAATATTAAGGGAGGTCTTTTTAAGCTAAAGGGATAACCTAATTTGCCTTCATCACTTTAAACCTTGAGATTAAATCATAATGCGAGTTCAATTAGTATGCAAAAGCAAACTCTAGAGATGCTAAATCATGAAGGTGCACACTTAAGAAAAGAAAATCAATTAACAATAATATCAAATTTATGAGGCTCAAAACTCACACAGGTGGGTTCACAAAGATTATATGTCATGAATTGCAGAATGTGAAAATTGATCCCGAATGAATTCAAATGCTCATTTCTATGCTGATACTAAAGTCTCAACTATAATGCTAGAATCAAAGAAAAGATCAATAAATTTTCAACAATTATGCCATGCACAACAAACACAATAAGCAACACAAGACAAACAAAACAAAAATTAAAGGAAAGCTTAAAGGGTACCCCACACTTAAAACTTACATTGTCCTCAATGTAAAATAAGAATAATAAATAAAAAGAGTCAAAGGACAACCCGTCTTCCATCGTAGCTGGTGAGGCAAAATCCTAGCTTTCCATCACAAACACAAAAGTTCAAAAATAAAAGTACAATATATAAAAATAAAATATCCAAATATAAAACATTAACATTAAAACAAAAATGAAAAATTATAACAAAAATGCATTAAACAAAATAAAGCAAGGACTCAAAATCTAAGGAAAAGGTGGGCGGGAAGATGATGCAGCTGAGGGATGGAGACTCAAGATCTTCGCAAGATTGCTATTAATTTGTTCCAACTGCTGCAATACCTCAGCATGGTTACGGTCCACCTTGCCATCCAGTCGATCCACTTTGCTCTCCAGGGCCTCAATCCTCAGAAGTACCTCTTGATGTTCCGAGACCGGAGCATCCTCATCTAGGCCAAGAGAATCTGAGTCAGACTCCTCTTGGACCCGTGCTCTTTTCTGCCTGTCCCCCGGTGCTGCAGGCTCATCTGAAGGCATCACATAAGTCCCTCTCCTATGCACCACCATGTGCATCTTCTCAAGTGTAGCTAAGTCCAAAGAGTCATAGCCCAAAATTCTAGTCATGCGACTAGTACTCGGGTCAAAATCCTCAACAAGGGCTACTGCTAATGTGGTGATCAATCCTCCAACACAAATGGCCCCTCTCCTTTTATTAGCCACAGTATCAAAAATATCGGCTAACCAATAGCCGGCACTCACAGCCATTTCATTCAAAACACAGTCCAGGAAAAATAACTCACTCAACTCAACCACACTCGGGCTCTCCTTCCGAGCGAAGAATCCACAAGACATAAACCTATGCAAGTACCTCAAAGCGGGATTTTTTAATTTAGATGCCTTGGCCGATTTGGCCACATAAGTACCCGAGCCTAAAGCTTCCCAAGCAAATTATTGTCTAAATTCTTTGGGTATCGACCTTTCCCCATGCTGATGAAAACCATAGATAGCATTTAACTGATCAATCTTAAGCTCAAATGATTTTCCCATTAATTTAAACATCATTCTCTTGCAGATTTTCTTATCATCACTTTCCACCTTAAGAGATGTCAAAAATTCTAGAGTAAGCTCCTCAAACTGCAAAGGTCTCAATGAGACAAAAGTCTCCCACCCAAGAAATTGCACATATCTATAAAAATTAGTCCTAATTTGCAGGGCATCTAGAGATTCGTCATTCACATACCTTGTCGGGAAAATACCCCGAGCCAAAAGACTTGCCCTCTTGAAAGATGAAGTTGAGGAAGAGGAAGAAGCTCCTTCGGTAGTAGATTTCTTCTTCTTGCGGTGTGAGACAGTTTTAGTTCTTGGCACCTTGAGATCTGAAAAAAGTAACACCCAAAACTGAATTAAATCAAAATTATATGACTAAAGAGGAAGTTTTAAGTGATTATCTCAAGTTTTGTTGAAGAAATTTGAAGTTTTAATGGAAAAGTTGGAGTTTTGAAATAAAAATCAATGGTTTTGGTGATACAGAGAGCGAGAGAGACGAAGATAGAAAATTTAGGGATTTATGAAAAGAACTGGGCAAAATCGGGTTTTAAAAGTGTAAAATTTAAGGGACACGGCCGTGTTAGTGGGTACTTGGCCGTGTTTGGTGTGTGAAAGTGAAGGGACACGGTCAAATCAAGGTGACACGGCCGTGTCTGATGCTCTTGGAGGGACACGGCCAGGTGACTTGGCCATGTCCCCTGGGTGTGTCGTATTCTGTACAAAATTGCAAAATCATTCAAATTTTGAATAAGTTTGGCCGTGTCCAGTGTGTGACACGGCCAAGGGACACGGCCAGGTCCTTTGGCCGTGTCACCTACTGCCTTTTATTAACTTCTAACCTTTTTTTTTACTCAACGATTTTGCAACCCTTCTTCGTTAAACACCCTGAAACACAAAGTAAAGAAAAACCGATCAAAACAGTCCATTTATATTACACCGAACATAAAATTAATACTTGCAAAATTTAAAATTACAACTACAAAAAATAAATGCAAACCGATGGGTTGCCTCCCATTTAGCACTTCTTTAATGTCATAAAGCTGGGCATCATGCAAGATCTAAGGAACACGGATCAAAGTGCTATCAATGATCCTCACTTCCTGAAATCCTTCATTGTATGGCTTAACTCTCTGTCCATTCACTTTAAAAGTCTCACTTGTTCGAGAGTTAAGTAATTCAATGGCACCAGAAGGATACACCCGAGTTATCTCGAAAGGCCCACTCCATCGAGACTTGCGTTTACCTGGAAAAAGACGGAGTCGTGAGTTAAAAAGTAAAACTTTCATACCTGGACTCAATGTCTTTCGCACTATAATTCTGTCATGAAGTGCTTTGGTGCGATCCTTGTAAATTCTCGAGCTCTCATACGCCTCATTTCTCAGCTCATCTAACTCTGAAATTTGAAGAAGTCGTTCTCTCTTCGCTTTGTCCAAGTCCAAATTCAAAGTCTTGATTGCCCAATATGCTCTGTGCTCCAACTCCACTGGTAAGTGATAAGCTTTTCCAAAAACCAATCGGTAAGGACTCATACCAAGAGGAGTTTTGAAAGCAGTCCTATATGCCCATAGTGCATCATACAATCTGTTTGCCCAATCCTTCCTGGATGTGTTGATTGTTTTCTCCAGAATTCCTTTTAGCTGCTTGTTTGATGTTTCCACTTGTCCAGAAGTCTGTGGATGGTATGGGGTTGCCACCTTGTGCTTCACGCCAGATTTGTGCATTAACTTCTCAAAAATCCTGTTGCAAAAATGGCTCCCCCCATCACTGACTATCACCCTTGGTGTGCCAAACCTGCTAAGAATGTTTTCCTTCACAAATTTAACAACAATATTAACATCATTAGTACGGGTGGGGATTGCCTCCACCCATTTGGAAACATAATCAACAGCAACTAAAATGTATTCATAACCAAAGGACTTGGGGAAAGGACCCATAAAGTCTATTCCCCACACATCAAACAATTCAACAACAATATATGACTGAAGGGGCATTTCATTCCTCCTCCCAATGTTACCTACTCTTTGGCAACGATCACAGTGCTTACAATAGTCTTGAGCATCTTTAAATAAAGTAGGCCAGTAAAAACCACTTTGAAGCACCTTTTCTGCAGTCTTCCTTCCTCCAAAATGACCCCCACAGTGAAGATCATGACAAAATTGAAGAACACTCAATTGTTCTTCCTCAGCTACACCTGCGAACTATCTCATCTTTGCATATCCGGAATAGATAAGGTTCATCCCAAAAATAAAACTTACTCAAGTGTAGAAACCTTTTCTTTTCCTGAAAGGACATGTTAGATCTCAAAATACCACAAGCAAGATAGTTAGCAATATCTGCAAACCAAGGGGCATTAATTACCACAAACAGATGCTCATTAGGAAATTCTTCTAAATTTTTATGAATGCTATCAGATGCAAGATTTTCACTAAAGAAGGGTAATCTGGATAAATGATCAGCAACAACATTCTCACTACCCTTAGTATCCTTGATTTGGAAATCAAACTCTTGCAATAACAACACCCATCTAATTAAGCGCGGTTTAGCATGTTATTTTGTTAATAGATATTTAAGAGCTGCATGATCAGAATGCACAATAATTTTTGACCCAATTAAATAAGCTCTAAATTTGTCTAAAGTAAAAACAACAGCTAACATTTCCTTTTCAGTTGTGGTGTAGTTCATTTGTACACTATTCAGGGTTAAACTGGCATAATAAATTACTCTCAAGTATTTGTCAACCCTTTGCCCAAGAACAGCTCCTACTGCATGATTAGAGGCATCACACATGATTTCAAAAGGTAAAGACCAAACAGGAGCTACAATCACTGGTGCACTAGTCAATTTTTCCTTAAGGGAATTAAAACCTTGCATGCATTGTGCTGTAAATTCAAATGGAACATCTTTCCCCAATAAATGGCACAATGGTTGGCTTATTTTGGAAAAATCCTTAATAAACCTCCTGTAAAATCCTGCATGCCCTAGAAAACTTCTTATTCCCTTAACTGAGGTAGGTGGGGGTAACTTAGCAATCAATTCAATTTTAGCCTTGTCTACCTCAATCCCTTTACTTGACACCACATGACCTAAGACAATGCCCTGAGTAACCATAAAATGACTCTTTTCCCAACTTAAAGTGAGGTTACATTCAATGCATCTCTCAAGCATACAAACAAGTTTATTGTGGCAATTATCAAAAGAATTACCAAAAACAGAAAAGTCATCCATAAATACCTCAATAAAATCATCTATCATGTCAGAGAAGACAGACATCATGCATCTCTGAAAAGTTGTAGGTGCATTGCACAAGCCAAAGGGCATACATCGAAATGCATAAGTCCCAAAAGGGCAAGTAAAGGTTGTCTTAGACTGATCCTCTGGATCTATTGGCACCTGATAGTAACCTAAAAGGCCATCCAGAAAACAATAATGTGAGTGCCCAGAAAGTTTATCTAACATCTGATCAATAAAAGGAAGAGGGAAATGATCTTTCTTTGTAGCATTGTTCAACTTCCTATAATCGATGCACATTCTCCACCCAATAGTAGTCCTAGTAGGAACCAATTCATTATTCTCATTTTTCACCACAGTGATTCCAGATTTCTTAGGAACTACATGCACTGGGCTCACCCACTCACTATTAGCAATTGGATAGATTACTCCTTCATCCAGCAATTTGAGCACTTCCTTCTTAACCACTTCACTCATATTTTGGTTAAGGCGCCTTTGAGTCTCCCTCACAGGTTTAGCTCCCTCTTCTAAAGTGATTCTATGCATGCACATGGAAGGGCTAATACCCTTGATGTCACTCAATCCCCATCCTATTGCTCTCTTCAATCTTTTAAGCTCACTCACCAACCTCATCTCCTCCCCTTCACAAAGTTCACTAGATATTATCACAGGTAAAGTGTTGTGATCTCCTAAAAACACATATTTCAGATTCTTAGGTAACTCTTTCAGCTCTAACTCTAGTGAGGGGTTCTTCTCTTCTTTTTCAATGGGGAAAAGCTCACAAATTGGGTCCTTCTTAAGCTCCTCTACTTCAGCACTTCCTAAGGTCTCAAGACAACTGGCTATTTCTGCATCAAAAATTTCCAAATCACTATCCAAAGTCAATGCCAGCTCCAATTTATCAGAGGAACCTGTCTGCAAGAAAACATCTGAAACAACTGCATCAACACAATCAATGAAAGAACAATCCTCATATAAAGCAGTTGTAGGAATAGGAGAAGTGTTAAAGATAGAAAATTCCACAGTTTGTCCCAAAACAGTCATTGATAATTTTCCATTTTTAACATCTATCAAAGTGTTGGTAGTTGCCATAAAAGGCCTACCCAGCAAAATGGTGTGTGCAGATGGTGAAGAATTACTTACTTCCATGTCAAGAACAATGAAATCCACAGGTACTATCAAACCACCAACTTTAACTAACACATCCTCTATAACCCCTTTCGGGAATCTAAGAGATCTATCAGCTAATTGCAACACCATTTTTGTTGGTTTAAGTTCCCCTAATTCCAAAGCAAGATAAACAGAATAAGGCATTAAATTCACACTAGCTGCTAAATCACACATGCCCTCAGTACCTTTTCCATTCCCCATAGTAATTTGAATAATAAAGCTTCCAGGATCCTTTAGCTTAGGAGGTAGTTTATGCTGCAAAACAGCACTAGCTACCTCAGAAACTATCACCTTTTCATTCGGCTCATACCTTTTTTTCTTAGTATTCAGATCTTTGAAGAATTTAGCATAAGCCGTCATGTTCTTAATTGCTTCAAGTAAGGGTAAGTTGATACTTACCTTAGAGAGCATGTTGAAGATATTTGAAAATTGCTTATCTTTTTTTATCATCCTTCAACCTTGTGGGGAATGGTATAGGTGGCCGGTATGGATTGCTTGCCTTGTGCAAATCTGCTGGAGGGGAATTCTCCATTGATCTTTCTTCAACACCTTTGTTCTCCAGTTCTCCTTCCTTTTTATTCTCTTGCTCACCTGCATTCACAGAATTATTTTCAACATTGTTATTAATTACCTTGCCACTCCTAAGAACAGTCACTGCTTGTGCCTGCTCAAGTTGACTTGGGAACTTTCCCTTTTGTTGAATCTGCATCTGTTGAGCAAGTTGCCCCACTTGGGTCTACACCTTCTTAAAAGATGCTTCCAAGGAATCCAGCCTCTTGTTGTTCATCTCCTGATTTTTAGCACTGACTTGGATAAAAGCCTGCAAACTTTCTTCCAAACTCTCTCTCTTAGGCTGACCTTGATTTGAGGATTGGCCCTGCTGTTGGTTCTGTCTCTGGAGCAAATGGAATGGCTGTTGAGCATTATTTGTTGTCCAGGAAAAATTGGGGTGACTCCTCCAACCAGGATTGTAAGTGATGGAGTAAGGATCATTCCTGGCTCTTGGTTGAAATCCCCCCATAGTATTAACTTGCTCAGCTTCATTCCCAAAAGATTCATATGCAGAGGGGCATATATTTGCTCCATGCCCAAATGTCCCACAGATTCCACACACTTCTTGAGTAGATGAAAAAATATTGTTCTTCATGTTTAGCATCTGAACCTGCCTTGTCAACTCAGCTATTTGACTAACCATTTCAGTATTAGCTTCCAGTTGATTCACCCCTTTACTTCTTCCCCTTACACTCTTTTGTTGAGAATTAGCTCCCAACATCTCAAAGATCTCATAAGTCTCGTCAGCTGTCTTTTCTCCCATGGCTCCCCCAGCTGCATTATCAATAGTGTTCTGAAATTGCTGGGTTAGACCATCATAGAAAAACTGATTAAGGAGTTGAAGTGGGTAGTGATGATGTGGACACTGGATCAATAGCATCTTGAATATGTCCCAAACCTCATGAAATGGCTCTCCTTCAAATTGAGAGAATGTAGCAATCTTCCTTCTCAACTCAGCTGTCTTTTGGTGTGAATAGAACTTGCCCATGAACTTGTTATAAACTTGTTCCCAAGTTGTCAGTGAATTTTCAGGCAACATCATGAGCCAGCTCTTTGCCCTATCCTTCAAAGTATAAGGGAAACATCTCATCCTCAACTGATCTTCTGTTAGTCCTCCCAAAGGAAAAGTGTTGAGGGTGGAGTAGAAATCCTGAATAAAGTTCAAAGGATCTTCATTTGGAACTCCATAGAATGATGGCAGCATGTTGTAATGAATGTTCTTCAACTCATAGTTCCTTGCTGCATCTGTCAACATTATACAAGATGTGGAAGTCCCAATGATAGGTCTAGCAAAATCTCTCATGGTTCTTTGTCTTTCTTCAGCCATTTTAACTGATTGTGCAGAATCTGACTCAAATTCAGAAGTGTCCTCCTCTGTATCAAATCCGGTGTAGAGCTCAAACTCTTCTCTGCTCCTTTTCACTCTCTGAATTTCTAGAATAAAAGGATGTAACTCTCCTTCGAGTGATCTCCTGCCTTGCATAAACAAAAATTTCTAGAAAAAGAAATATCAAAAGCAAAAGACAAATAAAATAAAATGAAAACAATGAAAAATAATCCAAAGTATTTATTTTTTTTCTTTTAAATAAACAATTACGCCAATTAGCCTCCCCGGCAGCGGTGCCAAAAACTTATTGCGCTCGAATTAACTCTTCCACAAAGCGTCACTCGCAAGTATACGAGGTAGCTGTAGCAAAGGTGATCGCCCCAAGGTCGTCTCACAAGGAAGCTAAAGTGGCTAATTGATTATCAAATTAAAAGTAACAAGTAATGAATAAATTTAAATTGCTAATTAAAGAAGAAGTTTAATTGAAGTTTAAAAACAATAAAAGTAAACAAGAGCTGATGTTTTGATTCACTTGATAAAAAGGTCTAGGGTTTGCACTTCTCTACTACTTATTTGTATGAACGGTTATTCCACTTAACTAATTTAATTTCAAAGATTAAATCTCAAACAACTTAATTAATTGAGTCAAGGAAATAAGCTCTCGCATTCAAACCTCTTATAACTAATCTTGTTATAATTGAAACAATCTTTTTAATAGGTTATATCTCTAATTCACCTAAGTCCTTAATTGAATTGTTCCAGCATTAGACTTCATCTCTCAATCCATCATCTAATACCTAAAACACACAATTGGTGGCCAATCAGTTATATGTAACAATATTTCATTCAATAAAGGCAAAATAAATTATTAGCTAAGAGAATAATCAATTCATACAATCATAGCAGATCCATACAAACCCTAGACTAGATCAAATTAGTTCATAATGCAATCAAACATATTCATCTCATTAATGTTCAAAGAAATCAAAATAGACATGATAATATCCATTAAAACAATTTCAATGTAAATAAAGAGAATAAGTTCGAGAACAAAACCAAGTTACAACTCCTTGAAGCTTCTGAAGAATCTCTTGCTCAAATATTGCAAGAAGGATGAAACAATGGCTAGAACAATCTAATCTAAGCTAAAGTAATCAAAAGTGAAATCAAAATCAAGAAAACAAAGCTAAACCCTAACTTCACTCTCTCTGACGGCTGAAAATATTCTCCAAATCGTCAACAGTCCAAACCCTAAGCTCTCCTTTTCCTTTTATATGGAACGTCGCTTTAAAAATCCGCTGCGTGATTTGTTCATGAGGGACACGGCCAAGTCAGATGTGACTTGGCCGTGTGAGTGGCTTTTGGAGGGACACGGCCAGGTGACTTGGTCGTGTCCCTTGCTTGTGTCCACCACTGCTTGCCTTTTCTTCTTTTCTTCTTTGTTGAGTGACACGGCCAAGTCAGATGTGACTTGGCCGTGTTGGAGCTTGTTGGAGGGACACGGCTAGTTGACTTGGTTGTGTCCCTTGCCTGTGTCTTCCACTGTGAGTTTTGCTTCTTCTATTCCTTTGGAACTTGGTGAGACACAGCCAAGTGGAGATGACTTGGCCGTGTGGGTCTTCTTTGGAGGGACACGGCCACAAGACTTGGCCGTGTCCCTTGCATGTGTCTGCTACTGGGACTTGTTCTTCAATTTAACTTGGTATGGGACACGGCCAGTGACTTGGCCGTGTCCTCTGCCTGTGTATGCCACTGCCACTTTCTCCTTCAAATTTGCTTCCTTGCCTTTTTAACCTAACACAAAACTCAAAACAAATCTAAACAAGAAATCAATAGACAATAACCAACACAACATAAACACAATACTAAAGACTACATCAAAAACGACATAAACATTGAAATAAACTAAAACTACCAAAATTAATGAAAACACCAAACAAACCGATTAAAACTAATAAAATACCTAAATAAAACAATAATTATCATAGTAAACAAGACACAAAACTATAAGAAAAACTAATAAAACAATAAGCATGCCACCAAACTCAGAACTCTGAAAATTGAATAACATACTAGGCACACAACTTATTCATTTATCTCAGTATTGAATACTTTCATAATACATTTCTCATTTCATTTCTCATAATTAATCTATACTCATCGCCTTATTATATCATCATTTTCTCATCTTTTCTCATTCTTCTCTTTTATATCAATATCAATTTGTTCCATTATGTTTTCACATATCATATCACTTTATTCAATATTTCTTTTCATATACAACACATTACTCAATTGCATTGATACATCAACATAATTCACATTATGCATATCATAACATATAACTCATTCATCAACAATATATCAATTAACTTAATACATTTCTCATCTAAATGTGTTAAGTCCCAATATCATGTAAATGTATGCAATCATTCAAAGTTTGTACTTACCTTAAGAGTAACAACACCACTTTAACAAACTCCTCTTCCAAGATCTCTATCAACACTTGTATTAAGGTAGCTCAAAACTCTTCAAAACCTAATCCAAAGGTGATTAACAACACTCACTCAGTGATACACATAAGAATACAAGAATAAGAACTATCTAGGAAAAACTCTACACTTGACACACTCAACAACATGGGCATGTCCTTGATCATGCCCTAAACCCACAACACAGAACCTTTGACACGCTTTGTGACATGGGTGTGTCACTGCACGTGTCAATTCTCATCCAAAATAGAAGCTATGACACGCTCAGTGAGATGGGTGTGTCACTGGATGTGTCAATCTGCCAACAACACAGTAGCTATGACATGTTCAGTGACATGAGCGTGTCACTGGACGTGTCAATTTGCCAACCGCACAATAGCCATGACACGCTCAGTGATACGGGCATGTCACTGGACGTGTCAATCTGCCAACAACACAGAAGCTATAACATGCTCAGTGACATGGGCGTGTCACTGGACGTGTCACCAACCCAGAAAACAGAACCAACGACATGCCCAAAGTCATGGCCATGCTTCTGGGCGTGTCAAGCCAAAAACCCTAAAATTGACACCAAAACGCCACATCCAACAAACACCTTTCAAAACCTTATCAACACCAAAAAACTCAACCAAATCCATCAACAAACCATATAAACTTGCATAAACCTTAAAACAACTCAATTACAAACATCAAAACACAATCACTACCATATCTCACAACTCAAACTTACACAATCCACAACACTTGTCTCTTTCACCAAACTTAACCCTTTCTCTTCAATCCAACACCAAAATCAAAGTTAACAAAACAAAACAACCTCAAACATACCAAATTAACCAAAAACACATCTACAACAACCATTCACCAAACTCATAAACACAACTCAAAAGAAAACAAAGAAATAAGTTGGAAACTTACCAAAAATGAAGAAAATCCTTACAACTCCAACTTGAACTCTTGAAATCCTTCAATTCCTTGAGTTTGGAAGCAACAAAATCTCTGCCTCTAGAAGATGGTGGTGATGGCCGGCCAAAGAAGAAAGAAGAAGAAGAAAGTCAACCTCTTTTAACCAAACACTCTCTCCTCAAATCACTCTCCAACAAGTATTAATTAATATAATAATAACCCAATTACATCATCTTTCACTAACTTAAATAAATCCATTTAAATACTAAAATATCTTTTTAGACCAAAAGCTATAGATTTGCATATATATATATATTGTATATATCTCTATATATACAACATATACACACTCCTTCCTCTTATCTTCTCACTTAATCATAAATGCATTTAAAATCATTTAATCCAATTCAACAATTAACATTCCAAAATTTTAGGGTATCATTTGGGATATTACAAATTACCTGGAATACCACCAGAGAGGAAGGTAGAATTTGTTATTGATGTAGTTCCAGGTATGACACCAATTTCTATTCCACCTTATAGAATGGCACCTTCAGAATTAAAAGAATTAAAGGTGCAACTCCAAGAATTGCTTGATAAAGGATTCATAAGACTTAGTGTGTCACCTTGGGGTGCACCAGTTTTGTTTGTGAAGAAGAAGGATGATACCTTAAGATTATGTATAGATTATTAATAGTTGAATAAAGTGACTATTAAGAATAAGTACCCGTTACCTAGGATTGATGACTTGTTTGATCAATTGAGAGGAGCGGGTGTTTTCTCTAAGATTGATCTTAAATTGAGTTAATATCATATGAAAATTAAAAAAGTAGATATTTTGAAGATAGTTTTTAGAACTCGATATGGACATTATGAATTTTTGGTTATGCCCTTTAGTTTAACTAACACTCCAGCAGCTTTTATGGACTTGATGAATCGAGTCTTTAAACCTTATTTAGATCAGTTTGTAGTTATTTGACCCAAGTCAAGGGTTGCCTCCCTCATTTTGATCCCAAGGCCTCCTTAAGAGAGTCTTTATCACTCAATGAGTACCATTTCTTCTACTAGAAGAATGGTACTCGTTGAGTGATAAAGACTCTCTTAAGGAGGTCTTGGGATCAAAACGAGGGAGGTGATCCTTAATTGGGCCAAATACTTGGGGTGAAAAGACTGGATCATAAGCCTCAGTGACAAATCCTGTCGTGGACCTGGGAGGGGAAGTGGTACTGTAATAGTCCCTTGAAGCGGGCAGGGTGAAAGATTGAATCGTAAGCCCAGGGCTATTGGGATGTTATACTTTTACTGAGAATTTGCTCCCAACATTTCAAATAATGCAACTATTTCAGTAGCTGTTTTCTCACCCCCCCCCCCCTTGCCCCTCCTACAGCATTATCCACTATGTTTTTGACATTGTTGAGTTATCCTATCATAGAAGAACTGATTGAGCAATTATTGTAGATAATAATGTTGAGGGCATTGAAATAATAAAGATTTGAAGTGATCCCACACCTCATGAAATGGTTCCCCATCAAATTGGGTGAAAGTTACAATACTCCCTGTAGACCCTTAATTTTTGACCGCAATTTGATACGATTCTAATTAAAGGATTCCAAAATAAATTTGATTGGACATTAAATATTTAAACCTAGTTTATAATTTTAAAGGAGTTGGTTCGGATTAAAGAGGCATAAATTCAATTGTAAAACCCTAAAATCAAGTGGAATTGGCCCAAATTAAAACTTTTCAGTCCATAAGTTAGAAAAGGTAAGAATAATTTGAGTGAGGCCGGCCGGAGAGACATGAGCATGCCTCATGTCGATATGGTAGCCTAGATTGACATGAGGTTGGATTCATGTCGACCTAGGCAAGCTAGGTCAACATGAGCATGCTTCATGTCGACCTTGGTAGGCTAGGTCGACATGAGGTTGGTCTCATGTCGACCTAGGGCCACCAGGTCGACTTGGGTTCAATAACATTCCTAATTCGACTAGAATTTGTTTTAAGGACTGATTAATATTAGGTGAAGGATTATGAGTGAAGTTAGGGCCTATAAATAATAACATTTGAAAATTTAGAGGGAGGAAGGAACATTAAAGAGGGTCGATAATGAATATTAAGAGAGATTAAAACCACAAAACAAAAGAGACGGCAACAAAGAGAGAAGAATAGCAGCAGCTTTGTGGAGAGCGAAGGAAACCACAAACAGAAAAATCAAAACAACCAAAGAAGAAGGTAGAATCCATACTGTCTTTACATTGTTCATCTAGAAATCAATTTTTTTGGTGGAACTAACGATGGAGGTTTGATCTTTAATCATAAATTATTCATGCTCACAGTAGCTTCTTTTCTTTGATTAATAAGAGCATGCATGCAGTAACATGATCCTTGAACATGCAGTAACTCGATCTTTGAACATGTAGTAAATTTATCTTTATTTCAATAACTTTAATTATTTGCTTTATTTAACACATTGATCAGCTGGTATTCATAACCCCACATGCACGTTTCATAAAAAACATAAAATTGTCCAGTATCTATCAAGGATTTAAATTAATTGTTAGAATCTATTTTATTTACTTTACATTAAGAACCGTAAATTATTTTATTGAAACTCAAAACTTTAAACTATTTTTATCCAAAAGCTTTAACAATTTCATTATTAAACTTCAAAATATTAATAATTTTTCCAAAACCATAATTTATCTTTCCAAACCCAAAATTATGTTTTTAAGGCGGTAAGTTAAACCTAAAAACCCTAATTCCAAATTCTGAATTCTAAAACCCTAATTTCAAAAACCATAATTTTAAAACCCTAATTCCAAACTCTAAATTCCATAACCCTAGTTTTAAAAACCCTCAAAACCCTAATTCAAAACCCTAATTACAAAACCCTAATTTTAAAACCCTATGTTTCAAAACCCTAAGTTCCAAAAAATCCTAAATTCTTTAAACCCTAAACTTATATATTTATTGCTTTATTTATTTTTAGATTTGATTATGTAGTTTATTATATGTTTTGATGGTTGATTTATTTAATTTCAATTTTTGATTTATTTAGTTTATCATGGATGGATATTTTCTTTATTATTATGATTATTATTTGTTTGTTTTAGTATTAAAATTGTAAGAGGTATGTTTCCACTTTGTGGGTACCTCATTAATTAATTTATATGTAATTTAAATTGCTTCTACATTTTGGACCAATGTAAAGGGCATGTTTCCACCTTTCGGTGGGTGTCCTATTTAGTTTAGACATGAACGATGTAAGGACATGTTTCCATCTTCGGATGGGTGTCCATTTATTTGCTTTGTTTGGACATTGCTTTGATTTTAATATAATGATGCTTTATTTTAATTGTTGCATGTAATATGGATAATAATGTTATACTTAAGATTTTTATAATATTAAGACCTGCAAAGGAGGCCGGTTTCAATGAACCGGGCATTATGGGGGTGCTGGGCCATTTCTCACCTTCTCCATACGTACCCAACTTTCTGAACCCATTACGGGGTTGGGGATTCCTTAGGAATCAAGTTATCCACCCCTTTCTTTTTCCCAGCCCGTCCGGGTGGCTACTCCATTTTTTTCGAGCTTAGGCCCTTGTTCTCTAAGGCCCCGAGCCTAAATAGTACCAAAGTTGCAAGAACCATTCCACCGGGAGTGGGGGCAAAAATCCCGCTCACAATGGCGACTCCACTGGGGATAAGAGAAGTTGATTCCATTGGTCTTTATATTATTCTATTCTTTCTTATCATGATATTATCTATTGCATCGTATTAGATTGCATCATGTGGTGAGTTAGGATGCCCGTATTACCCGTGTTGTGGTATGTAAGGGATACCATACTTTCACTCAAGGTATGGAGATCGAGCATGGAATAACCACTCATAGCCTCATACCATTTGGTATATACTTGCTATGGGAACCTAAGTCTTTTAACCCAAAGACTAAAGCTCATGTAATTGGCCTAATTACTTTCCTTAGGATTTTACCCCAAATGTTTGTTGTTTGAATATGGTTAATTTATCTTAGTTTAAATCATGGCTTATTTGGTTTTTCATTTTCTAATGTGACCTACATACATTGTGAGCTCAAATAAATTTTTCTTTAAAATCCAAAAGACCAAAGCTATTTTCAAAACTTTTCAAGATAGCATTTGGACATAAAATTTTTCTAAAAAAAATCAAAGAATTCTTTGGCTTATAGCCCAAATACTAAGCCTAAAATTTATTTTTTTTCTAAAATCTTTTTACAATGGGCTTAGAAACAAAATTATTTTCATCCAACCTTTTCTTACAAAGAGCTTGCAAATTATTTAGGTCAATTATGAAATATCAAAAATCAATTGTGAGCCTAGTTTATACTAAGAATAATTAATCATGGGATTGATTTTGGCATGAAACATTAGTTAATTTTTCAAGTGAGAAATCTATTTATAATAAACCTCTTAATTTAGTTTTAATCCATTATAACATAAAAGCTACTTTAGTTGGTTAGATGGATTAAGACCTAATTAATGGGAATTATCATGAACTGATTTCCATTTTTGAAATATAACTATTTGGTTGAAACTTTCGAGGGAAATATTCGAAAATAAGACATCCCGTGTGGTATTTTGTTAACCATATACCTAGGAAAAGAGACTCGCCATTCGTGTGTGGAAGTTATAAGGTGGGAAGGAACATCCTATTTATCCTTGTTTATTTATTGTTTGTGCATACATGCATACATGCATCACATCTCATATCATTAATCCTTTCTGGCTCACATCCCTGGATTACGATAGTTCAAAAGCTTACGATAATCTGACCTACGCCGGAGATGAAGAATCTAGCAACGACTCAATCACTTGCTCACCATAAGCAATGGAGCCCAAACAAATTCAAAGAATGGTGGATGACGCCCTCAACGCTAAGATGGAAGAAATAAAAGAGGCCCTGGCTGAGACCATGAAGAATCAATTAGCTGCAATTTTAGGGAACAATGCTGAAGTATCTACTAGCACTAAGAAGCCAAAGGACAAGGGGAAGTCTAAAGTTGGTGAAGTGGTTTTTGATGATGATAAGGTGATCATTGATGATGATGATGATTGGGCTCAATACTTCCAAGATCCTCAAGACAAGAAGAATGAACCGAAGCTTATTGAAAGATCAGCTATGGAGAAAATAGAAACTTCTGAAGTTGAAAAGATGATTGCGGATTTGGAAAAGAAATTTGAGAAGAAGCTGAAAACCGAAGAGATGTCTGAGATCGACAAACTATTTGAACAAGATGAGGACGTCCCTTATAAGTTCAAGATTCCTTCCTTCGCTAGGTACAATGGTGCTGGAAACCCCCATCTCCATGTAAAGAAGTACATCACTGCTATGCAGTCTGCCCGAGCTACTAAAGCTCAAACTCTAAGATATTTCATGCTCTCATTGGACCCTGTTGTCCAAAATTTGTTTAACACCTTAGAGGAAAGTACTCAAAAAGATTGGGACATGTTATACAAGGCTATCATTCAGCAATATGGGTATAATGTCGAGCTAGAAGTTACCTTAATGGAAGTTGAGTCCATTAGACAAAGGCCAAATGAGAATTTTGTGGACTATGTGAAGAGATGGAGGAACAAGGCCGCTGTGCTCAAGAAGAGGCCAGATGAATCTGATCAAATAAGGATGATTATGAGAGGCGTCTTTCCCAATCTCCGTGAAAGGATGTCTCACACCCTTATAAGGGATTTCAAAGATCTTCTCCAAGTTGGTCTGCAAATTGAAGAATGGGAAAGGGAGAAGAACCACTTTTCAACAAGAAGAAATGAGAAAGGGAATTATCAGCCTAGCAGTCAAAGCACGCAAAAAAAAGTTGATGTTAATACAACTTGTCAAGCAAATAGAAGATAATTTTTAGATCTAGGAAAGCCTTTGTCGTGGGGTTTCAACAAGCTACAAAAGAAGGGACTATTATAGCCATTGGCCCCTCAACCTTTGCCTAATCCTTTACCCCCAAAATTTGATACTAAGGCTTTTTGTCAATTTCATTAGACTCAAGGACATGAGACCGATAGATGTACCCGATTGAAGCATGAGATCCAAGATCTAATCAACAGTGGTAAGTTACCTGAGCCGGACAATCCTAATACCAAGAACAATCATTTGCCTAAGTTTGGAAGAGTACCTCCATAGGCAACCTTCATGGTAGGACAGGGATTGGAAGAAGATTTTATTTTATCTTCATTTCAAGAGGGAAAATATTAAAGATGTGAAAGGGAGAAGAAGCTTAACTCAGCAAACTTTCCTTAGCTTGAATGTTGCTTTTCAATTTCGCTTTCTTTAATATTTAATTGGAACAATCGTGTTTTTTAAATTTAAATTTATTTGAATAAATTACTTTCATCAAAAATTTTATTGGTCTTTATTCATTTTGGTGCTCAACCAATGAGGAATCTAGCTTGATAATTCATGAATTAATATATCTATGCATCATGACTTGAATGACTTTACTAGGTGAGGGAATTGCTCTATAGCATTGGATTGTGTATGCTTATTTAGAGAGGACTCCTGCATAATTACCTTTGTCTAGGTCCTAGTCAGTCTTAGAACATGCTTAGACAAACTTTTGAGGCGAAATTGAACTCTGCTTGTTTAAGGGAAAGATGATCTAGGCATTATTTGACGAGCCAACAACTAGTATCCACCTTATTAAATATCAATCCCTAGTTGTCCCTTTGAGCCTTCGTCAAATTTTAGCTTTCTTTTCATTGGCATATAACCTCAACAACCTACCCTGAGCTATTTTGATACTTTTGATAAGTCTTATGATCACTAATGTGAAGAGACAAGAAGATCAAAGAAAGGAATGAATAGTCAAGATCATAAGGGTAGTTGAAGTTCTTAAGATGATAAAGGTAGTTGAAGTTCACCTGAATTAGACCAAATACCACAAATAAAGTTAGGACTGAAGCAGATTAATACCACTCTGCTCATCCATTATTTGAAATACAAGTTGGTACAAATAAGATAACTCTTTTAGAGCTAGAACAAAAAAAAATGAGAAAAAAGAAGAAAAAAAGAGAAGAAAACAAAAAAAAAGAGAAAAAGAGAAGAAAACTAAAAAGAGAAAAAAAAAGAAGAAAAAGAAGAAGAAAAGAAGAAAAGAAGAAAAAAAAACCCAAAATGGTTTAGAAATCCAACTGAGTTCTCTTTTACCTAAGACAACAAGAGGCTTCCATTTGGTTTATAAGGACAATTTGACTTGAATTGGTCAAACCCAACCAAAGATTCGATCAAAATCAAAGAAAAACGGAGAAAGGTCACCAAGTTTTCGAAAGTTATACACTTGACACTCCTACAAGGAATAAGGACAAAATGATAAAATGGTCAAAGAAAGGGAAGAGTATGAAAAATAAAAAGAAAGAAAAGGGAAAAGAAGAAAAGAAATGAAGACTGTCCCAATCAAGATCCAGATTAATGCCAAAAAGATGGGAGAGTGATCAAAACTATATCTTTTCATGCTCCCAACTGTCTAAAGTTCCAATAAGAAATTTGTAGTGTGAGGATTTGTCCATTGTGTCACATCAGCTCCAATCTCAAAATGGCTTTCATTTAACCCATGTCCCTTATATTCAAGCCTATCAAAGGCCTGTTGATCTCTCTTGGTAGGTAGAGTCTATTAGTGGAGATAGTTTGAATAAGCATGCATATGAGATGGACAATATTCAAACTCAAATTAGATCTTTGGCTAAGTAATGTGTATGTGCCTATCTGAAGTGCAACAATTCTTACTTAAATAGAAATGATTCCTGAGTTTAGTATGGTAACTAGGGTTGTTATGTTATAGATATGTTAATTTGAAAATCGAATCCTGAGTTAAATTGTCATTGATTTGGCAAAGCCAACATTTAATTTAAAAAAAAAATTACAAAGCCTTCAAGTTAAGGGGAGTATGTTGAACTATTAAACCTCAAAGGACACATTGGGCAAAGTAAATGATTATTGGTAAGGTCATGAAGCTACCAATTGACATATTCAATTATAATTTGAAATGGATGTATTTCTACTACTTGGGGCCTCCATTGTTCATGTTTTCAATATCTCGAAGATAAAAGCCATAAATGTGAATCATTTTGTCATTCCAAAGCAAGGCCTGAATGGGCATCTCAAAGGAGTCAATGAGAACACTTCTGCTGATCACCTCGGTCTGTGCATTGATGGAACCATTGTAAGTATTATTCATGCATATCATGCATACATGAGCATATCACATCGCACTTTCTTGTATTGTATTGTCAAAGTGAACAGCAAACACCTTGTGAATTAAAGAATCAAAAGAAGATATCAAATCAGGGGGGCATGGAAAGCCCATTGCTTGAGAAGGCTCCAATAATTTTGCAAAGAGAAGAAGTGTGTGCTTGTGCGAAGAACTAGACAACAAAACCTCCAATCAAAGATTGCATTAAAAAAAATCTTCTTTTTGAGCCTACACAGGGGGCAAAGTTTCTCCTTTTTAATTTTTTTAGTTTATATACCAAACATTTTTAAAATCACTTGCAAAATATTTTGTCATGCAGGGGGCAGGAGAAGATATGAGGGCCAACTAAAAATAACTGAATTTTTGCAAAAAGGAAGAACAAAAGAATGGAAAATTAGAACTATCAAAAGAATGAAGATGCAAATGACAAAAGATCAGTCCAGCTAGAAGAGCTGAAGCTAATATAAGACCTAATCTGTAATGGATGAAGATCCAGCTTAAAGGATGAAGATCCACTTTAAAGGGTGAAGACCCAATTCCAATGATGAAGATCTAGCTTAAAGGATGAAGATCCACTTTCAAAGGTGAAGACCTAATTCCAAGGATGAAGATACAATTTCAAAGGGTGAAGACCCTATTTCTAAGGATGAAGATCCAGTTTAAAGGATGAATATCCACTTTCAAGGGTGAAGACCCAATTTTCAAGGATGAAGATCCATTTTCAAAGGTGAAGACCTAATTCCAAGGATGAAGATCCAATTTCAAAGGGTGAAGACCCGAAGTTCAAAGGATAAAGATTCATTTTCAAGGGTAAAGGCCCAATGCCAAGGATGAAGATCCAGTTTAAAGGATGAAGATCTAATTTCAAGGGTAAAGACCCGACGTCCAAAGGATGAAGATCCAGTTTTGAGGGCGAAGATTCGATCTCAAAGGATGAAGATCCATTTTCAAGGGTGAAGACCCGATCTCCAAGGATGAAGATCCATTTTCAAGGGTAAAGACCTAATGTCCAAAGGATGAAGATCCTTTTTCAAGGGTGAAGACTCGATCTCAAAGGATGAAAATCCATTTACAATGGTGAAGACCCGATCTCCAAGGATGAAGATCCATTTGCAATCGTGAAGACCTGATCTCCAAGGATGAAGATCCACTTATAAGGGTGAAGACCTGATCTCCAAGGATGAAGATCCATTTACAAGGGTGAAGACCCAATCTCCAAGGATGAAGATCCATTTGCAAGGGCGCAGGCCCGATCTCTAAGGATGAAGATCCATTTTCAAAGGTGAAGATACGATGCTAAGGATGTAGATCCAAGGTCTAATGATGAAGATCCATTTTGAGGGTGAAGACCCAGAATGTGTTAAAGAATAGAACAGCTGGAGCAGTAAAAATTCTCAACTGATAAAAGGTCAGTCAAACTTAGTCTCGGGTCCAGAACCCAAACCCTAAATTCACCTTAGGTCTTGAACCCAAATAATTTTTGAGTCCAGAACTCAAGCCAACCTTGGGTAAGGAGTCCTATATGGCTCTAAACCCATTCAAAAATCACATTGCTTTTCACTCTCTTTTCTCATAGTCTCAGATTGCTCAAGCAGGGGGGCAAACTCTAAACCCTTAATTTTTGACCCCAATTTGATACAGTTTTAATAAAAGGATGCCAAAATAAATTTGATCCAACAACTTTAAATATTTAAACCTAGTTTATAATTTTTAAAGGAGTCATTTCGGATTAAAGAGGCATAAATTCAATTGTAAACCCTAAAATTAAGTGGAATTGACCCGAATTAAAACTTTTCGGTCCATAAGTTAGAAAAGGCCAGAATAATTTGAGTGAGGCCGGTCGGGCAGACATGAGCATGCCTCATGTCGATCTAGTAGCCCAGATCGACATGAGGTTGGACTCATGTCAACATGGGCAAGCTAGGTCGACATGAGCATGCTTCATGTTGACCTTAGCAGGCTAGGTCAACATGAGCATTCTTCATGTCGACCTTGGCAGCCCAAAGTCAAAATGAGCATGCCTCATGTCAGCCTATGCAGCCCAAGGTCGACATGAGGTTTGTATCATGTTGACCTAGGGCAACCAGGTTGACATGGGTTCAATAACTTTCCTAATTCAACTAGAATTTGTTTTGAGGACCGATTAATATTAGGTTAAGGATTCTAAGTGAAGTTGGGGCCTATAAATAATAACATTTCAAAATTCAGAGGGAGGAAGGAACATTAAAGAGGGTTAGCAATGAATATTAAGAGAGATTAAAACCACAAAATAGAAGAGACGGCAGCAAAGAGAGAAGAACAGCAGCAGCTTTGTGTGGAGAGCGAAGGAAACCACAAACAGAAAAATCAAAACAACCAAAGAAGAAGGCAGAATCCATACTGTCTTCACCTTGTTCATCCAGAAATCAATTTTTTTGGTAGAACCAACGATGGAGGTTCGATCTTTAATCATAAATTATTCATGCTCACAGTAGCTTCTTTTCTTTGATTAATAAGAGCATGCATGCAGTAACATGATCCTTGAACGTGCAGTAACTCGATCTTTGAACATGCAGTAAATTTATCTTTATTTCAATAACTTTAATCTTTTGCTTTATTTAATGCATTGATCAGTTGGTATTCATAACCCTGCATGAACATTTCATAAAAAACATAAAACTGTCCAGTATCCATCAAGGATTTAAATTAATTGTTAGAATCCATTTTGTTTACTTTACATCAAGAACCGTAAATTATTTTATTGAAACTCAAAACCTTAAACTATTTTTATCCAAAAGCTTAAACCATTTCATTATTAAACTCCAAAATATTGATAATTTTTCCAAAACCGTAATTTATCTTTCCAAACCCAAAATTATATTTTTAAGGCAGTAAGTTAAACCCAAAAACCCTAATTTCAAATTCTAAATTCCAAAACCCTAGTTTCAAAAACCCTAATTTTAAAACCCTAATTCCATAACCCTAGTTTCAAAAACCCTCAAAACCCTAATTCAAAACCCTAATTACAAAACCCTAATTTTAAAACCCTAAGTTCCAAAACCCTAAGTTCCAAAAAATTCTAAATTCTTGAAAACCCTAAACTTATATATTCATTGCTTTATTTAATTTTAGATATGATTATGTAGTTTATTATATGTTTTGATGGTTAATTTATTTAATTTCAATGTTTGATTTATTTAGTTTATCATGGATGGATATTTTCTTTATTATTATGATTATTATTTGTTTGTTTTAGTATTAAAATTGTAAGAGGTATGTTTCCACTTTGTGGGTACCTCATTAATTAATTTCTATGAAATTTAAATTCCTTTTATATTTTGGACCAATGTAAAGGGCATGTTTCCATCTTTCGGTGGGTGTCCTATTTAGTTTAGACATGAACGATGTAAGAACATGTTTCCATCCTCGAATGGGTGTCCATTTATATGCTTTGTTTGGACATTGCTTTGATTTTAATATAATGATGCTTTATTTTAATTGTTGCATGTAATATGGATAATATTGTTATACTTAGGAATTTTATAATATTAAGACCTGCAAAGGAGGCCGGTTCCAATGAACCGGGCATTGTGGGGGTGCTGGGCCATTTCTTACCTTCCCCACACGTACCCAACTTTCTAAACCCATTAGGGGGTTGGGGATTCATTAGGAATCGAGTCATCCACCCCTTTCTTTTTCTCGGCCCATCCGAGTGGCCCCGAGCCTAAACAGTACTAAAGTCGCAAGAACCATTACACCGGGAGCGGGGGCAAAAATCCCCGCTCACACTCCCCCTAAGCTCCTTTGTCTTTTGGTGTGAATAAAATTTTCCCATGAATTTGTTATACACTTCGGTCCAAGTGGTCAAGAAATTTTTCGGTAAGATCATCAACCACACTTTTGCCTTATCTTTCAAACTACATGGGAAACATCTCATTTTGAGTTCATCCTCTATTAATGCTTGCAAAGGGAAAGTATGCAATGTTGTGTAAAAATATTAAATGAAGTTGAGAGGATCTTCATTCAGCAATCCATGGAAGGATGGCAACGTACTATAATGAGGTTTTTAAGTTCATAATTTCTTGTTGCGTTGCTCAACCAGATACATAATGTGATTACTCTAATGATCGGTCGGTCAAACTCCTTCATAGGTGGTTCCTCTACGTCACCCATTTCTACTTCATTGTTCTCCTCAAATTGCTTATCGGTTTCTTTTCCTTCTTGTCCCAAGGGATCTAATCCTTCGGCTCTTGGGAGTCTATGAATATAGTCTATTTATGGAACAAGTTCCTTTCCTTGAGACCTTCGTCCCTGCATAAATCACCTAGGCAATTATAAAAGGAACACTTTATACAATTAAGCAATTAAAATAAAAGAATCAAACTACAAACAACAATTGCCTTCCCTGGCAGTGGCGCCAAAAACTTATTGTGCTCGATTAATTACTACTACAAAGCTACACTCACAAGTCTACGAGGTAATTATAGCAACGGTGATCGCCCCAAGATCATCTCACAAGGAAGGAATTATTTTGCAATAGTTTGATTTAAACAAAAAAAAGTGAATTTGAGTGTGTTTTTATTTAATTGGTGAGTTGTAACTAAAATTTGAAAGTAAAAATGAGTAGTAGTTGTGTAAGATTAATTCAATTCTAGGAATGGTGCCTAAGGTTGTAGCTCAATTTAATTAAATCTTGATTCTCAAATTATCCATTAATATAACCTTGTATTTTAATTATCCCTTGAGTTCAATTAGTAATTACCAATTCATTAGTTTTCACATTCATGAATTAACAACAACCAATTATTTTGAAATTGCAAATTAAATAAACCCTAGAACTTATATTTCTAATTCATTCTTAGGGTGGTTGATAACATAGTTTCAATATCAAATTTCACCTCTCGGTCCATCGTTCAATATTAAGTGATTAATAGGTGGCCAGTCTATCAAACTAACTTTAAGTCCAATGCAATCAACCATTAACTTCAAGTCATTTAATCAAATCTACTACAACCCAAGGCATGAGTAAATTAGCACATCATAAATTTAAAATAAATATCCATCTCAATATTCATCAAATTAAAATTATACATTGTAATATTAATGTTCATAATAAAACAACAACAATCTGGAAATGAATTAAAAGAGAGAATATGAAAACCCCTTGTAGACGCTAAGAGTTAAACTACTTGTCTTCCTCCTAGCTTCCACCTTGATGTATGATGAACAACTTCCAAGTCCTCTTCAATCAATGGCTATCTTCTTGAAAGGTTGAATGGTAACTCTCTCAAGCATACAACTCCAATCAAGCTTTCTTCAAACCCTAATCTTCTAAGGAGCTTGCTCACTGAATTTAATCCACTAACTTGATTAAGTCTTGTCTATGGAATAAATTAAAGATGAATGAAAATGAAAATGAAGAAAGAATGGTGTCTCCCCCTCCAAAACAAGAACCAAAAACTAAGAAGTAGCTCCCTTCAAAATATAAATCCATCCACCTTTTACTCATTTTTAATATTTATTTTTAAAAAGAAAGAGTCTTTTGTTCCCCATTTGTCCTCACTTCGTGTAAAGTGATTCAAAGGGACCATATGACACACGACCAAGTCTTGAGTGACTTGGCTATGTTACTCATTTTCTTATGGACATGGCCAAGTCATGTGGCCATGTCCATGGCTACTTCTAACACTTCTTTCTTCTTCAGGTGGGAAACGGCCAAGGCCCTGGGCATGTCATGTGACACATCCAGTGGCTTGTTCATATCTTCTGCTTGTGTTCATCTCTGCCATTTGCTTTGCCTCTTTTATTCTTTGGTTTCATCAACTAGGACACAGCCAAGGCCTTGGCCGTGTCATGTGACATGGCCAGTGGCTTGGCCGTGTCTCTTGCCAGTATCTACCTCTACCCAATTTTCCTAAAGGACACGGCCAAGCCAAGTTGCCTCAGCCCTTGTCCTACTTCTTCTTTGCTTTTGATGAGTGACACTGCTAAGCTAAGTGGTGTCTTGGTCGTGTCTCTTCATTTTTCATAAACTTTGATCCATCACTCCATTATTTTGCACTTTAACCTAAATCAAATACTTTAAACAATCTTTAAACACAAATTAAAAGAAAAATTAACTAAAAACCAATAAAATTACCTTAAAAAATATAAACATAAATGATTGAAAAAGTGATAAGACTTAGAAGTGGGGAAGAGTGGTAAAAATATTTATATATGTAATTGGATGTAAAAAATGTATGTATAGCTAGAGAAGGGATCAATATTAATTATATGTGACTAGTATATTATTATAACATTTTTAGGAAGAGACAAATTTGATAATTAAGGTAGGGAAGACGATAAAATAATGATTAGTCATTGACTTGAAATATTTTGAAAAATTAAACAATTTTGAGACAGAAAAGTCCAATATAATAATGGAAATTGGGGTTTGAATTTGATAGTAATTTGGGAAAGTTAGATATTAACTATTTGAATCAATAAGCGAGTATAATATTGACTTATTGATTTATCTGGTTGAGGATTGTAGCTATATATATATTTGGTTGTATATAAATTAATAAATCTACAACTTATTTATTATGCCTACATGGGCATTTAGAAGAGAAATGAAAAAAAAAATTTGTTAGCTAAAACCTTGGTACAATTATTCTATTTTTTATCTTAGGTAATAAAATTGAATTCAACTAACATTTGTGTTAAGTTACATTTTGCAGGAAGATAATTGTTTGAAGAAAACTTGAAAATTCCAATCCGACCATTAAGAAGCCCGACCAGACCCTTGATGTTCAAATGAGCAGAAATCACACAAAAGGTTTCACGGTGGAAAGTACTCCTAAAAATCATGGTACCACCTTTAGTCTGCTCAGACCATGAACAAGTTTGACTGGACTATTGGCTATGACAAGAGGTAATTGACATGGAGAGATTCACAGTCAGAAGTACTCCCAATTTCTCAGAGTACCAAAGAATTTTGACTGGACCTTTGAAGCAAAAATTATCGAAAACATCCAGTAGAGTTATTGACTAAGGGTACACCCCAAATTTTAATGGACCATGAAAGTTCTGACCGGATCGGGTGCAATTTTAGAAAGTTTCCACTCAATAAGTGGAAGCCACGTGGATCAACCATTATAAGAGCATTAGTCAGAATTTCAAATATTCTGACCAAACTTTAATTAGACCGATCGGACTTATGAAATTTTGACCAGACTAAGGGTAGTCCAGCCATGAAAATGCTTTGGCAAACAATTTAGTGGAAGACAAGAATCAAACATGTTGGCCCTACCCCAAATGGCTATATCAAGTATTGAAGGGTATAAATACCTTAAGTAACTTCATTTTTATGTAATATATTGATTGAAATAGCCAAGTCTAACAACTTTCATTTTCTTTGCATCAAAATAATATTTGTATTGATTGAGTACTGAATGTGAGCATTAAACACAATCACAAGTTTGACTGTAAACTTGGAAACACTTAGATTGTTAAAGTGATCCTAAAAAAACTCTTGCAAGGATTGTGAGGATTGATCTCAAACCATTGTGAAGTTTGGTGTGAGCTTGTGAAAATACCAAGTTATAGTTAAGCTTAAAAAAGCTCAAAGCTAGTGGAACCTTAACAAGTTGTTAAGAAAGTGGATGTAGGATGAAAGTAAATCTGAGCCACTATAAATCTTTGTGTTCATTCTTCTATACTCTACTCAATCTTCTTCTACATCTTATACATTTCTTATTTTTTGAATTTTGAATTTGCCATCACTTTTTAAATTAACCAATTCACCCCCTCTTGGTTGCTATCTTAGGATAACAATTGGTATCATAGCTTGTAAATTTCTTAAACTTAATTGTGAAATTTGATCCAAAATGGCAACCACTCCACCAACAAACACCTATACACTTGGAAACCTAAACTGATTCCTTAGACCCTGTTTCGATGGAACGAATTATTTCTATCGAAAACATAAAATATTTTTATTCCTAGACGATGAAGGAATTGAGCAAATATTTTTATTCCTAGACGGTGAACGAATTGAGCTTTGGGATTTTGTTGAAGATGAGTAAAAACCTCCTATTCATGAGGTTAATGGTATCCAAGTTCCTCTTCCTAAATCATAGTAGACAGGTGCCAATGTGAGAAATCAGTTCAAGAATAATAGGGCAACCTCCAACTTGATGAATTCAATATCAAGAGAAGAAGGTCGGAGAGTCCAACACCTCACTTATGCAGATTGCTTAAGAACTATCATGAGGGTACTACCCAAGTGAGACTCACCAAGAAGCAAATGTATGTACATGAATATGAACTATTCAAGATGAAGCTAAATGAAAATATCATCGACATGATAAATTGCTTACTTGACATTGTCAAAGAATTAATGAAATATGGCAAGATATATGATCAAGATGATGTCAATAGCAAAATCTTGAGAGAACTTAGAGAAAAGAAGAACTTTGAGTCTAGGATTTCTTCAATTGAAGAAGCTCATGACCTTTGCTCTTTGAGAACCGATGAACTTATCGGAAAACTACTCACCTTCAAATTGCACATTGAAAAATAAAAAGAACAAGGTGAAAAGGATAAGAGGAAAGCAACAACTCTCAAGGGAATCAAAGAAGTTGAGAGCTCAAGTATTGAAGATAGTGATGATGAAGAAGAAATGGCTATGTTTTCAAAAAGAATGAGTGATTGGAAAAGAAAGAGAAGATTATAAGCTAACAAAGGTACTTTTTCTAAATCATTTTTCAAAGATAAAGATAAAAAGAATTAAGTGAAATGTTATGAATATGAAAAATTTGGTCACATCAAATTGGATTACTTCAAGTTGAACAACAAAAAGAAGTGGGATAAGGAAAAGAAGAAATCACTCAAAGCTACATGGGATGATTCTTCTTGAAGTGAAGAAGAAGAAGAGGAGGAGGAAGGAATAACTAATATATGTCTCATGGCTATTAAGGATGGCTCTAATGAGGTAGGTTCTTAATCCTTGAACTCAATTACAAATGATAATAATATTGATGGTGCTTTAGATGATAGTGATTTAATTGAACATATGAACCTTAGAGTAGAAAAGTATTTTTCTAAGATGAAATTTTATGAGGATAAACGTTCTAAGCTAGAAAAAGATTTTATGTGCTTAAAAAACTCTACATTATAATTATAGACCTCAAAAGAACAATTATAAAAATCAATTGATGATATGAATAAAAATTCACATAGCATAGAAAATGTGATTAAGAAAAATAAAATTTTAAAGGATGAACTAAGAAAGGTAAAAGAATCAATTTCAAAATTTCATAAGGGAAAAGAGGCATTAAACACTTTGATAGATAATCTAAGGTCACCCTCTTTGAAACATGGTTTAGGATTCAATGTCTCTTCTATCGCTACATTTAATACACCAACATTTGTAACAACATCTACAACTCAAACCTCTAGTGATGAAGTTGTAAAGAACACTAATGCATAAAACAAACCTAAAAATCCTAAAAGGATTACATTGGGTACACAAGGCTCTAAAACTAAAATTCCTAGAGAAAATCATGCATTCATGTATACTAGGCAGACCTAAACACAAAAATGCACAAAAATATACTCATTCAACACATACTTGTAATTATGTGCATAGTCCATTGAATTTCAATAGGAAAGTATAAGTATAAAACATTATATCAATGCATATGTTGTATGAAATTTGGATATAAAAGATCATTTTGCTATATTAGGAAGGCTCATCTCAAGTTAGAGGATCCTTCTACTACTAAACCCAAGGACCCAGCTTCATTTGGGTAACTAAAAGAAGATGAACATTATTATTTTGTAGGTATGCCTAAAATCTACTATCAATGAGAGTAATTAGCTTGTGGATAGTGGATGCTTAAGGTATATGATGAGCAATGCAAAGTTTTTCACAACACTCACTTACAAGTATGGAGGTAATGATACTTTTGGTGTAACGACCCTCCCCGACCAGGTCGGCTGCCCGGCCCACTAGTGGCTTACGGCCCGGCCTTTTCACCACCTGGGCACGGAGTCCGCAGGAGGCAAGCGATCGCTACAGTACTGGACAGCCCTCGCGGCCCACCCAGCAGGAATTTGTTTATTTGGCTCCAAAAGGAGTCGCCTCCCTGGATCGAACCCCTGACCTCCCACTTAAGAGAGCCAGCGAGAACCATCCAGTACCATTTCTGCTGGTCATTTCACTCAATCTAGTTTCAATAATATGTTTTTGAGGTTTACGACCCGGTCATTTCACCCCAAAAACATCACATTTCACATTTATCAACTGGATTCGGCTTACGACCCGGTCATTTCACCTATCCAGTTATTCATAGGCATGCCGCCAAACTCAGAACTCTGAAAATTGAATAAACATATTAGACATACAATTATTTCATTTATCTCTTTATCAATCTCTTTCTCAATTCACTTTACATTTCATTTCCATACTCATAGCCAACACTCATGGCCTCATATCTTTCACATTTCATCATCATATAAACAAACATATCTCAATCATCTCATTAATTAATTCATTATTCACATGGATATAATCAATGGCATTATCACATATTTTACATGCTCATCACAACATTCATATTATAGCCAATTATATCTCAATTCACAATATCATATGAATGTATGCAATAATGTGGTTTGAACTTACTTAAAAAGAAACTCACACAACTCTAAACACTTACACTTACAAGAATCTTTCACCACTTGAATTAGGGTAATTCACCTTCTTCACAACCTATTTCAAAAGAATGAGGAAACTCTCATGAGATCATAAGGTTAAGAATCAACTAGGGCAAACTCTAAACTTGACACGCTCACACACACGGGCGTGTCCCTGACCGTGCCCTAACTCCACAACACAGAAACATTTACACGCTCAGAACCACGGGCGTGTCACTGGGCGTGTAATACATTCTGTCTCTCAGAAATAACGACACGTCCAACATCATGAGCGTGCTCATGGCCATGTAAATTCTCAAAACTCACAGTAGCTATGACACGCTCAACAACACGGGCGTGTTAATGGCCGTGTCACATCTACTGCCACTCAGAACAATTGACACGCCTAAGGACCTGGACGTGCTCCTGGGCGTGTCAGGCCAAAAACCCATATTCCGGCCAAGACAACACCACAACCAACAAAACACTTCCTTTCACCAAAATCCACTTCAACCAAACTCATCTCAACATACCCAAAAACCATAATAAACTCACAAAAACACCAAAACAACTAAAACCTTCTTCAAATCTCAAATAAAAAATCATCAACACAAACCTAAAACACAACCTCAAAACAATCATTTCCAACAACTTACTCTTTCCTTCAAACCATCCCCAAAAACAAGAAAATCAGTTACCCAAACACCCTTAAACCCATCTTAAACAACATATTCACAAACCATCCACAAACTCAACTCAAAAACTCAAAGAAATCAAAGGATCAAGTGGAGAACTTACCAAGGATGAAGAAATCTCTTGACTTTCCACTTAATCTCTTGAAAGCTTCCTTAGATCTTGAGTTGGAAGATCAAAACTCCTCTTGTTCTCTTATTTCTTTGTTGTCCGGCTAAACAAAACAAAGGAAGGAGAAGGAGAAAATGATTCACGGCAAGAAGAAAGAAAGAAGAAAGAGAAAACTCCAAGTCAACACCTCTTTTCTTAAAATCCTCTCAACCAAGCAATTAAAAATATTAAACAATTCAAATAAACCTCCTCCATTCATTAATTTCCTTAATAATTAATTATTAACACAAACACAACAAATATCTTCTTCCACTAACTCCATTCTTAAACTATCCATTGACTTAGGTATATGTTATATATATTCTAATATACATCACATATACACTCCCTTTAAAAACCCTTTTTCTCTTCTAATAAAACATATACAATAAATCCAATTAAATTAATAATAAAACCCAAAACATCTAGGGTATATTTTGGGATATTACATTTGGGAATAATGCTAAAGGTAAAATTATTGGCATTGGTTCCATTCGTATGCTTGGTAAAAATTTGATTGAAAATGTGTGGCGTGTTGATGTGTTGAAACATAACTTTCTTAGTGTGAGTTAATTATGTGATAAAGGGTATGGTATAAGTTTTGACCCTAAAGGATGCAAAGTTACTAATTCAAATGATAAACTTGCATTCAAAGGTGCTAGAATTAGCAGCATATATAAAATTGACCTACATTTCAATGATACATTTGAATGATTGATTACCATTAGTAATGATGCTTGGTTATGCATAGAAGAGTAGGACATGCCAATATGGATCACTTAAAAAGCATTAGTAAAAAAAGATAGTTGATGGTCTCCCTAAGGGGAAATTTGATAAGGATAGGTCTTGTGAACCTTGTCAATTAGGCAAGCAACACGAGAGTTCATTCAAATTTAAAAATATTGTAAGCACTTCTAGACCTTTAGAACTCATTCACTTAAATTTGTTCGGACCAAATAGAGTTGCTAGATTAGGTGGTAAATTATATGCATTTGTACTTATTGATGATTACTCGAGGTTTACTTGGGTTAATTTCTTAGCACAAAAGAATCAAGCCATCAATCATTTTAAAATATTTGCAAAAAGAGTTCAAAATGAAAAAGGCTATGTACTCACATCTATCAGAAGTGATCATGGCAAAGAATTTGAAAATTTTTGCAATGAGTTTGGTATATTTCATAATGTTTTAGCTCCTAGAACACCACAAAAAAAATAGTGTGATTAAAAGAAAAAATAGAACTTTGGTTGAAATGGCTAAGACAATGCTCAATGAGTATGATTTACCATCATACTTTTGGGCAGAAATCATTAATACCACATGTTATATTTCAAATTGTGTTTACTAAAGACCTTTAATAAACAAAACTTCTTATAAGGTAAGGAATGGAAGAATACCCAAACTTTCATACCTTAGAGTGTTTGGATGAAAATGAATTATATTGAATACCAAGGAAAATCTTGAAAAATTCTCATCAAAATAAGATGAAGGCATATTTTTAGGATATTCATCATCTAGCAAAGCATATAGAGTATTTAACAAAAGAACATTAGTAGTTGAATCAATGCATGTTGTTTTTGATGAATCCTTTAAACTTGATAAAGGAAAAGGTAGTGCTCTTGATGATTTTGTAGGTACATTTGAACGACAAGAAACAATTGATGTTCCAAAGAATAATCATAATGAACACGAAGAAGAGTCTCAAGAGCTACCCAAAGATTGGTAATATAAGAAGGATCATCCTGAAGAAAAAAATCATTGGTGATATGTCAAAGGGAGTAACTGCTAGATCCAAACTTGAATACTTAGATGTTAATGTTGCTTTTATTTCTCAAATTGAGCCAATGACCATTGAGGAGGCTCTTAGTGATGAATTTTGATTGATTACAATGCAAGATGAACTCAACCAATTTGAGAGAAATAATATGTGGGAACTTATTCCTAAACCTAAAGACCATCCAATTATAGGATGTAAAAGGGTATATAGGAATAAGCTTGATGACAACGGTCTCATTACTAGAAACAAAGCTAGATTGGTAGCCAAAGGCTATAACCAAGAAGAAGGCATTGACTATGATGAGACATTTGCCCCCATTGCTATATTAGAAGCTATTAGGATATTCCTTGCATTTACATGTCATATGAATTTTAAACTTTTTCAAATGGATGTTAAAACTGCATTTCTAAATGGGTTTAATAATGAGGAAGTTTATGTTGAACAACCTCCCGATTTTGAAAATTATAAATTTCCAAATCATGTTTTTAAACTTACCAAAGCACTATATGGATTGAAACAAGCTCCAATAGCTTGGTATGATAGACTTAGTGCATATTTTCTTGAAAATGATTTTTCAAAAGGCAAAGTTGACACAACACTTTTTGTTAAAAAGAAAATGCATAACATTTTAATTGTTTAAATTTATGTTGATGACATTATATTTTGTGCCACTAATGAATCTATGTGGAAGGAATTTGCTTCTTGTATGACTAGTGAATTTGAAATGAGTATAATGGGTGAACTGAAATTCTTCCTTGGACTACAAATCAAGTAATAAAAGGATGGGATCTTCATCAACTAATCCAAGTACACAAAGGAACTCCTCAAGAAATTTGGAATGGATGGATGTAAAATTAGCAAGATTTCCATGAGCACATCCTTGAAACTTGACAAAGATGAAAGTGGTAAGGTAGTATATGAGAAGAAACATCAAGGTATCATCAGATCACTACTTTACTTAACCGCTTTTAGATTTGATATAATGTATAGTGTATGTTTGTGTTCTAGATTTCAATCATGCCCTAGGGAATCACATTTAAATGCCAATAAAAGAATTTTAAAATACTTGAACGACACATTGCATTTGGGACTTTGGTATCCTAGAAACACATCATTTGACATTTTTGGCTTTTCGGATGCAGATTATGCTGGTAATCTTTTGGATAGGAAAAGCACGATAGGGGCATGTCATTTTCTTGGTGAATGCCTAGTTTCTTAGTTTAGCAAGAAACAAATGTTGGTTGCTTTAACTATCGCGGAAGCTGAATATGTTGCTGCATATTTTTGTTGTACACAAGTACTTTGGATGAAACAACAATTGCTTGATTATGAAAAAACTTTTGAACACATTCCTATTAGATGTGATAACACAAGTGCCATCTGTTTTATTAGTTTTTGTTATAGTTTTGTGTCTTGTTTGTTATGTTAATTATTGTTTTATTTAGGTATTTTGTTAGTTTTAATAGGTTTGTTTAGTGTTTTCTTTAATTGTGTAGTTTTAGTTTATTTCTGTGTTTCTGTCATTTTTGATTTAATTTTTATTATATGTTTATGTTTTGTTGGATATTGTTTATTTAATTCTTGTTTAAGTTTTGTTTGCCAGTTTTGTGTTAGGCTAAAACAGCAAGGAAACAAATTGAAGATGAAATGGGCAGAAGCTAACACAGGCAGAGGACACGGCCAAGTCACTGGCCGTGTCCCATACTAAGTTAAAAGGAAGAGAAAGTCCCAGTAGCAGACACAAGCAAGGGACACGGGCAAGTCATGTGGCCGTGTCCCTCCAAAGAAGCCCAACACGGCCAAGTCATCTTGACTTGGCCGTGTCTCACTTGGTTCCAAAGGCAAAGATGAAGCAAATTTCACAGAGGCAGACACAGGCAAGGAACACGGCCAAGTCATGTGGCCGTGTCCCTCAATCATGGTGCAACACAGCCAACTCACTCATGACTTGGCCGTGTCACTCAACCAAAAGAAGAAGAAAGACAAGAATGCAACAGAGGTGGACACCTACAGGGGACACGGCCATGTCTTGTGGCCGTGTCCCTCCAACAAGCTCTCACACGGCCGTGTCCCTCATCACCTGGCCGTGTCCCTCATGAACCAAACGCGCACCAAATTTTAAAGCCAATGTTTCGTATAAAAGCAAAAAGAAAGTTAGGGTTTAGACACTGTTGACGATTTTGAGCAAACTTTGAGCCGTCAAGAGAGTGGAGCTAGGGTTTAACTTAGTTTTCTTTATTTTGATTTCACTTTTTGGATTAAACTAGCTAGATTAAATTGTTCTTACCATTGTTATATCCTTCTTGCAAGATTTGAACAAGAGATTATTCAGAAGCTTCAAGGAGTTGTAATTTGGTTTTGCTCTTGAACTTATTCTCTTTATTTTTTATTGAATGGATATTATCATGTCTATTTCGATTTCTTTGAACATTAATGAGATGAATATGTTTGATTGCATTATGAACTAATTTGATCTAGTCTAGGGTTTGTATGGATCTGCTATGATTGTATGAATTGTTTATTCTCTTAGCTAATAATTTCTCTAGCCTTAATTGAATGAAATATTGTTAACATATAATTGATTGGCCACCAATTGTGTGTTTTAGGTATTAGATGATGAATTGAGAGATGAAGTCTAATGCTGGAATAATTCAATTAAGGACTTAGGTGAATTAGAAATATAACCTATTAAAAAGATTGTTTCAATTATAACAAGATTAGTTGTAAGAGGTTTGAATGCGAGAGCTTATTTCCTTGACTCAATTAATTAAGTTGTTTAGATTTAATCTTAGAGATTAAATTAGTTAAGTGGAATAACCATTCATACATATAAGTCGTAGAGAAGTGCAAACCCTAGACCCTTTTATCAAGTGAATCAAAATATCAGCTTTTGTTTATTTTTATTGTTTTCAAATTAAATCAATCTTCTTCATTACTTTGCAATTTAAATTTCTTTAATTACTTGTTACTTTTAATTTGATAATCAATTACCCACTTTGGCTTCCTTTTGAGACGACCTTGGGGCGACCACCTTTGCTACAGCTACCTCGTATACTTGCGAGTGACGCTTTGTGGTGGAGTTAATTTGAGCGCAGCAAGTTTTTGGCGCCGTTGCTGGGGAGGCTAATTGGCGTAATTGCTTATTTAAAAAAAATAAATAAATATTTTAGATTATTTTTCATTGTTTTCATTTTATTTTATTTGTCTTTTGCTTTTAATTGTTTCTTTTTCTAGAAAATTTCTGTTTATGCAAGGCAGGAGATCACTTGAAGGAGAGTTGCATCCATTCATTCCAGAAATTCAGAGAGTAAAAAGGAGCAGAGAAGAGTTTGAGCTCTTCACCGGATTTGATACTTCAGAGGAAGATATTTCGGATTTTGAGTCAGAATCTGAAAAATCTGTAAAGATGGCTGAAGAAAGGCAGAGAACCATGAGAGATTTTGCTAGACCTGTCATTGGGACTTCCACTTCTTGCATAAGACTAACAGATGCAGCAAGGAACTATGAGTTGAAGAATATTCACTACAACATGCTGCCATCATTCTATGGAGTTCCAAATGAAGATCCTTTGAATTTTATTTGGGATTTCTACTCCACCCTCAACACTTTTCCTTTGGGAGGACTAACAGAAGATTAGTTGAGGATGAGATGTTTCCCTTATACTTTGAAGGATAGGGCAAAGAGCTGGCTTATGATGTTGCCTGAGAACTCACTGACAACTTGGGAACAAGTTTACAATAAATTCATGGGCAAGTGCTACTCACACCAAAAGACAGCTGAGTTGAGAGGGAAGATTGCTACATTCTCTCAATTCGAAGGAGAGCCATTTCATGAGGCTTGGGACAGATTCAAGATGTTATTGATCCAGTGTCCACATCATCACTACCCACTTCAACTCCTTAATCAGTTTTTCTATGATGGTCTCACCTAGCAATTTCAGAACACAGTTGATAATGCAGCTGGGGGAGCCATGGGAGAAAAGACAGCTTATGAGACTTATGAGATCTTTGAGATGTTGGGAGCTAATTCTCAACAAAAGAGTGTAAGGGGAAGAAGCAAGGGGGTGAATCAACTGGAAGCCAATACTGAAATGGTTAGTCAAATAGCTGAGTTGACAAGGCAGGTTCAGATGCTAAACATGAAGAACAATATTTCTTCATCTACTCAAGAAGTGTGTGGAATCTGTGGGACATTTGGGCATGGAGCAAATATATGTCCCTCTGCATATGAGTCTTTTGGGAATGAAGCTGAGCAAGTTAATGCTATGGGGGGATTTCAACTAAGAGCCAGGAATGATCCTTACTCCAACACTTACAATCCTGGTTGGAGGAGTCACCCCAATTTTTCCTGGACAACAAATAATGCTCAACAGCCTTTCCATTTGCTCCAGAGACAGAACCAACAATAGGGCCAATCCTCAAATCAAGGTCAGCCTAAGAGAGAGAGTTTGGAGGAAAGCTTACAGGCTTTTATCCAAGTCAGTGCTAAAAATCAGGAGATGAACAACAAGAGTCTGGATTACTTGGAAGCATCTTTTAAGAAGGTGGAGACCCAAGTGGGGCAACTTGCACAACAGATGCAGATTCAACAAAAGGGGAAGTTCCCAAGTCAACCTGAGCAGGCACAGGCAGTGACTGTTCTTAGGAGTGGCAAGGTAATTAATAACAATGTTGAAAATAATTCTGTGAATGCAGGTGAGCAAGAAAATAAAAAGGAAGGAAAATTGGAGAACAAAGGTGCTGAAGAATGATCAATGGAGAAGTCCCCTACACCAGATTTGCACAAGGCAAGCAATCCATACTGGCCACCTATACCATTCCCTAGCAGGTTGAAGGATGATAAAAAAGATAAGCAGTTTTCAGATATCTTCAACATGCTATCTAAGGTAAGTATTAACTTACCCTTACTTGAAGCAATTAAGAACATGCCGGCTTATGCTAAATTCTTCAAAGAACTGAATACCAAGAAAAAAAGGTATGAGCCAAATGAAAAGGTGATAGTTTCTGAGGTAGCTAGTGCTGTTTTTCAGCATAAACTACCTCCTAAGCTAAAGGATCCTGGAAGTTTTATTATTCAAATTGCTATGGGGAATGGAAAATGTACTGATGGCATGTGTGATTTGGGAGCTAGTGTGAATTTAATGCCTTACTCTGTGTACCTTGACTTAGAATTAGGGGAACTTAAGCCAACAAAAATGGTGTTGCAATTAGCTGATAGATCTCTTAGATTCCCGAAAGGGGTTATAGAAGATGTGTTAGTTAAAGTTGGTGGTTTGATAGTACCTGTGGATTTCATTGTTCTTGACATGGAGGTAAGTAATTCTTCACCATCTGAACACACCATTTTGCTGGGTAGGCCTTTTATGGCGACTACCAATACTTTGATAGATGTTAAGAATGGAAAATTATCAATGACTATTTTGGGACAAACTGTGGAATTTTCTATTTTTAACACTTCTCCTCTTCCTACAACTGCTTTATATGAGGATTGTTCTTTCATTGATTGTGTTGATGCAGTTGTTTCAGATGTTTTCTTGCAGATAGGTTCCTCTGATAAATTGGAGCTGGCATTGACTTTGGATAGTGATTTGGAAATTTTTGATGCATAAATAGCCAGTTGTCTTGAGACCTTAGGAAGTGCTGAAGTAGAGGAACTAAAGGAGGACCCAATTTTTGAACCTTCCACCATTGAAAAAGAAGAGAAGAACCCCTCACTAGAGTTAGAACTGAAAGAGTTACCTAAGAACCTGAAATATGTGTTTTTGGGAGATCACAATACTTTACCTGTGATAATATCTAGTGAACTTAGTGAAGGGGAGGAGATGAGGTTAGTGAGTGAGCTTAAAAGATTGAAGAGAGCAATAGGATGGGGATTGAGTGACATCAAGGGTATTAGCCCTTCAATGTGCATGCATAGAATCACTTTAGAAGAGGGAGCTAAACCTGTGAGGGAGACCCAAAGGCGACTTAACCCAAATATGAGTGAAGTGGTTAAGAAGGAAGTGCTCAAACTGCTGGATGAAGGAGTAATTTATCCAATTGCTAATAGTGAGTGGGTGAGCCCAGTACATGTAGTTCCTAAGAAATCTAGAATCACTGTGGTGAAAAATGAGAATAATGAGTTGGTTCCTACTAGGACTACTACTGGGTGGAGAATGTGCATTGATTATAGGAAGTTGAACAATGCTACAAAGAAAGATCATTTTCCTCTTCCTTTTATTGATCAGATGTTAGATAAACTTTTTGGGCACTCACATTATTGTTTTTTGGATGGCCTTTCAGGTTACTATCAGGTGCCAATAGCTCCAGAGGATTAGTCCAAGACAACCTTTACTTGCCCTTTTGGGACTTATGCATTTTGACGTATGCCCTTTGGCTTGTGCAATGCACCTGCAACTTTTCAGAGATGCATGATGTCTGTCTTTTCAGATATGATCAACGATTTTATTGAGGTATTTATGGATGATTTTTCTATTTTTGGTAATTCTTTTGATAAATGCCTCAATAAACTTGTTCGTGTGCTTGAGAGATGCATTGAATGTAACCTTACTTTAAGTTGGGAAAAGAGTCATTTTATGGTTACCCAGGGCATTGTTTTAGGTCATGTGGTGTCAAGTAAAGGAATTGAGGTAGACAAAGCTAAAATTGAATTGATTGCTAAGTTACCCCCACCTACCTCAGTTAAGGGAATAAGAAGTTTTCTAGGGCATGCAGGATTTTACAGGAGGTTTATTAAGGATTTTTCCAAAATAAGCCAACCATTGTGCCATTTATTGGGGAAAGATGTTCCATTTGAATTTACAGCACAATGCATGCAAGCTTTTAATTCCCTTAAGGAAAAATTGACTAGTGCACCTGTGATTGTAGCTCCTGTCTGGTCTTTACCTTTTGAAATTATGTGTGATGCCTCTAATCATGCAGTAGGAGCTGTTCTTGGGCAAAGGGTTGACAAATACTTGAGGGTAATTTATTATGCTAGTTTAACCCTGAATAGTGCACAAATGAACTACACCACAACTGAGAAGGAAATGTTAGCTATTGTTTTTGCTTTAGACAAATTTAGAGCTTATTTAATTGGGTCAAAAATTATTGTGCATTCTGACCATGCAGCTCTTAAATATCTTTTAACAAAACAACATGCTAAACCACGCTTAATTAGATGGGTGTTGTTATTGCAAGAGTTTGATTTCCAAATCAAGGATACTAAGGGTAGTGAGAATGTTGTTGCTGATCATTTATCCAGATTACCCTTCTTTAGTGAAAACCTTGCATCTGATAACATTTATAAAAATTTAGAAGAATTTCCTGACGAGCATCTGTTTGTGGTGATTAATGCCCCTTGGTTTGCAGATATTGCTAACTATCTTGCCTGTGGTATTTTGCGATCTAACATGTCCTTTCAGGAAAAGAAAAGGTTTCTACACTTGAGTAAGTTTTATTTTTGGGATGAACCTTATCTATTCTGGATATGCAAAGATGAGATAGTTCGCAGTTGTGTAGCTGAGGAAGAACAATTGAGTGTTCTTCAATTTTTTCATGACCTTCATTGTGGGGGTCATTTTGGAGGAAGGAAGACTGCAGAAAAGGTGCTTCAAAGTGGTTTTTATTGGCCTACTTTATTTAAAGATGCTCAAAACTATTGTAAACACTGTAATCGTTGCCAAAGAGTAGGTAACATTGGGAGGAGGAATGAAATGCCCCATCAGTCATATATTGTTGTTGAACTGTTTGATGTGTGAGGAATAGACTTCATGGGTCCTTTCCCCAAGTCCTTTGGTTATGAATACATTTTAGTTGCTGTTGATTATGTTTCCAAATGGGTGGGGGCAATCCCCACCCGTACTAATGATGCTAATATTGTTGTTAAATTTGTGAAGGAAAACATTCTTAGCAGATTTGGCACACCAAGGGTGTTAGTCAGTGATGGGGGGAGTCATTTTTGCAACAGGCTTTTTGAGAAGTTAATGCACAAATCTGGTGTGAAGCATAAGGTGGCAACCCCATACCATCCACAGACTTCTGGGCAAGTGGAAACATCGAACAAGCAGCTAAAAGGAATTCTGGAGAAAACAGTCAACACATCCAGGAAGGATTGGGCAAACAGATTGCACGATGCACTATGGGCATATCGGACTGCTTTCAAAACTCCTCTAGGTATGAGTCCATATCGATTGGTGTTTGGAAAAGCTTGTCACTTACCAGTGGAGTTGGAGCACAGAGCATATTGGGCAATCAAGACTCTGAATTTGGATTTGGACAAAGCAAAGAGAGAAAGATTTCTGCAAATTTCAGAGTTAGATGAGCTGAGGAATGAGGCTTATGAGAGCTCGAGAATTTACAAGGATCGCACTAAAGCACTTCATGATAAAATTATAGTGCGAAAGACATTGAGTACAGGTATGAAGGTTTTACTTTTTAACTCACGACTCCGTCTTTTTCCAGGTAAACTCAAGTCTCGATGGAGTGGTCCTTTCGAGATAACTCAGGTATATCCTTCTGGTGCAATTGAATTACTTAACTCTAGAACAGGTGAGACTTTCAAAGTGAATGGACAGAGAGTTAAGCCATACAATGAAGGATTTCAGGAAGTGAGGGTCATTGACAGTACTTTGATTCATGATCCCTATGTAACACCCCTACATTCAATACATTCACCCTACAAACACCACAATGTAGTATACATGTACTAAACATAGAGATGCTACGGATTTTTTTTTTTTAACATTCAAAACATTTTAAATGATACCCTAATTTTTCAATTGTATACATTATAGAAAGATAAGTAGATAACTTGTAATACAAAACTAAATAGATATATATATAGATACATTTAGTTGTTACGCAGCGGAATTTATCAAATATTTACATATATGAAAACATTTAATTTCATATTTACAAATATACACATATGTACATTAAAATCATTACTTTACAAAATATAAAAGAGTTATACATGATTGGCAAGTCTCCTCTGATCTTTAAGTTCCCAAAAATCAACTCTTCACTGTCTACTCTCACTCGGTCTCGAAGAGCTCTCGGGTTCAACCCTATTACCTGTGCGATCAAACACTATCGCGCTAAGCCAACGACTTAGTAAGATAATTCATGCTTTAATGCAATGCAATGCCAATTCTCAATCCATATTATACATGTAACATCATATATGCAAAGCTAACAACATACCTTTACATTTCATAACTCAACACAAATAGACATATCATATTTCAACATCTTATCATATACCTCATTAGTATTCATTTAATCATTCATAATCAACACTAAACAAAGACAAGCATGGGCCCAAAACACACTAATATGCCATTCAATTTTCAGAGTTAATGTTTTGGTTTTATCATCTCATTTATCAATATCATAAACCCAACTAGGCTTCAAGGATTAGATTCAACCAAGCTTCAAGGGGAGCAAAGCATGCTAAGCATGAACCCAACTTGGCTTCAAGAACCAACCCAACCTAGCTTCAAGGGTGGTAACATCTCAATTAGGCTTCAAGGATTCAATCCAACCTAACTTCAAGAGATTGTTACACTTATTAGGCATGCCACCAATAACAAACTCTGAAAATGGAATACCACATTAGCCACACAAATGATTTATTATTTAATTATCATTTCCATTCTCAACTCTCATCATAGCCAATAACAATGGCCTCATATCACATAAAAGTTACCATAGCCAATCACAATGGCGTTTTATTCCATCACATTATACATATAGCATTATTGATATAAACATAACCAAACACATTACTCATCACATGAGTCACAATACATGAAATATCACATTGTTCACATAGTATCATATACATTGCCATTATCATCATATGCAACAATGCAATAATACAAAATTTGTACTTATTTTACTAACAATTCATACAACTCCTAACATTTCCTTGTCCAAGATTCTTTAACCTCTTAGGTCAATGATCAATCACTATCTTCAAGACTTAAATCAAAAGTAATAGCATAAACTTGTTTAGGGATACAAAAGAGATAATCCAATTAGGAATTAATTAGGGCAAACCTCAACCCTGACACGTTCACCCACACGGGCGTGTTCATTGCCGTGCCCTAACTCCACAACACAGAAACATTTACACGCTCAACAACATGGGCGTGTTCCTGGGCGTGTAAATTCTCAAATCTTACAGTAGCTATGACACGCTCAATAACACGGGTGTGCTACTGGTCGTGTCAAACCTACTGCCTCCAACACAATTGACACGCCTAAAAACTCTGGACGTGCTCATGGGCGTGCCGGCCACAAATCAAGACTCCAATCAAAAACAACCATACACTCAACAATACACTTCTATACATTAACATCCTCTTCAAATAGTCTTAACAAAACATACTCAAAACTCATCACAAACTTGCAACACACCCAAAACAAGCCAAAACACACATCAAACACAAAACACAAAATCATCTCAAAACCCTTACCACATATACAACATCATCTCTTCCAACCACTTACTCTTTTCTTCCATCCATACTCAAAATCCATCATCAAATCACTCAAACACTTCTCACATCTCAAAATCAACCAACACACTCTTAAAAATCTATCAAACTCAAATATCATTTCAAATAAACACAAAAATCACAAGAGAACTCACCAAAGTTACAAAACTTCTTGAATCACCAACTTGATCACTTAATCTTTCTTCAATTTGAGCTTCACTCAACAAGATCTTCTCTTTGCCTCTTGCTTCCTTTGTCTAAGGAGGAGCCGGCCACAATGGAAAAGAAGAAGAAAAAAAATATCAAGAAGCAAAGTCAAATTTTGCTTTTAATCTCCACCAAGTGATCTTATCCAAGCAATTACCAAAATGCCCTCAATCATATAACTAACTTTTTGTCTCATATAAGCCCTTATATGTCATTACACATTCCACATAAAATATCTCTACCCCCTTGACTCTTCATTTGACCAATTTATATGTTATATATATCATCATATACACAACATATACCACTCTCTCTAAACCCTAATTCTTTTCCCCAAAACACATATACACAAGCATTCACTTTCCAATATCTTTTCTCTTGCAATTTAACACATATATTCAATCCAATATATCACTACAACAACAATAACAACAACATCAACAACATAATCAAAACTTCTAGACCACATATGAGGATATTACACCCTAAGCCTTGCATGATGTCCAGCTATATGATATTAAAGAAGCGCTAAATGGGAGGCAACCCATCGGTTTGCATTTATTTTTCATAGTTATAATTTTAAGTTTAGCAAGTTTTGATTTATGTTCAGTTTCAATAAATGGACTGTGCTTTGATCGGTTTTTCTTTACTTTGTGTTTTAGGGTGTTTAACGAAGAAGGGTTGCAAAATCATTGAAAAAAAAAGTTTAAAGTTAATAAAAAGGCAGTAGGTGACACGGCCAAAGGACTTGGCCATGTCCCTTGGCCGTGTCACACACTGGACACGGCCAAAACTCCTTCAAAAGAAAAGAAAAAAAAAAGATCGATTTTGCAAATTGTTTACAGAATTGGACACACCCAGGGGACACGGCCAAGTCACCTGGCCGTGTCCCCCAAAAACCATGAGACACGGCCGTGTGCTCTCCACTTGGCCGTGTCCCTTCACTTTCACACACAGACACGGCCAAGTCCATACACACAGTGTCGTGTCCCTTCAATTTTTGACTTTTAAAAACCCGATTTCGCCCAGTTCTTTTCATAAATCCCTAAAACTTTTCTATCTTCGTCTCTTTTGTTCTCTCGCTCTCTGTAACGCCAAAACCCTTGATTTTTATTTCAAAACTTCAGATCTTCCCTTAAAACTTCAAATTTCTTCAACAAAACTTGAGATAATCACTTGAAACTTCCTCTTTACTCATATAATCTTTTGATTTAATTCAGTTTTGGGTGTTAATTTTTCAGATCTCAAGATGCCAAGAACTAAAACTGTCTCACACCGCAAGAAGAAGAAATCTAATACCGAAGGAGCTTCGTCATCTTCTTCAACTTTATCTTTCAAGAGAGCAAGTCTTTTGGCTCGGGGTTTTTTCCCGACAAGGTATGTGAATGACGAATCTCTAGATGCTTTGCAAATGAGAACTGCTTTTTATAGATATGTGCAATATCTTGGGTGGGAGACTTTTGTCTCATTGAGACCTTTGCAGTTTGAGGAGCTCACCCTAGAATTTTTGACAACTCTTAAGGTGGAAAGAGATGATAAGAAAATTTGCAGGAGGCTGATGTTTAAATTAATTGGTAAATCATTTGTGCTTACTATTGATCAGTTGAATGATATCTATGGTTTTCATCAACATGGGGAAAGATCGATACCCAAAGATTTTAGACAACAATTTGCTTGGGGTGCCTTAGGCTCGGGTACTTATGTGGCCAAATCGGCCAAAGCATCTAAATTACGGAACCCTACTTTGAGATATTTGCAAAGGTTTATGTCATGTGGGTTCTTTGCTCGGAAGGAGAGCCCGGGTGTGGTTGAGTCGAGTGAGTTATTTTTCTTGGATTGTGTTTTGAATGAAATGAATATTAGTGCCAACTATTGGTTAGCCAATATTTTTGACACTGTAGCTAATAAAAGGAGGGGGGCTATTTGTGTTGGAGGATTGATCACTACATTAGCAGTAGTCCTGGTTGAGGATTTTGACCCGAGTACTACTCGGATGACCCGTATTTTGGGTAATGATTCCTTGGATTTAGCTACCCTTGAGAAGATGCACATGGTGGTGCATAGGAGAGGGACTTTTGTGATGCCTTCAGCTGAGCCTGAAGCACCGGGGGACAGGCAGAAGAGAGCCCGGGTTGAAGAGGAGTTAGACTCGGATTCTTTAGATCTAGATGAGGATGCTCCGGTCTCGGAACATCAAGAGGTGCTTTTGAGGATTGAGGCCCTGGAGGGCAAAGTGGATCGACTGGATAGCAAGGTGGACCGTAACCATGCTGAGATCTTACAACAGATGGAACAGATTAACAGTAACCTTGCGACGATCTTGAGTCTCCATCCCTCAGCTGCATCATCTTCCCGCCCACATTTTCCATAGATTTTCAGTCCTTGCTTTATTTTATTTAATGTACTTTTGTTTTATTTTTCGTTTTTGTTTTCATGTTAACGCTTTATATTTGGATATTTTATTTTCTATATTGTACTTTTGTTTTGAACTTTTGTGTTTGTGATGGAAAGCTAGGATTTTGCCTCACCGGGTACGATGGAAGACAGGTTGTCCTTTGACTCTTTTTATTTATTATTCTTGTTTTACATTGAGGACAATGTAAATTTTAAGTGTGGGGTACTCTTTAAGCTTTCCTTTAATTCTAGTTTTGTTTATTGTGGTTGTTTTGTTTATTGTGTTTGTTGTGCATAGCATAATTGTTGAAAATTTATTGATCTTTTCTTTCATTCTAGCATTATAGTTGAGACTTTTGTATCAGCATAGAAATGAGCATTTGAATTCATTCGGGATTAATTTTCACATTCTGCAATTCATGACATATAAATCTTTGAGAACCAACCTGTGTGAGTTTTGAGCTTCATAAAATTTGATATTTTTGTCAATTGATTTTCTTTTCTTAAGTGTGCACCTTCATGATGTTGCATCTCTAGAGTTTACTTTTGCATAATTATTGAACTCACATTATGATTTAATCTTAAGTTTTAAAATGATGAAGGCAAATTAGGTTAGCCCCTTTAGCTTAAACAGACTTCCCTTAATATTGATTTCCTTAGTGAGCCAAGTTGAGCCATTGACCATTTCTTGTTTGATTAACACAATTCTCAACTTAACATGTTCTTATTATCATCATACCTATGCATTAAGGAATGGAGTTGTATGATTTGACAATAGGGTAGTTTATTTCAAGTGTGGGGTAAGTAAAAAAAAAATATGGAATTCCTAATTGAGGGTTGAAATGCATACTTTGCATATTGTATTTGATTAAGAGTCATTATTCTTTTCCTCTACATTTTAAGCTATATGTTCCATGTAAGTTTATACTTTGTTTATATATATATTAAAAAAAATAAACTAAAAAAAAAGAAAAAGAAAAAGTGAAAATAAAACAAAAAGAGATATATATATTCAAAGTTCATATATTTTCTAGCCTTAGAGGAATTTTGACTCATGTACTTTTCTTTTAGTGTGCAAGTATGTAAGATTGTTAAGGGTTGGTGAGTATGCTATGTAAGGAGTTATGAAATTCTTAGCAAGAGTAGTGTCTAATTTAGATACTCCATTTCTTGATGCTCCAGCTTAAATGTCTTTTCTCACACCTTACCTTAGCCCCATTACATCCAAATAAAAGACCTTCAGATTATTTCTTGAGAAAATCAGTGAGGGAGATTGGATAATTAAGCAAGTTTATGGCAGTATGCACTCATGAGTGGTATGAGTGATTAACCTTTGAAATCGAGTGAAACACTTAGTTGAGAGATAAGATTTGTATGTTTGGATTAATGAATGAGTTAAGAAAATCCTTGATTGAAGGAAATTGCAATTATTTATGTCTGACTCTTTAAGTATTTCATCTATATGCTGCAATTTTAGTTAAGGTTGTTTGAGTTTTTAATTTATGCCAAGTGAATTTGCTTGAGGACAAGCAAAGTTTTAAGTGTGGGGTAGTTGTTTTATTAGTTTTTGTTATAGTTTTGTGTCTTGTTTGTTATGTTAATTATTGTTTTATTTAGGTATTTTGTTAGTTTTAATAGGTTTGTTTAGTGTTTTCTTTAATTGTGTAGTTTTAGTTTATTTCTGTGTTTCTGTCATTTTTGATTTAATTTTTAGTATATGTTTATGTTTTGTTGGATATTGTTTATTTAATTCTTGTTTAAGTTTTGTTTGCCAGTTTTGTGTTAAGTTAAAACAGCAAGGAAACAAATTGAAGATGAAATGGGCAGAAGCTAACACAGGCAGAGGACATGGCCAAGTCACTGGCCGTGTCCCATACTAAGTTAAAAGGAAGAGAAAGTCCCAGTAGCAGACACAAGCAAGGGACACGGGCAAGTCATGTGGCCGTGTCCCTCCAAAGAAGCCCAACACGGCCAAGTCATCTTGACTTGGCCGTGTCTCACTTGGTTCCAAAGGCAAAGGCGAAGCAAATTTCACAGAGGCAGACACAGGCAAGGAACACGGCCAAGTCATGTGGCCGTGTCCCTCAATCATGGTGCAACACGGCCAACTCACTCATGACTTGGCCGTGTCACTCAACCAAAAGAAGAAGAAAGACAAGAATGCAACAGAGGTGGACACCTGCAGGGGACACGGCCATGTCTTGTGGCCGTGTCCCTCCAACAAGCTCTCACACGGCCATGTCCCTCATCACCTGGCCGTGTCCCTCATGAACCAAACGCGCACCGAATTTTAAAGCCGACGTTTCCTATAAAAGCAAAAAGAAAGTTAGGGTTTGGACACTGTTGACGATTTTGAGCAAACTTTGAGCCATCAAGAGAGTGGAGCTAGGGTTTAACTTAGTTTTCTTTATTTTGATTTCACTTTTAGGATTAAACTAGCTAGATTAAATTGTTCTTTCCATTGTTATATCCTTCTTGCAAGATTTGAACAAGAGATTATTCAGAAGCTTCAAGGAGTTGTAATTTGGTTTTGCTCTTGAACTTATTCTCTTTATTTTTTATTGAATGGATATTATCATGTCTATTTCGATTTCTTTGAACATTAATGAGATGAATATGTTTGATTGCATTATGAACTAATTTGATCTAGTCTAGGGTTTGTATGGATCTGCTATGATTGTATGAATTGGTTATTCTCTTAGCTAATAATTTCTCTAGCCTTAATTGAATGAAATATTGTTAACATATAATTGATTGGCCACCAATTGTGTGTTTTAGGTATTAGATGATGAATTGAGAGATGAAGTCTAATGCTGGAATAATTCAATTAAGGACTTAGGTGAATTAGAAATATAACCTATTAAAAAGATTATTTCAATTATAACAAGATTAGTTGTAAGAGGTTTGAATGCGAGAGCTTATTTCCTTGACTCAATTAATTAAGTTGTTTAGATTTAATCTTAGAGATTAAATTAGTTAAGTGGAATAACCGTTCATACATATAAGTCGTAGAGAAGTGCAAACCCTAGACCCTTTTATCAAGTGAATCAAAATATCAGCTTTTGTTTATTTTTATTGTTTTCAAATTAAATCAATCTTCTTCATTACTTTGCAATTTAAATTTCTTTAATTACTTGTTACTTTTAATTTGATAATCAATTACCCACTTTGGCTTCCTTGTGAGACGACCTTGGGGCGATCACCTTTGCTACAGCTACCTCGTATACTTGCGAGTGACGTTTTGTGGTGGAGTTAATTTGAGCGCAACACCATCAATCTTTCTAAAAATCCAATTCAACATTCTAGGTTAAAACTTATAGATATTAGGCACCATTTCTTAAGAGACAATGTTCAAAAAAATTTTGTCTTAGAATTCATAGATACAAAAAACAAACTCGCTAATATCTTGAAAAAACCCTTAAATGAAGAAAGGCTAAACTTTATAAAAAACATTTAAGAATGTTGGATGGGAACACCTTATTATAGGACATGGAATTCCTTGAAACTTATTTTGATTGATTTAAATTTCCTATTAATAACTATTTTTCATCAAACATTGGAACTTTCAATTAAAAACACAATTTTTCCTAAAAATCATGATTTTTGGATATTTCCCTAACGGACCAACTAACAGGCCAATCACACTTATTTGAAAATTTTTTATTTAAAATCTTTCATAAAAGATTGACCATACCCTCTATGGTACAACCCGTATTTTTTCAAATTTTATGACTGTTGTGCCTAAAACAAAAATTTCATCTTGTCTTTCTCTAGTTCAACCGTGTCATATCTGTGATTTTGGAGAAATTAAATGAGTATTTGGAGGTATAAAAGTTGTGTATACCTAATATATACCTAGTGTATACATAACATATACATAATGTATATTAATTGTATATATTAGGTATATATATTACATACTTGATATATTTAATATACATATAAGGTACATTTGATGTGTATATAAGATACACATTATTTGTGCATATGGGTATTTATATTCATTAAATATACATTACATTTACATAGTATATACATTACATAAATATATATATATAATGGTTGTGAGCGGGGATTTTTGCCCCCACTCCAGGTGGAATGGTTGTTGTGACTTCGACACTGTTTAGGCTCAGGACCTTAGAGAATACGGGCCTAAGCCCAGAGAAAATAGAGTCGCCACCCAGATGGGCCTGAAAAAAGAAAGGGGTAGATGACTCGATATCTAAGGAATCTCCAAACCCCTAATGGGTTCGAAAAGTTGGGTACGTGTGGAGAAGGTGAGAAATGGCCCAGCACCCCCACAATGCATGGTTCATTGGAACCAGCCTCCTTTTCAGGTCTTAATATTATAAAATTTTCAAATATAATGATATTATCCATACTACATGCGATCATAAGAATAAATACATACTTTATTAAAATCACAACAATGTCTAAACAAAACAAATAAATGGACACCCATCCAAGGATGGAAACATGTCCTTACAGCATCCATGTCTAAAACTATATAGGACACCTATCAAAAGGTTAAAACATATCCTTTACATTAATTCTAAAATATGAAAATAATCTAAATTACATAAAGATTAAATAATGAGATACCCAATCATGGAAACATACCTCTTACAATTTTTAATACCAAAATAAAAATAATAAAGAAATCATCCATCCATGATAAACAAATCAAATATAAAAATTAAATAAATCAACCATCAAAATATATAATAAACTACATAATCAAATTTAAAATTAAATAAAGTAATAAATTTATAAATTTAGGGTTTTAGAATTTTATTAACCAAATTAGGGTTTTTAAATAAAGGGAGTTAAACACAAAGGTTTATAATACACAAATAAATATTAACCCCTTCGTCGAGCCCATATGGCGGCCTCGCTGTTGGTCCCGCTTTTAGAATTGGAAGAAATAAGCTACTGTAAATCTTAGAAAAAAAGAATTGATTATGGTTTTGAGAAAACAGATTATTGTTTTGTGGTTTTAGAAAAGTGTAATTAGGGTTTTAGATTTCAAAACTAGTTTTATTGGTATTAAGGTATTAGGGTCTTGGAAAATAATTTTTAGGGTTTTAAATAATGTCTATATGGTAAATAGAATAATTGATCAAATAACAAAAACATCATCTATTGTATGTTTAAACAATTGATCAATTTGAATGATGAAGCTATTGTAAACATAAATAAGTCAATCGAAACTCAAACCTCCGTTGTTGGTTCCACCACAATTTGAATTCTAGTTGAACAATAACAAAGATAGAGTATGCTACCTTTGATGGATTCCTTGTTGCTTCCTAACTGCCTCTTGCTTTTTTCAAGTCCAAGGTTCTGAATCAATTCCTTCAATAATTGTGTCGTCTAAGGTTGCTAAGAACAAGTCCCCAAAAAATTTAGATCCCAAAAGTTCGAACCTCTCTCTGGCCAAAAAATCCCAATCCCCCTTTTTGTGTCTTTAATGTGGTATTTATAAGAAAAAATAAAAACCTAATTCTAATTGGTTAAGAAAATAAAAACCATTTAGGAAATAAAATTAAAAACAAAGTAGAATAGGATTTTGAAAAAACTGTGCTAGAAAAAATTACGCTGGCAAAAATTGCTGTGGGGGCACTATTGCGGCAAAATTGGCCCGCAGCATTTTCACCACAAGCAAAACCTATGGTGAATTGGCCTAAGCCAATTCATCGCCAGCGACAAAAAATTTCATCGCCGATTTTGCCCGTCGCCGATTTTATTTTTTTATTATTAAAAATAAATATTATAAGTAATAAATATTATTAAAATAAATATTATTTAGTTTAAAATAAATAATAAATATTAAAATACCACAAAATTATTTTGGACTGTTTAAAAATATCAGACTAGACTAGGTCAAAAATTAAAGGTCTACAATGGTATATATAAAATATAAATAACATATATAGGACATATACATATACATAAAATATACATTACATATATGTGAGGTATTATTTAGTGTTGGAAAAGTGGATGTTGATGATGATGATGATGATAATAATAAAAGAAGAAAAAAAGTCAAAGAAGGAAGAAATGTGATTGGTGAAAAATTATTTAATTATTATATATATATTAATGGATGAGAATGGGAAAGCCATTGATCTTCTTCTTCTTTTCCTTCTTCAATGTGAGGTTGAGAGAGAGAGAAGAGCACAAAATCTTTTCAAATACTAAATTTTACAAGAGATTTTAAGAGGATTTAAAGTGGTTTTGGCTTGGGGCAATTCGCCACAGGAAATACCTTAAAATGGATTATCCATTGGAGATCGAGTCTTTACCCTTGAAACATGGATTTTTATCTATTGGAGATTGGGTCTTTATCCTTGAAGCATGAATCTTTAACTATTGGAGATCGGGTCTTTATCCTTGAGACATGGATCTTTGTCCATTGGAGATCAGGTCTTTACCCTTGAAACATGGATCTTTATCCATTGGAGATTGGGTCTTTACCTTGGCTTCAACTCTTTTAGCTGGACTGATCTTTTGTTTTTTTGCATCTTTATTCTTTATAGAGTTCTATATTTCTTCTTTTTCCATTCTTTTTTGTTCTTCCTTTGCACTTTTACAAAAAATTCAGCCTCTTTTTTTTAGCTAGCCTTCATATCTTCTCCTTGCCTCTTGCATAGTAAAATATTGGAAGTGAGTTTCAAAATATTTTGTAAATACATAAACTCAAAAAATATTGAAAGGAGAAACTTTGACCCCTATGTAGGCTTAAACCCATGATTTTTTCTATGCGGCTTTGGTTGATGTTTTGTATATTGTCTAGCTCATCGAACAAGCATGCATTTCTTCTTTCTTTTGGAAAATTACTAGAGCTGTAATATCCCAAATGATACCCTAAATTTTGGAAATGCTTATGGCTGATACTGATTTAATGATTTTAAAGTGTGTAATAATGATTAAGAGAAAAAGAGGAGTGTGTATATGTTGTATATATGAAGATATATACAACATATACAAGTCAACATTTATTGATCGTTAAATGGGATAATTAATTATTTTAAAATAGAAATTAGATGTGAGTGGAAGATGATTTTTGTATATTATAATATATTAATACTTGGTGGGGATTTAATGAAGATTTAAGTGGTTATGATGTGAGGTTGGTTTGACTTTATTATTCATCATCTTCTTCTTCTTGTTCTTCTTTCTTCTCTTTGGCCGGTTACCATTATCAACCAAGGGAAAGAGATATTTTGCTGATTTCTTACTCAAGATTGAAGAGTATTTCAAGTAATCAAGTTGGAGTTCTAAGGATTTTCTTCACTTTTGGTAAGTTTCCAACTTGTTTCTTTGTGTTCTTTTGGAGTTTGTGTATTTGAGTTTGGGGTATGGTTGTTGTAGATGTGTTTTTGGTTGATTTGGTATGTTTGAGAGTGTTTGGTTTTATTAACTTTGATTTTTGGGGTTGGAGTGAAGAAAATGTTAAGTTTGGTAGAGAATGCAAGAGTTGTGGATTATGTATGTGTTGAGTTGTAATATGGTTATGATTGTGTGTTGATGCATATTATTGAGTTGTTTTGATGTTATGCAAGCATTATATGGTATATTGATGGTTTTGGTTAAGTTGTTTGGAGTGGAAAAGGGTTTATGAAAGAGGTTTGTTAGATGTGGCATTTTTGGTGTTGATTTCAGGTTTTTAGCCTGATACGCTCAGTAACACGGCCATGTCTTTAGTCGTGTTGTTGGTTCTGTTTCCAGTATGGGTGACACGAGCAGTGACACGCCCATGTCACTGAGTGTGTCACAGTTTCTGTGTTGGAGTAGTATTGACATGTCCTGTGACACTCCCATGTCACTGAGCGTGTCATAGCCACTGTGTTGGAAGAGAATTGACACGTGCAGTGACACGCCCATGTCACTGAGCATGTCAAAGCTTCTGTGTTGTGGGTTTAGGGCACGACCAGTGACACACCCGTGTTGTTGAGTGTGTCATGTGTAGAGTTTGCCCTAGTTAGCTCTTGTCCTTATTTTCTTATGTGTATCACTAAGTGAGAATATATAATCACCTTTGGATTAGGTTTTGAAGAAAATTGAGTTGTACCAATCCAAGTTTTGAGGATTCTTAGAAGAGGAGATTGATAGATTGGTGTTAGTTGCTCTTGAGGTAAGTACAAACCTTTCATGATTGCATACATTTACATGACTTTGAGACTTAACACATTTGGTTGGAAAAAGTGTTGGGTTACCTATTATATTGTTGGTATATGAAAAATGGTGCAATGGTTTGTATTATGTGAATTATATGTTGAGGATTCAAAATATATGAACAATGTAATTTGTGATGTGCGCTCAAATGATGAAATGTGAAGCCACTGATATTGGCTATAATGATATAAATGAAATATTTGGGGCATTGTGCCTAGAGGATCATGAGAAAATAAGAATGGATTTGATAATGAAATTATGAAAGAATTGTGTGCCTAGTATGTTATTCAATTTTCAGAGTTTTGTTATTGGTGGCATGCCTAAAAGTAACAATCCCTTGAAGCTGGGTTGAGCTTGGTCCTTGAAGCCAGGTTGGGTTGATACTATGCTCCCCTTGATGCTTGGTTGGGCCTAGTCCTTGAAGCCTAGTTGGGATGTTACATATGAGATGTTTCTCATTGTGATAATGATTCGTCTATGGACTTGATAAATGTGATTATTGGACCAAAATATTAACTCTAGAATTTGAATGGCACATTAGTTTCTTTTGGGCGCATGCTTGTCTTTATTTTGATGTGAATTATGAATAATGGAATAATTGAACAATATAATAAGATTTAATGTTATGAAATATGATATCCTTTTATATTGCTTCTAATTCTTGTAAGTTTGACATTGGCATTACATTGAACCATATTGTTATCATGGTTTGTACCACTAAGCCGTTGGCTTAGCACGATTGTGAATTATCGCGCAAATGATAGGGTAGATCCAGTTGAACCGGAGAGTTTAGCTAGACCGATTCAAGTCTAGACTTGTGATCCCTTATGAAGTGTTGATTATTGGACTTTAAGATTAGAGACGAACTGCCAAGCATGTATAAACTCTATATTTTGTAAATATTGATTTTGATGTATACATATGTATATTCCGCTGCTTATTAAGCATATTTTTTGGATAAACTTTTAACGTAATGAAGATATAGTAAATGTATTTTAACAAAGGATGTTTCATTTATTACTTTCTATAAAATAAGTTAAATGTCTTTAAGTTTACTGAAATTCTAGAAATGGTGATTGGATGTTAAGTTTAAAGCTTGGTTTGTTTTAAATAGACTGTGACATTCTTATATCCAGTATACGTATATTACATATGTGAGTTTATATGGTTTACATATATATAATATATGGGTGTTACAATTGTTTTGGTATCAGAGCCTAGGTTTAAGATTATCAACCTAGGTGAATTGTAAGAAAAAGAAAATTTTGATTTTAAAATATGGTTTTTAAATAAGATACATGAATTGGCACTGGCAATTTTGATCTTTGATAAGGTAATTTCTGTTATGTTTACAGATATAGGTAGTGATGGCATCTCAGTCACATCAGTCCATAGAAGGTAGTGCTGAGAGTGTAGCTCCTGATGAGGGTAGAGATGGAGCTAGGGTTGAGAGAGCACAGGGTATTGCAGGAGCTGCTACTGAGGAGGAGATTAGAGTTAGGAGACCCGAGTTTGAGGTAGGGTCTTCATCTATAAAGAGAGATAGAGGAAGCTTTGTTCCGAGTGTCAGTAGGAGCCAAAGGCAGTCTGGTAGGTCAGTTCAGTATCAAAGGCAGAGACCGAGACCTACAGTTTCTGTAGCTAGTGCTTCGACTCCAGTGGTTCATAAGTCTATTCCAGCTACATATGTTCATTGTGGTAGGGCACATGGGGGTGCTTGGTAGAAGACGGGTAGACCGGGAGTGTGTTTTAGATGTGGGTCACCAGATCATTTTATCAAAGATTGCCCAGAGCTACTGAAGGATAGACAGACTGATATTGTAGATTCTCGACCCAATGTTAGAGGAGGTCGAGGATGCAGGGGTTTTAGTAGAGGTGGTAAACCCGAGATTAGTTAGAAAGGAGGCTCTACATCCAGAGGCAGTAGGACAGATGAGGCTGGGTCATCTCAGCGAGTGTATGTGATGCAGAAGCAGCCGGATGCTTCAGCAGGTCATTGCGGGTACATTCTCTTTTTTTGGCATTTTAGTTTTTGCTCTAATAGATCCTGGATCTATGCATTCATATATAAGTGCATCTATCTTGCCTGTATCTGAATTGCATACGGAGTCCCTAGGATTTGATGTCTTGGTGACAAATCCTTTAGGGCATAGTGTGCTAGTTAGCAAGGTGCACCAAGATAGTTCAGTTGTGGTGCAGGATAAGAATTTATTGGGTGATTTGATTGAAATACCTTTTAAGGAATATGATCTTATTTTGGGCATGGATTGGTTGTCTAAGCACGGAGCTGTGGTAGACTGTCAAAAGAAGTGTGTTACTCTGAGAATGATGATGGTAGAAGTGTTATGGTATCTAGTGAGCAGAGACAACATGTATCCATGTTTGTTTCAGTTGTTGCAGCTAGGAGGTTGATTCGAAAGGGATGTGAGGCTTATCTTGCTCATGTGGTAGATATAAGGGTAGTGGGCTCTCAACTTGATAGTGTACCCACAGTTGCTGAGTTCTCAGATGTTTTTCCCGAGGAGTTTCCAGGGATACCCCCTGAGAGAGAGATTGAATTTGGTATCAATTTGTTGCTTGGTACTACTCCCATCTCTATTACTCCATATCAAATGGCACCTGCTTAGTTGAGAGAATTGAGGTGCAGTTGCAGGAGTTATTGGATAAAGGGTTTGTTGCCCTAGCGTGTCTCCATAGGGAGCACCTATTTTGTTTGTGAAGAAGAAGGATGGTACTTTGAGATTGTGCATCGATTATAGGCAGTTGAATAAGGTGACTATCAAGAATAAGTATCCTTTGACTAGAATAGATGATCTCTTTGATCAATTGAAGGGAGCAGCAGTTTTTTCTATGATTGATCTGAGATCAGGGTACCATCAGTTGAGAGTCAGAGCTGAAGATGTATCTAAGATAGCTTTTTGCACAAGGTATGGGCATTATGAGTTCTTGGTGATGCCTTTTGGGTTGACGAATGCACCAGCAGCTTTTATGAATCTGATGAATAGGGTGCTTAGACCCTATCTAGATTAGTTTGTGGTGGTCTTTATTGATGATATTTTGCATATAATGAGGAGGATCATGACAAGCATTTACGGATTATATTGCAGACCTTGAGAGAGAAGCAGTTGCATGCTAAGCATCTAAGTGTGAATTTTGGCTTGATCAAGTGACTTTTCTCGGTCATGTGGTATCAACAGATGGTATAAGAGTTGATCCGAGTAAAGTTGAAGCCACTTTGAATTGGATTCCATCGAAGATAGTGCCTGAAGTTAAAAGTTTTATGGATTTGGCAGGCTATTATCGACAGTTTGTGAAGGATTTTTCTTTGATAGCTACTCCACTCTCCAGATTACTTCGAAAGGGAGTTAGATTTGTGTGGACAGATCAGTGTCAAGCAAGCTTTGACCAACTGAAGGAGATGTTGACTCAAGCTCCTATTCTTACCTTGCCTATGGAAGATAAACCATATGTGATTTACAGTGATGCTTCACATAGTGGTTTAGGTTGTGTTTTGATGCAGGAGGGTAGAGTTATAGCTAATGCTTCTCGGCAGTTGAAGCCGCATGAGTTGAATTATCTGACGCATGATTTAGAATTGGCAGCCATAGTGCTTGATTTGAATATTTGGTGACATTACCTTTATGGGGAGAAGTGTTTCATTTATATAGATCAGAAGAGTTTGAAATACTTGGGTGTTCAGAGAGAGCTGAATCTTCGGCAATGACGGTGGTTGGAGTTGATTAAAGACTATGACTGTTTGATTGATTATCATCCTGGTAAAGCAAATGTTGTTGCTGATGCCTTGAGTCAGAAGTCTTTAGCGGGTTTAATTGCTTATTCGCTCTCGTTGCTTATTGAGTTGAGAGCGCTGCATGCTAGTTTTGAGCCTTGTGATGATGGTGCTTTGTTAGCTCAATTGCCATTGAGGCCAGTCTTTTTGGACCATGTTAGAGAGGCTCAGTTGGCTGATGACAAAATTCAGAAAGTGGTATCGGATTGCCAAAAAGGAGAGAGTAGAGATTTTCATGTGAGAGATGAAGGTAGCCTTTGGTATAAAGATATATTGTGTGTTCCTAATGATGCAAGATTGAAAAAGATTATTTGAAGGAAGCACATTAGTCAGCTTTTGCTATGCACCCTGGGAGTGCCACGATGTATCATGATTTGAAGCAACATTATTGGTGGTCTGGTATGAAAAGGGATATAGCGGAGTTTGTATCTAATGTCTCACATGTCAGAGAGTGAAAGCCGAGCACCAAGTTCCAACAGGGTTGCTCCAACCTTTAACAATGCTAGAATGGAAATGGAAGCGAGTAACAATTGATTTTGTGACTGGTTTGCCATTGACTCAGAAGAAACATGATGCCATCTGGGTGATTGTTGATCAGTTGATGAAGATAACTCATTTCTTTCCAGTTCGGATGGACTATTCTCTTGAGAAGTTGGCTGAGCTGTATATTAATGAGATTGTAAGATTGCATGGAGTCCCAATTTCTTTGGTTTCTGATCGAGATCCCCGATTCACTTCAAGGTTTTGGAAGAGTTTGCATAATGCTTTGGGTTATCAGTTGCATTTTAGCATGCTTTCCATCCTCAAACTGATGGGTAGTTGTTGCGCTCAAATTAAGTTCTACTATAAGTGTCACTTGCAAGTATACGAGGTAGCTGTAGCAAAGGTGAAGTAACACCCCTTCCCGACCTATAATAAGCCAAGGAGGAATGCTACATCAAGATACGAGCTCTGGTTATGTCAGCTTACTTAATGTTCCTTATAAAAATTTTTCAAAAAAAATTTGACGGAGTCTCCCTTAAAATTCTAGGTCCCAAGTGTCGACAAAACTGATTTTTTTTATTTTTGAAAAACATTTTGTTTCACAATTCAACTCAAGTACACTCCCAATAATCCACCCTTATAACCTCAACTACAATCCTGCAAGAAGAATTCACACTTCTATATTCACAATCCAACTCAATTTAAAACCATACAGTTATTATACATTACTAGATTTATATGCTACATCAAGTTATCTGTAACACCCTGATACCCTATATAAGTACTATGCGTATACCTAGTATACATACAGTAAATATATAAAGTATAAGGATGTCACTTTTCGTTACCTTTTAAAATATTTATAATAGAGTTCAAACCATAATACATTAATTTAAATAACATTTACAAAGTCATTATCTTTATTAAAGCTTCATTTATACATATAAATACTCTCTCGTCAGAAATACATCATAATTAAAATTTATACATGTATGCATAACCCTCTAGTTGGTCTCGACAAACTTTACTCTTCTTGTGGCATAACAAAAGACTTCATATCTTCCATCTAAATACCTGCGCGAATAAACACCTGCGCTAAGCCCGAGAGCTTAGTAGTCCAAATATAAAATATAAACATATAGTATAGAAGTATTGATATGTAATGATACATCGATTCAATATATAATTAGTTCTTATCATATCTTCTTTTCTTTTCAACTTTATCTTTAATATATCCTAGCTAATTTCATATAAGATGTATATATATATATAATATTATCACCAACCCCAATGCATCACCAATACTCAAAACCAATATATTAATACCCCTACATTATATATATACCACACTAACCATTATTGCAATACACACATTACACATCATATCACTCATTATTGCAATACACAATTTACATATCATATAAATCATAAATCATATTTCCAATAAAGACAACCTTTATCATCAACCACAATTCATTTTCCTATTACACTTAATAACATTATATTATTCACAATCCACCAAGCATAATTCATTATTAATACTCACAATCAATATTTCAATACTTGCATTTCACATTGACAATAAAGACAGACTCGGGCCCAAAACACTAATATGTTATTCAAAGTTCAGAGTTACTGCTTTGATCCATAATCACAATAATCAAGCCCGTAGGCAACATATATCATATCTTTATCCATGGATAGTGTAACAGACCCAGTCTCTTGGACCATCCACCCGACTAATCGAGAAGATCCTCAACCCGGCAAGACTGTTACTTTTCATATATTTCACATTTATAATTCATATAGTGTAACAGACCCAGTCTCTTGGACCATCAACTCAACAACTTGAGGAGATCCTCAACCCGGCTAGACTGTTACATTTCATATGTTATAGGCATGCCGTCAAATCCAGAACTCTGAAAGTTGAATTAACATATTAGACACAACTCTTTTCATTTATATCTTTGTACATTTCTTTCTCAATTCATTTCATTTTCAAAACAGGCAACCATGCCTCAATTATAATTCATTTACATTCTCGTAGCCAACACAATGGCTTCACATCTCATTTGATTCATCATAGCCAATCTCAATGGCTTCACCTCTTATCATATTTCAATTCACGTTATAGCACTTCATCATTCAAGTATACATAAACAATTATATTGAGCATATATCTTAAATTCATCATCATATAATCAACATGTCTATTTATTTCATTTCAATCATTATTACCAACCACAATTACAATACATTTCATCATTTCTCAAAACACATTAGCACAATTCATCATTACAATATTTATCATAACAAATTGCATTGTACTTACCTATTTGAATGATCTTCATATCTTTCACATCATCCAATCATAACCTTAATCAAATTATATTGACAATATAGTAATTCACTTAACACATTTACAAACAAATGTGTTAAGTCTTAATTCATGTAAATAAGTGCAATCATATAAACTTTGTACTTACCTTAAAACCAACTTACACCACTCTATACACCTACTCTTCCAAGAATCCTCAACACTTAGATTAGGGCAATTCAACCTCTTCACAACCTAATCCAAAAGGAATATTAGCAAAATGACCATATGAATAGTAAATTCTGGTTTTAGACTAAATTTTATCCTTACTTTGAAAATTTGTATAAAATAATATACTTGACTAAAAACTCTAAACTTTTTACAGAACTTAATATTACATCTTAAAATCATTCCTTTAAAATTTCAGATCAAACTGAACACAAAATCTTGGTCAAATAGTTCACCCAAACAGACTGCCCCAATTGCCCTGCATCCTGGCAGCAGTTCTAAACTTTGTGAATTCCATAAATTAAATTCAATCAACTTGGTTCCAAATTATTTTTCTCAAATACTAGACTCATTAAGCAACAACATATCCAAAATTCAATTGAATATAAGTTTTCTACATTTTATTAAAAATCCCGAAATATAGCTGTCTCAGTTAAGGTACCTGCTGGAACAGATCTAATAAAAATAATATTTCCAAAATCATAACCATTCCAAAATCGAATCAACATATTTTTCAGTCATTCTAGACTCATAGAGTCACAACATATCAAAAATTCACTTCAAGAACATTTTTCTATAATTAATTAAAAATCGTACAAGTCACAGCCTTTACTAATTGTAAAACAGAAAAGAAATTCCACTAAACACAACTCTTGCTCTTCAATCACCAACACCAACCTAATTAAATCAAACATACTCCAACATACTACAATAATACAACCCTAATTTCAATTATCAACAATCAAACCTTCATACAACTTCAAATAAACCAAAGAAATCAAGAAAGAGAACTTACTTGGATTTTTAGCCAAATCTTTACTATCCACTTGAAATCCTTAAGTATTTGGTGTAAATAAAAGCAAAATCACCTCCTTCTCTCTCTAGCTTCACTCTCTCTCTCTCTCTCTCTCTCTCTCTCTCTCTCTCTCTCTCTCTCTCTGCCAAAAAGAAGAAGAAGAAGAAGAACACGTTATTTTTTCCTTTTCTTCTCTTCTTATTCTTATTTCAAATATATATATAATAATAATAATAATAATAATAACAATAATAATAAAAACAATAAATCTCCACCACACACTCTCTTCCAACCTTTGACTTTCTTTTCTCTTTTTCTTTTTGTCCTTATCACCATAATTATTAATTAATTAATTATAAAAATATATACATAACTCACTTTCCCTACACCACTTTATATCCCATGTATATGTGATGTATATGTATATATCTTTTATATGGTATTTATATTCCCATATTTCCTTATATATATCATCTTATAATATTTCCCCTTTTTACTTCCATTAAACATATACATTAACTCCAAATATAACAATAATTCCAAAACTTTTAGGGTATAGTTTGGGATATTACAATTCTCTCCCCCTTAAATAATTTCGTCCTCGAAATTATCCAGCACAATAACAATTCATTTATAATAAAACACCATCTTAATTCATATGAAGGTAATCGTATTCTTATATTATGATTTCATCAAATTACATAACTTTTACTCTTCCACCTTTAGTCAATCATCTTTTCCCAATTCACAACTCATCATTATATAGCTATATTTATCTTATTACTTTTTCAACAAAACACCCAAAATAACTCATTACATTTCAAAGAAATTTTCTTTTATACAATAATCAAATCATCTTATAATCTATAAATATACCATTCATCTATTACATTCAAGATATTTATCACTTCATCTTTTTATAGGCAATCTCTTAACTTTAATCTTGGAAATTATTGAATTAAATCTTACTATAGATTATCCTGTTATTACAATCACTTTTGAAAATAACCACTTATCAAACCTTGATTGATAACAATATTTTCATTTCTTATACTTAAATCCCTCTTTACCATGTTTTTCACTTAATATTAATATCGATACAATCTTTATAAATTTACTTTACAGATAATCAACCTTTTTCCTTTCATTATCTTTAATAACTGATATATCATAATTCATTCATGTATCAGCATATCACTTCATATATACATTATCATATATATCTTATACTCTTAGCATAACTATACATATTAAATCTCGATAATAATTCACAATCTTAATGAATTCTAGATCAATTGATCTAGCTATCATAAAATAACAACATTTCAATCTTATTCCATTCAAACCAACCATTAACTTATTTAAGTTTATCATCACATATCAATATACATAACACAATTCTATTAGGTCAAACTCATTCTCAACTTCTAATCCCTTAGGATCCATCTGTTCGACTCCTTACTAACAAATTACTTCAAATTATCTTTCAATATTCATATATATCTTCTGCTTTCAATAATAGCAGTGCAATCTCCCATAATTCTCATAATTTTTCTCATACTATAATTATTACCCATAGTTCATTCACTTAACATTGTTTCCATCAATTAATTCATCTTATAACAAAAATATATTCAGTATCATTTTCAATCACATTTCATAAATTTCTCCCATTTATCATATTCTCACATTATCATACCATTACTATGATTACATAATCACTTTTTATTCATTCTTCGCAATTCAAGACATTTTCACGGTTCTCTTCTCTATTCATATTTTTCATAATTATAAACAAATTTCTAACATAGAATTGATAAGATACCACTTTACCAATCACAACTCCTAACCATATTTCTTGAAACAAAATTATCAATCTCACCCACATAATACTACAATCATATCACCTTAGGCCCAAATCTGCTGATAACAAACTTAACCAGCCAATTACACTAAACAAATTATATAGCCAGAGTATATTAATAGTCACATATGTAGTTTATAAATCAATATTGTTCCTCTATTATTCTTGTTCAAACATTTCCAACTATCTCAAAAGTTGACATAATTCAACTTTGTCTCCAAAACAATTTGTTCTTGATCATATGATTATCATTAGCCTAACTCACATCAACAATATTACTTATAACACTTATGTGTACAACATTCAATCATATACAAACTTTATACAACTTCCATTTCTAACCTATCTCTTATAAAACTTTTCATACATTATTCTTTCCATCTTTATTAAACACATATACATATAATATATTTCCACAAGCATAATCCTTCAACCAGAAAGCATTATATGATAGTCTAGCTCAGTTATTATCATAACAATTTCATCGTCCATTGTTACTCGAGTCCTTTTTCACTTTCCATTACAATCCATAGTCTAACTCTTCATAAATCAAAACTTAATTTCTCATAGATCCACTAATACATGCCATATCATTCTTCATACCACTATACAAATAATTATACCACATTCACATACATAGGTCACGTTCACAATGTGACTTGCTTTCATATTTCTTACACTTTACAATTATATTTAATTCCTCTTTTTCATACCATCAATACACATTTAACATTTATTATTTTTCATTGAACAACACCATTTTCATCTTTTTTTTTTTACATGACTTAAATTATTTATATATATCTCACATATTTATACATATGTCCCTTACATCCAATCATATACACATCGCCCATTAATCCCTATAAAATTTCCAAATTTCGTTATCACAAATCTCAATTTCTTGAACTAACATTGCTCAATCCAATTCTCACTATTAATATTATCACATGACCTAACTTTGCACAAGTTTATCAATGCAAGAGTACTCATTCTCAACACTAATAGATATGTAGTTGTATAGGTTACAAACATGCAATACTATGCGTACATTACACTTTCAAGTGATCAACTCAATCCTTGATCACTAGTATCTTACATCCCATTATCACCTTCCAAGTAGTCAACCTTATCATGATTACTTCATCACTTGCCAACTTTTAGTTCATCAAATTACATATCTGTAAGTCATTCTTAATATGCAAAAATTTTCATTTCACTTAACTCATATACGTACTATACATTAAATTTTCGATATTTAAATAATCTTTATCCAAATTCCGTTAACATTATAAATTCTCCTCTTACTACTTTGCTTAAACTTCAATTTACTCATCTCGTTTTATTAATATAAACTTAAGTAAACATCTTATATATACATACTACAAAGCAACATCAAAATATATCCTTTTTACAATCATTAAAGCTCATTTCAAAAATCCAAATATTACACATTATCACCATTAACATGAGCTTTAACAATACTCAAGCATATTATATTCCTACCATTCAAACCACAATGTTTACATTAAATTAACAATACTAACAACACCATTTTATCTCCTTGCTTAACCCCTATCATTTTTTTTTAATCTTAACTTTACATATTCAAACCTTAAGTTATCACACTTTGTCTATATCAATCAACTCATTCAATATTCCACCATATTCTCTTCATTATAATTACATATCCATCCATATTATCCATCAACAATATTTCCTCTCCCTTGCAATCCAAACATAAGCTTTATTAGAAAGAGATTCAAATAGTAGAGGAAAGATTACATACTTTGATTTTGATTTTGTTTTTAATTCATTTTTTTTAACTTTATTTTCCTGATCATTTCTTTATATTATAATCATATTTCACATTTTCTTTCCTCAAGGAAACTACCATTCTTTAATTTATCACTTAAACTTACATAAATTTTTCCATCTCATTGCTTTCTTTAAATTTCCATTCATATAGAACTTCATCCACACATTATTATCCATTTCATACAATTCAATACATTTCAATTCATATAATACCACATTCGAGACCAACCTAGATGTTAATGCATATGCATGTATCAAAAATTTCATTCTTTTCATTTTCATTCATCATCATTTTTCTTTTTAAAACATTTCCTTTTTAAATTTACTTAGGCCGAGAATCTCGAACCTAAGCTCTGATACCAAAACAATTGTAACACCCCTTCCCGACCTATAATAAGCCGAGGAGGAATGCTACATCAAGATACGAGCTCTGGTTATGTCAGCTCACTTAATGTTCCTTATAAAAATTTTTAAAAAAAAATTTGACGGAGTCTCCCTTAAAATTCTAGGTCCCAAGTGTCGACAAAACTGATTTTTTTTATTTTTGAAAAACATTTTGTTTCACAATTCAACTCAAGTACACTCCCAATAATCCACCCTTATAACCTCAACTACAATCCTGCAAGAAGAATTCACACTTCTATATTCACAATCCAACTCAATTTAAAACCATACAGTTATTATACATTACTAGATTTATATGCTACATCAAGTTATCTGTAACACCCTGATACCCTATATAAGTACTATGCGTATACCTAGTATACATACAGTAAATATATAAAGTATAAGGATGTCACTTTTCGTTACCTTTTAAAATATTTATAATAGAGTTCAAACCATAATACATTAATTTAAATAACATTTACAAAGTCATTATCTTTATTAAAGCTTCATTTATACATATAAATACTCTCTCGTCAGAAATACATCATAATTAAAATTTATACATGTATGCATAACCCTCTAGTTGGTCTCGACAAACTTTACTCTTCTTGTGGCATAACAAAAGACTTCATATCTTCCATCTAAATACCTGCGCGAATAAACACCTGCGCTAAGCCCGAGAGCTTAGTAGTCCAAATATAAAATATAAACATATAGTATAGAAGTATTGATATGTAATGATACATCGATTCAATATATAATTAGTTCTTATCATATCTTCTTTTCTTTTTAACTTTATCTTTAATATATCCTAGCTAATTTCATATAAGATGTATATATATATATATAATATTATCACCAACCCCAATGCATCACCAATACTCAAAACCAATATATTAATACCCCTACATTATATATATACCACACCAACCATTATTGCAATACACACATTACACATCATATCACTCATTATTGCAATACACAATTTACATATCATATAAATCATAAATCATATTTCCAATAAAGACAACCTTTATCATCAACCACAATTCATTTTCCTATTACACTTAATAACATTATATTATTCACAATCCACCAAGCATAATTCATTATTAATACTCACAATCAATATTTCAATACTTGCATTTCACATTGACAATAAAGACAGACTCGGGCCCAAAACACTAATATGTTATTCAAAGTTCAGAGTTACTGCTTTGATCCATAATCACAATAATCAAGCCCGTAGGCAACATATATCATATCTTTATCCATGGATAGTGTAACAGACCCAGTCTCTTGGACCATCCACCCGACTAATTGAGAAGATCCTCAACCCGGCAAGACTGTTACTTTTCATATATTTCACATTTATAATTCATATAGTGTAACAGACCCAGTCTCTTGGACCATCAACTCAACAACTTGAGGAGATCCTCAACCCGGCTAGACTGTTACATTTCATATGTTATAGGCATGCCGTCAAATCCAGAACTCTGAAAGTTGAATTAACATATTAGACACAACTCTTTTCATTTATATCTTTGTACATTTCTTTCTCAATTCATTTCATTTTCAAAACAGGCAACCATGCCTCAATTATAATTCATTTACATTCTCGTAGCCAACACAATGGCTTCACATCTCATTTGATTCATCATAGCCAATCTCAATGGCTTCACCTCTTATCATATTTCAATTCACGTTATAGCACTTCATCATTCAAGTATACATAAACAATTATATTGAGCATATATCTTAAATTCATCATCATATAATCAACATGTCTATTTATTTCATTTCAATCATTATTACCAACCACAATTACAATACATTTCATCATTTCTCAAAACACATTAACACAATTCATCATTACAATATTTATCATAACAAATTGCATTGTACTTACCTATTTGAATGATCTTCATATCTTTCACATCATCCAATCATAACCTTAATCAAATTATATTGACAATATAGTAATTCACTTAACACATTTACAAACAAATGTGTTAAGTCTTAATTCATGTAAATAAGTGCAATCATATAAACTTTGTACTTACCTTAAAACCAACTTACACCACTCTATACACCTACTCTTCCAAGAATCCTCAACACTTAGATTAGGGCAATTCAACCTCTTCACAACCTAATCCAAAAGGAATATTAGCAAAATGACCATATGAATAGTAAATTCTGGTTTTAGACTAAATTTTATCCTTATTTTGAAAATTTGTATAAAATCATATACTTGACTAAAAACTCTAAAATTTTTACAGAACTTAATTTTACATCTTAAAATCATTCCTTTAAAATTTCAGATCAAACTGAACACAAAATCTTGGTCAAATAGTTCACCCAAACAGACTGCCCCAATTGCCCTGCATCCTGGCAGCAGTTCTAAACTTTGTGAATTCCATAAATTAAATTCAATCAACTTGGTTCCAAATTATTTTTCTCAAATACTAGACTAATTAAGAAACAACATATCCAAAATTCAATTGAATATAATTTTTCTACATTTTATTAAAAATCCTGAAATATAGCTGTCTCAGTTAAGGTACCTGCTGGAACAGATCTAATAAAAATAATCTTTCCAAAATCATAACCATTCCAAAATCGAATCAACATATTTTTCAGTCATTATAGACTCATAGAGTCACAACATATCAAAAATTCACTTCAAGAACATTTTTCTATAATTAATTAAAAATCGTACAAGTCACAGCCTTTACTAATTGTAAAACAGAAAAGAAATTCCACTAAACACAACTCTTGCTCTTCAATCACCAACACCAACCTAATTAAATCAAACATACTCCAACATACTACAATAATACAACCCTAATTTCAATTATCAACAATCAAACCTTCATACAACTTCAAATAAACCAAAGAAATCAAGAAAGAGAACTTACTTGGATTTTTAGCCAAATCTTTACTATCTACTTGAAATCCTTAAGTATTTGGTGTAAATAAAAGCAAAATCACCTCCTTCTCTCTCTAGCTTCACTCTCTCTCTCTCTCTCTCTCTCTCTCTCTCTCGGCCAAAAAGAAGAAGAAGAAGAAGAACACGTTATTTTTTCCTTTTCTTCTCTTCTTATTCTTATTTCAAATATATATATAATAATAATAATAATAATAATAACAATAATAATAAAAACAATAAATCTCCACCACACACTCTCTTCCAACCTTTGACTTTCTTTTCTCTTTTTCTTTTTGTCCTTATCACCATAATTATTAATTAATTAATTATAAAAATATATACATAACTCACTTTCCCTACACCACTTTATATCCCATGTATATGTGATGTATATGTATATATCTTTTATATGGTATTTATATTCCCATATTTCCTTATATATATATCATCTTATAATATTTCCCCTTTTTACTTCCATTAAACATATACATTAACTCCAAATATAACAATAATTCCAAAACTTTTAGGGTATAGTTTGGGATATTACAGGTGATCGCCCCAAGGTCATCTCACAAGGAAGCTAGAATAGCTAATTGATTATTAGATTATAAATAACAAGTAATTAATAAATTAAAATTGCTAACAACTAATGAAGAAGATTGATTGAAGTTTAAAACAATAAAAGTAAATTGAGCTGATGTATTGATTCACTTAATAGAATGGTATAGGGTTTGCACTTCTCTACTACTTATATGAATAAACGGTTATTCCTCTTAACTAATTTAATTTCAAAGATTAAATCTCAAGCAACTTAATTAATTGAATAAAGGAAATAAGCTCTCGCATTCAAACCTCTCTCAAATAATCTTGTTAAAATTGAAATAATCTTTTTCTTAGGTTATATATGTAATTCACCTAAGTCCTTAATTGAATTCTTCCAGCATTAGACTTCATCTCTCAATCCATCATCTAATACCTAAAATGCATAATTGGTGGCCAATCAATTATATATTAGCAATAATCCATTCAATAAAGGCTAAAGAAATAATTAGTTAAGAGCAATAACCAATTCATACAATCATAGCAGATCCATACAAACCCTAGACTAGATCAAATTAGTTCATATTAATGTCATCAAACATACTCATCTCATTAATATTTAAGGAAATCAATTTAGACATAATAATATTCATGAATACAATTCCAATGAAATTAAAGAGATAAAGTTCGAGAACAAAACCAAATTACAAACTTCTTAGCTCTTGAAGAATCTCTTATTCAGAACTTGCTCGAAGAATGTATCAATGGCAAGAACAAATCTAATCTAGACTAGTTTAATCAAAATATCAAAGAAAACAAGATATCAAAACCCTAATGTTCTTTGACGGCTCAATCTAAACTCAAACTCTCCACCCCCCGCTTTGAAAACCCTAACTTTAATATTTATACGAAACCTCTGCTCCAAAAATTGGCGTTCTCTTTAATCCATGAGTGACACGGCCAAGTTGGGGGAGACATGGCCGTGTCTGAGGTTCTTGGAGGGACACAGCCACAATCTTGGCCGTGTCTCCTGAATGTGTCATCTACTGCTTGATTTTCATCTTTCTTTTGCTTTGGACTTGAATGTGACACGGCCAAGCTTAAACAACTTGGCCGTGTTGGACAATTTTGGAGGGACACGGCCACAAGCTTGTCCATGTCCCTTGCATGTGTCACCTTATGTGTCTTGGTCTTCTTCCTTAGCTTGGTATGGGACACGGCCAGTGGCTTGGCCGTGTCCTCTGCATGTGTCAGCTACTGTCCATTTTTTCCTTCTTCTTGGTTCCTTGGCTTTTTAACCTAAAACAAAACTTGAAACAAACTTTAACAAGAAGTAAATGAATATTAACCAACAAAACATGACACCACACTTAAAACTAGGATAAAAATAGCAAAAACACTGAAATAAATTAAAACTGCCAAAATTAATGAAAACACTAAATAAACTAATTGAAACTACCAAAATACCTAAAGAAAACAATAATTATCATAACAAATAAGATACGAATCTATCAAAAAAATAATAAAACAATAGTCAGAGAGAGTGATACAGATTTTGGAGAACATGTTGAGAAGTAGTGTCATTGATTTCTTGGGGAGTTGGGATAGAATTTTGCCGTTGATGGACTTTGCTTATAACAAAAGTCATCAGTCCAGTATTAGAATGGCACCTTATGAGGCATTGTATGGTAGAAGATGTAGGATGCCTCTATGTTGGGATGAAGTCGGAGAAGTAAGTTGGTTGGTCCTGATTTGATTAAAGAAATGGAAGAGAAAGTAAAGATAATTCGGGATCGGTTGAAAGCAGCCTCAGACCGACAGAAATCTTATTCAGATTTGAAGAGAAGAGATATAGAGTTTAATGTAGGAGATAAAGTATTTTTGAAAGTATCTCCCTGGAAGAGAATTTTGAAATTTGGCCACAAAGGGAAGTTGAGTCCTCATTTTATTGAACCTTATGAAGTACTGGAAAGAGTTGGACTAGTTGCTTATTGACTTGCTTTGCCGCCTGAATTGGACAGAATTCACAATCTCGTCCATGTCTCTATGCTGCGGAGGTACAAGTCAGACCCCTCTCATATTTTATCATTTGAGTCTATAGAGGTGAGTCCAGATCTGACTTTTGAAGAAGAACCGGTGGCTATTTTGGCATATGAAGTGAAAATATTGAGAAATAAGAAAGTGCCACTTGTGAAAGTTCTTTGTAAGAATCATACTAAGGAAGAGGCAACTTGGGAAAGTGAGCAAGTGATATGAGACCAGTATCCTCAATTATTCCAGACTTGAGATCAAGTAATTTAGAGGTCGAAATTTATTTAGAGGGGGAGAATTGTAATATCCCAAATGATACCCTAAATTTTGGAAATGCTTATGGTTGATATTGATTTAATGATTTTAAAGTGTGTAATAATAATTAAGAGGAAAAGAGGAGTGTGTATATGTTATATATATGAAGATATATACAACATATTCAAGTCAACATTTATTGATCGTTAAATGGGATAATTAATTATTTTAAAATAGAAATTAGATGTGAGTGGAAAATGATTTTTATATATTATAATATATTAATACTTGGTGGGGATTTAATGAAGATTTAAGTGGTTAAGATGTGAGGTTGGTTTGACTTTATTATTCATCATCATCTTCTTCTTCTTCTTCTTTCTTCTATTTGGCCGGTCACCATTATCAACAAAGGGAAAGAGAGATTTTTTTGATTTCTTACTCAAGATTGAAGGGTGTTTCAAGTGATCAAGTTGGAGTTCTAAGGATTTTCTTCACTTTTGGTAAGTTTCCAACTTGTTTCTTTGTGGTCTTTTGGAGTTTGTGTATTTGATTTTGGGGTATGGTTGTTGTAGATGTGTTTTTGGTTGATTTGGTATGTTTGAGAGTGTTTGGTTTTATTAACTTTGATTTTTGTGGTTGGAGTGAAGAAAATGTTAAGTTTGGTAAATAAAGCAAGAGTTGTGGATTGTGTATATGTTGAGTTGTAATATGGTTGTGATTGTGTGTTGATGCATATTATTGAGTTGTTTTGATGTTATGCAAGCATTATATGGTATATTGATGGTTTTGGTTAAGTTGTTTGGAATGGAAAAGGGTTTAATAAAGAGGTTTGTTGGATGTGGCATTTTTGGTGTCGATTTCAGGTTTTTGGCCTGACACGCCCAGTAGCACGGCCATGTCTTTGAGCGTGTTGTTGGTTCTGTTTCTAGTATGGGTGACACGAGCAGTAACACACCAATGTCACTGAGCGTGTCACAGCTTTGTGTTGGAGTAGTATTGACATGTCTTGTGACACTCCTATGTCACTGAGCTTGTCATAGCCACTGTGTTGGAGGAGAATTGACACGTGCAGTGACACGCCTATGTCTTGAGTGTGTCAATGCTTCTGTGTTATGGGTTTAGGGCACGTCCAGGGACACACCCATTTTGTTGAGCATGTCATGTGTAGAGTTTGCCCTAATTAGCTCTTGTCCTTATTTTCTTATGTGTATCACTAAGTGGGAATGTATAATCACCTTTGAATTAGGTTTTGAAGAGAATTGAGTTGTACCAATCCAAGTGTTGAGGATTCTTGGAAGAGGAGTGCAACACCCTTATACCCTATATACGTACAATACATATTTTCAGCATATGTAAAATACGCATATACGGTACAAATATTACAGACCGGTTTAATAAAAAATTTTCACATTTCCAATTTAAAATTTCAAATTCTAAATATATAAAAATTAAATAGAATATAAATATTCTTTACTTGTTATAAGAACCTAAAATAAATAATATATATATATAAATCTCTGGGAAAAATTCGCCAGAGTTTTGTCTGTAATTTGGATATCGCAAAATTTATCAAAACATAACCTACAAAAAGAAAACACTCCCAAGTAATTTCAAATCACCATCTCAACCATACTTCTCAATTTCACCAAGTTTCTCAAACATTTATATATATAGATATATATAATTTAAAACACACTTACTCTCCCATTTCAAATACATTGACCCAAACATTCTTTATAATACACAATACGTAAAATCCAAAACATAATATATTATTCATAAAACTCAAAAATGTACAATAACAAAAAAATATATACATGCTGCCGGTAGTGTTTCTGATCTCGATAGCAACAAAACAAGCTCAACTACATGTCCAAACCCGACTTGGTCTAGAAGAACTCTCTGGCTTAGCTAGGTCTATCATGTCACCTGTGAGATGGAAACAATCACGCTAAGCTGAAGCCTAGTGGTACAAACTTTGATAATAACAATATAACTCATTGCAATACCAATGCACAATGTATTTATATGTCACATCATTCCACTTTCTTATATTTTTCAAATATTTCATAATTCACATTAAAACAAAGACAAGCATAGGCCCAAAAAGGATCTAATATGCTATTCAATTTTTAGAGTTACTACTTTGGTCCATAATGACACCATGTGTCTAGTCCCGTAGGCAATATATCCATGGAAAATGTAATAGCCCTGTCTCTTGGACCTCAATCCGGCTAGACACTTAGGCCCAGTATCTTGGTCCTTAACCCGGCTAGACTGCTACAGTTTTTGAGGCTTACGACCCAGTCTTTTCACCCCAGAAACATCATATTTATCAGCTGGCCTGGCTTACAACCCAGTCTTTTCACCATTCCAGCGTATAGCTCGTAGGCAATCATAGGCATGCCGCCAAACCCAAAACTCTGAAAATTGAATAACATACTAGGCACACAATTTATTCATATTTCTCATTATTAATCTTTTTCTAATTTTCACATATTCAATCTAGGCACATTGCCTTATTTTTACATTTTTTCTCACTTTTCTCACTTTTCTCATTTTTATCAATATCAATTCATTTCACTATTACACATATCTCATTTTTGCATTCACAACACATTACCCAATTACTTTGGGTATTTTCACATAATATGCATATTTCACATGTTACACAAATTAGCCATTATCAATGGCTTTTCACAATGCATTTAACACATATATGACATTACAAATGTCATAGCATATTATTCATACACAATCAATGAACCAAGTAACTTAACACATTTTTCAGTCAAAATGTGTTAAGCCCAAGTTTCATGCAAAAATAAACAAAATATTCAATGTTTGTACATACCTCCACTAGCAACCCAAAGCAAGCTAAAAACAACCTTCAATCCAATCTTTCTAACTTGCCCTTCACCACTTGGATGAAGCAAATCAACCTCCCTCAATGCTTAAAGCAAATGTGATAACAAATAATCATTTAGTATCACATTTAATGGCATTTCCAACATTAAACCATAATTGCACATCACTCCTACAAATTTTCAAAAATTTAGCCTTTCCTTACTTCAGCATTAGAATTCCATTATACTATAATAAAATTAGTGTTTTAAGTTTATTTATATTGTTAAAAACATTTTTTAATACATTTAAATCATTTACATTATAAAAATACACTCTTATACATAAAATCTCAAAAATGGCATAACCTTCCCCCATTGAAGGTTTTCCATTCCAACACAATTCGTTACTCATTCCAAGCTTATATTCATCACTTTTAACACTAAACAACATGCTAAAACAAATAAAATCACACAATTCGACCACTTTGGAAAATCAATTTTCCAAAACCCTAAATCTCCACTTCCATTCTCAAACTCCAACCCAACACCACCAAATCAAATATTTGATTTTAAAATACTTGTTTATGAATCAAAACAACTCATTTGGAATCAATTTTCACAATTAAAGTTTATATTTTCAAAACCCCACAAATCTATAACCCCAAATTCTCTCTCTTCACCATTCTTTAACCAAACTCCATCATCTCTTCAATCTAACCTTAGAATCATTGTTAACTACCCAAAATAACATCATACACACAATTCCAACAATTATAACATACTACATCAAAATCTCAAAACTCACATAATCTCATCTTCCATGGAATTCAAAGAAAAGAGATGGAAACTTACTAATTTTGGTGGAAATCACCAAAAATCTACTTGAAACTTGTTAATTCCTTCAATTTATGGAGTATGGAAGAAGCAAAATCCTTGGTCATCAAACTCCCATGGAAAACACATCCTTGAAGAAGAAGAAGAAGAAGAAGACTTTTAATATTTCTTTTCCTTTCATCTTTTTTTTTAAACCACACATATATATATATATTAAAATAATTTAATATTTAATATTTAATTATTTTTTAATAAATTAAAAGCCCTAATTTCCCTCTTCCATTCAAAAATAATTTTTTCGAATTATTTTATTAATTTTGAATTTATAAGATTTAATTACCAAAATACCCTTTTCTTTTAAAAAGTGATGACTTTTATATATGTTATGCATATTTTGCATATATATCACATATATATTACACTTTCTCATTTTAAATCCCTTTATTTTTCATTTAAAACCATTAATTTAATTTATTCTTTTAAATTATATTTTATTTTATCAAATTTTCTAAAAATTTTAGGATGTTACAATTGTCTCCCCCTAAAACAAATTTCATCCTCGAAATTACTTGTCCTCAAGTCTGGAACAAATGGGGAAACTGACTCTGCATCAACTGCTCACTTTCCCCATGTTGCCTCCTCAGTGGCATGATTCCTCCAAAGGACTTTCACAAGTGACACACACTTATTCATCAATTCTTTTACCTCTCATGCCAAAATCGCCACTGGTTCTTCGTCGTAAGTCAAATCTGGACTCACCTCAATGAACTCCACTGACAAGATATGAGATGGGTCATACATGTATCTCTGAAGCATCGAGACATGGAAAACATTATGTATTTGATCCAACTTAGGTGACAAAGCTAGTCTATAAGCCACCGGACCAACTCTTTCTAACACCTCATATGGTCCTATGAAACGAGGACTCAACTTTCCTTTGAGGCCAAATCTCAAAATTTTCTTCCATGGGGACACCTTCATAAACACTTTATCTCCACACTGAACTCTATGTCTCTTCTCTTTAAATCTGAATAGGATTTCTATTGGTCTGAAGCTACTTTCAAACGACCCCGAATCACCTTCACTTTCTCCTCTGTTTCCTTAATCAGATTGGGACCAACCAGTTTACCTTCTCCAACCTCATCCCAACACAAAGGTGTCCTGCATCTCCTACCATTTAAAGCCTTATAAGGAGTCATCCCAATACTCGACTGATGACTATTGTTATAAGCATACTCAATTAATGGCAAAAATTTGTCCCAACTCCCGGTAAAATTAATGATATAGCTCCTCAACATATCCTCCAGAATCTGTATCACTCTCTCTGACTGTCCATCTGTCTGAGGATGGAAAGCAGTACTAAAATGCAATCAAGAATCTAGAGTATCATGCAAACTCTTCGAAAACCTCAAAGTAAACCAAGGATCTCGATCCGACACCAAAGAAACTGGGACTCCATGCAACCTGACTATCTCATTGATATATAGCTCAGCCAACCTCTAAAGAGAATAATCCATCTGAACTGGAAGAAAATGAGCTGTCTTCAACATCCAATCAACTATCATGCAGATTGTATCATGCTTCTTCTGAGTCAAAGGCAGTCCAGTTACAAAATCCATTGTCACTCACTCCCATTTCCACTCTGGCACTGATAAAGGTTAGAGCAACCTTGAAGGAACTTGGTGCTCAGCCTTCACTTTTTTGCAAGTGAGACATCTGGATACAAACTCTGCTATGTCCCTATTCATTCCTGACCACCAATAATGTCGCTTCAAGTCCCGATACATCTTGGTACTCCTAGGGTGCATAGCAAAAAGTGACTATTGTGCTTCCTCCAATATCATTCTTTTCAATTCTGCATCATCAGGAATACACACTCTATCTCTGTACCATAAACTGCCATCATCCCTCATATAAAAGTCTTGACTCTCCCCCTTCTGACAAATCAACACAATTTTTTGAATTTTCTCATCTGCCAACTGAGCCTCCCTAATATGATCCAATAAGACTAGCCTTAACTGCAACTGAGCCATCAGAGCACCATCATTAAAAGATTCAAATCAAGCATGCAATGCTCTCAACTCAACAAGCAACGAGAGCGAATAAGCAGTCAAACCTGCCAAAGACTTTCGACTCAAAGCATCAGCAACAACATTTGTCTTACCAGGATGATAATCAATCAAACAGTCGTAGTCTTTAATCAACTCTTACCACCATCTCTGCCAAAGATTTAGCTATCTCTGAACACCCAGGTATTTCAAACTCTTGTGATCCATATAAATGAAACACTTTTCCCCATAAAGATAATGTCGCCAAATCTTCAAAGTAAAAACTATGGCTACCAACTCCTAATCATTCACCAGATAATTCAGCTCATGCGGTTTCAACTGTCGAGAGGCATAAGCAATGATTCTACCCTCCTGCATCAGAACACAACCTAAACCACTGTGTGAAGCATTACTGTATATCACATATGGTTTACCTTCCACATGCAGGGTAAGGACAGTAGCTTGAGTCAACATCTCCCTCAGCTGCTCAAAGCTCACCTAACACCAGTCTGTCCACACAAATTTAACTACTTTATGAAGTAATCTGGTGAGTGGTGTAGCTATTATAGAAAAACCCTTTAGAAATCAATGATAATAGCCTGCCAATCCTAGAAAACTTCTAACCTCTGTCACAGTCTTTGGTGGACTCCAATTCAAGATAGCCTCAATTTTACTCAGATAAACTCTAATACCCTCTGCTGAAACCACATGACCAAGAAAAGCTACCTGATCAAGCTAGAACTCACACTTAGACAGCTTAGCATACAACTGCTTCTCCCTCAGAGTCTGCAACACGATCTGCAAATGCCTATCATGATCCTCATCATTATGCGAATACACCAAGATGTCAACAATGAAGACCACTACAAACTGATCTAAATATGGTCTGAATACCCTGTTCATCAAAACCATAAAAGTTGCTGGTGCATTCGTCAATCCAAAGGGCATCACCAAAAACTCATAATGCCCATACCTCATACCAAAAGTTGTCTTGGGTAAATCCACATCTCTGACTCTCAACTGATGTACCCTAATCTCAGATCAATCTTAGAGAATATTGCTGCTCCCTTCAACTGATCAAAGAGATCATCTATTTGATCGAAGCAAAGAATACTTGTTCTTGATGGTCACCTTATTCTACTACCTATAATCAATACACAATCTCATGGTGCCATCCTTCTTCTTCACAAACAACACAGGCACTCCCCACGAGGACACACTAGGATGGATAAACCCTTTATCTAATAACTCCTACAACTGCACCTCCAACTCTCTCAACTTAGCAGGTGCCATCCGATAAGGGGTAATAGAGATGGGAGTGGTACCAGGCAATAAATCGATACCAAACTCCACTTCTCACTCAGGAGGTACCCCTAGCAACTCATCAGGGAAAACATCTAAAACTCGGCAACTGTGGGTATATTTTCAAGCAGGGATCCCACCACTCTAGTATCTACAACATGAGCAAGATAAGCCTCACATCCCTTCCGAATCATCCTCCCAGCTGAAACAGTTGAAACAACCATGGATGAAAGATACCTCTGCTCACTAGATACTATAACATCCCTACCATCCTGTATTCTCAAAGTAACACATTTCTTCTCATAGTCTACCACAGCCCCATGCTTGGATAACCAATCCATGCCTAAAATCAGATCATATTCCCTAAAAGGCATCTCAATTAGGTCACCACGAAACTCCTCATCCTGAATAACAACTGGACTATCTCGGTGCACCCTGCCCACCACAACACTATGCCCTAAAGGATTTGTCATCAAGACATCAAATCCTAGTGACTCAGAATGCAATTCATTCATAGGCAAGATGGATGCACTTATGTATGAATGCGTAGATCCAGGATCTAATAGAGCAAGGACTGAAATACCAAATAAAGAAAATATACCTGCAATGACGCTTGAAGCATCCGGCTACCTCTGTATCACATAAACCCGCTGAGATGGCCCAGCCTCATCTGGCCTACTGCCTTCGAATGTAGAGCCTCCTCTCTGACTAAATCCAGGTTGACCACCTCTACTAAAACCTTTACCACCACGACCACCTCTGACACTGGGTTGAGAAGATGCAGTATCTGCCTGCCTAACCTCTGGTGGCTCAGGACAATCTCTGATAAAATGGTCTGACGATCCACATCTAAAACACACTCCCAAAGCACCTCTCCACTAGCAGACACCTCCATGTACTCTACCACAATGAACGCAAGTAGGTGGAGTTGGTCTCTGAGCCACTGGAGTCGGAGCACTAGCCACTGAAACTGCAAGTCTCTGCCTCTGTCTCTGCTGCTGTACTGACCTGCCAAACTACTCCTGACTCCTACTAAACCTCTGAAATGTCCCCCTCGGCCTCTCTTCACTGATGAAGACCCTGCCTCACTCTGGGCCTCCTAACTCTCGTCTCCTCAACCCTGGCAGCTGCTGCAAAACTCTGTGCCCTCTCAATACTCCTGGCAGCTACAACTAACTGGAAAAAATCCTGATACTGAGAGCCTGCAATGATGCACATGATAGAGGATCTCAGTCCCTCTTCAAACCTCCTGCACTGTCAAACTCGTCAGAAATGATCCCACCACATAGTGACTCAACCGGATAAACTCGATCTCATACTCGATCACTGTCCTGGTATCCTATCTCAAACTCAGGAACTCCATCTTCTTTGCATCTTTATAATCTCTCGGAGTATACTTCTGCTCAAATTCCTGCAGGAAATCATCATTGGTCAGGACTGGTGGATCATCCAGAGCATGTGGAACCATCATCCACCAATCATATGCATCTCTCTGTAGAAGAGATCTGGCATAATCAAACTTCTCTTCTAGACTAGCCTGTAACTGAATAAATATCCTTTGAATCCGGTCTACCCGCTGCTCTGCTACAGCAGGGTTTGTAGTACCAACAAAATCCTCAGCTCCATATTTTCTCAGTTTATCATACTGCCTCACCGGCAACTGCGGCTGCGGCTGTGGCTGTGGAGGCTGCAGAACTGGAGCCTGCCTCAACAACTCTACCATATGCCATACATATCCAGGAAGAATCTCATTAGCTGCTGGTCTCATAGGCACAGAAACAAACGCCTCACCAGCAGATACAACTCTAGCTCCATCTCTACCCTCATCTAGAGCCACACTCTCTACACTACCCTCAGCAGCCTGATGCGGTTGAGATGCCATAACTACCTATATCTGCAAACAAAGCAAAAAATACTATATCAGAGATCAAAAAATGCCAGTGACAAAGTATGTATTACAATTAAAAACTATTTTTCAAATCCCCCATTTTCTCTCTCTATCATCCCACCTAGGTTGAGAACCTCAAACCTAGGCTCTGATACCAAAATAGATGTAACACCCTTATACCCTATATACATACAATACATATTTCAAGCATATGTAAAATATGCATATACGGTACAAAAATGTTACAGACCTGTTTAATAAAAATTTTTCACATTTCCAATTTAAAATTTCAATTTCTAAATATATAAAAATTAAATAGAATATAAATATTCTTTACTTGTTATAAGAACCCAAAATAAATAATATAAATAAAAATATCTGGATAAAATTTGCTAGAGTTTTGTCTGTAATTTGGATATCCCAAAATTTATCAAAACACAACCTGCAAAAAGAAAATATTCCCAAATAATTTCAAATCACCATCTCAACCATACTTCTCAATTTCACCAAGTTTCTCAAACATTTATATATATAGATATATATAATTTAAAACACACTTACTCTCCCATTTCAAATACATTGACCCAAACATTCTTTATAATATACAATACGTAAAATCCAAAACATAATATATTATGCATAAAAGTCAAAAATGTACAATAACATAAAAATATATACATGACGCTGGTAGTGTTTATGATCTCGATAGCATCTCAATAAGCTCAACTACAAGTCTAGACTCGACCTGGTCTAGAAGAACTCTCTGGCTCAGCTGGTCTACCCTATCACCTGCTCGATGGAAACAATTGCGCTAAGCTGAAGCCTAGTGGTACAAACTTTGATAATAACAATATAACTCAATGCAATGCCAATGCACAATGTATTTAGATGTCACATCATTCCACTTTCTTATATTTTTCAAATATTTCATAATTCACATTAAAACAAAGACAACCATAGGCCCAAAAAGGATCTAATATGCTATTCAAATTTCAGAGTTACTGCTTTAGTTCATAATGACACCATGTGTCTAGCCCCGTAAGCAATATATCCACAGAAAATGTAACAGCCCCAGTCTCTTGGACCTCAATCCAGCTAGACCCTTAGGGTTCAGTATCTTGGTCCTCAACCCGTCTAGATTGCTATAGTTTTTGAGGCTTACGACCCAGTCTTTTTACCCCATAAACATCATATTTATCAGCTGGCCTGGCTTATAACCCAGTCTTTTCACCATTCCAGCGTATAGCCCGACAGCAATCATAGGCATGCCACCAAACCCAGAACTCTGAAAATTGAATAGCATACTAGGCACACAATTTATTCATATTTCTCATTATTAATCTCTTTCTCATTTTCAAATATTCAATCTAGGCACATTGCCTTATTTTTACTTTTTTTTCTCACTTTTCTCATTTTTCACATCTTTCTCATTTTTCTCACTTTTCTCATTTTTACCAATATGAATTCATTTCATTATTACACATATCTCATTTTTTGCATTCACAACACATTACCCAATTACTTTGGGTATTTTCACATAATATGCATATTTCACATGTTACACAAATTAGCCATTATCAATGGCTTTTCACAATGCATTTAACACATATATGACATTACAAATGTCATAGCATATTATTCATACACAATCAATGAACCAAGTAACATAACACATTTTCTATCCAAAATGTGTTAAGCCCAAATGTCATGAAAATATAAATAATATATTCAAAGTTTGTACATAACTCCACTAGCAACCTAAAGCAAGCTAAAAATAACCTTCAATCCAATCTTTCTAACTTGTCGTTCACCACTTGGATGAAGCAAATCAACCTCCCTCGATGCCTAAAGCAAATGTGATAACAAATAATCATTTAGTATCACATTTAATGGCATTTCCAACATTAAACCGTAATTACACATCATTCCTACAAATTTCCAAAAATTTAGCCTTTCCTTACTTTAACATTAGAATTCAATTATACTACAATTAAATTAGTGTTTTAAGTTTATTTATATTATTAAAAACATTTTTTAATACATTTAAATCATTTACATTATAAAAATACACTCTTGTACACAAAATCTCAAAAATGGCATAACCTTCCCCCATTGAAGGTTTTCCATTCCAACACAATTCGTTACTCATTCCAAGCTTATATTCATCACTTTTAACACTAAACAACATGCTAAAACAAATAAAATCACACAATTCGACCACTTTGGAAAATCACTTTTCCAAAACCCTAAATCTCCACTTCCATTCTCAAATTGCAACCCAACACCACCAAATCCAATATTTAACTTTAAAATACTTGTTTATGAATTAAAACAACTCATTTGGAATCAATTTGAACAATTAAAGTTCATGTTTTCAAAACCCCAAAAATCCATAACCCTAAATTCTCTCTCTTCACCATTCTTTAACCAAACTCCATCATCTCTTCAATCTAACCTAAGAATCATTGTTAACTACCCAAAATAACATCATACACACCAATTCCAACAATTATAACATACTACATCAAAATCTCAAAACTCACATAATCTCATCTTCCATGGAATTCAAAGAAAAGAGATGTAAACTTACTAATTTTGGTGGAAATCACCAAAAATTCACTTGAAACTTGTTAATTCCTTCAATTTATGGAGTATGGAAGAAGCAAAATCCTTGATCTTCAAACTCCCATGGAAAACACATCCTTGAAGAAAAAGAAGAAGAAGAAGAAGAAGAAGAAGAAGAAGACTTTTAATATTTCTTTTCCTTTCATCTTTTTTTTTAAACCACATATGTATATATTAAAATAATTTAATATTTAATTATTTTTTAATAACTTAAAAGTCCTAATTTCCCTCTTCCATTCAAAAAAAATTGTTTTTGAATAATTTTATTAATTTTGAATTTATAAGATTTAATTACCAATATACCCTTTTCTTTTAAAAAGTGTTGACTTTTATATATGTTATGTATATTTTGCATATATATCACATATCTATTCCACTTTTGTTTATTTAAAATCCCTTTATTTTTCATTTAAAACCATTAATTTAATTTATCCTTTTAAATTATAATTTATTTTATCAAATTTTCCAAAAATTACAAATTTTCAAAAATTTTAGGATGTTACAATGAGGTTGATAGATTGGTGTTAGTTGCTCTTGAGGTAAGTACAAACCTTTCATGATTGTATACATTTACATGACTTTGGGACTTAACATATTTGGTTGGAAAATATGTTAGGTTACCTATTATATTGTCGATATATGAAAATGGTGCAATGGTTTGTATTATGTGAATTATATGTTGAGGATTCAAAATATATGAACAATGTAATTTGTGATGTGCACTCAGATGATGAAATGTTAGGCCATTGATATTGGCTATAATGATATAAATGAAATATTTGGGGGCATTATTCCTAAAGGATCATGAGAAAATAATAATGGATTTGATAATGAAATTATGAAAGAATTGTGTGCCTAGTATGTTATTCAACTTTTAGAGTTTTGTTATTGGTGGCATGACTAAAAGTAACAATCCCTTGAAGCTGGGTTGGGCTTGGTCCTTGATAAGTGCACAATTGATGATATTTTGCCCCTATTTCTTAGTATGATTATTATCCAATTGAGTTTAATTTCTCTGTTTAAGTGCTTTTTAGGGTTAATTTCAGGAATTCTCTGTATTTTGAGGCTTATGGTCATTTCAAATGAATTACGGATGAAAGTAGAAGATAAGAGAAAAAGTTTTCAAGTGACACGCCAATGGACATGGGCGTGTCAATGGACGTGCCCTTGATACTGCCATATAGAAGCATTGACACGCCCAGTGACATGGGCGTGTCACTGAGCGTGCCTATTGCAATGATTCACAACAGCTGTGGCATGCCCAGTGACATGGGCGTGTCATTGGATGTGCCTTATATTCAAAATCCCAGTGGCATTGACATGCCCAGTGACATGGCGTGTCAATGGGAGTGTCGGGCGAAAATATCTGCACTATAAAAGTTGAGCTGAAGCAAGAATTAGGGACCCAATTTTCATATTTTATAACCTAGAGCCGACATCTAAAGCAAGGATGAGAGTTTTGGAGCTGAGATTGAAGGTGAAGACATATTCTAAATAAGATCTAAACCAAGATTCAAGGATGCAAGTCAAGAAATATGAACTATTTGCAATGTATTCTTTGGATTCTTTTTCTTATTTCTATTGTTCTGGTTTTCTGATTTTAAACATGAACTAACTCATTCAATATCTAGATATTGATGAACCCTAGCTTTATTGTATGGATTGAATAATTTTGCTTAATTAAATCATTTGATTGAGTTGTTTTATTCTTATGATGCTTAATAATTTATTTCCAATTGGTAATAGCATGCTTATTGATTGGTTGCAATTTTCATATTATTGACTTGAGAAAGCTTGATACGAATTGAATACTCATAAGGATTGAGGATTGATTGGAGTACTAGAGATAGACTTATAGGATCCTTTGGTTTACAATTCCTTATTCTTAATGCAAGATCTAATTAATTATGTTTGTGAAGAGAATCCAGCATTCTACTTAGTGATTAGGGATTAATTCGCTTGAGAAAGATTTTAGTCTAATTTAGAGAAATACCAATTCAACTCTATTATTTGAATTAATTGAATTGATTTTCATAAATATAATTGTGGCTAGGGGAATTCAATATATGGATAGTATTCTCATCATCAATCAATTCATTCAACACTCAATCTCTCTCTATTTTTAGTTATTAAGTTAATTATCTTTAATTACAAAACTTCACAAAACTATTGATTTGCTAAACAATAGTTAAAAGTTTCACTAATATTTGGCCTTGTCCCCAGTGGAACGATAACTCACTCACTACTTTATTACTTGAGCGACCTGTGCACTTGCGGTATTGCAATAGCATAGTTTCGCACCATCAAGCCTTGAAGCCAGGTTGGGTTGATGCTATGCTCCCCTTAAAGCTTGGTTAGGCCTAGTACTTGAAGCCTAGTTGGGATGTCACATATGAGATGTTTCTCATTGTGATAATGATTCACCTACGGGCTTGATAAATGTGATTATTGGACCAAAATTTTAACTCTGGAATTTGAATGGCATATTTGTTTCTTTTAGGTCCATGTGTGAGTGGGGATTTTCGCCCCCACTCCCGGTGGAATGGTTCTTGCGACTTTGGCACTGTTTAGGCTCAGGACCTTAGAGAACACGGACCTAGAGATATGGAGTCGCCACCCAGACGGGCTTAGAAAAAGAAAGGGGTGGATGACTCGATTCGTAAGGAATCCCCAACCCCCTAATGTGTTCGAAAAGTTGGGTACATGTGGGGAAGGTGAGAAATGGCCCAGCACCCCCACAACTCCCGATTCATTGGAACCGGCCTCCTTTATAGGTCTTAATATTATAAAACTCTTAAGTATAATAATATTATCCATATTACACACAATAATTGAAATAAAGCATCGTTATATTGACATCAAAGCAATGTCCAAGGAAAATAAATAAATGGACACCCATTCGAGGATGGAAACATGCCCTTACATCACGCATGTCTAAACTAATAAGACACCCACCAAACAGTAGAAACATATCCTTTACATTGTTTTAAAATATAAAAGCTATTTAAATTACATAGAACTTAATTAATGAGGTACCCACAAAGTGGAAACATACCTCTAACAACATTTGGAAATCAAAATAAATCAATAAAGATAAATAACCATTCATCATAAATAAATCATTCATCAAACATATTAAACATCAATCAAAATATAAAAATTCATCCATGATAATTTAGATAAACCAAGCATTGAACTTAAATAAATCAAAGCATATAATAAACTATATAATTAAATCTAAAAATAAAGTAAGTCAAGATACAAATTAGGGTTATTGTTTCTCATTTAAAGTTCTTTAATTAATATGTAGGGTTTTTGAATTTATTGGTTTAGGCTACTGCAAGTTTTAAGGGAATTGAAATAGATTAAGGTTTTATATTTTAAGAGATTGATAAGGTTCTTTGATTAACAAAATTAGGGTTTGAGGGGTAAAATTATGAAATTAGGGTTTGGATATTAAAACATTATGTTTATGATTATTAGCTACTGGATTGTTGTTTTTAGGCCTACTGTGTTGAATTTTAATATTTAGATTTATAAGATTTTATGGTTCTAAGGATTAGGGTTTAGAAAAACTAGGATTTAAGATTTTATGGGAATTAGGGCTTAAGAACACTTAGGAATTAGATAAGCTAGCTTGGGGCTTACTGTCTTGATTTTGGAATTGAAGAAAATAATTTAGAGTTTATAAAGTTTTTGGAAATTGGCAAGACGATTTAAGGTTTTTTGGAAACAGAAAATATTTTTTAGGGTTCTTGGAAATAAAAGGATCAATTTAGTGTTTTAAGGTTTTGGAAAATTGGAAAGTAGATTAGGGTTTTGGGAATTAATAAAATGATTTAAAGTTTTTGAAAGTTGGAAAGTAGATTAGGGTTTTAAGATTTTAAAGAAATAGATTAGGGTTCTTAGGTTTTAGAAGAAACAGAAAAGTAATTTTAGGGTTTTTGGAAAACAAAGAAACGAATTAAGGCTTTTAAAATCAAAAGAAACAATTTAATGATTCAAGCTACTATAAGGAAAAAAGAGATCAGATATTCAAACCTTCGTTTGTTGGTTCCACCAAAAATTGCTTCTTGGATGAACAAGGACAAAGGGAAGATGGCTGCCTTTGATGGATTGATTGCTTGCTTTCTTATTCTTCTCTTAAAAAGTTCGATTGTTTTCCTTGCCAAGTTCCTTCAATGTTTAAAGTTTGATCTCTTCAAAGTTTCTCCCCTCCCTCTTTTATGTATCTTTTAGTGTTATTTATAAGAAATTTATATGATTAATTCAATTTGTTTACAGAAACTATCATTAATTAGGAAAAGGAAACCGAAGCCAAATAGAATTTGGTTTTGAAAAAAATTATGTGGGAAAAAATTTGCTGGCAAAAAAATTGCTGCGGGATGCTGCGAAGGATTAAGAGCGTCGGGTGCCCCAGGCGGGCTGCGGGCCATTTCTCCTGTAGGATTTTCCTATGGGCGCAACGCTTTCGGCGATAAAAAATTCGTCGCCGATTTTTAATTTTAATTTTAATTTTAATTTTAATTTATTATTTTTATTTCTTATTTATTTCTTATTTTTATTTTTATTCACTTCACCATTTTTAACTAAAATAAATATTAAAATACCACAAAAATTATTTTAGACTATAAAAAATAACGGACCGAACTTGGTAAAAAATTAAGGGTCTAAAGTTTGCCCCCTGCTTGAAAGATCTGAGACTTTAGTAAAAGAGAGTGAAAAGTAATAAGACTTAGTTTTTGAGATGAATGAGCTTTTGGGTTCTTGGATTTGATTTGGGTACTTAGACCCGAGATTGAATTTGATTTAACTAACCTTTTATCAGTTGAGAATTCTGACATAACTGGTTGTTCCATTTTTATGGATTGTGTGTCTTTACCCACCAAAATAGATCTTTATCTATTGGAAATTGGGTCTTTAACCATGGATCTTTATCCATTGGATATTGGGTCTTTACCCTTAAAACATGGATCTTTATCCATTGGAAATTAGGTCTTTACCCTTGAAATATGGATCTTTATCCATTGAAAATTGGGTCTTTACTCTTGAAATATGGATCTTTATCCATTGGAAATCGCGTCTTTACCCTTGAAACATGGATCTTTATCCTTTGGACTTTGGGTCTTTACCCTTTGAAATATGGATCTTTTTCCATTAGAAATCGGGCATTTACCATTAAAATATGGATCTTTATCCATTGAAAATTGGGTCTTTACCCTTGAAACATAGATCTTTATCCATTAGAGATCGGGTCTTTACCATTGAAATATTGATCTTTATCCATTGGAAATCGGGTCTTTACCCTTGAAAATGGATCTTTATCCATTAGAAATTGGGTCTTTACCCTTGAAACATGGATCTTTATCCATTGGAAATCGGGTCTTTACCCTTGGAAAATGGATATTTATCCATAAGAAATCGGGTCTTTACCCTTGAAACATGGATCTTTATCCATTGGAAATCGGGTCTTTACCCTTGAAAAATGGATCTTTATCCATTATAATTCGGGTCTTTACCCTTGGAACATGGATCTTTATCCATTACAAATCGGGTCTTTACCCTTGAAAAATGGATCTTTATCCATTATAAATCGGGTTTTTACCCTTGAAACATGGATCTTTATCCATTGTCAATCGGGTCTTTACCATTGAAAAATGGATCTTTATCCATTAGAAATTGGGTTTTTACCCTTGAAACATGGATCTTTATGCATTGGAAATCGGGTCTTTACCCTTGAAAAATGGATCTTTATTCATTATAAATCGGGTCTTTACCCTTGAAACATGGATCTTTATCCATTGGAAATCAGGTCTTTACCCATGAAAAATGGATCTTTATCCATTAGAAATTGGGTCTTTACCCTTGAAACATAGATCTTTATCCATTATAAATCGGGTCTTTACCCTGGCTTCAGCTCTTTTAGTTGGACTGACCTTTTGTCTTTCGCATTTGAGAATTCTAATTTTCTCTTTTGATTGATTTCTTCTTTTTTATTTTATTTTTTTATTTTTATTCCTTTGAGAATTCTTTTTCTTGTTCATTAATTACACATGAACAAAAAATTCAGCCCTTTTAGCTAGCCTTCATATCTTCTCCTTGCCCCCTGCGTGGCAAGATATTCAAAATATTTTGTTTATGCATAAACTCAAAAATTGAAAAGGAGACCCCCTGTGTAGGCTCAAACCCATGATTTTTCTATGCGGGCTCTGATTAATGTTTTTGTTGTCTAGTTCTTTGCAAAAGCACGCGTTTCTTCTCTTTGTAAAATTACTGGAGCTTTCCCAAGCAATGGGCAACCTATGCCCCCCTGATTTGATATCTTCTTTTGATTGTTTACTTCACAAGGTGTTTGCTGTTTACCTTAATAAGGAATAGACAATACAAGACAAGAAAGTGCGATGTGATATGCTCATGAAGCATGATATGCATGAATGATACTTACAGTCGTTCCATTGACTCGCAGACCGAGGTGATCAGCAGAAGTGTTCTCATTGGTTCCTTTTTGATGCTCGTTTAGGTTTTGCATTGGAATGACACAATGCTCCACATTTATGGCTTTTATCTTTAAGATGTTTAAAACATGAATAATGGAGGCCCCAAACAGCAGAGATACATCCATTTCAAATCATGATTTAGTATGTCAGTTGGTAGCTTCTTCATGACCTTGCCAATAATTATTTACTTTGCCCAATGTGTCTTTTGAGAATCGACAGTTCAACATACTCCCTTTAACTTGAAGGCTTTGTATGACAAAAACATTTTTTATATTTGAGTTTGAATTTTGATTTTGAAATCAAATATTGGCTTTGCCAAAATCGATGTCACTGTACCTCAGGACTTGATTTTTTCCAAATTAACATATCTATAACATGACAACCCTAGTTACTGTACTAAACTCAGGAATTATTTCTATTTAAGCAAGAACTGTTGCACTTCAGATAGGCACTTACACATTACTTGGTCAAAGGACTCATTGAGTTTAAATATTGTCTATCTCATATGCATGCTTATTCAAACTATCTCCACTAATAGACTCTACCTACCAAGAAAGATCAACAGGTCTTTGATAGGCTTGAAATGGGGTCTATAAGGGATACGGGTTAAATGAAAGCCATTTTGAGATTGGAGCTGGTGTGAAACAAAGGACAAACCTTCACACTACAAATTTCTTGCTGGAACTTTAGGCAGCTGGAAGCAATCTTGCTAGACTCCAAATTCTTTCTATCTTCTTAGCATTAATCTAGATCTTGATTGGAACAGTCTTTGCCCTTGCATAAAGTTTGGCACCCAAATTCATTTCTTTTCTTCTTCTCCCTTTTCTTTCTTTCTATTTTTCTTACTCTTCCCTTTCTTTGAGCATTTTATCATTTTATCCTTCTTCCTTGTAGGACTGTCAAGTACAGAATTTTCAAGAACTGAATAGTCTTTCTCCCTTTTTCTTTGATTTTGATTGAATCTTTGGTTGGGTTGGACCAATTCAAGTCAATCCGTCCTTATAAACCAAATGGAAGCCTTTTGTTGTCTTAGGTAGAAGAGAACTCAGTTAGCTTTTTGAACCGCCTTTTTAGGTTTTATTTTTCTTTTTTCCTTTTTGTTTTCTTCTTTTTTGTCTTCTTTTATTTTCTTTCTTTTCTTTCTCTTTTTTTTTCTTTTTTTTGGTTCTAGCTCAAACAGAATTGTCTTGTTTGTACCAACTTGGGTTTCCAATAATGGATGAGTGGAGTGGTATAAATCTTCTTTAATAGGGATAAATCATTTGTTACTCTGATGTTGTCTTGATATATTGGAGATATTAAGAAAACTTCAACCACCCTCATGGCCTTGAAAACTTCAACTATCATTATGGTCTTGAAAACATCAACTACCCTTATGGTCTTGAGGACTTCAACTATCTTCATGGTCTTGAGAACTTCAACTATCCTCATGATCTTGACTAATCATTGCTTTATTTGATCTTCTTGTCTCTTCATCTTAATGATCATAAGACATGTCAAAAGTATCACAACATCTCAGGGTAGGTTATTGGCTTATAAGTCAAATGAAAAGAAAGCCAAAAACTTTATGAAGGCTCAAAGGGACAACTAAGGATTGATATTTAATTGGGTGGATACTAGTTGTTGGCTCGTCAAACAATGCCTAGATCATTTCTCACTTAAATAAGCAGAGTTCAATTTTGCCTCGAAAGTTTTTCAAAGCATGTTCTAAGACTTACTAAAACCTAGACAAAGGTAATTATGCAGGAGCCCTCTCTAAGTAAGCATACACAACTCAATTCTATAGAGCAATTCCCTCATCTAGTAAAGTCATTCAAGTCATGATGCCTAGACACATTAATTTATAAACATCAAGCTAGATTCCTCATCGGTTGAGCACTAAAATGAATAAAGACCAACAAAATTTTTTATGAAAGTAATTTATTCAAACAAATTTAAACTTGAAAAATAAGATTGTTCCAATTAAATATTAAAGAAAGTAAAATTGAAAAGCAACATACAAGCTAAGGAAAGTTTGTTGAGTTTATGCTTCTTTTCCTTTCACATCTTCAACATTCCTATCTTGAAAAGATGATAAAACAAAATCTTCTTCCAATCCTTTTCCCACCATGAAGGTTGCTGGTGGTGGCACTCTTCCAAATTTAGGTAAATGGTTGTTCTTGGTATTAGGCTTATCCGGCTCGGGTAGCATACCACTATCGATTAAATCTTGGATCTCATGCTTTAGACGAGCACATTTATCTTTTTCATGCCCTTGCATTTGATGAAATTGATTGAAGGCCTCGGCATTGAAGTTTGGTGGCGGTGGATTATGTAATGGTCGAGGAGCTTATGGTTGCAATAACCCTTTCTTTTGCAGCTTGCTAAAAACCCAAGATAGAGGTTTCCCCAATTATGAGAATTATCTTTTATTTCCTTGACCAGTCGCATTAACATCAACTTCTTTTTGCGTGCTTTGATTGCTAGGCTGATAATTCCCTTTCTCATTCCTTCTTATTGAAAAGCAATTTTTCTCCCTTTCCCACTCTTTAATTTGTAGAGCAGCTTGGAGAAGATCTTTGAAATCCCTTATAAGGGTGTGAGACATCCTTTCACAGAGATTGGGCAAGACACCTCTTATGATCATCCTTATTTGATCAGATTCATTGGTCCTTTTCTTGAGCAAAGCAGCCTTATTCCTCCATCTTTTCACATCATCCACAAAATTTTCATTTGGCCTTTGTCTAATGGACTCAATTTCCATTAAGGTAACTTCCATTTCAACATTGTAACCATATTGTTAACCATAGTCAAACAACATGCATTTGGGGTAAAACATAAGGAAAATAACTAGGCCAATTACATGAGCTTTAGTCTTTAGGTTAAAAAGCTTAGGTTCCCATAGCAAGTATATACCAAATGGTATGAGGCTATGAGTGGTTATGCCATGCTCGATCTCCATACCTTGAGTGAAAGTATGGTATCCCTTACATAACACAACACGGGAAACACGGGCATCCTAACTCACGAACACAATGCAATCTAATATGATGCAATGGATAATATCAATATAAGAAAGAATAGAATAATAAAAAGACCAATGAAATTAACTTCTATTATCCCTAGTGGAGTCGCCACTGTGAGCGGAGATTTTTGCCCTCACTCCCGGTGGAATGGTTCTTGCGACTTCGGCACTGTTTAGGCTCGGGGCCTTGGAGAACACGGACCTATGTCCGAAGAAATAGAGTCATCACCCGAACGAGCCAGGAAAAAGAAAGGGGTGGATGACTCGATTCCTAAGGAATCCCCAACCCCCTAATGGGTTTGGAAAGTTGGGTACGTGTGGGGAAGGTGAGAAATGGCCCAGCACCCCCACAACGCCCAGTTCATTGGAACGGCCTCCTTTATAGGTCTTAATATATAAAATTCTTAAGTATAATAATATTATCCATATTATGCACAATAATTGAAATAACGCATCATTATATTGAAATTAAAGCAATGTCCAAGCAACACAAATAAATTGACACCCATCTGAGGATAGAAACATGCCCTTACATCACCCATATCTAAACTAATAGGACACCCAACAAACGGTAGAAACATGTTCTTTACATTGGATTAAAATATAAAAACTATTTAAATTACATAGAACTTAATTAATTAGGTACCCACAAAGTGGAAACATACCTCTTACAACATTTGAAAATCAAAATAAATAGATAAAGATAAATAACCATTCATAAAAAAAAAATCATTTATCAAAGATATTAAACATCAATCAAAATATAAACATTCATCCATGATAATTTAAATAAACCAAGCATTGAACTTAAATAAATCAAAGCATATAGTAAACTATATAATTAAATCTAAAAATAAAGTAAGCCAAGATACAAATTAGGGTTACTGTTTCTCATTTAAAGTTCTTTAATTAATATTTAGGGTTTTGGAATTTATTGGTTTACGCTACTGTAAGTTTTAAGGGAATTGAAATAGATTAAGGTTTTATATTTTAAGAGATTGATAAGGTTCTTTGATTAACAAAATTAGGGTTTGAGGGGTAAAATCATGAAATTAGGGTTTGGATATTAAAACATTAGGTTTATGATTATTAGCAACTAGATTGTTGTTTTTAGGCTTACTGTGTTGAATTTGAATATTTAGGTTTATAAGGTTTTAAGGTTCTAAGGATTAGGGTTTAGAAAAACTAGGGTTTAAGATTTTAAGGGAATTAGGGTTTAAGAACACTTAGAATTTAGATTAGCTAGTTTGGGGCTTACTATCTTGATTTTGGTATTGAAGAAAATAATTTAGAGTTTATAAAGTTTTTGGAAATTGGCAAGACGATTTAAGGTTTTTTGGAAACAGAAACTATTTTTTAGGGTTCTTGGAATTAAAAGGATCAATTTAGTGTTTTAAGGTTTTGGAAAATTGAAAAATAGATTAGGGTTTTGGGAATTAATAAAATGATTTAAAGTTTTGGAAAGTTGGAAAGTAGATTAGGGTTTTAAGATTTTGAAGAAATAGATTAGGGTTCTTAGGTTTTAGAAGAAACAGAAAACTAATTTTAGGGTTTTTTGAAAAGAAAGAAACGAATTAAGGTTTTTAAAATTAAATGAAACTATTTAATGATTCAAGCTACTGTAAGGAAAATAGAGATTAGATATTCAAACCTTTGTTTGTTGGTTCTACCAAAAAATGCTTCTTGGATGAACAAGGACAAAGGCAAGATGGCTGCCTTTGATGGATTGATTGCTTGCTTGCTTATTTTCTCTCAAAAAGTCTGATTGTTTTCACTGCCAGGTTCCTTCAATGTTTAAAGTTCAATCTCTTCAAATGTTCTACCCTCCCTTTTTTTTGTATCTTTTAGTGTTATTTATATGAAATTTATATGATTAATTCAATTTGTTTACAGAAACTATCATTAATTAGGAAAAGGAAACAGAAACCAAATAGAATTTGGTTTCAAAAAAAATTGCGTTGAAAAAATTTCGCTGGCTAAAAAATTGTTGCGGGTTACTGCAAAGGATTGCGAGCGTTGGGCGCGCCAAGTGGACTGCGGGCCATTTCGTCCAACGCTTTGGGCGATGAATTTTTTTGTCGTCAATTTTTATTTTTATTTTTATTTATTTGTTTATTATTATTTTATTTATTATTTTATTTTATTTTATTTTTATTCACTTCATCATTTTTAACTAAAATAAATATTAAAATACCAAAAAAATTATTTTGGAATATAAAAAATAACGGATCGGACTGGGTCAAAAATTAAGAGTCTACACCATGCTTGTCTTTGTTTTGATGTGAATTATGAATAACGGAATAATTGAACAATATAATGAGATTTAATATTATGAAATATGATATCCTTGTATATTTCTTCTAATTCTTGTAAGTTTGACATTGGCATTACATTGAATCATATTGTTATTGTGGTTTGTACCACTAAGCCGTTCGCTTACCTCAATTGTGATTTATCGTGCAGGTGACAGGGTAGATTCGGTTGAACCGGAGAGTTCAGCTAGACCGAGTCAAGTCTAGGCTTGTGATCCCTTGTGAAGTGGTGATTATTGGATTTCAAGATCAGAGATGAACTGCCAAGCATGCATAAACTCTATAGTTTAGAAATATTTTATGAGCGGGGATTTTTGCCCCCACTCCTGGTGGAATGGTTCTTGCGACTTCGGCACTGTTTAGGCTCGGGACCTTAGAGAACACGGACCTGTGAGTAGGGATTTTCGCCCTCACTCCCTATGGAATGGTTTTTGCTACTTCGGCACTAATTAGGCTCGGGGTCTTAGAGAACACGGACCTAAGTCTGGAGAAAATGGAGTCGCCACCCGGACGGGCTAGAAAAAAGAAAGAGGTGGATGACTCGATTCCTAAGGAATCCCCAACCCCCTAATGGGTTTGAAAAGTTGGGTGCATGTGGGGAAGGTGAGAAATGGCCCAGCACTCCCACAATGCCTGGTTCATTGAATCCGGCCTCCTTTAGAAGTCTTAATATTATAAAATTCTTAAATATAACAACATTATCCATATTACACACAATAAAAATAAAGCATCATTATATTAAAATCAAAGCAATGTCCAAGCAAAACAAAACAAATAAATGCAAACCCATCCAAAGATGGAAACATGTCCTTACATCACATGCCTAAATAGGACACCCACCAAAAGGTAGAAACATGCCCTTTACATTGGTTCTAAAATAGAAAAGCAATTTAAATTACATGATATTTAACTAATGAGGTACCCACCAAGTGGAAACATACCACTTACAACATTTGGAAGCCTAAATAAATGGATAAAATTAAATAACCATTCATCATAAAATAAATCATTCATCAAAGGTATTAAACATCAATAGAAAGTAAACATCCATCCATGACAAATTAAATAAACCAAGCATTGAACTTAAATAAATTAAAGCATATAAAATAAATCAAAGCATAATCAAATATAAAATTGAATAAGGCAAATAAAAATCTAAAATATAGCTACTGTTTCCATTTAGGATCCTTTATTTCATGTGTTTAGGGTTTTGGATTTTCATGGTTTAAGCTACTGTGACTTTTTAATGAATTAAAATAGATTAAGGATTTTGTGTTTTAAGAGATTGGTAAGATATTTTGATTAACCAAATTAAGGTTTGAATGGTGAAATCATGAAACTAGGGTTTTGGACACTTTAAAATACTTTTGATTCGTGGTTTTAAATGATGATTTCAAGCTTACTGTGTAAAATTATAATATTTGTATTTATATGATTTTTAAGGTTTTAAAGGATTAGGGTTTATAAAAAAATTAGGTTTTATGGCTTTAAAGGGTTAGGGTTTTACTATTTTAGGTTTGAAGTTGAGTTAGGGTTTAGTGTTTTAAAATTAGGGTTTCGGTGGATTTATGAAGTTTTTAGGGTTTGAAAATCAATTTGATGATTTTATGGAGTTTTATAAAAATAAACAAACGATTTAAAGTTTTTAAAAGCAAAAAAGTAATTTTTAAGGCTTTTGGAAGGAAACAAAATATAATTTGAGGGTTTTGAAAATTGGGAATGTAAATTAGGATTTTGGAGTTTTGTAGAAGTAAAAATAACAATTTTATGTCTTTTGGAAAATAAACCAACGAAGTAAGGTTTTTAACTTTAGAAAAACTAAATTAAAGTTCTAGGGTTTTTGATTTTGACAGACACAATTTCATAATTTTAGCTACTGTGAAAATCATAACAAAAGAATTTAATACATACCTCCTTTTGATAGTTCCTCCAAAAAAAAATAATTCTTCTTGGATGAACCAAAAACAAAGGCAGTTGCTACTTTGATCGTTTGTTAATGCTTTGCTTGTTGCTCTCAAAATCAAATTGATTTGCTACCTTTCCTTCACAGATTTGGTTTGCAACTCTCCCAATTTTCCTCCTAATTTTTGATCCCTTTTCCGTGTTGTTTAATCCATATTTATAGATTAAGAAAAGGAAACCGAAACCTAATTGTATTAGGTTTCGAAAAATTTGCATTGAAAAATTTCGCTGGCGAAAAAAAACTGCTGCGGAAAAATTGCGCTAGAGAAAAAAATTTGTCGTAGGAAAAATTGCACTGGCAAAATAATTTGCACAGTTGGCTGCGGCAAGGGGTGGGGAATCAGCTTACTGGCCATTTCGCCCGTAGGCCGCAGAAAAATCATGCAGGCGAAATGGCCCACGACCAAGCCCGCGCTGGAATTTTCGGCGACGATTTTTATTTCTTTATTTTTATTTTTTATTAATAAAAATTAGATAATAAAGCAAAAATAATTTAATTAAGATAACAAAAATCATTTTGGGCAAAATAAAATATATTAGACAGCACAAAAATTATTTTGGACTAAACAAAATATCTTAGACCGGACTATGTCAAAAATTAAGGGTCTACAGTTTGCCCCCTGCTTGAATGATCTGAAACTTTAGTGAAAGAGAGTGAAAAGCAACAAGACTTAATTTTTGATGAGATGGTGGAGGTTTTGGGTTCTGGACCCGGTTCGAGTTATGGACTCAAGGATAATTCTAGGTTCTAGACCTAAGGAAAAATTGGGTTCTGGACCCGAGCTAAGTTCTGGATTTAGAAATAATTCTAGGTTCTAAACCTAATGGTAAAATTGGGTTCTGGACCCGAGCTAAGTATGGACTTAGAAGAGATTTTAGGTTCTGGACTTAAGGAAAATTTGGATTCTGGATCCGAGCTAAGTTCTAGACTAAGAAACAAATTCTAGGTTCTGGACCTAAGGAAAATTTGGGTTCTGGACCCGGTTAGAGTTCTGGACTCTAGGATAATTCTGGGTTCTGGACCTAAGGAAAATTTGGGTTCTGGACCGGGTTCAAGTTCTAGACTCAAGGATAATTCTAGGTTCTGGACCTAAGAAAAATTTCAGTTCTAGACCCAGATCGAGTTCTGGACTCAAGGAAGATTCTAGGTTATGGACCTAAGAAAATTTTGTGTTCTAGACACGGTTTGAGTTCTACCCGAGCTAAGTTCTTGGACTTAGAAATAAATTCTAGGTTTTAGACCTAAGGAAAATTTGGGTTCTGGACCCGGTTCGAGTTCTTGGACTTAGAAATAAATTATAGGTTCTGGACCTAAGGAAAATTTGGGTTCTGGACCCGAGCTAATAATAACTTTTTATTTCAAAAAGTTTGGCTAATTTTTATGCATGTCTTTTTATTGACCCCTAGGTGTAAAAATATTTATAGACCTGTAATTATTTGAATGATTAAAGTGAATAAATGAATTTACTGTTTATTTACTGTGTAATCACTGTTCATGCACTATTTACTATTTATAAATAGTAACTTTACTATTCGCAAATAGTATCAAATAGTATTTTACTATTGCAAATAGTACTTTTACTATTCATCAATATTAATACTATTCATAAATAGTAAAATTTACTATTCATCAATAGTAATACTATTCATAAATAGTAAAAATTTACTATTAATCAATAGTAAAATTTACTATTCATGAATAGTAAAATTTACTATTAATGAACAGTTTTGAATTTATTTTTTTACTTACCATTTCTCTATAAAAAGCCACCATTCCTTCATTTTACTTCACAACACAATTTTAATTTCATAATTCTCTCACATTTCTTTCAATTTTAGCACATATTTTTCAAAAATAATGCATGCTTCAAGGTTAGGGACTCATTCTAATGCTAAGTTATTGGAGTTTATTCGGCACCATGAAGATTAAAATTTAGATATACTAGCCAGGATGCCGCTCCATCGCAGTTCCAATCAAAAGAGCAAGGTAATTATTTTTTTCTTTTTTCTTGATTTTTTTGCACTTTTTTTGTTGTTATATATTTTTGTATTTTTTTTTGTTATTATTTGTTATTGTGAAAAAATAAATTAATTTAAGTAGATAGAATAATATGTGCTTACCTGGTATTAACTTACCTAGGTCAGTGTTAGCATGATCATTGCGTTGTTCAGGCTGGAGGGTGTATCTATAAAGCCCGACAATGGTATGATGTAGTGCCTTCTCGGGTAAGGCGGATTATCTGAGATTGCGGCTTTGAGCAGTTCATCTTACAATTGCCATCCGAGGAATATCAGACAGACTGGAGCATAGTCCAGGCGCTTGCAGAGCGATGGTTGGATACAACCCACACTTTTTACTTGCCCATTGGAGAGATGACAATTGGTCCAATCGATTTTACTGCCATAACTGGCCTTCGATATGATGGTACTCCGGTTCCTCTGACCAATGATATTTTAACATTTGAAGAAATTAAGGAATTAATTGGTATGGAACCATCATATAAAGGGCCTTTTAAGATAAAAATTGAGCCAATTCATAGTTATTGGATGAACTATGAAGGACGGGTTCGCAGAGACACTACCTAACAGTATGCTCAAGGATTTTTATTATATCTGCTTGGATCGACCATCCTAGGCAGCACTGAATCCTCCATTCACTTGTTAGTGTTGAGTGCCCTTTCTTATCTCAGAATGGTACCATCTTCTGGCTGGGGTGAAGCTAGTCTCGCATGTCTTTACCGTGGTCTTGATAAGCTTTGTCAAAACATGAAGTCTTTTGTCTGCTTGATGGAGGTTGTCGAGGTATTCTTTTCCTTCACCAATATTACTTCCACTTTTTTCTTGCATGAATTTGATCTTTACTATCATTGTTGTAGGTATGGGCATATGAACATAACCTCATGAGGGTACCCGGTATTTCCAGAGAGACAGTCGGGTATCGGAGATTAAATTTTTAGTTGTCTAATCTTGTGGATGTTCCCGGCTCTCATCATGTGCATACTCATCGTTATGTGTTGAGCAACTTAACTTGGGACTAGGTAAAATAACATTAGTATGCTTTAAATTTTATATGAAAGTTTATTTACCTTATGTTATTTTGCAGGTGAATTTGGCCTGGTGGAGCCCAGAAGAGCGAGCAAACTGGTCTCCTTTGATGAGGGCTGCATTGTCTTTCCAACATTCTCTCTGAATTATTGCTGGCCCAGTGGCTGGTTTCTCGGGTAGAGAGTTTATGAATTGTTTCTCAGTCCAGAGCAGCGGAAGTTTCCGATGTAAATCCTGGAATATACTTTAAATATTATGTCAATGCCGGAGGATGCATGGTGGTCGGCCCAGTATGGTTATGATGCCAAGTCATTTCTCCATTTACCGGGTCCATTTTATGCCTATTTTATTCAAATAAGACTCTTAAACTTTGATGTATCTCCTGTCGGTGTGCGGGAGATTTTGGATGAAAATGAGGGTAGAGATGAGGAGGAACATCACGGAGATACAGGAGAGTTTGTTCCACATCTCGGGGCCAGTACTTCTCAGGTAAACTTTTACCACTTTTCCATTGCAACTTCTTCTTTCTTTTTTGACTCTTTAATGTTTGCTGCAGACTGTTGGCTTGTTTGATCATGAGGCTGGACCTTCTTTTACTGCCCCTTTGTTTGCTCATTCTAGCCCGCCAGATATGCCATCTGATCTGCAGGGTATTGATTTGGATTACCTGGTACGTTCCTTATTTCATGGTAACTTATGCTATATGTATGCATGATTATGTATGTTCTTACCTTTTCCTCTTTGGCTCACAGCGGATGCTTGAAGAACAAAATAGGAAACTTTAAGAAGAGCTGGCGGTAAGTCATCAGCAGGCTTTTCATTTTGAAAATTTATATCATCAATCTGAACAACATTTCCGAGACTTTCAATTTCAGGGGATGAGGGATCCCGGTGCTTCTTCATCAAGAGGCCTCTAGACTGACGACCATGAGATCCTTTCGTCTATTTTTGATGAGGACCATGATGAATCAGAACCTCAAGGTAATAGGGATTTTGGTGCCCCTGCTTCGGGTGATCTCGGGATAAGTAATTTGTCGAGTTTTGGTGCTCCCGCTTTGGGCAGACTTGGGACGAGTGATTTGCCCCCTCCTCCACCAGGCGATGACTTTTTCAAGGCTTTATTTGATGACCTACCACCACCCTCTTAGTGATATGTAAATATTGTAGCAATTGTCAAATAATGAAAAATATACAATTTGCCTCTTTAACGTAACCCCTCTCTTCTTTTTTTTTTTCATTACTACACCACTTTTTTTTATATCACAGTACATAATCGTTTGCTAAACCAAATCCAAAGTGGAAAAGGAAATTATGACCAATTCCTTTCCTTATGCCATATGGTATTACCTTTTCCTTTTCACTTTTGGAAAAGGTTTGTTTCTTCTATATAAATCACCCTTCATGCCATATTTTAATACATAAACCAAAATTCTTTCTCTTTCAAAGTGAAGACCCCCTTTAACAATTTTAATTTTTTCTTCATTTATTCACCATGACCGAGCATCATTTAAAGAGAATAAAAATTCTATTTAAGAATATGGATGCCATTCATTGGAAGCAAATTTCATGGTGAAAACTTGATGTTTTAAAATGTTTTCAAAATGTCAAATTGGACCAATCCTTCTTACATGCCATGGCTTCCTTTTGGAATACGGATTCTAGGGTATTTAAAATTAATGGCTTCGAAATATGTCCCTTGATTGAAGAATTTGAGGCCATCCTTGGATATCCAAATAATCAACAAATGGCGTTACCCACATTGATTTCCAAGACTCAACAGAAGATGCAGATGTTATTTCAATTTCCATAACCCGAAGTTCTTCAGTTGATGAGAGGTGAAAAAATCCTACTTGCTCCTTTGATTGACTTTTGTCTCTCTCATTTGGCCCCTACTAAGGCATGGGGATGTATGCTCTGTCTTTGCTTGCTCGGCTAATTCTTGCTTGTTTCTTCTGACGGCGATATTGATTCATGAGCATTGGATATTATGGACCAAATGGAAGGAGGCTTGTCGTTGGTACCTGTGATCTTAGCCGAGACCTTAGTTGGATTAGACCGATTTAAATCAGGATTGTCAAAGAGACTGACTGGGAGTCCGTTGCTGCTTCAGGTAATTACCTAAACTGCCCTTTCGGGTTTTCAATTTATATTTTCTTTTTTTTTTCTTTTCTTTTCTTTATTGCTCTAATTTTTGCCTAGTCCGCCTAAGTGGGTTTTCGGAATTAGCGAGCTGTCCTAATTTTTGCCTAAGCTGCCCTCGCGGATTTTCAACTTAGCGGACTCTTTTTTTTATTTAACTCTTTCTTCACAAATTTGGCTTCAGGAGCGTCTTTGTTTGCTTGATACTCCATCCATGGACTTTTCCAGATACCTGCCACATTATCATTCGACTAAGAAGCTACTCCATCCTGTTTCTTCATATGCTGACTGGGTTTACTGGATCCACTCATGCTCCGAAGTCAATATTTGTTGGTTGGTACCTTGGTGGAAGATTTCTCGTATCACCATGCGGACATACCTGATGTATGTTCCCCTTGCCGATCTTCGTCAAGGTACATGCTATGATCCTTGCCGACTTGGGTGTCAGTATGGAGCTGAGCCTCATGATTCTAACTTTGCTCCCGACTTAGACATGCCTTGCTTGACTGAAGCCTACTTGGATCGGCTAAGGCAAAGCTGGCCTGCACGTTACACTTATCGACTGCCATAGATTTTACATTTATCAATTCAGAAAGTGTTTTGTTAAGATGAAAAATAATTAAAGTAATAAAAGATGCTTCTTTACCATTTAAAATTTGTCATCACCTTTTGCAATTGTGTTTATTTATTTCATCCATATCTGGTCAAATACTTATAACAATGCACATAGAACAATTTTAACATTAATTTTGTTTTATTAAATTTGGGAACAACCAAACATAAAGCCAGCATACACAAGATTACTCTTGTTGCCAATTAACCCTTTCGGGTTTTCTAATTGACGATTTTATCTCATTTAGCCCTAATTGTTGCCTAGCCTGCCCTTTCGGGTTTTCAGAACTAGTAGAATGCTCTAACTTTTGCCTAGGCTGCCCTTTTTGGGTTTTCAACCTAGCGAGCTCTTTTTTTCTTTTTTTTTCTATCATACATAAAACCTCTTCAACCTGTCAATGTTTATTGGCTCACTAAATTCGTTCCCATCCATATCTGATAACTTCACCGCACCTTTATTCATGACTTATTTCATAACATATGGCCCTTCCCAGCTAGGTTTGAACTTCCCTCTTGGATCAGATACATTAGGCTTACATTGCTTCAACACCAATTCCCCAACTCTGAATTTACTGATTTTAACCCTTCTATTGTAGGCCCAAGCTATCTTCTTTTGATACAGTTCGTGATGATAAAAGTGCCTTTAATCTTCTCTCTTCTAATAGAGCTAATTGCATGTATCTGCTTACTACCCATTCCGTTTCAGGTAGTTCAGCTTCCAAGACTACTCTCAATGACTTAATTTCTATTTCAATTGGCAATACTGCTTCCATCCCATAAGCCAAAGAGAAAGGCGTCATTCCAGTAGGTGTTCGCACACTTGTCCTTTATCCCTATAAAGCAAAGGGAAGCATCTCTGACCAATCTCTATAAGTCTTGGTCATCTTGGACAGAATTTGCTTAATTGTCTTGTTTGTTGCTTCTACTGCACCATTAGCCTTTGGTCTATAAGGAGAGGATTGATGATGATGGATGCGGTACTTTGAGAATAAATCCTTAACTGCTCATTGAAACTGTACCCCGTTGTTTAATATCACACTGTGCGGGACCCCATATCTGCAGACGAGGTTCTTTACAATAAACCTAGCCATTTGGCTTGCACCCAGTTTATTGAAGGATATGGCTTAGACCCATTTTGAAAAATAATCTACTGCTACGACAATGAATCGGTGACCGTTTGAAGCTGTCAGATGTATCTCTCCTATAATGTCGATACCCCTAGTGGCAAATGGCCAGGGTGAAGACATTGAATGCAGTTCTTCAGGAGGAATGTGATTCAAGTTACCATACATCTGACATTGCTGGCACTTCTTTACAAACTCAATACAATCTTTCTCCATAGTCAACCAGTAGTAACCTTGTCGAATAATCTTCTTAACTAGGGCCAAACCACTCATATGCGGACCGCAACTTCCCGCATGTATTTCTGACATGATACACTCCACTTCAGGTTTTCTTAAAAATCTTAAATGCACTCCATTAGACCACCTTCGATATAACTCCCCATGGAAGGTGATGTATTGCAATGACCACAGCCTTATGGCTCTTCTCTCTTTCTTTGTTGTCCCCGGCGGGCATTCTCTTTCCTCCAGAAATTGCCTTATAGTATCATACCACGCATCATGGTCTGTATCAATTTCCATGATTGTCTCATATAATTAACAAGGAGTTGACGAACTGGTCAAGATTAGAGGCTTAAGGAATAGGCTAACAGGGTTTTCCCATATCGAAGCCAATGTGGCTATGGCATCAGCCATATGATTTTCTTCTCTTGATAGGTGTATAAACCTACACACCTTAAAGTTCTTCTTTATCATGGTCAAGTAATGGTGGTACGGTTTTGATTTTTCTTCTTTCAACTCCCATTCTCCATTTACTTGAGATACAACTAGCAATGACTCGCCATAAACTTCCACCTTATCCACCTTCATAATCATTAGGTTTTCCAAACCGAAAATACAAGCTTCGTACTCCACCATATTATTGGTTGCCCTAAATTTCAATTTTTTAGCTAAAGGGATGAGTTCTCCTTCAGGTGATTCTAGTATAACTCCCAAACCTGCTCCTTTCCTGTTTACTGCTCCATCAAAATACATTTTCCACCCTTGTACTTCAATTGCTTCTAAATGTTCATCTGGAAATTCCAAGATTACCTCTTCACTATCTGATAATGGTTGTTGGGCCAGGAATTCTGCCACCACTCTAACTTTGATCATTTTCCTGTTACATACTCAATCTCAAATTCTTCTAATATTATCAACCATCGACCATATTTCCCAATTAAAGAGGGAGTCTCCCTCAAGTACTTTATTGGATCTAGCTTGGAAATTGCTTGCACACTATACGATTGAAAGTAATGCAGCAACTTCTTAGAAGACCAAACCACGGCTATACATGTCTTTTCAATGATACTATACTTAATTTCATAAGGTAGGAGCTTTCTACTCAAATAGTAAACTACAAGCTCAATCCCTGACTCATCTGCTTGGGCTAGCATGGCTCCTATTGACTCTTCTTCTACTGCTAAGTATAGTAATAAAGGTTTGCCATGTTTAGATGGTTTTAAAATAGGTGGATTCAACAAATACTCCTTTATTCGCTCAAATGCCTTTTGACATTCTTCATTCCATATGACCGGCTGATTCTTTCTAAGCAATTTGAAGATAGGCTCACAGATTGTTGTGAGCTTTGCTATAAATATGCTAATATATTGTAATTTACCGATAAATCCCCAAACTTCTCTCTCCGTCTTAGGGGCTTCCATATCCCTTATTGCTTTAACTTTGTCAGGATAAATCTCAATACCATTTGGACCAATCACATGTCCTAATAATTTGCCTGAAGTAACACCGAATACACACTTCTTAGGGTTTAGTCTTAGCTTTTATTTCAAAGCTCTATCGAAGAATAATTCTAAGTTTTGGAAGTGTTGCTCCCTTGTGTCTGATTTAGCCATCATATCATCAACATATACTTCAACTTCTTTGTGCATCATGTCATGAAATAGCGTGGTGGCCATCCTTTTGGTAGGTTGCTCCAGCATTCTTTAAGCCAAATGGCATCACCCTATAACAAAATATACCCCATGTAGTAATGAAAGCAGTTTTGGTTTTATCCTCCTGGGCCATTAACACTTGGTTGTATCCGAAAAATCCATCTACAAATGAGTGTAGCATTCTAGAGGCTGCACTATCAATGAGAACATCTATATGGGAAGCCTTGTTCAAATCTCTATAGTCCACACAGACCCTTATCCTTCCATCTTTCTTTGGCACGGTTCTATGTTGGCTAGCCAATCTGGATATTCTATCACTTCAAGGAACTTCACTTGTATTTGCTTAGTGACCTCTTCTTTAACCAATTCAGCCCACTCAGGTCTTAATCGCCTAAGCTTTTGTTTGACAGGTTTCATGTGAGTGTGAGTTGGAATATGATGCTCGGCTATGTCTCGATCTATCCCCGGCATATCTTCATAAGACCAAGAAAACACTTCTTCATATTTTTTGAATATTTTTTCAAATCTCTCTCTCTCATCAGGAGTAAGGTCTGATGCTATGCTAATATTTTTAGGATTTTCAATTGTTCCCAAATTTAATGATTGTGTGTTAACAGAATTAATATTAAAGATGGTCATGTAACTGCTATTTGAATATATGCAACCATCAGGAGAAACATCACATAAGTAAGCAAAATTAGACTTTATTGAATTCATTTTGGAAAAAAAAAACATCATCATCCTCATACAAAGCAGACAAATTAAAATCAAAATCAAAATCATTGTTCTCATAATCATAAAGCAGGATGTCTTCAAACTTTTCTTTGACAATGGCAGCAATCTCCTCCGGAGTCTTCTTAGCTTTTGGCACAGCTTCATTCTTCTCTTTTAGATTGGATTCCTTGCTAGCTGACAGGGTGAGCTTTTTCTTCACTTGCTCCACTAGCTCGGCAACATCTGCAAAAATTTCAAAACCTGGGATTAACTTACCCATGAACATGATTGGCTCAGGCTTTTCTTGGAGTGGTCCCATATCTGGAGCCTTGACAAAGATCTCTTCAAGTGGTGGGAAGCTCATCTTCTCATTCTTCCTTGGCTAGACATCATTGTCTTCATCATATCCCAACCCTTTCTTGGAAGTTTGAGTTCTAAAATCTAGCAGCTTTGTCAAACCGGCCTTACCCTTTCCAAGACCAGCTCCGGGAAGGTAGTTCATGTTCTTCATCATATTCAAGACTTTGGAGTCTACCACTTCATCATAAAAAATTGCAGCTATTTGAAAATCGTTGAGAGGCCTCTCAATCATTAAAGCATTAACAATCTTATTGTCTTCAGCTTCAATGACTACTGTCCCATCTCCGTTGGGGAACTTGATCTTCTGATGAAGAGTGGAAGGAACTCCACCAAGAGGATGAAACCATGGTCATCCTAAGAGTATGGCGAAGGTGACTGGTATGTCTAAAACAACAAACTCAACAATAGATTCTATTGGACCAACCTTGACAGTAACTTTAAAAGTCCCTTCAGCATGCCTCTTAGTGTTGTCATAAGCACGAATCGTTACCTCGGTCGGGCTTAGATCTCTTGTTGACATGGCTAGCTTTGGCAATATCTTAAGTGGACAAACATTTATGGTGGACCCATCATCAACCATTACACATGGAGTCCTCTTCCCCTTGACTTTTATTTTGATAAAGAGAGGGTAGATGTGGTCTCTCCCCTCCTTCGCTAAATCCGCATCTGAAAAAGAAATAGCTTCCATATTAACTTCGCTCTTCTCTTGAACTTCTTCACAATTCATTACCCCTCCAATTTTTATGAAGTTTATCAGCTCCTCCGGTGTCGTGGAGGTAGAAATTGGCATGCTAGCCAAGGCTTTGGCCATAGTTTCTCGGTGCTTTTTAGAAGTAGCTAATAAGTCTCAAATGCTAACACTTGCTTGGGTTCTTTTCAATTGCTTGAGCACAGCATCATCTTCTTCTACTTCAACTTCCTTACCCTTATTAGTTTCTACCTCCTTAGGTGGTGGCCTTGCATAAGGCTTACCGGATCTAGTGTTCATCACCCCATCTTCTTCGGGCTCAGACCAAGTCCACTCCTCCTCCTTGGATATAATATCATCATCACTATCACTTGAATCCTAAAACCCATTGACAACACAAATCGTTACTTCTCTACCCATCATAGCTTGTTTAATTTCACCAAATACCTCTCCTTCTTTGGTTGCTTCTCCATTGACATCTTGAAAAGAAGACATGACAAAGTCCTCATGCAAACCTCCTCCAATCATGAAGGTTGTCAGCGGTGGTACCCTATTGAATTTTGGCAATGGGTTATCTTTGGTGTTTGGCTTATTAGGCTCGGGTAGCTTCCCATTATCAATTAGAGTTTGGATCTCATGTATCAACCTTACACATCTATCCATGTCATGCCCTTGCATTTGGTGAAATTGATAATGTAATATCCCAATGTATGCCCTAGAAGTTTTGAATATTATTGTTGTTTTAATTAGATTGAATGTATATGTTGATGTGTAAGAGAAAAGAAATTGGAAAGAGAATGTTTATGTATTGTTTAAAAAGGAAAGAAATGTGTAGAGAGAAAGTGTATATGTTGGGTATATGGTTATATACATAACATATACATTAGTCAAAAGGGATGGTCAATGGAAGAGGATATTTATTTGTGACATGTGAAATTACTTAAATGGGCATATAAGTGACAAAGGTTAAGTTAATTGGATGAGGGCATTTAGGTAATTGCTTTGTTAGAATTGCTTGGTGGATATTTAAAGAAGAAGAGAAGTTTGACTTGTGATTTATTTTCTTTTCTTCTCCTTTGTGTGCCGGCTATTCAAGAGAGGAGAGAGCAAGAGAGGTGTTCTTGATGCTAGAATCAAATTGAAGGAAGAATCAAAGGTTTTGGTTGGAGATTTGTGAAATTTCTTCATTTAAGGTAAGTACTCTCTTGTTTATCTTTGTTATTTTTGAAGTTATGTTTGAGGTGGGTTGTGATGTGTTGAGATTATGAATAGGTGTGTTTGAGATGAGTTTATAAGTGTTGAGATGGATTATAAGTTAAAAAGGTTGGATTGATGTTGGTTTTGGTTTGAAGATGATAAGTTAAGGGTGATGTTTGGTTTTAGGGTTTTGAAATGGTAGATGATTAAATGGATTGTTAATGTATGGTTAATGTGAATATTGTGTTAAACATGCAAAATAAGTGTTAATGACTTTGATTACATCCATTTGAATGAGTTTATGTTGTGTATATTGTGTTTTTATTCAATCAAAAGAGAGTTGGCCATAGTTAGGGTTTGTATACATGAGAGACACGGCCAAACCAAGGAAGAGACACTGCCAACCTAAAATATTTTTGAGAGACACGGCCAAGTCCATGGAAATTTGGCCGTGTTTGGTGATTTTTGGAGAGGACACGGCCGTGTCCCTTGCCCATGTTGGCTTCTGTTGCTTTTGGTTGAGAGGCTTTTGGTTGAGAGACACGGCCGCAAGCTTGGCCGTGTCCCTTGAGTGTGTTGGTTACTGTAATTTTTCCTTGCTCTTCTTATATGGTTGAGTTTGAACTTACATTTGATAATGCATATGATACTATATGAACAAGGTTATGTATTATGCATTGTGACTCTTGTAAATGGTAATGTGTTATATGAATAATGTACTTTGAAATGTTATATTAATGATGCTATGTGAATATTATGAATTGAGATATAATATGATAACTCAAATGTGTTGTGAAGCCATTGTGATTGGCTATGATGATTCTATTGGAAGAACATAAGGCTTGTTTGCCTAATTGATGATGAGATGTGAGAATGAAATAATAAATGAATTGTGTGTCTAATGTGTTATTCATTTTCAGAGTTTTGTTATTGGTGGCATGCCTATTGGTAACATTCTCTTGAAGTTAGGTTGGATTGGATCCTTGAAGCCTAATTGAGATGTTACAACCCTTGAAGCTAGGTTGGATTGGTTCTTGAAGCCAAGTTGGGTTGATACTTAGCATGCTTTGTTCCCCTTGAAGCTTGGTTGAACCTAAATCCTTGAAGCCTAGTTGGGTTTATGATAATGATAAATGTGATAACAAAACCAAAGCATTAACTCTGAAAGTTGAATGGCATATTAGTGTGTCTTGGGCCCATGCTTGTCTTTGTTTAATGTGATTCATGAATGGTAAAATGATTGACTAATAAGATTTATGGAAAGATATTGAAATGTGATATGTTTATATATGTGGTTTATGAAATATAAAGGTATGTTGTTTGCCTTTCATCTATGATATTGATTTGAGTAATAAAATGTGTGACATTATATTGCACTAAGGCATAATGCTAGCATACTTTGTATTACTAAGCCGTTGGCTTAGCGCGATATTGTTGATCACGCAGGTAACAGAGTTGAACCCGAGAGTTCTTCGAGACCGAGTGAGAGTAGACATTGAAGAGTTTATTTTGGGACTTAAAGATCAAAGAAGAGCTGCCAATCATTTATAACTTCTTTATATTTTGTAAAGTATTGTTCATAATGTGAATATATGTATATTTATTTAAATATGGATTTAAAGGTTTTCATATATGCAACTATTTTATAAGTTCCGCTGCATATTAAGTAAAAGTATTTATATTTATTCTGTTTTTATATTACCAAATAATTACTTATTTTCTATAATGTATAATGATAAAGATTATGGTATCTTTTGAAATGATTTGATTGTTAAGGAAAACCGTAGCATCCCTATGTTCAGTGCACGTATATTACATTGTGGTGTTTGTAGTGTGCTTGTACCGGGTGTGGGGGTTGCCACCCAGGCGGCCTAGGAAAAATAAAGGGGTGGATGACTCAATTCCTAAGGAATCTCCAACCCCCTAATGGGTTTGGAAAGTTGGGTACATGTGGGGAAGGTGAGAAATGGCCCAGCACCCCCACAATGCCCGGTTCATTGGAACCGGCCTCCTTTATAGGTCTTAATATTATAAAATTATTAAATATAACAATATTATCCATATTACACACAATAATAAAGCATTGTTATATTAAAATTAAAGTAATGTCCAAGCCTAGCAAATAAATGGACACCCATCCGAAGATGGAAACATACCCTTACATCATCCATGTCTAAGCTAAATAGGACACCCACCATATGGTAGAAACAAGTCCTTTACATTGGTCTAAAATATAAAAGCAATTTAAATTATATAGAACTTAATTAATGAGGTACCCACAAAGCAGAAACATACCTCTTACAGCATTTGGAAATCAAAATAAATTGATAAAAGTAAATAACCATTCATAATAAATAAATCATTCATCAAAGATATCAATCAAAATATAAAATAAACATCCATCCATGATAAATTAAATAAATCAATCATTGAACTTAAATAAATCAAAGCATATAATAAACTACATAATCAAATAAGGTAAGCAACGATACAAATTGAAGTTTACTGTTTCTCATTTAAAGTTCTTTAACTAATATTTAAGGTTTTGGAATTTTAACATATTATGGTTTATAATTCTTAACTACTGTAAAGGTTTAAGAAAATTAAAATGGATTAAGTTTTCATGAATCAAACTAGGGTTTATGAGTAACATTATGAAATTAGGATTTTATGTTATTACAACATTAGGTTTATGATTATTAGCTACTAGATTATTATTTTTAGGCTTACTGTATTGAATTTTAATATTTAGGTTTATAAGGTTTTAAGGTTTTAATGATTAGGGTATAGGAAAATTAGGGTTTACGATTTTGGTTTTGAGAGAATAAGGGTTTTTGGTGTTTTGGAAAACATGTTTTTGTTTTAGGATTTGAGAAAATGATTTATAGTTTTATAAACTTTTATATGATTTTTAGAAACTATAAAGTGAGTTTTGAGTTTGGATATTTAACAAAACATTTGGAATTTTGGAAAAAAATTGGAAGAAAACCAGTTTAGAGTTTTTAAAAGCTTTTGGAAATAAACAAAATGATTTAAGGTTTATAGAAACAGAAAATATATTTTTTAGTGCTTTTGGAAATAAAAGGATTTAATTTAGGGTTTTATGATTTTGGAAAATTGAAAAGCAGATTAGGATTTTGGTAAATCAATAAAACGATTTAAGTTTTTGAAAAGTTGGAAAGTATATTAGGGTTTTAAGATTTTGAAGAAATAGATCAGGGTTCTTGGGTTTTAGAAGGAACAGAAGTTAATTTTAATGATTGAAGCTACAGTAAGGAAAAAGAGATTAGATATTCAAACCTTCGTTTGTTGGTTCCACCAAAAATTTATTCTTGGATGAATAAGGACAAATGCAAGGTTGTTGCCTTTGATAGCTTGATTGATTGCCTGCCTCTTTTCTTCTAAAAAGTCCGATTAATTTGTAAAATTCCAGTTCAAAATTCAAGTCCCAGTCCAAAGTCCGATTTATCTCCCTCGATTCTCCCTCTCTTTTTGTGTTTTTTAGTCTTATTTATAGGAAATTTAGATGATTAATTTTAATTGTTTATGGAAACTGTATTTAATTAGGAAAAGAAAACCGAAACCAAATAGAATTTGGTTTCGGAAAAAATTGCAATGGAAAAATTTTGCTGGCGAAAACTGCATTGGGCTGCGAAGAATTTTACGAAAAATTGCGAGTGGGCGCACGCTGGCGGGCTGCGGGCCATTTCGCCAGCAATTTTCAGCAACGAATTTTTTCGTCGCCAATTTTTGTTTTTATATTTATTTATTAATATTATGATTTATTACTATAATTATAAAAAATAAATACTAAAACAAATATTATTTAATTAAGATAACATAAAAATTATTTTGGACTAAATAAAATATATTGGACCGGATTGGGTCAGAAATTAAGGGTCTACATATTGATTTTGATGTATACATATGTATATTCCGCTGTTTATTAAACATATGTTTTGGATAAACTTTTAAGGTAATGAAGATATATGTAAATGTATTTTAAAGAAGGATGTTTCATTTATTACTTTCTATAAAATAAGTTAAATGTTTTTAAGTTTACTCAAATTCTAGAAATGGTGATTTGATGTTAAGATTAAACCTTGGTTTGTTTTAAATAGACTGTGACATTCTTCTATCCAGTATACGTATATTACATATGTGAGTTTATGTGGTGTACGTCGTCGATTTTGCCCGTCGCCAATTTTATTTTTTATTTTTATTATTAAAATAAATATTATAAGTAATAAATATTATTAAAATATATATTATTTAGTTTAAAATAAATAATAAATATTAAAATACCAGAAAAATTATTTTAGACTATTTAAAAATATCAGACTGGACTGGATAAAAAATTAAAGGTCTACAATAGTATATATAAAATATAAATAACATATATAGGCCATATACATTTAAATAAGATATACATTACATATATGTGAGGTATAATTTAGTGTTGGAAAAGTGGATGATGATGATGACGACGACAACGACGACGACGACGACGACGACGATGATAATAATAATAATAAAAGAAGAAGAAGAAAGAAAAGTGAAAGAAGGAAGAAATGTGATTGTTGGAAAATTATTTAATTATTTTATATATATTAGTAGATGAGAATGGGAAAGCCATTGATCTTCTTCTTCTTTTCCTTCTTCAATGTGAGGTTGAGAGAGAGAGAAGAGCACAAAATCTTTTCAAATACTAAATGTTACAAGAGATTTTAAGAGGATTTAAAGTGGTTTTGAAGGGTTATCAAAGAATGAATTTAAAGTGATAAGAGAGGTGAAGTTTAAGGTTTGATTTAGGAGAAATAAAGAGGTTAGTACATATGCTTATTTACTTGATATTTTATTAAGTGTGGCTTGGCATAATGTATGTAAAATACTTAGAAATATGGAAAATCACATAATCTATGCAATATGGCATAGTTATGTGATGAGTGTCACATTGGGCAATAGTCTAATGTAGATAGATGTTTGTGTATGATATATGTGAGATACATTTATGTTATGTGATATGATGTTCAATATGGACGTATTTGTGATTTGTGATGAATTATAAAACATGAGTCACATTGTTAATGTGACTTATAGATTTGTAAATTTGATGAGCTCAATGTGACTTATAGATTTATAAATTCGATGAGCTAAAAAATATGGAAAATCAAGGAAAATGAATTAAAAAAAATGAAAAAAATCATAAGATATGAGAAATGTGAAAAAAATGTGTAGAGTGAGTCACATTGTGAATGTGACTCAAGGGTATATAGCGTGGTATGATGTGATGTGTATTATGTGTACGCCTTGCACAATGTTATGTTCTAGAATATTGGAAATGGTACTATACTGAGGAGGCAACCTTTGTGTGGATTATGTGGCACTTGCCTTTGGTGTCAAGAGAGGGCGGACTTCGGGTGATTTATGTGACACTTGCCCTCGGTGTTGATAGAGGCGGCCTACGGGTAAGTGTATGATACTAGCCTTGGTGTCCATAGGGGCAGCCTTCGGGTGACATATGTGACACTGCCCCTATGTCAAGATGGATTAAATTGATTTTCTAGAACATAGGTTTTGTGCAGGAACTAGTTAGGCCCAATGTGTGATTGTGTGTATGAATATGTGAGTGTTGTTGTGATAGTGTTATGCTTTTATGGTTTATGAAACCATAAGTATTGTTGAAGTTCACAATTACAATTAGTAAATGTATAGTGGATTGTGAGTTGCCATAATACGTTATGCCATTAAAATATGTATTTTAGGCCAACATCAGAAGAGTGGCATGTTGGTAAAAAGTATGAGTCGATAAGAGTTTGCTTAAATAATACATATTGTATTATGTGACATGGGTGTGTGTATGGTTTTTGTGTTACTAAAGAATTCTGTGTAAGTGTTATAAATTATGTTCTGGTAGAAGTTTTTAAATATATATATACATTATTTTAAATATGTACCAATAAGCTAGATGGATTAGCGCGGTAGTGTATATCGCGCAGATGTTAGAAGAGCAGATCATAGAAGTTCAAATTATGATTAAGGTTTGGAGATTATACGTGCCGTGAGACCATTAGTGCTGCATATTATGAATAAGACTGTTTGAAACATTTGATTTTTATAATATATTAATCATTGTAAATGTATAAGAATGTATTTGTAAACGTATTTAAAACATTGGTATATAGTGTATATTTTATGCATATGTATATGTCATGTATATGTTACTTGTATTTTACATATACCATTATGAATATATTTATGTAATGTATATACTATGTATATGTAATGTATATTTAATGAATATAAATACCCATATGCACAAATAATGTGTATCTTATATACACATCAAATATACCTCATATGTTTTTTAAATATATCAAGTATGTAATATATATATCCAACAAATACAATTAATATATAATATGTATATGTTGTATATACACTAGGTATATATTGGATATATACAATTTTTATACCACAAATACTCATTTAATTTCTCCAAAATCATGAATATGATAGACCAGACTTTCTTTGTTTTTCAAATTTCACTAACGGACTTGCAGTAGTCTGACCAGACTTTTGCTCTGGATTAAAAAATTTCTAGTTGTTGAAACTCAATCAAAACGTGCAAATTTTGTCTCCAGCAACTATAAATGGCTAGTTTTCAACCAAAACACTATAAATACCCTATAATACCAGTGTTAACATCTTTTTATCAAATTCTAAGCACTTAAACACGCAAAACACACAAAATCTCTCAAAACATCTTTCCTTCATCTATTTTCATGATCAAAACTTAATGGCTCCTAAAGAACATAAGAGAAAAGCCTCAAGAGCTGAGAAAGGGAAGGGAATTGTTGCCACTTCTCAACAAAAAGAACCACCAAAGAAAAGCCATAAGATTAGATTCAAAGATGAAGAAGAAAGACAAAGGTATGCATTCTTAATGATAAATCGTAGAACTAAACCGTCTCTTCTCTAGCTTCACTCTAGAGTCTCTAGGAATTGAGAATGACATTAGAGGTTGTCTTAGAACCTTAGGTTGGGGAAGTTTGTTTTCTTAGAGCATGACGACCTTGGTTAGGAGAGCTTGACAAAAGAGTTTCTCACTACCTTGGTTGTGAGCAAAAAGAGCACTAATCCCTTATGTTATTATGGGATATCTTTTAGGTTATTCAATTAAGAATATGGCCTTACATTTGAGGATTTTTCATCCATTTGGGGTTTCCAATTAGAAGGTATCTCTCACATCACAAACACCATCCTCACTCTAGAAGTTCAATTAGAGTTTTGGAAAAAAAATTTTCATAGAAATCTATCTTCACAAACAATCCAATGCCAAGAACCTTAGGACTTTGACCTATTGGATGTTGCATAGGATTATCACATACACTGTAACACCCCTTCCCGGCCTACATGTGTAAACCGAGTAGAGGCGTCACACTATCCTATTGTTGCTAACAATTTTTACTTAGTCAAATTTTAGTTCCGATTTTACAGAAATTTTGCCAGAGGTTAGCCTAGAAATTTGGGTCCCAAGTGTCGACAAAACTGATTTTTCTGATTTTTGAAAACATTTTTACACAAACCAATGCGAATACAATCAGTTTCAATACACTCCCAATGAATCCACCTTATAACCTCAACTACAAACCTGCAAGAAGAATTCACACTTCTAATACAAAATAAAGTAGAGGTTTATTATTATTACATACTACTAACGTACAGTATAACATAGTACTTCCCAATCTTATATATAAATATATACATATACATGCCACAACTAGATAACTCATAATATAGGAAATGAAAGGCTACTCTAAGGTGCTGCGCAGTGTTGTACTGCTCGATGCTAATCACCGAAATCTACTACTCCGAACCTACGAGTCAAGAAAACTCAACTCGCTGAGCAATTACGCTCAATGGGTACTTTACCGATGAAAATATAAGTAAAACATGAAAGCATTTGAACTAAAAGGAAATAATTAAATAAAAAATCAACCAACATTAAACTAATGGAAGTTATTGTCCATTCAGTGTAGATATACTTTCAACAATTGTAAACCATAATTCAAACTCATATTGCAGTACGTAGTTTTAGAAAAATAGGACTTTGGCTCAGGCTCTACTGGCATATAGGGAACCATAGCGATAAGGCAGTGGCCCTCACCACTGTAACATAGGTGGCCCTCACCACCATGGTTATAACCAATTCCGCTCTATGGCCTATACCCGTAGGTAACCACCGGAGCATTCCAATCACAATTTCACAACATCCTCGCTCCACGGCCTATACCCGAAGGTAACCGCTGGGGTGTATCAAACACAATAAGTGGCAGTACTGCATAAGTTAGTATAGTGCACCATACCCTTATCTACCGCTCCCAACTATCCAGTAGAGCATAAATGTTAAAATGATTAAATTTAAGTCTCAAACTTCATTTTAGAATGACTCACGAAATCATTTTAATTCCCGTCGCGCTTTGCCATTTACGCCGCGCACCACATTCTTTAGTCAAACCATTATCCTTTTTCACATATTTAACATCCACAATAAACATATTAAACATTTTAAAGTATTCCTCAAAAATCACAAATTGACCAAATAAATAGTATCGCGGCACGTAAAATCGGCAACGTAAAATGGCATGGCCAAATGAATAGTAAAATCTGGGTGTTCGTCAAAATTTCAGTCCGTTTCAGTCATGTATTTGACCAGGTAAATGATCTTATTCTTGGGTGAAATTTTACAGAAAACTTATTTCATATGTTTTCTAATTTCACGTAAAATTTCGTTGAAAAATTCATTCATTTGCTACCTAAAACAATTGCCACAAAAAGATCCAGAAAGCTGTCATTTTGGGACCATTGCGGCCCAAACATATGAAATACATGGAATAGTTTATTTTTCTTTTTCAAATCAATATGAAGTCTTCTTTAATGATAAAGTGAAGATTCAAACACTTCCCTTTGACAATTTTTGCATGTTTAACTTAAATCAACTAATTAAAGTTCATCAACATCAAAAATTCCATAAACCAAAGTTTGTAAGAAAAATAAAATTTCTTTTCTGGTAAAGCACCAAACCTTTGTTCTTTTACTTCCCCTTTGCTTTTCCTTCTTCTCCTTCCTTAATCTTTGTTTCTCCTTCAAGAAATTCAAGAACACAGCCTTAAACATAAACCTTAGCAATTTAGAACAATAAGCTATTCTCCATTTCTTTTCAATCTAAACCCTAATCTAACCTTATTAAACCTTAAAAACCTTGATTCTTCCATTTAATTAATTAATATCATCACTACTTAAAATTTTCCAAAATCCACCTTAAGAACCCTAATTTCCAATCTTCCAATAGATATATAAATACTTAAAATTGATACTAGAATTGAATTATACATACTTGAAAACCTTAAAACTTACCTTGAAAATCAAACTTGACAAAAATTGGAAATCCTTTGGTGTTCTTCCTATGGTGGCAGAAATTTTGAAGTGGGAGAGAGAGAGTTTTGTTCTTCTTGCTATGATGATATATATATAGTGGAAATGATGTCCACTTTTGGGTGAATGAATGTTTTAAGGCCAAATGTCCACACTTTTTCTTTTCTTCTTTTTATAAACCCTAAATGGCTAATTTTCATTAGCCCAAATGTCTCTTCCTTTTATTAGTTTGAAACCCAAGCCCTTGAACTTTCTTTTAATCATATTTTGGCCCCTCAACCTCCTTGTGCTGAAATTTTTATGGCCTAGGGTGTGAAAAGACTAAAATACCCTCCGGCGATTAATCGGTCGTAACTTTTAAACCGTACAGTTCCACAAGGCAAACTGCATATGGTTTTGATCCTCTTGACCTCTACTTTCTATTTTGAAGGTCTATTTCAGGTTTCCAAGCTATTTTAAAAAATTACCAATAAGCCCTTGGCTTTTTACAAAATTCCCTTTAGGTCCTTTATTTGCCTAGGTTTTGCCCGGGCTCCGTTTCTACTGACGATCATTTCATATTCAACCCCTCGACGTCCTCTACTCACTCATGTTTTTATTTCGTACTTTGGATTCATGTATAATGACCAAAATGGCCCTAGTCAAAATCCCTTATATCTTCCAAACCGTGCATTTTCTGGAAAAACCGTTACGCGTCGTTGCGACCCGATTTTTCTCTATTCTCCATTTTTGGAATCTGTTATGTGCACTATTAAGAACCTCTAGTACAACTTTTGGAAATTACAGTTACCTCCCCAAAACTTTTTGAAATTACAGTCACCTCCCCAAAACTTTTCATTTTTTCAATTAGGTCCCTTTGGTCCTACGACCTTCTCTAGGAACCGCCATTAGAGATGACCTCTCCAGATCCTTTCTCTTGCTGAGCATATGACTGCTAGACATAAATATAGTGGGCGGATATGACACAGACCATTAGTGGTAGGGGAGAAAGCAATGAGAAAGTTACCAAAAAAGATCTCCTCTTTCTTTTTTTCCTAATTAGAGGTCAGCTCATTCAAACCAGAAGGTTCTTCATTGGCACATTCTTCCACATTATAAAAACCATATCTAGTCTCATTCTTCTCTTTTTGTAAATTGCACAAATTGCTAAATATGTTGGTGCACTTACACCAACAAACAAATCAACTCTCTCCAATTTACCAGCAAAAAATCAATAAACATAGGCTATCTCAAACATGCCAAATGTATTAGGGATGATGATGGGAACTATGTCTATCTTTTAGGAGGACTAGATGCTAGGGCTCAACAAAGGAAGAGACCAAGGATTGTAGAAGAGGGTGAAGAAACTTTCTAAATGGAATTTCCTAGAACTTCAAGTCCAAGACCTCAATCCTCCATCCTCCAACTCCTTCAAGATATACATTAATAAATGAGATCCCAAAGTATAAGAATTCATAGTCTTACAAACCAAATCTCTCATCTTCATCTTGACATTCAAACTATCCAAGAAGCTTTGGGATTACTATTGTGCTCGATTAATTACTACTACAAAGCGATACTCACAAGTATATGAGGATATTGTAGCAACGGTGATTGCCCCAAGGTCATCGCACAAGGAAGGAATTATTTTACAATTTTTTTTAAACACAATAATAAAAAAGGATAAGTGTGTAGTGTTTGCAACATTATTGAAATCATAGTAAAAGTAAAATTGTAAGAAAACAATTATCGGTGTGCTTAGAATTAGTTTAATTCTTGGAAAGGTACCTATGGTTGTAGATCAATTTAATCAAAGCTTGATTCTTAAATGGTCCATTAATAAAACCTTGTAATGTAATCTGTTCCTTGAGTTAAATTACTCAATTACCAATTCATTAGTTTTCACAGTCATGAATTTACAACAACCAATTATTTTTAATTTGCAAATTAAAAGAACCCTAGAACTTATATTTCTAATTCATTCTTATGGTAGTTGAATTGTATAGTTTTGATATCAAATTTCACCTGTCGCTCCATCATTCGATATTAAAAGATCAATAAGTGGCCAATATATCAACCTAACATTTAATCTAGTACAATCAACCATCAACAACGTATATTATTGGAATTATGAAATCGAGTCATTCAATCAAATCTACTACAACCCTAGGCAAGGGTAATTTAGCTCATCATCATTTCAAAATAAACATTCATCTCAATACAAATTAAATCAAAACTATCTATTGAAATATTAATGTTCAAAACTAAATAACAACAATCTAGAAATGATTTAAATGAAAGAATAAGAAAAATCCCTTGAAGATACCAAAAAGTAGAACTTCTTGTTCTTCCTCTTAGCTTTAACTTGAATGTGATGAGAAAAACTCTGAAGCCCTCTTCAATCAATGGCTCTTACTCTTGAAAGATGGAATGGAAACTATCTCAAGCCTCCAACTCTTCAATCAAGCTTTCTTCAAATAAGTGCTTGTTCACCCAATTTTTATCCCAAAAATGTTGTCTTATTAATGGAAGAAATTGAAGATGGAAAGAAAATGGAGAATGAATGGTGATGATAATTGGTCTTTCAAAACCAAGAACCTCCAAAACTAAGAATAAGAACAAGATGATAAGTTGATGGAGTGTGTATATTGTCTAGTGACTTCCAACGTGTGTGATATCTCCATTCCCTCTATAGACACTTAATTTTTTATTCAGTCCAGTCCAAAGATTTTAAAATAGTATGAAATAATTTTTTATGGTATAAATTATTTATTTTAATATTTATTATTTATTTTACTTAATATTTATTATTTATTTTATTTATCATTTATTTATAAATATTTATTGTTTATTATTTATTTTACTTTTTATTTATTATTTATTTATATATATAAATAAATAATAAAAAATCGGCGACGGCGGAATCGGCGATAAAAGTCGCTGGCGAAGAATTGGCTTGGGCCAATTTGCCGTAGGAACACCTGCAATGAATTGGCCACAACCCAATTTATCGCAGGCAAAACCGGCGAGAGCAACTTGTAGGTCGCTCCCATCTCACCCAACACCAATTTCGCCAGGGCCTGCATGCAGTTCTCACCGAAACCTTGTTTTACTTGGTTTTTAATTTTATTTCCAAAATAATTTTTAATTTCCTTAACATACTAGGTTTTTTTTTACTTTAATTACCTATGAATACCATATTAAAATAGACAGAAAAAGAGGGATTTCTAGAGGGACTTGGACTTTTGGGATCGAAATTTTATTCAAGAACTATTTGAATTCTTTTTGGCAATTTATTCATAACCTAGGACTTGAAGGATAAAGAGACAGCAAACAACAAAGCAATCCATAAAAGGCAGTGTAATACCCCGATTTTTGATGTACTTTGGAATAGTAGTTATGAGAGAGTATGTTTGAGAAATAGGTAAAGAGAATATAATAAGAGATAGATGTGTATGAAGGATGTTATATATATATATATTGTATTTGAAATATATGGGAAATATAAATGCAATATATAAGACATATGCATATATCAACATATACACCATATATACATGATGTATACATTGGGGTAGGAAAAGTAAAATTTAAATAATTAATTAATAATAATAATAATAATAATAATAATGATAATGATAATAATGAAAATAATGACAAGAGAAAAAGAAGAAATGAAAGTCAAAAGAAGGATAAATATTATCGGTGGGAAAATTTTAGGTGGAAATAATTATATTATTTTATATATATATATAAAAGATAAGGATGAAGATTAAAAAAAGAGCTTTCTCTCTTTCTTTCTTTCTTTCTTCTTCTTCTTCTTCCTCTTTGAGCGTGGGAATAGAAAGAGAGAGAGACGAGTTTGATTTCATTCATATACACATCAAAATCATAAGAGTCTTAAGAGAATTGAAGGTGGATATTAAAGATTTGGCAAAGAAGTCAAGTAAGTGCTCTTTTTCTTGAGTTGATTTTTATAGATTTTGAGTTTATATGTGATATGGTTAGTGAGAGAAAGTGATGATTAATTGAATATTATGATGATAATGAAATATTGAAGTATATATTTGTTGAATTGGTGTTTGGATGATGAAAATATGATAATTTGTGAGGATGATGATGAGTAGTTGAAATTGAAGAGTAAGGGTTTAGTATAAATGAGTTGGGAATTGAGTAAATTGATACATGGATGATTGTTTAAATTAATTATATAATGATTATTATTATTATATGTTAGAGTTATATAAGTGTTGAATTGATGGGTGAATTATGAATATAAACTAAGATGATGATTAAGGGTGTTGTAGTATTGATTTTGGAATGATTGTGTTCATATGGTTGAGAATTTGAAATGTAGAACTTTTGCCTGAAATGGCCAGTGACACGGCCATGTCGTTGGGCGTGTCAACGATGCTGAGTTTAACATTAAAGACACAACCATTAACACGACCATATCTTTGGACGTGTCGTGGCTACTGTGAGATAAGATAATTGACACGACCTTGAACACGCCAGTGTTGTTCGGCCTGTCAAAGTTTCTGTGAGGCAGAATGAATGACATGAGCAGTGATATGCCATGTCATTCGATGTGTCAATGCTTATGTATGAATGAGTTAATGACATGATCATCAACATGCTCGTGTTGTTGGGCGTGTCACTTGAGAATAACTCTTTTTGTTATTTTTCATTTGTAATTCCTATTTAAATGATTTGAATTGTAACACCCCTATACCCTGTATACGTACACAGCATGCTAATACAATCGTAATATACGTATACTGAATATAGAAATGCCACGGTTTAAAATTTCACTCGTATATATAATGTAAACAAATTAAAAACTTTTAAAAGAGTTTATAAAAACCAAATAAATAGAAAGTTAATTCAAAACGCAGCGGAAAATAGAACAAATATTTACAAATACTTATACATCAAAATCAGAATACACAAATATAAAATATATACATGATTGGCAGCTCTTCTCTGATCTTTAAGTCCAAACTCAACTCTTCAATGTCTAGACTCACTCGGTCTCGAAGAACTCTCGGGTTTAACTCTGTTACCTGTGCGATGAACCACAATCGCGCTGAGCTAACAGCTCAGTAGTACAACTCATACTAACATTATGCTTTAATGCGGTGCAAATGTCACAATTCTATATTTCATAAAACATACATAATCATATCACATTTCATATTTGTACATTAGATCTTATTATTCAATTGTTTCTTCATTCATGAATCACTTTTACAACTAAGACAGACACGGGCCCGAAACACACTAATATGTTATTCAAAGTTCAGAGTTACTGCTTTGGTCCATATTGACACCTTGTGTCTAGCCCCGTAGGCAATATCTATCCATGGATAATCAACTAGATTTGAGTTTACGACCCGGTCATTTCACTCAATCTAGTTTCAATAATTTGTTTTTGAGGTTTACGACCCAGTCATTTCACCCCAAAAACATCACATTTCACATTTATCAACTGGAATCGGCTTACGACCCGGTCATTTCACCTATCCAGTTATTCATAGGCATGCCGCCAAACTCAAAACTCTGAAAATTGAATAGACATATTAGGTACACAATGATTTCGTTTATTTCTTTATCAATTTCTTTCTCAATTCATTTCTCATTTCATAATCCATAATCAATTAGGCAACCATGCCTTAATTATCTCGTTTTCATTATCATAGCCAACAATCATGGCCTCATATCTTTCACATTATATTTCATCATCACATAAATATCATCAATGGTATTAACACATATTTTACATGCTCATCACAACATATAACCAATTATGTCTCAATTCTCAATATCATATGAATGTATGCAACAATGTAGTTTGTACTTATCTCAAAAGTGACCCACACAACTCTAAACACTTACTTTTCAAGAATCTATCACCACTTGAGTTAGGGTAAATCACCTTCTTCACAACCTATTCAAAAAAAAAATGAGGAAACTCTCATGAGATCATAAGGTTAAGAATCAACTAGGGCAAAATCTAAACTTGACACGCTCACACACACGGGCGTGTCCCTGACCGTGCCCTAACTCCACAACACAGAAGCATTGACACGCTCAGAACCACGGGCGTGTCACTGGGCGTGTAATACATTATGTGTCTCAGAAATATCGACACGTCCAACATCATGAGCGTGCTCCTGGCCGTGTAAATTTTCAAAACTCACAGTAGCTATGAAACGCTCAATAACACGGGCGTGTTATTGGTCGTGTCAATCCTACTGCCACACAGAACATTCGACACGTCCACAGTCCTGGCCGTGCTCATGGGCGTGTCAGGCCAAAAACCCAGATTCCGGCCAAAACAACACCACAACCAACAAATCACTTCTATCCACCAACATCTACTTCAACCAAACTTAACAAAACATACCCAAAAACCATCTCAAACTTACAACAACACCAAACCAAGCCAACACACACATCAAACACAAGTCACAACATCATCAAAAACTCTAGACACAACCTCAACTCAATCTATACCATCCAACTTACTCTTTTCTTCAATCCAACCCCAAAATCCAAAACCACTTAAACCAAATACTCTTAAACACAACATAATCAACCCAAACACATTCTCAAACACAACTTCAACTCACAAACCCATATAACCTCAAAAACAACACAAGAAATCAAGAGAGAACTTACCAAAGATGAAGAACTCTTAAACCTCCAACTTGATCTCTTGAAAACTCTCTTCAATCTTGAACTTGGAAGAACAAATCTCTATCCTGCTCTCTTTCTTCTTGATGGCCAGATAACACAGAAAAACAAAGAGAAGGAAAGGAAATGGAGGAGAACCACACAGGAAAAGAAAGAAAGAAAACCAAACAACCCAAGTCAAACCCACTTTTTCCTTAAAATCCTCCCATCCAAGTATTTAATATAAAATATTAAAATATCTACTTCCACTTACTCTAACTCAAATTCAAATAATTAAATAATCCTTTAAACACAATTAATCAATAATTAATCTCTTTCTTTGACTTTCCCATTGACTTGTGTGTATGTTATATATATTTACATATATACAACATATAAACTCTCTCTTCACTAAATTTTCTCTTTTCCAATAAAACACAATTACACTTAATTCAATTACAACAACTATTATACCAAACTTCTATGGTATATTTTGAGATATTACATGAATGTTAAGAATGCCTTAGAATGTGATACTAAATGGTTGTTTATGATCACATTTGGTATAGGCATTGACAGAGAGTAGGTTGCCCAACCTTCATGTTGAAGGGCAACTTGGAAAAGAAGGTTAGAGGAATTTTTAAAGCTTATTTTGAAGTGTTTCATAAGGTAAGTACAAACTTTCAATAATTGCTTATATTTGCATGACATTGGGACTTACCACATTTGGTTGAAAAATGTGTTAAGTTACTTACTACATTGTTGGTGCATGAGTAATATGCTATGATTTGTATGATGTCACAAATGCATAATATGTAATGTTAACTATGTGTAAAATATGATAATGGCCCAAAATGTATGGATAATGTAATTTGTTATGCATACATTAAAGATGGCATGTAATGACATTAGTGATGACTATATTGATATAAATGAGATAATTGAGGCGTGGTGCCTAGCTTGAGCTTGAGAAAATTAGAAAGATATTGATAATGGAATTATGAAAGAATTGTGTGCCTAGTGTGTAATTCAATTTTCAAAGTTTTGTGTTTGGTGGCATGCCTATGATTTGCCTATGGGCTAGACGCTGGGCCTCACTATGAAAATGTTTTTGAGGTGAAATGACTGGGTCGTAAGACTCAAAAATAAGTCCTTAAAGCTAGGCTGGGTGAAATGACCGGGTCGTAAACTCAGACCTAGTTGGATTATTACATTGATATATTACCTACAAGGCTAGACACATGGTGTCATTATAGACCAAAGCAGTAACTCTAAAATTTGAATAGCATATTAGATCCTTTTGGGTCCACGCTTGTGTTTGCTTTTATGTGAATTATGAATTATGGAACAATTGAGCAATATATTAAGATATAATGTTATGAAAAATATGATGGTGATCATGGAATGATATGATCACAATACATGCGCAAATTACTTAAAAGAAATGTGGCATAAGAAAATATGCTAAATGATGAGAAATGAATTGTTGAAAGACTTGAGCAGAGCTAAGTCTTGATATTGAAAATGAGATTATAGAAATATAATGTCATGTGTAATATGTATATGGGTGTGGAAATTGTGTGTATTGTTTTATGAATATTTTGATAAACAATCGAATTATGGTTTATGTTAAAGATATATATAAATTATGAAATTAGTGAAAAGATATGAAAAGTACATTGAAAATTAAAAATATGATAAGAATATGATGATAAATGATGTTAGTATGTGAGTATGATTTTCTGTAATGTATGTATATAATATTTATGTGTACTACTAAGCTTTCGAGCTTAGCGCGGTTGTGTAAATCGAACAGGTGAGTAGATGGTTGATCTGGGAGTCAAATAGTTGTGCCACGAGAAGAGTAAGAGTATTTCGAGACCAACTAGAAGGTGGTGCATACATGTACTATTTTATTATGCTGTATTTTGATAAAAATGTATATGTACATTAGTGAATTTAGGAAAAGATAATGTAGATTATATATTTGTGAAATATAAACAAAAGTATAATGGTTTTGTAAATTTTCTTTAATTAAAAAAAATGTATCATTGTTATGGAACAAAGGTAAGGGATTTAAACAATAATGAAACGTGACATCCTTATATTTTATATACGTATTGTATGTATACAGGGTATGTGTATAGTACTTATATAGAGTATATGGGTGTTACAATTATTTTGGTATCAGAGCTTAGGTTTGAGATTCTCAACCTAAGGAGATTTAAAAAAAAGGATGGAAATTTCTTTAAAAAAAATTAATGAAACTTGTGATCCATGCATATGCATTAACACCTAGGTTGGTGTGAGCTGGGATTTTTGCCCCCACTCCCGGTGGAATGGTTTTGCAACTTTGGCACTGTTTAGGCTTGGGGCCTTAGAGAACACAGACCTAAGTCTGGAGAAAATGGAGTCGCCACCCTGACGGGCCGGGAAAAAAAAAGGGGTTGATGAATCGATTCCTAAGGAATCCCCAACCCCTTAATGGGTTCGGAAATTTGGGTACGTGTTGGGAAGGTGAGAAATTGCCCAGTACCCCCACAATGCCCAGTTTATTGGAACCGGCCTCCTTTACAGGTCTTGATATTATAAAATTTTGAAATATAACAATATTATCCATATTACACACAAAACATCATTATATTAAAATCAAAGGAATGTCCAAACAAAGCAAATAAATGGACACCCATCTGAAGATGGAAACATGCTCTTACATCATCCATGTCTAAGCTAAATAGGATACCCACCATAAGGTAGAAACATATCCTTTACATTGGTCTAAAATATAAAAGCAATTTAAATTACATAGAACTTAATTAATGAGGTACTCACAAAGTGGAAACATAACTCTTACAACATTTGGAAATCAAAATAAATCGATAAAAGTAAATAAACATTCATCATAAATAAATCATTCATCAAAGATATTAAACATCAATCAAAATAGAAAGTAAGCATTCATCCATGACAAATTAAATAAATTAAGCATTGAAAATAAATAAATCAACCACCAAATCATATAATAGACTACATAATCAAATCTAAAAAATAAAGAAAGTAAAGATACAAATTAGGGTTATTGTTTCTATTTAAAGTTCTTTAATTAATATTTAGGGTTTTGGGATTTTAGTATGCTAAGGTTTATAACTCTTAGCTACTATAAAGGTTTAAGAAAGTTAGAATGGATTAAGGTTTCAGGAATCAAATTAGGGTTTATGGGTAACATTACGAAATTAGGGTTTTGAAATATTAGAACATTAGGTTTATGATTATTAACTACTGGATTGTTGTTTTTAGGCTTATTGTTTTGAGTTTTAATATTTAGGTTTATAAGGTTTTAAGGTTTTAAGGATTAGGATTTAGGAAAACTATGGTTTATGATTTTGAGTTTGAGGTTGAAGAAAATAGTTTAAAGTTTTATAAAGTAATTATGATTTTTTAGAAATTGTAAAGTGGGTTTAGAGTTTGGATATTTAACAAAACATTTGGAAATTTTGGAAAAGAATAAGAAGAAAACAGTTTAAGGTTTTTAAAGGCTTTTGGAAAAAGGAAAAATGATTTAATGCTTTTGGAAATAAAAGAGTATTTTTTAGGGTTTTTGGAAATAGAAGGAACAATTTAGGGTTTTAAGGTTTTGAAGAAATAAGTTAGGGTTCTTAGGTTTAAAAGAAACAGAAAAGTAACTTTTAGGGTTTTTGAAAATAGGAAAAATGATTTAGGGTTTTTAAGGTATTTGGAAACAGAAGAAATCATTTATGTTATTGAAACAAAGATCAATGTTAATACATGTTTATATATTAAGGTTTTGTGTGTATAATCTTATGAATCAAAGAAATAAAGCTACTGTAAGAAAATAAAAAGAAATTAGAGATTCAAACCTTCGTTCGTTGGTTCCACCAAAAATTGCTTCTTGGATGAACAAGCACAAAGGCAGGATTGCTGCCTTTGATGGCTTGATTGCTTGCTTGCTTATCCCTCTCAAATCTGAAGTTCCACAGTTCAAGTTTAAATCCAAAGTTTTTCTCCTCAAAGTCCAGTCCGATTCAAAGATCTCCCTTTTTTCTGTGTTTTTAGTATTACTTATAGGAAATTTAGGAGATTAATTTCAATTGTTTAAGGAAACAATAATTAATTAGGAAAAGAAAACTGAAACCAAGTAGGAAAAAATTACATTGGAAAAATTTTGCTGGCAAAATTTGCAACGGCTGTGAGAAATTGCGTGGAAAATTGTGGGCGAAGCCATTTCGCCCGCAGGAGTTTCCTGCGGGCAAAATGGCCCAAGGCCATTTCGTCCAATGACTTTCGGCGACGAAATTTTTAATCGCTGATTTTTCCGTTGTCGATTTTTATTTTTATTTTTATTTATTTATTATTATTATTAATATTTTTTGTTACTATAATTATAAAAAAATACTAAAACAAATATTATTTAATTAGGATAACACAATTTATTTTAGACTAAATAAAATATATTGGACCGGACTGGGTCAAAAATAAAGTTTTACTATTTGCCCTCTGCTTGAACGATTTGAGACTTTAGCAAAAGAGAGTGAAAAGCAATAAGACTTAATTTTTGAGATGGTTGAGGTTTTGGGTTCTTGGATTTGATTTGGGTACTTAGACCCGAGATTGAATTTGATTTGACTGACCTTTTATCAGTTGAAAATTTTGACATAACTGGTTGTTCCATTTTTATGGATTGTGGGTCTTTACCCACCAAAAATAGATCTTTATCTATTGGAAATTGGGTCTTTAACCTAGGAACATGGATCTTTATTTATTGGAGATTGGGTCTTTACCCCATGGATCTTTATCCATTGGAAATCGGGTCTTTACCCTTGAAACATAGATCTTATCCATTGGAAATCGGGTCTCTACCCTTGAAATATGGATCTTTAACCATTGGAAATCGAGTCTTTACCCTTGAAACATCGATCTTTATCCTTTCAACTTTGGGTCTTTTGTAATATCCCAAAATGTGCCCTAGAAGTATTGATGTAATTATTGTTTGATTTGAATTAAATGTTTATGTGCTATTGGAAAGGAAAAATGTATTTTGAGATAATGTATATGTTGGGTATATGGTAATATATATAACATATAAGTAGGTCAAAAGGGATGGTCAATGGAAGAGGATATTTATTTGTGATATGTGAAACTACTTAAATGGGCATATAAGTGACAAGAGTTAAGTTAAATGGATGAGGGCAATTTGGTAATTGCTTTGTTAAGATTGATTGGTGGAGATTTAAAGAAGAAGAGAAGTTTGACTTGTCTTCATTTTCTCTTCTTTGCTTGGTGTGGCCGGCTACCAAAGGGAAAGAGAGAGCAAGTGAGGTGTTTTGATTTCTAACATCAAATTGAAGGAAGAATCAAAGGATTAAGTTGGAGATTTGTGAAATTTCTTCAATTGAGGTAAGTACTCTCTTGTTTTCCCTTGTTATTTTTGAAGTTGTGTTTGAAGTGAGTTTTGATTTGTTGGGATTATGATTTGGTGTGGTTGAGATGTGTTTATAAGTGTTGAGTTTGATTGTAAGTTAAATTGGTGTTGGTTTTGGTTTGAGGATGGTAAGTTAAGTGGATGTTGATATTGAAAGAATAAGAATGATGTTGGTTTTAGGGTTTTGAAGTAGTATGTGTTTAAATGTGTTGTTAATGTTTTGTTAATGAGAATATTGTGATGAATATGTAAAATAAGTGTTAATGACATAGTTTAGATCCATTTGAATGAGGTTATGGTGTACACAATGTGTTTAAATGCAATTAAAAGAGTTTTGACCATATTTAGGGTTTTTGTTCATGAGAGACACGGCCAAGACTTAAGATTTTGGAGAGACACGGCCAAGCTTAATGAAACTTGGCCGTGTTGGATGAATTTTGGAGAGACACGGCCACTGGCTTGGCCGTGTCCCTTGACTGTGTTTGCCACTGCCTAATTTTTATTGAGAGACACGGCCGTGTCCTTTGCCCGTGTCTGCCTCGGCTTGAATTGGTGTTGAGAGACACGGCCACAAGCTTGGCCGTGTCCCTTGAGGGTGTTAGCTACTGTGATTGTTCCTTTGTTCTTCTTGCATTGTTGAGATTGAACATTCATTTGATGACAATGATGATGCATATGATACTATATGAACAATGCTATGTTTTATGCATTGTGAATCTTGTGAATGGTAATGTGTTATATGAATAATGTACTTTGTAGTGTTACATCAATGATGCAATATGTAAAATGTGAAGGATATGATGAGGTAATTGATTATGTATAGCTTGATGGGAGTAGTTCTTGAGTGTAAAAGAGATGAGGATCATCCAAAAAGGTATGTACAATATATTTTAATAATGAATGATGTTAATGTGTCTTGAGAAATGGATTATGTATGCTTGAATGATGAAGTGTATAATGTGAATTGAGACATAAAGAGGTGTGAAACTAATGTTATGAGTTATGATGTGAATGATATGATTGAAGCATGCCTAGATGGTATGATTGAATAATGATATGTGTGTTTAGTTAATGTAATTGATGTTGCATATATCAATGATGAAATATGAAAGGTAATTTGAGATATAATGTGATGTGAAGCCATTGTGATTGGCTATGATGATTCAATTGTGATAAATAAGGCATGTTTGCCTAGATAATGATTCAATTGAGAATGAAATGGATAATGAAATAATAAATGAATTGTGTGACTAATGTGTTATTCCATTTTCAGAGTTTGTTGTTGGTGGCATGCCTAATGATAGTAACAATCTCTTGAAGTTAGGTTGGGCTTGATCCTTGAAGCCAAGTTGGGTTGAAGTTTAACATGTTTTACTCCCCTTGAAGCTTGGTTGGGTCTAGTCCTTGAAGCCTAATTGAGATGTTACAACCCTTGAAGCTAGGTTGGATTGGTTCTTGAAGCCAAGTTGGGTTGAGACTTAGCATGCTTTGTTCCCCTTGAAGCTTGGTTGAACCTAAATCCTTGAAGCCTAGTTGGGTCTATGATAATGATAAATGTGATAACAAAACCAAAGCATTAACTTTGAAAATTGAATAGCATATTAGTGTCTTTTGGGCCCGAGTCTGTCTTTGTTGTCAATGTGATATACAAGTGTTGAAAGAAATGAGTAATGAGATCTATGGTTGATTTCATTGGAAATGTAATTCATGATTGGTATGATATGTAATATGTGTAATGATATATTGATTATGAATACCAGTGATGGATTGTGGTCGGTGATAATGTTTATGTATATATATGTACATAAAATATGAAATTAGCCGAGATATATGAAAGGTGCAATTAAAAAGGAAAAACATGATAATAACTAATGGTACATTGAATTGATATATCATTATATGTTAGAATTTCTATAATGTATGTTTATATTTCATAATTGTATTACTAAGCTCTCGGGCTTAGCGCGGTTGTGTAATCGCGCAGGTGGATATGCGGTTGATCTGGAAGTCCAGCTGTTATGCCACGAGAAGAGTAAGAGTTTATCGAGACCAACTAGAGGGTAATGCATACATGTATAACTTTTAATTATGATGTATTTATGACGAGAGAGTATTTATAAGTATAAATGAAGTTTTGATAAAGATAATGATTTTGTAAATGTTATTTGAATTAACGTATTATGGTTTGAACTCTGTTACAGGTTTTTAAAAGGTAACGAAAAGTGACATCCTTATACTTTATATACTTACTGTATGTATACTAGGTACATGTATAGTACTTATATAGGGTATCGGGGTGTTACATCTGTAACACCCCATCTTAGCCTACGTTTATAGACTAAGATGGACTGTTAACTCATGGTGGTTGTGTCTTAATATTTTACTTAGCCAATTTTAAATGCAGATTTTAAAAAAATTTTGCCATAACCTCCCCTAAAAATGGAGGTCCCAAGTGTCGACAAAACTGATTTTTTTTATTTTGGAAAAAAACATTTTGTCTCACACTTCAACTCAAGCACACTCCCAATAATCCACCCTTATAACCTCAACTACAATCCTGCAAGAAGAATTCACACTTCTATACTTGCATACATAAGTGCTAAATCCAAATAAGATTTATTAGATTACTAGCAGTGTACGTGTTCTAGCTTTTCAGTATAATACATTTATTTGCTAGATCATACAAGCTTATGTACTTGCCATATTGCTACAATCAATCATATCCAAACTCCTACCCAAAGTAGTAGTCAAGGCCAGCTGCGCAGGACATGCTGCAATCTCGTCTCCTCGTTTAACCTATGAGTTTAGAGGGAAACTAAACTCGCTAAGCAATTGCTTAGTGGGTACTTAAATCATTGCAATAAAATGAAAGCATTATTTGAACAAATATTTATATACTTTAAATAATTGAAAGGAATAAATACAAAACACAGAAGGTAAAAAGGCTTGACTGAATAATTTGAATTTAAATCATTTTTCTTGCTTTTATCATTTTGGTTGCTCTACTGGTTTAACAGAACGTCAGCGGATAAGGAAGGGTCATGATAAACATATCTCATCATGATCATATTTCATTATCTTTCATCATAATTATTGCACATGTGCCAATGGCCATTATCATTGCATCATTGATCATGTCATTGCAATCATCGACCTTCAGCCGGAATATCATATCATGTCATAAGCAGTACTGCAGTAATAGTATGATGCATCATATCCTTATCTCAAGGGTTCTGATATACCAAGTAGAGCATAAATAATTTATGAAATTACTTTGGTCATGATATTCAATAGGTCATGATTTTTCCATAATGCATATATTACTCGGATAACTTCTCATGATGCCTTTCTGATTATTCCAAACCCCTTTCGTGTCATTTTAAATGATATAACATCAATCTATATCATAATATTCAAGTTTTAACATATTTAGAAAAATGACCAAATGAATAGTAGCACGGTGCGTAAAATTGGCAATGCAATGGCGCGCGACAACTAAATAGTAAAATCTATTTTTACTACTGAAAATCAATCAACTTTGGCAACAGTTTTTACCAAGTAAACAACCTTATTTTTGGATGAATTTTTGCAGGAAATACTTTCATCAGTTAACTAAATGCATGTAAAATTTCATCGAAAAATTCTTTCGTTTGCCCCTAAACGGACTGCCCAAAATTAAAGCTGCAGAATGGTGCCCAAAAGGGACCGTTCGGCCCAATTTTCAAAACTTGAGGGAAATTCATTTTTTTCTTGCAAAATTGATTTTTAGACTCCTTTTGTGATACCATTGAAATACTAAGGGTCCCTCTTTCAAAAATCAACCCAAAGGGGTGATTAAAAGTTCATCAAAGTTTATGGATATTTGAGCAAAGTTTAGCTAGTTTGTTTTGTTTTCATTCTTTTCACAATCAATTGATTACCAATGGTTCAAGAGTACTTTCCCACATATTTACCACACATAATAACATTATTTCAAAACCATTTCAAAAGTCCCATAATGCAAAATATGTGAATTAATTGAAAAGGCAATGATTTAAATACCAAACCTTAATTCTTTTCACTTGTTTCTAGTTCTTTTATATCTTATTTGCTTCCTTCTCTCTCACTTCTTGATTTCCTATAATTTTCATAAAATCCACGTCAAGAACATAATAAAATTTAAGTGCTTCATGCCTTATTTTGCTAACTAATACTACTAGTCATCCTTTTTATCCTTAATCTTATATGTGTAAATCATCTCTTTCACTTTTCTTCAACTTCTTAAATTTTCTATAATCATCATATTTATTCTTTCATTTTTATCTTACAAATACTATAACCAATGAAAGAAATAGAACCATAGATGAATTTCCTTACCTTAAAATCTTATTCTCCACCCAAGTTTGCAACCTCTCTTTATTCTCCAAAATTAGCTACTTGAAAAAAAAAACAATCTCTCTCTCTTTTCCCTTTCTCTTATTTTCGGCCAAGCAAGAACAAAGAGAGTTCTTGGCTTTATTTTTGTGGTGTTCTCTCCTCCAAATGGCAGCCAAGAGGGGTTAATATGTCATGGTGTAAATGTTGATTTCCCATTGGTACACATATGTGGGAAAATGGCTAATTCTCATTGGTCCAAATGTCTCCTTCTTTTATTTATTTACAACCCAAGCCCTTGGACTTCATTTTAATTATATTTTGGCCCCTCAACCTCCTTGTGCTGTAATTTTATGGTCTAAAATGTGAAAAGACCAAAATACCCTCCGACGGTTACTTGTTCGTAACTTTTAAACCGTGCACTTCCGTCGAATGCTGTGGTACACTTTTTGACTTAGTTTTTCCTCTACTTTTCATTTTTGAGATACATTATTACTTTCGAGACACTTTTAAAAATGACCATGATGCCCTTGGTCAAAATCCCCTATATCTTCCAAACCGTGCGTTTTCGGGAAAAACCGTGTCGCACCGTTGCTACCCGATTTTTCTCTACTTTCCATTTCTGGAGTCTGTTATGTGCACTATTAAGGACCTCCGGAACAATTTTTATTAATTACGGCCACCTCTACAAAACTTTACAATCTTTTCAGTTAGGTCCTTTTTGTCCTATAGAGCTTCCTTTCACTTCGTGTTCTTTGGTGGTTACTCGGGATGGCTCCTCTTACTGTATGCGGATGTACTGTACATGGATGTACCGTACATATGTACAAATTGGGTCGTGACATTTCTTCCCCTCTAAAATTTAGGCTTCGTCCCGAAGCCGATCGGGTGTAAAATTTAGGCTTCCATCCTCATTATTCCTTCTCTTTCCCAAATTATCTCTTCCATTCTATAGTTCCTTCGCCGCACTTTAACTGGAGGAATTCTCTTATTTCTTAATCCTTTGACTTTTCATGCTAAAATTTCTATTGGTTCTTCTTCATAATTTAGGTCAGATTGGACTCTGATGTTTTGTATCTTTATATCATGTGGGAAGTTCAAACGATCTTGCCTTATCGTTGAAACGTGAAAAACATTATGTATTTTGTTCAGTTCTGGTAATAGAGTTAACCGATAGGCTATTGATCTATGCGTTCGATGATCTCGTATAGTCCAATAACCCTAAGGCTTAACTTACTTTTATGCTTAAATCTTAATACTTCTTTCATGGGAAAGTCTTAAGAAAAACCTTGTCTTCCACTTAGAGTTCTATGTCCCTTCGTTTCGAGTCCGCATATGATTTTGCTCCTACCTACCCACTGTGACTTTCGGTTTGTCTCAAATGATGTTTATCTTTTCCTGAGTTTCCTTCACAACATCGGGTCCATGAATCTTGTCTTTACTTAATTCCGTTCACCATTCTGGTGTTCCATGTTTTCTTTCGTATAATTCTTTATAGGGCATCACCGTATGCTGAATTAATAGTCGTTGTCATATGCATATTCAATTAAACTCAAATACCTATTCTAGCCACCCTTAAATTCTATAACACATACTCTTAATATGTCCTCCAAAAATTTGGATTACTCTTTCAAATCGTCCATCTGTTTACGGGTGAAAGGCAGTGCTATAAATTTTGTTTGGGTTTCAGAAGCTGTTTGCGACTTCTTCCATAAATTCATGGTGAACTGTGGACCTCTGCCTAAAATGATAGACATTGGAATCCTGTGTAATCGTACAATTTCCTTGGCTTACATTTCCACCAACTTATCTATTGAATAATCCATTAGTAAAAGTAGAAAATGAGCTAACTTAGTTAGGCAGTCAACGATTACCCGAACAACGTCATGCTGGCCTTGTGTCATTGGTAGTTCTATGAAGAAATCCATAGTGATATGTTCCCATTTTCATACCAGAGTGGAAATTAGTTGTAACAGTCCCGATAGTATTTGATATTTCACTTTTGCTTGTTGACATATTAAACATTCGGTCATAAAATCAACAACATCTCTCTTCATTCTAGGCTACCATTAAAACTTCTTTAGATATTGATACATTTGTAACTCCTGGAGGCATCGCGTAGAGACTACTATATGCTTTTCGAAAAAAAATTTTCTTTCTTATGTCTCCCATTGTTTGTATCATTATTCTATTGTCATAATACAAACCACTGTTCTTAGAAATTTAGAATTTTATATCCTTTCCTCCTTGCACTTGCTTGATCCATTTTTGTATTTGTTCGTTTTCCTTTTACACTTGATGAATTTCTTGAAAAGAAACATAATTTATGATTGCATTTCTACTACTAGTACTTCCTCTTCCTAGATGATAATTTATAACTTAGCTGTTGTTTCCAAAACTTGGGTTTACTTTCCTTACCATAAATTGAGATCCTCTTGGGTTGGCGGATATTTTAAACATTTGCGTCTGTATAAATATAACACTTTTCTCCATATAACTCATATCTTGAAATCTTGAAAGCCAATACGATAACTGTTAATTCCAAACAGTGTGCCGGGTTATTATTATTATTATTTTTTTGTATGGTTTAAATCATTAAAAGACTTATGCGACTATTTTATCCTTTTAAATAAGCATATAACCTTAACCGATGTGTGAAGCATCACTATATATCACAAATTCTTTGCCACACATGGTCGTATGGGTATTGAAGCATTCGTTAACTTTTCCTTTAGTTTCTCAAAGTTCCTCTAACATTTATCAGTCCATTGGAGTTTGGCATTCCTTTGAAACAACCTTGTCATTGGGATGATAATAATGGAAAACCCTTTTATAAAACATTAATAGTAACCAGCCAGTCCTAAGAAGATTCTTACTTCTCTTACTATCTTTGGTGTTTTCCATTCCAAAATGGCTTTTGTTTTCTTAAGACCTACTTGAATGCCTTATGCTAATATGGCGTGTTCTAAAAATGTCACTTTTTTTTTCCAATCAAAACTTGCATTTGTCATGTTTGACGTACAACTGCTTCTCTCGCAACATTTGCAATACTATGCAAAAGTATCGATCGTATTCTTTTTTTTTTCCTTAAATAAACGAAGGTGTCATCTATGAACACCATTTACAAATTGGTCAAAGTATGGATGAAAGATATGATTCATTAAATCCATGAATACTACTGACACATTTGTGGGCTCAAAAGGCATTACAAGGAACTTATAACGTCCGTATCTAGTTCTAGATGTAGTCTTTGGAATGTCTTTTCCTTTGATCCATAGCTGTTGATATCCCAGTCGGTGATCTATTTTTTTTATATTTTATTATTATTATTTTTTAAAGACCTTGGTTCCTTTAAGTTGGTCTAATACATCATCGATGGACAGTAATGGATATCTATCCTTAATTGTATGCTCATTCAACTACTTATAGTTCACATATGACCTTAAGGATTTATCTTTCTTCTTGACGAAGAGTACTGACATGCCCCATGAAGAAATACTTGGCCGTATAAGACTCTTGTCGAGTAGCTTCTATAATTGTGTTTTCATTTCTTTGGGTTCCACTGGTACCATTCGGTATGAGGCAACCGACACCGGTGCAGCTCCCGGATATACATTTATAATGAATCCTACTTTTCTCTTAGGTGATAATCCGGGTAGCTCGTCTAAAGAAACATCGAGAAAATCACACATTGTAGATACCTCTTGAATCTTTATCACATTCTTCTTTGCTTCCATAGTGCTTACCAGGTATGCCTCACATCCGTTTGTATGGAATGCCTTGTTGTAACTACTGCTGTTACGTTGTTTAGATAATCGGCTCTCTTTCCTACTGCCGTCACTTCCTCCTTGTGGGGAGTATGAAGTGTTACTCTCTTTCTTCTTATAATCGACCACTATTTTATGCCTTGTTAGCCAATCCAATACCAACATTACGTCAAATTCTCGGAATGGTAACTCTATTAAATTTTCTGGAAATGCATTTTCATGTAACTCTATAGAACATTTTTTTAATCACTTGTGTGTAACTACCTCGTCTCTTATCGGATTTATAACTAATGTTTCAAACTTAACATATCCTACTAGTAATTATTCTAAGTTTTCATCACGTAGGCTCTGGCTGGTGTACTTGAATTGAGCTAGTCAACGGTCTCTGATTGTGCTCTTTGAAAATTTGAATCACTTTCCTTTCCCCTGCTTAGGCCTCGGCCAAAAGCGGGCCATGATTCTTCTGTCGGTGCGGGTGCATTCACTTGTCTTTCTGGCAGTTTACCCTAACATGATCTGGTGCCCCGCATTCCCAGCATCCATCTGTTAAATACCAGCATTCACTCTTATATCTTCATCCACAGTGTTTGCATAGAGGAGTAATATATCCTTCAAATCTATATTTCTTTCCAATCCTCTAGTAATTTTTGTATTGTTACTTTTTCCTTTTTCCTTTACCTAGTCCTTGGGTTGTTATTACTTTCATTCTTTCCTTTTTAATCTGATTTTAATTCTGCACTTTCTACCTCTTTGGTTCTTAATTTCTCTCTTTCTTTTTTTTTTCCCATCATTTCATGAATTCATAAATCTCATATATCTTCTTCTTATAATTTCTTAAATTTGATGATTACATTGGGGCATTTTCAGGAGGAATCACAATACAATGTTTTGATTAGATTTCGTCTAGTTTCTACTCATATGGTACGTCACCTACCTTATTAAGACTCACGGGATGATCACCCATCATCATTGGTCGAGCACGGTTAACTCCGGTTTCTTGCTAAATTTCAACACGACGGTGCCGGGTCAGCAGTATCTTCTTAGTGTGCTTACTTCATCTGCTTATGTGAATCTTGTACATGGGGTTACTGTACATATTCTCTAGTGGCCGGACATGAGAATTTCTCATACTTATTTCTGTTCACTCATCTTTGTTATTTAAGTTCTATCTATTTTATCTCTTACCGTCTGGTCTTAACATTTTACATACTTTTCTTTTATCCTCTTATTCTGTTCCTCTTTTTTTTTTTTCCATTCTTCAAATTTCATTTTCTTATATACATTTTCATTTTTACATTCATATATGCCTATCTAACCTTCTCCCGGAACCCCCTTATAAGGACCCCGGAATACTGGCTACGAATGTCTGGCGCCTTGAACCTCGGCCTGATCCCTGGCTTTTCTGTGCAAAACTATCTTCACTTCTAAACTTCTTCTCAACTTGTCAAAATCTTCCTAAGCTTTAAGTTTGTACTCTCTTTTGTTGCATACGTTGGTGTCTACTTCTCTAATCTATGTATACCCTCTCAATACCTAGAACTTTCACAGCTAATCTTGAAAATTTAAACACGTCCATGACTACTAATTGTACTTTAATTCCATTATTTAATCCTTCCAAAACCTTTGACGTCTTTCTTGCTTTGTTTCTATCATTTTCTTTGCATACTTACTGAGACGGGTGAACTCTCTATCATACTCAGATACTGTCATTCTTCCTTGCTGTAGATATATAAACTCATTTCTCCTTGCGTTTAAGTATGTTTTACCAAGTATATGTTTCTTCTACCAAAAGGGACATGGCATAATTAAATCTTTTAACTGGCGTGTATCTCAGTTGTTCCAATGCCCTACTGGTACTGTCCAAACAGTACTCAACTTCTTCAAATCCTTCTTCCCTACTAGCCTTAAATTCTTTAGCCCCATATTTCCTTAACTTCTCAATTGGGGACTTCCTTTCTCTTTTGGTAGCAACAAGTACCATTCTTACCATTTATTGCAATGGTACTGTCATCTATCTTAAATAGACTTCGGGGCCTTCCACAGCCACCGTTGCAGGTCGTGGCATAAGTCCAAGACCCATTTCTACATTTATGGATACGAAAGCATATGATTCCTTCTCTTGATCTATAACTCTTTGTGATTCTGCCACTTGCAACCTTATACCGTATACATATATCATGATAAGGATTAGCAGCTGGCTTGACTAAACACATTAACTTTCCTATATGGCATGTACGTAATCACTATTAGATTTTCCTTTATCAAATGTACCGTATATACTTATGTATTTATAATATTCTTTCTACTATACTGACATTTCGTACCTAAATGATATATGCTCTCATTTCTTTTCTGCTATAGGATATCCCATTTTACATTGGTAATAGCCACTCCCAACATAAAATGTGTATCCTCCTATGTTGAATTTTACAGGACCGGCTAAACCGGTGCTCTGATACCACTAAATGTAACACCCCATCTTAGCCTACGTTTATAGACCAAGATGGACTGTTAACTCATGGTGGTTGTGTCTTAATATTTTACTTAGCCAATTTTAAATGCAGATTTTAAAAAAAATTTGCCATAACCTCCCCTAAAAATGGAGGTCCCAAGTGTCGACAAAACTGATTTTTTTTCTTTTTGAAAAAAACATTTTGTCTCACACTTCAACTCAAGCACACTCCCAATAATCCACCCTTATAACCTCAACTACAATCCTGCAAGAAGAATTCACACTTCTATACTTGCATACATAAGTGCTAAATCCAAATAAGATTTATTAGATTACTAGCAGTGTACATGTTCTAGCTTTTCAGTATAATACATTTATTTGCTAGATCATACAAGCTTATGTACATGCCATATTGCTACAATCAATCATATCCAAACTCCTACCCAAAGTAGTAGTCAAGGCCAGCTGCGCAGGACATGCTGCAATCTCGTCTCCTCGTTTAACCTATGAGTTTAGAGGGAAACTAAACTCGCTAAGCAATTGCTTAGTGGGTACTTAAATCATTGCAATAAAATGAAAGCATTATTTGAACAAATATTTATATACTTTAAATAATTGAAAGGAATAAATACAAAACACAGAAGGTAAAAAGGCTTGACTGAATAATTTGAATTTAAATCATTTTTCTTGCTTTTATCATTTTGGTTGCTCTACTGGTTTAACAGAACGTCAGCGGATAAGGAAGGGTCATGATAAACATATCTCATCATGATCATATTTCATTATCTTTCATCATAATTCTTGCACATGTGCCAATGGCCATTATCATTGCATCATTGATCATGTCATTGCAATCATCGGCCTTCAGCCGGAATATCATATCATGTCATAAGCAGTACTGCAGTAATAGTATGATGCATCATACACTTATCTCAAGGGTTCTGATATACCAAGTAGAGCATAAATAATTTATGAAATTACTTTGGTCATGATATTCAATAGGTCATGATTTTTCCATAATGCATATATTACTCGGATAACTTCTCATGATGCCTTTCTGATTATTCCAAACCCCTTTCGTGTCATTTTAAATGATATAACATCAATCTATATCATAATATTCAAGTTATAACACATTTAGAAAAATGACCAAATGAATAGTAGCGCGGTGCGTAAAATTGGCAATGCAATGGCGCGCGACAACTAAATAGTAAAATCTGTTTTTACTGCTGAAAATCAGTCAACTTTGGCAACAGTTTTGACCAAGTAAACAACCTTATTTTTGGATGAATTTTTGCAGGAAAACACTTTCATCAGTTAATTAAATGCATGTAAAATTTCGTCAAAAAATACTTTCGTTTGCCCCTTCAACGGACTGCTCAAAATGAAAGCTGCAGAATGGTGCCCCAAAGGGACCATTCGGCCCAATTTTCAAAACTTGAGGGAAATTCATTTTTTTCTTGCAAAATTGATTTTTAGACTCCTTTTGTGATACCATTGAAATACTAAGGGTCCCTCTTTCAAAAATCAACCCAAAGGGGTGATTAAAAGTTCATCAAAGTTTATGGATATTTGAGCAAAGTTTAGCTAGTTTGTTTTGTTTTCATTCTTTTCACAATCAATTGATTACCAATGGTTCAAGAGTACTTCCCCACATATTTACCACACATAATAACATTATTTCAAAACCATTTCAAAAGTCCCATAATGCAAAATATGTGAATTAATTGAAAAGGCAATGATTTAAATACCAAACCTTAATTCTTTTCACTTGTTTCTAGTTCTTTTATATCTTATTTGCTTCCTTCTCTCTCACTTCTTGATTTCCTATAATTTTCATAAAATCCATGTCAAGAACATAATAAAATTTAAGTGCTTCATGCCTTATTTTGCTAACTAATACTACTAGTCATCCTTTTTATCCTTAATCTTATATGTGTAAATCATCTCTTTCACTTTTCTTCAACTTCTTAAATTTTCTATAATCATCATATTTATTCTTTCATTTTTATCTTACAAATACTATAACCAATGAAAGAAATAGAACCATAGATGAATTTCCTTACCTTAAAATCTTATTCTCCACCCAAGTTTGCAACCTCTCTTTATTCTCCAAAATTAGCTACTTGAAAAAAAAACAATCTCTCTCTCTTTTCCCTTTCTCTTATTTTCGGCCAAGCAAGAACAAAGTGAGTTCTTGGCTTTATTTTTGTGGTGTTCTCTCAGCCAAATGGCAGCCAAGAGGGGTTAATATGTCATGGTGTAAATGTTGATTTCCCATTGGTACACATATGTGGGAAAATGGCTAATTCTCATTGGTCCAAATGTCTCCTTCTTTTATTTATTTACAACCCAAGCCCTTGGACTTCATTTTAATTATATTTTGGCCCCTCAACCTCCTTGTGCTGTAATTTTATGGTCTAAAATGTGAAAAGACGACGGTTACTTGTTCGTAACTTTTAAACCGTGCACTTTCGCCGAATGCTGTGGTACACTTTTTGACTCAGTTTTTCCTCTACATTTCATTTTTGAGTTCCATTATTACTTTCGAGACACTTTTAAAAATGACCATGATGCCCTTGGTCAAAATCTCCTATATCTTCCAAACCGTGCGTTTTTGGGAAAAACCGTGTCGCACCGTTGCTACCCGATTTTTCTCTACTTTCCATTTCTGGAGTCTGTTATGTGCACTATTAAGGACCTCCGGAACAATTTTTGTTAATTACGGCCACCTCTACAAAACTTTACAATCTTTTCAGTTAGGTCCTTTTTGTCCTATAGAGCTTCCTTTCACTTCGTGTTCTTTGGTGGTTACTCGGGATGGCTCCTCTTACTGTACGCGGATGTACTGTACATGGATGTACCATACATATGTACAAATTGGGTCGTGACAACATCTTTACCCTTGAAACATGGATCTTTATCCATTAGAGATCGGGTCTTTACCCTTGAGACATGGATCTTTATCCATTGGACTTTGGGTCTTTACCTGTTAAAATTGGATCTTTATCCATTAGAAATCATGTCTTTACCCTTGAAAAATGGATCTTTATCCATTAGAAATCAGGTCTATACCCTTAAAACATGGATCTTTATCCATTGGAAATTGAGTCTTTACCCTTGAAACATGGATCTTTATCCATTGGAAATCGTGTCTTTACCCTTGAAATATAAATCTTTATCCATTGGAAATCGGGTATTTACCCTTGAAATATGGATCTTTATCCATAGGAAATCGGGTCTTTACCCTTGAAACATGGATATTTATCCTTTGGAAATCGGGACTTTACCCTTGAAACATGGATCTTTATTCATTGGAAATCGGGTCTTTACCCTTGAAATATGGATCTTTATCCTTTGGATTTTGGGTCTTTACCCTTTGAAATATGGATCTTTATCCATTGGAAATTGGGGCTTTACCCTTGAAATATGGATCTTCATCCATTGAAAATTGGGTCTTTACCCTTGAAACATGGATCTTTATCTATTGAAAATTGGGTCTTTACCTTTGAAACATGGATCTTTATCCATTAGAGATCGGGTCTTTACCCTTAAAACATGGATCTTTATCCATTGAAAGTTGAGTCTTTACCCTTGAAAAATGGATCTTTATCCATTAGAAATCGGGTCTTTACCCTTGAAACATGGATCTTTATCCATTGGAAATCTGGACTTTACCCTGGCTTCAGCTCTTTTAGCTGGACTGACCTTTTGTCTTTTGCATTTGAGAATTCTAATTTTCTCTTTTGATTGATTTTTTTTTATTCTTTTGAGAATTCTTTTTCTTATTCATTAATTATACATGAACAAAAAATTTAGCCCTTTTAGCTAGCCTTCTGTTTAGATCAATTTTGTATATATTTTCTATGATGTTTTTGTTGATTTTAAGTTAATTTTCATGTTAATTTGTACTTATGTTTGTTTGAAGTTGTTGATTTAGGTTGAAGCACATTTGATGGAGTTTTTAATAAGATTTGGTAGACTTGTTGGAGAAAAACATATGACACGGCCAATTTAGACATGGCTTGGGCGTGTCCCTCAACAAAAGAAGAAAAGATCAAAGATAAGGCAGGACACGGCCAGGACTAACCAAGCTTGGCCGTGTCCCTCAAGCAATTTTGGACAGAAGCAGACACGGCCAAGCCATTGGTCGTGTCTCACCAAAGGAACAAAAGGGAAAGAAAGAAAAGAAAGAAGTAGAGAGCAACACGGTCAAGAGACACGGCCAGGAGCTTGGCCGTGTCACCCCTTGGACACAAAGAGGAGCTTAAGACAGTAAGGGACACGGCCAGAAGCTTGGCCGTCCGTGTCCCAAGAAAGAAAAGACAAAACCAAGTGACACGGCCATCAAGCTTGGCCGTGTCACCCTGGATCAATTGTTAGGCTTACACGAGGTGAGATTAGTGGGGAACAAAAAGGATAAAAAGGAGTGAAATATGGAAGGATTTATGGAAGAAATATAAAAGAAATTGCAAAGTGGGAGACAAAGGGTGATGGATGTCTTAAAAATTCAAAGTGGAAGAGCATGGAGAGAATAGAAAAAATAGATTGAATATATTGAGTGGACATTCTCTACACCATTATCATCTTCTTCCTTGGTTCTTGCTTGAGAGAGCAAGACACCATTCTCCCCATCTTCATTCACCAATTCCTTTCACACATCAAGAGAAAAGACAATCATGAGAGTTGAAGTGAGTAGCTAGTTCTTAAGGATTTGGGTTTTAAGAGGCTTGAGTGGAGAGTTGAGAACTTGAGAGAGCTATCATTCATCCTTCAAGAAGAGAGCCATTGGTTCAAGAGAGCTTGGAAGTTCATCATCACACATCAAAGAGGGAGATACGAAAGAGACAAGGAGTCTGATTTTTAGCATCTTCAAGGGGGTTTTTAAAACTCTTTCTTTTAATCCATTTCTTATATGTTGTTGTTGTATTAAGGATATTAATACTGCAATGAATAACTTTGATTTGGTTTATATTGAAATGAGCATTTGTTTAAAGAATTTGATGAGCTAATTTACTCATGCTTTGGGTTGTAGTATATTTGATTGAATGATTTGATTTGATGATTCCATTGATATACCTTGTTATTTATTGATAGAATTGAAATTAAAGGTAAATTGATGGATTGGCCACGTATTGATTACTTAATATTGAATGACGGACCGAGAGGAGAAGTTTAATAACGGGACTATGCAATTGACTACCCTAAGAATGAATTAGAAATATAAGTTCTAGGGTTTATTAATTTGCTAATGTAAAATAATTGGTTGTTGTTAATTCATAAATGTGAAAACTAGTGAATTTATAGTTGACTAATTAACCTAAAGGAACAAATTAAGGTACAAGGTTATATTAATGGATAATTTGATAATTAAACATTTGATTAAATGGACCTACAAACCTAGGCATCATTTCCATAATTGAATTCATCTTGCACAAAATCATTCATTTTCATTTCTAATGTTAATTACAATTCACCAATCCAATCACACGCGTAAGTTTATTATTTCATGTTAATCGAACTATTACACGCAATTCCTTCCTTGTGAGACGACCTTGGGGTGATCACCGTCACTACAATAGCCTCGTATACTTGCGAGTTCCGCTTTGTGATAGTGTTAATTTAAGCGCAACAAGTTTTTGGCGCCGCTGTCGGGGAAGGCAATTTTTGTTAATAGTTTGATTCTTTTAATTTAATTGTTAAATCGTTTAAAGTGTTCTTTTTGAATTGCTTAGGTAATTTATGCACGGACAAAGGTCTCAAGGAAATGAACTTGTTCCATTTATAGACAACATCCATAGACTTCTAAGAACCGAGGGACCGAATCCTATTGAGGAAGAAAGGGAAAATACTGATGAGCAGTTTGAGGATAACATAGAAGTAGAGATGGGTGATGCACAAGAACCACTTATGAAGGAGTTTGCCCAACCGATCATCGGAGTGACCACATCTTGTATCCAGTTGAGCAACGCAGCAAGAAATTATGAGTTATAGTATGCTGCTATCCTTCCATGGACTGCCGAATGAAGATCCTCTCAAGTTCATTCGGGATTTTTACTCAACATTGCTTACATACCCTTTGCAAACACTGACAGAAGATGAACTCAAGTTGAGATATTTCCCATATAGTCTGAAAGATAGAACAAAAGCGTGGTTGATGACCCTACCGGAGAATTCTTTAACCACATTGATAGAGGTTTACAACAAATTTATGGGAAAGTTTTATTCACACCAAAAGACCAAGGAGCTTAGGGGAAGTATTGCAACTTTCACTCGATTTGATGGAGAACCATTTCATGAGGCGTGGGACCGCTTCAAATCCTCATTATTTCAGTGCCCTCATAATTACTATCCACAACAGTTGCTCAATCAATTCTTCTATGATGGGATAACTCAACAATGTCAAAACACAGTGGATAATGGAGCAGGGGGAGCAATGGGTGAAAGAACAGCTGCAGAAATAGTTGCATTATTTGAAATGTTGGGGGAAAATTCCCAACAAAAGAGTATTGGGGAAAGGAGAAGAGGAGCACATGAGATAAGTGCAAACTCAGAAATGGCTAGGCAAATTGCAGAATTGACAAAACAAGTGAAAATGTTGAATGCCAAAGGAAATTTGTTGGGACCAAGCCAAGAGTCATGTGCATCGTGCGGTCTTGTAGGCCATCTAGCAAATGTGTGCCCCTCAAATTTTGATCCATTCCAAGAGGAGCAAGAACAAGCTTTTGCTTTTGAAGGGTTCCAACAAAGGGGTAGGAATGACCCATATTCAAATTCATATAACCCCGGTTGGAGGAATCACCCCAATTTTTCATGGAAAAATCAACAACATGCTCCATCTCAACAACCTTTCCAACCATATCAAAGAGGTCCCCAATTTCAAGGGCAAACCTGAAATCAAGAGCATGTCAAGAAACCTTCATTTGAAGACAATTTGAATGCTTTCATTCAAGTTAGCACTCAAAATCATGAATTGAACAATAAGCAGTTTGAGTCTTTAGAATCATCGCTGAAGAAGGTTGAAACTCAAGTGGGTCAATTGGCTAATCAACTTCAAGCCAATCAAAAATGGAAATTTCCAAGCCAACCGGAGCAGGCCAAAGCAATCACTATTTTAATAAGTGGTAAGGTACTTGATAATAAAATTGGTGATAATAACATTGATAATTCTTTGGATGCAGGTACAATGCAAGATAATGGCGAGGAAATGCAAGAAGAAAAAGCTGAACCAAATGAGCTTAAAGAGGATAGAGAGGAGGCATCCGCTGCACCAAAACTGCTCAAATCTCCAAACCCATACAGACCACCAATTCTATTTCCCAGCAAGTTAAAAAATGAAAAGCATGATAAACAATTTTCTGAAATTTATAACATGCTTTCGAAGGTAACTATCAACCTACCCTTGCTAGAGGTAATAAAGAATATGCCATCTTAAGCCAAATTCTTAAAAGAGCTAAATACTAAGAAGATAAGGTATGAGTTGGGTGAGAAGGTGATAGTTTCGGAAGTAACTAGTGTTGTTTTACAACATAAGTTACCTCCTAAGCTAAAAGATCCTGGAAGCTTTATAGTTAAAATCTCTATGGGGAATGGGAAAGAAACTATTGGCATGTGTGATCTTAGAGCTAGTATTAATTTGATGCCATACTCAATCTATTTGAAACTAGAGCTTCGGGAACTCAAACTGACTAAAATGGTTTTGCAACTAGCAGATAGAACTCTTAGATACCCTAAGGGAATCATAGAAGATGTTCTAGTTAAGGTAGGAGGTTTGATTGTACCCATTGATTTTATTGTCTTAGACATGGGGGGAGAAATCCCAAGGGATGCCGAACATGCAATTTTGTTAGGGAGGCCTTTTATGGCCACAACTAACACTTTAATTGATGTTAAAAATGGAAAATTTACTATGACCATTTTGGGACAAACTGTAGAATTTTCAATTTTTAACACTTCCCCCATTCCCACTGGTGCTTTATATGAAGACTGCTCTTTCATTGATTATACTGATAGTGCTGTTAAAGAAGTTTTATTGCAGGATAATGGCGAATACAAGCTAGAAAGGGCTCTAAAATTTCAAGAAGAAGCAGAGATTTCCAATGAGGAGAATAAAGAAGACAATTATGTCTTGGACAATGAGAGTGTTGAGGAGGAATTGGAAGTTGAAGAAGAGCAAGTTCAACTACAAGGGGTTGAACTTAAGGAACTTCCCAAGCATTTGAGATATATTTTTCTTGGGGAGAATAACTCTCAACCAGTGATAATTTTTGCTACCCTTACTAGTGAGAAAGAAGATAAGCTTGTAATGATGTTGAAAAAATTCAAGAAAGCTATAGGTTGGGGATTGAGTGACATTAAGGGTATTAGTCCCTCTATGTGCATGCATAAGATCATCTTAGAGGAAGGGGCTAAACCGGTGAGAGAGTCGCAAAGGAGGCTAAACCCTAACATGAGCGAGGTTGTTAAAAAGGAGGTCCTTAAACTACTGGATGAATGGGTAATTTACCCTATTGCTGATAGTGAATGGGTTAGTCCTATTCATGTTGTGCCTAAGAAAATAGGGTTGACAGTGGTCCAGAATGATAAAGGAGAGTTGGTACCCACACGAACACAAACTGGGTGGCGAATGTGCATAGATTATAGGAAATTAAATAATGTCACCAAACTAGATCACTTTCCTTTGCCATTTATTGATCAAATGCTTGATAGGTTATCTGGACACGCTTTTTACTATTTTCATGATTGTCTTTTAGGTTACTACCAAGTCCCAATAGCACCGGAAGATCAACCAAAGACTACATTTACTTGTCCCTTTGGGACATTTGCATTTTGAAGGATTCCATTTGGACTTTGCAATGCATCGGGAACATTTCAAAGGTGTATGCTTTCCATCTTTTTTGATATGCTAGACAAGTGCATTGAGGTATTTATGGATGACTTTTCTATTTTTGGTAATTCCTTTGATGATTGTTTGGAAAAGTTGACTCTAGTACTGGAAAGGTGTATTGAATGTAATCTAACCTTGAGTTGGGAAAAGAGTCACTTTATGGTTGATCAGGGAATTGTTTTAGGGCATGTTATTTCCCATGAAGGGATTGAGGTAGACAAGGCTAAGGTTGAATTAATTGTTAACCTACCTCCACCCATCAAGGGGATTCTAGAAAAGACAGTGAGCACAACTCGGAAGGATTGGTCAATCCGACTCTCGAAAGCATTGTGGGCTTATAGGACTACTTTTAGAACCCCAATGGGAATGAGTCCCTATAGGTCGGTCTTTGGCAAAGCTTGCTACCTTCCGGTGGAATTGGAGCACAAGGCTTATTGGGCAATAAAGACCACGAATATGGACTTAGATGAAGCAAGGGAGCAAAGAATGCTTCAGATATCCGAGCTTGATGAGCTTCAAAATGAAGCCCATGAGAGTTCGAGGATCTTCAAGGAAAAGACAAAAGTTATTCATGACAGGATGATTCTTCGAAAGACTTTTGAACCAGGAATGAAAGTTCTTCTCTTCAATTCAAGAATGTTGTTGTTTCCTGGAAAATTAAAGTCACGTTGTAGTGGACCCTTTCAAGTTACTCAAACATTCCCATATGGGGTTGTTGAGCTGCTTAATTTAAAAACTAATGAGACGTTCAAGGTCAATGGACAAAGGGTGAAGCCCTACTTTGAAGAAATTGAAGTTGCAAAAATGATGGAAAGCTTGGTGTTTTATTGATGAATGATGCAACAATGTCCAGCTATACGACATTAAAGAAGCGCTAAATGGGAGGCAACCCATCTGTTTGCATTTCTTTTCATAGTTACAATTTTACAATGGTCACACCAATTTTAATTTCGTGTTGAGTTTAAATAAAATGGAATGGGTATTTTGATCGGTTTTCATTTTTCTTGAACGTGTTTCAAGGTTAAGCAAGGAAGAAGATTGCATTTTTGTGATTTGGTGACACAAATAAACCATTAAAAAAAATTTCAAAACCAAATTGGCAATGTAGGACAAGGCCACTTGACATGGCTAAGCCACTGGCCGTGTCAAGTGAACCCAAAATCACACAGAGGCAGACACGGTCAAAAGGCTTGGCCTTGTCCTTGGCCGTGTCACATAGACACGGCCAAGCCTCTCCCAGTGTCCCTTTCATTTGGCTTGCAATTTTTTTTTTGTCCAGTATCCAACACGCTCAAGGGACACGGCCAACCCACTGGCCGTGTCCCTCCAATCCCCTCAAACTCGTTCAAGGGACACGGCCAAGCCAATGGCCATGTCCCTCCAATCCCATCAAACACAGCCAAGCTTCACCAAGCTTGGCCGTGTCACATCAATTTTCAAGTTTAAAAAACACGAATTCAGCCCATTTCTTCATTTTAAATCCCTAACTCCCCTTTCTCTCCTCTCTCTCTCTCTCTCTCTCGGCTCCCTCTCCCCAAAAACATCCATAACCACTTTCTTAAAGCTCAAAAATACACTAAATTCCCCAATTTTCTTAACCAAAACTAATTTAAACTCATTCAATCTTCTTCTTTTCTCATTAAAAAGCAATTAAAATTGTTTAAACTTCATTTTCACAAAAATATCAAAATGACAAGAACAAAGATGGTGTCTCACCATAAGAGGAGGCCACCTCCACCTTCAAATCCATCTTCATCATCATCATCTTCAAGGAGAGTGACTCTTCTCGCTAGGGGTTTCTTTCCAACGAGGTATGTAAGCGACGAATCCCTCAATGCTCTTCATATTAGGGATAACTTTTATAGATTTGTTCAAAACCTTGGATGGGAGAGATTAGTTTCCCTTAAACCTTTTCAATTTCAAGAGCTTACATTGGAATTTTTAACCTCTCTTAAGGTTAAAAGTGATGACAAAAAGATTTGCATTAGGTTACATTTTAAACTGTTTGGGAAACCATTTGTCCTTAGTATTGAGCAATTGAACGATATATTTGGTTTTCATCAACAAGGGGAACGATGTGTACCTAAGAGTTTTAAACAACAATTTGCATGGGGAGCCCTGGGCTCGAGAACCTATGTGGTCAAATTGGCCAAAGCAACGAAATTGGCAAATCTCGCCCTAAGATATTTACATCGCTTCATGTCATGTGGATTCTTTGCACAAAAGGAGAGCACAGGTGTTGTGGAACTTAGCGAACTATTTTTCTTGGACTGTGCTATCAATGCCATACCCGTTTGTACCGGCTATTGGTTAGCCGATGTGTTTGACAGTGTGGCAAATAAAAAGAGGGGTGACATTTGCATTGGAGGATTAGTTACAACTTTAGCAATGCACTTCTTGATGATTTTGACCCGAGCAACTGCCGGATGACTAAGATCTTGGGTAATGATTCATTAGATCTTGCTACACTAGAGAAGATGCGTATGGTTTCAAGAAAAGGAGGGGCCTATGTTATGGCTATAGCTGAGCTAGAGGTACCAGAGGGTTGTCAAAAGAGAACATGAGTCGAGGAGGAGTCTGACTCAGATTCTCTAGAGTTGGATGAAGATGCTCCAATCCCGAACAATCAGGAGATCCTTAATAGGATTAAAGCACTGGAAAGCAAGGTCGATCGTAACCATGCTGCAGTCATGGAACAATTGGACCAAATCAACAGCAACCTTGCTAAGATCCTGAGCCTCCATCCTTCAGCTGCATCATCGTTCCATCCTCCACCACCATAGATTCAATCAACTCCAACCTTTTGAGAACACTTTTTACTTTCTTATTTTTAATTATTGCATATTTGTTGTTATTTTTTTAATGTTAACTCTTTAAATTGTGTTTCATTTTATATACATTGCATTTTGTTATTGAACAATTGTTGTTTGTGGATGAAAAGGTAGCACTTGCATCACAAGGAAACGATGGCAAACAGGTTGTATCTTGACCATTTTCTTTATTAACCTTGTTTCCATTGAGAACAATGTAAAACTTCAAGTGTGGGGTGCGTGCTAAGCCTTTTGTTCATGAATATAAATTGTCTATTTTCGTAAGTGTTTTGTTATAGTTGTTTTGTTAAGTTTTGTGTTTTGTTTTATATTTGATTTTGATGGATATTGATAAGTTCAATTGTTATAAGATTGTTGATAGATGACTTTTGAATTTTTGAAGCATGAATTTGAGAATTGATTAGAATTAGTACTTATTGTCAATTTTGATGGTTATTCTTTGCATTGCCATTAAACTAGTGAGGAATTGAGCCATTAACTTACCATTCTTTTTGCGTGTTGAACATCTTTGATTGATGAATTTCTAGAACTTTCTTTGACATGCATTTTGAGACTACATAAAGATTTCAATTAGGCATCAATATGATTAAGGCAATTTAGGGGAACCCATTTTGGCTTAAAAAGACCAACCTTACATCCGACCTTAGTTCGCCAACTTTGAGCTTATTTCATTTTTCGCTTTCTTTCTTTTTCACAACACCATTAGCTTGAACCATTTCATTTTAACTCTACCTGTTCATTAGATCTAGAGCATTAATGGAGTGTTGTACTAAATAAAGTGTGGTGTTGAATTCATTGGGCTTTAAATTATAAATTATTGTATTCTTTAGTTCGATACCCTATAAAAAAATGAAAATGAAATGAATAATGAAAATCAAAATAATAGAAGTTGTTGTTCGAATGGTTGTAATGAGTTTGGAAATTATCGTTGCTAATTAAATAAATGGAGTTCCTTAAAATCACTTAAATGCTTAGTGCTAAGTGAACAAACTCACTCTCCCAAATGTCATACCTTTCCCTTAGCCCCGTTACAACCAAATAAAAGACCTTATGATTTATGCTTGATTGTGATTAGGTGGTGGAGAATTGATTGATAAGCAAGCCTATAGTCCTAATCTTTCATTGAATGTCGAGAGCTTAAACACTACCCAATTAAACAATTAAGAGGTTGTGAGGGAGTGACAATTTTTGGTATGCATAGATTGACCATTAACTTGCTTGAGTACCGATTATTCTTGATTCGATTATGATTGTGGATTTAATAAGATGGGAGTCTTAATGCTTCCTTATAACTCTTGAACTTGACAATATTTATCTTGTTTTATTTTTTTTAATTTTAAGTTTGCTTGGGGACAAGCAAAGGATTAAGTGTGGGGTAATTGTTTAGATCAATTTTGTATATATTTTCTATGATGTTGTTATTGATTTTAAGTTAATTTTCATGTTAATTTGTACTTAAGTTTGTTTGAAGTTGTTGATTTAGGTTGAAGCACATTTGATGGAGTTTTTAATCAAGATTTGGTGGACTTGTTGGAGAAAAACATATGACATGGCCAAGTTAGACATGGCTTGGCCGTGTCCCTCAACAAAAGAAGAAAAGATCAAAGACAAGGCAGGACATGGCTAGGACTAACCAAGATTGGCCGTGTCCCTCAAGCAATTTTGGATAGAAGTAGACACGACCAAGCCATTGGCCGTGTCTCACCAAAGGAACAAAAGTGAATGAAAGAAAAGAAAGAAGCAGAGAGCAACACGGTCAAGAGACACGGCCAAGCCACTGGGCGTGTCACATGACAAGCCCAGGAGCTTGGCCATGTCACCCTTTGGACACAAAGGGGAGCATAAGGCAGTAAGGGACACGACTAGAAGCTTGGCCGTGTCCCAAGAAAGAAAAGACAAAACCAAGTGACACGGCCAGCAAGCTTGGCCGTGTCACCCTAGATCAATTGTTAGGCTTACACGAGGTGAGATTAGTGGGCGAAAAATGGATAAAAAGGAGTGAAATGTGGAAGGATTTATGGAAGAAATATATAAAGAAATTGCAAAGTGGGAGACAAAGGGTGATGGGTGTCTTAAAAATTCAAAGTGGAAGAGCATGGAGAGAATAGAAAAAATAGATTAAATATATTGAGTGGACATTCTCTACACCATTATCATCTTCTTCCTTGGTTCTTTCTTGAGAGAGCAAGACACCATTCTCCCCATCTTCATTCACCAATTCCTTTCACACATCAAGAGAAAAGACAATCGTGAGAGTTCAAGTGAGTAGCTAGTTCTTGAGGATTAGGGTTTTAAGAGGCTTGAGTGGATAGTTGAGAACTTGAGAGAGCTATCATTCATCCTTCAAGAAGAGAGCCATTGGTTCAAGAGAGCTTGGAAGTTCATCATCACACATCAAAGAGGGAGCTACGAAAGAGACAAGGAGTCCGATTTTTTGCATCTTCAAGGGGGATTTTCAAACTCTTTCTTTTAATCCATTTCTTATATGTTGTTATTGTATTAAGGATATTAATATTGCAATGAACAACTTTGATTTGGTTTATACTGAAATGAGCATTTGTTTAAAGAATATGATGAGCTAATTTACTCATGCTTTGGGTTGTAGTATATTTGATTGTATGATTTGATTTGATGATTCCATTTATATACCTTGTTATTGGTTGATTACATTGAAATTAAAGGTAAATTGATGGATTGACCACCTATTAATTACTTAATATTGAATGACGGACCGAGAGGAGAAGTTTAATATCGGGACTATGCAATTGACTACCCTAAGAATGAATTAGAAATATAAGTTCTAGGGTTTATTAATTTGCTAATATAAAATAATTGGTTGTTGTTAATTCATAAATGTGAAAACTAGTGAATTGATAATTGACTAATTAACCTAAAGGAAAAAATTAAGGGACAAGGTTATATTAATGGATAATTTGATAATTAAACATTTGATTAAATGGACCTACAACCCTAGGCATCATTTCCGTAATTGAATTCACCTTGCACAAAATCATTCATTTTCATTTCTAAGGTTAATTACAATTCACCAATCCAATCACACACTTAGGTTTATTATTTCATGTTAATCGAACTATTACACGCAATTCCTTCCTTATGAGACGGCCTTGGGGCGATCACCGTCACTACAATAGCCTCGTATTCTTGCGAGTGCACTTTGTGATAGTGTTAATTTAAGTGCAACACCTTCATATCTTCTCCTTGCCCCCTACGTGGCAAGATATTCAAAATATTTTGTTTATGCATAAACTCAAAAATTGAAAAGGAGAAACTTTGCCCCCTGTGTAGGCTCAAACCCATGATTTTTCTATGCGAGCTCTGATTGATGTTTTTGCCATATAGTTCTTCGCCCAAGCACGTATTTTTTCTTTTGCAAAATGACTGGAGCTTCCACAAGCAAATATCTTCTTTTGATTCTTTACTTCGCAGGGTGTTTGCTGTTCATTTTGACAAGGAATAGACAATACAAGATAAGAAAGTGTGATGTGATATGCTTATGTATGCATGATATGCATGAATAATACTTATAATCATTTCATCGACTCACAGACCGAGGTGATCAGTAGAAGTGTTCTCATTGACTCCTTTGAGATGCTTGTTCAAGTGTTGTATTGGAATGATCAAAAGCTTTGCATTTGTGGCTTTTATCTTCAAGATGTTGAAAATAAGAATAATGGAGGCGCCAAACAGCAGAGATTCATCCATTTTAAATTATGATTCAGCATGTCAGTTGGTAGCTTCTTCATGACCTTGCCAGTAATCATTTATTTTGCCCAATGTGTTCTTCGAGATTTGACTGTTCAACATACTCCCCTTAACTTGAAGGCTTTGTATGATAAAAACATTTTTTTGAATTTTTTTGAAATTTTGATTTTGAAATCAAATGTTGGCTTTGCCAAATCAATGTCAATGTACCTCAGGACATAATTTTTTCAAATTAACATATATATAACATGACAACCCTAGTTACCGTACTAAACTTGGGAATTATTTATATTTAAGCAAGAATTGTTGCACTTCAGATAGGCACATACACATTACTTGGCCAAAGATCTCTTTTCAGTTTAAATATTGTCTATCTCATATGCATGCTTATTCAAACTATCTCTACTAATAGACTCTTCCTACCAAGAGAGATCAACAGGTCTTTGATAGGCTTTAAATGGGGTCTATAAGTGACATGGGTTAAATGAAGGCCATTTGTAAGTTGGAGCCGATGTGACAAAATGGACATACCTTCACACTATAAATTTCTTGTTGGAACTTTAGGCAGCTGGGAGCAATCTTTCTAGACTCCAAATTCTTTCTATCTTCTTGTCATTAATCTGGATCTTGATTAGGACAGTTTTTGCCCTTGCAAAAAGTTTGGAACCCAAATTCATTTTTTTTCTTCTTCTCCCTTTTCTTTCTTATTCTTTTTCTTACTCTTCCCTTTCTTTGAGCAATTTATCATTTTGTCCTTCTTTCCTGTAGGACTGTTAAGCACAGAATTATCAAGAACTGGATGGTCTTTCTCCTTTTTCTTTGATTTTGATTGAATCTTTGGCTGGGTTGGACCATTTCAAGTCAAAATGTCCTTATGAACCAAATGGAAGCCTTTTGCTGCTTTAGGCAAAAGAGAACTCAGTTGGCTTTCTGAACCGCCATTTTAGGTTTTATTTTCTTGTTATTTTTCCTTTTTCTTCTTTTCTTTTTCCTTTTTTTTTCTTCTTTTCTTTTCTTTTCTTTTCTTTTTTTCCTTTCTTTTTTTTTGGTTCTAGCTCTAAAAGAGTTGTCTTGTTTGTACCGGCTTGGGCTTCCAATAATGGATGAGCGGAGTAACATAAATCTTCTTTAACAGGGATAAATCATTTGTTACTCTGATGTTCTCTTGATATATTAGAGATATTAAGTGAACTTCAACTACCTTATGGTCTTGAAAACTTCAACTACCCTTATGGTCTTGAAAACATCAACAACCCTTATGGTCTTGAGAACTTCAACTATCTTCATGGTCTTGAGAACTTCAACTATCCTCATGATCTTGACTAATCATTGCTTTCTTTGATCTTCTTGCCTCTTCATCTTAGTGATCATAAGACTTGTCAAAAGTATCACAACAGCTTAGGGTAGGTTATTGGCATTTGCAAGCCAATGAAAAGAAAGCTAAAATTTTATGAAGGCTCAAAGGGACAAGTAGGGATTGATATTTAATAAGGTGGATACTAGTTGTTGGCTAACCAAACAATGACTAGATCATTTCTCTCTTAAATAAGCAGAGTTCAATTTTGCCTTGAAAGTTTGTCAAAGCATGTTCTAAGACTGACTAAGACCCAGACAAAGGTAATTATGCAGGAGCCCTCTCTAAGTAAGCATACACAACTCAATGCTATAGAGCAATTCCCTCACCTAATAAAGTCATTCGAGTCATGATGCATAAATATATTAATTCATGAATCATCAAGATAGATTCCTCAGTGGTTGAGCACCAAAATGAACAAAGACCAATGTTGCGCTCAAATTAACTCTACCACAAAGCATCACTCGCAAGTATACGAGGTAGCTGTAGCAAAGGTGATCGCCCCAAGGTCGTCTCACAAGGAAGCCAAAGTATGTAATTGATTATCAAAGTAAAAGTAACAAGTAATTGAAGTAATTTAAATTGCAAAGTAATGAAGAAGATTGATTTAAGTTGAAAACAAATAAAATAAATAATGGCTTATGTTTTGATTCACTTGATAAAAAGAGTCTAGGGTTTGCATTTCTTTACTACTCATATGTATGAACGGTTATTCCACTTAACTAATTTAATTTCTAAGATTAAATCTCAAACAACTTAATTAATTGAGTCAAGGAAGTAAGCTCTCGCATTCAAACCTCTTACAACTAATCTTGTTATAATTGAAACAATCTTTTTAATAGGTTATATCTCTAATTCACCTAAGTCCTTAATTGAATTGTTCTAGCATTAGATTTCATCTCTTGATCCATCATCTAATACCTAAAACACACAATTGGTGGCCAATCAATTATATGTTAACATTATTTCATTCAATAAAGGCTAAAGAAATCATTAGATAAGAGAATAACCAATTCATACAATTCATAGCAAATCCATACAAACCCTAGACTAGATTAAATTAGTTCATGATGTTATCAAGCATACTCATCTCATTAATAATCAAAGAAATCAATTTAGACATGATAATGTTCATAAGCACAATTTCAATGAAACTAAAGAGACAAAGTTTAAGAATAAAACCAAGTTACAAACTCCTTGAAGTTTTTGATGAATCTCTTGATCGAATCTTGCAAGAAGGATGAAACAATGGCATGAACAATCTAATCTAAACTAGTTTAATCCAAAGTAAAATCAAAATCCAAGAAAACAAATGTTTAAACCCTAAGATCTCTCTCAGACGGCTGAACTTTGCTCTCAAAAATCGTCAACCCCAAACCCTAACGAAACGTCGGCTTTAAAATTCGGTGCGCGTTTGGTTCATGAGGGACACGGCCAGGTGATGAAGGACACGGTCGTGTGAGGACTTGTTGGAGGGACACGGCCACAAGACGCGGCCGTGTCCCCTGCATGTGTCCTTCTCTGTGAAATTTTTTCCTTCCTTTCCTTTGGTAACAAGTGAGACACGGCCAAGTCAAGGTGACTTGGCCGTGTTGCTCTTCTTTAGAGGGACACGGCCACATGACTTGGCCGTGTCCCTTGCTTGTGTCTGCTACTGGGACTTGCTCTTCCTTTTAACATGGTATGGGACACGGCCAGTGACTTGGCCTTGTCCTCTGCCTGTGTCAGCTACTGCCCATTTCATCTTCAATTCGTTTCCTTGCCTGTTTTAACCTAACACAAAACTCAAAACAAACTTACGAAGTAAATAAACAATAACCGATAAAACATAAACACAAACTAAAAACTAGATCAAAAACGACATAAAACTAAAAATAAACTAAAACTACACAAATAAAGAAAACACTAAACAAACCAATTAAAACTAACAAAATACCTAAATAAAACAATAATTAACATAACAAACAAGACACAAAACTATAACATAAACTAATAAAATAACTACCCCACACTTAAACTTTGCTTGTCCTCAAGCAAATCCACATGGAATAAAATAAAAACTCAAACAACCTTAACTATAATTCCAGTACATAGATGAAATACTTTAAGACATCAGACATAAATAATTACAATTCCTTCAATCAAGATTTTCTTAACTCATTCATTGATCCAGACATACAAATCTTATCTCCCATCTAAGTGTTTCACTCGATTTAAAAGGTTAATCACTCATACCACTCATGAGTGCATACTGCCATAAACTTGCTTAATTATCCAATCTCCCTCACTGATTTTCTCAAGAAATAATCCGAAGGTCTTTTATTTGGATGTAATGGGGCTAAGGTAAGGTGTGAGAAAAGACATTTAGGCTGGAGCATCAAGAAATGGAGTATCTAAATTAGATAATACTTTTGCGTAAGAAACTCACAACTCCCCAAATAACATACTCACCAATCCATTAATACTTCACATACTTGCATAAATACATGAGTCAACATTCCTCTTTTGATAACCAATGCTAGAACATATATGAATTTTTGCATATATATATATATATATAACTTTTCTTTATTTTCTTTCTTTTATTATTATTATTATTTATATATATATATATCTATATATACAAAATTAAGAATTACATGGAACATCTAGCTTAAAAATGTAGAGGAAAAGAATAATGACTCTTAATCAAATACAATGTGCACAGTATGCATTTCAACCCCCAAATAGGAATTCCATATATTTTTATTATTATTATTATTTTTACTTACCCCACACTTGAAATAAACTACCCTATTGTCAAATTATAAAACTCCATTTCTTAATGCATAAGTATGATGATAATAAGAACATGTTAAGTTGAGAATTGTGTTAATCAAACAAGAAACGGTCAATGGCTCAACTTGGCTCACTAAGGAAATCAATATAAAGGGGAGTCTCTTTAAGCTAAAGGGGCTAACCTAATTTGCCTTCATCACTTTAAAACTTGAGATTAAATCATAATGTGAGTTCAATAAGTATGCAAAAGCAAACTCTAGAAGTGCAACATCATGAAGGTACACACTTAAGAAAAGAAAATCAATTGACAAAAATATCAAATTTATAAGGCTCAAAACTCACACAGGTGGGTTCACAAAGATTATATGTCATGAATTGCAAAATGCGAAAATTGATCCCGAGCGAATTCAAATGCTCATTCCTATGCTGATACCAAAGTCTCAACTATAATGCTAGAATTAAAGAAAAGATCAATAAATTTTCAACAATTATGCCATGCACAACAAAAACAATGAACAAAACAACCACAATAAGCAAAACAAGAATTAAAGGAAAGTTTAAAAAGTACCCCACACTTAAAATTGACATTGTCCTTAATGGAAAACAAGAATAATAAATAAAAAGAGTTAAAGGACAACCTGTCTTCCATGTACCTGGTGAGGCAAAAACCCTAGCTTTCCATCACAAACACAAAAGTTTAATAACAAAAGTACAATAAAATATCCAAACACAAAAGTTTTAACATGAAAAACAAAAAACGAAAAAATAAAACAAAAGTACATTAAACAAAATAAAAGCAAGGACTCAAAATCTAAGGAAAAGGTGGGCGGGAAGATGATGCAACTGAGGGATGGAGACTCAAGATCGTCGCAAGGTTACTGTTAATCTGCTCCAATTACTGCAATAACTCAGCATGGTTTCGGTCCACCTTGCCATCCAGTCGATCCACTTTGCCCTCCATGGCCTCAATCCTTATAAGTACCTCTTGATGTTCCGAGACCGGAGCATCCTCATCTAGACCTAAAGAATCCGAGTTGGACTCATCTTCAACCCAGGCTCTCTTCTGCCTGTCTCTCGGTGCTTCAGGCTCAGCTGAAGGCATCACAAAAGTCCCTCTCCTATGCACCACCATGTGCATCTTCTCAAGGGTAGCTAAATCCAAGGAATCATTACCCAAAATTCGAGTCATCCGAGTGGTACTCGGGTAAAAATCCTCCACAAGGGCTACTGCTAATGTAGTGATCAATCCTCCAACACAAATAGCCCCCCTCCTTTTATTAGCTGCAGTGTAAAAAACATCGGCTAACCAATAGCCGGCACTAATATTCATTTCATTCAAAACACAGTCCAAGAAAAATAGCTCACTCGACTCAACCACACCCGGGCTCTCCTTCCAAGCAAAGAACCCACATGACATAAATCTGTGCAAATATCTCAAGGTAGGGTTCCTTAATTTAGATGCTTTGGCCGATTTGGCTACATAAGTGCCCGAGCCTAAGGCACCCCAAGCAAATTGTTGTCTAAAATCTTTGGGTATCGATCTTTCCCCATGTTGATGAAACCCATAGATATCATTCAACTGATCAATAGTAAGCACAAATGATCTACCCATTAATTTAAACATCAGTCTCCTGCAAATTCTCTTATCATCTCTTTCCACCTTAAGAGTTGCCAAAAATTCGAGGGTGAGCTCCTCAAACTGCAGAGGTCTCAATGAGACAAAAGTCTCCCACCCAAGATATTGCACATATCTATAAAAAGCAGTTCTCATTTGCAAGGCATCTAGAGATTCGTCATTCACATACCTTGTCGGGAAAAAACCCCGAGCCAAAAGACTTGCCCTCTTGAGAGATAAAGTTGAGGAGGATGACGAAGCTCCTTCGGCACCAGATTTCTTCTTCTTGCGGTGTGGAACAATTTTAGTTCTTGGCGACATGAAATCTGAGAAATTAACACCCAAAACTGAATTAAATCAAAATAATATGAGTAAAGAGCAAGTTTTAAGTGATAATCTCAAGTTTTGTTGGAGTAATTTGAAGTTTTAATGGAAGAGATGGAGTTTTGAAAATAAAAATCAAGGGTTTTGGTGTTGCAGAGAACGAGAGAGCGAGAGAGAAGAAGATAGAAAAGTTAGGGATTTATGAAATAAAACTGGGCAAAATCGGGCTTTTAAAAGTCAAAAATTGGAGGGACACGGCCGTGTGTGTGCTGACTTGGCCGTGTCTGTGTGTGAAATTGAAGGGACACGGCCAAGTGGAGAGCACACGGCCGTGTCTCATGATTTTAGGGGACACGGCCAGGTGACACGGCCGTGTCCCCTGGGTGTGTCCAATTCTGTATGAAGGTGTAAAATCGTTCAAATTTTTGAAGAATTTTTGGCCGTGTCCAGTGTGTGACACGGCCAAGGGACACGGCCAAGTCCTTTGGCCGTGTCACCTACTGCCATTTTATTAACTTTAAATATTTTTTTTCAATGATTTTGCAACCCTTCTTCGTTAAACACCCTGAAACACAAAGTAAAGAAACACCGATCAAAGCGCAGTCCATTTATTGAAACCAAACATAAATCAAAACTTGCTAAACTTAAAATTACAACTATGAAAAATAAATGCAAACCGATGGGTTGCCTCCCATTTAACGCTTCTTTAATGTCATATAGCTGGACATCATGCAAAGTTTAGGGATCATGAATCAAAGTACTGTCAATGACCCTCACTTCCTGAAATCCTTCATTGTATGGCTTAACTCTCTGTCCATTCACTTTGAAAGTCTCACCTATTCTAGAGTTAAGTAATTCAATTGCACCAGAAGGATATACCTGAGTTATCTCGAAAGGACCACTCCATCGAGACTTGAGTTTACCTGGAAAAAGACGGAGTCGTGAGTTAAAAAGTAAAACCTTCATACCTGGACTCAATGTCTTTCGCACTATAATTTTATCATGAAGTGCTTTAGTGCGATCCTTGTAAATTCTCGAATTCTCATAAGCCTCATTCCGCAACTCATCTAACTATGAAATTTGTAGAAATCTTTCTCTCTTCGCTTTTTCCAAGTCCAAATTCAGAGTCTTGATTGCCCAATATGCTCTGTGCTCCAACTCCACTAGTAAGTGACAAGCTTTTCCAAACACCAATCGATATGGACTCATACCTAGAGGAGTTTTGAAAGCAGTCCGATATGCCCATAGTGCATCGTGCAATCTGCTTGCCCAATCCTTCCTGGATGTGTTGACTGTTTTCTCCAGAATTCCTTTTAGCTGCTTGTTGGATGTTTCCACTTGTCCAGAAGTCTGTGGATGGTATGGGGTTGCCACCTTGTGCTTCACACCGGATTTATGCATTAACTTCTCAAAAAGCCTGTTGCAAAAATGGCTCCCTCCATCACTGACTATCACCCTTAGTGTGCCAAACCTGCTAAGAATGTTTTCCTTCACAAATTTAACAACAATATTAGCATCATTAGTACGGGTGGGGATTGCCTCTACCCATTTAGAAACATAATCAACAGCAACTAAAATGTACTCATAACCAAAGGACTTGGGGAGAGGACCCATGAAGTCTATTCCCCACACATCAAACAGTTCAACAACAATATATGACTGAAGGGGCATTTCATTCCTCCTCCCAATGTTACCTACTCTTTGGCAATGATCACAGTGCTTACAATAGTCTTGAGCATCTTTAAATAAAGTAGGCCAGTAAAAACCACTTTGAAGCACCTTTTCTGCAGTCTTTCTTCCTCCAAAATGACCCCCACAGTGAAGGTCATGACAAAATTGAATAACACTCAGTTGTTCTTCCTCAGAAACACACCTGCAAACTATCTCATCTTTGCAAATTCGGAATAGATAAGGTTCATCCCAAAAATAAAACTTACTCAAGTGTAGAAACCTTTTCTTTTCCTGAAAAGACATGTTAGATCGCAAAATTCCACAAGCAAGATAGTTAGCAATATCTGCAAACCAAGGTGCATTAATTACCACAAACAAATGCTCATCGGGAAATGCTTCTAAATTCTTATGAATGCTATCAGAAGCAAGATTTTCACTAAAGTAGGGTAATCTGGATAGATGATCAGCAACAACATTCTCATTACCCTTAGTATCCCTGATCTGGAAATCAAATTCTTGCAATAACAACACCCATCTAATTAAGCGCGGTTTAGCATGCTGTTTTGTTAAAAGATATTTAAGAGCTGCATGGTCAGAATGAACAATAATTTTTGACCCAATTAAATAAGCTCTAAATTTATCTAAAGCAAAAACAACAACCAACATTTCCTTCTCAGTTGTGGTGTAGTTCATTTGTGCACTATTCAGGGTTAAACTAGCATAATAAATTACCCTCAAGTATTTGTCAACCCTTTGCCCAAGAACATCTCCTACTGCATGATTAGAAGCATCACACATGATTTCAAAAGGTAAAGACCAGACAGGAGCTACAATCACAGGTGCACTAGTCAATTTTTCCTTAAGGGAATTAAAAGCTTGCATGCATTGTGCTGTAAATTCAAATGGAACATCTTTCCCCAATAAATGGCACAATGGATGGCTTATTTTGGAAAAATCCTTAATAAACCTCCTGTAAAATCCTGCATGCCCTAAAAAACTTCTTATTCCCTTAACAGAGGTAGGTGGGGGTAACTTAGCAATCAATTCAATTTTAGCCTTATCCACCTCAATCCCTTTACTTGACACCACATGACCTAAGACAATGCCCTGAGTAACCATAAAATGACTCTTTTCCCAACTTAAAGTGAGGTTACATTTAATGCATCTCTCAAGCACTCGAACAAGTTTATCGAGGCAATTATCAAAAGAATTACCAAAAACAGAAAAATCATCCATAAATACCTCAATAAAATCGTCGATCATATCTGAGAAGACAGCCATCATGCATCTCTGAAAAGTTGCAGGTGCATTGCACAAGCCAAAGGGCATACGTCGAAATGCATAAGTCCCAAAAGGGCAAGTAAAGGTTGTCTTGGACTGATCCTCTGGAGCTATTGGCACCTGATAGTAACCTGAAAGGCCATCCAGAAAATAATAATGTGAGTGCCCAGAAAGTTTATCTAACATCTGATCAATAAAAGGAAGAGGGAAATGATCTTTCTTTGTAGCATTGTTCAACTTCCTATAATCGATGCACATTCTCCATCCAGTAGTAGTCCTAGTAGGAACCAACTCATTATTCTCATTTTTTACCACAGTGATTCCAGATTTCTTAGGAACTACATGTACTGGGCTCACCCACTCACTATTAGCAATTGGATAAATTACTCCTTCATCCAGCAATTTGAGCACTTCCTTCTTAACCATTTCACTCATATTTGGATTAAGGCGCCTTTGGGTTTCCCTCACAAGTTTAGCTCCCTCCTCTAAAGTGATTCTATGCATGCACATGGAAGGGCTAATACCCTTAATGTCACTCAATCCCCATCCTATTGCTCTCTTCAATCTTTTAAGCTCACTCACTAACCTCATCTCCTCCCCTTCACTAAGTTCACTAGATATTATCACAGGTAAAGTATTGTGATCTCCCAAAAACACATATTTCAGGTTCTTAGGTAACTCTTTCAGCTCTAACTCTAGTGAGGGGTTCTTCTCTTTTTCTTCAATGGGGGAAGGTTCAAAAATTGGGTCCTCCTTAAGCTCCTCTATTTCAGCATCCTCTAAAGTCTCAAGATAACTGGCTATTTCTGTATCAAAAATTTCCAAATCACTATCCAAAGTCAATGCCAGCTCCAATTTATCAGAGGAACCTGTCTGCAAGAAAACATCTGAAACAACTGCATCAACACAATCAATGAAAGAACAATCCTCATATAAAGCAGTTGTAGGAATAGGAGAAGTGTTAAAAATAGAAAATTCCACAGTTTGTCCCAAAACAGTCATTGATAATTTTCCATTCTTAACATCTATCAAAGTATTGGTAGTCGCCATAAAAGGCCTACCCAGCAAAATGGTGTGTGCAGATGGTGAAGAATTACTTACCTCCATGTCAAGAACAATGAAATCCACAGGTACTATCAAACCACCAACTTTAACTAATACATCTTCTATAACCCCTTTCGGGAATCTAAGAGATCTATTAGCTAATTGCAATACCATTTTTGTTGGTTTAAGTTCCCCTAATTCCAAATCAAGATAAACAGAATAAGGCATTAAATTCACACTAGCTCCCAAATCACACATGCCATCAGTACATTTTCCATTCCCCATAGCGATTTGAATAATAAAGCTTCCAGGATCCTTTAGCTTAGGAGGTAGTTTATGCTGCAAAACAGCACTAGCTACCTCAGAAACTATCACCTTGTCATTCGGCTTATACCTTTTTTTCTTGGTATTCAGTTCTTTGAAGAATTTAGCATAAGCCGACATGTTCTTAATTGCTTCAAGTAAGGGTAAGTTAATACTTACCTTAGATAGCATGTTGAAGATATCTGAAAACTGCTTATCTTTTTTATCATCCTTCAACCTGCTGGGGAATGGTATAGGTGGCCGGTATGGGTTGCTTGCCTTGTGCAAATCTGGTGTAGGGGTCTTCTCCATTAATCTTTCTTCAGCACCTTTGTTCTCTTGTTCTCCTTCCTTTTTCTTTTCTTGCTCACCTGTATTCACAGAGTTATTTTCAACATTATTATTAATTACCTTGCCACTCCTAAGAACAGTCACTGCTTGTGCCTGCTCAGGTTGACTTGGGAACTTCCCCTTTTGTTGAATCTGCATCTGTTGTGCCAGTTGACCCACTTGGGTCTCCACCTTCTTAAAAGATGCTTCCAAGGAATCCAACCTCTTGTTGTTCATCTCCTAATTTTTAGCACTGACTTGGATAAAAGCCTGTAAGCTTTCCTCCAAACTCTCTCTCTTAGGCTGACCTTGATTTAAGGATTGGCCCCGTTGTTGGTTCTGTCTCTGGAGCAAATGGAATGGCTGTTGAGCATTATTCGTTGTCCAGGAAAAATTGGGGTGACTCCTCCAACCAGGATTGTAAGTGTTGGAGTAAGGATCATTCCTGGCTCTTGGTTGAAATCCCCCCATGGCATTAACTTGCTCAGCTTCATTCCCAAAAGATTCATATGCAGAGGGACATATATTTGCTCCATGCCCAAATGACCCGCAGATTCCACACACCTCTTGAGTGGATGAAGAAATATTGTTCTTCATGTTTAGCATCTGAACCTGCCTTGTCAACTCAGCTATTTGACTAACCATTTCAGTATTGGCTTCCAGTTGATTCACCCCCTTGCTTCTTCCCCTTACACTCTTTTTTTGAGAATTAGCTCCCAACATCTCAAAGATCTCGTAAGTCTCATTAGCTGTCTTTTCTCCCATGGCTCCCCCAGCTGCATTATCAACTGTGTTTTGAAATTGCTGGGTGAGACCATCATAGAAAAACTGATTAAGGAGTTGAAGTGGGTAGTGATGGTGTGGACACTAGATCAATAGCATCTTGAATCTGTCCCAAGCCTCATGAAATGGCTCTCCTTCAAACTGAGAGAATGTAGCAATCTTCCCTCTTAACTCGGCTGTCTTTTGGTGTGAATAGAACTTGCCCATGAATTTATTGTAAACTTGCTCCCAAGTTGTCAGTGAATTTTCAGGCAACATCATGAGCCAGCTCTTTGCCCTATCCTTCAAAGTATAAGGGAAACATCTCATCCTCAACTGATCTTCTGTTAGTCCTCCTAAAGGAAAAGTGTTGAGGGTGGAGTAGAAATCCCTAATAAAATTCAAAGGATCATCATTTGGAACTCTATAGAATGATGGCAGCATGTTGTAATGAATGTTCTTCAACTCATAGTTCCTTGCTGCATCTGTCAATCTTATGCAAGAAGTGAAAGTTCCAATGACAGGTCTAGCAAAATCTCTCATGGTTCTTTGCCTGTCTTCAGCCATCTTTAAAGATTTTTCAGATTCTAACTCAAAATCCGAAATGTCTTCCTCTAAAGTATCAAATCCGGTGTAGAGCTCAAACTCCTCTCTGCTCCTTTTTACTCTCTGAATTTCTGGAATGAATGGATGCAATTCTCCTTCAAGTGATCTCCTGCCTTGCATAAACAAAAATTTTTAGAAAAAGAAATATCAAAAGCAAAAGACAAATAAAATAAAATGAAAACAATGAAAAATTAACTCTAAGTATTTAATTTTTTTTAAATAAACAATTACGCCAATTAGCTTCCCCGGCAGCGGCGCCAAAAACTTGTTGCGCTCAAATTAACTCTACCACAAAGCGTCACTCGCAAGCATACGAGGTAGCTGTAGCAAAGGTGATCGCCCCAAGGTCGTCTCACAAGGAAGCCAAAGTATGTAATTGATTATCAAAGTAAAAGTAACAAGTAATTGAAGTAATTTAAATTGCAAAGTAATGAAGAAGATTGATTTAAGTAATAAAATAAATAATGGCTTATGTTTTGATTCACTTGATAAAAAGAGTCTAGGGTTTGCACTTCTTTACTACTCATATGTATGAACGGTTATTCCACTTAACTAATTTAATTTCTAAGATTAAATCTCAAACAACTTAATTAATTGAGTCAAGGAAGTAAGCTCTCGCATTCAAACCTCTTACAACTAATCTTATTATAATTGAAACAATCTTTTTAATAGGTTATATCTCTAATTCACCTAAGTCCTTAATTGAATTGTTCTAGCATTAGATTTCATCTCTTGATCCATCATCTAATACCTAAAACACACAATTGGTGGCCAATCAATTATATGCTAACATTATTTCATTCAATAAAGGCTAAAGAAATCATTAGATAAGAGAATAACCAATTCATACAATTCATAGCAAATCCATACAAACCCTAGACTAGATTAAATTAGTTCATGATGTTATCAAGCATACTCATCTCATTAATAATCAAAGAAATCAATTTAGACATGATAATGTTCATAAACACAATTTCAATGAAACTAAAGAGACAAAGTTTAAGAATAAAACCAAGTTACAAACTCCTTGAAGTTTTTGATGAATCTCTTGATCGAATCTTGCAAGAAGGATGAAACAATGGCATGAACAATCTAATCTAAACTAGTTTAATCCAAAGTAAAATCAAAATCCAAGAAAACAAATGTTTAAACCCTAAGATCTCTCTCAGACGGCTGAACTTTGCTCTCAAAAATCGTCAACCCCAAACCCTAACTTTTCTTTTTGCTTTTATACGAAACGTCGGCTTTAAAATTTGGTGCGCGTTTGGTTCATGAGGGACACGGCCAGGTGATGAAGGACACGGCCGTGTGAGGACTTGTTGGAGGGACACGGCCACAAGACGCGGCCGTGTCCCCTGCATGTGTCCTTCTCTGTGAAATTTTTTCCTTCCTTTCCTTTGGTAACAAGTGAGACACGGCCAAGTCAAGGTGACTTGGCCGTGTTGCTCTTCTTTAGAGGGAAACAGCCACATGACTTGGCCGTGTCCCTTGCTTGTGTCTGCTACTGGGACTTGCTCTTCCTTTTAACTTGGTATGGGACACGGCCAGTGACTTGGCCGTGTCCTCTGCCTGTGTCAGCTACTGCCCATTTCATCTTCAATTCGTTTCCTTGCCTATTTTAACCTAATACAAAACTCAAAACAAACTTACGAAGTAAATAAACAACAACCGATAAAACATAAACACAAACTAAAAACTAGATCAAAAACGACATAAAACTAAAAATAAACTAAAACTACACAAATAAAGAAAACACTAAACAAACCAATTAAAACTAACAAAATACCTAAATAAAACAATAATTAACATAACAAACAAGACACAAAACTATAACAAAAACTAATAAAACAACCAACAACTTTTTTTATAAAAGTAATTTATTCAAACAAATTTAAATTTGAAAAACATGATTGTTCTAATTAAAAATTAATGCAAACTTTGAAAAGCAACGTTCAAGCTAAGGAAAGTTTATTGAGTTAAGCTTTTTTTCCTTTCACATCTTCAATATCCCCATCTTGAAAGGATGATAAAACAAAATCTTCTTCCAATCCTTTTCCTACCATGAAGGTTGCTAGTGGTGGCACTCTTTTGAATTTTGGCAAAGGATTGTCTTTTGTGCTGGTCTTATCAAGCTCAGCCAGCTTACCACTGTCAATTAAATTTTGGATCTCATGTTTTAATTGCAAGCATTTGTCTGTCTCATGTCCTTATGTTTGAAGAAACTCACAAAAGGCTTTAGTATTAAATTTTGGGGGTAAAGGATTCGGGAAAGGTCGAGGGGCCAATTGCTGTAATAGTCCCTTCTTTTGTAGTTCGTTGAAGACCCAAGACAAAGGCTTCCCTAGATCTGAAAATTGCCTTCTATTTGCTTGACCAGTTGTATTGACATCAACTTCTTTTTGCGTGCTTTGATTTCTAGGCTGATAATTCCCTTTCTCATTCCTTCTTATTGAAAAGCGATTCTTCTCCCTTTCCCATTCTTCAATTTGCAGACCAGCTTGGAGAAGATCTTTGAAATCCCTTATAAGGGTGTGAGACATCCTTTCACAGAGATTGGGCAAGACACCTCTTACGATCATCCTTATTTGATCAGATTCATTGGGCCTTTTCTTGAGCAAAGCAGCCTTATTCCTCCATCTTTTCACATCATCCACAAAATTTTCATTTGGCCTTTGTCTAATGGACTCAACTTCGATTAAGGTAACTTCCATTTCAACATTGTAACCATATTGTTGGAAGAAGGCCTTGTATAGCAAATCCCAACTCTTTTGTATTCCATCATCTAAGGTATTGAACCAATTTTGGACAACAGGGTCCAATGAGAGCATAAAGTACTTTAGAGTTTGAGCCTTAGTAGCTCGGGCAGACTGCATAGCAGTGATATACTGCTTCACATAGAGATGAAGATTTTCGATTCCATCAAACTTCGCAAAAGATGGCATCTTGAACTTGTACGGAACTTCTTCATCTGCTCAAATAATTTGACAACTTCGGACATTTCTTCGATTTCAGCTTCTTCTCAAATTTCTTTTCTAAATCAGAAATCATCTTCTAAACATCACACGTCTCGGACTTTTCAATAGTTGCCTTCTCAACAACCTTTGACTCCTTTTTGTCTTGAGGATCTTAGTAGTATTGAGCCTAATCATCATCATTAATGATCACCTTATCATCATCAAAAGCTATTTCACCAACTTTAGTCTTCCCCTCGTCCTTTCGCTTCTTAGTGCTAGCAGATGCTTCAGCATGATTTTCTAAAATTGCAGTTAATTGGTTCTTCATGGTCTCAGCTAGGGCCTCTTTTATTTCTTCCATCTTGGCATTGAGGGCTTCATCCATGATTCTTTGAATTTGTTCGGGCTCCATTGCTTTTAGTGAGCAAGTGGTTGAGTCGTTGCTAGCTTCTTCGCTTCCGGCGTAGGTCGAATTGTTGTAAACTTTTGAACTGTCATAATCCAGGGCTGTGAGCCAGAAAGGATCAATGATATGAGATGCAAATGTATACATGTATGCATGTATGCACAAACAATCAACAAATAAGGACAAATAGGATGTTCCTTCCAACCTTATAACATCCACACACGAATGGCGAGTCTCTTTTCCTAGGTATATGGTTAACAAAATACCAACATGGGGCACCTTGTTTTCGAATATTTCCCTCGGACGTTTCAACCAATAGTTATATTTTCGAAAATGGAAATAAGTTTATGATAATTCTCATTAATTAGGTTTTAATCCATTTATCCAACTAAAGTAGCTTTTATGCTATATTGGATTAAAACTAAATTAAGAGGTTTATTATAAATAGATTTCTCACTTGAAAAAGTAACTAATGATTCATGTCAAAAACAAGCCCATGATTAATTATTCTTAGTATAAACTAGGCTCACAATTGATTTTTGGTATTTCGTAATTGATCTAAATAATTTGCAAGCTCTTTGTAAGAAAAAGTTTGATAAATTTTATTCCTAAGCCCATTGTAAAAAGATTTTAGAAAAAATGAATTTTGGGCTTAGTATTTGGGCCATGAGCAAAAGAATTCTTGATTTGTTTTTAGAAAAGTCTTATGTCCAAAGGCCATCTTGAAAATGTTTTAAAAATAGCTTTGGTCTTTTGGATTTAGAGAAAACATTTATTTCGAGCATACAATGTACTTGGGTAATATTAGAAAAAGAACAAACCAAATAAGCCATGATTTAAGCCAAGATAAATTAACCATAGTCAAACAACATGCATTTGGGGTAAAACCTAAGAAAAGTAACTAGGCCAATTACATGAGCTTTAGTCTTTGGGTTAAAAGGCTTAGGTTCCCATAGCATGTATATACCAAATGGTACGAGGCTATGAGTGGTTATGCCATGCTAGATCTCCATACCTTGAGTGAAAGTATGGTATCCCTTACATAACACAACACGGGTAATACGGGCATCCTAACTCACGCACACGATGCAATCTAGTATGATGCAGTGGATAATATCATTATAAGAAATAATAGAATAATATAAAGACCAATGAAATCAACTTCTCTTATCCCTAGTGGAGTCACCACTGTGAGCGGGGATTTTTGCCCCCACTCCCGGTGGAATGGTTCTTGCGACTTTGGCAGTGTTTAGGCTCAGGGCCTTAGAGAACACGAACCTAAGTCCGGAGAAAATGGAGTCGCCACCCGGACGGGCCGGGAAAAAGAAAGTGGTGGATGACTTGATTCCCAAAGAATCCCCAAACCCCTAATGGGTTCGGAAAGTTGGGTACGTGTAAGGAAGGTGAGAAATGGCCTAGCACACCCACAACGCCCGATTCATTGGAACCGGCCTCTTTTACAGGCCTTAATATTATAAAATTCTTAAATATAAAAATATTATCCATATTATGTTTTGATCAATTTTGTATATATTTTTTATTATGTTTATGTCAATTTTAAGTTAATTTTTTTGTTAAATTGCACTTAAGTTTGTTTGAAGTTTTTGATTTAGGTTGGAGTACATTCGATGGAGCCATTTGATCAAAATTGGTGGAATTTGTGGAGAAAATCAAGTGACACGGCCAAGCTTGTCATGGCTTGGTCGTGTTCTTCATCAAAAGAAGCAGAAATAAGGAAAATTATGAGACACGATCAGGATTAACATGGCTTGGCCGTGTCCCTCAAGGAAACAAGTCCAGTAGTGAACACGGCCATGAGACACGGCCAAGCCACTGGCCGTGTCTCTCCAAAGGAACAAAAGAGCAAAGAAAGCAAAGAAAGAAAAGAAATACACAGAGACAGACACCATCACTGGATACGGCCAGGACACTGGCCGTGTCACATGACACGGCCGTGTCCTTGGCCGTGTCTCACAAGGGCAAAGCATACAGAATGGGACACGGCCAGAAGCTTGGCCGTGTCCCCTAAGAAAGAAACCTTGAGTCCTTAGCTGGCTTGCACGAGAAATGAGCTGGTGTGTTTTAGTGGGTGACAAAAAGAATAAAAAAAGAGTGAAAAGTGGGAGGATTTTATGGAAGAAAGGTATAAAGAGATTAGTAAGTGGGAGACAAGGCATGATGGGTGTCTTAAACAATTCAAAGTGGAAGAGCATGGGGATTAAAAAATGGATTTTTGAATAAATTTAGTGGACATTCTCTACACACTTCCACTTGTTCATCATCTTACTCATCTTCTTCCTTGGTTCTTGCTTGAGAGAGTAAGACCATTAACCATCTTCATTCACCATTTCTTTTCACACACCAAGAGCAAAAACAATTGTTGGTTTTGAAGTGAGTTATTAGTTCTTAAGAATTAGGGTTTTAAGAGGCTTGATTGGAGAGTTGAGATTTTGACAAAGCTATCATCTACTCCTTCAAGAAGAGAACCAATTGTTCAAGAGAGCTGGAAGTTCATCATCACGCACCAAGAAGGAGCCACGAAAGAGACGAGAGTCCGATTTTTAGCATCTTCAAAAAGGGGTTTTTCTAACTCTTTCTTTTATTCCATTTCTTATTTGTTGTTGTGTATTAAGAACATTAATATTGCAATGTATAATTTTGATTTGGTTTATTTTGAAATGAGTATTTGTTTAAAACATATGATGAGCTAATTTACTCATGCTTGGGGTTGTAGTATATTTGATTAAATGATTTGATTTGATGATTCCATTGATATACCTTGTTATATGTTGATTGCATTGTAATTAAAGGTAAATTGATAGATTGGCCACCTATTGATTACTTAATATTGAATGACAGACCGAGAGGAGAAGTTTAATATCGGAACTATGCAATTGACTACCCTAAGAATGAATTAGAAATATAAGTTCTAGGGTTTATTAATTTGCTAATGTTAAATAATTGGTTGTTGTTAATTCATATAAGTGAGAACTAGTGAATTGATAATTGGCTAATTAATCTTAAGAAACAAATTAAGATTCAAGGTTATATTAATGGATAATTGGATAATTGAACATTTGATTAAATGGACCTACAACCCTAGGCATCATCTCCACAATTGAAATTCTCTTGCATAAAATCACTCATTTTCATTTCTAAGGATAATTACGGTTCACCAATTCAATCACACAACCGAATTTACTATTTTATGTTAATTGACTATTACATGCAAGTCCTTCCTTGGGAAATGACCTTGGGGCTATCACCGTCACTACAATAGCCTTGTATACTTGCGAGTGCCGCTTGTGATAGTGTTGATTTAAGCGCAACAAGTTTTTGGCGCCGCTGCCGGGGAAGGCAATTTTTGTGATAGTTTGATTGTTTTAATTTATTTGTTAAATTGTTTAAAGTGGTCTTTTTGAATTGCTTAGGTACTTTATGCACGGACGACTGTCTCAAGGAAACGAACTTGTTCCATTTATAGACAACATCCATAGACTTCCAATATCCGAGAGACCAAATCCTTTTGAGCAAGAAAGAGAAAATACCGAAGAGCAATTTGAGGAGAACACAGAAACAGAGATGGGTGATGCACAAGAGCCACCCATGAAGGAGTTTGCTCGACCGATCATCGGAGTGACCACATCTTGTATCCGGTTGAGCAACGCAGCAAGAAACTACGAACTCAGAAATACTCATTATAGTATGCTGCCATCCTTCCACGGACTGTCGAATGAAGACCCTCTCAACTTCATTCGAGACTTTTATTCAACATTGCATACATTCCCATTGAAAACACTAACGGATGATGAACTGAAGCTGAGATGTTTCCCATACAGTTTAAAGGACAGAGCAAAGGCGTGGTTAATAGGGGAAGTATTGCAACTTTCACCCAATTTGATGGAGAACCGTTTCACGAGGCATGGGATCGCTTCAAATCATTATTATTTCAGTGCCCTCACCACTACTATCCATAACAGTTGCTCAATCAATTTTTCTATGATGGGCTAACTCAACAATCTTAAAATACAGTGGATAATGCAGCAGGGGGTGCAATGGGTGAAAGAACAGCTGCAGAAACAGTTGCATTATTCGAAATGTTGGGGGCAATTTCCCAACAAAAGAGCATTGGAGAAAGAAGAAGAGGAGCACATGAGATAAGTGCAAACTCAGAAATGGCTAGGCAAATTGTAGAATTGACAAGGCAAGTGAAATTATTGAATGCAAAAGGAAACTTGTCGGGACCAAGCCAAGAGTCATGCGCATCATGCGGTCTTGTAGGCCATCAAGCAAATGTGTGCCCCTCAAATTTTGATTCATTTCAAGAGGAGCAAGAGCAAGCTTTTGCTTTTGAAGGGTTCCAACAAATGGGTAGGAATGACCCATATTCAAATTCTTATAACCCCGGTTGGAGGAATCATCCCAATTTTTCATGAAAAAATCAACAACATGCTCCACCTCAACAACCCTTCCAACCATATCAAAGAGCTCCCCAATTTCAAGGGCAACCCTCAAATCAAGAGCAGGGCAAGAAACCTTCATTTGAAGACAATTTGAATGTTTTCATTCAAGTAAGCACTCAAAATCAAGAATTGAACAATAAGCGGTTTGACTCTTTAGAAGCATCGCTTAAGAAGGTTGAAACTCAAGTGGGCCAATTGGCTAATCAACTTCAAGCCAATCAAAAAGGGAAATTTCCAAGCCAACTGGAGCAAGCCAAAGCAATCACCATTTTTGAGAAGTGGTAAGGTACTTGATAATAAAATCGGTGATAATAACATTGATAATTCCTTTGATGCAGGTACAACGCAGGGCAATGCCAAGGAAATGCAAGAAGAAGAAGCTGAACCAAATGAGCTTGAGGAGGACAAAGAGGAGGCATCCGTTGCACCAAAACTGCACAAATCTGCAAATCCGTACAGACCACCAATTCCATTTCCCAGCAGGTAAAAAAATGAAAAGCATGATAAGCAATTTTTTGAAATTTATAACATGCTTTCGAAGGTAAGTATCAACCTACCCTTACTAGAGGTGATAAAGAATATGCCATCTTATGCCAAATTCTTAAAAGAGCTTAACACTAAGAAGATAAGGTATGAGTTGGATGAGAAGGTGATAGTTTCGAAAGTAACAAGTGCTGTTTTACAACATAAGTTACCTCCTAAACTAAAAGATCCTGGGAGCTTTATTGTTAAAATCTCTATGGGGAATGGGAAAGAGACCATTGGCATGTGTGATCTTAGAGCTAGTATTAATTTGATGCCATACTCAATTTATCTGAATCTAGAGCTAGGGGAACTCAAACCGACCAAAATGGTTTTACAATTAGCAGATAGAACTCTTAGATACCCTAAGGGAATCATAGAAGATGTTCTAGTGAAGGTAGGAGGTTTGATTGTACCCGTCGATTTCATTGTCTTAGACACGGGGGGAGAAATCCCACGGGATGCCGAACACGCAATTTTGTTAGGAAGGCCTTTTATGGCCACAACTAACACTTTAATTGATGTTAAAAATGGAATATTAACCATGGCCGTTTTGGGACAAACTATAGAATTTTCAATTTTTAACACTTCCCCTATTCCCACTAGTGCTTTATATGAAGATTGCTCTTTCATTGATCTTACTGATAGTGTTGTCCAAGAAGTTTTCTTGCAGGAAAATGGCGAGCACAAGCTAGAAAAGGCTCTAAAATTGCAAGAAGAAGCAGAGATTTCCATTGAGGAGGATAAAGAAGATAATACCATTTTGGACGATGAGAGTGTTGAGGAAGAAATTGAAGTTGAAGAAGAGCAAGTTCAACTACAAGGGGTTGAGCTTAAAGAACTCCCCAAACATTTAAAATATACTTTTCTTGGGGAAAATAACTCTCAACCAGTGATAATTTCTGCTACCCTTACCAGAGAGGAAGAAAATAAGCTTGTAACATTGTTGAAAAAAATTCAAGAAGGCTATAGGTTGGGGGTTGAGTGACATTAAGGGTATTAGTCCCTCTATGTGCATGCATAAGATTATCTTAGAGGAAGGGGCTAAACTGGTGAGAGAGTCTCAAAGGAGACTAAACCCTAACATGAGCGAGGTTGTTAAGAAGGAGGTCCTTAAGTTACTGGATGAAGGGGTAATTTACCCTATTACTGATAGTGAATGGGTTAGTCCTGTTCATGTTGTGCCTAAGAAAACGGGGTTGACAGTGGTCCAGAATGAAAAAGGAGAGTTGGTACCAACCCGAACACAAACTGGGTGGCGGATGTGCATAGATTATAGGAAATTAAACAAAGTCACCAAGAAAGATCACTTTCCTTTGCCATTTATTGATCAAATGCTTGATAGATTATCTGGACATTCTTTTTACTATTTTCTTGATGGTCTTTCAGGTTACTACCAAGTCCCGATAGCACCGGAAGATCAACCAAAGACTACATTTACTTGTCCCTTTGGGACATTTGCATTTCGAAGGATGCCATTCGGACTTTGCAATGCACCGGGCACATTTCAAAGGTGTATGCTTTCCATATTTTCTGATATGTTAGACAATTGCATTGAGGTATTCATGGATAACTTTTCTGTCTTTGGTAATTCCTTTGATGATTGTTTGGAAAAGTTGACTCTAGTACTTAAAAGGTGTATTGAATGTAATCTTACATTGAGTTGGGAAAAGAGTCACTTTATGGTTGATCATGGAATTGTTTTAGGGCATGTTATTTCCCATAAAGGGATTGAGGTAGACAAAGCTAAAGTTGAATTAATTGTGAACCTACCTCCACCCACATCAGTTAAGGGAATTAGAAGTTTTTTTGGATATGCAGGATTTTATAGGAGGTTCATAAAAGATTTTTCAAAAATTTCACGTCCTTTGTGTCATTTGTTAGGAAAAGATGTCCCGTTTGTTGTTTTATGAAAAGTGCTTAGAAGCTTTTGAAATTTTGAAAGAAAAACTAACTTTTGCCCCTATAATTGTTGCCCCAAATTGGGATTTGCCATTTGAAATTATGTGCGATGCATCGAATTTTGCCATTGGAGCTGTTTTGGGCCAAAGAGTGAATAAATTGATGTGTGTAATTTATTATGCAAGTTTATCTTTAAACAATGCACAAGTAAATTACACGACCACTGAAAGAGAAATGTTAGCTGTGGTATTTGCACTAGACAAATTTAGATCTTACTTGATAGGTTCTAAGGTCATAGTATTTTTTGATCATACAGCTTTGAAATACCTATTGACCAAACCACAAGCTAAACCTAGGCTCATTAGGTGGGTGTTAATGTTACAAGAATTTGATGTTGAAATCAAAGATAGGAAAGGAAGCGAAAATGTAGTGGCCGACCATCTTTCTAGACTTAACTCTTGTGAAAATAATGCTGAAATTGCTTGTGAAAATGCTTTTGAAAAATTCCCGGATGAACACTTGTTTTCCTTAACTCAAGCACCATGGTATGCTGATATTGCTAATTATCTTTCTTGTGGTGTAGTGAGAAAGGATTTGAGCTTCCAGGCAAAGAAGAGATTCCTGCATACATGTAAGTATTATTTTTGGGATGAGCCTTACTTGTTTAGAATTTGCAGGGATGAAGTGATAAGAAGATGTGTGCCGGAAGAGGAACAAAAGCAAGTGCTACAATTTTGCCACAATTTGTATTGCGGGGGACATTTTGGAGGAAAGAAGACCGCCGAGAAAATTCTTCAAAGTGGTTTGTATTGGCCTACTCTTTTTAGAGATGCTTATCATTTTTGTATAAGATGTGATGAATGCCAAAGAGTAGGAAACATTAGCAAACAGAATGAAATGCCCCTTAACATCTTTATTGTGGTTGATATTTTTGATGTATGGGGAATTGATTTCATGGGGCCGTTTCCTAAATCCTTTGGTTTTGAATATATTCTTCTAGCAGTGGATTATGTGTCCAAGTGGATTGAGGCAATCCCCACTAGGACCAATGATGCTAACATTGTGTTAAAATTTGTGAAGGAGAATATTTTGAGCAGGTTTGGAACCCCCAAGGCGATAGTGAGTGATGGAGGAAGCCATTTTTGCAACAAATGGTTTGAAAAGTTGATGGCCAAGATGGGCATCCGACATAAAGTGGCAACCCCATATCATCCCCAAACATTCGGGCAAGCTGAGATTTCAAACAAGCAGATCAAGGGGATTTTAGAAAAGACAGTGAGCACAACTCGGAAGGACTGGTCAATCCCACTCTCGGAAGCATTGTGGGCTTATAGGACTGCTTATAAAACCCCATTGGGAATGAGTCCTTATAGGTTGGTCTTTGGAAAGGCATGCCACCTCCCGGTGGAATTGGAGCACAAGGCTTATTGGGCAATAAAGACAACGAATATGGACTTAGGTGAAGCAAGGGAGCAAAGAATGCTTCAAATTTCTGAGCTTGAAGAGCTTTGGAATGAAGCCTATGAGAGTTCAAGGATCTTCAAGGAAAAGACCAAAGCTATTCATGACAGGATGATTATTCGAAGGACTTTTGAACCGGGAATGAAAGTCCTCCTCTTCAATTCAAGAATGTGGTTGTTTCCCGGAAAATTGAAGTCACGTTGGAGTGTACCCTTTCAAATCACTCAAACATTTCCCTATGGGGTTGTTGAGTTGCTTAATTTAAAAACCAACGAGACGTTCAAGGTCAACGGACAAAGGGTGAAGCCCTACTTGGAAGACATCGAAGTTGCAAAAATGGTGGAAAGCATGGTGTTCATTGACGAATGATGCAACAATGTCCAACTATACGACATTAAAGAAGCGCTAAATGGGAGGCAACCCATCGGTTTGTATTTCTTTTCACTGTTATAATTTTATACTTTGCAATTTTAATTTCATGTTGAGTTAAATAAATGGAATGGGTACTTTGATGGGTTTTTATTTTTTTTTTGAATGTGTTTCAGGGTTAAACCAAGAAGAAGATTGCATTTTTTGTGATTTGGTGACACAAATAAACCAATTAAATTAAAAAAATATTCAAATCCAATTTGGCAGAGGCAGACACGGCCAGAGGTCCTGGCCGTGTCCTTGCCCGTGTCAAGTAGCACCAAAAGACACAGAGGCAGACACGGCCAGAGGTCCTGGCAGTGTTCTTTCCCGTGTCCAGCAAACGCCAAAGTCACAGAGGCAGACACGGCCAGAGGTCCTGGCCGTGTCCTTGGCCGTTTCACACAGACACGGCCAAGCCTTTCCCCGTGTCACTCAAAGTGTCTTGCAACCTTCTTTTATCCAGTAAGAGACACGTTCAAGGGACACGACCATGTCTCAGGCCGTGTCCCTCAAAAACCATTAGACACAGCCAAGCTTCACCAAGCTTGGCCGTGTCACCTAAAATTTTAGTTTTAAAAACGTGACTTTTGCCCAGTTTTTCATTTTAAATCCCTAAATCTTTCTCTCCTCTCTCTCTCTCTCTCTCTTTCTCGCTCTCCTTCGATCTCTCTCTCTCAAAATGCCATAGCCACATCCTTAAACCTTCAAAATCATTTGAAATCTTTCATTTTTCTTCACCCAAACTGATTTAAACTCATCCACTTCCCTTCTTTTCTCATTAAAAAGCAATTAAAACTTTGAAAACTTCATTTTCACCAAATCATCAAAATGCCAAGAACAAAAACGGTGTCTCACCACAAAAGGAGAGCAAATCTTCTCGCTCGGGGTTTCTTTCCGACGAGGTATGTTAACGAAGAATCCCTCGATGCTCTTCATATTCGAAATAATTTTTATGGATTTGTTCATAATCTTGGGTGGGATAGATTTGTTTCCCTTAAACCTTTGCAATTTGAGGAGCTTACATTGGAATTTTTAACCACACTTAAGGTTGAAAGAAATGACCAAAGGATTTGCATTAGGTTACACTTTAAACTGCTTGGGAGACCATTTGTACTTAAAATTGAGCAATTGAGCGATATATTTGGTTTTCACCAACAAGGGGAACGATGTGTGCCTAAGAGTTTTAGGCAACAGTTCGCATGGGGAGCTTTGGGCTCGGGTACCTATGTGGCCAAATCGGCCAAAGCTACAAAATTGAAAAATCCCGCCCTAAGGTACTTACACCGGTTTATGTCATGTGGATTCTTTGCAAGAAAAGAGAGCACCGGGGTTGTAGAAATAAGTGAACTATACTTTTTAGACTGTGCTATCAATGTTGTACCCATTTGTACCGGCTATTGGTTAGCCGATGTGTTTGACAGTGTGGCACATAAAAAGAGGGGTGCCATTTGCATCGGAGGATTAGTTATAATTTTAGCAATGGCACTCCTTGATAATTTTGACCCGAGCCATTGCCAGATGACCAAGATCTCGGGGAGTGATTCATTAGATCTTGCCACCCTCGAGAAGATGCACATGGTTTCAAGAAAAGAAGGAGCTTATGTTATGGGTTCAGCTGAGATTGAGGTACCGGAGGGCCGTCAAAAGAGAGCACAAGTCGAGGAGGATTCCGACTCGGATTCTCTCGATTTAGATGAAGATGCTCCAATCTCGAACAATCAGGAGATCCTTAATAGGATTGAAGCATTGGAAAGCAGGGTTGATCGAAACCATGCTGCTGCCATGGAACAAATTGACCGTAATCATACTGCAGTCATGGAACAAATGGACCTAATCAACAGCAACCTCGCTAAAATTCTGAGCCTCCACCCATCAGCTGCATCATCGTCCTATCCTCCACCACCGTAGATCCTACCAGCTCCAACCTTTTGACATCACTTGTTATTTTCTTATTTGTAGTTATTTCATGTTTTTGTTGTTTTGGTTTTTAATGTTAACTCTTTATATTGTGTTTATTTTATATATTGTATTTTGCTCTTGAACAATGGTTGTTTGTGGATGAAAAGGTAGCACTTGCGTCTCAAAGGATCGATGGAAAAACAGGTTGTACCTTAACTTTTTACTTTAAATATCGTTGTTTCCATTGAGGACAATGTAAAACTTAAAGTGTGGGGTGTGTGCTAAGCCTTTTGTTCATGAATATAAATTGTCTATTTTCGTAAGTGTTCTTGTTTTGTTAAGTTTCTTGTTTTGTTTTATAATTGATTTTGATGGATATTAATAAGTTCAATTGTTATAAGAATGTTGATAGATGACTTTTAAATTTTTGAAGCATGAATTTGAGGATTGATTAGAGTTAGTACTTATTGTCAATTTTGATGGTTATTCTTTGCATTGCCATTAAACTAGTGAGGAATTGAGCCATCAACTTATCATTCTTTTTATGTGTGAACATCTTTGATTGATGAATTACTAGAACTTGCTTTGACATGCATTTTGAGACTACATAAAAATTTCAATTAAGCATCAACATGATTAAGGCAATTTAGGGCAAACCATTTTGGCTTAAAAAGACCAACCTTACATCCGACCTTAGTTCCCCAACTTTGAGCTTATTTCATTTTTTCCTTCTTTCTTTTTCACAACACCATCGGCTTGAGCCATTATATTTGAACTCTACCCATTCATTAGATCAAGAGCACTTTAAGAGCATTAATGGAGTGTTGTGCATAATAAGTGTGGGGTTGAATTCAATGGGCTTTAAATTAGTTGGATACCCTATAAAAAAACAAAAAAAAAATTTAAGAATGAAAATTAAAATAATAGTTGTTGTTCTTGTCGGAAGGGTTGTAATGAGTTTGGAAATTATCTTTGCAAATTAAACAAATGGAGTCCCTTAAAAGCACATAAATGCTTAGCGCTAAGTGATTGAGATGAATTATGGGATTGTTGATCATGCTAAATTGCTTACTTCACTCTTGAAGTACTCTTGACCTAAATGAACTAACTCACTCTCCCAAATGTCATACCTTTTCCTTAGCCCCGTTACAACCAAAGAAAAGACCTTATGATTGATGCTTGATTGTGATTAGGTGGTGGAGATTTGATTGATTAGCAAGCCTATAGTCCTAATCTTTCATTGAATGTTGCGAGCTTAAACACTACCCAATTAAACACTTGAGAAGTTTTGTGAGGGAGTGACAATTTTGGTATGCATTGATTGACCATTAAGTTACTTGAGTACCGATTATTCTTGATTCAATTATGATTGCAGATTTAATAAGATGGGAGTCTTAATGCATCCTTATAACTCTTGAACTCGATAATATTTATCTTGTTTTATTTGTTTTTATTTTAACTTTGCTTGGGGACAAGCAAAGGATTAAGTGTGGAGTAATTGTTTAGATAAATTTTGTATATATTTTTTATTATGTTTATGTTAATTTTAAGTTAATTTTTATGTTAAATTGCACTTAAGTTTGTTTGAAGTTGTTGATTTAAGTTGGAGAACATTCGATGGAGCCATTTGATCAAAATTGGTGGAATTTGTGGAGAAAATCAAGTGACACGGCCAAGCTTGTCATGGCTTGGCCGTGTCCTTCATCAAAAGAAGCAGAAACAAGGAAAATTATGAGACACGGCTAGGATTAACATGGCTTGGCCGTGTCCCTCAAGGAAACAAGTCCAGTAGCGAACACGGCCATGAGATACGGCCAAGCCACTGGCCGTGTCTCTTCAAAGGAACAAAAGAGCAAAGAAAGCAAAGAAAGAAAAGAAATACACAGAGACAGACACCATCACTCACTACAAAAATATTCGGCATTTGCGACGAAAATCTGAGACGGACATGTTTCCGTCGCAAATTTGCTACGGATCTGCGACAGATTTGCAATGAAAGGACAAGTCAGAGGAATTTTGAGAAATTGGTCGCAAATCCGTCGCAGATCTGCGACGAAAATAATTCCGTCGCAAATAATCGTCGCAAAAGTTGGCGCGGAAACTTGGCGCGAGAGAGAAAATATTAAAAAACCAATTTGCAACGGAGATCTGCTACCGTCTATTGCCGTCGCAAATTCCACTATAAAAATATTCGGAATTTTGCGACGAAAATCTGCGACGGACATGTTTCCGTAGCAAATTTGCTACGGATCTGCGATCGATTTGCGACGGAAGGACAAGTCAGAGGAATTTTGAGAAATTGGTCGCAAATCCGTCGCAGATCTGCGACGAAAATAATTCCGTCGCAAATAATCGTCGCAAAAGTTGGCGCGGAAACTTGACGCGAGAGAGAAAACACTAAAAAACCAATTTGCAACGGAGATCTGCTGCCGTCTATTGCCGTCGAAAATTCCACTATAAAAATATTCGGAATTTTGCGACGGAAATCTGCGACGGACATGTTTCCGTCGCAAATTTACTACGGATCTGCGACGGATTTGAGTCGGAAGGACAAGTCAGAGGAATTTTGAGAAATTGGTCGCAAATCCGTTGCAAATCCGTTGCAGATCTGCGACGAAAATAATTTCGTCGTAAATAATCGTCGCAAAAGTTGGCGCGGAAACTTGGCGTGAGAGAGAAAACACTAAAAAATCAATTTGCAACGGAGATCTGCTACAGTCTATTGCCGTCGCAAATTTCACTATAAAAATATTCGGAATTTTGCGACGGAAATCTGCGACGGACATGTTTCCGTAGCAAATTTGCTACGGATCTGCGATCGATTTGCGACGGAAGGACAAGTCAGAGGAATTTTGAGAAATTGGTCACAAATCCGTTGCAAATCCGTCGCAGATCTGCGACGAAAATAATTCCGTCGCAAATAATCATCGCAAAAGTTGGCGCGGAAACTTGACGCGAGAGAGAAAACACTAAAAAACCAATTTGCAACGGAGATCTGCTGCCGTCTATTGCCGTCGAAAATTCCACTATAAAAATATTCGGAATTTTGCGATGGAAATCTGCGACGGACATGTTTCCGTCGCAAATTTGCTACGGATCTGCGACGGATTTGCGACGGAAGGACAAATCAGAGGAATTTTGAGAAATTGGTCGCAAATCCGTTGCAAATCCGTAGCAGATCAGCTACGAAAATAATTCCGTCAAAAATAATCGTCGCAAAAGTTGGCATCAAATATAATATGATTATTTACTATACATACAAATTTATATTTTCAATAAAAATAAATAATTTTTTTAAATTTTTATGAAATGAGAAACAAGTATATTGATTTAAGTTTGCGGAAATAATTTGTCTTTTTATTCTGAGAAAAAAAAAATAAGTCTTGTGTGATTGAGAGAGTACAAGATTTTCCTGGGCACTTATGTACTCAATCTAGGTCTGGATTATGGTGCCAAAAGTTTGCAGAGAAAAAATTTTTAAAGCATGCCTCTCAATCTAGGTCTGGACATGATTACTCTGATCGGGGTTGACTATCCTCGATATCAGGCGCCTCGCTGCATTCAGCGGAGGTGGCTTGTGGAGCAAGCGCCAGGTATCTATACTGGTTACGAGACAGGCAACCTTACTGCTGACCAGATGGCAAGGTTTACATTGCTTCTCCTGTTTGCTAGCTCTTTCTTATCAAACAGGAAAGACGCAGTGAGTCTCAATGTGCTGAAGAGCCTACTTGACCTGACACGGCTTCATACATACGATTGGGCTAGCATGATGCTGTGTAGGTTGTATGACGACATGTCAGACCTCTGCTATACCCGTATTACTCCGTGTGGCTTGTATTACTTCTGGGAGGTAATGTAAAGAACATTTCCCCTATCTTTATATATGTTGACATACACAAACTCTGATACCTTCTCTTTCTTTCTTTTTTTTTTTTTTTTAGACTTGGGCTTACGAGTACTTTCCTGACATCGCCCCTTTTCTTCGTGAGATACCTGCCCCCGCAGATCCTCTTTCCCCCATTGCTTGGAGGTGGTATAGAGAGAGGGTAGAAGTACCAAAGAGGAAACTTCCCATCAGAGTGCTGAGATCGTTCTTCGACAGCTGCCCAATGGACTCAGTAAATGCTTTATCGTCATCTTTTTTATTATATTAGAGAAAATGATTCACTAATATAACAAATGTTTACAGGTTGCATCTAAAGTGATGTCTAGCCGACTGGCAGAGTGGATAGCTCAAGATTACAGCTTTCAGCGATCAGAGTTTCTGACTCGACGACGATTCATACTTCCCCATCCAGAATTTCGACGGTATTATCTCGCTGAGAGGGTGACTTTCCAGATTGCTGGTTTCTGTGCAGTTCCCGTGGATCCCCCTGATGATATGCTATCTTCAACACTTCTGCCTGTTACTGTGTCCCAGTATGAGGGCGACCCTTTCGAGTCGGCTTATGCCCCGGATGAGGAGGATTATGACTTCTACTGTCTTCATCGACTGATGCCACGCATTGGGGCACGATTTGACTCTGTACCCCCTTATCGGTCTTCCCACTCTTCGGCTCCCACTTCTAGCACTCCAAGAGACCATCCCTCTCCCGGCCGGCGAACTGACAGACCCTCTTCCTCTAGGGCTGAGACTTCCGCTTTCGGGGCTGGACCATCAGACACTGGAGGAAGTAGCAGTTCATCTCATTTGAGGCCTCCCGCATCCGTCCTTACAGCTGCCGGCCAATTTGACCCTATTTTAGCCGATTTGAGGCTGCCTTATGCTGTTCGTCATCATGCACCTGGTGGTTGGGTGACCCGACCAATTAGTGCAGAGGGTGCATTATATCAGAGCTTTGCTCATGTCACTCAGGTATATTCTCATAGAACTTTTCATGAAAAGGATTCATAAAATTCTCTTGAGATTGATTGTGATTTCGTCTCTTTTACAGGTACCAGAGGGCCTGATCACGAAAATGGCGGCACTGATTACTGCTTTCTCGGATGAACTATCTGGTGCTTTGACTGAGGCTGCTTACGAGAGGCAGAGTAGGTCGCAAAGACGGAGAGGCTGGCACTGATTTTTTTCATATTTTGTCTTGAACTATGCTTGCTGTATTTGAATTATTTTCCTTCTGTACTTTGTACCTTTCATGTTTTTCAGCTGTTATCTGAACTTATCTGTAAACCTGCACTTATTTATTAGTATTAACAGTACATATGTATGCATGATGCTTTTTCTTTTTAGAAATCTATTTTAAAAATAAATCCCTGACACAATCCCAAAAAAAAATAGCACATAACAGGGCTTAAACAGGGCCAAAACAATAGAATTTTACGAAACACCAAAAAGAAAGAGGAATCAGGACACTCGGCGGCTGAGCCGCCACACTCGGCGGCCGAGCCGCCGGCAACGGCGGCCGAGCCGCTGCCCGGGCTAGACCAGTATAAAAATCAAGGTTGTCTTACATCTGTGGGCCAGAAAGCAATCCTCTTACTGAAAGATCTTATATATATTATTTTTTTTCAAATAACAATGAATCCTCTTTTTAATCACGTGATGCATAATTGGACCAAAAGTCTCCACAATGTTGAAAGGATCAACATGGGGAGGTACGGGTTGAAAGCTGTCGCCACACTCAGAGGTGTAGCAGTAGACTGGGATTTCTTGCACTCTTGCATCAGGTTTTGGGATCCCCAAGCCCATGTTTTCAGATTTGGGGCTCGGATGGAGGAAATGTGTCCTCTTTTTGAGGAGTTCTGCTCGATCATTGGGTGCGATCCAAATGCCCCTCTTGTGAGGCATGAGGTCCAAATCGGGTATGTGGGATCTTTTCAGAGGCTTTTTAGCTTCACAAAACCCCAAGCCCAAGCTATGATTGTAGATGGGGATAAGACGATGCTGCTTCCCCTAATTGATGAATTCTTGACCGCCGATTTTGAAGACGATGTTCAATTGAGGCATAGAATGAGAGCCTTCGTCTTTTGTCTGTTAGCTGGGTTCCTCTTCAACCATGACCCCGGCTTTGGAGATTTGAGACTTTGTCCAATGGTTAGGCAAATGGAAGAGCTCAACTGTATCGGGGGCATGATCCTGGCTGAGACTATTCAGAGTCTCGACAGATGTGCACTTGGATTTGAACGTTGGACCGTCACCCCGGTCATCCTTCAGGTAATTTATACCTTTTGTTTCTTTTGCTTATTCCATCATCTCTCTTTTCCTTTGTAAAATAGAAAGGATCTATTTTTTTCAGGTTTGGCTGAGAGATCATCTTCGAGTGGTTGCAGCCCCCCAGACTTTGACCTACAACCCTTCGCAGTACCGCACCAGGAAAATTCAGATTTCTTTTCCCTCTATGGCCGAATGGACTGTTTGGCTGTTTGAGCTTGGACCAGAAGAATTATTATGGATCGTCCCTTGGTACAGGATTCCTCAATTCATAGAGGCAAATGCCATGCACAACCATGTCTACCTGCTTGGGTTCACTCACAGTACTTGGTACAGTGCTTCCCGCGTCCTTAGGCAGATGGGTATTGATCAGAGAGTTCCCCTTCCTGTCGGGCTTACCATTGCTTCTCCTATTACCCCCGGGGTTACTCGGGCTATTCTACAGACTTGGGTGAGAGACCATCGGATGATCAGGCCTGGTGTAGAGTCTTCCCTCGTTCAGCCCACTCCAGAGTACAGGACCTGGTTTATAGCTGAGGTTTGGCCCGTTGAGAAACCGAGGAGGTGCGCATTGCTGCAGGAGTTGGAGGGAGAGGGGGTGTAGGATTTGGATCCCAGGGTGACTCCATTGTCTTTTCTGTTTTTTGGGTTGTTTTTTACCTTTTTGGTTTTTTGAATGTATAGGACTTGTAGTCTGACTCGTTTGATGAACCGACTGACTCTTTTTTGTAATGACCGACTCTTTTTGTAATAGATGATTCTCTTTTGTAATGAATGATTCTTAATGGATGACCCTTTTGTTTGCTTTCCAAGCATCATCTACTTTATTTATTTGCTCTTATTTTTGCCTAAGCCGTCCTTTCGGATTTTCAACTTAGCGAGCTCTTACCCATTCTTGCCTAAGCCGCCCTTTGCGGGTTTTCAGCTTAGCGGGCCCCACTATTGCCTAAGCCGCCCTTTGTGGGTTTTCGGCTTAGCGGGATTTTTTTGTTTGTTTTGTTTTTTGTTTTTTTGTTTTTTTCTTTCTTTTTTGTTTTATTATTATTTTTTTTTCTTGGCAAAAGAAAGATGAATGAATGATTTTTATTAAAATTTAGACCGTGCCCAAGGAGAGCTGCCTACATATCTCGAATTAGTTTGCGAGAATCAGGTCTAATGTAGTTCATTATGGAATGCATGATCATACATAATATTTCTTTAGTTGATCCAGATTGCATGGGTTTGTGAACTCCAGACCATCCAAATCAGACAAGATGACGGCTCCGCCGGAAAGTATTTTCTTCAAAATGTAGGGTCCCGCCCGATGAGGACGAAACTTCCCACCAGGATCTGTAACAGGTGTTCTGATCTCTTTCAGAACCAAACAACCTTCTTCCAACTTTCGATCTTTGACCTTTTTGTTGAAATGTCTGGCCATTCGCCTTTGATACCCTTGAATCTGATGTAGAGCTTGAAGTCTTTTTTCATCCAAACTCAACAACTGATGATGATAATTGCTGATCCATTCAGCTTCATTTATCTGACTTTCTTGAATTATCCTCGCCGATTGAACTTCCAGTTCAATGGGGAGTACTGCTTCCATTCCGTATACCAGTGAATACGGGGTTGCCCCAGTAGGAGTTCTAACTGATGTTCTGTATCCCCACAAAGCTAGTGGTAACTTCTCATGCCAACGCCTATGTTCCTTGATCATCTTTTGTATGATCACCTTTATAGACTTGTTCGCTGCTTCTACAGCTCCATTTGTTTGGGGTCTATAAGGAGAGGACTTATGATGTTGGATTTTCTTATCCTACAAGAGTTTAGCAAATTCTGCTTGGAAATGAGTTCCATTATCTGTGATAATCTCGAATGGTGTTCCGTACCGACAAAGGATGTTGGTTCGGACAAACTGTGCTGCCTTTTTGGCGTCTAACTCTGCATAGGAAGCTGCTTCAACCCACTTTGTGAAGTAATCCACTGCTACCAAGATAAACTGATGTCCATTTGATGCTTTTGGATGTATTTTTCCAATTATATCAATTCCCCAAGTAGCGAAGGGCCATGGAGAAGTGATCGGATTCAGGGCAACAGGAGGTTGCTTCTGTAGCTTAGCAAATATCTGACATTGATGACATCCTTGCACAAATGCCACACAGTCTGCATTCATGGTGGACCAGTAATATCCTAGATTGGCAATTTTTCGAGCCAAGGCGATCCCATACATGTGTGGTCCTGATTCGCCACCATGTACCATTTCCATGATCTGTTCAGCTTCTGCCTCATTCACACACCTTAGGTGCATTCCATTCCAACTTCTTTTGTAGAGGGTATCTCCATTAAGAATGTAACCTGTGGCAAGCTGCCTTATTGCCCTCTGATCAACCTTTGATGATCCCTCCGGATAATTTCCATCCTTGAGATAGGTCTTGATATCCCAAAACCATGGTTTACCATCGGCCAAGTGCATTACATGGGCGGGTTGCTTTTGAAGCTGAACTTTCAATGGACGAATGACTTTCCCCTCCCTGATATTGATCATGGAAGCTAAAGTAGCCAAGGCATCAGCAAACTGATTCTTTGCTCTTGGGAGATATTCGAAGGACAAATCATTGAACTGTTGTGCCAAATGATCAAGGCGTTGTAGGTAAGGAACCAAACGCTCTTCTTTTATCTTCCATTTCCTTAAAGCTTGTGATACTATTAAAATAGAATCACCATAGACCTTTAGGTCCTTAATCCCCAATTCCAGGGCGGCTTCAAGCCCATTAATGCAAGCTTCATATTCTGCTTCGTTGTTTGTGCAGCTAAAGTCAAGTTTAACTGCGAATGGAATGTATTCTCCACAAGGAGTTTTGAACACAATTCCAATTCCGTTTCCATGATAATTGGATGCCCCATCAAAATACATCTCCCAAACACTGCTTTCCACGTTCAAGAGGTCTTCATCAGGGAAACCCATTTCTCGCATCTCGTCATTCACGGGTAATTCTGCTAATTGGTCAGCTACCGCCCCGCCTTTCACAGCTTTCCTTTGAACAAATTTCAAGTCAAAGGCTGCCAATGTTGACACCCACCTTGCCATTTTGCTGTCCAAAACAGGCCTCTCCATAAGGAATTTCAAGGGACTCTGTTCTGCGATGACATAAGTAGTGTAAGAAGACAAGTAGTGTTGTAACTTCGTACAAGCCCAATACAAGGCTAAACACAACTTCTCAATCTTGTTATACTTTAACTCATAGTCCAGCATCCTTTTGCTGAGGTAGTAAATTGCATTTTCCACCTTTGTATCTTCAACCTCTTGAGCTAGCATTGCCCCCATGGCTTCATCTGTTACAGACAAATACAAGAGCAGAGGTTTTCCCATTCTGGGAGTTTGTAGAATTGGCGGACTTAACAAGTATTCTTTGATCTTGTCGAAGGCCTTCTGACAGTCTTCATTCCATTCTTGTGAAGCACCTTTTCTTAGTAGCTTAAAGATAGGACCACAAGTCTCAGCCAACTGTGATATGAATCGACTGATATACTGTAACCTACCTAGCAAGCCTCGAACCTCCTTTTCTGTTCTTGGCGGAGGCATTTTCAGAATAGCCTTTGACTTTGCTGGATCAACTTCTATTCCTTTCTTGCTGACCAGATATCCCAAAAATAAGCCCGATGTTGCTCCAAACAGACACTTTGCAGGATTAAGCTTTAAATTGTACTTGCGAAGTCTAAGGAAGAACTTCTCAAGCACTTCAACGTGTTCTTCTGGAGATTTTGACTTGACAATCATATCATCGACATATACTTCTACTTCTTTGTGAATCATGTCATGAAAGACTGTTGTCGCCATCCTTTGGTAGGTAGCCCCTGCATTTATTAATCCAAAAGGCATGACCCTGTAGCAGAAAGTGCCCCATTCTGTAATGAAAGCTGTCTTCTGTTTGTCTGGTGGGTGCACCAAGATCTGATTGTACCCAACCGCGAGGTCAGTCATGGAAACCATCACATGCCCAGCCATCCTGTCTATCAGCAAATCGATGTGAGGTAGCGGGAAATCGTCCTTGGGACAAGCCTTATTCAGATCTCTGTAGTCAACACACATCCTGACCTTTCCGTCTTTCTTCAGGACTGGCACAATGTTTGCTAACCAGGAAGGATAGGCAATCGGCTCTATGAACTTATTGTCCAGTTGCTTGGCAACTTCCTCTTTAATTTTCAAAGACCATTCTGGCTTCATTCTTCTCAGTTTCTGCTTAACCGGCTTCGCATCGGGGTATAGCGGAATCTTGTGAACTGCTATGGCTGGGTCTATTCCCGTGACATCACTTGTCTTCCACATGAAGCAGTCGACATACTTCCTGATGCAATCGACAACCTATTCCTTATTCACACAATCATATGCAATGTATGTATGTTCATTTTCTTTGCCAATTATTATCTTTTCATTTATTTATTTTATTTCATTTATTTCATTTTTGCTAGATAATACTTGGAAAGCAAAAGACACAGGGTAACCAAGAATCTGAAGAGTTTCATTGATAGTGGCGGAGTCATTCTCCAAGATTACATTAGACTTGACATTAGGGCTTTCTAAATCTGAAATTACAGAAGACTCAGAATTAGACTCTGACTTGGTTTTTGACTCAGAATTAGTACAAGACTCGGTACAAGACTCAAGTTCAGGGTGTGACACAGGACTAGGTTTAACCTCAGCAGCTTGTCCCTCCTCGGCGTACCAATTTCTCAGCGGTCCATCCGTGGTTTTGATCAGCTTTGTGAAATCCCTATTGTCTTCAAAATTGGTTATCATAGCAACCTCATCAAAGAGACTAGGCCGCATGAAATCTTCCATTTGGGGGTCAGTTTCAGGTTCTGGCTCTTCTTCTTTCATGGCCACAACATCAGCAAACATTTCAAAACCCGGTAGCTTCTTTCCGGTCATAGGAGAATAGAATGGTTCCTGAAAACCACGGTGATGAACTGCCTTTCCAGGTTTGCAAAAGTGACCATTCAGAGTTCTAAAGTAAGGGCACATTTTGAGGCTTCTTGCCCCCCAATTTCCCTTTTTCTTCCTTCCACGCTCAAGCTCTTCTATTTCCTCGTCTGTAGGTTTGTATCCCAAGCCAAAAGTTCCCTTATTCTCAGGCTCTTCCTACGGCCGTACTACGGGTATTTTTCTCCCAGACTTCATCATTTCCATGCCGGGCAATAGACCTACCCTCAGCATCATTCCCACTAGGCAGTTGATTTGAACCTCCCCAAAGTCATATGAGACAAATGGCCCTTTGGGTTTTTCACCTTCAATGCACTGAACTGTGTCGTAATGAAACCCAGTCAAGGTCATGGCAGTTTCACCAGGAACAACCTGAAGGAGAGACTGATCCATGGTTTTCCTGTTGATTTCGCAGGTGTCCCCTTTGATAGTGATGATTTTTCCTTCAAAAGGGAATTTAAGTTTTTGGTGTAGTGATGAAGGTACAGCATTAATCTGATGAATCCACGGCCTTCCAAGGAGGAGATTAAAGCTCGCGGGTACATCAATGACCTGAAAGGGCACTTTCATTTTCACCGGCCCAACAGCAATTTCTAGAGTGGCAACACCCAAAATTTCTCTTCGAGTGTTATCATATGCTCTCACAATCTGATCAGAAGGTGTAAGATCTGTAGCCTCCAACCCCAGACAGCTTGCTACTTTCAAAGGACACACATTTAAGGCTGACCCATTATCAATGAGAACCATGGGCACAGTCTTTCCCCCAGTCTGTATGGTGATGTATAGAGCATCATTGTGTTTACTGCCATCTTCTGGTAGGTCTGTATCAGAAAATCGGATACTCAATGTCTTGGTTGATTGGGTCAAAGTGGCCACCGAAGCTTCTGGGCTTGTGTCCACTGGTGTATCAATTTGACCCAAAGCTTTGCTGAGAGCTTGGCGGTGTGGGAATGAGGAAGCAAGGAGTTCCCAAATTGACAGCTTAGCTTGAGTTTGTTTAAGCTGAGTGAGGACAGGGTCTTCTTTTGGCTTTGGTGTTTTCTTATGGGGGGGATTTGAGGTTGTAGGGGTTTTTCCCAAGTCAAGTGGCTGATATTGTCTTCCACTTCTTGTCAGAGCACTGACCTCTTCAGCGAGGTCGTTCAAATCTAACACACACACTTCATTCATTTCCAAGAGAAGTTTGAAAGGATCAAACAACTCTTCTTCCACAGTAATGGCGTGGATGGAATAATTGGGCAAAGGGTTAGTGTTGATATTTGGTTGCCTCCTGAGGGGAATGATGTCACCACTATCCACCAGATCATGGATGCGGTTTTTGAGTGTCCAGCAAGCATCTGTTTTATGCCCATTTCCTTGATGGTATTCACAGTATTCATTGACTTTATAACTAGAAGGTAATGGGTTTGGAGGAGGTCTTGGGTCCAAAGGCTTCAAATATTTCCCTTCCACAGCCTTTTTAAACACCAAATGAAGGGGTACCCCAAGGTCAGTATATTGCCTTCTTGGCTGATTTCTCCGACCAAGATTGCCCACACGTAAAGGATTCGCAGGGGCAATATTGGCAACTTGATTGACCTTGCTTGAGGAAGGAGTTTGGCTTTGTTTCTTATATTTCAATGCAGCCCCCTCATCCACTATTTTACCCAACTGTATCAAATCTTCTACCTTGGTTGCAGTCGCAATGAGCGATTTGAAAGTAGGTAGATATTGGGTTTGCAGTTGAGCCTGATATGTAGGTCTTAAATTTCTGATTATGATATCAATCTGCTCTTGTTCTGAAGGGCGATTGATCATCTGGGCGGCTTTTGCCCTCCACCTCATAAGGAACGAGGAGAAAGGTTCATTGTTGTTTTGTTTGGTGGTCTCAAGTTCCCTTCTGGTGACATCTACCTCAATATTGTAGTGGTACTGAGAGTTAAATGCATTACAGATGTCTTCCCATGTCATAATCTTGGAACGGTCTAGACTCACAAACCATTTAAGAACAGCCCCAGTCAGGGATTGTTGGAAGAGTTGAGCAAAGAGCTCATCATTTAAACCCCAAGGACTCAAGGCCCCCACATACATCTTCAAATGGGTTTTAGGGCAAGTGGTCCCATCAAATCTGTCCATCCCCGGCATCTTGAATTTTGGAGGTAATCTGGCTTGGGGAAACAAGGATAAGGAATCCATGTCTACCACCTCTTTATGAGTTTTCATGGCAGTGATTGACCTCTCAAGCAATTCAAGTTTCCTTTTCAGTTCATCTGTCTCGTTCTTGGAGGGTGGATCCTCCAAATTGATAACAGGGGTATTAATCTGAGCAGTCACGGGGGTACTAGTTTGCCCCACAATGGGTTCCTTCCCCAAATTTCCAGGAGTAGAGGCTGTCTTTGGTGCTCCTTCTAATTCAGCCAGAATGGCTACCCTTTGGGCGGCTAAAGCTTCATCAATTTTTTCTTGCATTCTAACTTCAATTTCCTTAACCTGACCATCCAGCAAGGCCTTAATCTGTTCAATCGTGGCCATTTCAGTAATTGGAGTAGTTGGTGAAGTTGGGGTAGTAGGACTTGTGGGGGATAGCACAGTTGGTGTTGATGTGTCTGGTGTAGGTGAAGGCACACGGACAGTGGGTACCTGAAAAGGTCAAGGGTAAAAAAATCAGGGTGGTGTGTAGGGTAGGAAAACTCTTGGTCCACTTATGTACATCAAAATTTTTCCCCAAAAACAATGTTGTTATGTTGCATGAATGCACCTCATCACATCACAATTCATTTTAATGGAATGCGGCACTATCATTGGGTACATACAACCTAAGGGAAGGTTCTATTGTTATGTAAAAATAGAGAATCGGCTTATCATAGGGACCCTTGAGTCTTGAGTAAGATATACCTAACCACATGTGAAACAAGGAGTTTCGCGTGGGTCCAACAGTACGATTACTCATGGGCCACTCCAAAAGGATTGGAATGGTTTGCGACAACAGGGAGGACGCTTTGGCTGTCCGCCGGCATAATCAAGGAGACCTGCCGGTCAGCGCTACTTGCTATCCAGACTCAGAACTTTGAACAGAAAGAGAAGAAATTCATTTGAAAACAATTTTTTATGCAATGGAGGAAAAGGATTCCCCCATATATGCAAGAGAAAAAGATTCTCTGAATGACAAAACAAATGCACAAGTAGTCAAAAAGAAAATAGATCCATCAAAGGAAAAAGATTCCTTTCTTCAATCTTCAGTCCAATATCCTTAAAGAAAGGATATATAATGCTAGGGTACCCTGTAAAATGAATAAAAATACCCTAAAGAAGGGCAGATTAGTCAAATAAGCAATAATAGCCTACTAGGATCCCATAAATTATTTTTATGGTCTCCCGTGGCAAGTTAATCAAATAATCAATAGTAGTCCACTAGGATCCCATAAATGGTTTTTATAGTCCCCAGTGGAGTCGCCAGATTGTGAACCTCGGTTTTCTGCCTGAAAAGGATCCGGGCGAAAGTTCACTCGTTGTCGGGAGTCGCCACTCAGTTTATTTTGTTCGAAGGGAAAAACTAAGAAAACCCTTTTTTGACTCCAATAATGCATCCAATGTAAAGGCTTCTAGTCTGCGAACCCAAGGAGGATTCGGGGACTATGTCATGCTTTTGATTAACTTGCAAAAATGGAACAAATTTAAAGACAAAAAGAATGTTGGTAGTTTGTGGACTTGCTATTTGGGGTGAATCCCAAACATGCCTACATACTCCCGTTTGAATAGGAGATCAAAGCCCATGTAGTTCGGAAAAGCCTATTTAAACGCGATGAAAATTATGCTTCATGCATGTGTGTGTGTATGCTCCGTGCATCGTGCATTTGTCGGGCATTTTGCCAAATTTGTGAGATTTAGCACTTAGTGCTAAATGGTGAGATTTGGGTACTTTGTACCAAAGGAATGCAATTTTTAGGCCTTTGGCCTGAGTTGTCGGGCTTTTTGCCAAATTTGTGAGATTTAGCACTTAGTGCAAAAATTGTATAATTTCGGGTACTTAGTACCAAAAGAGTTCGATTTAGGCTTCATGCCAAAAGTTCATTTTGATAATGCCGTTTAGGTACTTAATACCAAAGAGATGCAATTTAGGCTCCGTGCCGAAAAGAGTTAATTTTATTTACAGCTTAATGCCGAAAGGGTGATTGATTAGTCCGTTAGGCCCTCAGACCTAAAAAGATTAGGCCTTTGACCGAGAAGAAATTAAGAAGAAGATTAGAATGCTTATGATATGCTCGAATTGACCAAAGATGAATTATGATATTACCTTGATCAGAATTTTTCCACTTCTAAGTTCCAGATCTCGTTTCCTTGCACTTTTGAGTATGATTCTTGGTTTCTACAACACAATATTAGAATTTTTTAAGCATAAAAATTTCATCAGCATCTGGGCATAGGAAGTCCGAAAGTCCTCCTCTTTTTGAAAATCTGAAGCCTATATATAGGCAAAAATCGGGCTGCACGACGGCCGGGCCACCGGCAACGGCGGCTGGGCTGCAGTGAACGGCGGCCGGGCCGCCGTGAATGATGGCTGAGCCGCCGTGCTCACGGCGGCTGGCCGCCGTGGGCGGCGGCCGGGCCGTCGTCCCCACGGCGGCTGGGCCGCCGGTTCCGGCGGCTGGGCCGCTGTCCTGGCCCACCGCGACTCGCGCTACTTCTGCTAAAACCGACTTTTCGGGAGCTACGGGCCTCCAAAAATTATTCCGAGACCATATCCGTGATCCTTGCGTCGCACCGGACATTTCAAGTACCATGAAGACATACTTTCGGTGGAGTTTCACCGTTGTTGCCCGGTCCGGCCTGGTTTGAGGAAATTGGCTTTCCGAGCCTCAAAATTCGAGTGTTCACAATCACATATCATTAATCCTTTCTGGCTCACAGGCATAGATTACAACAATTCAAAAGCCTACAATAATCTAACCTACACCGGAGATGAAGAATCCAACAGTGACTCAATCACTATTTCACCAAAAGCAATGGAGCCCGAAAAAATTCAAAGAATGGTGGACGACGCCCTCAATGCTAAAATGGAAGAACTAAAGGGGGCCTTAGCTGAGATCATGAAGAATCAAATGACTACAATGTTTGAGAACACCGCTGAAGCATCCGCAAGCTCCAAGAAAGATAAAGGGAAGGCTAAAGTTGGTGAAGTGGATTTTGATGATGACAAGGTAGTCGTCGATGATGATGACGGCTGGGCTCAATACTTCTAAGATCCTCAAGACAAGAAGAAGGAACTGAAGGTTGTTGTAGATCAGCTGTGAAGAAAACTGAAACTTCAAATGTTGAGAAGCTAATTGCCGACTTGGAAAAGAAATTTGAAAAGAAGCTAAAAACTGAAGAAGTGTCTGAGGTCGATAAATTATTTGAGCTAGATGAAGAGGTTTCGTACAAGTTCAAGATGCCATCCTTTGTAAAGTTTGATAGAACCAAAAATCCTCACCTCCATGTGAAGCAGTATATCACTGCTATGCAATCTACCCGAGCAACCAAGGCTCAAACTCTAAGGTACTTCATGCTCTCATTGGATCCTATTATCGAAAATTGGTTCAATACCTTAGATGATAACACTCATAAAAGTTGGGATATGTTATACAAGGCCTTTATCCAACAATATGGATACAATGTTGAATTGGAAGTTACTCTAATGGAGGTGGAGTCCATTAGACAAAGGCCGAATGAGAACTTTGTGGATTATATGAAGAGGTGGAGGAATAAGGCTGCATTGCTCAAAAGAAGGCCTGATGAATCCGATCAAATTAGAATGATTGTGAGGGGAGTGTTACCTAGCCTTCGCAAAAGGATGTCCCATACACTTATTCATGATTTCAGTGACCTTTTGCAAGCTGGTCTACAAATTAAAGAGTGGAAAAGAGAGAAGAACCACTTTTTAGCAAGAAGAAATGAGAAAGGAAACTACCATTCTGGTAATCAAGGCATGCAAAAGGCAGTTAATGTTGATGCTACTGGCTAAGGAGGAAGAAGGTAGTTTTTAGAATTGGGGAAGCCACTGTCTTGGTCCTCAGTAAGCTACAAAAGAAGGGATTGTTACAATCCTTAAATCCCCGTCCTTTGCCTAACCCTCTCCCACCTAATTTTGACAATAAGGCATTTTGTCAATTTCATCAAATGCAAGGGCACGACATGGATAGATGTGTGAGGTTGAGGCATAAGATCCAGAATTTGATTGATAGTGGGAAGCTACCCAAGCCCAACAAGCCAAACACCAAAGACAATCCACTGCCAAGGTTCAATAGAGTACCACCAACGGCAACCTTCATGATTGGAGGAGGTTTGCATGAAAGTTTTGTCATGTCTTCTCTCCAAGATGTGGATGAAGAAGCAAGTAATAAAGAAGTGGTGTTTAGCAAAATTGAACAAACTTTGGTTGGAAAAGAAGTAGCAATCTATGTTGTGAATGAGTTTTGGGATTCAAGTGATAGTTATGATGATCTTGAACCCAAGAAGGAGGAATGGACTTGGTTCGAGCCTGAAGAAGATGAAGTGATTAACACTAGATCTGGTAAGCCTTATGCAAGGCCACCACCCAAGGAAGTAGAAACTAATAAAGGGAAGGAAGCAAAAGTTGTGAATAAAGAAGAGGAAGATGGCATTGTGCTTAAGCAGTTACAGAGAACCCAAGCAAGCATCAGTATTTGGGACTTATTGGACACTTTCAAGATGCACCGTGAAACTATGGCCAAGGCCTTGGCTATCATGCCAATTCTACCTCCATAACACCGGAGGAGCTGGTTAACTTTGTGAAGGTAGAAGGAGTGATGAAGTGTAAAGATATTTAAAAGAAGACCAAAGTTAATATGTGAATGGTATCTTTCTCAGATGTGAATTTATTGGAAGAGGGGAGAGATCACATCCGCCCTTTCTTTATAAAAGTAGAAGTCAAAGGAAAAAGGATCTCATGTGTAATGGTTGATGATGGATCTGCCATAAATGTTTGCCCATTTAAAATTTTGCCAAAGCTAGCTATGTCAACAAGGGATCTAAGCCCAACCGAGGTAACCATAAGGGCATATGACAATACCAAGAGGCACGCCGAAGGGACTTTCAAAGCTGTTGTGAAGGTTGGTCCAATTGAATCTATTGTTGAATTTAAGGTTTTGGACATACCTGTTACTTTTGCTTTGCTTTTGGGATGACCATGGTTTCATCCTCTTAGAGTCACCACTGTGAGCGGGGATTTTCACCCCTACTCCCGATGGAATGGTTCTTGCGACTTCAGCACTATTTAGGCTCGGGGCCTTAGAGAACACAGGCTTAAGCCCGGAGAAAATGGAGTCGCCACCCGGACGGGCTGGGAAAAATAAAGGGGTGGTTGACTTGATTCCTAAGGAATCCCCAACCCCCTAATGGGTTCGAAAAGTTGGGTACGTGTGGGGAAGGTGAGAAATGGCCCAGCACCCCCACATTGCCTGGTTCATTAGAACCGGCCTCCTTTGCAGGTCTTAATATTATAAAATTCTTAAATATAACAATATTATCCATATTACATGCAACAATTAAAATAAAGCATCGTTATATTAAAATCAAAGAACTATCAAAGTAAATCAAATAAATGGACACCCATCCGAGGATGGAAACATGTCCTTACATCGTTCATGTTTAAACTAATAGGACACCCATCAAAAGGTAGAAACATGTCCTTTACATTGGTCCAAAATATAAAAGCAATTTAAATTACATGATATTTAACTAATGAGGTACCTACAAAGTGAAAACATACCTCTTACAACATTTAGAAATCAAAATAAATCGATAAAAGTAAATAACCAATCATTATAAATAAATCATTCATCAAAGATATTAAACATCAATCAAAATATATAATAAACATTCATCCATGATAAATTAAATAAATCAAGCATTGAAATTAAATAAATCAACCACTCAAGCATATAATAGAATACAAAATCAAATCTAAAAATAAAGCAAGAAAAGATACAAATTAGGGTTTACTGTTTCTATTTAAAGTTCTTTAATTAATATTTAGGGTTTTGGGATTTTAGTATTATTAGGGTTTATAATTCTTAGCTACGATAAAGGCTTAAGAAAATTGAAATGGATTTGGGTTTTATGAATTTAAGAAAGTAGTAAGGTTTTTTAGTTAATCAAATTAGAGTTTAAGGGTGACATCATAAAATTAGGGTTTTAGAATCTTAAGATATCAGGGTTTATAATTCTTAGCTACTAGATTGTGATTTTAGTTTTATTAGATTATGGTTTTAGGGTTTAGATTTGTATTTTGAATAATCATAATAATGGAAGTAAAACATAAAGATTTATAATACATAAATAAATAGTGACCCGAGCCCATACGGCGGTCCTGCTGGTTAGCGGGCGGGGGTCAAGGGGGCAGCGCCCCTTGCAGGAAGTTTCTGCGGGCGAAATTGGCTTTGGCCAATTACTTTTGGAGACAAATTTTTTCATCGCTGATTTTTATTTTTATTTATTTATTATTATTATTATTATTAAAATTATAAAAAATAAATACTAAAATAAATATTATTTAATTAAAATAACACAAAAATTATTTTGGACTATATAAAATATATTGGACCGGATTGGGTCAAAAATTAAGGGTCTACAAGTTCCTTCCACCCTTCATCAAAAGATCAAATTGCCTAATGGAGAAGAGATGGTGGTAATCAAGGCCGAAGATAATGAGGTGGTCAATGCTCTAATGATTGGGAGACCTCTCAATAGTTTCCAAGTAGCTGCAATTTCTAATGATGAAGTAGTGGACTCCAAGGTCTTGAACATGATGAAAAACATGAGCTATCTTTCTGGTGCTGGTCTTAGAAAGGGCAAGGCTGGTATGGCAAAGCTTTTAGATTTCAAGACTCAAACTTTCAAGAAAGGGTTAGTTTATAAAGAAGCTAGCAAAGATGTTCATCTAAAGAAGAATGAGAAGATGAGCTTCCCACCACTTGAAGAAATTTTTGTCAAAGCTCCTGATATGAGGCCACTCCAAGGAAAGCCTATGTTAGTCGTGTTCATGGGAAAGTTGATTCTGGGTCTTGAGATTTTTATTGATGTTGCCGAACTAGTGGAACAAATGAAGAAAGAGCTCACCCTACTAGTCGATAAGGAGTCCAATCTGGAAGGGGAGAAGGAAGCTTTCCTGAAAGCTGAGAAGACTCCAGAGGAGATTACTGCCCTGGTTGAAGAGAAGTTTGATGATGTTCTACTTTATGATTTTGAGAACAATGATTTTGATTTTAATTTGTCTACTTTGTATGAGGATGATGATGTTTTCTTTTCCCAAATGAATGCAATAAAATCTGATTTTTCTTACTTGTGTGATATTTCTTCTGATGGTTGCATACATTTATATAGTGGTTACATGAGCATCTTTAATATTAACTTTGTAGATGCACAATCATTAAAGTTGGGAACAACCAAAAATCCTAAAAACATTAGTATAGCATCTGACCTTACTCTTGATGAGAGAGAGAGATTTGAAAAATATTTAAAAAATATGAAGAAGTATTTGCTTGGTCTTATGAAGATATGCCTAGAATAGATCGAAACATAGCTGAACATATGATTCCTACTTACACTCACATGAAACCTATCAAACAAAAGCTTAGGCGGTTAAGACCTGAATGGGCTGAATTGGTTAAAGAAGAAGTAAATAAACAAATACAATTAAAGTTCCTTAAAGTGATAGATTATCTAGATTGGCTAGCCAACATAGTGCCCGTACCAAAGAAAGATGGAAGAATTAGGGTCTGTGTGGACTATAGAGATTTAAACAAAGCTTCTCCTAAAGATGATTTCCTTTACCCCCATATTGATGTCCTCATTGATAGTGCAGCCTCTAGTGTGCTATACTCGTTTGTGATGCGTCTTCCGGATACAACCAAGTGTTAATGGCCTAAAAGGATAAAGCCAAAACTGCCTTCATTACTACGTGGGATATATTTTGTTATAGGGTAATGCCGTTTGGCATAAAGAATGCTAGAGCAACCTATCAAAGGATGGCCCCCACATTATTTCATGAAATGATGCATAAAGAAGTCGAAGTATATGTTGATGATATGATGGTGAAGTCGGATACAAGGGAACAACACTTCCAAAACTTAGAATTATTCTTCGAGAGAGCAGTGAAGTATAAGCTAAGGTTAAACCCAAAGAAGTGTGTGTTTGGGTTTACCTCAGGCAAGTTGTTGGGACATGTGATTGGTCCAAATGGCATTGAGATTGACCTGACAAGGTTAAGGCGATCAGGGATATGCCAACCCCTAAGATGGAGAGAGAAGTTTGGAGGTTTATTGGCAAATTACAATACATCAGTAGATTTATAGCAAAGCTCATCACAATCTGTGAACCTATCTTCAAATTGCTTAAAAGGAATCAGCCTCATATGGAATGAAGAGTATCAGAAGACCTTTGAGTCCATAAAGGAGTATTTGCTAAATCCACCTGTTTTCAAACCACCTAAACCCAATAAACCCTTGTTACTATACTTAGCAGTATAAGAAGAGTCAATAGTAGCCATGCTAGCCCAAGCAGATGAGTCAGGGGTTGAGCACGTAGTCTACTATTTGAGTAGAAAGCTCCTACCTTATGAAATTAAGTATAGTATCATTGAAAAGACCTGTATAGATGTAGTTTGGTCTTCTAAAACGTTGTGGCATTACTTTCAATCTTATAGTGTGCAAGCAATTTCCAGGTTGGATCCGGTGAAGTACTTAAGGGAGACACCCTCTTTGATCAGGAAGTATGGGTGATGGTTGATAATATTGGAAGAATTTGAGATTGAGTATGTAACCAGGAAAATAATCAAAGGTAGAACGGTGACAGAATTCTTGGCCCAACAACCATTACCAAATAGCGAAGAGGTAATCTTGGAATTTCTCGATGAGCATTTAGAAGCCATAAAAGTACAAGGATGGAAAATGTATTTTAACGGAGAAGTGATTAGGAAAGGAGCAGGTTTGAGAGTCATACTAGAATCGCCGGAAGGGGAGCTTGTCCCTTTAGCAAAGAAGTTGAAGTTGAGGGAGACTAATAATATGGTGAAGTATGAAGCATGTATTTTTAATTTGGAAACCTTAATGATTATGAAGGTGGATAAGGTGCAAGTCTTTGGCGATTCATTGCTGGTAGTATTCTAAGTAAATGGAGAGTGGGAGTTAAAAGAAGAGAAGCTAAAACCATACCATCATTACTTAACCATAATGAAGAAGAACTTTAAGGAGTGCATATTTATACACCTACCAAGAGAAGAAAGCCAGATGGCTGATGCCCTAGCCACATTGGCTTCAGTATGGGAAAATCCAATCAACTTATTCCTTAAGCCTCTGATTTTGACGAATTCATCAACTTCTTGCTATGAATATGAAACAATCATGGAAACTGATATAGACCATAATGCGTGGTATGACACTATAAGACAATTTTTGAAGGAGAAGGAATACCCATTGGGAGAAACAAAGAAAGAAAGAAGAGCCATAAGATGATGGTCCTTACAATACATCACCTTTCGTGGAGAGTTATAACGAAGATGGCCTGATGGGGTGCACATGAGATGCTTAAGGAAGCTTGAAGTGGAGCATATTATGTCAAAAATACACGAGGGAAGTTGCGGTCCACACATGAGTGGTTTAGCCCTATTTAAGAAGATAATTCTACAAGGTTACTACTGGCTGACCATGGAGAGAGATTGCATTGAATTTGTAAAGAAGTGCCAACAATGTCAGATATAAGGCAATTTGAATCACATGCCTCCTAAAGAATTGCATTCTATGTCTTCACCCTAGCCATTCACAATTTGGGGGATTGACATTATAGGAGAGATACATCTAACGGCTTCAAATGGTCACCATTTCATTATAGTAACAGTGGATTATTTTTCAAAGTGGGTTGAGGCCTAATCTTTCAACAAACTGTGGGAAAGGAAAATGGCTAGAATTATTGAAAAAAATCTCATATGCATGTATGGGGTCTTGCACAGTGTGATATCGCACAATAGGGTATAGCTTCAAGGTACAGTTAAGGACTTATTCTCGAAATACCAAATCCATCATCACCGATCCTCCCCTTATAGACCGAAGGCTAATGGTGCGGTAAAAGCAACAAAAAAAGACAATTAAACAGATTCTGTCCAAGATGACGAAGACATACAGGGATTGGTCAGAGATGCTTCCTTTTGCTTTGTAGGGATACAAAACAAGTGTGCGAACACCGATTGGAATGACACCGTTCTCTTTAGTTTATGGGATTGAGGTAGTGTTGCTAATTGAAATTGAGATCAAGTCATTAAGAGTGGCCATAGAAGCTAAATTGCCTGAAATGGAGTGGGTAGTGAGCAGGTACACACAGTTAGCATTACTAGAAGAGAGGAGGTTAAAGCACTGTATCATGATCAACTGTATCAAAGGAAGATAGCTCGGGCCTACAATAGAAGGGTTAAGATTAGAAAGCTCAGAGTTGATGACTTAGTGTTGAAGCAATGTTAACCTAATGTATCTGATCCAAGAGGAAAATTTAGGCCTAGTTGGTAAGGACCATATGTTGTGAAACAAGTCATGAACAAGGTTGCAGTCAAGTTATCAGACATGGACGAGAATGAGTTTAGTGAGCCAGTAAATATTGACAGGTTGAAGAGGTTTTATGTATAAAAAAAGAGCTCGCTAGGTTAAAAACTCAAAAGGGAAGCCTAGGCAAAAGTTAGAGCAGTCCACTAGTTTCAAAAATCCAAAAGGGCAGGCTAGGCAACAATTAGGGCTAAGCAAGAGAAAATCATCAATTAGAAAATCTGAAAGGGCTAGTTGGCAACATGAGTGATCTTGTGTATGCTGGCTTTATGTTTGGTTGTTCCCCAATTTAATAAATAGAATTAATATTAAAATTGTTCTATGTGTACTATTTTAAGTATTTGACTAGATTTGGATAAAACAAATAAACACAATAGTGAAAGGTGATGACAAATTATAAAAGGAAAAGAAACATCTCTTATTATTATTTTCATTATTTTCATATCCTAACAATATTCTTTCTAAACAAAATGACAAATGTAAAATCTTTGGCAGGCGATAAGTGTAGCATGCAGGCCAGCTTTGCCTCAGCCGATCCAAGTACACTTCAGTCAGGCAAGGCATATCCAAATCAGGAGTAAAATCAGAACCTTGAGGCTTAGCTCCATACTGACGATCAAGTCGACGAGGATCATAACAAGTACCTCGACGAAGAGAAGTGAGAGGAACATACATCAAATATATCTGAATGGTGATACGAGAAATCTTCCACCAAGGTACTAACCAAGGAATGTTGACTATAGCGCGTGAGTGGATCCAGTCAACCCAGTCAGCATATGAAGAAGCAGGGTGGAGCAGTTTCCTAGCAAAGTGATGTCGTGACAGATATCTGGTAAAATCCATAGATGGAGTGTCAAGCAAGAGGAGACACTCCTGAAGCCAAATATGTAAGTACAAGAAAAGAATTAAGAAAAAATGTCTACTAAGTTGAAAACCTTCAAGGGCGGCTTAGGCAAAAATTAGGATAGCTCGCTAGTTCTGAAAATTCGCAAGGACGGACTAGGAAAAAATTAGAGCAATAAAAAAAAGGAAAAGATAGACCTAAATTGAAAACCAAAAAGGGCATTTTAGGTAATTGCCTAAAGCAGTAACAGACTCCTAGCCAATCTCTTTCACAATCCTGATTTAAGTTGGTCCAGTCCAACTAAAGTCTCAGCTAAGATCACGAGTATTGGCTACAAGCCTCCTTTCATTTGGTCCATGATATCCAATACTCATGGATTGATATCACCATAAGAAGAAATAAGTAGGAATTGGCCAAGCAAGCATAGACAAAGCATGCGTCCCCATGCCTTGGTAGGAGCCAAATTAGAAAAGCAAAAGTCAATTATGGGACTAAGTAGAATTTTCTCACCTCTCGTCAACTGTAGAACTTCAGGCATTGAAAGTTAAAACAACATTTGCATCTTTTATTGAGTTCTGGAAATCAATATAGACACTGCCATTGGTTGATTGCTTGGATATCCAAGGATGGCCTCAAACTCTTCAATCATGGGACATATTTCAAAGTCATTTATCTTAAATGTCTTAGAAATGGTCCAATTTAAAATTTTGAAAACACTTCAAAGTATTGATTCTAGACCAAGATATTTATTCCCAATGAATGGCTTTCATATTTTTAAATAAACCTTTTATTTTCTTCAAATTGGGTTCTGTCATTGTTTATAATTGAAGGAAAATTAAAATTGTTAAAAGGAATTTTGATGCTAAAATTAAAAATTCCTAGAAATTTTCCTGATTTCTGTATGGGTTCATAGCATGGAAAGAGGATTTATATAGGGTGATTGGTTATACCAAAGTTTACAAGGATCGGCTTGAGACTTAGATGCGTAAGGATAGGAAATCAATGATGAAATGGTTTTGAATTACCGCATTGCCTTCGGTTTTGTGAATCAATGCTATTGTGGAATTCTAAATTATGAGAGGAAGTACCAGTGATTGTACTGTAGTAATGATAATAATAATACAAGAAATTTGAAAGTCAAAAGTTGCAGAAAAAGTGCAAATTAATATTAATATTAATATTAATATTAATAATAATAATAATAATAATATTATTATTATTATTATTATTATTATTATTATTACAAATAATACAATATTTTCTCACTGAGAAGGAGGTAGTGGACCATGATCAAATAAAGCCCTGAAAAAGTCATCTCCTGTTGGAGGAGGAGGCATACCATCTATCCCGAATCCACCCAAAGAAGGAGCATGTAACACCCTTATACCCTATATACGTACAATACATATTTTCAGTATATGTAAAATACACATATATGATATAAAAATGTCACGGACCGATTTAATAAAAAATTTTACATTTCTGTTTTAAGATTTCAAATACTAATATATAAAATAAATAGTATATAAATATTCTTTGCTTGTTATAGGAATCCAAAATAAATATTTTATATGAAAATCTCTGGAAAAAATTCGCCAGAGTTTTGTTTGTAATTTGAAAGTTTCCAAAATTCAATAAAACACAACATGCATAAAACAAACACTCCAAATAAAATCAATTCACCAATACTTCTCAAATTCTCCATATTTTCTCAAAATTCTTATATATAGGTATATATATATCAACATTATATATAAAATCCCATCTTAAACAAAATTATTTAAATCATTCTTTACAATTTACAATATATGCTTCAAAAACATATCATAACATAAATAATATAAAAAATGCACATGCTGGCAACTGGCTCTGATCTTGATGTATCCAAAACAACTCTTCAAGCTCAATAAATAGAAACCTAGACTCGACCAAGTCTAGTAAAACTCTCCGGCACTACCAAAATGTCCATGACACCTGCGCGATGAATAAGAATCGCGCTAAGCCGAAACCTAGTGGTACAAACTTTGATAATAATAAAAATGTAAAGTAATGCCAATGCACAATGCATATAGAGGTCACATCATTTCACTTTCTTATATTTTTCAAATATTTCATACTCGCAACTCATAACATTATATTGCTCAATTATATCACAATTCGTAATTCACATCAAAGCAAAGACAAGCATGGGCCCAAAAAGGATCTAATATGCTATTCAAAATTTAGAGTTACTGTTTTGGTCCATAATGACACCATGTGTCTAGCTCGTAGGCAATATATATATATGTCCAAGGATAATGTAACAGCCCCAGTCTCTTAGACCTCAACCCGGCTAAACCCTTAGACCCCAGTATCTTAGTCCTCAACCCAGCTAGACTGCTACGGTTTTTGAGGCTTACGACCCAGTCTTTTCACCCCAAAAACATCATATTTATCATTTATCAGCTGGGCTCGGCTTATGACCCGGTCTTTTCACCTGCCCAGCAATTCATAGGCATGCCGCCAAACCCAGAACTATAAAAATTGAATAACATACTAGGACAACAATTAATTCATTTATCTCATTATCAAATACTTTCACAATTCATTTCTCATTTTATTTCTCATAATCAAACTAGGCTCATTGCTTTATTTTCACATTTTTTTTTCTTATTTTTCTCATTTTTCACATCTTTCTCATTTTTCTCACTTTTCTCATTTTTTCTCATTTTTATCAATATCAATTCATTTCATTATTCCACATATCTCATTTTTGCATTCACAACACATTACCCAATTACTTTGGGTATTTTCTCATAATATGCATATTTCACACTTTACACAATTTAGCCATTATCAATGGCTTTTTACAATGCATTTAACACATATATGACATTACAAATGTCAGAGCACATTATTCATACTCAATCAATGAACCAAGTAGCGTAACACATTTTTCAACCAAAATGTGTTAAGTCCAAATGTCATGCAAATATAAACATTATACTCAAAGTTTGTACATACCTCTACTAGCAACCCAAAGCAAGCTTAATACAACCTCCAATTCTATCCTTCCAACTTGCCCTTCACCACTTGGATGAAGCAAATCAACCTCCCTTAATGCCTATACCAAATGTGATCATACATAATCATTTAATATCATATTTTAAGGTATTCTCAACATCAAACTATAATTAAACATCACTATAAACCAAATCCCAAAATTAAGCTCCACCTCACTTTAACTTTGAAAAACCATATCAAGCCATTTAAATTAGCGTTTTAAGTTTATTAATATCATTAAAAATATATTTTAATACATTTAAATCATTTACATTATAACAATACACTCTTACACACAAAATCTCAAAAATGGCATAGCCTTCTCCCATTGAAGGTTTTCCATTCCAACACAATCCATTACTCATTTCAAGCTTGTATTCATCACATTTAACACTAAACAACATGCTTAAACAAATAAAATACACAATTCAACCACTTTGGAAAATCACTTTTCCAAAACTCTAAATCTCCACTTCCATTCTCAAACTCCAACCAAACACAACCAAATCCAATATTTTACTTTAAAATACTTGTTTATGTGTCAAAACAACTCATTGGAATCAATTTACACAATTAAAAACCAAGATTTCAAAACCCCAAAAATTACATAACCCTAAATTCTTTCTCTTCACCAATCTTACCCAAACTCAACCATTTCGTTAATCCAACCTTAAAATCATTAATAACCAATCAAAAAAACTTCATTCATATCCAATTAAGCAATTAAATCATGCTACTATAAAATTTCAAAATTTACATAACACACTTTTCCATAGAATTTGAAAATTTGGTAAGAAAGCTTACCAATTGATGAAGAAACTTCTAAAACTCCACTTGAATCCTTAAAATCTCTTCAATTTTTGGAGTATGGAAGAAGCAAATGCCTCTCTTGAAACCATGAAATTCGGCCTTGAAGGAAAGAAGAAGAAGACGACTTTATTTTTTTTTCTCTTTCCTTTCACCCTTTAATTTTAAACCATATATATATATATATTAAAATAATTTAATATTTAATTATTTATTTAATAAATTAAAAGTCCTAAATTCCCTCTTCCATTCAAAAATAATTTATTTTTGAATTATTTTATTAATTTTAAATTTCTAAGATTTAATTACCAAAATGCCCTTTTACATTGACTTTTCTTTTAAAAAGTGTTGCTTTTTATACGTTATGTATATTTTACATATATATCACATATATTATCCACTTTTTCATTTAAAACCCCTTCATTTTTCATTTAAAACCATTAATTTAACTTATCCATTTAAATTATAATTTATTTTATCAAATTTTCAAAAATTAGAACTTTTCAAAAATTTAGGATATTACACATATGCACAAGTAATGTGTATCTTATATACACATCAAATGTACCTTATATGTGTATTAAATATTAAGTATGTAATGTATTAATCTAACATATACAATTAATATACCATATGTATATGTTATATACTCTAGATATAAATATTGAGTATATACAATTTATATCTCCAAATACTTATTTAATTTCTCCAAAATCACGGATGTTACAATTTTCTCCCCCTTAAATAATTTCGTCCTCGAAATTATCCAGTATAGTAATAAATCATCCAAATCATTATTTTACCAAATTACATAATTTCTATTCTCCCCCTTAGGTTCATTCTTAATTTCCTTTTTACCATTCCCTAACACATCATTATACTGTCTATTTACTCAAACAATCACAATAGATTATTATATCTTCAATCGAATTGTCATTCGATAAAATTAGTTCATCTCCTTAATATATATACACCATACACCTATTGCACTCAAGATATCTGATCACTTCATTATCTTAAAAATATACTCTCATCACCTTAAATTCAAATGTTAATAACTTTTATCTTAACACAATAATTTTACACATCTTCACTTTGATCCTACTCTTTATACAATTACCACATATTAATTTAATATCACCATTTTACAACAACAAAATCTTATTTCCTTATTAAAATTCATTCCAATTATACTATAACTAACACTTTTCTCTTATAATTATTTGAAACTAATATAACTTAGCTCCTTTCATATGCATATACATATCAAAATGTTGTATTATGCACATTATCATATAGCTTGCATATTCTTAATACAACTACACACATTGAATTTCAATAAATACTTGTAAACTTATTACATTTCGGATCAATTGATCTAACTATCATAATATGACCATCATAACCTTATTCTATTCTTACCAACCTTTTGTCTATTTTAAATTCATCAATTTGTTTTCAATTCATGACCTAATTCTATTAGGTCAAATTTATTCTCAAATTTTAATTCTCTTCGAATTCATCATTACAGATAATATTCACTTCCCATAGTCTCATTTACTTTACACATCATTTTCATCAACTTATTCATTTTATACCACTTTCAAACACATTTATTATAACTCTTACTCACATTTCATAATTCCTTTCATTTACCATTTTCTCACATTTCTTATAGTTACCCTATTTACACAAATCACTTTTCTTATACATCATTTAAAGCTCATCATATTTTTATAATTCTCTTCTATTTCCACACTTTCTATAATTATAAACAAATTTTTAGTATAAAATTTTAAGATACAACTATGCAAACCATAAGTCTTGACCATATTTCTTGAAGCATAACTATCAATCTCACCAAAACTATCCAATGGTCATGCCATAATAATGGTCACATCCATGGCTTATAAATAAATACTGCCCTTCTATCATTCTTCTTCAAACATTTCCAATCACAATGTTAAGTTCGTATCGCAAAAATCACATTTTCATTTTCTAATCTTTTGATACACAAAAAGTTAACACGTTTCAGCTCTATTTCAAAGCAATTTACTCTTGATCACTTGATCATCATTAGCCTAACTCATGTTTCAACAATATTATCATTAACATCTCTTACATATACACATTCATTCATATGCTAATTTACATAATTTCCATTTATTACTCCATTTCTAATCTATCTCTAATAAAAAAATTTATTCATTTTTTTTTCACTTCCATACTTTCTTCATTATACTTTCCTTTTTTCTTACAATCTTTTATTTATACGCATATACTTTAGGCCCAAAACACCATACAATCAAGAAGTTCAATTGTTAAAATAACAATTTCACTGTCTAGCTCTGCTCGAGTCCATTCTCAATCTCAATTTATCACATGACCTAACTCTACGCAGGTCAAGACCTAATCTCTCTTAGGTCAATTAATACATGCAATATCATTCTCAATATCACCAGACACGTATTTGTATAAGGTAGTAAACACTCGATAACATTTTTTTTAATCATCCACATACACCTTCGTAAGTCATAATCACAATGTGACTTACTTTCCACATTTTCTTACATATCATATTTGTGTGCATATAGAAAAAAAAATCTCATCACACAAATCATACAATTATACTCAATTCCTCTTTTACATACAACCTATACAAAGTTAACATTTATCACCTTTCAGAGAACATTATCATTTCTCATTCTTTTGACATTACTTAGGTTATTCATCAATTCAACATATATACACACTCTGACCACAACATAATTAACATCTTCCTTATTCAATCACCCATCTCTTAAATAATTTTCTTATTATATATTTTTTTTCTAACACTTCACATAAATCTTAGTCACGTTTCCAATGTGACATCTCTCTCACAATTTTTTTTTTTGCATTGATCACACCTTTCATATCCATTTTCATCATTTCCAATTCAATTAACTAAAGTAACTCATTTTCACTTGCTTAATCATTTCCCTTTATTTCATAATAAATTTCTATATTATCAACCACATATCACCTTAGTTAGTACTTTTTATAAGTAACATTACTCATTCAAAATTACTCCCATGCTTATTAAACATTAAACTATCAATATCTAAACAATCCTCATCAAAATTCCCTTACAACTCTAAATTTCCAATTTACTATTTTACTTAAACTTCATTCTATTAATCTCACTTTCAAGAGCTAACTTTATAAACATTATTTTTATATTAATATAACATCAAAACACATCACTTTCACAATTATGGAAACCCATTTCAAAAATTCAAATTTCATATAATACAACCAACAACATGAACCTCACCAAATCTCACCCATATCACATTCTCAATCTTAAGATTATAACATTTACTTTTAAACAACACTAATTCATTTTCTTACACTAATTAATATCATCCATTTAGATACTTTAATTTTGCACACTCAACCCTAAACTATGCATCATTGTTCCATAATAAATAATTCGCTATCGTATATGATTTCACTCTTTGATTTTAATTACGAACTCTTTGTTGAAAATTATTAAAAACTCCATATTCCTTCTATACTTATACCCATATGCATATCAAGTTTTATAACTTTCTTCATTCATTTGTCTCATAAAATTAATTAATTACTTACTTACACAAAACTGCATTACTTCCTCAGTTTCATGTCAATCTCACTTTTAATTTTTATATTCCTAACCAATTCTTTATAAAAGATTGTAAACTTTTATCCATGTGCACTTGACACATATATGGACTTATATTTAAAGTTTTAGATTTTTCCAAGTTGATTTAATATATTTAAAAATTAAATCTTCCAAAATCAGAGAATCTATCTCTTTAATAATTTCTCTGGCAGTACCCAGTTGTCCATTTTTTTCAGGTATCAAACCTTAATAAAAATTCATGAAATTTTAACCATATGATATAGGAATACATATGATATATTTTTTTAAAATTTTAGATTTTTTAGGGTTGGTTTACCATAGTTTCTAGATTTATTTTGTTTTTCAATTTCTACAGATTTTGAGTTGCTGAAATTTCTCCAACAATCTGTGTTCTTCTATTTTTCTTAATTAGAGATCCATCTTTAAAATTTATAAAATTTTATACATTTGGATTCTAACATATAGAAAAACTTTCTATTAAATGTTCAAACTCATCCAACATTTCTAGATTTGTCCAACTATTCAGACAATATCACTTTGCAGTACATCTATAAAATTTTCTGTAACTATCATGCTCATTTCTCAAAACTTTTATTTTTATATCGTAAATTATTTCCTAGATTGTTTTTCTAATTTCACTTATTCATCAATTGAATCAGCTATAAATTTTAAATTTCAAATAAAAGTTTCCAAAATTCTTAATCTATAATCTCTAGAATGATGTTTACACTGCGCCACTCTGATCTATGCAACCCAGACACCATCTCAACTCAAATCCATTATATCAAATGGACATTTCCACATCAGGGATCAGATAAATTGCCAGTGCCAATGCATGTATTACAATTTAAAAATCATTTTTTTATTCCAATTTTCTCTCTCTATCATCCCACCTAGGTCGAGAACCTCAAACCTAGGCTCTGATACCAAAATAAATGTAACACCCTTATACCCTATATACGTATAATATATATTTTCAGCATATGTAAAATACGCATATAAGGTATAAAAATGTCACAAACCGATTTAATAAAAAATTCTACATTTCTGTTTTAAGATTTTAAATACTAATATATAAAATAAATAGTATATGAATATTCTTTGCTTGTTATAGGAATCCAAAATAAATATTTTATATGAAAATCTGTGGGAAAAATTCGCCAGAGTTTTGTTTGTAATTTGAACATTTTCAAAATTTAATAAAACACAACCTGCATAAAACAAACACTCCAAATAAAATCAATTCACCAATACTTCTCAAATTCTCCATATTTTCTCAAAATACTTATATATAGGTATATATATATATATCAACATTATACATAAAATCCCATCTTAAACAAAATTATTCAAATCATTCTTTACAATTTACAATATATGCTTCAAAAACATATCATAACATACATAATATAAAAAATGTACATGCTGGTAACTGGCTCTGATCTTGATGTATCCAAAACAACTCTTCAAGCTCAATAAATTGAAACCTAGACCTGACCAAGTCTAGTAAAACTCTCCGGCTCTACCAAAACGTCCATGACACCTATGCGATGAATAACAATCGCGCTAAGCCGAAGCCTAGTGGTACAAACTTTGATAATATTAAAAATGTAAAGTAATGTCAATGCACAATGCATATAGAGGTCACATCATTTCACTTTCTTATATTTTTCAAATATTTCATACTTACAACTCATAACATTATATTGCTCAATTGTATCACAATTCATAATTCACATCAAAGCAAAGACAAGCATGGGCCCAAAAAGGATCTAATATGCTATTCAAATTTCAGAGTTACTGTTTTGGTCCATAATGACACCATGTGTCTAGCCCGTAGGCAATATATATATATATATCCATGGATAATGTAACAGTCCCAGTCTCTTAGACCTCAACCTGGCTAGACCCTTAGGCCCCAGTATCTTGGTCCTCAACCCGGCTAGACTGCTACAGTTTTTGAGGCTTCTGATCCAGTCTTTTCACCCCAAAAACATCATATTTATCATTTATCAACTGGGCTCGGCTTACGACCCAGTCTTTTCACCTGCCCAGCAATTCATAGGCATGCCGCCAAACCTAGAACTCTGAAAATTGAATAACATACTAGGCACACAATTAATTCATTTATCTCATTATCAAATACTTTCACAATTCATTTCTCATTTTATTTCTCATAATCAAACTAGGCTCATTGCTTTATTTTCACATTTTTTTTCTTATTTTTCTCATTTTTCACATCTTTCTCATCTTTCTCATTTTTCTCATTTTTTTCTCATTTTTATCAATATCAACTCATTTCATTATTCCACATATCTCATTTTTGCATTCACAACACACTACCCAATTACTTTGGGTATTTTCACATAATATGCATATTTCACACTTTACACAATTTAGCCATTATCAATGGCTTTTCACAATTCATTTAACACATATATGACATTACAAATGTTATAGGACATTATTCATACTCAATCAATGAACCAAGTAGCTTAACACATTTTTCAAACAGAATGTGATATGTGCAAATGTCATGCAAATATAAACATTATACTCAAAGTTTGTACATACCTATACTAGCAACCCAAAGCAAGCTTAATACAACCTCCAATTCTATCCTTCAAACTTGCCCTTCGCCACTTGGATGAAGCAAATCAACCTCCCTCAATGCGTATACCAAATGTGATTATACATAATCATTTAATATCATATTCTAAGGTATTCTTAACATCAAACCATAATGAAACTCTAAACCAAATCCCAAAATTAAGCTCCACCTCACTTTAACTTTGAAAAACCATATCAAGCAATTTAAATTAGTGTTTTAAGTTTATTAATATCATTAAAAACATATTTTAATACATTTAAATCATTTACATTATCACAATACACTCTTAGACACAAAATCTCAAAAATGGCATAACCTTCCCCCATTGAAGGTTTTCCATTCCAACACAATCCATTACTCATTTCAAGCTTATATTCATCACATTTAACACTAAACAACATGCTTAAACAAATAAAATCACACAATCAACCACTTTGGAAAATCACTTTTCCAAAACCCTAAATCTCCACTTCCATTCTCAAACTCCAACCAAACACAACCAAATCCAATATTTGACTTTAAAATACTTGTTTATGTATCAAAACAACTCATTTGGAATCAATTTACACAATTAAAAACCAAGATTTCAAAACCCCAAAAATTACATAACCCTAAATTCTCTCTCTTCACCAATCTTACCCAAACTCAACCATTTCCTTAATCCAACCTTAAAATAATTAATAACCTATCAAAAAAACTTCATTCATATCCAATTAAGCAATTAAATCATGCTACTATAGAATTCCAAAATTTACATAACACACTTTTCCATAGAATTTGAAAATTTGATAAGAAAGCTTACCAATTGATGAAGAAACTTCTAAAACTCCACTTGAATCCTTAAAATCTCTTCAATTTTTGGAGTATGGAAGAAGCAAATCCCTCTCTTGAAGCCATGAAATTCGGCCTTGAAGGAAAGAAGAAGAAGAAGACTTTATTTTTTTTTATTTCTCTTTCCTTTTACCCTTTAATTTTAAACCATATATATATATATATATTAAATAATTTAATAATTATTTAATTATTTAATAAATTAAAAGTCCTAAATTTCCTATTCCATTCAAAAATAATTTATTTTTGAATTATTTTATTAATTTTAAATTTCTAAGATTTAATTACCAAAATACCCTTTTACTTTGGCTTTTCTTTGAAAAAGTGTTGATTTTTATATGTTATGTATATTTTACATATATATCACATATATTATCCACTTTTTCATTTAAAACCCCTTCATTTTTTATTTAAAATCATTAATTTAATTTATCCATTTAAATTATAATTTATTTTATCAAATTTCCAAAAATTAGAACTTTTCAAAAATTTAGGATATTACACATATGCACAAGTAATATGTATCTTATACACATCAAATATACCTTATATGTGTATTAAATATTAAGTATGTAATGTATTAATCCAACATATACAATTAATATATCATATGTATATGTTATATACTCTAGAGATATATATTGAGTATATACAATTTATATCTCCAAATACTTATTTAATTTCTCCAAAATCACGGATGTTACAAAGCACCTAAACCTCTATTACCCTGGAATCCAGATCTGCAACAGTCCTCATCTGAAGTAGACAAAGTAATCTCATGGTCATCAGTTTAGGGCTCCCTAGAAGACAAAGTACCAGGATCCCTCATTCCTTGGAATCGAAAGTCTCAAAAGTCTTATTCTGACTGATGGTACAATTTTTCAAACTGGGAAATCTGTTGACGACTAGTAGCACACGCTTCTTGCAATTTCTTATTTTGCTCCTCAAGCATCTGCTATGAATCAGAAAGGAAAGGGTAAGAGTACGCATAATCATCATGCATAAGTGTAGCATAAATCATCATAGAATAGGATAACCTACCAGATAACTCATATCAATGCCTTGTGGATGAGATGGCATCTCTGGTTGATAAGAATGAGAAAATGGAAGAACAAAGTGACCAAATGAGCCGGTAGCCTATAATAATCATTAAAATAGTCAAAACAAGTTAAGAAAGGTGTAATTGCAATGGAAGAATAGTAAAAGTTTACTTGATAGGTGCTAGACTCGGGATGCGGGACAGACCCTCTTCCCTACTCGTGATACTCCTCTTCATCCTCATCTCCCTCAAGAATTTCTCGAATGCCAACAAGAGATGAATCAAAGTTCAAGATCCCTACTCGAATAAACTGGATATATGATGCACCCGGTGGGTAGAGAAAGGTTTCAACATCATAACCATGCCGAGCTAATGACCATGCATTCTCTGGCATTGATGCAGTATTTAAAGTATACTCTGGGAAATTCATTGGAATCCTCCATCACTCGGGACTAAGGAACCACTCATACACTCTCTCCCCAAGAAACTAGCTACTAGAAATAGGACCAACAATGACTCGGCAGGTATGCTAAAAAGGCAGTGCAGCGTTCATAGAAGAAGTCCAGTTCGTTCGCTCTTCTGTGTTCCACCAAGCCAAATTGATCTACGGCATGATAGAAGGTAAGTAAACTTTTTACATAAATTTTAATGTATACTAATATTATTTTACCTGGCCCCAGGTTAAGCAACTCTAGAGATAGCGCTAGGAGTGCACATGGTGAGAGCTAGGAACTGCTACATGATCTAACAACCAAAAATTCAACCTCGGATACCCGACTCTCTCAGGAAATGCCGGGCATGCTCACAAGATTATGCTCATAAGCCCATACCTGCAATAATAATGAAAATCAAATTCATACAAGTATAAGCTTGGAATTGATAATGGTGGAAGAAGAGTACCTCGACAACCACCATGAAACCAACAAAAGACTTCTTATTCCTATAAATCTTGTCTAGTCCATGATAGAGACAAGTAAGGCCAACTTCACCCTAGCCATAAAGCGGTACCATACTCATATCAGTAAGGACCCTCAACAACGACAGATGGATGGTAGATTCAGTGCTGCATAAAATGGTCTACCCAAGCAAATATAGTAAAAATGCTTGAGCATATTGTTTGGTTGTTCCAAAATGAACCTGTCCATCATAGTTCATCCAATAACTCTAAATCAGCTCAATTTTTTTCTTGAAGGACTCTTTTAATGACGGTTCCATATCGATTAACTGTTGAATCTCTTCGTGTGTCAGAATATCATTGGTAAGAGGGACCAAAAGGCCATAGTACCGGATACTAGTTATGGCTATATAATCGACTGGACCAATGGTCATCTCTCTTATAGGTAGGTGAAAAGTATGGGTTGTATCCATCCACCACTCCTACAATGTTTGAACTACACTCCTATCTATCGGACACTCCTCAGATGGTAATTGCAAGATGAAACTTTCAAAATCGCACTCTCTATCAATCCATTTTACCCGCGAGGGTGCTACATCATACCATTGTCGGGCTTTATAGACGCATCCTCTGCCCGGACAACATAGTGATCATGCTAATACAGAGCCAAGTAAGTTAACATGAGGTAAGCATATCATTCTACCAATACCACTGATTCATAGCCTAAACTTACTCGTTATATACTATTTTAATTTTATTTATTTATTTATTAAATTCTTAATAATAGTTGACTAATTAATTTATTTTTCTAATGTTTAGTACTATTAATAATTAAACATTAAAAACTTAAAGCAAATAATAAAATAATAAAATGAAATAGAAAAATGAATACATATTTGAGCATCTCATTGATTTATAATATTACCTTAGTTTTTTTACCTAAATTGCGATAAAGCTGCATCCCAGCTAGTAGACTTACAGTACCATTTTCATATCGTCGAATAAATTCTATCAAATCTGCATTGGATTAAGGCCCTGATCTCGAAGCACGCATTCTCTCTATTTTTTTATCGGCTCTCTGCTCACTTAGAATATGAAAATATATGTAAGTATAAATGATTTGAAATTAAAAGATGAAGTGAATGGAATGGTGAATGGGTGATGTTTATATAGGCAAAATGCAAAGAGAAAAGACAAAATGCAAAAAGGGAAAAATAGTACTATGAAAGGGGATTTTTGCCTCCACTTTCGGTGGAATTGTTATTGTGACTTCGGCATTGTTTAGGCTCGTGGCCTTAGAGAACATTGGCCTAAGCCCGGAGAAAATGGAGTCACCACCCGGAAGGGCTGGGAAAAAGAAAGGGGTGGATGACTCAATTCCTAAGGAATCCCCAACCCCCTAATGGGTTCGTAAAGTTGGGTACGTGTGGGGAATGTGAGAAATGGCCCAGCACCCCACAATGCCTGGTTCATTGGAACCGGCCTCCTTTGCATGTCTTAATATTATAAAATTCTTAAATATAACAATATTATCCATATTACATGCAACAAATAAAATAAAAGCATCATTATATTAAAATCAAAGCAATGTCCAAACAAAGCAAATAAATGGACACCCATCCGAGGATGGAAACATGTCCTTACATTATCCACGTCTAAAACTAAATAGAACACCCACCAAAAGGTGGAAACATGCCTTTAACATTAGTCCCAAAAATATGAAATAAATTAAATTACATAAGGTTTAAATAATTGAGGTACCCAAAAAGTGAAAACATACCTCTTACATTAGTACTAAAATAAACAAATAATAATCATAATAATAAAGAAAATATCAATCCATGATAAATTAAATCAAGCATTGAAATTAAATAAATCAATCATCAAAACAAATAATAAACTACATAATCAAATCTAAAATTAAATAAAGCAATAAATATATAAATTTAGGGTTTGCATCTTAAAATAGGGTTTTAGAATTTTAATTACTAAGTTAGGGCTTTGGAAAAAGAAAAGTTAAATACATGGACTCATAATACACAAATGAATATTGACCCCTTCGATGAGCCCATACAGCGGTCCCGCTAGCCGATTAGAGGGCGGGGGTCAAGGGGGCAGCACCCCTTGCGGGGTCAGGGGCAACGTCCCAGAAAATTTTAGAAACTGGCTTTTAGGGTTGTAGGTTTTAGTGTTGAAAATTAAGATTTTAGGGTTTATGATTTAGAAAATAGAGTTTTGAGATTTTGAGGAACTAATATTATTTTTTAAAAGAATTATGCCACTAGATGTTTTAAAGATTTAGGGTTTCGAATGTTTTCAAGAAAATAATGCTACTGTGATTTAAAAAAATAGGTTTGATTAGCATTTTAAGCAAACATATTGTTGTTTTGGTTTTTAGGGTTTTGGAATTTAGGTTTTGGAATTAGGGTTTTAGGGTTTAATGAATTTAGGGTTTAAGTGAGAAAGATTTATGGGATTAGGGTTTTTAACTTACTGTCTTTGAAAAATAATTTTGGATTTGGAGAGATAAATTAAGGTTTTGGAAAACTAATCAATATTTTGGAGTTTAATAATGAAATGGTTTAAGCTTTTGGATAATAAAAATAGTTTAAGGTTTTGAGTTTCAATAAAATAACCTACGGTTCTTGAAGTTTTAGTAAAAGAATAGATTTTGATAATTAATTTAAATCCTCAACAGCTATTGGATAGTTTTAAGTTTTTTTATGAAACATGCAAGTGATGTTACGAATACCAACTAATCAATGTGTTAATTAAATCAAACGATTAAAGTTATTGAAACAAGGATAAATTTACTCCATGTTCAAAGATCAAGATACTGCGTGTTCAAAGATCAAGTTACTACATGCATGTTCTTTATTAATCAAAGAAATGAACCTACTGTGAGCATGAATAATTTATGATTAAAGATCAAACCTTCATCGTTGGTTCCACCAAATTGATTTCTAGATGAACAATAACAAAGGCAATATTGCTGCCTTTGATGGATTGATGATTGATGAATGTCTGCTGCTAATATTCTCTGTTTGTTTTGTCTTTTCTGTTTTGTTATTTAATCTCTCATAATCATAATTGCCGACCCTTGTTAATGTTAATTGCTACATTCTTTAATGTTAATTACCATTCTTATTTTAGTTCCTTGCCGTTCTTTTTAATGTTCCCTTCCTGTCCTCATTAATCCCCCTAAGGATTAGGAAAAGGACGAGGAGTCAAGGGTTGTAACAATCCCTTCTTTTATAGCTTATCGAGAACCCAAGACAGTGGCTTTTCTAATTCTGGAAGCTACCTCATTCCTCCTTGACTAGTGGCATTAACATAAGCTTCCTTTTGTGTATTTTTGATTGCTAGGCTGATAATTTTGTTTTGCAAACAAATGGTTCTTCTCTCTTTCCCTTTGACTTTTTCCGTTCGGGGTGATAGCCATCCTTATTGCCCCACTTAGATAGCACATGATTCGGTTGGTCTCGTAGAATAGGGATTGGTTCCTCATTTTTCATTCGATCTCTATTAGTGAACATGTTCTCCATGGATGCTGCCTTAGCATTGTTGATGAGCTCCAGAATCCCAATCAACTGGTCTTCATAATTTCAACCAATTGATCTTGTAGTTTGGCCATCTTAGCTTTGACAACTTCATCAATTATATCCCTTAGCTGGTTTGCACCCATCATCCCAATAAAGCACTTGACTCAAAAATCAAAGTTGTAGGTGATATCGTTGTATGCTCTTGAATTGTCATACTCCAAGTCTATGAGCCAGAAAGGATTAATGATATGTCATGTGATGCATGTATGCATGTATGTACAAACAATAAACAAATAAGGATAAATAGGATGTTCCTTCTAACCATATAACATCCATATACGAATGGTGAGTCTCTTTTCCTAGGTAATATGGTTAACAAAATATCAATATGGGGTATCTTGTTTTCGAATAATTCCCTCGGACGTTTCAACCAATAGTTATATTTTCGAAAATGGAAATCAGTTCATGATAATTCCCATTAATTAGGCTTTAATCCATCCAACCAACTAAAGTAACTTTTAAGCTATATTGGATTAAAACTAAATTAAGAGATTTATTATAAATAGATTTCTCACTTGAAAAAGTAACTAATGATTCATGCCAAATATAAGCCCATGATTAATTATTCTTAGTATAAACTAGGCTCACAATTGATTTTTGGTATTTCGTAATTGACCTAAATAATTTGCAAGCTCTTTGTAAGAAAAAAATTGGATAAAATAAATTTGTTAAGCCCATTATAAAAAGATTTTAGAAAAAAATGGATTTTAGGCTTTGTATTTGTCACGACCCAATTTGTACATATGTACAATACATCCATGTACAGTACATCCGCGTACAGTAAGAGGAGCCATCCCGAGTAACCACCAAAGAACACGAAGTGAAAGGAAGCTCTATAGGACAAAAAGGACCTAACTGAAAAGATTGTAAAGTTTTGTGGAGGTGACTGTAATTTTAAAAAGTTTTGGGGAGGTGATTGTAATTTTCAAAAGTCGTTCTGGAGGTCCTTAATAGTGCACATAATAGACTCCAGAAATGGAAAGTAGAGAAAAATCGAGTAGCAACGGTGCGACACGGTTTTTCCCGAAAACGCACGGTTTGGAAGATATAGTGGATTTTGACCAGGGGCATCATGGTCATTTTTAAAAGTGTCTCAAAAGTAATAATGCATCTCAAAAATGAAAAGTAGAGGAAAAACTGAGTCAAAAAGTGTACCACAGCATTCGGCGGAAGTGCGCGGTTTAAAAGTTACGAACGAGTAACCGCCGGAGGGTATTTTGGTCTTTTCACATCTTAGACCATAAAATTACAGCACAAGGAGGTTGAGGGGCTAAAATATAATTAAAATGAAGTCCAAGGGCTTGGGTTGTAAATAAATAAAAGAGGGAGACATTTTGACCAATGAGAATTAGCCATTTTCCCACATATGTGTACCAATGGGAAATCAACATTTACACCATGACATATTACCCTCTCTTGGCTGCCATTTGGAGGAGAGAACACCACAAAAATAAAGCCAAGAACTCTCTTTGTTCTTGCTTGGCCGAAAATAAGAGAAAGGGAAAAGAGAGAGAGATTGTTTTTTTTTCAAGTAGCTAAATTTGGAGAATAAAGAGAGGTTGCAAACTTGGGTGGAGAATAAGACTTTAAGGTAAGGAAATTCATCTATGGTTCTATTTCTTTCATTGGTTATAGTATTTGTAAGATAAAAATGAAGGAATAAATATGATGATTATAGAAAAAGTTAAGAAAGTGAAGAGAAATTAGATTAAATGATCCATACATGTAGAAGTGATGAATAAATGGTAATTAGTAGCTTTAGATAGCAAGAATCAAGGCTTGAATATATGGTTTTATAATGTTCTTATTATGGAAGTTATGAAAATTATAGGAAATCAAAGGGATAAAGAAGAAGAAGGGAAGACAGAATAGGACAAGCAAGGGATAAAGCAAATAAACAAGGTTTGGTACTTAAATCATTGCCCTTTTCAATTAATTCACATATTTTGTGTTATGGGACTTTTGAAATGGTTTTGAAATGATGTTATTATGTGTGGTAAATGTGTGGGAAAGTGCAATTGAAACATTTGTAATCAATTGATTGTGAAAAGAATGAAAACAAAACAAACTAGCTAAATTAGCTCAATTATCCATAAACTTTGAAGAACTTTTAATCAATCCTTTGGTTTGATTTTTGGAAGAGGGACCCTTAGTCCTTCAATGGTATCACAAAAGGATTCTAAAAATCAATTTTGCAAGAAAAAAATGAATTTCCCTCAAGTTTGGAAAATTGGGCCGAATGGTCCCTTTTGGGCACCATTCTGCAGCTTTCATTTTGGGCAGTCCGTTGAAGGGGAAAACGAAAGAAATTTTCGACGAAATTTTACATGCATTTAGTTAACTTATGAAAGTGTTTTCCTACAAAAATTCATCCAAAAATAAGGTTGTTTACGTGGTCAAAACTGTTGCCAAGTTGACTGATTTTCAGCAGTAAAAACAGATTTTACTATTTAGTTGTCGCGCGCCATTGCGTTGCCGATTTTACGCACCGCGCTACTATTCATTTGGTCATTTTTATAAATGTGTTAAAACTTGAATATTATGATATGGATTGATGTTAAATCATATAAAGTGACATGAAGGAGAATTGGAAATGATCGGAAAGGCATCATGACAAGTTATTCCGACAATACATGCATTATGGAAAAATCATGGCTTATTGAATATCATGATCAAATAAAGTAATAAATTGTTTACGCTCTACTTGGTTATGACAGAACCCTTGAGATAAGGGTATGATGCATCATACTATTACTGCAGTACTGCTTATGACATGATATGATATTCCGGCTGAAGGCCGATGATTACAATGACATGATCAATGATGCAATGATAATGGCCATTGGCACATGTGCAAGAATTATGATGAAAGAAAATGAAATATGATCATGACGAGATATGTTTATCATGACCCTTCCTTATCCATTGATGTTCTGTTAAACCAGTAGAGCAACCAAAATGATAAAAGCAAGAAAAATGATTTAAATTCAAATTATTCAGTCAAGGCTTTTTACCATCTGTGTTCTGTATTTATTCCTTTCAAGTATTTAAAGTATATAAATTTATGTTCAAATCATTCTTTCAATTTATTCATTTATTGCAATGATTTAAGTACCCACTAAGCAATTGCTTAGCGAGTTTAGTTTCCCTCTAAACTCGTAGGTTAAACGAGAAGACGAGATTGCAGCATGTCCTGCGCAGCTGGCCTTGACTACTACTTTGGGTAGGAGTTTGGATATGATTGATTGTAGCAATATGGCATGTACATAAGCTTGTATGATCTATCAAATAAATGTATTATACTGAAAAGCTAAAACACATACACAGTTAGTAATCTAATAAATCTTATTTGGATTTAGCACTTATGTATGCAAGTATAGAAGTGTGAATTCTTCTTGCAGGATTGTAGTTGAGGTTATAAGGGTGGATTATTGGGAGAGTGCTTGAGTTGAATTGTGAAACAAAATTGTTTACAAAAATCAAAAAAATCAGTTTTGGCGACACTTGGGACCTCCATTTTTAGGGGAGGTTATGGCAAAATTTTTTTTAAAATCTGCATGTAAAATTGGCTAAGTAAAATGTTAGGACACAACCACCATGAGATAACAGTCCATCTTGGTCTATAAACGTAGGCTAAGATGGGGTGTTACAGTATTTGAGTCATGAGAAAAAGAATTTTTGATTTGTTTGTAGAAAAGTTTTATGCCCAAAGACCATTTTAAAAAGTTTTGAAAATAGCTTTGGTCTTTCAAACTTTAAAGAAAAATTTATTTTGAGCTTATAATATATGTAGGTCATATTAAAAAAAGAACAAACCAAATAAGCCATGATTTAAGCTAGGATAAATTAACCATAGTCAAACAACAAGCATTTGGGGTAAAAACATAGGGAAAGTAACTAGGCCAATTACATGAGCTTTAGTCTTTGGGTAAAAGGCTTAGGTTCCCATAGCAAGTATATAGCAAATGGTACAAGGCTATGAGTGGTTATGCCATGCTCAATCTCCATACCTTGAGTGAAAGTATGGTATCCCTTACATAACACAACACGGGTAATACGGGCATCCTAACTCACACACACGATGCAATCTAATATGATGCAATGGATAATATCATTATAAGAAAGAATAGAATAATATAAAGATGAATGGAATCAACTTCTCTTATCCCTGTAGAGTTGCCACTGTGAGCGGGGATTTTCGCCTCTATTCTCGGTGGAATAGTTATTACTAGTTCGACATTGTTTTGGCTCGGGGCCTTAGAGAACACAGGCCTAAACCCAGAGAAAATGGTATCGCCGCCCGGACGGGCCGGGAAAAAGAAAGGGGTGGATGACTCGATTCCTAAGGAATCCCTAACCTCCTAATGGGTTTGGAAAGTTGGGTACGTGGGGGAAGGTGAGAAATGGCCCAGCACCCCCACAACTCCCGGTTCATTGGAACCGGCCTCTTTTGTAGGTCTTAATATTATAAAATTCTTAAATATAACAATATTATCCATATTACATGCAAAAACAAAAATAAAGCATCATTATATTAAAATCAAAGCAATGTCCAAACAAAGCAAATAAATGGACACCCATTAGAGGATGGAAACATGTCCTTACAATGTCAATGTCTAAAACTAAATAGGACACCCACCAAAAGGTGGAAGCATGGCCATTACATTAGTCCCAAAAATATGAAATAAATTAAATTACATAAGGTTTAAATAAATGAGGTACCCAAAAAGTGGAAACATACCTCTTACAATAGTACCGAAATAAACTAATAATAATCGTAATAATAAAGAAAATATTCATCCATGATGAATTAAATCAAGCATTGAAATTAAATAAACCAACCATCAAAATATGTAATAAACTACATAATCAAATCTAAAATTCAATAAAGCAATAAATATATAAATTTAGGGTTCGCATCTTAAAATAGGGTTTTAGAATTTTAATTACTAAGTTAGGGCTTTGGAAAAAGGAAAGTTAAATATACGGACAAATAATACACAAATGAATATTGACCCCTTCGATGAGCCCATATGGCAGTCTCGCTAGCTGATTAGCTGGCGGGGGTCAAGGGGGCAGATACTGCGTGTCCAAAGATCAAGATACTGCATGTTCAAAGATACTCCATGTTCAAAGATCAAGATACTGCGTGTTCAAAGATCAAGTTACTGCATGCATGTTCTTTATTAATAAAAAAAATGAAGCTACTATGAGCATGAATAATTTATGATTAAAGATCAAACCTCCGTCGTTGGTTCCACCAAATTGATTTCTGGATGTACAATAACAAAGGCAATGTTGCTGCCTTTGATGGATTAATGATTGATGAATGTCTGCTGCTAATCTTCTTTGTTTGTTTTCATCTCTTCTATTTTGTTGTTTAATCTCTCATAATCTTAATTGCTGACCCTTGATAATGCTAGTTGCTACCCTTCTTTAATGTTAATTGCCATTCTTATTTAAGTTCCTTGCCGTTCTTGTTAATGTTCCCTTCCTGTCCTCGTTAATCCCCCTAATGTTAATTGCCGTTCTTCCTCTTCTTTTTTCTTCCTTGCTCTGAAATGTTATTATTTATAGCAAAACCTCACTCAGAATCCTTAATCCTAATACTAATCCATCCTTAGAAGGAATTTTAGTTTAATTAGGAAACTTATAGAAGCCATGTCGACCCGGTTGCCCTAGGTCGACATGGGTCCAACCTCATGTCGACCTGGGTTGCCCAGGTAGACATGAGGCATGCTCATGCGGATCTCTGGGCAGCCAAGATCAACATGAGGCATGCTCATGTCGACCTAGTCTGCCCAGGTCGACATGAGTCCAACCTCATGTCGATTTGGGCTGCCAGATCGACATGAGGCATGCTGATGTTGACCTTGTCCCTCCACGTTGACATGAGCAATTGCTCATGTCTCCCAGGCCGACCTCACTCAAATTATTCTTGCCTTTTTTAACTTATGGACAAAAAGGTTTAATTTGGGCTGATTCAACTTGATTTTAGCGTTTTGTAATTGAATTTATGCCTCTTTAATCTGAACCAACTTCTTTAAAACTTATAAACTATTTTTAAATATTTTAAAGTCGGATCAAATTTATTTTGGCATTCTTTAATTAGGACCATATCAAATGGGGGTCAAAATTAAGGGTCTGCAAGTACTTCCCGTGAAAAAAAAAGTCAATATCACTGTTGATAAATAGTGAATGAATAGTTAGTGCATAGTGAGCAAATAATGAATTAACAATGAATAAATAGTATATTCAATTATTCAATTCTTATTGAGATATTTGCGTGTCTGAAAATATATTTGTACTTTTAATATATTTTTCACGTAGGGGGCAAAAGGATATAGGTATAGTAAAAAAATAGCTAAATTTTTACAAATTTCTTTAATATCCTACTGACTACAATCATGTTAATCCAAATTATTTTAAGTCCGAGAACTACTTCGGGTCTAGAACCTAAATTATTTTTGAAGTCCAGAACTTATCTCGAGTCTAGAACCCAAATTATTTTTTAAGTCCAGAACTTACCTTGGATCTAGAACCTAAATTATTTTTTAAGTCCAAAACTTACCTTGAGTCCAGAACCTAAATTATTTTTTAAGTCTAGAACCTAAATTATTTTTTTAAGTCCAAAACTTAACTCGGCTCCAGAACCCAAATTATTTTTTATGTTCAGAACTTAATTCGAGTCCAGAACCCAAATTATTATTTTAAGTCTAGAACTTACCTCGGATCCAGAGCCCAAATTATTTTTTAAGTCTAGAACTTACCTCGAGTCCAGAACCCAAATTATTTTTTTTAAGTCTAGAACCTACCTCGGGTACATAATCCAAATTATTTTTTAAGTCTAAAACTTACCTCAGGTCCAGAACCCAAATTATTTTTTAAGTCCAGAACTCATCTCGGGTCCAGAACCTAAATTATTTTTAATTCCTAAACTCACTTCGGGTCCAGAACCTAAACTAATTTTTAAGTCTAGAAGTTATCTCGGGTCTAGAACCCAAATTAATTTTTTGATGTCCAAAACATACCACAGGTCTAGAACCCAAATTATTTTTTAAGTCCAAAACATACCTCAAGTCCAGAACCCAAATTATTTTTTAAGTCTAGAAGTTAACTCGGGTCCAGAACCTAAATTAATTTTTAAGTCTAGAACTTACCTCGGGTCCATAAAAAATTGATGACAGCAGAATCGGCGACGAAAGTCGGCAACTCCGCAGGCTTTGCCTGAGGCAAATTGTCCATGGGACCGGGGCCCTCATGCAGTTTCTAACGAAATCTTATTTTACTTGGTTTTTGATTTTATTTTCAAAATAATTTTTAATTTTCTTAACATACTAGGTTTTTTTTATTTTAATTAACTATAAATACCACATAAAAAAGAAAGAAAAAAAGGGGATTTTTAGAGGGGATTGGACTTTTGGGATCAGAATTTTATTCAAGAACTATTCAAATTCTTTTTGGCAATTTATTCATTACTTCGGACTTGAAGGATCAAGAGGTAGCAAACAACAAAACAATCCATAAAAGGCAACACACACTATCTTTATTATTGTTCAACCATAAATACAATTGTGGTGGAACCAACAATGGAGGTTTGAGTTTCTACTAACTTTTTATATTTGCAATAGTCTCATTATTCAATTTGATCAATTGTTTAAGCATACAATGGATGGATTTTTTTTAAAAATACATTGATCAATTGTTCTATTTATCATTTAGTTTCTATCTAAAACCCTAAAAATTATTTTTTCAAAACCCTAATATCTTAATACCCATAATCTAATTTTTGAAGCCTAAAATCCTAATTGCACTTTTCTAAAACCATAAAAAAATAATCTGTTTTCTCAAAATCATAATCAATTTTACTTTTCTAAAATTCACAGTATCCTATTTTTTCCAAACACCTAACTCTTAATCGTATTTTCATGATCTTCAATTTTATTTACTTAAACCCTAAACCTTAATATTATTTTCCAAAACCCAAAATATGAAACATCCATTCTCTAGATTCAAACCATAGTTTATTTCAAACCTAATCTTTTAGTTCAAACATCTAATCGCCATGTTATTTCTTTTACATTAAATATTTCTTAGTTGACTAATCTAATAAATACAAAACCCTAATTGTTAAACATAAAACCTATAAAACCCTAATTTTATTCAAGAAACCCTAAAAATGCATAAACTCTAAATTCATATATTTACTGCCTTATTAGATGAATGTTTATTATACATTTTTATTGATGTTTCATGACTTGGATGAATATTTTATTCATGATGAATGGTTGGTGACTTTTATTGATTTGGTTTGGTTTCAAAACATTGTAAGAGGTATGTTTCCATGATTTGGGTACCTCATATTGTGAGCATCATGTAATTTAATTTATTTTAAAGTTTTTGGATCAATGTAAATGACACATTTCCACCTTTCGGTGGGTGCCCTATTTAGTTTAAATATTAGACAATGTAAGAACATGTTTCCATCTTCGGATGGGTGTCCATTTATTTATTTTATTTGGACATTGTTGTGATTTAATAAAGTATTTATTTATTCTTATGATCGAATGTAGTATGAATAATATCGTTACACTTTAGAATTTTATAATATTAAGACCTGCAAAGGAGGTCGGTTCCAATGAACAGGGCATTGTGGGGGTGCTGGGTTGTTTCTCGCCTTTCCCACATGGACCTAACTATTTGAACCCATTAAGGGGTTAGAAATTCCATAGGAATCAAGTCATCCACCCTTTTCTTTTTCCCTGCCCGTTCCGGTGGTGACTCCATTTTCTCCAAGCTTAGGCCCGTGTTCTCTAAGGCCCTGAGCCTAAACAGTGTCGAAGTCACAAGAATCATTCTACCGGGATAATTCATTGTCACCCCTTTCTTCATTATTAAATATTTCATCCATAAAACCATCCATCTTTTACTCTTTTTTTATTATTTCTTTTCAAAAGATAATGCATGTTGTCTTGCACTTGTCCCATAACTTTATGCAAGCAACTCAAAGAATTCACATTGTACATGACCAAGCCATTGTTGACTAGGTCGTGTCACCCAAGTTTTCACTGGACATAGCCAAGCCATTAGGCCATGTCCATGGCTGCCTCTTCTGCCTTCTTTCTTCTCCAGGTGTGACACGACCAAGTCTCTAGTAGTGTCATGTGAAATGACCAGTGGCTTGGCCATATCTTGTGCTTGTGTCCACTTTTGTCTATTTTCTTTGCTTCCTTTCTTTTTTGTTCTTCAGGTGGGACACGGCCAAGGCCTTGGCCGTGTCACATGGCTTGGCCGTGTCTCTTGAATGTGTCAACCATTGCTCCAATCTTCTAAGGGACACAGCCAAGTTCAATTGCCTTGGCCATGTCATGCTTATTCCTTGCCTTTCTTACCTTTGATGAGTGACACAGCCAAGCAATCAAGTGTCTTGGTCATGTCTAACACTTTTCCACCAATTTTGATCCATCAAAGTGAATTAATCCATTGTCTTGCACTTCAACCTAAATCAAACACTTCAAACAATCTTTAGACACAAATTAAAGGAAAATTAACTAAAAACCAATAAAATTACCATAAAAATATAAACATAAATGGTTTAAACAATTACCGCACACTTAATCCTTTTATTGCCCCAAGCAAAGTTAAAATCAAGATAAACGTAACAAGAAAAATTTAGTTAAGTTCAACAGTTATAAGGATGTATCAAGACTCCCATTTTCTTAAATCTGCAATCATTATCAAAATGAACAAAATCAATACTCATGCAATTAGTCGCTTTCCATGAATAACCAATATTGTCACTCCCTTACCAACTCTTTAAAGTGTTTAATCATGCTGGTGTTTACACTGCTAACATTCAATGAAAGATTATCACCGTAGGCTTGCTTATCGATCAAATTTCCACCACTAAATTTCAATCAATCATCAATCATAAGGTGTTTCATTTGGTTGTAATGTGGTTAAGGTAAATGTATGACATTTGGGAGAGTGAGTTTGTTCATCAAGTTCAAGAGCACTTCAAAAATGAAATAAACAATGTATTAATACCAAACAATCCCAAGACACCTTTCACTCACTTAGCGCTAGGCATTTAAGTACTATTAAGGGACTCCACTTATTTTATTTGCAAGGATAATTCCCAAACTTAATCCAACCCTAAGGAAAATAACAACAACTTATATGATTCTTATTTTTCTCTTTTTTATATTTATTTTTTTTAAATGGGATTTGAAACTAGAGAACACGATAATTTATAATTTTAAACCCACTAATTTTAACCCTACAAATTATTTAACATAACACTCAATCATTGATGCTCTTAAAATGCTCTTGACCTAATGAAAGGGTAATAGTTAAAGCAAAATGGTTCAAGGCTAATGATGTTGTGAAAAAGAAAGAAAAGGAAAAATGAAATAAGCTCAAAATTGGTTAACTAAAGGAGAATAAAAGGTTGGTCTTTTTATGCTAAAATGGGTACACCTAATTGCCTTAATCATATTGATGCCCAATCAAAATTTTTATATAGTCTCAAAATACATGTCAAAGCAAGTTCTAGCAATTCATCAATCAAGGATGTTCATACATAAAAAGAATAATAAGTTGGCATCCAACTTAAAAGACTCAATTTCTCATAAGTTAAAAGGTAATGCCAAGAATAACCATCCAAATCAACAATAAAAACCAATTTTATCCAATTCTCAATTTATGCTTCAAAAATTAAAAGGTCATCTATCAATAAACTTATAACAATTGAACTTAATAAAATTCTAAACAATATAGCACAAGGCATTACTGTAGACCCTTAATTTTTGACCTAGTCCGGTCCAAGATATTTTGTTTAGTCCAAAATAAATTTTGTGTTGTCTAATATATTTTATTTGGTCCAAAATGATTTTTGTTATCTTAATTAAATAATTGTTGCTTTATTATCTACTTTTTATTAATAAAAAATAAAAATCAAAAATCAAAATCAAAAACTAAAAATAAAATAAAAATAAAAATCGGCGACGAAAAAATTGTTGCCGAAAATTCCACCGCGGGCTTGGCCGTGGGCCATTTCACCCGCAGGAGTTTCCTGAGGGCTAAATGGCCCGTAGGCCAATTCGCCCGCAGGAGTTTCCTAAGGGCTAAATGGCCTGTAGGCCAATTCCCCACCCCCTGTTGTAGCCAACTGTGGCAAATTATTTCGCCAGCGTGATTTTTCTAGCGGCAAATGTTTTTCGCCAGCACAATTTTTCCGCAGCAGTTTTTTTTCGCCAGCGAAATTTTCCGACGCAAATTTTTTGAAACCTAATAAAATTTGGTTTCGGTTTCCTTTTATTATTCTATAACTAGGAAAAATATCAAAAAAACTTCTATAAATATGGATTAAACAACATGGAAAAGGGATCAGAAATTAGGAGGAAAATTGGGAGAGTTGCAAACCGAATCTGTGAAGGAAAGGCAGCAAATCAATTTTACTTTTGAGAGCAACAAGCAAAGCATTAACAAACGATCAAAGGCAACAACTGCCTTTGTTTTTGGTTCATCCAAGAAGAATTATTTTTTTTTGGAGGAACTATCAAAATGAGGTATGTATTAAATTCTTTTGTTATATTTTTCACAGTAGCTAAAATTATGAAATTGTGTTTGTCAAAATCAAAAGCCCTAGAACTTTAATTTAGTTTTTCTAAAGTTAAAAACCTTATTTCGTTGGTTTATTTTCCAAAAGACTTAAAATTGTTATTTTTACTTCTTCAAAACTCCAAAACCCAAATTTACATTCCCAATTTTCAAAACCCTTAAATTATATTCTGTTTCTTTCCAAAAGCCTTAAAAATTACTTTTTTGCTTTTAAAAACTTTAAATCGTTTGTTTATTTTCATAAAACTCCATAAAACCATTAAATTGATTTTCAAACCCTAAAAGCTTCATGCATCCACCGAAACCCTAATTTTAAAACACTAAACCCTAACTCAACTTTAAACCTAAAATAGTAAAACCCTAACCCTTTAAAGCCATAAACCTTAATTTTTTTATAAACCCTAATCCTTTAAAACCTTAAAAATCATATAAATACAAATATTATAATTTTACACAGTAAGCTTGAAATGATCATTTAAAACCACAAATCAAAAGTATTTTAAAGTGTCCAAAACCCTAGTTTCATGATTTCACCATTCAAACCTTAATTTGGTTAATCAAAGTGTCTTACCAACCTTTTAAAGCACAAAATCCTTAATCTATTTTAAGTCTTTAAAAAGTCACAGTAGCTTAAACCCATGAAAATCCAAAACCCTAAACACATGAAATAAAGGATCCTAAATGCAAACAGTAGCTATAATTTAGATTTTTATTTGCCTTATTCAATTTTATATTTGATTATGCTTTGATTTATTTTATATGCTTTAATTTATTTAAGTTTAATGCTTGGTTTATTTAATTTGTCATGGATGGATGTTTACTTTCTATTGATGTTTAATACCTTTGATGAATAATTTATTTACGATGAATGGTTATTTACTTTTATCCATTTATTTAAACTTCCAAATGTTGTAAGAGGTATGTTTCCACTTGGTGGGTACCTCATTAGTTAAATATCATGTAATTTAAATTGCTTTTCTATTTTAGAACCAATGTAAAGGGCATGTTTCTACCTTTTGGTTGGTGTCCTATTTAGACATGGGATGCAATGACATGTTTCCATCTTCGGATGGGTGTCCATTTATTTGTTTTGATTTACTTGGACATTGCTTTGATTTTAATATAATGATGCTTTCTTTTTATTGTGTGTAATATGGATAACGTTGTTATATTTAAGAATTTTATAATATTAAGACCTGTAAAGGAGGCTAGATTCAATGAACTGGGCATTATGGGGTGCTGGGCCATTTCTCACCTTCCCCGCATGTACCCAAATTTCTGAACCCATTAGGGGGTTGGGGATTCCTTAGGAATTGAGTCATCCACCCCTTTTTTTTTTCCCGGCCCATCCGGGTGGCGACTCCATTTTCTCTGGACTTAGGTCCATATTCTCTAAGGCCTCGAGCCTAAACAGTGCAGAAGTCGCAAGAACCATTCCACTGGGAGTGTGGGCGAAAATCCCCGCTCACAGTGGCGACTCCACTGGGGATAAGAGAAGTTGATTCCTTTGGTCTTTATATTATTCTATTCTTTCTTATAATGATATTATCCATTGCATCATATTAGATTGCATTATGTGTGTGAGTTAGGACGCTCATGTTACCCGTGTTGTGTTATGTAAGGGATACCATACTTTCACTCAAGGTATGGAGATTGAACATAGCATAACCACTCATAGACTCATACCATTTGGTGTATACTTGCTATGGGAACCTAAGCGTTTTTAACCCAAAGACTAAAGCTCATGTAATTGGCCTAGTCACTTTCCTTAGGTTTTAACCCAAATGCATGTTGTTTGACTATGGTTAATTTATCTTGGCTTGAATCATGGCTTATTTGGTTTGTCCTTTTTCTAATATGACCTAAGTATATTGCAAGCTCAAATAAATTTTTCTTTAAAGTCAAAAAGACCAAAGCTATTTTCAAAACTTTTTAAGATGGTCTTTGGACATAAAACTTTTCTAAAAACAAATCAAAAATTATTTGGCCTATGGCCCAAATACTAAAATCCATTTTTCTAAAATCTTTTACAATGGGCTTAGAAATAAAACTATTTTCACCCAACCTTCTCTTACAAAGAGCTTGCAAAAATATTTAGGTCAATTATGAAATACTAAAAATCAATTGTGTGCCTAGTTTACACTAAGAATAAATTAACCATGGGCTTGTTTTTGGCATGAATCATTAGTTACCTTTTTCAAGTGAGAAATCTATCTATAATAAACCTATTAATTTAGTTTTAATCCAATATAACATAAAAGCTACTTTAGTTGGTTGAATGGATTAAAACCTAATTGATGGGAGTTATCATGGATGGATTTCCATTTTCAAAAATATGACTATTGGTTGAAACATCCGAGGGAATTATTTGAAAGCAAGATACCCCATGTTGGTATTTTGTTAACCACATACCTAGGAAAAGAGACTCGCCATTCGTGTGCGGATGATATTAGGTTGGAAGGAACATCCTATTTGTCCTTATTTTTTGATTGTTTGTGCATACATGCATACATTTGCATCTCATATCATTAATCCTCTCTGGCTCACAGCTCTAGATTATAATAGTTTAAAAGCTTACAACAATCCGACCTACGCCAGAGATGAAGTATCTAGCAGTGACTCAATCACTTGCTCACCAAAAACAATGGAGCTTGAACAAATTCAAAGGATGGTGGATGAGGCTCTCAACGCCAAGATGGAAGAAATCAAAGAGGCCCCAGCTGAGACCATGAAGAACCAATTGACTGCAATCTTAGAGAATCATGCAGAGGCATCTGCTAGCACTAAGAAGCCAAAGGACAAAGGGAAGACCAAAGTTGGTGAAGTGGTTTTTGATGATGAAAAGGTGATCATTGATGATGATGATGATTGGGCTCAATACTACCAAGATGTTCAAGAGAAGAAGAAAGAACCGAAGGTTGTTGAGAAAGCAACTATTGAAAAGACCGAGACATCCGATGTTGAAAAGATGATTGCTGATTTAGAAAATAAATTTGAGAAGAAGCTAAAAATTGAAGAGATGTCTGAGATCGATAAACTATTTGAACAAGATGAAGAAGTCCCGTACAAGTTCAAGATGCCATCCTTTGCAAAGTACAATGGCACCGAAAATCCTCATCCCCATGTGAAGCAGTATATCACTGCCATGCAGTCTGCCCAAGCTACTAAGGCTCAAACCCTAAGGTACTTTATGCTCTCATTGGACCCTGTGGTCCAAAATTGGTTCAATACCTTAGATGATGGAACATAAAAGAGTTGGGATCTACTTTACAAGGCCTTCATCCAACAATATGGATATAATGTTGAGTTGGAAGTTACCTTAATGGAAGTGGAGTCCATTAGGCAAAGGCTGAATGAAAATTTTGTAGATTATGTCAAGAAATGGAGAAACAAGGCTGCTTTACTCAAGAAGAGGCCTGATGAATTCGATCAAATAAGGATGATTGTGAGAGGGGTGTTGCCTAATCTTCATGAGAGGATGTCTCATACACTCATCCATGATTTCAAAGACCTTCTCCAAGCTGGTTTGCAAATTAAAGAATGGGAAAGGGAGAAGAGCCGTTTTGCAACAAAAAGGAACGAGAAAGGAAGCTATCAATCTGGTAGCCAAAGCATGCAAAAGGCCGTCGGTGTTAATGCTACTAACCAAGGAACGAGGAGACAATTTTTGGAATTGGGAAAACCGATGTCATGGGTTCTCATTAAGCTTCAAAGAAAGGGGTTGCTACAACCCTTAAATCCTCGTCCTTTGCCTAACCCTCTCCCACCTAATTTTGACACCAAAGCATTTTGTTAATTTCACCAAATGCAAGGGCATGACATGGATAGATGTGTAAGGTTGAGGCATGAGATCCAAAATCTAATTGATAATGGGAAGCTACCCAAACCCAATAAGCCAAAAACTAAAGACAACCCATTGCCAAAATTCAATAGGGTACCACCACCGGCAACCTTCATGATTGGAGGAGGTTTGCATGAGGACTTTGTCATGTCTTCTTTTCAAGATGCTGATGGAGAAGCAACCAAAGAAGGAGAGGTATTTGGTGAAATTAAATAAGCTATGATGGGTGGACAAGTAACGATTTGTGTTGTCAACGGGTTTTGGGATTCAAGTGATAGTGATGATGATATTATATCCAAGAAGGAGGAGTGGACTTGGTCCGAGCCCGAAGAAGATGAGGTGATGAACACTAGATCCGGTAAGCCTTATGAAAGGCCACCACCTAAGGAGTTAGAAACTAATAAGGGTAAGGAAGTTGAAGTAGAAGAAGATGATGTTGTGCTCAAGCAATTGAAAAGAACTCAAGCAAGTGTTAGCATTTGGGAGCAGTTTCTTTTTCAGATGCAGATTTATTGGAGGAGGGAAGAGACCACATCCTCCCTCTCTTTATCAAAATAGAAGTCAAGGGGAAGAGGACTCCATGTGTAATGGTTGATGATGGGTCTGCCATAAATGTTTGTCCACTTAAGATATTGCCAAAGCTATCCATGTCAACAAGAGATCTAAGCCCGACTGAGGTAACGATTCGTGCTTATGACAACACTAAGAGGCATGCCTAAGGGACTTTCAAAGCTACTGTCAAGATTGGTCCAATAGAATCTATTGTTAAGTTTGTTGTTTTAGACATACCAGTCACCTTCGCCTTGCTCTTGGGACGACCATGGTTTCATCCTCTTGGTGGAGTTCCTTCCACTCTTCATAAAAAAAATCAAGTTCCCCAACGGAGATGGGACATTAGTCTTTGAAGCTGAAGACAATGAGATTGTTAACGCTTTAATGATTGAGAGGCCTCTCAACGATTTTCAAGTAGCTGCAATTTCTGATGATGAAGTGGCGAACTCCAAAGTCTTGAATATGATGAAGAACATGAACTACCTTCCTGGAGCTGGTCTTGTAAAGGGTAAGGCCGATTTGACAAAGCTGCCAGATTTTAGAACTCAAACTTCCTAGAAAGGGCTGGGATATGATGAAGACAATGATATCCAGCCAAGGAAGAGTGAGAAGATGAGCTTCCCACCACTTGAAGAGATCTTTGTCAAGGCTCCAGATATTGGACCACTCCAAGGAAAGCCTGAGCCAATCATGTTCATGGGTAAGTTAATCCCAAGTTTTGAAATTTTTGCAGATGTTACCGAGCTAGTGGAGCAAGTGAAGAAAGAGCTCACCCTATCAGCCAGCAAGGAATCCAATCTGAAAGAGAAGAATGAAGCTGTGCCGAAAGCCAAGAAGACTCCGGAGGAGATTGCTGCCCTAGTCGAAGAAAAGTTTGAAGACATCCTTCTTTATGATTATGAGAACAATGATTTTGATTTTAATTTTAATTTGTCTGCTTTGTAAGAGGATGATGATGTTTTCTTTTCCAAAATGAATGCAATAAAGTCTGATTTTGCTTACTTGTGTAATGTTTCTCCTTGCATACATTCAAATAGCAGTTACATGAGCATCTTCAATATTAATTCTGTTAACACACAATCATTAAATTTGGGAACAACTGAAAATCCTAAAATCATTAGCATAGCATCCGACCTTACTTTTGATGAGAGAGAGAGATTTTAAAAAATATTCAAAAAATATGAAGAAGTGTTTGCTTGGTCTTATGAAGATATGCCGGGGATAAATCGAGACATAGTCGAGCATCGTATTCCAACTCACACTCACATGAAACCTGTCAAACAAAAGCTTAGGCGATTAAGACCTGAGTGGGCTAAATTGGTTAAAGAAGAGGTCACTAAGCAAATACAAGTGAAGTTCCTTGAAGTGATAGAATATCCAGATTGGCTAGCCAACATAGTACCAGTGCCAAAGAAAGATTGAAGGATAAGGGTCTGTGTGGACTATAGAGATTTGAACAAGGCTTCCCCTAAGGATGATTTTCCTTTACCTCATATAGATGTTCTCATTGATAGTGCAGCCTCTAGTGTGCTACACTCATTTGTAGATAGATTTTTCGGATACAACCAAGTGTTAATGGTCCAAGAGGATAAAATAAAAATTGCTTTCATTACTACATAGGGTATATTTTGTTATAGGGTGGTGCCGTTCGGCTTAAAGAATGCTGGAGCAACCTACCAAAGGATGGCCATCACGCTATTTCATGACATGATGCACAAAGAAGTTGAAGTATATGTTGATGATATGTTGGTTAAATCCGACACAAGGGAGCAACACTTCCAAAACTTAGAATTATTCTACGATAGAGCTTTGAAATATAAGCTAAGACTAAACTCGAAGAAGTGTGTATTCGGTGTTACTTCAGGCAAATTATTAGGACGTGATTGGTCCAAATGGTATTGAGATTGATCCTGACAAAATTAAAGCAATCAGGGATATGCCAGCCCCTAAGACGGAGAGAGAAGTTCGGGGATTTATTGGTAAATTACAATATATTAGTAGATTTATAGCAAAGCTCACAACAATCTATGAGCCTATCTTCAAATTGCTTAGAAAGAATCAGCCGGTCATATGGAATGAAGAATGTCAAAAGGCATTTGATCAAATAAAGGAGTATTTGTTGAATTCACCTATTTTAAAACCACCTAAACCTGGCAAAACCTTTATTACTATACATAGAGGTAGAAGAAGAGTCAATAGGAGCCATGCTAGCCTAAGCAGATGAGTCAAGGATTGAGCATGCAGTTTACTATTTGAGTAGAAAGCTCCTACCTTATGAAATTAAGTATAGTATCATTAAAAAGACATGTATAGCCGTGGTTTGGTCTTCTAAGAAGTTGCGGCATTACTTTCAATCGTATAGTGTGCAAGCAATTTTCAAGTTGGATACAATAAAGTACTTGAGGGAGACTCCCTCTTTAATTGGGAAATATGGTCGATGGTTGATAATATTAGAAGAATTTGAGATTGAGTATGTAACCAGGAAAATGATCAAGGTAGAGCGGTGGCAGAATTCCTGGCCCAACAACCATTATCAGATAGTGAAGAGGCAATCTTGGAATTTCCAGATGAACATTTAGAAGCAATTGAAGTACAAGGGTGGAAAATGTATTTTGATGGAGCAGTAAATAGGAAAGGAGCAGGTTTGGGAGTTATACAAGAATCGCTTGAAGGAGAACTCATCCCTTTAGCTAAAAAATTGAAATTTAGGGCAACCAATAATATGGTGGAGTACGAAGCTTGTATTTTCGGTTTGGAAACCCTAATGATTATGAAAGTGGATAAGGTGGAAGTTTATGGCGATTCATTGCTAGTAGTATCTCAAGTAAATGGAGAATGGGAGTTGAAAGAAGAAAAATTAAAACCGTACCACCATTACTTGACCATGCTAAAGAAGAACTTTAAGGAGTGTAGATTTATACACCTATCAAGAGAAGAAAATCAGATGGCTGATGCCCTAGCCACATTGGCTTCGGTATGGGAAAACCCTGTTAGCCTATTCCTTAAGCCTCTAATCTTGACCAGTTCGTCAACTCCTTGTTATGAATATGAGACAATCATGGAAATTGATACAGACCATGATGCGTGGTATGATACTATAAGTCAATTTCTAGAGGAAAGAGAATGCCCGTTGGGGGCAACAGAGAAAGAGAGAAGAGCCATAAGGCGGTGGTCATTGCAATACATCACCTTCCATGGGGAGTTATATCGAAGGTGGCCTGATGGAGTGCATTTAAGATGTTTAAGAAAACCTGAAGTGGAGTGTATCATGTTAGAAATGCATGCGGGAAGTTGCGGTCCGCATATGAGTAGTTTGGCCCTAGTTAAGAAGATTATTCGACAAGGTTACTACTGGTTGACTATGGAGAAAGATTGTATTGAGTTTGTAAAGAAGTGCCAGCAATGTCAAATGTATGGTAACTTGAATCACATGCCTCCTGAAGAACTGCATTCAATGTCTTCACCCTAGCCATTTGCCACCTGGGGTATCGACATTATAGGAGAGATACATCCGACAGCTTCAAATGGTCACCGATTCATTGTGGTAGTAGTAGATTATTTTTCAAAATGGGTCGAAGTTCAATCCTTCAATAAACTAGGTGCAAGCCAAATGGCTAGGTTTACTATAAAGAACCTCATCTGCAGATATGGGCTCCCGCACAGTGTGATATCAGAGAACGGGGTACAGTTTCAAGGAGTAGTTAAGGATTTATTCTCAAAGTACTGCATCCATCATCATCAATCCTCTCCTTATAGACCAAAGGCTAATGGTACAGTAGAAGCAACAAAAAAGACAATTAAGCAAATTTTGTCGAAGATGACCAAGACTTATAGGGATTGGTCAGAGATGCTTCCCTTTGCTTTATGGGGATATAGGACAAGTGTGCGAACACCTACTGGAATGACGCCTTTCTCTTTGGTTTATGGGATGGAAGCAGTATTGCCAATTGAAATAGAAATTAAGTCATTGAGAGTAGTCTTGGAAGCTGAACTGCCTGAAACGGAATGGGTAGCAAGCAGATACACGCAATTAGCTCTATTAGAAGAGAGAAGATTAAAGGCACTATATCATCACCAACTGTATCAAAAGAAGATAGCTCGGGCCTATAATAGAAGGGTTAAAATCAAAAAATTCAAAGTTGGGGATTTGGTGTTGAAGCAATGTAAGCCTAATGTATCTGATCCAAGAGGGAAGTTCAGACCTAGCTGGGAAGGGCCATATGTCATGAAACAAGTCATGAATAAAGGTGTGGTGAAGTTATCAGATATGGACGGAAACAAATTTAGTGAGCCAGTAAACATTGATAGGTTGAAGAGGTTTTATATATGATAAAAAAAGAAAAAAAGAGCTCGCTAGGTTAAAAACTCAAAAAGGGCGGCCTAGGCAAAAGTTAGAGCAGTCCGCTAGTTCTGAAAACCTGAAAGGGTGGGCTAGGCAACAATTAGGGCTAAATGAGAGAAAATTGTCAATTAGAAAACTCGAAAGGGCTAATTGGCAACAAGAGTAATCTTGTGTATGTTGGCTTTATGTTTGGTTGTTCCCAAATTTAATAAAATAGAATTAATGTTAAAATTGTTCTATGTGCACTGTTATAAGTATTTGACCAGATATGGGTGAAATAAATAAACACAATTGCAAAAGGTGATGACAAATTTTAAATGGTAAAGAAGCATCTTTTATTACTTTAATTATTTTTCATCATAACAAAACACTTTATGAATTGATAAATGTAAAATCTATGGCAGTCGATAAGTGTAACGTGCAGGCTAGCTTTGCCTCAGCCGATCCAAGTAGGCTTTAGTCAAGCAAGGCATGTCTAAGTCGGGAGCAAAGTAAGAATCACGAGGCTCGGCTCCATATTGACGCCTAAGTCGGTAAGGATCATAACATGTACCTTGACGAAGAGCGGCAAGGGGAACATACATCAGATATGTCTGCATGGTGATACAAGAAATCTTCCACCAAGGTACCAACCAATGAATATTGACTTTGGAGCATGAGTGGATGCAGTCAACCCAGTCAGCATATGAAGAAACAGGATGAAGTAGCTTCCTAACCGAATGATGATGTGGCAGGTATCTGGCAAAGTCCATGGATGGAGTATCAAGCAAACAAAGGTGCTCCTGAAGCCAAATCTATGAAGAAAGAGTTAAATAAAAAAAAGAGTCCGCTAAATTGAAAACCCGCGAGGGCAGCTTAGGCAAAAATTAGGACAACTCGCTAGTTCCAAAAACCCACTTGGCCGGACTAGGCAAAAATTAGAGCAATAAAGAAAAGAAAAGAAAAAAAAAAGAAAATCTAAATTGAAAACCCGAAAGGGCAGCTTAGGTAATTACCTGAAGCAGCAACAGACTCCCAATCAATCTCTTTGACAATCCTAATTTAAATCGGTCTAATCCAACTAAGGTCTCAGCTAAGATCACAGGTACCGGCGATAAGCCTCCTTCCATTTGGTCCATAATATCCAATGCTCGTGGATCAATATCACCATCGGAAGAAACAAGCAAGAATTGGCCGAGCAAGCAAAGACAGAGCATGCATCCCCATGCCTTAGTAGGGGCCAAATGAGAGAGATAAAAGTCAATCAAAGGAGCAAGTAGAATTTTTTCACCTCTCATCAACCGAAGAACTTTGGGTTTTGGAATTTGAAATAACATCTACATCTTTTGTTGAGTCTTGGAAATCAATGTGGGTAACGCCATTTGTTGATTATTTGGATATCCAAGGATGGCCTCAAATTCTTCAATCAAGGGACAGATTTTGAAGCCATTAATTTTAAATACCCTGGAATTCGTATTCCAAAAGGAAGCCACGGCATGTAAGAAGGATTGGTCCAATTTGACATTTTGAAAACATTTTAAAACATCAAGTTTTGACCATGAAATTTGCTTCTAGTGAATGGCATCCATATTCTTAAATAGAATTTTTATTCTCTTTAAATGATGCTCGGTCATGGTGAATAAATGAAGAAAAAATTAAAATTGTTAAAGGGGGTCTTCACATTGAAAGAGAAAGAATTTTGGTTTATGTATTAAAATATGGCATGAAAGGTAATGGGAAAAGGTAAGACCATATGGCATAAGGAAAGGAATTGGTCGCAATTTCCTTTTTCACTTTGGATTTGGTTTAGTAAACGATTATGTACTGTGATATAAAAAAAAAGTGGTGCAGTAATGAAAAAAAAAAAAGAAGAGAGGGGTTACGTTAAAGAGGCAAATTGTGTATTTTTCATTATTTTACAATTGCTACAATATTTACATATCACTAAGAGGGTGGTGGTAGATCATCAAATAAAACCTTGAAAAAGTCATCGCCTGTTGGAGGAGGGGGAAAATCACTCATCCCGAGTCCTCCTAAAGCGGGAGCACCAAAACTCGACAAATTACTCATCCCGGGATCACCTGAAGTAGGGGCACCAAATTCCCTATTACCTTGAGGTTCCGATCCGTCATGGTCCTCATCAGAAACAGATGAAAGGATCTCATGGTCGTCAGTCTGGAGGCCTCTTGATGAAGAAGCACCTGGATCCCTCATCCTCTGAAATCGGAAGTCTCGGAAATGTTGTTCAGATTGATGATATAAATTTTTAAAATGAGAAGCCTGCTGACGACTTGCCGCCAGTTCTTCTTGAAGTTTCCTATTTGTTCTTCATGCATCCGCTGTGAGCCAAAGAGGAAAAGGTAAGAACATACATAATCATGCATACATATAATATAAGTTACCATGAAATAAGGAACGTACCAGGTAATTCAAATCAATACCCTGCAGATGATGTTAGACAAATGATCTCAATTTTGATCCTTGACAACTCAAATTGAATGATCCATTTAACATGTGTTTGAAGAATCTTGTTGCAAGCTTAGGTTGCTTAAAATAAAGCTGAACAGAATACTTATAGCAGTCGCACAAGACCTGAATATGACCACACCATTCAATTAAAGGATGAAACCTTATCACAGTAGGTTTCGCTGTCAGAAACCCGACCTCAGTCGCGACCGCACTTAAAGAAGAGCGACCGTCCCAAGTTATGGACGACCACTACACAAGGAACTCAAATCATTCTAATCATAGTAAGGTTCACGGTGACATGAACGGCGAAGGATACGGCCTCACTTATCACTTTAGCGATCGCCCGTTTACATTCGCGACCGCTCTGCCAATTCAGGAGAAATTTGCTTAAAGAGATAGTAGTGTTCGCGTCCTCAGCTGCGTCCAGAAGTTTGATGCGAGTATCTCAACTCGACCGTGAGATGTCACCTAGGGTGACTGCGAAATTCATATTTAGGCGGACATCATTTTTTCCCAGTCAAAGAATGCCACGTGTGATGACCGTTATAAACCCACTTCAACATTCAAAAAGGGCGACCGCACCTTTGTTATGGGCGACTGTCCCGACAACCACAACATTGGCAAGATTCCTGCTGCAGAGCACTTAAATTCGACCGTTGAAGCATATTTTAAATTCAGCGACCGTACCTTGACCAAGGACGACCGCTTATAGCAGTAGCGCGACCATCCTTATTTGAAGGACGACCGTGAAATGATTCGGACAGTTTACTGAAGAAGGTCTAAACTGCCAAGACTTTATTCTCACTATCAAAAACGGCTAGTAAGACCACATTGGCTATAAAAACATTGCTTCTATAAAGAAAAGAAGAAGCTGAGAAGCAAGAAAAAAGAATTTCATAGCCAAGCAACAAACTTTCTTTTACTTAAACTTACATTTGAATTGTAATGAATGTTAGGTGTAAGCATTGAAAACACCATTGTATAAGTTTGAGTGTGAGCTTGGAAAACACTTGGGTTGTGAGAGTAAGCCTTGTAAAACTCTTGTTTAGGTTGTGAGAGTGAGCCTTAAAAACTCCTTTTAAAGGTTCTTGAGTGTAAGCCTTAGCAAAACACTTGTGAAGTTAGGTGTGAACTTGTGAAAACACCAAAGTTGGAAGTGAGCTTGTAAAAACTTCAAAGATTAGTGGAACCTTAACAAGTTGTTAAGGAAGTGGATGTAGGATTGAAGTAAATCCGAACCACTATAAATCTTGTGTGTTCTTTCTTTCTTTCATTACTCAACCATTTCTCTATTCCACATTTCTTATTTGTTTAGTTTTTTAAATTGTCATTATTTCTTAAGAAAACCAATTCACCCCCCCCCTCTTGGTTGCCATCTTGGGACAACAGATGAGATGGCATATCTGGCGGGATAAAATGAGCAAACAAAGGGGTAGTAAAAGAAGGTCCAGCCTCATGATCAAACAAGCCAACAGCCTGCAGCAATCATTAAAGAGTCAAAAAAGAAAGAAGCAGTTGCAATGGAAAAGTGGTAAAAGTTTACCTGAGAAGTACTGGCCCCGAGATGTGGAACAGACTCTCCAGCATCTCCGTGATGTTCTTCCTCATCTCTACCCTCATTTTCATCCAAAATCTCCCGCACACCGACATGAGATACATCAAAGTTCAAGAGTCTTATTTGAATAAAACGGGCATAAATCGGACCTGGTAAATGGAGAAATGACTCGGCATCATAACCATACCGGCCGACCACCATGCATCCTCCGGCATTGACATAATATTTAAAGTATATTCCAGGATGCATCAGAAACCTTCGCTGCTCTGGACTGAGAAACCATTCATAAACTCTCTCCCTGAGAATCCAGCCACTAGACACTGGGCCAGCAATAATTCGGCGAGAATGTTAGACAGACAGTGCAGCCCTCATCAAAGGAGACCAGTTTGCTCGCTCTTCTGGGCTCCACCAGGCCAAATTCACTTGCGAAATAACATAAGGTAAGTAAACTTTCACATAAAATTTAAAGCATACTAATGTTATTTTACCTGGTCCCAGGTTAAGCGGCTCAACACATAACGGTGAGTATGCACGTGATGAGAGCCGGGAACATCCACACGATCAGACAACCAGAAATTTAATCTCGGATACCCGACTCTCTCTTGGGAAATACTGGGTACCCTAACGAGGTTATGTTCATATGCCCATACCTACAACAATGATAGTAAATATCAAATTCATGCAAGAAAAAAGTGGAAGTAACATTGGTGAAGGAAAAGAATACCTCGACAACTGCCATCAAGTCGACAAAAGACTTCTTGTTTCAGCAAAGCTTATCAAGACCATGGTAAAAACACGCGAGACCAGCTTCACCCCAGCCAGAAGATGGTACCATTCTGAGATAAGAAAGGGCACCCAACATTGACAAGTGAATGGAGGATTCAGTGCTGCCTAGGATGGTCGATCTGAGTAGATATAATAAAAATCCTCGAGCATACTGTTCGGCCGTGTCTCTGCCAACCCGTCCTTCATAGTTCATCCGATAACTACGAATTGGCTTGATTTTTATCTTAAAAGGCCCTTTATATGATGGTTCCATACCAATTAATTCCTGAATTTCTTCAAATGTTAAAATATCATTGGTCAGAGGAACCGAAGCACCATCATTTCGAAGGCCAGTTATGGCAGTAAAATCGACTATACCAATTGTCATCTCTCCATTGGGCAAGTGAAAGTGTGGGTTGTATCCAACCATCGCTCTGCAGGCGCCTGGACTACGCTCCGGTCTGTCTGATATTCCTCGGATGGCAATTGTAAGATGAACTGCTCAAAGCCGCAATCTCGGATAATCCGCCTTACCCGAGAAGGCACTACATCGTACCATTGTCGGGCTTTATAGATACACCCTCCAGCCCGAACAACGCAATGATCATGCTAACACAGACCCAGGTAAGTTAATAACAGGTAAGCACATATTATTCTATCTACTTAAATTAATTTATTTTTTCACAATAACAAATAATAACAAAAAAAATAAAAAAAATATATAACAACAAACAAAAGCGAAAAAAAATCAAGAAAAAAGGAAAAATAATTACCTCGCTCTTTTGATTGGAACTGCGATGGAGCGGCATCCTGGCTAGTATATCTAAATTTCTATCTTCATGGTGCTGAATAAACTCCAATAACTCGGCATTAGAATGAGTCCCTGACCTCGAAGCATGCATTGCTTTTGAAAAATATGTGCTAAAATTGAAAGAAATTTGAGAGAATTATGAAATTAAAATTGTATTTTGAAGTAAAATGAAGGAATGGTGGCTTTTTATAGAGAAACGACAAGTAAAAAAATAAAATTCGAAATTGTTTATGAATAGTACATTTCACTATTCATAAATAGTAAACTTTACGAAAGGAAGAGGCAACTTGGGAAACTGAACAAATCATGCGAGAGCAATATCCTCAATTATTTCAGACTTAATATCAGGTAATTTTGAGGACGAAATTTCTTTTTAGAGGGGGAGAATTGTAATATCCTCATGTATGCCCTAGAAGTTTTGATTATGTTGTTGTTGTTGGTCTAAAATGTGATTGAATGTATGTGTTGTGTGATATAAAATTTAAGAGAGAATGTTCATGTGTTATTTGAAAGAAAAGTGATGTGTAGAGAAGATGTATATGTAGTGTATATGGCAATATATATGGCATATATGTTGGTCAAAGGGAGAGTCAAGGTGTTGGATATAGTGGAAGAAGATATTTTTGGTTGTTATTGAAATTACTATAAAGGGCATGCATAATGAAAAGAAGTTTAACTATGTTAAAGAGGGCATTTTGGTAATTCTTCTTTTGAAATTGTGTGGTGGAGATTAATAGAGAGTTTGACTTTTATTTTGATCAAATTCCTTTCTTCTTTTCACGTGTGGCCGGCCAACCTAAAGAACAAGAGAGAAAGCAAAGGTTTGATGATATTTTGAGCTCAAATTGAAGAAGTTCTAAGTGGTTAAGTGGAAATCCAAGAAGATTCACTATATTTGGTAAGTTTCTCTTGATTCTTTTAAGTTATTTAAGTTGTTTGTGAGTTGATTGTGGATTTTAAAGTGGGGTTGTGTTGATTATTATATGTTGGATTTATTTGGTTGTGGTGTTGGTTTTGGATTTGAAGATGATAAGTTAAGAGTGATGTTGGTTTTAGGGTTTTGGAAATGGTAAGTGATAAATTATATTGTGTTATTTTGGATTAGGTTTTGGAAGAAGGTGATTTGCTCTAATTTGAGAAGTGAAGAATTCTTGGAGAAAAGAAAGTGTTTAGAGTTGTATAATTGGTGATAAAGGTAATTACAAACTATATGGGTACAAACATGCATATATTGTTTAATCTTAAAACACTTTTGTTTGTAAATGTGATAGAGTATCAAATGTATTGTTAATGAATGTTGGTGATGAAAATATTGTGATTGGCATGTAAAATAATTGCTAATGATGTTGATTATGTCCATTTGAATGAGGCAATGTTGTGTACAATGTGTGTTAAGTTAACCAAAAGAAATTTGGCTACATTTAGGGTTTATGCATGAGAGACACGTAATTTGGTGCGGTCGCTATTATTCATGTGCGGTCACTATTATTCATGTGCGGTCTCGACTTAGGTCGGGCTTCTGACCGCGAAATCTACTGTAATAATGTTTCATCTTTTGATTGTGAAGTGCGGTCGCGACTTAGGTCGGTATTGAATTGTTGCCTGGTACCACTCCTATCTCTAGTACTCCTTATAGAATGGCACCAGCAGAATTGAGGGAGTTGAAAGTGCAATTGCAGGAGTTGTTGGACAAAGGATTTATTCGCCCCAGTGTTTCTCCTTGGGGAGCTCCTGTGTTATTTGTGAAGAAGAAAGATGGTACTATGAGGTTGTGTATCGATTATAGGCAATTGAACAAGGTGACTATTAAAAATAAATATCCTTTGCCTAGAATCGATGATCTCTTTGATCAATTGAAGGGTGCAGCTGTGTTTTCTAAAATTGATCTGAGATCAGGGTACCATCAGTTGAGAGTCAGAGTTGAAGATGTTCCTAAGACAGCCTTTCGGACCAGGTATGGGGATTATGAGTTTCTAGTTATGCCTTTTGGTTTGACGAATGCACCTGCAGCTTTTATGGATTTGATGAATAGGGTGTTTAGGCCCTATCTAGATCAGTTTGTGGTAGTGTTTATAGATGATATTCTGGTATATTCGCGTAATGAGGAAGAGCATGACAAGCATCTGCGGATTGTGTTGCAGATTTTGAGAGAGAAGCAGTTATTTGCTAAACTGTCAAAGTGTGAGTTTTGGTTGGACCAAGTAACTTTTCTCGGTCATATAGTTTCAGCAGAAGGTATTAGAGTTGATCCGAGTAAAGTTGAAGCTATTCTGAATTGGAGTCCACCCAAGTTTGTGACTGAAGTTAGAAGTTTTATGGGTTTGGCAGGCTATTATCGACGGTTTGTGAAAGGATTTTCTTTGATAGCTACTCCACTCACCAGATTGCTTCGTAAGGGAGTGAGATTTTTATGGTCGGATCAGTGTCAGGCTAGCTTTGAGCAGTTGAGAGAAATGTTGACTCAAGCGCCTGTTCTTACTTTACCTGTGGAAGGCAAACCATATGTAATCTACAGTGATGCTTCACATAATAGTTTGGGTTGTGTACTGATGCAAGAAGGTAGAGTGATAGCTTATGCTTCTCGGCAGTTGAAACCGCATGAGCTTAATTATCCGACCCATGATTTGGAGCTAGCAGCCATTGTTTTTGCATTGAAGATTTGGCGACACTATTTGTTTGGGGAGAAATGTTTCATCTACACTGATCACAAAAGTTTGAAATATTTGGGGGTTCAGAAAGAGTTTAATCTGCGACAGAGGAGATGGTTGGTATTGATTAAAGACTATGACTGTTTGATTGATTATCATCCAGGTAAAGCAAATGTTGTTGCTGATGCCTTGAGTCGGAAGTCTTTAGCTGGTTTAACTGTTTATTCGCTCTCGTTGCTTGTTGAGTTGAGAGCATTGCATGCCAGTTTTGTATCTTGTGATGATGGTGCATTGTTGGCACAGTTGCAATTGGAAGCAGTTCTGTTGAATCAGATTAAAGAGGCTCAGTTGGCTGATGAGAAGATTCAGAAGATTGTTTCAGATTGCCAGAACGGGAAAAGTAGAGATTTTATTGTGAGAAGTGATGGGAGTCTCTGGTTTAAGAACAGATTGTGTGTACCGGATGATGCTAATTTGAAAAGAATCATTTTGGAAGAAGCACATCAGTCAGTGTTTGCTATGCATCCGGGCAATACCAAGATGTATAATGATTTGAGGCAATTTTACTGGTGGTCCGGTATGAAGAGAGACATTGCAGAGTTTGTATCCAGATGTCTCACATGTCAGAAGGTAAAAGCAGAGCATCAAGTTCCAACTGGATTACTTCAACCGTTGTCAGTGCCTGAATGGAAGTGGGAAAGAGTGACAATGGATTTTGTGTCTGGTTTGCTATTGACACAAAGAAAGCATGATGCTATTTGGGTGATTGTGGATAGATTGACCAAGACAGCTCATTTCCTTTCGGTTCGGATGGATTACTCTTTAGAGAGGTTAGCTGAACTGTATATCCATGAGATTGTAAAGTTGCATGGTGTTCCAACTTCTATAGTGTATGATCGAGATCCCAGGTTTACTTCAAGATTTTGGAAGAGTTTGCAAGGTGCTTTGGGTTCTCGACTGCACTTCAGCACTGCTTTTCATCCGCAGACAGATGGGCAGTCAGAGAGAGTGATACAGATTATTGAGGATATGTTGAGAAGCTGAGTCATTGATTTCTCTGGAAGTTGGGATAGATTTTTACCTCTTGTGGAGTTTGCATACAATAACAATCACCAATCTAGCATTGGTATGGCACCGTTTGAAGCATTGTATGGCAGATGGTGTAGGACACCTCTTTGTTGGAGTGAACTTGGGGAAGGTAAGTTAATTGGGCCTGATTTGATTCAAGAAACTGAAGAGAAAGTGAAGTTGATTCGGGGCAGGTTAAAAGCAGCTTCAGACCGACAGAAGTCTTATGCAGATCTGAAAAGGAGAGACATAGAGTTTGATATTGGAGATAAGGTATTTTTAAAAGTGTCTCCTTGGAAGAAGATCTTGAGGTTCGGTCGAAAAGGGAAGCTGAGTCCTCGTTTCATTGGACCGTATGAAGTTTTGGAAAGAGTTGGGCCAGTTGCTTATCGACTCGCTTTGCCACCTGAGTTGGATCGTATCCATAATGTATTCCATGTTTCTATGTTGAGGAGATACAGATTGGATCCATCTCATGTGTTGCCGATTGAATCTATCGAGGTGAATCAAGATTTGACATTTGAAGAGGAACCAGTTGCTATTTTGGCACGTGAAGTGAAAGAGTTGAGAAACAAGAGTGTGCCATTGGTGAAAGTTCTATGGAAGAATCATGGAAAGGAAGAGGCAACTTGGGAAAGTGAACAAATCATGCGAGAGCAATATCCTCAATTATTTCGGACTTAATATCAGGTAATTTCGAGGACGAAATTTCTTTTTAGAGGGGGAGAATTGTAATATCCTCATGTATGCCCTAGAAGTTTTGATTATGTTGTTGTTGTTGTTGTTGTTGGTCTAAAATTTGATTGAATGTATGTGTTGTGTGATATAAAATTTAAGAGAGAATGTTCATGTGTTATTTGAAAGAAAAGTGATGTGTAGAGAAGATGTATATGTATTGTATATGGCAATATATATGGCATATATGTTGGTCAAAGGGAGAGTCAAGGTGTTGGATATAGTGGAAGAAGATATTTTTGGTTGTTATTGAAATTACTATAAAGGGCATGCATAATGAAAAGAAGTTTAACTATGTTAAAGAGGGCATTTTGGTAATTCTTCTTTTGAAATTGTGTGGTGGAGATTAATAGAGAGTTTGACTTTTATTTTAATCAAATTCCTTTCTTCTTTTCACGTGTGGCCGGCCAACCTAAAGAACAAGAGATAAAGCAAAGGTTTGATGATATTTTGAGCTCAAATTGAAGAAGTTCTAAGTGGTTAAGTGGAAATCCAAGAAGATTCACTATATTTGGTAAGTTTCTCTTGAATCTTTTAAGTTATTTAAGTTGTTTGTGAGTTGATTGTGGATTTTAAAGTGGGGTTGTGTTGATTATTATATGTTGGATTTAATTGGTTGTGGTGTTGGTTTTGGATTTGAAGATGATAAGTTAAGAGTGACGTTGGTTTTAGGGTTTTGGAAATGGTAAGTGATAAATTATATTGTGTTATTTTGGATTAGGTTTTGGAAGAAGGTGATTTGCTCTAATTTGAGAAGTGAAGAATTCTTGGAGAAAAGAAAGTGTTTAGAGTTGTATAATTGGTGCTAAAGGTAAGTACAAACTATATGGGTACAAACATGCATATATTGTTTAATCTTAAAACACTTTTGTTTGTAAATGTGATAGAGTATCAAATGTATTGTTAATGAATGTTGGTGATGAAAATATTGTGATTGGCATGTAAAATAATTGCTAATGATGTTGATTATGTCCATTTGAATGAGGCAATGTTGTGTACAATGTGTGTTAAGTTAACCAAAAGAAATTTGGCTACATTTAGGGTTTATGCATGAGAGACACGTAATTTGGTGCGGTTGCTATTATTCATGTGCGGTCGCTATTATTCATGTGCGGTCTCGACTTAGGTCGGGCTTCTGACCGCGAAATCTACTGTAATAACGTTTCATCTTTTGTTTGTGAAGTGCGGTCGCGACTTAGGTCGGGCTTCTGACCGCGAAACCTACTGTAATAATGTTTCATCTTGTAATTGTATGGAGCGGTCGTATTCAGGTGAGGCCCGACCGCTAGAGAGGTTCTGTTCACCTTATTGGAAGCAACCTAATTTTGCAACAAGATTCTCATATATATATTAAATAGATCATCCATTTGAGTTGTCAAGGATCAAAATAGAGATCATTTGTCTAACATCATTGTTGAATCATGAAATGTGAGATGATATGGAATTGATAATGCATATGATATTACATGAATAAGGTTATGCATTGTGTATTGTGAGGCTTGTGAATGGTGATGTGTATTATGAATAATGTATTTAGAAATGTGATAATAATAATGCTATATGCACAATATGAATTGAGATATGAAATGCTATAAAGCCATTGTGATTGGCTATGATGGTTCAATTGAAAGATATATGGCATGTTTGCCTAATTGATGAGAATTGAGAATGAAATGTAAATGAATTGTGTGGCTAATGTGTTATTCCATTTTCAGAGTTTGTTATTGGTGGCATGCCTAATGATAGTAACAATCTCTTGAAGTTAGGTTGGATTGAATCCTTGAAGCCTAATTGAGATGTTACAACCCTTGAAGCTAGGTTAGGTTGGTTCTTGAAGCCAAGTTGGGTTGAAGCTTAGCATGCTTTGCTCCCCTTGAAGCTTGGTTGAACCTAATCCTTGAAGCCTAGTTGGGTATATGATAATGATAAATGTGATAACAAAACCAAAACATTAACTCTGAAAATTGAATGGCATATTAGTGTGTCTTGGGCCCAATGCTTGTCTTTGTTTAGTGTTGTTCATGAATGGTTTAATGAGTAACTAATGAGATATATGAAAAGATGTTGAAATGTGATATGTCTACTTATATTGGATTATGAAATGTAATGATATGTTGTTTACTTTGCATATATGATGTTACATATATAGTATGGATTGATAATTAACATTGCATTGCACTAAAGCATAACATAAGCATGATTTGTCTTACTAAGCCATTGGCTTAGCGCGATAGTGTTTAATCACGCAGGTAACAGAGTTGAACCCGAGAGTTCTTCGAGACCTAGTGAGAGTAGACATTGAAGGGATTATTCTTGGATTTAAAGATCAGAGAAGAGCTGCCAATCATGTATAAATTCTTTATGTTTTGTAAAGTATTGTGTATAATGTAAATATTTTATAAATTCCGCTGCGTATTAAGTAAATGTATTTATATCTATTTTGTTTTATATTACAAGTAATTACTTATTTTTCTTTAATGTATAATGAGAAATTTTATAGTATCATTTAAAAATGTTTTGAATGTTAATAAAAATCCATAGCATTCCTATATTCGATACATGTACACTACATTGTGGTGTATGTAGTGTGTATGTATTGGGTGTGGGGGTGTTACAGTTGTTTTGGTATCAGAGCCTAGGTTTGAGATTCTCAACCTAGGTAAAATGTAAGAAAAAGAAATGTTTTTGATTTTAAAAAGTTGGTTTTGAAATAAAATACATGTTTGGGATTGGCAGTCTCTGATCTTTAATAGGACGTATTCTGTTGTGTTTGCAGAAATAGGTTGTGATGGATCCTCATTTGCGTCAGTCAGTTGAGGATAGTGAGGAGAGTGTAGCTCCGGAGGATAGAGCTAGAGTTGATAGTGCTGAGGAGGCACCTGCTTCGGTGTCGGGGAGACCAGTTGGTGAGGAGGTTCCACCAGCTTGGGTTAGGCATGTGGTTGAAGCTTTGAGGCAAGCACTAGTGCAACCGCCACCACCCCCTCAGCCTGTGGTATCAGTGAGGCACTATTATAAACTAAGGAAGTATGGAGCAGAGGATTTCCTTGGTACTGTTGATCCAGCTGTAGCGGAGCAGTGGCTTGATAAAGTACAAAGGATTTTTATTCAGTTGCAAGCCACATCGGAGGAAAAGTTTGATTATGCAAGATCTTTGCTACAGAAGGATGCATATGACTGGTGGAGGACAGTGCCCCATTCTATGGATGATCCACCAACCTTGTCCTATGCTGACTTTCTGAGAGAGTTTGAATTGAAGTATACTCCTAGGGAGTATAAAGATATGAAGAAGATGGAGTTTTTGAGCTTGAAGCAAGATAGCAGGACTGTAACTGAATATGAGGTTGAGTTTATTAGATTGAGCCATTATGCTGGGGGCATTATTGCTGATGAGATAGATAGATGTAGGAGATTTGAGGAGGGATTGAGGCCCTCTATCATGTGCTTAGTGGCTGGATCTAGATATCAAGATTTTTCTCAGCTAGTGGCGGTAGCTGGAAGTGTAGAACGAGCTCAAGTTATTGCAGCTGCTTCAGAGGAAGAGGTTAGGGTTAGGAGGCCCCAGTTTGAGGCAGGGTCTTCTTATGCTAAGAGAGGTAAAGGAAGCTTTGTTCCTAGAGTTAGTAGGAGTCAGAGGTCAGCTGGTAGGTCAGTGCAGTTTCAGAGGCAGAGATTTAGACCTGCAGCTTCAGTGGCGAGTGCTCCGACCCCAATGATTCAGAGATCCACTCCAACCATCTGCATTCATTGTGGTAGGCCACATGGTGGTCCTTGCTGGAAGACTGGTGTAGCAGGGGTATGTTTCAGATGTGGATCACCTAATCACTTTGTGAGAGATTGTCCTGAGAGGCAAGAACAGATGTCAGTTGATACTGCAGCTTCTCGACCTAGTGTGAGGGGAGGTCGAGCAGGCAGAGGTAGCAGCCGGGGAGGCAGATCTGGGTTCAGTGCCAGAGGAGGTTCTACATCCAGAGAGAGTAGACCAGAGGAGGTTGGGTCTTCCCAGAGGATGTATGTTACGCAGAGGCAGCCAGATGCTTCGGCAGTCATAGCTGGTACTTTTTCTTTATTTGATACTTCAGTACTTGCTTTGATTGATCCCGGATCCACCCATTCTTATATTAGTGCATCTGTTTTGCCTTTGTCTGATGTGCATGCTGAGTCCCTAGGATTTGATGTGTTGGTGACAAATCCTTTAGGGCATAGTGTGATTGTGAGCAGGGTGCACCGAGATAGTGCAGTGAGGGTGCAAGGTGAGGAGTTCCTTGGAGATTTGATTGAGATGCCATTTAAGGAATATGATGTGATTCTAGGCATGGATTGGCTATCTAGACATGGAACGGTGGTAGACTGTAAAAGGAAAATTGTTTCTTTGAGAACTGCTGATGGTAGAGAAGTGATAGTATCTAATGAGCAGGAACAGCTAGCCTCCTTATTTGTTTCAGCTGTTGCAGCTAGGAGATTGGTTAGAAAGGGGTGTGAAGCTTATCTTGCTCATGTGGTAGATACAAGAGTGAAGGGTTCCCCTATTGATAGTATTGCCACAGTTGTAGAGTTCCCAGATGTATTTCCAGAGGAGTTGCCAAGGTTACCTCCTGAGAGAGAGGTGGAGTTCGGTATTGAATTGTTGCCTGGTACCACTCCTATCTCTAGTACTCCTTATAGAATGGCACCAGCAGAATTGAGGGAGTTAAAAGTGCAATTACAGGAGTTGTTGGACAAAGGATTTATTCACCCCAGTGTTTCTCCTTGGGGAGCTCCTGTGTTATTTGTGAAGAAGAAAGATGGTACTATGAGGTTGTGTATCGATTATAGGCAATTGAACAAGGTGACTATTAAAAATAAATATCATTTGCCTAGAATCGATGATATCTTTGATCAATTGAAGGGTGCAGCTGTGTTTTCTAAAATTGATCTGAGATCAGGGTACCATCAGTTGAGAGTCAGAGTTGAAGATGTTCCTAAGACCGCCTTTCGGACCAGGTATGGGCATTATGAGTTTCTAGTTATGCCTTTTGGTTTGACGAATGCACCTGCAGCTTTTATGGATTTGATGAATAGGGTGTTTAGGCCCTATCTGGATCAGTTTGTTGTAGTGTTTATAGATGATATTCTGGTATATTCGCGTAATGAGGAAGAGCATGACAAGCATCTGCGGATTGTGTTGCAGATTTTGAGAGAGAAGCAGTTGTTTGCTAAACTGTCAAAGTGTGAGTTTTGGTTGGACCAAGTAACTTTTCTCGGTCATATAGTTTCAGCAGAAGGTATTAGAGTTGATCCGAGTAAAGTTGAAGCTATTCTGAATTGGAGTGCACCCAAGTTTGTGACTGAAGTTAGAAGTTTTTTGGGTTTGGCAGGCTATTATCGACGGTTTGTGAAAGGATTTTCTTTGATAGCTACTCCACTCACCAGATTGCTTCGTAAGGGAGTGAGATTTGTATGGTCGGATCAGTGTCAGGCTAGCTTTGAGCAGTTGAGAGAAATGTTGACTCAAGCGCCTGTTCTTACTTTTCCTGTGGAAGGAAAACCATATGTAATCTACAGTGATGCTTCACATAATGGTTTGGGTTGTGTACTGATGCAAGAAGGTAGAGTGATAGCTTATGCTTCTCGGCAGTTGAAACCTCATGAGCTTAATTATCCGACCCATGATTTGGAGCTAGCAGCCATTGTTTTTGCATTGAAGATTTGGCGACACTATTTGTTTGGGGAGAAATGTTTCATCTACACTGATCACAAAAGTTTGAAATATTTGGGGGTTCAGAAAGAGTTTAATCTGCGACAGAGGAGATGGTTGGTATTGATTAAAGACTATGACTGTTTGATTGATTATCATCCAGGTAAAGCAAATGTTGTTGCTGATGCCTTGAGTCGGAAGTCTTTAGCTGGTTTAACTGTTTATTCGCTCTCGTTGCTTGTTGAGTTGAGAGCATTGCATGCCAGTTTTGTATCTTGTGATGATGGTGCATTGTTGGCACAGTTGCAATTGGAAGCAGTTCTGTTGAATCAGATTAAAGAGGCTCAGTTGGCTGATGAGAAGATTCAGAAGATTGTTTCAGATTGCCAGAACGGGAAAAGTAGAGATTTTATTGTGAGAAGTGATGGGAGTCTCTGGTTTAAGAACAGATTGTGTGTACCGGATGATGCTAATTTGAAAAGAATCATTTTGGAAGAAGCACATCAGTCAGTGTTTGCTATGCATCCGGGCAATACCAAGATGTATAATGATTTGAGGCAATTTTACTGGTGGTCCGGTATGAAGAGAGACATTGCAGAGTTTGTATCCAGATGTCTCACATGTCAGAAGGTAAAAGCAGAGCATCAAGTTCCAACTGGATTACTTCAACCGTTGTCAGTGCCTGAATGGAAGTGGGAAAGAGTGACAATGGATTTTGTGTCTGGTTTGCTATTGACACAAAGAAAGCATGATGCTATTTGGGTGATTGTGGATAGATTGACCAAGACAGCTCATTTCCTTCCGGTTCGGATGGATTACTCTTTGGAGAGGTTAGCTGAACTGTATATCCATGAGATTGTAAAGTTGCATGGTGTTCCAACTTCTATAGTGTCTGATCGAGATCCCAGGTTTACTTCAAGATTTTGGAAGAGTTTGCAAGGTGCTTTGGGTTCTGACTGCACTTCAGCACTGCTTTTCATCCGCAGACAGATGGGCAGTCAGAGAGAGTGATACAGATTATTGAGGATATGTTGAGAAGCTGAGTCATTGATTTCTCTGGAAGTTGGGATAGATTTTTACCTCTTGTGGAGTTTGCATACAATAACAGTCACCAATCTAGCATTGGTATGGCACCGTTTGAAGCATTGTATGGCAGACGGTGTAGGACACCTCTTTGTTGGAGTGAACTTGGGGAAGGTAAGTTAATTGGGCCTGATTTGATTCAAGAAACTGAAGAGAAAGTGAAGTTGATTCGGGGCAGGTTAAAAGCAGCTTCAGACCGACAGAAGTCTTATGCAGATTTGAAAAGGAGAGACATAAAGTTTGATATTGGAGATAAGGTATTTTTAAAAGTGTCTCCTTGGAAGAAGATCTTGAGGTTCGGTCGAAAAGGGAAGCTGAGTCCTCGTTTCATTGGACCGTATGAAGTTTTGGAAAGAGTTGGGCCAGTTGCTTATCGACTCGCTTTGCCACCTGAGTTGGATCGTATCCATAATGTATTCCATGTTTCTATGTTGAGGAGATACAGATCGGATCCATCTCATGTGTTGCCGATTGAATCTATCGAGGTGAATCAAGATTTGACGTTTGAAGAGGAACCAGTTGCTATTTTGGCACGTGAAGTGAAAGAGTTGAGAAACAAGAGTGTGCCATTGGTGAAAGTTCTATGGAAGAATCATGGAAAGGAAGAGGCAACTTGGGAAAGTGAACAAATCATGCGAGAGCAATATCCTCAATTATTTCAGACTTAATATCAGGTAATTTCGAGGACGAAATTTCTTTTTAGAGGGGGAGAATTGTAATATCCTCATGTATGCCCTAGAAGTTTTGATTATGTTGTTGTTGGTCTAAAATGTGATTGAATGTATGTGTTGTGTGATATAAAATTTAAGAGAGAATGTTCATGTGTTATTTGAAAGAAAAGTGATGTGTAGAGAAGATGTATATGTAGTGTATATGGCAATATATATGGCATATATGTTGGTCAAAGGGAGAGTCAAGGTGTTGGATATAGTGGAAGAAGATATTTTTGGTTGTTATTGAAATTACTATAAAGGGCATGCATAATGAAAAGAAGTTTAACTATGTTAAAGAGGGCATTTTGGTAATTCTTCTTTTGAAATTGTGTGGTGGAGATTAATAGAGAGTTTGACTTTTATTTTGATCAAATTCCTTTCTTCTTTTCATGTGTGGCCGGCCAACCTAAAGAACAAGAGAGAAAGCAAAGGTTTGATGATATTTTGAGCTCAAATTGAAGAAGTTCTAAGTGGTTAAGTGGAAATCCAAGAAGATTCACTATATTTGGTAAGTTTCTCTTGATTCTTTTAAGTTATTTAAGTTGTTTGTGAGTTGATTGTGGATTTTAAAGTGGGGTTGTGTTGATTATTATATGTTGGATTTAATTGGTTGTGGTGTTGGTTTTGGATTTGAAGATGATAAGTTAAGAGTGATGTTGGTTTTAGGGTTTTGGAAATGGTAAGTGATAAATTATATTGTGTTATTTTGGATTAGGTTTTGGAAGAAGGTGATTTGCTCTAATTTGAGAAGTGAAGAATTCTTGGAGAAAAGAAAGTGTTTAGAGTTGTATAATTGGTGCTAAAGGTAAGTACAAACTATATGGGTACAAACATGCATATATTGTTTAATCTTAAAACACTTTTGTTTGTAAATGTGATAGAGTATCAAATGTATTGTTAATGAATGTTGGTGATGAAAATATTGTGATTGGCATGTAAAATAATTGCTAATGATGTTGATTATGTCCATTTGAATGAGGCAATGTTGTGTACAATGACTGTTAAGTTAACCAAAAGAAATTTGGCTACATTTAGGGTTTATGCATGAGAGACACGTAATTTGGTGCGGTCGCTATTATTCATGTGCGGTCGTTATTATTCATGTGCGGTCTCGACTTAGGTCGGGCTTCTGACCGCGAAATCTACTGTAATAATGTTTCATCTTTTGATTGTGAAGTGCGGTCACGACTTAGGTCGGGCTTCTGACTGCGAAACCTACTGTAATAATGTTTCATCTTGTAATTGTATGGAGCGGTCGTATTCAGGTGAGGCGCGACCGCTAGAGAGGTTCTGTTCACCTTATTGGAAGCAACCTAATTTTGCAACAAGATTCTCATATATATATTAAATAGATCATCCATTTGAGTTGTCAAGGATCAAAATAGAGATCATTTGTCTAACATCATTGTTGAATCATGAAATGTGAGATGATATGGAATTGATAATGCATATGATATTACATGAATAAGGTTATGCATTGTGTATTGTGAGGCTTGTGAATGGTGATGTGTATTATGAATAATGTATTTGGAAAAGTGATAATAATAATGCTATATGCACAATATGAATTGAGATATGAAATGCTATAAAGCCATTGTGATTGGCTATGATGGTTCGATTGAAAGATATATGGCATGTTTGCCTAATTGATGAGAATTGAGAATGAAATGTAAATGAATTGTGTGGCTAATGTGTTATTCCATTTTCAGAGTTTGTTATTGGTGGCATGCCTAATGATAGTAACAATCTCTTGAAGTTAGGTTGGATTGAATCCTTGAAGCCTAATTGAGATGTTACAACCCTTGAAGCTAGGTTGGGTTGGTTCTTGAAGCCAAGTTGGGTTGAAGCTTAGCATGCTTTGCTCCCCTTGAAGCTTGGTTGAACCTAATCCTTGAAGCCTAGTTGGGTATATGATAATGATAAATGTGATAAGAAAACCAAAACATTAACTCTGAAAATTGAATGGCATATTAGTGTGTCTTGGGCCCAATGCTTGTCTTTGTTTAGTGTTGTTCATGAATGGTTTAATGAGTAACTAATGAGATATATGAAAAGATGTTGAAATGTGATATGTCTACTTATATTGGATTATGAAATGTAATGATATGTTGTTTACTTTGCATATATGATGTTACATGTATAGTATGGATTGATAATTAACATTGCATTGCACTAAAGCATAACATAAGCATGATTTGTCTTACTAAGCCGTTGGCTTAGCGCGATATTGTTTAATCGCGTAGGTAACAGAGTTGAACCCAAGAGTTCTTCGAGACCTAGTGAGAGTAGACATTGAAGGGATTATTCTTGGATTTAAAGATCAGAGAAGAGCTGCCAATCATGTATAAATTCTTTATGTTTTGTAAAGTATTGTGTATAATGTAAATATTTTATAAATTCCGCTGCGTATTAAGTAAATGTATTTATATCTATTTTGTTTTATATTACAAGTAATTACTTATTTTTCTTTAATGTATAATGAGAAATTTTATAGTATCATTTAAAAATGTTTTGAATGTTAATAAAAATCCGTAGCATTCCTATATTCGATACATGTACACTACATTGTGGTGTATGTAGTGTGTATGTATTGGGTGTGGGGGTGTTACAAACCAAATTTTCCTTAGGTCCAAAACCTAGAATTATCCTTGAGTCCAGAACCCAAATTTTCCTTGGGTCCAGAACCCAGAATTATCCTTGAGTCCAAAACTGGAACCGAGTCCAGAACCCAAATTTTCCTTAGATCCAAAACCTAGAATTTGTTTCTTAGTGCAGAACTTAGCTCGGGTCTATATCCCAAATTTTCCTTAGGTCCAGAACCTAAAATCTCTTCTAAGTCCAAAACATAGCTCGGGTCCAGAACCCAATTTTACCATTAGGTTCAGAACCTAGAATTATTTCTAAATCCAGAACTTAGCTCAGGTCCAGAACCCAAATTTTTCTTAAGTCCAGAACCTAGAATTATCCTTGAGTCCAGAACTCGAACCAGGTCCAGAACCCAAAACCTCCACCATCTCATCAAAAATTAAGTCTTGTTGCTTTTCACTCTCTTTCACTAAAGTTTCAAATCATTCAAGTTGGGGGCAAACTGTAGACCCTTAATTTTTTACCTAGCCCGGTCCAAGATATTTTGTTTAGTCCAAAATAATTTTTGTGTTGTCTAATATATTTTATTTGGTCCAAAATGATTTTTGTTATCTTAATTAAATAATTTTTGTTTTATTATATAATTTTTATTAATAAAAAATAAAAATAAACAAATAAAAATAAAAATTGGCGACAGAAAAATCGGCGATGAAAAAATCATCTCCGAAAATTTCAACGCGGGCTTGGCCGTGGGCCATTTCGCCCACAGGAGTTTCCTGCTTGCGAAATGGCCCGCAGGCCGATTCCCCACCCCCCTGCTGCAGCCAACTGCGGCAAATTATTTTGCCAGGGCGATTTTTCCTGCGGCAAAATTTTTTCGCCAGCGCAATTTTTCCGCAGCAGTTTTTTTTTGCCAGCTAAATTTTTTGATGCAAATTTTTTGAAACCTAATACAATTAGGTTTCAGTTTCCTTTTCTTATTCTATAATGTATGCCCTGAGCAACTAGGAAAAAAATTCAAAAAAAATTCTATAAATATGGATTAAACAACACGGAAAAGGGATCAGAAATTAGGAGGAAAATTTGGAGAGTTGCAAACTGAATCTGTGAAGGAAAGGCAACAAATCAATTTGACTTTTAAGAGCAACAAACAAAGCATTAACAAATTATCAAAGGCATTTTTTTTTGGTTCATCTAAGAAGAATTATTTTTTTTGGAGGAACTATCAAAAGGAGGTATGTATTAAATTCTTTTGTTATATTTTTCACAGTAGCTAAAATTATGAAATTGTGTTTGTCAAAATCAAAAACCCTAGAGCTTTAATTTAGTTTTTCTAAAGTTAAAAACCTTATTTCGTTGGTTTATGTTCCAAAAGACATAAAATTGTTATTTTTACTTCTTCAAAACTCCAAAACCCTAATTTACATTCCTAATTTTCAAAACCCTTAAATTATATTCTGTTTCTTTACAAAAGCCTTAAAAATTACTTTTTTGCTTTTAAAAACTTTAAATCATTTGTTTATTTTCATAAAACTCCATAAAACCATCAAATTGATTTTCAAACCCTAAAAGCTTCATGCATCCACCGAAACCCTAATTTTAAAACACTAAACCCTAACTCAACTTCAAACCTAAAATAGTAAAACCCTAACCTTTAAAGCCATAAACCCTAATTTTTTTATAAACCCTAATCCTTTAAAACCTTAAAAATCATATAAATACAAATATTATAATTTTACACAGTAAGCTTGAAATCATCATTTAAAACCACAAATCGAAAGTATTTTAAAGTGTCCAAAACCCTAGTTTCATGATTTCACCATTCAAACCTTAATTTGGTTAATCAAAGTGTCTTACCAACCTTTTAAAACACAAAATTATTAATCTATTTTAATTCTTTAAAAAGTCACGGTAGCTTAAACCCATGAAAATCCAAAACCCTAAACAATGAAATAAAGGATCCTAAATGGAAACAGTAGCTATAATTTAGATTTTTATTTTCCTTATTCAATTTTATATTTGATTATACTTTGATTTATTTTATATGCTTTAATTTATTTAAGTTCAATGCTTGGTTTATTTAATTTGTCATGGATGGATGTTTACTTTCTATTGATGTTTAATACCTTTGATGAATGATTTATTTATCATGAATGGTTATTTACTTTTATCCATTTATTTAGACTTCCAAATGTTGTAAGAGGTATGTTTCCACTTGGTGGGTACCTCATTAGTTAAATATCATGTAATTTAAATTGCTTTTCTATTTTAGAACCAATGTAAAGGGCATGTTTATACCTTTTGGTGGGTGTCCTATTTAGGCATGGTATGTAAGGACATGTTTCCATCTTCGGATGGGTGTCCATTTATTTGTTTTGTTTTGCTTGGACATTGCTTTGATTTTAATATAATGATGCTTTCTTTTTATTGTGTGTAATATGGATAATGTTGTTATATTTAAGAATTTTATAATATTAAGACCTGTAAAGGAGGCCGGATTCAATGAACCGGGCGTTGTGGGGGTGCTGAGCCATTTCTCACCTTCCCCACACGTACCCAACTTTCTAAACCCATTATGGAGTTGAGGATTCCTTAGGAATTGAGTCATCCACCCCTTTCTTTTTCCCAGCCCGTCCGGGTGGCGACTCCATTTTCTCCGGACTTAGGTCTGTATTCTCTAAGACCCCGAGCCTAAACAGTGCAGAAGTCGCAAGAACCATTCCACCGGGAGTGGGGGCAAAAATCCCCGCTCACAATTACACTTAAATAAAAACAACTAAATTAAAAATAAAACTTTTAAAAAAACTTAGCACCCCATACTTTAAGATTGACATTGTCCTCAATGGAAACAAGGATAATTAAAAAGAATAAGAGTTAAAGTATGACATATTTTCCATCGTTCTCTATTTGAGACAAATGCTACCTTTTCATCCACAAAACATTAATTGTTCAAGAAGAAAATAACAATAAACATAAGATAACAAAAACATAAAGTTTTAATAACTGCCATTTTGGTTTTATTTTTTATTTTTTAAAATAGAGTTTTAATCCTGTCACCCAAGCTAATACAATCTTTCTTCATTTCTTTTCCCTGAAACTCCATTAAATAAAAATCGATCACAGCACCCATTCTATACTCTTTATTACAAACCCAAAGCAAAATTTAAATTTAAATTGCAAAACATGAAAATTTAATTATGAAAAGAAATACAAATAGATGGGTTGCCTCCAATTGAGTGCTTCTTTAATGTCGTATAGCTGGACATTGTTGCATCACTCATCAAAGAATACCATACTGTCTATAGTATTTTTCAACTTCAATTTCTTCAAAATATGACTTTATCCTTTGTCCATTCACCTTAAATGTCTAATTGGTTTTCAAATTTAACAATTTAAAAAATCCAAATGGAAGTGTTTGAATGACTTTAAATGGTCCACTCCAATGGGACTTAAATTTTATAGGAAACAATCTCATCTTTACGTTAAATAAAAGGACCTTCATTCCCAGTTCAAGGGTTCTACTAGGGATCATTTTATCATGCATCACCCTCATTTTTTCTTTGTCGGTCCTTAAGCTCATAAAGATCTCATTCCTGAGTTCATCTTGCTCAGAATCTTTCAACACCCTATGAAGAGCATATGTCCCAAAGGGGTAGGTGAAGGTCACCTGGGTTGATTCTTCTCTTCTATCTTGCAGTCCTTAATTTTCACTTTAGATATTTCAACTATTCTCTCTAGGGCAAGGCCTTATCTAGCTTGGCTTTACTAATTTTCTGCAAGAAAACTTCTTTAACCATAAAATCAGAATAACCGATAAAAAAATAATTTTCATTGATAGCAGTATTGGGAGTAGTGGAAGTGTTAAAAATTTAACATTCCATAGTTTGTTCTAAAAAAGTCATGGATAGTTTCCCATTTTTAACATCCATTAAGGTATTAGTTTTAGCCATGAAAGACCTTCCTAACAAAACTATATGTTCAGCATCCTTAGGGATATCTTCTTCCATATCCAGGACTATGAAGTACACAGGAACTATTAAACTTCCAACTTGCACTAGAAGATCCTCTATGATTCCCTTAGGAAACCTAAGAGTTCTATTAGCCAATTATAAGACCATCTTGGTTGGTTTAAGTTCCCTAAGCTCTAATTTCAAGTAAATTGAGTAAGCATTAAATTTATGGTAGCTCCCAAATCACACATGCCGGATGCTTCTTTCCCATTTCCCATGGCATTAAAGTTTAATTACAAAACCTTTCAGGTATTTAATCTTAGGAGGTAACTTGCATTGTAAAATAGCACTTGCCACCTACAAAGCCATCACCTTTTTATTTGCCTCATATCTTCACTTTTTGGCGATCAGTTGAAAAATTTGGCATAAGCAGGGATATTCTTGATCACTTTAAATAAAGGAAGATTTATACTTACCTTGGAGAGCATGATATAAATTTTAGAAAATTGCTTATCTTGCTTCTTACTTTTTAACCTGCTCGGGAACGGGAATGGCGGTCTGTAAGGATTTAGAGATTTGTGCAGTTTTGGTGCAACAAATGCCTTCTCACTGTCCTTCTTTGGCTCACTTGTTTGAGCTTTGCCTTCTTGCATTTCCTTGCCGTCTTCTTAAATTGTTCCTGCATCCAAAGAATCATTAATGTTATTATCGTCGATTTTATTATCAAGTACCTTATCACTTCTTAAGACAGTGATTACTTTGTCTTGCTTCGATTGACTCAAATATTTTCCTTTTTAATGAGCTTAAAGTTGGTTATCCAATTGACCAACTTGAGTTTCCACTTTCTTAAGTGATGCTTCCAAAGAGTCAAACCACTTTTTATTCACCTCTTGATTTTGAGTGCTTATTTGAATGAAAGCATTCAAATTATCTTCAAGTGAAGGTTGCTTAACTTACTCTTGATTTGAAGTTTGCCATTGGAAGTTGATTCCTCTTTGATACGGTTGTAATGAATGTTGAGGTGGAGCTTGTTGTTGGTTCTTCCATGAAAAATTTGGATGACTTCTCCAACCGGGGTTATAAGAGTTTGAATATGGGTCATTAATACCCCCTTTGTTGGAACCTTCAAAAGCATAAGCTTGCTCTTGCCCTTCTTGGAATGTATCGAAGCTTGAAGGGCACACATTTTCATGATGGCCTATAATGCCACATGATGCACATGATTCTTGGCTTGGCATCAACAAGTTTCCTTTAACATTTAGCAATTTCACTTGTCTTGTCAATTTTGCAATTTTCCTTGCCATTTCTGAGTTTGCATTCAACTCATATGCTCCTCTTCTCCTTTCCCCAATACTTTTTTTTTCTGTGAATTTGGTCCCAACATTTAAAATAATGTAATAGTTTTTACAGCTGTCATTTCACCCATTGTGCCCTTTGCAACATTATCCACTATGTTTTGACATTGTTAAGTCAGCCATCATAAAAGAACTGATTGAGCAATTGTTATCGATAATAATGATGAGGGCATTGAAACAATAAGGATTTGAAGTGATCCCATTCCTCATGAAACTATTCTCAATCAAATTGGGTGAAAGTTGCAATATTCCCCCTAAGCTCCTTTGTCTTTTGGTATAAATAAAATTTTCCCATGAATTTGTTATACACTTCAGTTTATGTGGTTAAGCAATTCTCTGGTAAAGTCATCAACCATGTTGTTTCCTTTTCATCCTCCGTTAATGCTTGCAAAGGGAAGGTATGCAATGTTGTATAAAAATATCGAATGAAGTTGAGAGGATCTTCATTCGGCAATCCATGGAAGGATGGCAACATAATATAATGAGTGATTTTGAGTTCATAATTTCTTGTTATGTTGCTTAACCTAATACATGATGCTGTTACTCCAATGATCGATCGGACAAACACCTTCATAGGTGATTCCTCTACGTCACCCATTTCTACCTCCATGTTCTCTATGAATTGCTCTTCGGTTTCTTCTCCTTCTTGTCCCAAAGGATCCGTTCCCTCAGTTCTTAGAAGTCTATTAATATCATCTATATATATAGATAAATGAGATCCCAAAGTACAAGAATTGATAGTCTTACCAACCAAATCTCTCATCTTCATCTTGACATTCAAATTATCCAAGAAGCTTTACAATTACTGTTGCCCTTGATTAAGTGCTACTAAAAAGCGACATTCGCAAGTATACGCAGATATTATAGCAACGGTGATCTCCCTAAGCTCATCTCACAAGGAATGAATTATTTTGCAATAGTTTGATTTAAACACAATAACTAAAAATGATAAGTGTGTAGTGTTTGCAATATTGTTGAAATCATAGTAAAAGTAAAATTGCATGAAAATAATTATCGGTGTCCTTAGAATTGGTTTAATTCTTGGAATGATACCTAGGGTTATAGATCAATTTAATCAAAGCTTGATTCTCCAATGGTCCATTAATATAACCTTGTAATTTAATTTGTTCCATGAGTTTAATTAGTCAATTACCAATTCATTAGTTTTCACATTCATGAATTTACAACAACCAATTATTTTTGAATTTGCAAATTAAGAGAACCCTAGAACTTATATTTCTAATTCATTCCTAGGGTAGTTGAATTGTATAGTTTTGATATCAAATTTTACCTCTCGGTCCATCATTTGACATTAAAAGATTAATAGGTGGAAAATCTATCAAAATAACATTTAATCCAATACAATCAACCAACAACAACCTATATTAATGGAATTTTCAAATCAAGCCATTCAATCAATTCTACTACAACCCTAGCAAGGGTAATTTAGCTCATCATCATTTCAAAATAAATAATCATCTCAATACAAATCAAATCAAAACTATCCATTAAAATATTAATGTTCAAAAATAAACAACAATCTAGAAATGACTTAAATGAGAGAATAAGAAAAACCCCTTGAAGATGCCAAAAGTTGAACTTCTTGTTCTTCCTCCTTGCTTCAACTTGAATGTGATGAGATAAACTCCCAAGCCCTCTTCAATCAATGGCTCTTACTCTGGAAAGATGGAATGGAAACTCTCTCAAGCCTCTAACTCATTAATCAAGCTTTCTTAAAACCCTAACCTTCTCAAGAGCTTATTCACCCAATTTTTATCCCAAAAATGTTGTCTTGTTAATGGAAGAAATTGAAGTTGGAAAGAAAATGGAGAATGAATGGTGATGATAATTGGTCTTCCAAAACCAAGAACCTCCAAAACTAAGAACAAGAAAGTGTTAGTAAATGATATTGGATAATCATTTGAGTGTATAGCTAGAGAATAATAAATGATGAGGGTATATGATTAGTAAATTATGGATTATTTTTGGAAAAATATATAATAAGTAAGGCAATTTGAGAATCAAAGAAAAAAGAATGGTAGAATAATAAATTATTAGTGACTTAAAATAGTTTGGCAAAAGAGATAAAGAAAATAAAGAAGAAAATAGTAGAAAAATTTAATGATGGAACTAAATATTAAAAATTATATATATAAATATATATATTCCAATTGAATATGTATGACTTGAGTTTTTGAAAGAGTATGTTAGAATTGTTTAAATGGATATGAAAAGTGTTATTTTGATGTAGGAATTATGAAAAAAAAAGGCTAGATTTGGTTAGAATTTGGAAGAGGTAGTGTTGAATTTAGGATTTTTGAAGGGTTTTGATAAAGTATGATTGTTCATTGAATTTCATGTTGAAATTGTAATATCTTGATTTTTGAAAATTCCTAATTTTTGAAAATTTAATAAAATAAATTATTAGTTAATTTGATAAATAAATAATTTCAAATGAAAAATGAAAGGATTTTAAAGGGAAAGTGAAGTGTATATGTGATATATATGCAAATATAAATAACATATACAAAATCAACAAAAGTCAAAAGTCAAAGTTTATTTAAGTAATTCAAAAGTAAATTTTTGTTAAATGGAAGATGATATTTTGGAGATAATCAATTAAATAATATATATACTAGGTGGATATTGCAAGTGGAAGTATATGGTTAAAATTGAAAGTGGATGGAGAGAGATAACTATTTGGTATTCTTCTTCTTCTGTCCTTCCTTAGCCGATTTCCATAGCCATCAAAGAGAGGATATTTACTTCTTCTAAGCTTCCTAAGGTGAAGGATTTTCAAGGTTTCAAGGGAAGATTTGGTGATTTCCACTTAAATTGGTAAGTTTTCAACTTATTTTCTTGGATTGTCTTAAAGATATGGATATGTGAAGTTTGACTTATTGTAATAGTATGATTTAATTGTTGGAATTGGGTTGTATGAAGTTGTTTTGAGTAGTAATAATGATTCTAAGGTTGGATTAAACAAATGGTTGAATTTAAGTTGAGTTTGGTGAAGAGAGAGAATTTAGGGCTATGTAACTTTTGGGTTGTGAATTCATGGATTTGAATTGTGTAATTTGGTTTCAATTATGTTGTTTTGATGCATAAACAAGTATTGTAAAGTCAAATGATGGATTTGGTTTGGTTTGGATAGAGTTTGAGAATGAAAGTGGTGATTTAGAGTTTTGAAAAAAGGGATTATTTCAATGTATGAAGAAGAATGATAACTTTGGTTATGTGACAATTTTGTATTGATAATTAGGAATTTGGTCTAACATGCCCAGTGATACGACCATGTCATTGGGTGTGTCGACGATGCTATTTTTCAATGTTAGTGACACATGCAATGACACGCTCATGTCACTAGGTGGGTCAAAGCTACTGTAATGCAATATAAATAGCATGGGCAGTGACACGCCTATCATTGGGCGTGTCGAAGCTTCTATAAGGTGGGAAAATAGCACGGTCATTGACACGCCCATGTCGTTGGGTGTGTCACTTGAAGAATTTGCCCAAAATACTTTTTTTCTTGTTTTTATTTTGTGGTTTGTATTATTGTGTTGAGAGATCATGTATATGTATAGAATGTGGAAAGTTTAAATTGGAAATGCCTTTAAATGTGATACCAAATGATTATTTATGATCACATTTGGTTTATGAATTGAGAGGAATTATTTTACCCAATCCAAGTGTTGAAGGATAACTTGGAAGAGAAGGTTGAAGGTGGTGCTTGAGCTTGCTTTTGGTTGCTTTTAAAGGCACGTAAAAACTTTGGATGAATTGGACATGTTTGCATTACATTGGGCTTAACACATTTTGAATTGGAAAATGTGTTAAGATACTTGATGCATTGATTATTTATGAATAATGTGCTATGACATGTGTAATGTCATTTATGTATTAAATGCATTGTGCAAAGCCATTGTTAATGACTAAATTATGTAAAATGTGAAATATATGTATTATGTGAAAATGACGCAAAGTGTTTGGGTAATGCCATTTGTTATGTATGCATTAAGGGCATTGTTAAAAAGCCATTGTTAATGGCTAAAGTGCATAAAATGTGATTTATATTCGAATTATGTGAAAATACCCAAAATAATTGGGTAATGTACTATAAATGTAAAATGTGATACATTATGATTATATGTTGATATATGATGATATGAAATGAGATGACAATGATATAAATGAGATAAATGAGAAGAAAGGCAATGTTGAAAATGAGAAATGAGGCAATGTGCCTAGCTTGATTATGAGAAAATGATAAAGAAATTGATGATGAAAAATATGAAATAATTATGTGCCTAATATGTTCTTCAATTTCCGGAGTTTTGTATTTGGTAGCATGCCTATGAGGTTATCCTTATTATTTGCCTTTGGGTCTAGCTTTTGATCAATTATTTGATTTGCCTTCGAGGCTAGACGTTTGCTATCACTGTGATATCATTTTCCTTCGAGGCTAGCTTTTGAGCAATTATTATGATCTACCTTCGGGGCTAGCTTTTGAGCAATTACTTGATTTGCCTTCGGGGCTAGACACATGGTATCAACTTGGACCAAAATAGTAACTCTGGGATTTGAATGTCATATTAGATCCTTTGGGCCCATGCTTGTGTTTGTTGTTATGTGAATTGTAAAATGATTGATAAATATGTCAAAAATGAAATGGTATATTATATGGTGAGATGATATACATAAGCATTGTACATTGGCATTGTATATAAATTTTATTATTATCTAAGTTTGTACCACTAGGCTTTTGTTTTATCACGATTGTAATTCATCGTGCAGGTGGCAGAAGAGATTTGGTAGAGTCATAGAGTTTGTCTAGATCAGGTCAGGTCTAGCTTTGAGATTGCTTAAGTAGATTTTGCTGTTTCTTCGAGATCAGTGCCGACTGCCAGCATATATATATTTTACATTATAGTATATTTTGTTATTACTTATATTATCTTATGTTTTGGTGTATATATCTTAAAATTAAAAATACTATTTTTGAAAAATTTTGTAATGGGGGTTTGATATGTGTTTTTGATAAGTAATATTTTATTTGTTATTAAGTATATACTTTAGAGGATTTAGGGTTTTAAAATTGGAGAAGTAAGGGTTTTTATTAAACTGGGTTGCGATATTTTTATGTCGTGTATGCGTATTTTATATATACTGGGTGTATGTATTATACATATATAGGGTATAAGGGAATTACAGAAATCATGCTCTAAAATGATCTAAATGACTAAATAAACTTAAATTACCATTTGGAATTAAGTAGATGAAGAATCAAAATTAAAGAAGCTTAGGGAAAATTTTGGAATTTGAAAGCAAATGTGGTACTGCGAGCAGGAATTTTTGACCCTACTCTCATGTGGAATAGTTCTTACGACTTCGACACTGCTAGGCTTAAGGCCTTAGAGAACACGAGCCTAAGCCTAGAGAAAATGGAGTTGGCATCTAAATGGGCCGAGAAAGAAAAGAAAGTGGGGGATGACTCAATTCCTAAAGAATTCCCAGCCCCCTATTAGGTTTAAAACTTCGAAACGCATGGGGAAGTTGAGAATGACCCAGCACCTCAGTTCATTGGAACCGGCCTCTTTTTCAGGTCTAAATATTATTAAATTCTTAAAAATTATGACATCATTCATATTACACACAAAATTAAAAGAAATAAACATCCATCATCATATTAAAATAAAATAAGCACCTATCTAAGGATGGAAACATGCCTTTACAATGTTTAAATTCTCAAAAGGAAACAATATTAAAAAAATAAAATAAAATGGGACACGCACCATAGGTGGAAACATGCCCCTTACATTGATCAAAATAAAATAAAAGAAATAAATTAAATAAATAAGGCAGCCACATAGTGGAAACATGCCTTTTACATTCTTAAAATCCAAATAATAAAATTTAACACCATTCAGCCATTCATAGCAAAATAAATAATCCAAACAAGTAGTTTAATCATTGCAAAAATAATATTAAATTATAGTTTAATAAATGAAAATCAAGGTTAATCGTAAAGACTTACAATCCACAAATAAATATAGACCTCACTAATTAGGGTTCTTTTGGATAAAATAAAAGTTATATGAATTTTAAAATAAATTTATGGTTTGGAGTTTGAAAACTAGAGTTTTTTTAGAATTAGGGTTTTTTTTATTGATTAGGGTTTTGGTTATTTTGAAAACTAGGTTTTTCAATATTTTAACTTAGCTATTGGATATTTAATTTAGGTAAATATTGCATGAGATAAATAGTTATTAGACTTGTATAGTTGAAGATACAGTAGATGTAAATTGATGGTATTATTTAACAAAGCTTAATTGACATATTTAAACAAAACCACAGTGAGTATGAACTTCATGATATTAATAAACATATCTTGCTATGATTTTAAAGAGTTTAGAAAATAAAACCTATGTTGGAGGCTTCATCAAATTATATGTTGATCCAAGCTATTGCCTGCACCAATTTGGAAGTCTGGCCGAGCAAAACAAAGATAGTGGTTACTACCTTTGTATGGTGTATGGTTTTGATAGTATTCTTTGTATTGATGCTTACTGCTTGCCTTTTTCTAATTCTCTATTAAAAGTCCTTAATCTTTTTTGCTAAAGTTCTTAGTTGCTAATTCTTGTTTGCAGTATTTTAATTGTATATTTATAGGCAAATAATCTTTTAAACTTAAAACCTTAATCTGCTAATATGAAGCTTAACTGAAGTCTAGCTTGATTAGAAAATTAAAATGTCAGCCAAATTCTCTTAAAATTATGGTTCATGTCAATTTGAAGTGTCAAAATCGACATGATCATTGGCTCATGTCGTCCTGGATTCATTCCGACTCAAACCAATTAAAATTTTTAATCATCTGATCAAACAAATTTTATTTGGGCTATTATAAGTTGAACCAGTTTATTCTAGGCCTTATAAAATTGAACCAATCTAATTAAAGGTTTTCAAACATGTTTAAGCCATTAAGAATCGATCAATCTTTGATTGGGCCTTTTAATTAGGACCAGACTAGCTTATAGCTAAAATTAAGGGTCTACAGGTTGCCCTTTGCTTAAACAATCTTAAATTCATTCAGAGAGTAAAAAGCAATAAGACTTTGGATTAATTTTTGGTAAGGATGTGTTCTAGACCCAAGAATTAGATTTTGGGTTTTGGACCTAATATTGGATTGGGTTTTGGACCCGATTCTGGAATGGGTTCTTGACCCGAGATTGGGTTCTTGACTCAAAAATAATTTGAGTTCTAAAACTGAGATAGTTTGGGTTCTAAACTTGGATTAATTTTTGGACTAAAATTGGTTTAGGTTCTCGATCTAGATTGAGTTCTAGACTTGAAAATGATTTTGGTTCTCAACCTAAGTTGAGTTCTGGACTCAAAAAATAGTTTGGGTTTTGGACCCAAGACTGGTTTGTGTTCTATAATAGAGATTGAGCTCTGAGATAAAAATAATTTGTGTTCTGGACAAAAGATGGTTTGCTTTATGGACACAGATTGAGTTCTAGAGTAAAAAATATTTAGGTTCTGGACCAAAGTTAGTTTGGGTTCTGGACTCGGATTGAGTTCTAGACTAAAAAATGGTTTGGGTTCTAGACCCGAATTGAGTTTTGGACTAAAAAATGGTTTGGGTTCTGGAATCGAATTGAGTTCTGAACTCGAAAATGATTTGGGTTCTTGACTTGACACTAGATTAGGTTTTCTAGTTGACTTAAGACCGGATTTAACTCTCCTTTTATCAGTTGAGAATTCTGGATATCTTCCAGCCATTAATTTTAGCTCTTCTAGCTGACTAACCTTTTGTTAGTTAAGAGTTTTGGCTTTCTTCTAGCAAAAAAATTTCAACTCTTCTAGCTGGACTGACCTGCTGTCATTTGAGAGTGCAAACTTTCTTCTAGCCACTTGTTCCATCCTTTAATGGATTAACTTCAGCTCTTTTAGCTGGACTGACCTTCTGTCATTTGAGAGTGTGGGCTTTCTTCTAGCCACCTATTCCATTCTTCAATGGATTGACTTCAGCTTTTCTAGCTGGACTGACCTTTTGTCATTTGAGAGTATGAGCTTTCTTTTAGCCACCTATTCCATTCTTCAATGGATTGACTTAAGCTCTTCTAGCTGGACTGACCTTCTGTCAGTTGAGAGTGTGGGCTTTATTTTAACCACCTGTTCCATTCATCATTGGATCAACTTAAGCTCTTCTATTTGGATTGATATCTTTTGCATCTTCATTCTTTTGGGGTTCTTACTTTCTTCTTGTTATGTTCTTCTTGTTCTTCCTTTTGTAAACAATTCAACTATTTTTTAGCTAGTCTTCATATCCTCTCTTTGCCCCCCTGAGTGGAAAAATATTGAAAGTGAGTCTGAAAATATGTTGTACACATATAAATTCAAAAATTGAAAAGAGAAACTTCGCCCCTGCAGGCTCAAACCAATGATTTTGTTCCCGTATAAGCTTTGATTGATGTTCACATTTTGTCTGGTTCTTTGCAAAAACATGTATCTCCATTTTTGCAAAGTGACTGGATCTTCCTTAAGCAATGGGCCTTGCATACCCCCTGATTCCATATCTACTTCATATTTGCTTCACAAAGTATTGCCATTTACTTTGACAAATAATAGGTAACACAAGATAAAAATATAGTGTGATATGCTTATGTATGCATGAATAATACTTATATTGGTTCTATTGACTCACAAACTGAGGTGATCAGCTGAAGTGCTCCCATGGATTCCATCCAAATGCTCATTCAGGTCTCGTATTGGAATGGCAGAAGACTTCATATTTATGGCTTTTATCTTTGAGATGTTGAAAACATGAGTGGTGGGTCCCAAGCAACATAGCTAGAGATACATCCATTTAAAACTATGATTCAGCACGTCAGTTTGTAGCTTCTTCATAACCTTGCAAATAATCATTTATTTTGCCCAATGTATCCTTCGAGGCTTGACAGTGCAACATACTTCCCTTAACTTGAAGGTCTATGCAATAAGAAAATAATTTTTTTATTTTTATTTTTTTTTAAAATCAAATGTTGACTTTCTTAAATCATTGTCATTGTACCTCAGGACTCGATTTTTTCAAATTAACATGTCTATAACATCATAGCCCTAGTTATCATACTAAACTTGGGTGTCATTTCCATTTAAGCAAGAACTATTGTACTTCAGATAGGCACATACACATACTCGGCCAAATGTCACATTAAGTTTAAATATTGTCTATCTCATGTTCATGCTTATCCAAACTATCTCCATTAATAGACTATCCTACTAAAAGAGATCAACAGGTCTTTAACAGGCTTGAGATGGGGTCTATAAGGTACATGGGTTAAGCGGAGGCCATTTTTAAACTAGAGTTGATGTGACACTATTGCCAATCCTTTATACTATAAACTTTATGTAGGAATCGTATCCTAATAGAGGTTCCATTTCCACATTCTGAGAGTCACTTTTCTCTTCTAACTTCATGAAAATACAAAGCTTGAATGTCCTTGCATATTCTTGGCAGAAATCTAGATCCAATCAATGCTATCTTGATCTATAGACCACCCTTTTTCCTCTTTTTTCTTTCTGTCCTTTTCTTTTTTGGAATATCAAGTCTAAGTCTTTCAAGATTACATACCTGGAGCGATGTTGGATAAAATAAAAGATGGTCTTTTCCTTATTTATTTGATTTTATTTGAATCTTTTGGTTGGATTGGACCATTTCAAGTCAACCTGCCTTGTAAATTAAGTGGAAGTCTCCTGCTTACTTTAGATAAAAAAAGAACTCGGTTAGCTTTCTGAACTGCATTTTTGGTTTTATTTTCTTTTCCTTTCTTTTATTCTTCTTATTTTTTCTTTTCTTTATTTTTCTTTTCTTTTTGTTTTCTTTTTTCTTTCTTTCTTTTTTTTAGCTCTAAGAAAGGTGTCTTGTCTACATTATTCTATGCTTCTGACTATGGATGAGTGGAGGATAAATCATTTGTTGCCTTGATGTCATCTTAATAGATCGAAGATATTAGGTCTAGTATCAAGTGAACTTCAACTATTTTTATAGTCTTGATTATGCATTCCTTTGTTTGATCTTCTTGCCCTTCACCTTAGTGATCATCAGACTTGTCATAATTGTCACAACAACATAAGGTCGGTTATCAGGTTTACAAGCCAATAAAAAGCAAGCTAAAATTTCATGAAGGCTCAAATGAACAACTAGGGATTGATATTTAATTGGGTGACTTCTAGTAGTTCGCTTATCAAACAATGCTTAGATGATCTCTCCCTTAAATAAGCAAAGTTCAATTTTGCCTCGAAACTTCGTCAAAGAATATTCTAAGATTGACTAAGACCTAGGCACTCATAATTATGTAGGAGCCCTCTCTTAGTAAGCTGCACAACGCAATGCTATAGAACAACTCCCTCACCTAGTAAAGTCATTTGGATCATAATGCATAAATACACTAATTTATGAATATCAAGGTAAGGTAGACTCGTCATTAGTTGAGCACCAAAATGAACAAAGACCAATAAAAATTTAATGAAAATAATTTATTCAAACTATCTTAATTTGAAAAAAATAATTGTTCCAGAAAACAAAAAAAAATGAAACAAAAACCAAAAAAGCTAAGGGAAGTTTTATTGATTTGAAGTCGAAAGAGCTTTCTCTACTTGGACATATCAAGGGTAAGAATCATTGATGATAGTCATCACTTCATCATCCACAGTTGGTTCAAGCTTGCTTAGTGTTGTGCTCTAATAAAAACTACTAGAACTACACTCATAAGTATACGAGGCTGCTGTAGTATTTTGGTGAACACCTCAAGGTCGTCTCACAAGGAAGCTAGATAAGCTAATTATTTATCAAATCATAAATAACAAATTATCAATAAAATTAAATTGCTAAACAACTAATGAAAACAGAACGAGTTGAATTTAAAACAATGAAAGTAAACTGAACAGATATATTGATTCACTTAATAGAAAGGTCTAGGGTTTGCACTTCTCTACTAACTTATATGTATGAACGACTATTCCTCTCAACCGATTTAATTTCAAAGATCATATTTCAAGTAACTTAATTAATCGAATCAAGGAAATAAGCTCTCGCATTCAAACCTCTTTCAAATAATCTTGTTACAATTGAAATGATCTTTTTCTTAGGTTTATATTTCTAATTCACCTAAGTCCCTAATTGGATTGTTCCAGCATTAGACTTCATTTCTCAATCCTTCATCTAAATACCTCAAACACATAATTGGTGGCCAATCAATTATATATTAACATCAATCCATTCAATTAAGGATAAAAGAAATAATTCAGTTAAGAGCAATAACCATTTCATACAATCATAGTAGATCCATACAAACCCTAGACTAGATCAAATTTAGTTCATATTGGTGCTATCAAACAAATTCATCTCATTAAAATTCAAAGAAATTAATTTAGACATTAGAGAATTCATGAATACAAATCCAATGAAACATAAGAGATAGAGTTTGAGAACAAAACCAAATTACAAACTTCCTTTGGCTTCTGCAGAATCTCTTGCTCAGATTTTTTCTAAAAGAATAATGCAATGGCTAAAACTAATTTGATCAAGAGTGTTTGCATGAAAGTGAAATCAAAATTTAAAAGAAAAGTGAAGAATAGCTGAAAAGTTTGTGTTGGACGGCTGGAAGTGTGTAACCCCTTTCTCTTGCCCTAATCTTCTCATTTATACAAAACCCTCGATCAAAATCCGTGTTTCATTTCTTTCCTTAGCCCCATGGACTAACATGCCCAAGCTTCTGGCCATGTCATGTGACACGGCCAGTGGCTTGGCCGTGTCAGCTGGGTGTGTCAGCTTCTGTGTCTCCTTGCTCTTCTTTGCTTCTGTGGAGATGAGAGTGACACAGCCAAGCTCCTGGCTGTGTCATGTGACACGGCCAGTGGCTTGGCCCTGTCACCTGCCAGTGTCACCTACTGATTCTCTTCTTTCTTGGCTAAATATGGGACACGGCCAAGCTTGTGGCCGTGTCATGTGACATAGCCAGTGGCTTGGCCATGTCCCCTGCCAGTGTCAGCTTCTGCCAAATTTTCCTTTCTTTCTTGGTTCCCTTGGTTTTGCCCTTTAGGTGAGACACGGCCAGTGGCTTGGCCGTGTCTCCTACCCGTGTCATGATCTGCCAAAAATTTCCTTGAGGTGACACTGCCAAGCTTGATTTGGCTTGGCTATGTCTTGCTGCTTCATGATTTTCTTTCTTTGTTTTGATCTTCCAAGGGAGTTTTTTTTGCACATTAACCTAAAACAAAACACTTGAAACAAACTTTAAACAAGAATCAAATGAAACATTAATCAAAAACACATAAACATCACACTAAAAACTAGTACAAAAATGACATAAACACTGGGATAAATTAAAACTACCAAAATTGATGAAATCGCTAAATAAACAGATTAAAACTACAAAAATGCATGAAGAAAACAATAATCATCATAATAAATAAGTTATAATTCTATGACAAAAACTAATAAAACAACTACCCCACACTTAAAATTTTGATTGTCCTCAAGCAAATTCACATGGCATAAATTAAAATCTCAAATAACCTTAACTATAATTCAAGTATATAAGATGAAATCCTTTAAGACTCAGCCATAAATAAATGCAATTTACTTCAATCAAGATTTTCTTAACTCATTCATTAATTCAGACATAACAAATCTCATCTCTCATCTAAGTGTTTCACTCAATTTCAAAGGTTAATTCACTCAAACCACTCATGACTGCATACTGCCATAAACTTGCCTAATTATCCAATCTCTCTTACTAATTTTCTCAAGAAATAATCCAAAGGTCTTTTTGTTTGGATTTAATGGGGCTAAGGTGAAGGTGTGAGATAAGTCATTTAAGTTGGAATATCAAGAAATGGAGTATCTAAATTAGACAATACTCTTGCTTAAAACTCGTAACTCCCTCAAATGGCATATTCACCAACCCTTGATAATCTCACATACTTGCATACTTAAAGAAAAGTACACGAGTCGAAATTTCTCTTTGATGACTAATGCTAGAAAATATATGAATTATATATATATATATATATATCTTCTCTTTTATTTTTATTATATATATATACAAAATATAAAATTGCATTGAACATCTAGCTCAAATGTAGAGGAAAAGAATAATCGACTCTTAGTCAAATACAATGTGCAAAGTATGCATTTCAGCCCCAAATCTTGCTAAAGCAATACTATATTTTTTTTTAATTGCTTACCCCACACTTATGAATTAAATCACCCTATTGTCATATCATAAGAAACTACATTCCTTAATGAAGGTATGATGATAATAGGAAAATGTTGAGTTGTGAATTGTGTTGATCAATCAAGAAAAAGTCAAAGGCTCAACTTGGCTCACTAAGGAATTCATAATTAAGGGAGGTCTTTTTATGCTAAAGGGGGTAATCCTAATTTGCCTTCATCATTTTAAAACTTGAGATGAAATCATAATGTGAGTTCAATTAGTATGCAAAAACAAGCTCTAGAGATGCAAAATCATGAAGGTGCACACTTAAGAAAGAAAGTCAATTGACAATAATATTCAATCTATGAGGCTCAAAACTCACAAAGGGTGGGTTCTCAGAGATTTATATATCATGAATAGCATAATGTGAAAATTGATCCCGAATGAATTCAAATTCTAATCTCTATGCTAATACTAAAGGCTCAAATATAATGCTAGAATTACATAAAAGTCAATAAGTTTCCAACAATTATGCCATTAACAACACACAATATAACACACAAAGACAAACAAAACAAAAATTAAAGGAAAGCTTAAAGATTACAAAAACTTGTTGCGCTCTAATAAACACTACTAGAACTACACTCGCAAGTATACGAGGCTGCTGTAGTATTTTGGTGAACACCTAAAGGTCGTCTCACAAGGAAGCTAGATAAGCTAATTATTTATCAAATCGTAAATAACAAATTATCAATAAAATTAAATTGCTAAACAACTAATGAAAATAGAACGAGTTGAATTTAAAACAATGAAAGTAAACTGAACAGATATATTGATTCACTTAACAGAAAGATCTAGGGTTTGCACTTCTCTACTAACTTATATGTATGAACAACTATTCCTCTCAACCGATTTAATTTCAAAGATCATACTTCAAGCAACTTAATTAATCGAATCAAGGAAATAAGCTCTCGCATTCAAACCTCTTCCAAATAATCTTGTTACAATTGGAATGATCTTTTTCTTAGGTTTATATTTCTAATTCACCTAAGTCCCTAATTGAATTGTTCCAGCATTAGACTTCATTTCTCAATCCTTCAAGTAAATACCTCAAACACATAATTGGTGGCCAATCAATTATATATTAACATTAATCCATTCAATTAAGGATAAAAGAAATAATTCAGTTAAGAGCAATAACCATTTCATACAATCATAGCAGATCCATACAAACCCTAGACTAGATCAAAATTAGTTCATATTGATGCTATCAAACAAATTCATCTAATTAAAATTCAAAGAAATTAATTTAGACATTAGAGAATTCATGAATACAATTCCAATGAAACATAAGAGAAAGAGTTTGAGAACAAAACCAAATTACAAACTTCCTTTGGCTTTTAAAGAATCTCTTGCTCAGATTTTTGCTAAAAGAACAATACAATGGCTAAAACTAATTTGATCTAGAGTGTTTGCATGAAAGTGAGATCAAAATTCAAAAGAAAAGTGAAGAATAGCTAAAAAGTTTATGTTGAACGGCTGGAAGTGACTAACCCCATTCTCTTGCCCTAATCTTCTTATTTATACAAAACCCTCGCTCAAAATCTGCATTTCCTTTCTTTCCTTAGCCCCATAGAGTGACACGTCCAAGCTTGTGGCCGTGTCATGTGACACGGCCAGTGGCTTGGCCGTTTATGCTGGGTGTGTCAGCTTCTGGTGTCTCCTTCTCTTCTTTACTTCTGTGGAGATGAAAGTGACACGACCAAGCTCCTGTCCGTGTCATGTGACACGGCCAGTGGCTTGGCTGTGTCACCTGCCAGTGTCACCTACTGATTCTCTTCTTTCTTTGCTCTTCTTTCTTGGCTAAATATGGGACACGGCCAAGCTTGTGGCCGTGTCACCTGCCAGTGTCAGCTTCTGCCAAATTTTCCTTTCTTTCTTGGTTCCCTTGGTTTTGCCCTTTAGGTGAGACACGGCCAGTGGCTTGGCTGTGTCTCCTGCCCGTGTCATGATCTGCCAAAAATTTCCTTGAGGTGACACGGCCAAGCTTGATTTGGCTTGGCCATGTCTTGCTGCTTCATGCTTTTCTTTCTTTGTTTTGATCTTCAAAGGGAGTTTTCTTTTTTGCAGATTAACCTAAAACAAACTTTAAACAAGAATCAAATGAAACATTAACCAAAAACACATAAACATCACACTAAAAACTAGTACAAAAATGACATAAACACTGGATAAATTAAAACTACCAAAATTGATGAAATCACTAAATAAACAGATTAAAAGTACAAAAATGCATGAAGAAAACAATAATCATCATGATAAATAAGTTAAAATTCTATGACAAAAACTAATAAAACAACTACCCCACACTTAAAACTTTGCTTGTCCTCAAGCAAATTCACATGGCATAAATTAAAAACTCAAATAACCTTAACTATAATTCAAGTATATAAGATGGATTTCTTTAAGACTCAGCCATAAATAAATGCAATTTACTTTGATCAAGATTTTCTTAACTCATTCATTAATTCATACATAACAAATATCATCTCTCATCTAAGTTTTTCACTCAATTTCAAAGGTTAATTCACTCAAACTGTAACACCCCGATACTCCATATAAGTACTACACATATACCTGGTATACGTACAATAAATATATAAAGTATAAAGATGTCACATTTCGTTACAATTTAAAAACCTGTAACATAGCTCAAACCACAATACATTAATTTAAAGAACATTTACAAAATCGATATACTTTTAATGATCTTATAAATATACAATAATCTTATCTTTCTCGAAACATCATTTATACAAATGATTACATTCTTGATAAAAGTACATCATAATTAAATTATACATGTATGCATCACCCTCTAGTTGGTCTCGACAAACTCTTACTCTTCTCGTGGCATGACGCAAGACTTTATATCTTTCATCTGGTCACCTGCGCGATCCAACAACCGCGCTAAGCCCGAGAGCTTAGTAGTACAAATATATAATATACACATACATTATAAAAATATTAGCATATAATGATATATCAATTCCATGTAACTTTAGCTTATCATATCTTTTCTTTTAGATTGTACCTTTCATATATCTCAACTAAATCATATTTCAATACCCACATTCCACAACATACTTCATAACATTATTTTATTCACCATTTACCAATCATGAATAATATTTCCAGCAAGGCAATCATTAACACCAACCACAATCCATCACCAATACTCACAATCAACATATCAATGCATACACATTACATATCATACCTCATAACATTGTTTAATTCACAATTCACCAATCATAAGTCACATTGTCAACAAAGTCAATCATAGATCTCATTATTCATCTAATTCAACATTTGTATATCACATGGACATCAAAGACAGACTCGGGCCCAACAGACACTAATATGCTATTCTATTTTCAGAGTTAATGCTTTGGTTTTGTTTTCATATTTATCATTATCATTGACCCAACTAGGCTTCAAGGATTAGGTTCAACCAAGCTTCAAGGGGAACAAAGCATGCTAAGTATCAACCCAACTTGGCTTCAAGAACCAATCCAACCTAGCTTCAAGGGTTGTAACATCTCAATTAGGCTTCAAGGACTAGACCCAACCAAGCTTCAAGGGGAGTAAAACATGTTAAACTTCAACCCAACTTGGCTTCAAGGATCAAGCCCAACCTAACTTCAAGAGATTGTTACTAATATTAGGCATGCCACCAACAACAAACTCTGAGAATAGAATAACACATTAGCTACACAATTCATTGATTATTTCATCATCAATATCATTTTCAATTCTCATCATCATCTAGGCAACATGCCTTGTTTCTTTCAATTGAATCATCATAGCCAATCACAATGGCTTCACATCACATTTGAGTTAACATAGCCAATCACAATGGCTTCACATCACATTTCAGTTAACATAGCCAATCACAATGGCTTCACATCACATTTCAATCCACATTATAACAATTCATCTTTTACATACATAATCATTTACCTCATCATATCCTTTACATGTCATATTCCATCATTGATATATATATATATACAACATCAATTACATTAACTAGGTAAACATATCATTCACATCATTATAAATTGCATTATACATACCTTTTTGGATGATCCTCATCTCTTTCACCCTCAAGAGTTACTCCCATCAAGCTATCCATAATCAATCACTTCATCCTCTTTTTCACATTTTACATATAGCCTCATTGATGTATATATATATACAACATCAATTACATTAACTAGGCAAACATATCATTCAAAGTGCATAACATAACATTGCTAAATCTCAACAATGCAATTAGGGCAAAACACAATTGATATGATTCATAGCTTTATGATCTTCCACATTCCTTTGATTAGATCATTCTTGTGTTTAAAACATATTTATAATGTGCATGTTTAAGTTTAGAAACAATGGAACCTTTGAAGAATCAAAACAATGTAAAAAGAAACAAAGTATAAAGCAATATGTAATTCATTTGTAGGACACGCCCAACCCATTTGATGGAACACGCCCGTGTCACTAACAACAAAAGAGGCAGTAGCCAATTCAAACAATTGACACGCCCAGCACCTTTGATGGACACGCCCGTGTCACTAACAACAAAAGAGGCAGTAGCCAATTCAAACAATTGACACGCCCAACTCAATTGATGAACACGCCCGTGTCTCTTCAATGCCTATGGCCGTGTCACCCATAACCAAAACCAATTCTCTTCTAATTGCACTCAAACACAATATTCATCATATAACATGCTTCAAATGAATATAATCAATGTTTTAAACACATATTCATCACAAGAATTACTTCACAACACATTAATATAACAATTAAACACATCTCAACTCAAAACCCTAAAATCAACATCTCCACCATTTCCAACAACAACCACTAATTAAACTCATAACTTAAAATCAATTTAACACTTGAACACACAACACAACACATCTCAAATCCACCAAATCACAACATCATCAAACCTTACTTCACTTCCAACACAACTTCCAATTAAGTAAAGAAAACAAGAGAATACTTACCATCTTTCCAACAAAACCAACACCAATCCAATCCTTTAGCTTGTAATCAATTTCAATACTTGTAAACACATATATAACACACTAAATCATGAAATCAATCCATCACAACCTATCTCAAACCTTAACAAGGGAAAACAAGTAAGTACTTACCTCAATTGATGAATTCCACCAAATCTCCACTTAATCCTTTGATTCTTCCTTCAATTCTCTTAAAACCCTAAGGTTTTGGTGAAGATCAACTCATCTCTCTACCTCTCTCTCTCTCTCTCTCGTGCAAGAACCAAAAGGAGAAGAAGAAGAAGAAGAAGAGAATATCTTCATTTCTTTTTCCTCTTCCACGATAGCCACATATATGTATATAATAATAATAATAATAATAATAATAATAATAATATAATTACTAATTACCAAAAATCCTCCACCAAGTATTTCATTTCAAGCAATTACTCATATATCCCTTATCACTTAACTTAGCTTTTGTCTCTTATGAACCCAATTAAGTAATTCCACATGCCATATAAAAATATCTCCTCTTGCATTGACTCTTTCTCTTTGACCATTTTATATGTTATATATATCACCATATACACAACATATAAACTTGTCTCTAAACCCTAAATTTCCCCAAAACACATATACATATATGTTCTTTTCTCAATTTAAACCAACAACAATAACAACAACAACAACAACATACAAAACTTCTGGGGCATGCATCAGGATATTACAATTCTCTCCCCCTTAAATAATTTCGTCCTCGAAATTATCAGTACCGTAACGATTCATTCTTAACAAAATACTATCTCAACTTTCATATGAAGTTAATTATATGCTCAAGTCATAGTGTCATCAAATCATATAATTTTAACTCTTCCCTTTCAAATCAACCGCCTTCTTTAAATTTCATAACTCATCATTCTATATGATTAGATATCTTATTACTTTCTTGATCAAACATTCAAAAGAACTCATTACATCTTTTATCAATGTCCTTACACAAGAATTAGATCATTATATAATACACTTATACTTCATCCAATCTTTATATTCAATATATTCTATTCCTTCACTTCTTTGTAATTACTCTTTTAATTTTATCCTTAAAAATCATTGGTTTATATTTTAACATTAATTATCCCGTCATTACAATCACCGTCTAAATAGACATTTATCAAACCTCAATGGATAACAAAATCTTTATTTTTCACAAATGGAGTTATTTCTTTAGCACACTTTTTATTTAAATTACATCTTAATACATTACCTTTCAACTTATTTCATAAATAATCAATCTTTTCTTTTTTTTTTATCATGATTTATAACTATTATAACTCCCTTTATTCACGTTCACTCACACTTTGAAATTTACATCATATACTTTATCATGCAAACAATTATACTCTTAACACAACTATACATGTCAAATCTCAATAATGATTCATAATCTTAGCCAATTCAGATCCATTGATCTATTTATCACAATATATCCACGTTCCAATCTTGCTCAATTCCAACCAACAATTTATTTATTCAAACTTATCATAAAATTTCACAATATTCATATATGTATTTATATAACTTAATTCCATTAGGGTAAACTTACATTCAATTCTTGATCTCTTCCGATCTATATTCAATCAAATTATCATGATAACCAATCACTTCAAATTATCTTAATATAATTTCCAACCAATTCTCATAAAAATTTTATACCATATTTACTATCTATAGCTCATTCACTTAAACCTCAAATTTATTCATCACATATCATAAACATGTTTAGTATAACTTTCAATCACATTTGTATTTTCTCCCTTTTTAACATCTCCTCATATTTCATTTCTTTGTTATACTTATTTTGATTACCTCTTTGCCATAATATTCATAACTCGAGACAGTTACATAATTTCCTTTTCTCTCTTAACTATCATAAATATAACCAAATGCTTAACATCAAATTGATAAGATACAACTTTATCCATCATAACGTTTAACTATACTTTTCATCATAATTTCAATCTCATCAAATCTGTATTACAATCATTATATCTAAGACCCAAATCCATGGATAACAAATTAATCAAACAAATATACCGAACAAAACACATGGCTTAAGAGGTTAATATTCAAGCCTGGAACTCTCAAATCAATTCTGTTCTTTCACAATTTTATTCTCAATTTACAAATACAAGACTAAGGTGCATCTCAAGAATTACATATTTCTTCTTTACACTATTGCTATAACAAAAGTTAATACATTCCAACTCCATTTCAAACCACTTTGCACTCGATTATAATGTCTATCTCAACTTAATTCACGTTTCAACAATATTACTATATACATATTTAACCATATGTAATTTCTATAAAATTTCTTTTCGTCACTTCATTTCGAATCCATTTACAATCTCTTATAATATATAATAACATGAAATTTCCATATGTGAGCACTTTAGAACTCTATATATCATATGATCATCAAATTCAATGCTCACTATAACAATTTTCACTGTCCAATATTATTCAAGTCCATTCTATACTCACTTCCATCTCATAATCCATTCCGCTTTACACAGTTCAAAACCTAATATCTCTTAGGTCCACTAATACATATTGCATCATTTCCATATCACTTCTTCCATAATTATACCACATACATATTCATAGGTCACCTTCATAATGTGATTCACACATTTGTTTATATATCATAATTTCATTCATATTGAAAATCAATTCACATATCATATACATGTATACCCTTACTTGGATATTCTTATTTTATGTTTCTTTTTCACACATTCAATACAAATTTAATGTTTATCACTTTAGAAACATCTTATGTATATATATCACAAAGCAAAGTCAAAACATATAATTTCTCCAATTATTAAGCTCATTTCAGAAATCTCAAATATCACATATTACCATCATTACTATGAGCTTTCACAATATCCCAGCATCTCACATTTCTAACGTTGCATTCACAATGTTTACATTAAAATAACAATATCAACTTATTCTTACTTAACCAATCTCATCTCTTTTCCTTTAAACAAAACCTTAACTTTATATATGTACATACTTCAAACTTTAGATAGTCACACTTTGTCTATAATAACCAACTCATTCAATATCCCACCATTCTTTCCTCATTTTTGTAACATATCTTTCAATAATAACAATCCAGCAATATTTCCTTTGTTTATTAACCCCAACATAAACCTTAATATAAAGAGGTTCAAAGTGTAGAAGAAAGAGTACATACTCTTATCTTAATTTGTTTTCAACTCATTTTCAAGTCTATTCTCTTTATGTTTGAATTCATATTATGTCCCACATCATATTACTCATAAACATCAACATTACACTCCATATTGCACACAACATGACATTTCCATATGCATCATCAATATACATATATCACATTACATTTCACAATTAGTTTCTCATAATCAATTAGGCACTATGCCTCAATTATAATTCATTTCCAACATTATTGCCAACAATCATGGTTTCTCATCACATCAAAATGGTATACACATATATCATTAATTATGTTAAACATCTCATATAACACAAATATTCTACAATTCATATAATGCCACATCCGAGACCAACCTAGGTGTCAATGCATATGCATGTATTACCAATTGCATTTCAAAACTCTTCTTTTTGGTTCATTTTATGCGTTTCAAAACTTTTTCTTTTAATTTCATTTAGGCCGAGAATCTCGAACCTAAGCTCTGATACCAAAATAATTGTAACACCCCGATACTCCATATAAGTACTACACATATACCTGGTATACGTACAATAAATATATAAAGTATAAAGATGTCACATTTCGTTACAATTTAAAAACCTGTAACATAGCTCAAACCACAATACATTAATTTAAAGAACATTTACAAAATCGATATACTTTTAATGATCTTATAAATATACAATAATCTTATCTTTCTCGAAACATCATTTATACAAATGATTACATTCTTGATAAAAGTACATCATAATTAAATTATACATGTATGCATCACCCTCTAGTTGGTCTCGACAAACTCTTACTCTTCTCGTGGCATGACGCAAGACTTTATATCTTTCATCTGGTCACCTGCGCGATCCAACAACCGCGCTAAGCCCGAGAGCTTAGTAGTACAAATATATAATATACACATACATTATAAAAATATTAGCATATAATGATATATCAATTCCATGTAACTTTAGCTTATCATATCTTTTCTTTTAGATTGTACCTTTCATATATCTCAACTAAATCATATTTCAATACCCACATTCCACAACATACTTCATAACATTATTTTATTCACCATTTACCAATCATGAATAATATTTCCAGCAAGGCAATCATTAACACCAACCACAATCCATCACCAATACTCACAATCAACATATCAATGCATACACATTACATATCATACCTCATAACATTGTTTAATTCACAATTCACCAATCATAAGTCACATTGTCAACAAAGTCAATCATAGATCTCATTATTCATCTAATTCAACATTTGTATATCACATGGACATCAAAGACAGACTCGGGCCCAACAGACACTAATATGCTATTCTATTTTCAGAGTTAATGCTTTGGTTTTGTTTTCATATTTATCATTATCATTGACCCAACTAGGCTTCAAGGATTAGGTTCAACCAAGCTTCAAGGGGAACAAAGCATGCTAAGTATCAACCCAACTTGGCTTCAAGAACCAATCCAACCTAGCTTCAAGGGTTGTAACATCTCAATTAGGCTTCAAGGACTAGACCCAACCAAGCTTCAAGGGGAGTAAAACATGTTAAACTTCAACCCAACTTGGCTTCAAGGATCAAGCCCAACCTAACTTCAAGAGATTGTTACTAATATTAGGCATGCCACCAACAACAAACTCTGAGAATAGAATAACACATTAGCTACACAATTCATTGATTATTTCATCATCAATATCATTTTCAATTCTCATCATCATCTAGGCAACATGCCTTGTTTCTTTCAATTGAATCATCATAGCCAATCACAATGGCTTCACATCACATTTGAGTTAACATAGCCAATCACAATGGCTTCACATCACATTTCAGTTAACATAGCCAATCACAATGGCTTCACATCACATTTCAATCCACATTATAACAATTCATCTTTTACATGCATAATCATTTACCTCATCATATCCTTTACATGTCATATTCCATCATTGATATATATATATACACAACATCAATTACATTAACTAGGTAAACATATCATTCACATCATTATAAATTGCATTATACATACCTTTTTGGATGATCCTCATCTCTTTCACCCTCAAGAGTTACTCCCATCAAGCTATCCATAATCAATCACTTCATCCTCTTTTTCACATTTTACATATAGCCTCATTGATGTATATATATATACAACATCAATTACATTAACTAGGCAAACATATCATTCAAAGTGCATAACATAACATTGCTAAATCTCAACAATGCAATTAGGGCAAAACACAATTGATATGATTCATAGCTTTATGATCTTCCACATTCCTTTGATTAGATCATTCTTGTGTTTAAAACATATTTATAATGTGCATGTTTAAGTTTAGAAACAATGGAACCTTTGAAGAATCAAAACAATGTAAAAAGAAACAAAGTATAAAGCAATATGTAATTCATTTGTAGGACACGCCCAACCCATTTGATGGAACACGCCCGTGTCACTAACAACAAAAGAGGCAGTAGCCAATTCAAACAATTGACACGCCCAGCACCTTTGATGGACACGCCCGTGTCACTAACAACAAAAGAGGCAGTAGCCAATTCAAACAATTGACACGCCCAACTCAATTGATGAACACGCCCGTGTCTCTTCAATGCCTATGGCCGTGTCACCCATAACCAAAACCAATTCTCTTCTAATTGCACTCAAACACAATATTCATCATATAACATGCTTCAAATGAATATAATCAATGTTTTAAACACATATTCATCACAAGAATTACTTCACAACACATTAATATAACAATTAAACACATCTCAACTCAAAACCCTAAAATCAACATCTCCACCATTTCCAACAACAACCACTAATTAAACTCATAACTTAAAATCAATTTAACACTTGAACACACAACACAACACATCTCAAATCCACCAAATCACAACATCATCAAACCTTACTTCACTTCCAACACAACTTCCAATTAAGTAAAGAAAACAAGAGAATACTTACCATCTTTCCAACAAAACCAACACCAATCCAATCCTTTAGCTTGTAATCAATTTCAATACTTGTAAACACATATATAACACACTAAATCATGAAATCAATCCATCACAACCTATCTCAAACCTTAACAAGGGAAAACAAGTAAGTACTTACCTCAATTGATGAATTCCACCAAATCTCCACTTAATCCTTTGATTCTTCCTTCAATTCTCTTAAAACCCTAAGGTTTTGGTGAAGATCAACTCATCTCTCTACCTCTCTCTCTCTCTCTCTCGTGCAAGAACCAAAAGGAGAAGAAGAAGAAGAAGAAGAGAATATCTTCATTTCTTTTTCCTCTTCCACGATAGCCACATATATGTATATAATAATAATAATAATAATAATAATAATAATATAATTACTAATTACCAAAAATCCTCCACCAAGTATTTCATTTCAAGCAATTACTCATATATCCCTTATCACTTAACTTAGCTTTTGTCTCTTATGAACCCAATTAAGTAATTCCACATGCCATATAAAAATATCTCCTCTTGCATTGACTCTTTCTCTTTGACCATTTTATATGTTATATATATCACCATATACACAACATATAAACTTGTCTCTAAACCCTAAATTTCCCCAAAACACATATACATATATGTTCTTTTCTCAATTTAAACCAACAACAATAACAACAACAACAACAACATACAAAACTTCTGGGGCATGCATCAGGATATTACACAAACCACTCGCGACTACATACTGCCATAAACTTACTTAATTATCCAATCTCTCTCACTGATTTTCTCAAGAAATAATCCAAAGGCCTATTTGTTTGGATGTAATAGGGCTAATGTGAAGGTGTGAGAAAAGACATTTAAGTTGGAACATCAAGAAATGGAGTATCTAATTTAGACAATACTCTTGCTTAGAAACTCGTAACTCCCTCAAATGGCATATTCACCAACCCTTGATAATCTCACATACTTGCATACTTAAAGAAAAGTACACGAGTCGAAATATTTCTTTGATGACTAATGCTAGAAAATATATGAATTTTGTATATATATATCTTCTCTTTTATTTATATATATATATATACAAAATATAAAATTGCATTGAACATCTAGCTCAAATGTAGAGGAAAAGAATAATCGACTCTTAGTCAAATACAATGTGCAAAGTATGCATTTCAGCCCCAAATTTTACAAAAGCAATACTATTTTTTTAATTGCTTACCCCACACTTATGAATTAAACCACCCTATTGTCATATCATAAGAAACTCCATTCCTTAATAAAGGTATGATGATAATAGGAAAATGTTGAGTTGTGAATTGTGTTGATCAATCAAGAAAAAGTCAAGGGCTCAACTTGGCTCACTAAGGAATTCATAATTAAGGGAGGTCTTTTTAAGCTAAAGGGGGTAATCCTAATTTGCCTTCATCATTTTAAAACTTGAGATGAAATCATAATGTGAGTTCAATTAGTATGCAAAAGCAAGCTCTAGAGATGCAAAATCATGAAGGTGCACACTTAAGAAAGAAAGCCGATTGACAATAATATTCAATCTATGAGGCTCAAAACTCACAAAGGGTGGGTTCTCAAAGATTTATATATCATGAATAGCAGAATGTGAAATTTGATCCTGATTGAATTCAAATGCTAATCTCTATGCTGATACTAAAGGCTCAAATATAATGCTAGAATTACAGGAAAGTCAATAAGTTTCAACAATTATGCCATGAACAAACCACAATATAACACACAAGGACAAACAAAACAAAAATTAAAGAAAAGCTTAAAGATTACCCCACACTTATGACTTACATTGTCCTCAATGGAAATAAGGATAATAAAGAAAAAGAGTTAAGGTACAACCTGTTTTCCATCATTCCCTTGTGAGGCAAACGCTACCTTTTCACCCACAAACATCAATTGTTCAGGCACAAAATACAATATATATATAATAACCAAAATATAAAGTGATAACATTAAAAACAAAAATGAAAAATAACAACAAAAATATGCGATAACTAAACACAAGAAAGTAAGGAATTTTCTCAAAAGATTTGAGCCGATTTGATCTATGGTGATGGAGGATGTGATGATGATGTAGCTGAAGGATGGAGGCTCAGAATCTTAGCAAGGTTGTTATTGATTTAGTCCAACTGTTGCAAGACCGCAGCATGGTTACAATCAATCTTGCTTTCCAGTGCCTCTATCCTATCAATGATCTCATGATTGTTCGAGACTGGAGTATCTTCATCCAAATCAAGAGAATCCGAGTTTGACTCCTCATAGACTCGTGTTCTCTTTTGTCGGCCCCCCGGTGCATCTGGCTCAACTAAAGCCATCACATAAGCCTCTCCTCTTTTTATAACCATATGCATCTTCTCAAGTGTGGCTAGGTCTAACGAATCATTACCTGAAATTATAGTCATATGGCAGTTACTTGGGTCAAAATCATCAAGAAGGGTTGTCGCTAAAGTGGTAACCAATCCTCCAATACAAATAACACCCTTCTTTTTATTCCCCACATTGTCAAAAACCTCGGCCAACCAATAGTCGGTACTAACGGGTATGGCATTACAAGCACAGTCTAATAAAAAGAGTTTGCTAATTTCCACAACACTTGTGCTTTCCTTCCATGCAAAGAACCCACAAGACATAAAGCGATGTAAATATCTTAGAGCGGGATTACTCAATTTTGTCGCCTTGGCCGATTTGGCCACATATGTTCTCGAGCCCAGTGCTCCCCATGCAAATTACTGTTTAAAACCCTTAGGTACAGATTTTTCCCCTTGTTGATGGAAACTAAAGATAGCATTCAATTGCTCAATACTAATAACACATGGTTTCCTAAGAAATTCAAAATTTAACCTAATGCAAGTTCTCTGTTCATCTCTTTCAACCTTAAGAGATGTTAAAAATTCCATGGTAAGCTCTTGAAATTGCAAAGGTCGAAGGGAGACTAATTTCTCCCACCCAAGGTTTTGAACATAGCTATAAAAATTGTCCTTAATATGAAGAGCATTAAGGGATTCATCGCTTACATACCTCGTTGGAAAGAAACCCCTAGCTAGAAGGGTCGCTCTCCTTGAAGCTGATGAAGATGAAGATGGAGTTGAAGTTGGAGGTTGCCTCATCTTGTGGTGGACACCATCTTTGTTCTAGGCATATTGATAATTTTGGTGAAGATTGAAGCTTTAACGGATTTAATTAATTTTTGATGAGAAAAGAAGAAGATTGAATGGGTTTAATTTGGTTTTGGTTAAGAAAAATGGAGAATTAGTGGGATTTTGGAGCTTTTAGAAAATGATCATGGAGGTTTTGGAGAGAACGAGCCGAGAGAGAGAGAGAAAGGAAAAAGGGAAACTAGGGATTTAAAATGAAAGAAAAGGGATGAAATCATGTTTTTAAGCTTGGAAATAAAGGTGACATGGCCAAGCTTGGTTTAGCTTGGCCGTGTCTGAAACTTTTGAAGGGATACGGCCAGAGGCTTGGCCGTGTCCCATGAACGTGTTGGCTACTGTGAAAGAAGAAATTGCAAGACAAAGAAAGGAACACGGGCATAGGCTTGGCCGTGTCTATGTGACACGGCCAAGCCTTTTGACTGTGTCTGAGCCTGTGTGTTTTGGGCTTGCTTGACACGGCCAGTGGCTTGGTCGTGTCAAGTGGCAGTGTCCTTCACTGCCATTTTGGCTTTTTTTTGTGTCACCAAATCTAAAAGAAATGCAATCCTCTTCCTTCTTAACCCTTAAACACATTAAAATAAAAAATAAAAACCAATCAAAACACCCATTCCATTTATTTAAACCAAACATGAAATTAAAATTGCTAAATATGAAATTGTAATTATGAAAAGAAATGCAAACCAATGGGTTGCCTCCCATTTAGCGCTTCTTTAATGTCGTGTAGCTGGACATTACTACAAGACTTAAGGATCGTAGATCAAAGTACTATTGACGATCCTTACTTCTTGGAACCCCTCATTATATGGTTTAACTCTCTGTCCATTTACTTTAAAAGTTTCATTCGTTCGAGAGTTAAGCAATTCTATAGCACCGGAAGGATATACGTAAGTTATCTCGAAAGGACCACTCCATCGAGACTTGAGTTTTCCTAGAAACAGTCGGAGACGAGAATGAAAAAGCAAAACATTCATACCTGGGCTAAATATCTTTTGTACTAAAATTCTGTCACGAAGTGCTTTAGTGCGGTCCTTATAAATCCTTGAACTCTCATATGCCTCGTTCCTTAGTTCATCTAACTCCAAAATTTGCAGAAAATGTTCTCTCTTTGCCTTGTCCAAATCAAAAACCAATCGGTATGGACTCTTGCCCAAGGGAGTCTTGAAAGCAGTTCGATATGCCCACAATGCATCATTTAATCTACTTGCCCAATCCTTCCTTGATGAGTTGACTATTTTTTCCAGAATTCCTTTTATTTGCTTGTTGGATGTCTCAACTTGTTCTGAAGTCTGTGGATGGTATGGGGTTGCCACCTTGTGTTTCACACCTGACTTGTGCATTAATTTCTCAAAATGTTTGCTGCAGAAATGACTTCCCCCATCACTGACTATCACTATTGGCGTGCCAAATCTGCAAAGAATGTATTCCTTCACAAATTTAACAACCACATTAGCATCATTAGTTCGGGTGGGGATTACCTCCACCCATTTTGAAACATAATCAACAACAACTAAAATGTACTCATAACCAAAAGATTTGGGAAAAGGAACCATGAAGTCTATTCCCCAAACATCAAACAATTCAACCAAAATAAAAGATTGAAGGCGCATTTTATTCCTCCTTCCAATGTTACCTACTCTTTGACAGCGCTCACAATGCTTACAATATTCTTGAGCATCTTTGAATAGAGTAGGCCAGTAAAATTCACTTTGAAGCACTTTTTCTGCAGTCTTTCTCCCTCCAAAATGACCACCACAGCGAAGGTCATGACAAATTGAAGAAAACTTAGTTGTTCTTCCTCAGATACACACCTGTGAACTATCTCATCTTTGCATATCCGGAATAGGTAAGGTTCATCCCAAAAATAGAATTTACTCATGTGCAAAAACCTTTTTCTTTTCCTGAAATGACATGTCAGAATGCAAAATACCACAAGCAAGATAGTTAGCAATATCTGCAAACCAAGGTGAATTCATTACCTCAAACAACTGCTCATCAGAAAATGCTTCTAGATTTCTATGAATGCTATCAGATGCAAGATTTTCACCAAAGAAAGGTAATCTAGATAAATGATCAGTTACAACATTTTCACTTCCCTTAGTATCTTTGATTTGAAAATCAAATTCTTGCAATAATATCACCCATCTAATTAAACGAGCTTTAGCATATTGGTTTGTCAAGAGATATTTTAGAGCTGCATGATTTGAATGTACAATAATTTTAGACATAATCAAATATGCTCTAAACTTATCTAAGGCAAAACCACAGCTAGCATTTCTTTTTTAGTTGTTGTCTAATTAACTTGTGCACTATTTAGGGTTAAGCTAGCATAATAGATCACTCTAAAAAATTTATCAACCCTTTGCCCAAGGACATTTCCTACTGCATGATTGGAGGCATCACACATAATTTCAAAAGGTAAAGACCAAACAGGAGCTACAATTACCGGTGCACTGGTCAATTTTTCTTTAAGGGAATTAAAGGCTTGCATGCATTATGCAGTAAATTCAAATGGAACATCTTTCCCAAGCAAATGACACAATGGTTGGCTTATTTTATAAAAATCTTTAATAAACATCCGGTAAAAACCTGCATGCCTTAGAAAGCTTCTTATTCCCTTAACAGAGGTAGGTGGGGGTAACTTAGCAATCAACTATACCTTAGCTTTATCCACCTCAATCCCTTTACTAGATAGAACATGGCCTAATACAATGCCGTGAGTAACCATGAAATGACTCTTTTCCCAACTCAAATTGAGGTTACATTAAATGCATCTCTCAAGCACAAGAACAAGTTTAATGAGGCAATTATCAAAAGAGTCACCAAAAACAGAAAAATCATCCATAAATACCACAATAAAATCATTTATCATGTCCGTGAAAATAGACATCATGCATCTCTGAAAAGTTGCAGGCGCATTGCACAAGCCAAAGGGCATACGCCAAAATGCATAAGTCCCAAAAGGGCAAGTAAAAATGATCTTGGATTGATCCTCTGGTGATATCGGCACCTGATAATAACCTGAAAGTCCATCCAAAAAGCAATAATGTGAGTGTCCAGAAAGTTTGTCCAGCATTTGATCAATAAAAGGAAGAGGGAAATGATCTTTTTTGTAGCATTATTCAACTTCCTATAGTCGATACACATTCTCCACCCAGTGGTAGTCCTAGTAGGAACCAATTCATTCTTTTCATTTTTTACCATAGTGATTCCTGGTTTCTTAGGCACTACATGTACTGGGCTAACCCACTCACTATTGGCTATCGGATATATCACTCCTTCATCAAGTAATTTAAGCACTTCCTTCTTAACCACTTCACTCATGTTTGGGTTAAGGCGCCTTTGGGTCTCTCTCACAGGTTTAGCTCCCTCTTCTAAGATAATTCTATGCATGCACATTGAAGGGCTAATACCTTTGATATCACTCAATCCCCATCCTATTGCTCTTTTCAATCTTTTTAATTCACTCACCAACCTCATCTCTTCCCTTCCACTAAGCTCACTAGAAATTATCACAGGTAACGTGTTGTGATCTCCTAAAAACACATATTTTAGATTTTTAGGCAACTCTTTTAGCTCTAACTCAAGTGAAGGATTATTCTCTTCTTTTTGGATGGAGGGGAGCTCAAATGCTGGGTCCTCCTTAAGTTCCTCTATTTTAGTACTTTCTAATATCTCAAGGCAACTGGCTATTTTTGAGTAAAAAATATCCAAACCACGATCTAAGGTCAATGCCAGCTCCAATTTATCCGAAGAACCTATTTGAAGAAAAAATCTGAAACAACTGCGTCAATACAATCAATCAAAGATAAATCCTTATATAATGCAGTTGTAGGAATGGGAGAAGTGTTAAAAATAGAAAATTCAACCGTTTGTCCCAAGACAGTCATTGACAATTTACCATTTTTAACATAAATCAAGGTGTTAGTCGTAGCCATAAAAGGCCTACCTAGTAGAATAGTGTTTGCGGATGGTGTAGGGCTATTTCTTTCCATATCAAGAACTATAAAATCCACAGGCACTATCAACCCACCAACCTTAACTAACACATCTTCTATAACTCCTTTCGGGAATCTAAGAGATCCGTCAGCTAATTGCAAGACCATTTTTGTAGGTTTAAGTTCCCCAAGTTCTAATTCAAGATACACAGAATAAGAAATCAAATTAACACTGGCTCCTAAATCACACATGCCATCAGTCCCCTTTCCATTACCCATGTTAATTTTAGTTATGAAACTGCCAGGATCCTTTAGCTTCGGAGGTAGTTTATGTTGCAGAATAGCACTAGCTACCTCTGATACTATCTCCTTTTCATTTGGCTCATACCTCTTTTGTTGTTGTTCAATTCCTTGAAGAATTTGGCATAAGCCGGCATGTTCTTTATTGCTTCAAGTAAAGGTAAGTTAATACTTACCTTAGACAGCATGTTGAAGATGTCTGAAAATTTCTTATCTTGTTTATCATTCTTCAACCTACTGGGGAATGGTATAGGTGGCCGGTAAGGATTACTTGCCTTGTCTAAATCTGCTGAAGGAGATTTCTCCATTGATTTTTCTCCAGTATCCTTTTCCTCTGGTTCTCCTTCCTTTTTGTTCTCTTGATCACCTGCATTCACAGAATTATTTCCAACATTATTGTTTATTACCTTGCCAATTTTAAGAACAGTCACTGCTTGTGCCTGCTCAGGTTGACTAGAAAATTTTCCTTTTTGTTGAATCTGCATCTGTTGTGCAAGTTGTCCCACTTGGGTCTCCACTAGATGCTTCCAATGAATCCAGCCTTTTGTTATTCATCTCTTAATTCTTGTATTGACTTGGATAAAAGCATGTAAAATATCCTCCAAACTCTCTCTCTTAGGTTTCCCTTCATTTGAAGATTGCCTCGGAGGTTGATTTTGTCTCTAGAGCAAATGGAAAGGTTGTTGAGAATTATTTATTGCCCAGGAAAAGTTTGGATGTTCAGCATCTGCACTTGCCTTGTCAATTCAACTATCTGATTGACCATCCAACTGTTGGCTTCCAATTGATTTACCCCTTTACTTCTTCCTCTTACACTTTTCTGTTGGGAATTAGCTCCCAACATTTCAAAGATTTCATAAGTCTCGTCTACTGTCTTTTCTCCCATAGCTCCCCCAGCTGCGTTATCAAAAGTATTCTAAAATTGCTGGGATAGACCATCGTAGAAAAATTGATTCAGAAGTTGAAGTGGGTAGTGATGGTGTGGACACTGGATTAACAACATCTTAAACCTGTCCCAAGCCTCATGAAATGGCTCTCCTTCGAATTGAGAAAATGTAGCTATTTTTCCTCTTAATTCAGCTGTCTACTGATGTGAGTAAAATTTTCCCATAAACTTGTTATAGACTTGCTACAAAGTTGTCAAATAATTTTCAGGTAACATCATAAGCAAGCTCTTTGCCCTATCTTTTAATGTGTACGGAAAACACCTCATCCTCAACTGGCCTTCTGTTAGTCCTCCCAATGGAAATGTGTTAAGGGTGGAGTAGAAATCCTGGATAAAATTCAAAGGATCTTCATTTGGAACTCCATAGAAATATGGCAGCATATTGTAATGGATATTCTTCAACTCATAATTTCTTGCTGCTTCTGCCAATCTTATATAAGGTGGAAGTCCCAATGACAGGTCTGGAAAAATCCCTCATAGTTCTTTGCCTTTCGTCTCCCATATTGGTAGATTGTGTAGTATCCGACTCAAAATCAGAAATTTCTTCCTCTGTATCAAACCCGGTATACAGTTCAAACTCTTCTCTGCTCCTTTTCACTCTCGGAATTTCTAGAATAATTGGGTAAAGTTCTCCTCCGAGTGATCTCCTGCCTTGCATAAACAAAATTTCTGAAAAAGAGGAATTATTAAAAGCAAAGGAAAAATAAAATGTAAACAATGAAAAATAATTTAAAATATTTATGCCTAATAAACAATTACGCCAATTAGCTTCCCCGGCAACAGCGCCAAAAACTTGTTGCACTCTAATAAACACTACTAGAACTACACTCGCAAGTATACGAGGCTACTGTAGTATTTTCGTGAACACCTCAAGGTCATCTCACAAGGACGCTAGATAAGCTAATTATTTATCAAATTGTAAATAACAAATTATCAATAAAATTAAATTGCTAAACAACTAATGAAAACAGAACGAGTTGAATTTAAAACAATGAAAGTAAACTGAACAGATATATTGATTCACTTAATAGAAAGGTCTAGGGTTTGCACTTCTCTACTAACTTATATGTATGAATGGCTATTCCTCTCAATCGATTTAATTTCAAAGATCAGATTTCAAGCAACTTAATTAATTGAATCAAGGAAATAAGCTCTCGCATTCAAACCTCTTTCAAATAATCTTGTTACAATTGAAATGATCTTTTTCTTAGGTTTATATTTCTAATTCACCTAAGTCCCTAATTGAAATGTTCCAGCATTATACTTCATTTCTCAATCCTTCATCTAAATACCTCAAACACATAATTGGTGGCCAATCAATTATATATTAACATTAATCCATTCAATTAAGGATAAAAGAAATAATTCAGTTAAGAGCAATAACCATTTCATACAATCATAGTAGATCCATACAAACCCTAGACTATATCAAAATTAGTTCATATTGATGCTATCAAACAAATTCATCTCATTAAAATTCAAAGAAATTAATTTAGACATTAGAGAATTCATGAATACAATTCCATTGAAACTTAAGAGATAGAGTTTGAGAACAAAACCAAATTACAAACTTCCTTTTGCTTCTGAAGAATCTCTTGCTCGGATTTTTTCTAAAACAATAATGCAATGGCTAAAACTAATTTGATCTAGAGTGTTTGCATGAAAGTGAAATCAAAATTCAAAAGAAAAGTTAAGAATAGTTGAAAAGTTTATGTTGGACGGCTGGAAGTGTGTAACCCCTTTCTCTTGCCCTAATCTTCTTATTTATACAAAACCCTCGCTCAAAATCCGTGTTTCCTTTCTTTCCTTAGTCCTATGGAGTGACATGCCCAAGCTTGTGGCCTTGTCATGTGACACGGCCAGTGACTTGGTCGTGTCACTTGGGTGTGTCAGCTTCTGTGTCTCCTTGCTCTTCTTTGCTTCTGTGGAGATGAGAGTGACATGGCCAAGCTCCTGGCCGTGTCATGTGACACGGCCTTGGCCATGTCACCTATTGATTCTATTCTTTCTTTGCTCTTCTTTCTTGGCTAAATATGGGACATGGCCAAGCTTATGGCTGTGTCATGTGACATGGCCAGTGGCTTGGCCGTGTCACCTGCCAGTGTCAGCTTTTGCCAAATTTTCCTTTCTTTCTTGGTTCCCTTGGTTTTGCCCTTTAGGTGAGACATGGCCAGTGGCTTGGCCGTGTCTCCTGCCCGTGTCATGATCTGCCAAAAATTTCCTTGAACTGACATGGCCAAGCTTGATTTGGCTTGGCCATGTCTTGCTACTTCATGCTTTTCTTTCTTTGTTTTTATCTTCCAAGGGAGTTTTTTTTTGCACATTAACCTAAAACAAACACTTACTAACTTTAAACAAGAATCAAATGAAACATTAACCAAAAACACATAAACATCACACTAAAAACTAGTACAAAAATGACATAAACACTGGGATAAATTAAAATTACCAAAATTGATGAAATCACTAAATAAACAGATTAAAACTACAAAAATGCATGAAGAAAACAATAATCATCATAATAAATAAGTTACAATTCTATGACAAAAACTAATAAAACACTTAGTAGTACATCCTCTTTTGCAGCTTCTCCATCCATATCATAACAAGATGACAAGACAAAACTCTCCTCCAATCCTCCCTCTATCATGAAGGTTGCAGGCGATGGAAACCTTTTGAATTTAGGTAGAGGATTATTCCTGGTGTTGGGCTTATCTGTCTCAGGCAGCTTTCCACTGTCAATCAAATCATGGATCTTGCGCCTTAAGTAAACACATCTATGTTTCTCATGCCCTTACACTTGATGGAATTGACAAAAGGCCTTCGCATCAAAGCTTGAAGGCAGAGGATTCAACAAAGGTCAAGGAGCCAATGCCTATAATAGTCCATTCTTCTGCAACTTATGTAACACCCATATACCCTATATACGTATGGTACATATACCTAGTATATGTAAAATACACATATGTGGTATAAAAATATCACAACCTGGTTTAGTAAAAATTTTCACATTTCAAATTTAGAAATTCGAAAATACTTTTAAATATATATTTAAATAATAAATAAAATATTTATTATTAACTGTAGGTTTCAAAATAATATTTTATAAATATCTCTGTAAAAAAAATGCCAGAGTTTTGTCTGTAATTTAGACATCCCTAAATTTTCAACAAAACCACAACCTGCATAAAAACACTCCCAAATAAACCAATCATACATATCCACCTAAACTTCTCAATTTTTCCACAATTCCTCAAAACATTTATACGTATACATATATATTTATCAAAAACACATATAAAACCCACATTATAAATTTATTCAAAATATTCTTTATAATTTACAATATATATACTCCAAAAATATAACTTAATTTGCATAATATCAAAATGTACTATAATATAAAATATATACATGATGGAAAAATGGCTCTGATTTTGATGTACCTAAAATTAGCTCAACAAGCAATCTCAAATCTAGACTCGACCAGATCTAAAAGAACTCTTCGGCTCAACCGGATCACCCCTATCACCTGTGCGATGAATGACAATTTTGCTAAACTAAAACTCCTAGCAGTACAAACTTTGATAATAAAAACACTTAAATACAATGCCAATGCATAATGCATTTGTATGTCATGTCACAATGTGGCATTCAATTCCATTTTATAACATAATTTCTCATCTTTGTATAATTCGCATAAAACACATACACAAGCATAGGCCCAAACAAACTAATGCATTATTCAAATCTCAGAGTTACTATTTTTGTCTATGTTAACACCAAGTGTCTAGCCCCAAAAGCAAAACATATATCAGTGACGCCAGGCGTCAACCCTTGAAGGAAAAATCAAGTATCAGTGATGCCAAGCATCTAGCCCCTAATGCAAAATCAAGTATCAATGATGCATACCGTCTAGCTCGGAAGGCAAATAATGAGGATAACCTCATATGCATGCTGACAAACACAAAACTCTAGAAATTGAATAACTTACTAGGCACATAAATAATTCATATTTTCTATATTCAACTTTTTCTCATTTATCATAATCAACTAGGCACATTGCCTCATTTCCTCATTCTTCTCATTCATATCAATGTCATTTCATTTTAATTCACCATATTTCATCATTTCATCAAAATGTATCATATTTCACATCAAAATCACATTACCCAAATATTTTGGGTTATTTTCACATATTTCACATAATTCACACTTTATTTAATAATGTATATATTGCATACATAACAAATCACATGTTATAGAACATTGTTAATGAATGTTCAATGTATCAAGTAGCTTAACACATTTTTCCAACCAAAATGTGTTAAGCCCATTTTAATGCCAACAAATCTAATTTAACAAAAGTTTGTACTTACCTTAGAAAGCACTCAAAAGCAAGCTCAAAATCTCCCACAAACCTTCAATTCCAAGTTGCTCTTTAACACTAGGGTTGGGCAAAATGCCTCTCATTAATGCCAAATGTGATCAAATACAATCATTTACTATCACATTTTAAGGCATCCTCAACATCAAATCTTAATTAAACATCATTATAATCAAAATCCTAAAGTTTAGCCTTACCTCACTTTAATTTTGAAAAACCATTACAATCCATTTAAATTTGTGTTTTAAGTTTATTTATATCATTACAAACATATTTACATTAATTAAATACATGCTTTAGTGCAAAACCCTAAAATGGCATAACCTTCACCATTGAAGGTTCTCTGTTCCAACTCATTCCAATTATTAATCCAAGTTTATTTTCATCACTAATATCCTTAAAGAACATGTTTTAAACATTAAAAACAAACAAATGTCCATTCTTTGAAAATTTACTATTCAAAACCCTAAATCAACACTACCTCATCCAATTTCTATCGAAACTTAACCAAACCCAATATTTGACTTTAAAATCTTTGTTTATGCATCAAAGAAACACATTTGGAACCAAATTGCACAATTAAAACTCGTGATTTCACAAACCCAAAAGTTTCATAACCCTAAATTCTCTTTCTTCATCAAACTTCACTCAAACGTAACCATTATTTCAATCCAACATTAAAATCAATATTAATTACTCAAAATAACTTCATTCATGACCAATTAAGCAATTAAATTATACCATTTTAAAATTCCAAAATCAACATATTCATATAATCATGGAAATTCAAAGAAACAAGTTGGAAGCTTCCTTTTTCAAGAAGAAATCAATAAAACTGCCCTTGAATCCTTGAAATGTTTTCTATTTAGGAAGCTTGGAAGAAGCAAAAAGCTTGTCTTGAACTCCCATGGAGTTTTGGCTTTTTGAGAAAGAAGAAGAAGAAGACCAAAATGAAATTTTTCTCTCTTTCCACTAAAACATTAACCATATATATAAGATAATATATTTTTAATCAATTATTTATTTATTTAATAAAAACCTTAAATTACTTCTTTCATACAAAAATAAATTATTTAAATATTTTTTAATTTCTAAAGTATAATTACAAAAATGCTACTTGACCTTTAACTTTTCTTTCAAAAGAGTTGACTTTTGATTGACTTTTTTTACTTTAAGTATATTTCATATATATTTCCCATATAAATTCTATTTTTTCACTTTAAATCATTTAATTTTCCATTTAAAAAATTTATTTAATTTATGTAATTTAATTTGAATTAATTTTATTTAATTTTAAAAAATTAGGGATGTTACAATTCTCTCCCCTTAAAGAAAATTTCATCCTTGAAATTACCTGGCATCAACTCTAAAACAAATGAGGATACTGACTCTGCATCATCTACTAACTTTCCCATGTCACCTCCTCAGTGGCATGATTCCTCCAAAGAACATTCACAAGTGGCATCTTCTTGTTCCTCAACTCTTTCACCTATCATGCCAAAATCGCCACAGGTTCTTCGTCATAAGTCAAATCCGTACTCACCTCAATGGACTCCGCTGATAAGACATGAGATGGGTTTGACCTATATCTTCAAAGTATAGAGACATGGAAAACATTATGTATCCAGTCTAACTTAGGTGCCAGAGCCAATCTATAAGTTGCTGGACCAACTCTCTCCAGTATCTCATACGGTCCTATGAAACGAGGACTCAACTTCCCTTTATGTTCGAATCTCAAAATCTTCTTCCATGATGACACCTTCAAGAACACTTTATCTCCCACACTCAACTCTATGTCTTTCCTCTTCAAATTGGTATAGGATTTCTGTTGATCTGAAGCTGCTTTCAGATGATTTCGAATCAACTTCACTTTCTCTTCTGTTTCCTTAATCAAATCCGGACCAACAAGCTTACCTTCTCCAACCTCATCCCAACTAAAAGGTCTCCTGCATTTCTTGCCATACAAGGCCTTATAAGGTTCCATCCCAATACTAGATTGATAACTATTGGTATAAGCAAACTTAATTAGTGGCAAGAATCTATCCTAGCTACTAGTGAAATCAATGATACAACTTCTCAACATATCATTTAGAATTTATATCACTCTCTCTGACTATCCATCTGTCTGAGGATGAAAGTAGTGCTAAAATGCAACCGAGAACCCAATGCATCCTGTAAACTCCTCTAAAACCTCGATGTAAGTTGGGAATTTCGGTCTGACACCAAAGAAACTGGGACTCCATGCAATTTCACTATCTCACTGATATACAACTCAGCCAACCTCTCAAGTGAATAGTCCATCCAAACTGAAAGAAAATGAGCTATCTTCATCACTCGATCCACAATCACCCAGATTATATCATACTTCTTCTGGGTCAAAGGCACTAATAATGGCTGTAGCAACCCTGAAAGAACTTGATGCTCAGCCTTCACTCTATGGCAACTGAGACATCTGGATACAAATTCTGCCGTGTCCCTCTTGATACTTGATAACCAATAATGTTGCTTCAAATCCTGATACATCTTAGTACTACCAGGGTGCCTAGCATAGAGTGACTAATGTGCTTCCTCCAAAATCTTCCTCTTCAATTCTGCATCATCAGGAATACACAGTCTATCTCTATACCACAAATTGCCATATCTCTAACATGGAAGTCTTGACTATCCCCCTTTTGGCAATCTATCACAATCTTCTAGATTTTGACATATGCCAATTGGGCCTCTCTAATTTGATCCAATAATACTGGCCTCAACTGCAACTAAGCCATCAAAGCACCATTATCACAAGACTCAAATCTGGCATACAATGCTCTCAACTCAAAAAGCAATGAGAGCGAATAAGTAGTCAAACCTGCTAAAAACTTTCAACTCAAGGCATCTGCAATAACATTTGCCTTGCCAGGATGATAATCAATCAAGCAATCATAGTCTTTAATCAACTCTAACCATTGTCTCTATCTCAAATTCAACTCTCTTTGAACACCCAAATACTTTAAACTCTTGTGATCTGTATATATAAAACATTTCTCTCCATACACTTAATGCCACCAAATCTTTAATGTAAAAACTATTGCTGCTAACTTTAAATCATGAGTTGGATAATTCAGCTCATAAGGCTTCAACTTTCGAGATTCATAAGCAATGACTCTATCCTCCTACATTAAAACACAACTTAAACCACTATGTGAAGCATCACTATATATCACATAAGGTTTACCGTCCACAAGAAGAGTAAGGACAGGAGCCTGAGTTAGCATCTCCCTCAGCTGCTCAAAACTTACTTGACACTGATCTACCACACGAATCTAACCCCTTTTCAATGTAATCTGGTGAGTGGTGCAGCTATCATAGAAAAACCCTTCACAAACTAAAGATAATAGCCTGCCAATCCCAAAAAACTTCTAACTTATGTCACAATCTTTGGTAGAAAACTATTCAAAATAGCCTTGACTTTACTCAGATCAACTTTAATACCCTTTGCTGAAACCACATGACTGAGAAAAGTCACCTGATTAAGCCAAAACTCACACTTTGATAGCTTAGCATGCAACTACTTCTCTCTTAAAGTTTGTAGTACAATCCGCAGATGCCTATCATGATCTTCCTTATTACACGAATACATCAGGATATCATTGATGAAGACCACTACAAACTGATCTAAGTATGGTCTAAACACCCTGCTCAACAAATCCATAAATACTGCTGGTGCATTCATCTGTAAGGCATCACTAAAAACTCATAAATACCTCATGTGAAAAGCTGTCTTGGGTACATCCACATCTCTGACTCTCAACTAATGGTACCCCGATCTTAGATCAATCTTAGAGAATATTGTTGCTTCCTTCAACTAATTAAAGAGATCATCTATTCAAGATAAAGGATACTTGTTCTTAATGGTCACCTTATTCAATTGTTTGTAATCAATACATAAACTCAAGGTGCCATCCTTCTTCTTCACAAATAAGACATGTGCTCTCCATGGAGGCACACTAGGGCAGATGAACCCTTTATCAATAACTCCTGCAACTGCACCTTCAACTCCTTCAATTTAGTAGGTGCCATTCGATAAGGGTAATAGAGATGAGAGTAGTCCCAGGCATTAAATCAACACCAAACTCCACCTCTCTCTCAGGAGATACCCCTGGCAACTCATTAGGGAAAACATCTAGAAACTTGGCAACTGTAGGTATACTGTCAAGCTGGGACCCCATTACTCTGGTATCTATAGCATGAGCAAGATATGCCTCACATCCCTTCTGAATCATCCTCCTAGCTGACACAACTAAAATAAACATGGATGAAAGGTGTCTCTGCTCACTAGATACCACCATATCTCTACCATCACATGTTCTCAGATCATTTTCTCACCATACCTCTACCATCACATGTTCTTAGGGTACCATCACTAAATACCACAGCTCCATGCTTGGATAACCAATCCATGACCACAATTAGATCATAATCCCTAAAAGGCATCTCAATCAGATCACTGAGAAACTCTTCATCCTGAACAATAACTAGACTATCTCGATGCACCCTGCTAACCATAACACTGTGCCCTAAAGGATTTGTAACCAACACATCAAATCATAGGAACTCCGAATGCATGTCACTTACAAGAAAGATGGATGCACCGATGTATGAATGAGTCAACCCAGGGTCTAACAATGAATGACTGCAGTACTAAATAAAGTAAAAATACTAGCTATGATAGCTGAAGCATCCAACTACCTCTGCATCACATAGACCTACTATGATGGCCCTGCATTATTTGGTCTACTCCCAATAGTAGAACCTCCTCTCTGACCAAACCCTGATCTATCACATTTACCAAAATCTCTGCCACCATGATCCCCTCTGACACTGGGTCTAGAAACTATTATATCTATCTGTCTATTGTTTTGTTAGTTTTTGTCATAGATTTGTAGTCTGTTTATTATGATAATTATTGTTTTATTTAGGTATTTTGTTAGTTTTTATCGGTTTGTTTAGTGTTTTCATTAATTTTGATAGTTTTAGTTTATTTTAGTGTTTATGTTGTTTTTTATTTAGTTTTTAGTATAGTGTTTATGTTTTGTTGGTTATTGTTTATTTACTTTGTGTTTAAAGTTTGTTTGATGTTTTGTTTTAGGTTAAAAAGCCAAGGAACCAAGACTGAAGGAAAAATGGACAGTAGCTAACACTGGCCGTGTCCCATACCAAGCTAATGATGGAAATCAAGCACAGAGAGAGACACAAGCAAGGGACACGGTCAAGTCTTGTGGCCGTGTCCCTCCAAAGAAGACCCACACGGCCAAGTCATCTTGACTTGGCCGTGTCTCACCAATTCCAAAGGCAAAAGAGAGTTAAACTTCACAGAGGCAAACACTTGTAAGGGACACGGCCAAGTCATGTGGCCGTGTCCCTCCAACAAGGTGCAACACGGCCAAGTCAAGCTCCACTTGGCCGTGTCACTCAACAAAGAAGAAAAGAAGATCAAAAGCATTAAGTGGTGGACACATGCAAGGGACACGGCCAAGTCTTGTGGTCGTGTCCCTCCAAAGAACACTCACACGGCCAAGTCACTTTTGACTTGGCCGTGTCCCTCATGAAACAAACGCGCAACGAATTTTAAAGCCGACGTTTCGTATAAAAGGAAAAAAAAGTTAGGGTTTGGACTGTTGACGATTGGGGAGAACAGATTTGGAGCCGTCAAGAGAGTGAACTGAGGGTTTTAAACATTTGTTTTCTTGATTTTGATTTCACTTTGGATTAAAACTAGCTTAGATTAGATTGTTCTAGCCATTGAGACATCCTTCTTGCAAGATTTGAACAAGAGATTCTTCAGAAGCTTCAAGGAGTTTGTAATTTGGTTTTGTTCTTGAACTTTATCTCTTATTTTTATTGAAATTGTATTTATGAACATTAGCATGTCTAAGTTGATTTCTTTGAATATTAATGAGATGAGTATGCTTGAAATCATTATGAACTAATTTGATCTAGTCTAGGGTTTGTATGGATCTGCTGTGATTGTATGATTTGGTTATTCTCTTAGCTAATAATTTCTTTAGCCTTGATTGAATGAAACATTGTTAATATATAATTGATTGATCACCAATTATGTGTTTTAAGGTATTAGATGATGTATCGAGAGATGAAGTTTAATACTTGAACAATTCAATTAGGGACTTAGGTGAATTAGAGATATAACCTATTAAAAAGATTATTTCACTTATAACAAGATTAGTTGAAAGAGGTTTGAATGCGAGAGCTTATTTCCTTGATTTGATTAGTTGAGTTGTTTGAGATTTGATCTTTGAAATTGAATTAGTTAAGAGGAATAACCGTTCATACATATAAGTAGTAGAGAAGTGCAAACCCTAGACCATTCTATCAAGTGAATCAAAACATCCGCTTATTTTAATTTTCTTTGTTTTAAACTTTAAGTAATCTTCTTCATTATTTAGCAATTTAAATCTGTTTATTACTTGTTAAACATAATTTGATAAGCAATTACCACTTTAGCTTCCTTGAGAGAACGACCTTGGGGCGATCACCTTTGCTACAGCTACCTCGTATACTTGCGAGTGACGCTTTGTGGTAGAGTTAATTTGAGCGCAACAAGTTTTTGGCGCCGCTGCCGGGGAAGCTAATTGGCGTAATTGTTTATTTAAAAAAAAATTAAATACTTAGAGTTAATTTTTCATTGTTTTCATTTTATTTTATTTGTCTTTTGCTTTTGTTATTTCTTTTTCTAGAAATTTTTGTTTATGCAAGGCAGGAGATCACTCGAAGGAGAATTGCACCCATTCATTCCAGAAATTCAGAGAGTAAAAAGGAGCAGAGAGGAGTTTGAGCTCTACACCGGATTTGATACTTCAGAGGAAGACATTTCGGATTTTGAGTTAGAATCTGAAAAATCTATAATGATGGCTGAAGACAGGCAAAGAACCATGAGAGATTTTGCTAGACCTGTCATTGGAACTTCCACTTTTTGCATAAGACTGACAGATGCAGCAAGGAACTATGAGTTGAAGAACATTCATTACAACATGCTGCCATCATTCTATGGAGTTCCAAATGAAGATCCTTTGAATTTTATTAGGGATTTCTACTCCACCCTCAACACTTTTCCTTTGGGAGGACTAACAGAAGATCAGTTGAGGATGAGATGTTTCCCTTATACTTTGAAGGATAGGGCAAAGAGCTGGCTCATGATGTTGCCTGAAAATTCACTGACAACTTGGGAGCAAGTTTATAACAAGTTCATGGGCAAGTTCTATTCACATCAAAAGACAGTTGAGTTGAGAGGGAAGATTGCTACATTCTCTCAATTTGAAGGAGAGCCATTTCATGAGGCTTGGGATAGATTTAAAATGTTATTGATCCAGTGTCCACATCATCATTATCCACTTCAACTTCTGAACCAGTTTTTCTATGATGGTCTAACCCAGCAATTTCAGAACACTGTTGATAATGCAGCTGGGGGAGCCATGGGAGAAAAGACAGCAACTGAAACTTATGATATTTTTGAGATGTTGGGAGCTAATTCTCAATAGAAAAGTGTCAGGGGAAGAAGTAAAGGGGTGAATCAACTAGAAGCAAATTGTGAGATGGTCAGTCAGATAGCTGAGTTGACAAAGCAAGTGCAGATGTTGAATATGAAGAACAATATTTCTTCATCCACTCAAGAAATTTGTGGAATTTGTGGAACTATCGGGCATGGAGCAAATATTTGCCCCTCTGCATATGAGTCTTTTGGTAATACTGAGCAAGTCAATGCTATGGGAGGATTCCAACCAAGGGCCAGAAATGATCCTTACTCCAACACTTATAACCCTGGTTGGAGGAATCACCCAAATTTTTCTTGGGCAACGAATAATTCTCAGTAGCCTTTCCATTTGCTTCAAGGACAGAATCAAGAGTTGGGCCAATCCTCAAATCAAGGGAAGTCTAGGATAGAGAGTTTGGAGGAAAGTTTACAAGCTTTTATCCAGGTCAGTGCTAAAAATCAAGAGGTGACCAACAAGAGGCTGGATTCCTTAGAAGCATCTTTTAAGAAGGTGGAAACTAAAGTAGGACAACTTGCACAACAGATGAAGATTCAACAAAAGGGGAAATTCCCAAGTCAAACTGAGCAGGCACAATCAATGACTGTTCTTAGAAGTGGTAAGGAAATTAACAAAAATGTTGAAAATGATTCTATGAATGCAGGTGACCAAGAGAACAAGGAGGAAGGAGAACCAAAGAACAAAGGTGCTGAAGAAAGATCAGTGGAGAAGTCCCCTACAGCAGATCTACATAAGGCAAGCAATCCATACCGGCCACCTGTACCATTCCCCAGCAGGTTGAAGGATGATAAAACAGATAAGCAATTTTCTAACATCTTCAATATGCTGTCTAAGGTAAGTATTAACTTACCCTTACTTGAGGCAATAAAGAACATGCCGGCTTATACCAAGTTCTTCAAAGAGTTGATCGCCAAGAAAAAAAGGTATGAGATGAATGAAAAGGTGATAGTTTCAGAGGTAGCTAGTGTTGTTCTGCAGCATAAACTACCTCCCAAACTAAAGGATCCTGGTAGCTTTACAATTCAAATTACCGTGGGGAATGGAAAGGGGACTGAAGGCATGTGTGATCTAGGAGCTAGTGTGAATTTAATGCCTTACTCTGTGTTTAAAGAATTAGGACTAGGGGAGCTTAAACCGACAAAAATGGTGTTGCAATTAGCTGATAGGTCTTTTAGATTCCCGAAAGGGGTTATAGAAGATGTGTTAGTTAAGGTTGGAGGGTTGATAGTACCTGTGGATTTCATAGTACTTGACATGGAAGGAAGTAACCCTTCACCATCTGCACACACTATTCTGCTGGGTAGGCCTTTTATGGCTACTACCAACACCTTAATAGATGTTAAAAATGGTAAGTTGTCAATGAATGTCTTAGGACAAACTGTGGATTTTTCTATTTTTAACACTTCTCCCATTCCTACAACTGCTTTATATGAGGAATGTTCTTTCATTGAATGTGTGGATGCAGTTGTTTCAGGTGATTTTTTGCAGACAGGTTCCCTAGATAAATTGGAGCCGACACTGACTTTAGAAGAGGAGGCTAAACCAGTAGGGAAGACCCAAAGATGCCTTAACCCAAAGGCATATGAGAGCTCGAGGAATTATAAGGATCACAATAAAGCACTTCAAGACAGATTTATTGGGCATCAGACATTGAGTCCAGGTATGAAAGTTTTACTTTTTAATTCTCGATTCCGTCTATTTCCAGGTAAACCCAAATCTAGATGGAGTGGTCCTTTTGAGGTAATTAAGGTATGTCCTTCTGGTGCCATTGAATTGCTAAACTCTAGAACCAATAAGATTTTTAAAGCAAATAGACATAGAGTTAAGCCATATAAAGAAGGATTTCAGGAATTGAGGATCATTGATAGCACGATGATTGAGTTGATCCATGATTCCTAGTCTTGCATGATGTCCAGCTTTATGACATTAAAGAAGCGCTAAATGGGAGGCAACCCATTAGTTTGAATTTCTTTTTCATTGTTATAATTTTATATTTTGCAATTTTGATTTTATGTTTAGTTTAAATAAATAGAAACCCTAAAGCTCTCTTGCATCTTGTTTTTGAACATCTGTGTTTGAAAGATAGAGTTTTGCCTCACCAGGGTGCGATGGAAAACAGGTTGTCCTTAAACTCTTTTTCTTTATTATTCTTGTTTTCCATTGAGGACAATGTAAATTCTAAAGTGTGGGGGTAATCTTTTGGCTTTTCTTTAATTTTTGTTTTGTTTGTCTTGTTTTGTTTATTGTTTTTGTTGTGCATGGTATAATTGTTGAAAATTTAGTGATCTTTTATGTAATTCTACCATTATAGTTGAGACTTTAATATCAGCATAGAGATTAGCATTTGAATTCATTCAGGATTAATTTTCACATTCTGCGGTTCATGACATATAAATCTTTGAAGACCCACCTTTGTGAGTTTTGAGCCTCATAATTTGATATTATTTTCAGTTGATTTTCTTTTCTTAAGTGTGCACCTTCATGATTTTGCATCTCTAGAGTTTGCTTTTGCATACTAATTGAACTCACATTATGATTTAATCTCAAGTTTTAAAATGATGAAGGCAAATTAGGTTAGCCCTTTAGCTTAAAAAGACCTTCCTTAATATTAAATTCCTTAGTGAGCCAAGTTGAGCCTTTGACCTTTTCTTGTTTGATCAACACAATTCTCAACTTAACATGTTCTTATTATCATCATACCTGCATTAAGGAATGGAGTTTTATGATATGACAGTAGGGTGGTTTGTTTCAAAGTGTGGGGTAAGCAAGTAAAAAAAAAAGAATTGCTATTTGGGGTTGAAATGCATACTTTGCACATTGTATTTGATTAAGAGTCATTATTCTTTTCCTCTACATTTTAAGCTAGATGTTCCATGAAATTCTTAATTTTGTATATATATATTTTAAAAAAAATATATGATAAAAGTAAAAAAAAAAAGAAAGAGAGAAAATAAAGAAAAGTTACATATATATATACAAAATTCATATATGTTCTAGCATTGGTTATCAAAAAGAGGAATGTTGACTCATGTATTTTTATGCAAGTATGTAAGATTATCAAGGGTTGGTGAGTATGCCATTTGAGGGAGTATGAGTTCCTTAGCAAGAGTAGTGTCTAATTTAGATACTCCATTTCTTGATGCTCCAGCTTAAATGTCTTTTCTCACACCTTTACCTTAGCCCCATTGCATCCAAATAAAAGACCTTCGGATTATTTCTTGAGAAAATCAGTGAGGGAGATTGGATAATTAAGCAAGTTTATGGTAGTATGCAGTCATGATGGTTTGAGTGATTAACCTTTGAAATCGAGTGAAACACTTAGAAGAGAGATAAGGTTTGTATGTCTGGATTAATGAATGAGTTAAGAAATCTTGATTGAAGGAGATTGCAAATATTTATGTCTGATTCTTATAGCATTTCATCTTATATGTTGGAGTTATAGTTAAGGTTGTATGAGTTTTTAATTTATGCCATGTGAATTTGCTTGAGGACAAGCAAAGTTGTAAGTGTGGGGTAGTTGTTTTGTTAGTTTTTGTCATAGATTTGTAGTTTGTTTATTATGATATTTATTGTTTTATTTAGGTATTTTGTTAGTTTTTATCGGTTTGTTTAGTGTTTTCATTAATTTTGATAGTTTTAGTTTATTTTAGTGTTTATGTTGTTTTTGATTTAGTTTTTAGTATAGTGTTTATGTTTTGTTGGTTATTGTTTATTTACTTTGTGTTTAAAGTTTGTTTGATGTTTTGTTTTAGGTTAAAAAGCCAAGGAACCAAGACTGAAGGAAAAATGGACAGTAGCTGACACTGGCCGTGTCCCATACTAAGCTAATGATGGAAATCAAGCACAGAGAGAGACACAAGCAAGGGACACGGTCAAGTCTTGTGGCCGTGTCCCTCCAAACAAGACCCACACGGCCAAGTCATCTTGACTTGGCCGTGTCTCACCAATTCCAAAGGCAAAAGAGAGTTAAACTTCACAGAGGCAAACACTTGCAAGGGACACGGCCAAGTCATGTGGCCGTGTCCCTCCAACAAGGTGCAACACGGCCAAGTCAAGCTCCACTTGGCCGTGTCACTCAATAAAGAAGAAAAGAAGATCAAAAGCATTCAGTGGTGGACACATGCAAGGGACACGGCCAAGTCTTGTGGCCGTGTCCCTCCAAAGAACACTCACATGGCCAAGTCACTTTTGACTTGGCCGTGTCCCTCATGAAACAAACGCGCAACGAATTTTAAAGCCGACGTTTCGTATAAAAGGAAAAAAAAGTTAGGGTTTGGACTATTGACGATTGGGGAGAACAGATTTGGAGCCGTCAAGAGAGTGAACTGAGGGTTTTAAACATTTGTTTTCTTGATTTTGATTTCACTTTGGATTAAAACTAGCTTAGATTAGATTGTTCTAGCCATTGAGACATCCTTCTTGCAAGATTTGAACAAGAGATTCTTCAGAAGCTTCAAGGAGTTTGTAATTTGGTTTTGTTCTTGAACTTTATCTCTTATTTTTATTGAAATTGTATTTATGAACATTAGCATGTCTAAGTTGATTTCTTTGAATATTAATGAGATGAGTATGCTTGAAATCATTATGAACTAATTTGATGTAGTCTAGGGTTTGTATGGATCTGCTATGATTGTATGATTTGGTTATTCTCTTAGCTAATAATTTCTTTAGCCTTGATTGAATGAAACATTGTTAATATATAATTGATTGATCACCAATTATGTGTTTTAAGGTATTAGATGATGTATCGAGAGATGAAGTTTAATACTTGAACAATTCAATTAGGGACTTAGGTGAATTAGAGATATAACCTATTAAAAAGATTATTTCACTTATAACAAGATTAGTTGAAAGAGGTTTGAATGCGAGAGCTTATTTCCTTGATTTGATTAGTTGAGTTGTTTGAGATTTGATCTTTGAAATTGAATTAGTTAAGAGGAATAACCGTTCATACATATAAGTAGTAGAGAAGTGCAAACCCTAGACCATTCTATCAAGTGAATCAAAACATCCGCTTATTTTAATTTTCTTTGTTTTAAACTTTAAGTAATCTTCTTCATTATTTAGCAATTTAAATCTGTTTATTACTTGTTAAACATAATCTGAAAAGCAATTAACCACTTTAGCTTCCTTGAGAGAATGACCTTGGGGCGATCACCTTTGCTATAGCTACCTCGTATACTTGCGAGTGACGCTTTGTGGTAGAGTTAATTTGAGCGCAACATCTATCATCTTTGTAGCTCTAGACAGTCTGTGAGAAAATAGTATGGTAATGCACATCTGAAATAAACTGTGGGTGCACCTATCCTCCAATAGACACCTCCATGTGCCCTACCATAATGAACACAGATAGGTGGAGCAGTCTCTGAATCACTGGGGTCAGGGCACTAGCCACTGAGGCTATAGGTCTCTGTCTTTGTCTCTGCTACTGTGTTGACTTACCAGACTGCCACTAGCTCTTACTGAACCTCTGAAAATAAGCTTCTTGACCTCTCTTCACTGATGAAGACCCTACCTCACCCTGGGGTCTCCTAGCTCTCCTCTCCTTTGCTCTGGTAGCTGCTGCAATACCCTATAACTTCTCTACATTCTTGGCAGCTGCAACCAACTGAGAAAAATCCTGGTACTGAGAGACTGCCACAAGACACATGATAGAGGGTCTCAGTCCCTCCTCAAACCTCCGGCATCTATCAATCTCATTAGAAATAATGCCACTAGCATACTGGCTTAGTCGAATAAACTTAACCTCATACTCTGCCACAGACCTTGTATCCTGCCTCAAACTCAAAAACTCAATCTTCTTCGCATCTTTATACTCTCATAGAGTGTACTTCTTCTCAAATTCCTGCAGGAAATCATCATAAGTCAGCACTGGTGGATCAGTTATACCATAGGGAACCGTCTTCCACCATTCATATGCATCCCTCTACAACAGAGACCTAGCATAATCAAACTTCTCCTCTGAAGTAGCTTGTAGCTAAATAAACACCCTCTGGACCTTGTCCAGCCACTGCTCTGCTACAGCCGGGTCTGTAGTGCCAACAAAATCTATGGCTCCAAACTTCCTCATCTTATCATACTTTCGAGTCAGCAACTTCTACCGTCGCTGCGGCTGTGGTGGCGGCTGCATCTGCTGAGTTGGAGCCTATCTCAACAACTCCACCATGTGCCGTACCCAGACCAACACTGGCACAGAAGCAAACGCCTCTCCAATAGTTTTAACACTAGCTCCAACACTACCCTCATCAGGAGCTACACTCTCTATACTACTCTCTGCTAACTGGTGAGTCCTAGATGCCATAACTACCTATATCTACAAATACAACAAAAATTGCCACATCAGAGATCAGATAAATTGCCAGTGCCAATGCATGTATCACAATTGAAAACCATATTTAAAATTTCCATTTTCTCTCTGTAACAACCAACCTAGGTCGAGAACCTCAAACTTAGACTCTAAAACCAAAATAAATGTAACACCCTTATACCCTATACACGTATAATACATACCCAGTATATGTAAAATATACAAATACGGTATAAAAATGTCTGTAGACCCTTAATTTTTGACCCATTCAAATTCGATAGTCTAAAATAATTTTTATCTTATTTTATTATTTTAATAATATTTTAATTACTAATAATATTTAATAGTTATTTTTGATAAAAATAAAAATATAAAAAATGAAAAAATAAAAAAATCGGACGGATCGGCGAGCGTCGCGAGGCAGCCCAATTCACTGCAGATACAATCTGGTTTGAATTGGGCACTGCCCAATTTGCTGCAGCCAATTCTGGGGTGAATTGGCTTGCCAGCAAGCCCGCAGTGCCTATTTTTGCTAGCGCAGCCCGCGGGCACGACAGCCCGCGCGCTGCCCATTTTTTGACCAAACCTTGTTTTATCTAGTTTTCTAATTTTTACTAAACAATTGTTATTTCTTTATTAAAATAGGATTAGGACCCTTTATTTTCCTATAAATACTAGCATTAAACACACTGTTAAGAAGGGAAAAAGAAAAATGGACAGAACACAGAAAAACCTTAAAAAAGGAGGAGAAAACCCTAGAGAACGGCAATCAAAGAAAAAGAAGAGAGATAAAACAGCAAGGCCATAAACAAATTATCAACAATTGAGGAGTATAACAACGAACATTCATCAACTAACAGAGGCAGTGATCACCATGTTTGATCTTTGCTCGGCCAGAAATAAATATTGATGCAGGCAGTAGCTTGGAGTCAATATACAATTCGGTGGAACCTTCAACGCAAGTTTTGTGTCTTAATCTTGAATTTGCTTAAACATTCAATTGTTATATCATTTATATTCTTACTAGTTTTCATTTATTTTTATTATCACTTTAACTCAATAGTATAAATTGATAAACCCTAATTATGTATTCTGTTCATTATTGTTTCATCCAATAGCTCATAAATCCAAAGAATTCCAAAAGCTCCGAACTATCTTCTTAATTCTCTAAACCCTAATTTTCTTTACAGTTTCTAAAAAACTTTGATCTTAATTGTTTCTATAAAAACTCTAAACTATTTTCTCAAGTCCTAAAATTAAATATGTTTTCCAAAATATATAAAACCCTAAACTATCTTATTAATTCTCAAAACCCTAACCCTAGTATCTTAATTCTTTAATTTTCCTAAACCCTAATCTTCTTAAAACTCAATCCGAGAAAACCATAATTTATTCCCAAAATACCAAAACCTCATTTTTCAAACTCCCATCCAGTAAACCTAACAAACCCTTAAGCCCAACTCCAATAAATCTCATAAGTCTTTCTCTCCAGTAAACCTAAAAAATCTTAAACCCTAATCCCAATAAATTATAAACCCTAATTTCTTAAGGTTCCAAAATGCTAATTTCATGATGTTAGCTTTAAACCCTAATTTGATTAACCAAAAACCTTACTACTTTCTCAAATTTATAAAACTGTAATCTATCCCATTCTTCCAAAATTCTCACAGTAGCCTAAATTATAGTAATAATTTCAAAATCCCAAAATCCTAAATATTAATTAAAGAACCCTAAATTGAGACATAAAACTGAATTTGTATCTTTATTTGCTTTATTAAATTTTAGATTTGATTATGTAGTTTATTATATGTTTTGATGGCTGATTTATTTAATTTCAATGCTTGATTTATCATGGATGGATATTTTCTTTATTATTATGATTATTATTTATTTGTTTTGGTATTAAAATTGTAAGAGGTATGTTTCCATTATTGGGTACCTCATTAATTAAGTTTAATGCAATTTAAATTCTTTTTATATTTTGTACTAATATAAAGGACATGTTTCCACCTTTCGGTAGGTGTCCTATTTAGTTTAGACATGAACGATGTAAGGACAAGTTTCCATCTTCGGATGGGTGTTCATTTATTTTCTTTGTTTGGACATTACTTTTATTTTAATATAAATGATGTTTTATTTTAATTATTGCATGTAATATGGATAATATTGTTATATTTAAGAATTTTATAATATTAAGACCTGCAAAGGAGGCCGGTTCCAATGAACCGGGCGTTGTGGGGGTGCTGGGCCATTTCTCACCTTCCCCACACTTACCCAACTTTTTGAACCTATTAGGGGGTTGGAGATTCCTTAGGAATTGAGTAATCCACCCCTTTCTTTTTTCCGACCTGTCCGGGTGGCGACTCCATTTTCTCTGAGCTTAGGTCCGTCTTCTCTAAGACCTCGAGCCTAAATATTGCCGAAGTCCCAAGAACCATTCCACAGGGAATGGGGCAAAAATCCCCGCTCACAGTGTTATCCCCCTGCTTGAATGATCTGAGAATATGACAAAAGAGAGAGAAAAGCAATAAGATCTTTGACTGATTTTTGATGAGGATGGGTACTTGGATTTGATTTGGGTACTTGGACCCAAGACTGAACTTTATTTGGATACTTGGACTTGAGATTGAATTTGATTTGGGTACTTGGACCCGAGATTGATTTGATTTGGGTACTTGGACCTGAGATTGGGTACTTGGACCCGAGACTAAATTGAATTTGGGTGCTTGGACCCGAGACTGAATTGAATTTGGGTGCTTAGACCCGAGACTGAGTTTGACTGACCTTTTATTAGTTGAGAAGTCTGACTGCTCCGGCCGTTCTATTCTTTAATGCATGGTGGTTCTTCACCCTTAAAATGGATCTTCATCATTAGACCTTGGATCTTCATCCTTATCATCAGATCTTCTCCTCTTAAAATGGATCTTCATCCTTGAAGGTCGGTTTTTCACCCTTGTAAATGGATCTTCATCCTTGGAGATTAGGTCTTCACCCTTGAAAATGGATATTCATCCTTTGAGATCTGGTCTTCACCCTTGAAAATGGATCTTCATCCTTTGGACATAGGGTCTTTACCCTTGAAATTGGATCTTCATCCTTTAAGCTAGATCTTCATCCTTGGCATCGGGTCTTCACCCTTGAAAATGGATCTTCATCCTTTGGACTTCGGGTCTTCATCCTTGGAATCAAGTCTTCACCTTTGAAAATGGATCTTCATCATTGGAAATCGGGTCTTCACTGTCATATCCGCCCACCGCATTTATGCATAGTAGTCATGTGCATAGTGAGAGAAGGGGAAAGGAGAAGATACTTCCTGACAACGGCCCCAGATAAGGCTATAGGATCAATGGGACCTAATTGAAAAAAATGTAAAGTTTTGGGGAGGTGACTGTAATTGCCAAAAAGTTTTGGAGAGGTGACTGTAATTTCCAAAAGTTGTACTGGAGATTCTTAATAGTTCACATAACAGACTCCAAAAATGGAGAGTAGAGAAAAATCGGGTCGTAACGACGTGTAACGGTTTTTCCAGGAAATGCCCCGTTAGAGAGAAACAAAGACATGTAGACAAGGGGAATTTTGTTCATTTTCATTAAGATTTATACATGAATCTAAAGTAGAAAATAAACATTAGAGTGAGTAGAGGATGTTGAGGGGTTGAATATGAAATGATCGTCAGAAGAAATGGAGCCGGGAAAAACCCGAGCAAAGAAAGGACCTAAAGGGAATTTTGTAAAAAGTCAAGGGCTTATTGGTAATTTTTCAAAATGACTTGGAAACCTAAAATATACTTCAAAAATAGAAAGTAGAGGTCGAAAGGATCAAAATCATATGTAGTTTGCCTCGTGAAACTGTACGGTTTAAAAGTTACGATCGATAAATCACTGAAGGGTATTTTGGTCTTTTCACACCCTAGACCATAAAATTACAGCACAAGGAGGTTGGCGGCCCAAAATATAATTAAAAGAAAGTCCAAGGGGTTGGGTTTTAAAAAAATAAAAGAAAGAGACAAATCGACTAATGGAAATTAACCATTTAGAAGTCATAAAAAGAAGAAAAGAAAAAGAGGTGGACAAATGGCCCTAAGGCATTTATCCAACCCAAAAGTGAGCATCATTTCTCCTATATATATCTATCATAGTAAGAAGAATAAAACCTCTCTCTCTCACCTCCAAACTTTCGGCCACCATAGGAAGAACACCAAGGAATTCCAAATTTTGTCAAGTTTGATTCAAGTTCAAGGTGAGTTTTAAGGTTTTCAAGTATGTAGAATTCAATTCTAGTATCAATTTTAAGTATTTATATATCTATTGGAAGATTGGAAATTAGGGTTCTTATGGTGGAATTGGGGAAAATTTAAGTAGTGATGATATTAATTAATTAAATGAAAGAATCAAGGTTTCTAAGGTTTAATAAGGTTAGATTAAGATTTAATTTGAAAAGAAATGGAGGATAGCTTATTGTTCTAAATTGCTAAGGTTTATGTTTAAGGTTGTGTTCTTGAATTTCTTGAAGGAGAAACAAAGATTAAAGAAGGAGAAGAAGGAAAAGCAAAAGGGAATTAAAAGAATAAGGTTTGGTACTTTACCATAAAAGAAATTTTATTCTTCTTACAAACTTTGGTTTATGGAATGTTTGATGTTGATGCTTAAATGTATTGATTGAGTTTAAATTAAATGTTTGAGTTATGTTCTTGGTTTCTTATGGCAATTGAGTTGTTTAAATTTAATTTAAACCAAATGTTTTGAGAAAAATTTGGCAAGTTGATTTGATGAACTTTAATTAGTTTGATTTAAGTTAAACATGCAAAAGTTATCAAAGGGAAGTGTTTGAATCTTCACTTTATCATTAAAGAAGCCTTCATATTGATTTGTAAAAGAAAAATACACTATCCCATGTATTTCATATGTTTGGGCCGAAATGGTCCCAAAATGGCAGATTTCTGGATCTTTTTGTGACAGTTATTTGAGGTAGCAAATGAATGAATTTTTTAACGAAATTTTACGTGTAATTAGTCAACATATGAAATAAGTTTCCTGTAAAATTTCAGCCAAAAATAAGATCATTTACCTGGTCAAATGCATGACTGAAATGGACTGAAATTTTGACGAAAATCGAGATTTTACTATTCATTTGGTCATGCCATTTTGCGTTGCCGATTTTACGTGCCGCGACACTATTCATTTGGTCAATTTGTGACTCTTTGAGGAATGCTTTGAAATGTTTGATATGTTTATTTTTTATGTTAAATATGTGAAAAAGGGTAATGGTTTGATTAAAGAATGCGGTGCGCGGCGTAAATGGCAAAGTGCAACAGAAATTAAAATAATTTCTCGAGTCATTCTAAAATGAAGTTTAAGACTTAAATTGAATCATTTTAATCTTTATTCTTTACTAGGTAGTTGGGAGTGGTAGATAAAGGTATGGTGCACTATACTAACTTATGCAGTACTGCTTGATATTGTGATTGAATTGATATGATCCGAACTCAATGGTGAGGGCCATTGGTTATAACCAGGATGGTGAGGGCCATTCCTGCGATTTGATATCGGTGGTGACGGCCACCTATGTTATAGTGGTAAGGGTCACTGCCTTATTGCTATGGTTCCCTATACAAGTAGAGCCTAAGTCCGGTTATTATTTTTTTTAAACTATGTAATGCAAAATGAGTTTGAATTATGGTTTTTACATTTGTTGAAAGCATATTTACACTGAATGTACAATAACATCCATTGGTTTAATGTTGGTTGATTTTTTATTCAATTATTTCCTTTTATTTCAAATGCTTTCACCTTTTACTATTATTTCCATTGGTAAAGTATCCATTGAGCGACATTGCTCAGCGAGTTAAGTTTTCCTTGACTCGCAGGTTCGGAGCAGTAGCTAACTTTTGGGAAATCGATGACCAGACCCATAGCATCTCAGGGTAGATCTCTTAGTTTCTATTATGAGTTAGCTAGTTGTGGCATGTATATGTATATATATAAGATAGAGAATTACTATGTTATACTGTACGTTAGTAATATGTAATAATAATAAACCTCTACTTTATTTTGTATTAGAAGTGTGAATTCTTCTTGCAGGTTTGTAGTTGAGGTTATAAGGTGGATTCATTGGGAGTGTATTGAAACTGATTATGTTCGCATTGGTTTGTGTAAAAATGTTTTCAAAAATTATAAAAACCAGTTTTGTCGACACTTGGGACCCAATTTCTAGGCGAAACTCTGGCAAAATTTCTGTAAAAACTGGAACTAAAATTTGACTAAGTAAAATTGGTAGCAACATTAGGTTAGTGTGGCGCCTCTACTCGACTTACACATGTAGCCCGGGAAGGGGTGTTACAATTTTTGGTATCAGAGCTCCGGTTTAGTCGGTTCTGGGTAGTTAGTTGAACTGAATCTTAAATGTATGACCCATAGGGTTAGGTTAGGGGTGCTAATTATGTAACTATACATGTGTGTAGTATTGTTAGTTATGTTATTTTAATTATAATAGGAGTAATTATGGGTGATCAAAATGATGAGATGAGGGAGCTGAGGATGGAAGTAGAGAGGCTAAAGCAAATTGTACAGGAACAAGATGAAACCATAGAAATTCTGGCAGATCGAAGTATACAGGATCGTGAAGACTTGGGATCAAAACATGAGATGATTACCACCTTTATGAGGGATGTGCAGATGTTAAAGGAGGACAGGCTCAGTCATAGAGTGGAGTTTGATAGTGCCTGTAGGAGCCTCGGGGTAGCACATAGAGAGATCCGTGCTAGGGTCCAGGAGCTAGGCCAGTACTTACCTAGTGAAGCATCGCATGACCCAGAGTTTGACCCTGAGATAGGAGAGTATTTGTCTGACAGTGCCACCTCACCTAGGGCACCTACTCACTGAGCTTTGAGATGTGCTTCTTTTTGGAGGTTCTTTGGGTTATGTACATATGTGACATCGGGGTATCGTGTGAATATTATATGGTAGTATGACATGATGATATAGTAGTAAGGAGTCCTAAATTTTGGAATGTACATAAGGGCTTCCTAATAATGTAAATACTTTTGTTTGGAAATAAATAAAAGTTGTGTTGTATATGTGTTATTTAAGAGTTTTATCTTAATATACATGCCACCTAGGGTAATATAATGATGTTGGGCTGGGTCGTTACTGATGATGGGATTGTATACGTTTTCCTCTATTCTTTAGATGTCGCAAGCAGCACAGCATGATATAGAGGAGGAGGTCGAGTCTCAGGCCTCCCGAACTGTAGAAATGCAGGTATCAAAGATACCTGCATCTGAGCAACCACCAGCAGATGCTCCTATTCCCAACGAAATGTTGCAACAAATGGCTGCCGTATTACGACAGATAGCCGGTGTTGCCCCGGCAGCACCACCAGTGCCAGCACCCATAACAGTACCTACTGTAGGAGGGGAAAGGAAACCCCCGATCAAAAAGATAAGGAAGTACGGGGTGACGGAGTTTAGGGCCCGAAGGGACGATGATTCTTCTACAGCCGAATATTGGCTGAAAGGAACAGTATGAGCCTTAGACCAGTTACAGTGTATGCCAGAAGAGCGAGTGGTATGTGCTACTTCCTTATTAGTGGAAGAAGCATATATATGGTGGGACACAGTTCAACAATGATTTGCATCGGAACAAAGGACATGGGATTTCTTTGTGAATGAGTTCAAGAGGAAGTTTATATCGGAGGCATACCTAGATGCCAAGAAAAAGGAGTTTCTACACTTAAAGCAAGGTCGATTGATCGTTGCCGAATACGAGAGGGAATTTACCAGGCTAAGTAGGTATGCCAAGAAGACAATTGAAGATGAACATGATAGGTGTAAACAATTCCAGGATGGTTTGAATAATGAGATTAGGATGCAGCTAATTGCTGCTAATATCAAGGAATTTTTAGAGTTGGTCACTAGGGCTCTGGAAGTAGAGCAATGTCAGTCTAATGAGTAGAATAGAAGACAAAAGATGAAACAGAAGAGAGGTACCCAAAACTATTTGGGAAATTACCAATCATCAAGGAAGCGATTCCGAGGCAGTGGTTCCACGAGAGGCGGTCAACGCCGGGGTTACAGTCAGGGATTGAATCGCAATGGCCCAAGTCAAGCCACCTCAGTCGCTAGTACCAGACGATCCGGAAGAGGGCAAGGAAGAGGATTTAACCAAAGCAGAGGTAACTTTTCTACCGGTTCGAGAGGTAATGAAGGCAAAAATACTAATCCACGCTGTGATCATTGTGGACGCTGCCACATGGGAGAATGTTGGGGTCGAACATTTGCATGCTACATATATGGATCTCTAGATCACCTTATACGAGAGTGTCCCCAGCGAATGCAGAATCTACCTAGGGAGACTGAGGGATGGCAAGCGGCAGCAGGGCAAGGCTGAGGCAGAGGTAGGGGCAAAAATCCGTCAGGTGTGCAGTCTGAGACGGTGAATCGATCAGAAGCTAGGGCTCCTGCTAGAATGTATGCCATGAGGAGGCGAGAAGATGAAGAAGCGCAAGATGTGATTGCAGGTCAGTTGTCTATGTTTGGAGTTTCGCTTTACGTTTTAATAGATCTGGGTTCTTCACACTCATATATATGCACGAAAAATGAAAAACTTGGAAACCTAAAGGTAGAATTAGAGGAAGAGGGAATATTAGTTACTAGCCCATTAGGGAGTGAAGTGATTACGAGGAAGGTAGTGAAAGATTGCCCCGTGGAGATACACAGACCTATCTTTTGGGGAGACTTATTTGAACTACCATTTCAAGAATTTGACGCTATTCTTGGGATGGATTGGTTGGCCAAACATGATGCACTGGTTAACTGTAAATGGAAGAGAGTTACTCTGCATACGTCAGACGGCTACGAAGTGACCTTAGTGGGAAAGAGGAAGGACTACCTAACTAACATTATTTCCGCTATGACGGCTAAGAGGTTAGTGCAAAAAGGCTACGAGGCATACCTGTTATGCGCATTAGAAGCAAAAGAAGAGGCACCGAAGCTACAAGATATACCTACTGTTTGCAATTTCCCCGACGTATTTCCTGACGACTTACCCGGATTACCACCTAAACCAGAGGTGGAATTCACCATAGACGTGTACCCGGGAGCTACACCAGTATCCATCGCACCTTACCGAATGGCGCCAGCGGAGCTAAAAGAACTAAAGGTATAGCTACAGGAACTTTTAGACAAGGGGTTCATTAGGCCAAGCGTGTCACCATGGGGAGCGCCAGTATTGTTCATGAAAAAGAAAGACAGATCCCTAAGGTTATGTGTGGATTACCGTCAACTCAATAAGCTGACCATCAAGAACAAGTATCCACTACCTCGCATAGACGATTTGTTTGATCAACTCAAAGGTGTTGGAGTCTTTTCAAAAATTGATGTACGACTGGGTTATCATCAATTGGGGATCAAAGTCAAAGACATACCAAAAACCGCATTCAGAACTCGCTATGGACATTATGAATTCATTGTTATGCCTTTCGGATTAACGAACGCACCTGCAGTATTCATGGATCTGATGAACGGAATCTTCCACCCGTATTTGGTTCAGTTCGTGGTGGTATTCATTGACGACATATTGGTGTATTCAAAGAATCGAGAGGACCATGATCGCAACCTTAGGATCATTTTGCAAACCCTACGAGAGAAGCAGTTATACGCTAAATTTAGCAAATGTGAATTTTGGTTGGAAGAAGTAACCTTTTTGGGACATATTGTATCGGTAGAAGGAATAAGGGTCGATCCCAAGAAAATAGAAGCAGTATTGGAATGGAAGCCACCTAAGACAGTAACGAAAGTCCGTAGTTTCTTGGGATTAGCAGGATATTATCAGAGATTCGTCAAATGATTTTCCATGATCGCCGCACCTATGACCAAGCTACTTCAGAAGAATGCCAAATTCCAGTGGACCGACGCTTGCCAGCGGAGCTTTGAAAGGCTAAAACAAAAACTTACTGAAGCGCCCATTCTTATATAACCCGAATCAGGAAAAGATTTTGTGATCTATAGCGATGCGTCCCACATCGGGTTAGGTTGTGTTTTGATGCAGGAGGGCAAAGTCATTGCGTATGTCTCTCGACAGCTCAAGCCACACGAAAAGAATTATCCCACACATGACTTAGAACTAGCAGCGATTGTTTTGGCTTTCAAGATGTGGAGGCACTACTTATACGGGGAAAAGGTTACACTTATACGGATCATCAAAGCCTGAAGTACCTGCCCACACAGAAAGATTTAAACCTGCGACAGCGAAAATGGATGCAACTGTTAGCCAACTATGACTATACGATTAACTATCACCCGGGCAAAGCGAATGTTGTAGTAGATGCACTTAGTAGGAAGTCAATGCAAGTGCTACGTGCTATGAGGGTAGAATTAGAGCCCACAGATGGTGGAGCTATCTTTCCAGAAATGCACGTACGACCTATCTTACATCAACAAATACGTGAGGCTCAGAAGGAAGATGAACAAGTGAAGAAGTGGAGTCAACAGGCGCAGGAGAATTCATCAGGAGATTATCAAATTCATCCAGATGGTATCCTATACTACAAGAAGAGAATGGTGGTACCTAAGTCTGAGGAACTGAAGAAACAGATTTTGCAAGAAGCTCATAACAGTCCTTATATAATGCATCCGGGAGTAACAAAAATGTACCGGGACTTGAAGGAGTATTACTGGTGGCCAGGAATGAAAAGAGACATCGTGGATCACGTGATGAAGTGTCTAACCTGTCAGCAAGTGAAAGCGGAACATCAACTACCGTCAGGACTACTACAACCTATCACGATTCCAACCTGGAAATGGGATCATATCACTATGGATTTTGTCACAGGATTGCCTATGACTAGGGACAAACATGATACGATCTGGGTAATCGTGGATCGGCTTACTAAGTCCGCTCATTTCTTACCAGTACGTGTGGATTACTCGCTATATAAGTTGGCAGACTTGTACATCAAAGAGATCGTACGTCTCCACGGAGTTCCAACTTCAATCATATCAGATCGAGATCCACACTTTATGTCAAATTTTTGGCAGAAGTTCCAAACAGCCCTTGGGACTCGAACGTACCACAGTACAGCATTCCATCCCCAGACAGACGGACAATTGAAAAGAGTGATTCAAGTTTTGGAAGATATGCTGAGAGCATGCGTTTTAGAATTTAAAGGCAGCTGGGACAAACACCTGAGCTTAATGGAATTTGCGTATAACAACAACTATCAATCTAGCATACAAATGGCTCCTTACGAAGCACTGTACGGTCGAAAATGCAGAACTCCAGTTTGCTGGACATAATTGAGCGAGAAAAAGATATTGGGGCCAGACATATTTAACGAAACTGAGGAAAAGGTAGAGATCATTCGAGACCGATTAAAAGCAGCGATGGACAGGCAAAAATCATACGCAGATCTAAAGAGGAAAGACATACAGTTCGAGGTCGGTGATAGAGTATTCCTCAAAAGTCTCTCCTTGGAAGAAGGTGTTACGATTTAAACAGAAAGGCAAGCTAATCCCTAGATTTATCAGACCATATGAGATCATCAAACGGGTAGGTCTGGTAGCTTACCAGTTGGCGTTACCACCCGAATTAAGTAAAATACATGATGTTTTCCATGTTTAAATGCTAAGGAAGTATCGTTCAGATCCCACCCACATCATACAAGCTCAAGACATCAAGATTCAGCCCGACCTGATGTACGAGGAATAGCCAGTAGAAATCTTAGCACGGGAAATCAAGGAGTTGCAGAATAAGAAGATCCCATTGGTCAAAGTGCTTTGGAGGAATCACAAAGTAGAAGAAGCTACATGGGAACACGAAGAAACTATGAGGAAGCAATACCCATATTTATTTCAACCTGATGGGCTTCGGGACGAAGCCTAAATTAACGAGGGAGGAACTGTCACATCCGCCCACCACATTTATGCATAGTAGTCATGTGCACGGTGAGAGAAGGGGAAAGGAGAAGATACTTCCTGACAACGGCCCCAGATAAGGCTATAGGATCAATGGGACCTAATTAAAAAAAATGTAAAGTTTTGGGGAGGTGACTGTAATTTTCAAAAGTTGTGCTGGAGATTCTTAATAGTGCGCATAACAAACTCCAAAAATGGAGAGTAGAGAAAAATGGGGTCGCAACGACATGTAAAGGTTTTTCCAGGAAATGCCCCGTTAGAGAGAAACAAAGACATGTAGACTAGGGGCATTTTGGTCATTTTAATTAAGATTTATACATGAATCCAAAGTAGAAAATAAATATAAGAGTGAGTAGAGGATGTCGAGGGGTTGAATATGAAATGATCGTCAGAAGAAACGGAGCCGGGCAAAACCCGAGCAAAGAAAGGACCAAAAGGGAATTTTGTAAAAAGTCAAGGGCTTATTGGTAATTTTTCAAAATGACTTGGAAACCTAAAATAGACTTCAAAAATAGAAAGTAGAGGTTGAAAGGATCAAAAGCATATGTAGTTTGCCTCATGAAACTGTACGGTTTAAAAGTTACGATCGATTAATCACTGAAGGGTATTTTGGTCTTTTCACACCCTAGACCATAAAATTACAGCACAAGGAGGTTGGCGGCCCAAAATATAATTAAAAGAAAGTCCAAGGGCTTGGGTTTTAAAAAAATAAAAGAAAGAGACAAATCGACTAATGGAAATTAACCATTTAGAAGTCATAAAAAGAAGAAAAGAAAAAGAGGTGGACAAATGGCCCTAAGGCATTTATCCAACCCAAAAGTGAGCATCATTTCTCCTATATATATATATCATAGTAAGAAGAATAAAACCTCTCTCTCTCACCTCCAAACTTTCGGCCACCATAGGAAGAACACCAAGGAATTCCAAATTTTGTCAAGTTTGATTCAAGTTCAAGGTGAGTTTTAAGGTTTTCAAGTATGTAGAATTCAATTCTAGTATCAATTTTAAGTATTTATATATCTATTGGAAGATTGGAAATTAGGGTTCTTATGGTGGAATTGGGGAAAATTTAAGTAGTGATGATATTGATTAATTAAATGAAAGAATCAAGGTTTCTAAGGTTTAATAAGGTTAGATTAAGATTTAATTTGAAAAGAAATGGAGGATAGCTTATTGTTCTAAATTGCTAAGGTTTATGTTTAAGGTTGTGTTCTTGAATTTCTTGAAGGAGAAACAAAGATTAAAGAAGGAGAAGAAGGAAAAGTAAAAGGGAATTAAAAGAATAAGGTTTGGTACTTTACCATAAAAGAAATTTTATTCTTCTTACAAACTTTGGTTTATGGAATGTTTGATGTTGATGCTTAAATGTATTGATTGAGTTTAAATTAAATGTTTGAGTTATGTTCTTGGTTTCTTATGGCAATTGAGTTGTTTAAATTTAATTTAAACCAAATGTTTTGAGAAAAATTTGGCAAGTTAATTTGATGAACTTTAATTATTTTGATTTAAGTTAAACATGCAAAAGTTATCAAAGGGAAGTGTTTGAATATTCACTTTATCATTAAAGAAGCCTTCATATTGATTTGTAAAAGAAAAATACACTATCCCATGTATTTCATATGTTTGGGCTGAAATGATCCCAAAATGGCAGATTTCTGAATCTTTTTGTGACAGTTATTTGAGGTAGCAAATGAATGAATTTTTCAACTAACTTTTACGTGTAATTAGTCAACATATGAAATACATTTGCTGTAAAATTTCAGCCAAAAATAAGATCATTATCTTATCAAATGCATGACTGAAACGGACTGAAATTTTGACGAAAATCCAGATTTTACTATTCATTTGGTCATGCCATTTTCGTTGCCGATTTTACATGCCGCGACACTATTCATTTGGTCAATTTGTGACTCTTTGAGGAATGCTTTGAAATGTTTGATATGTTTATTTTTGATGTTAAATATGTGAAAAAGGGTAATGGTTTGACTAAAGATTGTGGTGCGTGGCGTAAATGGCAAAGTGCAACAGAAATTAAAATAATTTCTCGAGTCATTCTAAAATGAAGTTTAAGACTTAAATTGAATCATTTTAATCTTTATGCTTTACTGGGTAGTTGGGAGTGGTAGATAAGGGTATGGTGCACTATACTAACTTATACAGTACTGCTTGATATTGTGATTGAATTGATATGATCCAAACTCAATGGTGAGAGCCATTCCTGCGATTTGATATCGGTGGTGAGGGCCACCTATGTTACAGTGGTGAGGGTCACTGCCTTATCGCTATGGTTCCCTATACCAGTAGAGCCTAAGTCCGGTTATTATTTTTTAAACTATGCAATGCAAAATGAGTTTGAATTATGGTTTTTACATTTGTTGAAAGCATATTTACACTAAATGTATAATAACTTCCATTGGTTTAATGTTGGTTGATTTTTGATTCAATTATTTCTTTTTATTTCAAATGCTTTCATGTTTTACTATTATTTCCATTGGTAAAGTATCCACTGAGCGACATTGCTGAGCGAGTTAAGTTTTCCTTGACTTGTAGGTTCGGAGCAGTAGCTAACTTTTAGGAAAGCGACAACCAGACCCACAGCATCTCAGGGTAGATCTCTTAGTTTCTATTATGAGTTAGCTAGTTGTGGCATGTATATGTATATATATAAGATTGGGAATTACTATGTTATATTGTACGTTAGTAATATGTAATAATAATAAACCTCTACTTTATTTTGTATTAGAAGTGTGAATTCTTCTTGCAGGTTTGTAGTTGAGGTTATAAAGTGGATTCATTGGGAGTGTATTGAAACGGATTGTGTTCGCATTGGTTTGTGTAAAAATGTTTTCAAAAATCAAAAAAGCCAAATTTGTCACACTTGGGACCCAATTTCTAGGCGAAACTCTGGCAAAATTTCTGTAAAAATCGGAACTAAAATTTGACTAAGTAAAATTGGTAGCAACATTAGGTTAGTATGGCTCCTCTACTCGACTTACACATGTAGGCCGGGAAGGGGTGTTACATTCACCCTTGAAAGTGGATCTTCATCCTTTAAACTGGATCTTCATCCTTGGAAATTGGGTCTTTACCCTTGAAAGTGGATCTTATCCTTTTAGTTGGATCTTCATCCTTGGAAATCAGGTCTTCACCTTTGAAAGTAAATCTTCATCCTTTAAGTTGGATCTTCATCCTTGGAATTAGGTCTTTACCTTTTAAAGTGGATCTTTATCCATTAAGCTGGATCTTCATCCATTAGAGATTAGGTCTTATATTGGCTTCAGCTCTTCTAGTTGGACTGATCTTTTGTCATTTGCGTCTTCATTCTTTTAATAGTTCTAATGTTCCATTCTTTTGTTCTTCCTTTTTGCAAAAATTCAGTTATTTTTAGTTGCCCCTCATATTTTCTCCTGCCCCCTGCATGGTGAGATATTTGCAAGTGAGTTTGAAAATGTTTTGTATATAAACTCAAAAAATTGAAAAGGAGAAACTTTGCCCCCTGTCTAGGCTCAAACCAAAGATTTTTTTTATGCAAGCTTTAATTGAAGGTTTTGTTGTCTAGTTCTTTGCATAAGCACACCCTTCTTCTTTTTGCAAAATTACTGGAGCCTTCTCAAGCAATGGGCTTTCATGTCCCCCTGATTTGATATCTTCTTTTGATTATTTACATCACAAGGTGTTTGCTATTTACTTTGACAATACAAGACAAGAAAGTGCAATGTGATATGCTCATGTATGCATGATATGAATGAATAATACTCACAATGGTTCCATCGACGCACAAACCGAGGTGATCAACAGAAGTGTTATTATTGACTCCTTTGAGATGCCCATTCAAGTCTTGCTTTGGAATGATAAAATGCTTCACATTTATGGCTTTTATCTTCGAGATAATGAAAACATGAACAATGGAGGCCCCAAGCAGTAGAAATACATCCATTTCAAATTATGATTCAGTATGTCAATTGGTAGCTTCATGACCTTGCCAGTAATCATTTCCTTTGCCCAATGTGTCTTTTGAGGATCAACTATTCAAGAAACTTCTCTTAACTTGAAGGCTTTGTATGACAAAAATAATTTTATTTTTTGAATTTTGATTTTGAAATCAAATGTTGGCTTTGCCAAATCAATGTCAATGTACCTTAGGACTTGATTTTTCAAATTATCATATATATAACATGACAACCCTAGTTGCCATACTAAACTCAGGAATCATTCCTATTTAAGCAAGAATTGTTGCACTTCAGATAGGCACATACACATTACTTGGCCAAAGGTCTCATTGAGTTTAAATATTTTCTATCTCATATGCATGCTTATTCAAACTATCTCCACTAATAGACTCTACCTACCAAGAGAGATCAATAGGTCTTTGATAGGCCTGAAATGGGGTCTATAAGGGACATGGGTTAAATAAAGGTCATTTGTAAGTTGGAGTCGTAGTGACACAATGGACAAACCCTCACACTAAAAATTTTTTGTTTGAACTTTAGGCAGTTAGGAGCAATCTTACTAGACTCCAAATTCCTTCTATCTTCTTGGCATCAATCTAGATCTTGATTAGGACTGTCTTTTCCCTTGAAAAAAGTTTAGTACCCAAATTCGTTTCTTTTCTTCTTCTCCCTTTTCTTTCATTTTATTTTTCTTACTCTTCCCTTTCTTTGAGCATTTTATCATTTTATCCTTCTTCCTTATAGGACTGTCAAGTATAGGACTTTCAAAAACTGGGTGACCTTTCTCCTTTTTCTCCAATTTTGATGGAATCTTTGGTTGGGTTGGACCAATTCAAGTCAAACTGTCCTTATAAACAAAATGGAAGCCTTTTGCTATCTTGGGTAATGGAGAACTCAGTTGGCTTTCTGAACTGCCAGTTTGGGTTTTATCTTCTCTTTTATCTTTTTCTTTTTCTTCTTTTCTTTTTTCTTCTTCTTTTTTCTTCTTCTCTTTTTTTTAGTTCTAGCTCTGAAAGAGTTGTCTTGTTTGTACCAACTTGGGTTTCAATAATGGATGAGTGGAGTCACATAAATCTTCTTTAACAGGGATAAATCATTTGTTACTCTGATGTTTGATATATTGGAGATATTAGGAGAACTTCAACTACCCTGATAACATCAACCGTCCTTATGATCTTGACTATTCATTCATTTCTTTGATCTTCTTGCCTCTTCGCCTTGGTGATCATAAGACTTGTCAAAAGTATCATAACAACTCAGGGTAGGTTGTTGGGGGTTATATGCTAATGAAAAGAAAGCTAAAATTTTATGAAAAGCTAAAATTTTATGAAGGCTCAAAGGGACAACTAGGTATTGATATTTAATAAGGTGGATACTAGTTGTTGGCTCGTCAAATAATGTCTAGATCATCTCTCCCTAAAATAAGCAGAGTTTAATTTCTCCTCGAAAGTTCGCCAAAGCATGTTCTAAGACTGACTAGAACCTAAACAAAGGTCATTATGCAGGAGCCCTCTCTAAGTAAGCATACACAACTCAATGTTATAGAGCAATTCCCTCATCCAGTAAAGTCATTCAAATCATGATGCCTAGATACATTAATTTATGAATTATCAAGCTAGATTCCTCATTAGTTGAGCATCAAAATGAATAAAGACCAATAAAAATTTTGATGAAAGTAATTTATTCAAACAAATTTAAATTTGAAAAACACGATTGTTCCAATTAAATATTAAAGAAAGTTTATTGAGTTAAGCTTCTTTTCCTTTCACATCTTCAATATTTCCATCTTGAAAGGATGATAAAACAAAATCTTCTTCCAATCCTTTTCCTACCATGAAGGTTATCGGTAGAGGTACTCTTCCAAACTTAGGCAAAGGATTGTTCTTGGTATTGGGCTTGTCCGGCTCAGGTAGCTTACCACTATCGATTAGATCTTGGATCTCATGCTTCAATCGGGTACATCTATTAGTCTCATGTCCTTGAGTCTGATGAATTTGACAAAAAGCCTTAGTATCAAATTTTAGGGCTAAAGGGTAGGAAAAGGTCGAGGGGCCAATGGCTATAATAGTCCCTTCTTTTGTAGCTTGTTGAAGATCCAAGACAAAGGCTTCCCTAAATCTGAAAATTGCCTTATATTTGCTTGACCAGTTGTATCGACATCAGCTTCCTTTTGTGTACTTTGATTGCTAGGCTGATAATTTCATTTTGCAAAAAAATGACTCTTCTCCCTTTCCCACTCTTCAATTTGTTGACCAGCTTGGAGAAGATCTTTGAAATCCCGGATGAGTGTATGAGACATCCTTTCACGAAGACTAGGCAACACCCCTCTCATAATCATCCTTATTTTATCATATTCATCAGGCCTCTTCTTGAGCAAAGCAGCCTTATTCCTCCATCTTTTCACATAGTCCACAAAATTTTCATTTTGCCTTTGTCTAATGGACTTAGTTCCATTAAGGTAACTTCCATCTCGATGTTGTATCCATATTGTTGGATGAAAGCCTTGTATAGCAGATCCCAACTCTTTTGTGTTCCATCTTCTAAGGTATTGAACCAATTTTGGATAATAGGATCCAATGAGAGCATAAAGTAGCTTAGAGTTTGAGCCTTAGTAGCTCAGGCAGACTATATAGCAGTGATATACTACTTCACATGGAGGTGAGGATTTTCGATTCCATCAAACTTTGCAAAGGATGGCATCTTGAACTTGTACGGAACTTCTTCTTCTAGCTCAAATAATTTGTCAACTTTGGACATTTCTTTAGTTTTTAGCTTCTTTTTAAATTTTTTTTCCAAATTCGCAATCATCTTTTCAACATCAGAAGCTTTGATTTTCTCGATAACTGATCTTTCAATAATCTTCGGTTCTTTTTTGTCTTAAGGATCTTGGAAGTATTGAGCCCAATTGTCATCATCATCAATGATCACCTTATCATCATCAAAAGCAACTTCACTAACTTTAGCCTCCCCTTTGTCCTTTGGCTTCTTGGTGATAGTAGATACTTCGGCATTGTTCCCTAAAATTGCAGCTTATTGATTTTTCATGGTCTCAGCCAGGGCCTCTTTTATTTCTTCCATCTTGGCATTGAGGGTGTCATCCACCATTCTTTGAATTTGTTCGGGCTCGATTGCTTTTGGTGAGCAAGTGATTGAGCCGTTGCTAGATTCTTCGACTCCGGCGTAGGTCGGATTGTCTTAAGCTTTTGAACTATCATAATCCAGGGCTGTGAGCCATAAAGGATTAATGATATGAGATGTGATGCATGTATGCATGTATTCACAAACAATAAACAAACAAGGATAAATAGGACATTCTTTCCCACCTTATAACTTCCACACATGAATGGCCAGTCTCTTTTTCTAGATATATGGTTAACAAAATACCAACATGGGGTATCTTGTTTATGAATATTTCCCTCAAACGTTTCAACCAATAGTTATATTTCAAAAATGGAAATTAGTTCATGATAATTCCTATTAATTAGATCTTAATCCATCCAACCAACTAAAGTAGCTTTTATGCTATATTTGATTAAAACTAAATTAAGAGGTTTATTATAAATAGATTTCTCACTTGAAAAAGTAACTAATGATTCATGCCAAAAACAAGCCCATGATTAATTATTCTTAGTATAAACTAGGCTCACAATTAACTTTTGATATTTCATAATTGACCTAAATAATTTGCAAGCTCTTTGTAAGAAAAGGTTGGATGAAAATAGTTTTATTTTTAAGCCCATTGTGAAAAGATTTTAGAAAAAAAAATGGATTTTGGGCTTAGTATTTGGGTTATGAGCAAAAGAATTCTTTGATTTGCTTTTAGAAAAATTTTATGTCCAAATACCATCTTAAAAAGTTTTGAAATAGCTTTGGTCTTTTGGATTTTAAAGGAAAATTTATTTTGAGCTCACAATGTATGTAGGTCATATTAGAAAAAGAACAAACCAAAATAAGCCATGATTTAAGCAAAGATAAATTAACCATAGTCAAACAACAAGCATTTGGGGTAAAATCCTAAGGAAAGTAACTAGGCCAATTACATGAGCTTTAGTCTTTGGGTTAAAAGGCTTAGGTTCCCATAGTAAGTATATACCAAATGGTACTAGCCTATGAGTGGTTGTGCCATGCTCGATCTCCATACCTTGAGTGAAAGTATGGTATCCCATACATAACACAATACAGGTAACACGGGCATCCTAACTCACACACATGATGCAATCTAAATGATTCAATGTATAATATTATGATAAGAAAGAATAGAATAAATAAAGACCAACGAAATCAACTTCTCTTATCCCCAGTGGAGTCGCCACTGTGAGCGGGGATTTTTGCCCTCACTCCCGGTGGAATGGTTCTTGCAACTTCGGCACTGTTTAGGCTCAGGGACTTAGAGAACACGGGCCTAAGACCAGAGAAAATAGAGTCGGCACCCGGATGGGCCGGGAAAAATAAAGGGGTGGATGACTCGATTCCTAAGGAATTTCAAACCCCCTAATGGGTTCAAAAAGTTGGGTACATGTGGGGGAGGTGAGAAATGGCCCAGCACCCCCACAACGCTCGGTTCATTGGAATCGGCCTCCTTTACAGGTCTTAATATTATAAAATTCTTAAATATGACAATATTATCCATATTACATGCAACAATTAAAATAAAGCATCATTATATTAAAATCAAAGCAATGTCCAAACAAAGCAAATAAATGGACACCCATCCGAAGATGGGAACATGTCCCTACATCATTCATGTATAAACTAAATAGGACACCCACCGAAAGGTGAAAACATGTCCTTTACATTGGTCCAAAATATAAAAGAAATTTAAATTACATAATACTTAACTAATGAGGTACCCACAAGGTGAAAACATACCTCTTACAATTTTAATACTAAAACAAACAAATAATAATCATAACAATAAAGAAAATGATTATCCATGGTAAATTAAATAAATCAAGCATTGAAATTAAATAAATTAACCATCAAAACATATAATAAACTACATAATCAAATCTGAAATTAAATAAAGTAATAAATATATAAATTTAGAATTTGCATCTAAGAATAGGGTTTTTGGAATTAGGGTTTTTGAAATTATGATTTAAATTGAAGTTTCATCATTTAGGGTTTAGGGTTTTTTTTTTTGAGGTTTCTGGGATTATGAAATTTAGGTTTTAAGAAATTTTAAGGTTTCTATGAAACTAGGGTTTAGGAATTAAGTTATTGGAATTAGGGTTTGGGTCTAGGTTTGGGATTTAAGCAACTGGAGTTAGGGTTTTATGTTGTTTGGAATTAAAGGATTCTGACAATTTAGATTTTGACTGGAGTTAGGGTTTTAGGTGTTTTGAATTTTGAAAATAGATTTTATAAATTTAGGTTCAAAATTTATAAATAATTTAGGGTTTTGGAAAATTAAGAAAACAATTAGTGTTTTGGGAATTAATAAAATGATTTAAGGATTTGGAAAATTATGAAAACAATTAAGGTTTTGGGAATTAATAAAATGTTTAGCAACTGGGCAATTACATTAGGGTTTTGATAATTTTTTGTGATTATATGAACATTAAACTCAAATCATGTTGTTTAAATCAAGTAATCAAGACTACAAGGTTTAAGTTAACTATTGGACCTAAAAAACTTCTTAATCTTCAAACTTCTAATGATATTTATAAAAGAGAATTTATATACTGGACAGTCAAATAAGTTGTAACTCAAGGATGAAACTACTGTGAATTCAAATAAATTAAAGAATTAAATCAAACCTCCGTTCATTGGTTCCTCCACAATTGACTTCTGGATGAACAATGAACAAAGACAGGGTTGCTGTCTTTGATGGATTAATGATTGATGAATGTCTACTTCTTACCAATTTCTTTTTGCCATTTTTGCTTTTAATCTCTCTTAATCTCCATTTCCTGACCTCTAGGGTGTTTCTCCTTCTTCTTTAAGGTTTTTCTGTGTTCTGTCCATTTTCCTTTTTCTTTGAACCATGTGTTTAATGCTAGTATTTATATGAAAATAAAGATTCATAATCCTATTTTAATAAGGAAATAACAATTATTTAGGAAAAATTAAAAAACTGGGTAAAATAAGGTTTGGTCAAAAAATTGGGAGCGCGAGGGCTGTAGGGCCAGCGGGCTGTGCTGGCAAAAACAGGCGCGGTGGGCTTGCTGGCAAGCCAATTCGCCCAATTCTCCATAGACAATTTCTCCAGCGAAATGGGCTGCCGCGTGGCGCTCGCCGATCCGTCCGATTTTTTAATTTTTTTATATTTTATATTTTTATTAAAAATAACTATTAAATATTATTAGTAATTCAAATATTATTAAAATAAATAAAATGCCATAAAAATTATTTTAGACTATCGGATTTGAATGGGTCAAAAATTAAGGGTCTACAATATCTCAATCCAATTTAATAAAAATTTTCACATTTCAAATTTAAAAATCCCAAAATACTTTTAAATTCATATTTAAATAATAAATAAAATATTTATTATTACCTATAGGTTCCAAAATTGTATTTTTCATAAAATCTCTAGAAAAAACTAGCTAAAGTTTTGTTTGTAATTTGGACATCCCCAAATTTTCAACAAAACCACAACCTGCATAAAAACACTCCCAAATAAAGGAATCATACATATCTGCCTCAACTTCGCAATTTTTCCACAATTCCTCAAAATATTTATACATATACATATACATATATATTTATTAAAAACACATATGAAACACACATTATAAAATTTATTCAAAACATTCTTTATAATTTACAATAAATATACTCCAAAAACATAACATAATATGCATAATATCAAAATATACTATAATGTAAAATATATACAAGCTGGCAAAATGACTCTAATCTTGATGTACCAAAAATTGGCTCAATAAGCATCCTTAAATCTAGACCTGACCCAGTCTAGAAGGACTCTCCGGCTCAACTAGATCACTCCTGTCACCTGCGCAATGAATTACAATCGTGCTAAGCTAAAAGCCTAGTGGTACAAACTTTGATAATAAAAACACTTAAATACAACGTCAATGCATAATACAATGTATGCCATGCCACAATGTGTCATTCAATTCCAGTTTATAACATAATTTCTCATCCTTTTATAATTCACATAAAACACAAACACAAGCATGGGCCCAAACAAACTAATACATTATTCAAATCCCAGAGCTACTATTTTAGTCTATGTTGACACCAAGTGTCTAGCCCTGAAGACAAATCATATATCAATGACACCAAGCATCTAGCCCCGAAGGAAAAATCAAGTATCAGTGATGCCAAGCATCTAGCCCTGAAGGCAAAATCAAGTATCAATGATGCGTAGCATCTAGTCCTAAAGGCAAATAATGAGGATAAACTCATAGGCATGCCACCAAACATAGAACTCTGGAATTGAATAACATACTAGGCACATAAATAATTAATATTTTTCATATTCAACTTTTTTCATTTTCCATAATCAACTAATCACATTGCCTCATTTCCTCATTCTTCCCATTCATATTAATGTCATTTTATTTTAATTCATCGTATTTCATCATTTCATCAAAATGTATCACATTTCACATCAAAATCACATTACCCAAAATTTTTTGGTTATTTTCACATAATTCACATATTTCACACTTTATTCAATTTAGCCATTATCAATGGCTTTTCACAATGCATATAATGCATACATAACAAATCACATGTTATAGAACATTGTTCATTAATTTTAAATGTATCAAGTAGAGTAAAACATTTTTTAACCAAATTATGTTAAGCCCAATTTAATGCCAACAATTCTAATTTAACAAAAGTTTGTACTTACCTTAGAAAGCACTCAAAAGAAAGCTCAAAATCTCCCACAAACCTTCACTTCTAAGTTGTCCTTCAACACAAGTGCTGGGCAAAACACCTCTCCTTAATGCCTATACCAAATGTGATCGAATACAATCATTTAATATCACATTTTAAGGTATTATCAACATCAAACCTTAATTAAACATCATTCTACTCAAAAACCTAAAGTTTAGCCTTACCTCACTTCAACTTTGAAAAACCATTAAATACATTTAAATTTGTGTTTTAAGTTTATTTATATTATTACAAACATATTTTAACATATTTAAACCAATTACATTAATTAAATACATGCTTTAGTACAAAACCCTAAAATGGCATAACCTTCCCTATTGAAGATTCTCCATTCCAACTCATTCCAATTATTAATCCAAGTTTATTTTCATCACTAATATCCTTAAAGAACATGTTTTAAATATTAAAACAAAACAATTGACCATTCTTTGAAAATTCACTTTCCAAGGCCCTAAATCAACACTACCTCATCCAATTTCTATCCAAAATTAACCAAATCTAATATTTTAAAATACTTATTTATGCATCAAAATAATACATTTGGAACCAAATTACACAATTAAAACTTATGATTTCACAAACCCAAAAGTTCAATAACCCTAAATTCTCTATGTTCATCAAACTTCACTCAAACTTAACCATTTCTTCAATCCAACCTTAAAATCATTATTAATTACTCAAAATAACTTCATTCATACCTAATTAAGCAATTAATTCATACCACTTCAAAAGTCCAAAATCAACATATTCATATGATCATGGAAATTCAAAGAAACAAGTTGGAAACTTACTTTTTCAAGAATAAATTACTAAAACCACCATTGAATCCTTAATATCCTTTCTATTTAGGAAGCTTGGAAGAAGAAAAAAGCTTTTCTTGAACTCCCATGGAGTTTCTGCACTTTGAGAAAGAAGAAGAAGACCAAAATGAAATTTCTCTCTCTTTCCACTTAAACATTAAACATATATATAATATATTATATTATATTTTTAATTAATTAATTATTTATTTATTTAATAAAAAACTTAAATTACTTATTCCATAGAAAAATAAATTATTTTTTTAATTATTTAAATAGTTTTTAATTTTCAAAGTATATTTACAAAAAAGCCACCTTTGACTTTTCTTTTAAAAGAGTTGACTTTTGGTTGACTTTTATATACTTTATGTATATTTCATGTATATTTCCCATATACAATCCATTTTTCACTTAAAATCATTCAATTTTCTATTTAAATTATTTATTGAATTTATCAAATTTAATGTTAATTTATTTTATTTAATTTTGAAAAATTAGGAATGTTACAACTTATTGAAAACCCAAGACAGAGTTTTCCCCAACTCTGAAAATTTTCTTCCATTTACTTGACCAGTTGTTCCATTGGCTTTTGTGTACCCTGACCGTTAGACAGATAACTTCTCCTATCCTTTCTTCTTTCTAAAAAAATGATTCTTCTCTCCTTCCCAACTTTCTATCTACAAACCAGCTTGAAGAAGATCTTTGAAATCCTTCATAAGAGTGCGAGACATTTGTTCATGCAAGCTGGGAAGGACACTGACAGCAGGAACCTTGCAATACCGCAAGTGCATGGGTCGCTCAAGTAATAAAGTAGTGAGTGAGTTATCGTTCCACTGAGGACAAGGCCAAGTACTAGTGCAAAATTTAACTGTTGTTTAGCGAATCAATAGTTTTGTGAAGTTTTGTAATTAATGATAATTAACTTAATAAATGAAAATTGAGAGAAGAATAAATTGATTGATGATGATGATACTATCCAGATATTGAATCCCTCTAGCCATAATTATATTTATGAAAATCAATTCAATTAAACCAAATGATAGAGTTGAATTGGTATTCCTCTAAATTAGACTAAAACCTTTCTCAAGCGAATTAATTCCTCATCACTAAGTAGAATGCCAAAATCTATTCTCAAACATAATTAAATAGATCTTGCATTAAGAATAAGGAATTATAAACCAAAGAATCTTGTAATTCTATCTCTAGTACCCCAATCAATCCTCAATTCTTATGAATATTCAATTCATATCAAGCTTTCTCAAGTCAATAATATGAAAATTGCAACCAATCAATAAGCATGCTATTATTAATTGGAAATAAATCATTAAGCATCATAAGAATAAAACAACTCAATCAAATGATTTAATTTAATAAAATTATTCAATCCATACAATAAAGCTAGGGTTCATCAATATCTAGATAGAGAATAAATTAGTTCATGTTTAAAATCAGAAAACTAGAAAAAGAGAAATAAGAAAAAGAATCCAAACAATCCATTGCGAATAATTCATATATCTTCTCTTGAATCCTTGAATATTGGTTTAGATCTTGTCTTCACCCTCAATCTCAGCTCCAAAACTCTCCTCCTTGCTTTAGAAGTCAGCTCTAGGTTATAAAATATGAAATTCGGAACCCTAATTTGTGCTTCAGTGCAGCTTTACAGCCATTGACACTCCCATGTCACTGGGCGTGTCATGGCCACTAAGATTTTGAATATAAGGCACGTCCAGTGACATGGCCAAGTCACTAGGCGTGTCACAGCTACTGTGAGTCATTGAAAAAGGCGCACTTGGTGACATGCCCATGTCACTAGGCGTGTCAATGCTTCTGTATGCAGCATCAAGGGCACGTCCATTGACACGCCCATGTACATGGGCGTGTCCATTGATGAATTGCTCTTTTCTTCTACTTTCATCCGTAATTCCTCTGAAATGACCATAAGCCTCAAAATATAGAGAATTCCTGAAATTAACCCTAAAATACACTTGAACAAACAAATTAAACTCAATTGGTAATAATCATATTAAGAAATAGGAATAAAATATCATCAATTGTGCACTTATCAAATTCCCCCACACTTGAGTTTTTGCTTGTCCTCAAGCAAACTAAATCACTATAATAAGCAGAAATTGACAGACCCCCTCTATATTCTAAAAGAATAGAAAAAAAATTTGACAATACTTGAATCAGAAAACCCCACCTTCTCAACCAAAACCTAATTCACAATCATAACAGCTGAATCAAGAAGTTTCAAAACAAAAAATTTCACATACCTAAAACCTAAAAATCTAGAGTTAAAAGATTGAGCATAAAATTCTAGAAAATCCAAAAGCCATGAACAAAGTACAAAAAATGTAAATTTTCTCTCAAAGTTTTAACCCTCATATATATATATATATTTAAATGTATATACATATATATATACATTTTAAGGAGCCCGACTTGTTTGAACTGATACTAACCTTTTGACACGAAGGTAAACATTTGTGATGCCGACTCTCGGTTACTCAGCTAGAATTACCGTTCAAATGGATACTAGCACTATTAATGATTCCAACTCATTTGTTTTAACTCAAGAGTAAAAATCAGCGAAACAAGGATAAATTTTAAAAGCTCTTTTAATTAGAATTATTTATTTATTTTTATTTTTATTTTTGTTTATTTATATATATATATTTTAAACAACTCAAGGGTCAGAAACTTAAGGGTCATACTAAGTCCGACTCAAGAATCTAAGGAGTTATAACATGCTAAAAAATGTAACTAAGGTTTTAAACTTCAGATGTGTCCAATTTCCATCAATCCACAACCCAATTATAGCTATTACAATCGATCCTCAGCAATTGATCAAGATCACTAAGTTAATCTCAATAAGAAATTGTCATTTAAGAAATCACAAATTAATTCAACATATAAAGGGGAACCACATCAATTCACACTTATTACAACAATCTAGCTTACTTAAATCCAAAAATAATTTGTAGAAATTAATTGAGACAAATGAATCAAATAGAAAGAATGAAATAATAAAAATTCAATCAAGAAAGTATACCTCTCCCCCACACTTAAGACGCACATTATCCTCAATGTGTGTGCAAAACAAGAAATAATGAAGAGAGAGAAAATTGCCCTTTCATGTCCGTGAATGGATAAATATGAGTATGGTGCCAAGAGTATGGTGAAGGCGAATTTGCTTCAAAACAAAAATCTAAAATGTAAAAAAAACAAGGTTAAGACATAAATAAATAAAATAAACAAACAAAAGAAACAGTTTGTAAAGAAAATAACAATTGTCCAAAAGGAATAAAAAATAAAGAAACATAAAAAGGATATTAAATAAGCAAAGAAATGAAAATAAAATAAAATAAAATAAAAATGTGGGCTAGTCAAAAATCAGCACATCGCCGGAATCATCACTGCTGGTCTCATCATCAGAAACATCAACTTGAGGTGCAAGTGCAGGAGCAGGGGCAGGTGCAGACATTGGTAATTTCTTCTTCTCCACTAGAAATCCATACTCATGGTGATTTGGAAGGGGTTTTAGTTCCAAGTTGGGTGGATCAATCACAGATGGTTTTTGCTTCTCTTCCTTTGGCATCTCAATAGTCTCATATGCCCTGCATTTGAATGATTTGCTTGCTTCAAGAAAAATAAGCTGCTCCATTGCTTCTTGATCCTCAACATTTTCCTGCAATAAACACAACTCAAGGGGATCCTTGGAAACAATGTTAGTAACACAATTTACGATCTCGTGCTCAATAACATCATTGCATGATTTTGCCTCATCAAGTGAAAGTGAATGTTTCATAGCATCATATATCCTAAAAATAACCTTATCACCACCCACTCTCAAAGTTAGGGTGCCATCATGAACATCAATAAGGGCATGGGCTGTATTTAAAAATGGTCTACCAAGAATAAGTGAAACATCCGCATCCTCATCAATATCAATGACAATAAAATCATTGGGGAAAATGAAATCCCCAATTTTTACCGACACATCTTCTATAATGCCACGAGGGTGGACTGCTGACTTATCAGTAAGTGGATGGTCATTAGTGTTGGGTTAGGGTTACAAATGCTTAACTCTTTAAACATTTTATAGGGAATAACACTTATGCTAGCCCCCAAATCAACTAATGCACTTTTAAACTGAAGGTTACCTATAAAACATAGAATGGTGAAACTACCTAGGTCTTTTCACTTCTTAGGTAACCTCCTTTGCAAAATTGCCGAACTCTTTTCAGACAAATGCACTAAAGACACTTCCTCGAGTTTCCTTTTATTAGAAAGGATATCTTTAAAAAATTTAGCATATTTAGGCATCTGTGATAAAGCCTCAGCAAATGGAATGTTAATGTGAAATTGTTTAAAAAGTTCAAGAAACTTACCTAACTGAGCATCAATCTTGTCCTTGTTCAACTTCGCTGGATATGGTACTCTAGGTCGATATTCCTTCATTATGGAGCTGCTGTCTTGTGGCTGCTTCTCTTTCTCACTTCCTTTTTCAGCTTGCTTTTCTGAAGTGACAAGAGGATTGTCTTTTTTTTCATTTTCTTATACTTCAGCCCTTTTCTCTGCCACTTCTCTTTTTTTCTCATCCACATTACCCTTAATCTCTTTTCCACTCCTTAGTGTAATTGCCTTAAGCTGCTCTTTAGGATTTGCTTCCGTGTTGCTAGGCAAACTTCCTTGTGGTCTCTCACTGAGTAACTTGGCAATTTACCCCACCTAATTCTCCATGTTATGAATAGAGGCTTGCTAATTTCTTAAGAAGGTTTCAGTTGATTGGAACCTAGTTTCAGAAGCTGTTATAAATTTCTCCAGCATGCCCTCCAAGTTACTCTTTCTTGGAGGGGCAGCTTGTTGATGTTGGGACTACTGGAATCCAGGGGGAGGTCGTGGATTATTTTGATTATTCCATGAGAAATTAGGATGATTTCTCCACCCCAGATTGTACGTGTTGCTGTAGGGATTATTTTGTTGTTGTCTTGGCATGTTTCCAATATAATTTACTTGCTCTTGCTTAACAAACATGTTAGCACTTAGGCAATCTTGACTTTGATGTCCACCCCCACACCATTCACAGGACATCACCTACATCACTTTCCCTGAAGAAGAAGAAGAAGCTAAAGAATCAATCTTTTTGTTCATTACTTCCAACTATGCTAAAAGAGAAACTACGGGGTCCAATTGATGTGAACCCACAGCCCTTAATCTTCCTTGTTCCCTTGGGGTTTGCCACTGATAATTTGTAAGGGCCATGTCTTCAATCAAATCCCTTGCTTCTTCAGGTGTTTTATTGTTTATGGTACCTCCTCCAGCTGCATTGATGGACTGCTTACTTGAGTAACTTAATCCATTGTAGAAAGTTTGGATCTGAAGCCACAGCGGAAGCCCATGGTGAGGACATCTTCTTAATAAATCCTTAAATCTCTCCCAAGCATCATATAGGGTTTCACCATCTAGCTAGAGAATAGAAGAAATATCATTCCTCAACTTAGCAGTCTTGGACGGTGGAAAATACTTCTCTAAAAATTTTTCTGCTAGTTGGTTCCATGTAGTGAAAGTGTTAGGAGGAAAAGACTTCAGCCACTTCTTTGGTCGGTCTCTGAGCGTGAATGGAAACAACCTCAGCCTGATTGCATCTTCATAGACATTTTGTATCTTAAATGTGTCACATATTTCCAGAAAAGTTTCAATATGTGCATTAGGATCTTCATCCAGAAATCCATCAAACTGACAAGTCTGCTGCACCATTTGAATGACATTTGTTTTTGTCTCAAATTTATTGGTAGCAATCACTGGTCTTTGTATACTTGATTTAGCCCCATTAAGAGTAGGCCTAGCAAACTCTTGCATTATTCTTGGCTCATTTTCTGCCATTTCTTCTTCTAGGATGAGATCTTCAAAGTTCGGTTCTGTCTCTACCAGAACTATTTCCTCTTCTTCCTTTCGCCTTCTTCTCAATGTTCTCTCTAACTCTTGATCTAATTTAAAAAGTTGGGAAGAGCTAGCTCGAGTCATAAACAATAAGAAGTTCCTAGAATGACAGTAAAAAAAGCATGATTATATGTTAAAACAAAATAAAATAAAAACTAAATCAACAGTCTTTAATTATATTACTAATACTGAAAAGTCGTTGTCCCCGGCAGCGGTGCAAAAAACTTGACAGCAGGAACCTATTTTATTGCAATACCGCAAGTGCACGGGTCGCTCAAGTAATAAAGTAGTGAGTGAGTTATCATTCCACTGAGAACAAGGCCAAGTACTAGAGCAAATTTTAACCGTTGTTTAGCGAATCAATAGTTTTGTGAAGTTTGTAATTAAAGATAATTAACTTAATAGATGAAAATAGAGAGAAATTGAGAGTTGAATAAATTGATTGATGATGATGATACTATCCAGATATTGAATCCCCTTAGCCACAATTATATTTATGAAAATCAATTCAATTAAACCAAATGATACAGTTGAATTGGTATTCCTCTAAATTAGAGTAAAACCTTTCTTAAGCGAATTAATCCCTAATCACTAAGTAGAATGCTGAAATCTCTTCTCAAATATAATTAAATAGATCTTGCATTAAGAATAAGGAATTATAAACCAAAGGATCTTGTGAGTTTATATCTAGTACCCCAATCAATCCTCAATTCTTATGAATATTCAATTCATATCAAGCTTTCTCAAGTCAATAATATGAAAATTGCAACCAATCAATAAGCATGCTATTATTAATTGGAAATAAATCATTAAGCATCATAAGAATAAAACAACTCAATCAAATGATTTAATTTAATAAAATTATTCAATCCATACAATAAAGCTAGGGTTCATCAATATCTAGATAGAGAATAAATTAGTTCATGTTCAAAATCAGAAAACTAGAACAAGAGAAAAAAGAAAAAGAATCCAAACAATCCATTTAGAATAATTCATATATCTTCTATTGAATCCTTGAATCTTGGTTTAGATCTTGTTTAGAATATGTCTTCACCCTCAATCTCAGCTCCAAAAGTCTCCTCCTTGCTTTAGAAGTCAGCTCCAGGTTATATAATATGAAATTCGGATCCCTAATTCGTGCTTCAGCGCAGCTTTTATAGTGCATATAATTTTGCCTGACATGCCCATTGACACGCCCATGTCACTGGGCATGTCATGGCCACTGGGATTTTGAATATAAGACACGTCCAGTGACACGTCCATGTCACTGGGCGTGTCAAAGCTACTGTGAGTCATTGAAAAAGGCACGCTTGGTGACACGCCCATGTCACTGGGCATGTCAATGCTTGTTTATGCAGCATCAAGGGCACATCCATTGACACGCCCATGTCCATGGGCGTGTCCATTGATGAATTACTTTTTTCTTCTACTTTCATCCGTAATTCCTCCGAAATGACCATAAGCCTCAAAATACAGAGAATTCCTAAAATGAACCCTAAAATACACTTGAACAAATAAATTAAACTCAATTGGATAATAATCATATTAAGAAATAGGAATAAAATATCATCAATTGTGCACTTATCAGACACCTCTGACTATCATCCTAATATGATCAAATTCATCTGGCCTCTTTTAAGCAGTGCAACTGTTGCGCTCAAATTAACTCTACCACAAAGCGTCACTCGCAAGTATACGAGGTAGCTGTAGCAAAGGTGATCGCCCCAAGGTCGTTCTCTCAAGGAAGCTAAAGTGGTTAATTGCTTATCAGATTATGTTTAACAAGTAATAAAGAGATTTATAAATTGCTAAATAATGAAGAAGATTGATTAAAGTTTAAAACAATAAAAGTAAATTGAGCTGTGTTTTGATTCACTTGATAGAATGGTCTAGGGTTTGCACTTCTCTACTACTTATATGTATGAACGGTTATTCCTCTTAACTAATTCAATTTCAAAGATTAAATCTCAAACAACTCAACTAATCAAGTCAAGGAAATAAGCTCTCGCATTCAAACCTCTTTCAACTAATCTTGTTACAAGTGAAATAATCTTTTTAATAGGTTATATCTCTAATTCACCTAAGTCCCTAATTGAATTGTTCAAGTATTAAACTTCATCTCTCGATCCATCATCTAATACCTTAAAACACATAATTGGTGATCAATCAATTATATATTAACAATGTTTCATTCAATCAAGGCTAAAGAAATTATTAGCTAAGAGAAAAACCAATTCATACAATCATAGCAGATCCATACAAACCCTAGACTAGATCAAATTAGTTCATAATGCAATCAAACATATTCATCTTATTAATGTTCAAAGAAATCAAAATAGACATGATAATATCCATTCAATAAAAATAAGGAGAATAAGTTCAAGAACAAAACCAAGTTACAAACTCCTTGAAGCTTTTGAAGAATCTCTTGTTCAATCTTGCAAGAAGGATGTCTTGATGGCTAGAACAATTTAATCTAATCTAGTTTAATCCAAAATGAAATTAAAATCAAAGAAAACAAAGTTAAAACCCTAGCTCTAATCTCTGACGGCTCCAAAATCTATTCTAAATCGTCCAACTCCTTTGAAACCCTCACTTTCTTTTCCTTTTATACGAAACGTCGGCTTTAAAATTCGGTGCGCGCTTGTTTTATGAGAGACACGGCCATGTCATGAGGGACATGGCCGTGTGAGAGCCTTTTGGAGGGACACGGCCAGGTGACATGGCCGTGTCCCTTGCCAGTGTCCGCTACTGCTTCTTTCTTTCTTTTTCTTCTTTGCTTAAGTGACACGGCCATGTCATGAGGGACATGGCCGTGTTGGAGCTTGATGGAGGGACACGGCCAGGTGACATGGCCGTGTCCCTTGCCAGTGTCCTCTACTGTGAGTGTTAAATCTTCTTTGCCTTTGGAATTGGTGAGACACGGCCAAGTCAGAGGTGACTTGGCCGTGTTGCTTCATTTTTGAGAGACATGGCCAAGTGACATGGCCATGTCGCTTGCCAGTGTCGCCTGACATGGCCATGTCGCTTGCCAGTGTCGCCTACTGTGATGACTTGGCCGTGTTTGAGCATATTTGGAGAGACATGGCCAAGTGACATGGCCATGTCGCTTGCCAGTGTCGCCTGACATGGCCATGTCGCTTGCCAGTGTCGCCTGACATGGCCATGTCGCTTGCCAATGTCGCCTACTGTGATGATTTCTTCTTCTTCATTCTTGGTTCCTTGGCTTTTTTAACCTAAAACAAAACTCAAATAAACTTTAAACAAAAAGTAAATAAACAATAACCAACAAAACATAAACACCATACTAAAAACTAGATCAAAAACAACATAAAAACTGAAATAAACTAAAACTACAAAATTAACAAAAACACTAAATAAACTGATTTAAACTAATAAAATACCTAAATAAAACAATAATTATTATAATAAACAAGACACAAATCTATAACAAAAACTAACAAAACAACTACCCCACACTTACAGCTTTGCTTGTCCTCAAGCAAATTCACATGGCATAAATTAAAAACTCAAACAACCTCAACTATCATTCCAACATGTAAGATGAAATCCTTTAAGACATCAGACATAAATAATTGCAATATCCTTCAATCAAGATTTTCTTAACTCATTCATTAATCCAGACATACAAATCTTATCTCTCATCTAAGTGTTTCACTCAATTTCAAAAGTTAATCACTCAAACCATTCATGACTGCATACTACCATAAACTTGCTTAATTATCCAATCTCCCTCACTGATTTTCTCAAGAAATAATCCGAAGGTCTTTCATTTGGATGTAATGGGGTTAAGGTAAAGGTGTGAGAAAAGACATTTAAGCTAGAGCATCAAGAAATGGAGTATCTAAATTAGACAATACTCTTGCTAAGAAACTCATAGCTCCCTCAAATGGTATATTCACCGACCCTCGATAATTCACACTTGCATACTTAAAGAAAAATAACGAGTCAACTTTCCTCTTTTGATAACCAATGCTAGAACATATTTGAATTTTGTATATATATATCTTTTTCTTCTTCTTCTTCTTTTTTTCTTTTATATATACAAAATATAAACTTTACATACAACATCTAGCTTAAAATGTAGAGGAGAAGAATAATCAACTCTTAATCAAATACAATGTGCAAAGTATGCATTTCAACCCCAAATAGCAATCATCATTTTTTTTTTATTGCTTACCCCACACTTTGAAATAAACCACCCTATTGTCATATCATCAACTCCATTCCTTAATGCAGGTATGATGAAAATAAGAACATGTCAAGTTGAGAATTGTGTTGATCAAACAAGAAAAGGTAATGGCTCAACTTGGCTCACTAAGGAAATCAATATTAAGGGAAGTCTTTTTAAGCTAAAGGGGCTAACCTAATTTGCCTTCATCATTTTAAAACCTGAGATTAAATCATAATGTGAGTTCAATTAGCATGCAAAAGCAAACTCTAGAGATGCAAAATCATGAAGGTGCACACTTAAGAAAAGAAAATCAATCATTTAATCTATAAGGCTCAAAACTCACAAAGGTGGGTTCTCAAAGATTTATATGTCATGAACCGTAGAATGTGAAAATCGATCCTGAATGAATTCAAAAGCTAATCTATATGCTGATACTAAAGTCTCAACTATAATGCTAAAATCACAGAAAAGATCAATAAGTTCTCAACAATTATACCATGCATAACAACAACACAATAAACAAACCAAGGCAACCAAAACAAAAATTAAAGAAAAGCTCAAAGCTTACCCCCACACTTTAGAATTTACATTGTCCTCAATGGAAAACAAGAATAATAAAGAGAAAAAGAGTTTAAGGACAACCTGTCTTCCATCATATCCTGGTGAGGCAAAACCTAACTATCAAACACAGATGTTCAAAATGTAAGAGAGCTTTAGGGTTTCTATTTATTAAAACTAAACATAAAATCAAAATTGCAAAATATAAAATTATAACTATGAAAAAGAAATTCAAACTAATGGGTTGCCTCCCATTAAGCGCTTCTTTAATGTCATAAAGCTGGACATCATGCAAGACTAGGAATCATGGATCAAAGTGCTGTCAATGACCCTCACTTCCTGAAATCCTTCTTTATATGGCTTAACTCTATGTCTATTTGCTTTAAAAATCTTTTTGGTTCTAGAGTTTAGCAATTCAATGGCACCAGAAGGACATACCTTAGTTACCTCAAAAGGACCACTCCATCGAGACCTGAATTTACCTGGAAACAGACTGAATCGATAATTAAAAAGTAAAACTTTCATACCTGGACTCAATGTTTGTCGCCCAATAAATCTGTCATGAACCGTTTTAGTGTGATCCTTATAATTCTTTGAGCTCTCATATGCCTTTGGGTTAAGGCATCTTTGGGTCTTCCCCACTGGTTTAGCCCCCTCTTCTAAAGTCAGTGTCAGCTCCAATTTATCTGGGGAGTCTGTCTTCAAGAAATCACCTGAAACAACTGCATCCACACATTCAATGAAAGAACATTCCTCATATAAAACAGTTGTAGGACTAGGAGAAGTGTTAAAAATAGAAAATTCAACAGTTTGCCCTAAGACAGTCATTGTCAACTTACCATTTTTAACATCTATCAAAGTGTTGGTAGTAGCCATGAAAGGCCTACCCAGCAGAATAGTGTGTGCAGATGGTGAAGGGTTACTTCCTTCCATGTCAAGTACTATGAAATCCACAGGTACTATCAACCCTCCAACCTTAACTAACACATCTTCTATAACCCCTTTCGGGAATCTAAAAGACCTATCAGCTAATTGCAACACCATTTTTGTCGGTTTTAGCTCCCCTAGTCCTAATTCTTTAAACACAGAGTAAGGCATTAAATTCACACTAGCACCTAGATCACACATGCCCTCAGTTCCTTTCCCATTCCCCACAGAAATTTGAATTATAAAGCTTCCAGGATCCTTTAGTTTGGGAGGTAGTTTATGCTGCAGAACACCACTAGCTACCTCTGAAACTATCACCTTTTCATTCATCTCATACCTCTTTTTCTTGGTGATTAGGTCCTTGAAAAATTTGGCATAAGCCGGCATGTTCTTTATCGCATCCAGTAAGGGTAAGTTAATACTTACCTTAGACAGCATGTTGAAGATATTAGAAAATTGCTTATCTGTTTTATCATCCTTCAACCTACTGGGGAATGGTATAGGAGGCTGGTATGGATTGCTTGCTTTATGTAAATCTGCTGTAGGGGACTTCTCCACTGATCTTTCTCCAGCACCTTTGTTCTTTGGCTCTCCTTCCTCCTTGTTCTCTTTGTTACCTGCATTCACAGAATCATTTTCAACATTGTTATAAATTTCCTTACCACTTCTAAGAACAGTCACTGATTGTGCCTGCTCAGTTTGACTTGGGAATTTCCCCTTTTGTTGAATCTTCATCTGTTGTGCAAGTTGTCCAACTTGTGTCTCCACCTTCTTAAAAGATGCTTCTAGTGAATCCAGTCTCTTGTTGGTCACCTCTTGATTTTTAGCACTGACTTGGATAAAAGCTTGTAAACTTTCCTCCAAGCTCTCTATCCTAGACTTCCCTTGATTTGAGGATTGGCCCAACTCTTGGTTCTGACTTTGGAGCAAATGGAAAGGCTGCTGAGAATTATTCTTTGCCCAAGAAAAATTTGGGTGATTCCTCCAACCAGGGTTGTAAGTGTTGGAGTAAGGATCATTTCTGGCCCTTGGTTGGAATCCCACCATAGCATTGACTTGCTCAGCATTACCCAAAGACTCATATGCAGAGGGGCAAATATTTGCTCCATGCCCAAAAGTTCCACAGATTCCACATGCTTCTTGAGTAGATGAAGAAATATTGTTCTTCATGTTCAGCATCTGCACTTGCTTTGTTAACTCAGCTATCTGATTTACCATCTCACTATTAGCTTCCAATTGGTTCACCCCTTTGCTTCTTCCTCTTACACTCTTCTGTTGAGAATTAGCTCCCAACATCTCAAAAATATCATAAGTTTCAGCTGCTGTCTTTTCTCCCATGGCTCCCCCAGCTGCATTATCAACAGTGTTCTGAAATTGCTGGGTGAGACCATCATAGAAAAATTGGTTCAGAAGTTGAAGTGGGTATTGATGATGTGGACACTGGATCAATAGCATCTTAAATCTGTCCCATGCCTCATGAAATGGCTCTCCTTCAAATTGAGAGAATGTAGCAATCTTCCCTCTCAACTCAGCTGTCTTTTGATGTGAATAGAACTTGCCCATGAACTTATTATAAACTTGCTCCCAAGTTGTCAGTGAGTTTTCAGGCAACATCATGAGCCAGCTCTTTGCCCTATCCTTCAAAGTATAAGGGAAACATCTCATCCTCAACTGATCCTCTGTTAATCTTCCTAATGGAAAAGTGTTGAGGGTGGAGTAGAAATCCCTTATGAAGTTCAAAGGATCTTCATTTGGAACTCCATAGAATGATGGCAGCATGCTGTAGTGAATGTTCTTCAACTCATAGTTCCTTGCTGCATCTGTCAGTCTTATGCAAGAAGTGGAAGTCCCAATGACAGGTCTAGCAAAATCTCTCATGGTTCTTTGTCTTTCTTCAGCCATTTTAACTGATTGTGCAGATTCTGACTCAAAATCCGAAGTGTCTTCCTCTGAAGTATCAAATCCGGTGTAGAGCTCAAACTCCCCTCTGCTCCTTTTCACTCTCTGAATTTCTGGAATGAATGGATGTAGCTCTCCTTCGAGTGATCTCCTGCCTTGCATAAACAAAATTGTCTAGAAAAAGAAATAATTAAAAGCAAAAGACAAAATAAAATAAAATAAAAACAATGAAAAAAAATAATCTAAAATATATTTATATTTTTTTTATTTTTATTCTTTTTTTTAATAAACAATTTCGCCAATTAGCCTCCCCGGCAGCGGCGCCAAAAACTTGTTGCGCTCAAATTAACTCTACCACAAAGCGTCACTCGCAAGTATACGAGGTAGCTGTAGCAAAGGTGATCGCCCCAAGGTCGTTCTCTCAAGGAAGCTAAAGTGGTTAATTGCTTATCAGATTATGTTTAACAAGTAATAAAGAGATTTATAAATTGCTAAATAATGAAGAAGATTGATTAAAGTTTAAAACAATAAAAGTAAATTGAGCTGTGTTTTGATTCACTTGATAGAATGGTCTAGGGTTTGCACTTCTCTACTACTTATATGTATGAACGGTTATTCCTCTTAACTAATTCAATTTCAAAGATTAAATCTCAAACAACTCAACTAATCAAGTCAAGGAAATAAGCTCTCGCATTCAAACCTCTTTCAACTAATCTTGTTACAAGTGAAATAATCTTTTTAATAGGTTATATCTCTAATTCACCTAAGTCCCTAATTGAATTGTTCAAGTATTAAACTTCATCTCTCGATCCATCATCTAATACCTTAAAACACATAATTGGTGATCAATCAATTATATATTAACAATGTTTCATTCAATCAAGGCTAAAGAAATTATTAGCTAAGAGAAAAACCAATTCATACAATCATAGCAGATCCATACAAACCCTAGACTAGATCAAATTAGTTCATAATGCAATCAAACATATTCATCTTATTAATGTTCAAAGAAATCAAAATAGACATGATAATATCCATTCAATAAAAATAAGGAGAATAAGTTCAAGAACAAAACCAAGTTACAAACTCCTTGAAGCTTTTGAAGAATCTCTTGTTCAATCTTGCAAGAAGGATGTCTTGATGGCTAGAACAATTTAATCTAATCTAGTTTAATCCAAAATGAAATTAAAATCAAAGAAAACAAAGTTAAAACCCTAGCTCTAATCTCTGACGGCTCCAAAATCTATTCTAAATCGTCCAACTCCTTTGAAACCCTCACTTTCTTTTCCTTTTATACGAAACGTCGGCTTTAAAATTCGGTGCGCGCTTGTTTTATGAGAGACACGGCCATGTCATGAGGGACATGGCCGTGTGAGAGCCTTTTGGAGGGACACGGCCAGGTGACATGGCCGTGTCCCTTGCCAGTGTCGCCTACTGTGATGACTTGGCCGTGTTTGAGCATATTTGGAGAGACATGGCCAAGTGACATGGCCATGTCGCTTGCCAGTGTCGCCTGACATGGCCATGTCGCTTGCCAGTGTCGCCTGACATGGCCATGTCGCTTGCCAATGTCGCCTACTGTGATGATTTCTTCTTCTTCATTCTTGGTTCCTTGGCTTTTTTAACCTAAAACAAAACTCAAATAAACTTTAAACAAAAAGTAAATAAACAATAACCAACAAAACATAAACACCATACTAAAAACTAGATCAAAAACAACATAAACACTGAAATAAACTAAAACTACAAAATTAACAAAAACACTAAATAAACTGATTTAAACTAATAAAATACCTAAATAAAACAATAATTATTATAATAAACAAGACACAAATCTATAACAAAAACTAACAAAACAGCAACCTTATTCCTTCACCTATTCACATAGTCAACAAAATTCTCATTATGCTTCCATCTGATTGTCTCTGCCTCCATTAGGGTAACTTCCAACTCCACATTATACCCATACTACTAAATAAAGGCTTTGTACAGGAGATCCCAATATTTTTTTGGTGTTCTCCTCTAAGGTATTGAACCAATTTTGCACAACAGGGCCCAATGAGAGGATGAAGTACCTTAGGGTTTGAGTTTAGTAGGCGAGCAGACTGCATGGCTATGATGTATTGCTTGACATGTAGATGAGGATTACTAGCTCCATTAAACTTAGCAAAAAAAGGCATCTTGAACTTATAAGTGACTTCTTCATCTTGTTCAAACAGCTTGTCCACCTTTGATATCTCATTAACTTTCAACTTCTTTTCAAACTTATTTTCTAAATCAGCAATCATCTTTTCCACTTCTGAAGTTTTAGTCTTTTCCACAGTTTCCTTCTCCATAAACTTCTCTTCTTTCTTCTTATTTTGAGAATCTTAGAAATACTAAGCCCACTCATCATCATTCATCATCACCTTGACCTCATCCGTAGCCACTTTACCAACCTTGGCCTTTCCCTTGTTTTTTTCTTTTTAGTGCTAGCAGATGCTTCAATAATGTTCCCTATTAGTGCAACCAGCTGGCTCTTCATGGTCTCAGCTAGGGCCTCCTTCAGTTCTTCCATCTTGTACTTGATCGCATCATCCACCATCTTCTAAATCTCTTAAGGTTCCATTGCTTTTGGTGAGAAGCTGACTAAATGGTTACTGGATTCTACGTCACTTGAGTAGGTCAGATTATCATAAGCTCTTAAACTATTGTACTCTAGGGCTGTAAGCCAAAAAGGATCAATGACATGCAATGCAATGCATGTATGTATATATGCATATATGTATAAGTAACAGATAAACAAAGATACATAAGACATTCCTCCCAACCTTATAACTTCCACACATGAATGGCGAGTCTCTTTTCCTAGATATATGGTTAATAAAATATCAACATGGGATATCTTATTTTTGAACAATTCACTCGAACAATTTAACCAATAATTGTATTTTCAAACATAAAAGTCAATCCATGATAATTCCCATTTATTAAGTCTTAATCTATTGGTCCAACAAAAAGATAGCTTTTATACTATATTGGATTAAAATTAAATTAAAAGGTTTATTATAAATAGATTTCCTATTTGAAAAAACAACAAATGGTTCATGCCACATACAAGCACATGATTAATAAGTCAGTATAAATTAGGCCCATAATTGATTTTTAGTGGTCCATAATTTACCTAACTAGTTGTAAGCCCATTTAAGAAAAAGGCTTTAGTAAAACTAAAAAACTAATTTTGTGTCATAAGTGAAAAGTGTTTCAAAGCCCATAAAAATAGTTTGTATCAAAGCCATTGTAAAAAGATTTGTTTAAAAATAGATTTTGGGCTTTAAGCTTGGGCTATGAGGTGAAAAAGAATTTTTTTTTACTCTTTAAAACATTTTATGTCCAAAGACATCTTAAAAGGTTTTTAAAATAATTTTGGTCTTTTGGGTTTAATTAGGTCATATTAGAAAAAAGAACAAACCAAAAAGGCCATGGTTCAAAACAAGATATATCAATCATAGTCAAACAATAAGTATTTGGGTAAAAATCTAAGGAAAGTAACTAGGCCAATTATATGAGCTTTAGTCTTTGGGTTGAAAAGTTTAGGCTCCCAAAAGGTACGAGGCTATGAGTGGCTATGCCATGCTTCATAGCTTGAGTGAAAGTATCGTATCCCTTACATAACATAATATGGGTTACACAGGTGTCCTAACTCATTCACACAATGCAATCTAAATGATGCAATGGAAAATTTCATAATAAGAAAGAATAAAATAATATAAAGACCAACAGAATCAACTTCTCTTATCCCCAGTGTAGTCGTCACTGTGAGAGAGGATTTTTGCCCCATTCCTATGTAGAATGGTTCTTGCGACTTCGGCACTGTTAGTCTCAGGGTCTTAGAGAACACGGGCCTAAACTAGGACAAAATAGAGTCTCCACTCGGACGGGCCAGGAAAGAAAAGAAAGGGGTGGATAACTCGATTACTAAGTAATCCCCAAACCCCTATTGGGTTTAGAGAGTTTGATATGCATGATCATTAGAATAGGTCTCCTTTTAAGGTCTAAATATTATTAAATTCTTAAAAATTATGATATCATCTGTGAGCGGGGATTTTCGCCCCCTCTCCCGGAGGAATGGTTCTTGCGACTTCGGCACTATTTAGGCTCAGAGCTTTAGAGAACACAAACCTAAGTCCTGAGAAAAATGGAGTCGCCACCCGGACGGGCCGGGAAAAAGAAAGGGGTGGATGACTCGATTCCTAAGGAATCCCTAACCCCCTAATGGGTTTGGAAAGTTGGGTACATGTGGGGAAGGTGAGAAATGGCCCAGCACCCCCACAATGCTCGGTTCATTGGAACCGGCCTCCTTTATAGGTCTTAATATTATAAAATTCTTAAATATAACAATATTATCCATACTACACAAAAATAAAATAAAGCATCATTAAATTAAAATCAAAGCAATGTCCAAACAAAGCAAATAAATGGACACCCATCCAAGGATGGAAAGATGTCCTTACATCACATGCCTAAATAGGACACCCACCAAAAGGTAGAAACATGCCCTTTACATAGGTTCTAAAATAGAAAAGCAAATTAAATTACATGATATTTAACTAATGAGGTACCCACCAAGTGGAAACATACCTCTTACAACTTTTGGAAATCTAAATTAATTGATAAAAGTAAATAATCATTCATCATAAATAAATCATTCATCAAAGCTATTAATCAAACTATAAAATAAACATCCATCCATGATAAATTTAATAAATCACCTATTGAAATTAAATAAATTAAAGCATAAGAGATAAACCAATGTATAATCAAGTGTGGAATTGAATAAAGCAAGCAAAAGTCCAATTATAGCTACTGTGACTTTTTATGAAATTAAAATAGATTAGGGTTTTATGTTTTAAAAGGTTGGTAAGACTCTTTGATTAACAAAATTAAGGTTTGAATGATGATATCATGAAACTAGAGTTTTAAACACTTTAAAATACTTTAATTTGTGATTTTTGGTTATTGGGTTCCTAAGCTACTGTGTAAAATTTAGGTTTTTATGTTTTTTAAAGTTTTAAAAGGATTAGGGTTCATAAAAATTAGGGTTTAAGGTTTTAAAATGGTTAGTGTTCATTATTTTGAATTTTGGAAGTTGAATTTGGATTAGATATTTTAGAAGTAGGGTCACGGGTGGTGAATAATTTTTAGGAATTTGGAAATCAATTTGATAATTTCATGAAGTTTATGAATTTAAACAAATAAATTAAAGTTTTTATAAGTAGAAAAGATGTTTTTTAAGGCTTTTTGAAGGAAAAAGTACCAAGTTTAAAGTTTTGAAAGAAACAGAATTTGATTTTGGTTTTGTTGAAGAATATGTTCAATTAGAGTTTTAAGGTTTTTAAGAAGAAAAAATAACAATTTTAAGCCTTTTGGATGATAAACCAACGAAATAAGGTTTTTTTTTTTTGCTTTAGAAAAACTAAATTAGAGATAAAAGGTTTTTAATTTTGATTTCATAAATTTACTACTATGTAAAAAAAACAATTAAAGAAAATTAATTAACACATACCTTCTTTTGATGATTTCTCCAAAAACAATTCTTCTTGGATGAACTAGTTTCAAAGACAAGCCTTTTTTGCCTTTGAATCCTCTAAATCGTGCTGCTGCTGTTCCAAAAAAGAGCTGAATTGAATTTCTTCTTTTCCTTCCTTGATTTGGTTTCAAATTTTTCCAAACTACTCTTGGATTTTCGCCTCCCCTTTTTTAATTGTCTTTGGTCCTTATTTATAGTGGTTTGAGGTTGTTTATTCTTAATTAATTAAGGTAAGTAATATTAATAAAAAAAAGAAACCAAAACCTAATTGGATTAGGTTTCAAAAAATTTAAATCGGAAAATTTGCGCTGCCGAAAAAAAACTGCTGTGGAAAAACTGCGCTGGCTAAAACAATCTGCCGCAGCTTGCTGCGGCAGTGCGCGCGGAACGGGCCCGTAAGCTATTTCGCAGGTAGAAAATTTCTGCGTGTGAAATAGCTGCGAAATAGAAATAGCACAGTGATTTCGCCCACAGGAATTTCCTGCGGGCGAAATGCCCACGGGCCCGCTCGATGATTTTTTTGTCGCCTATTTTTTCGACTCCGATTTTTATTTTTATTTTTATTTTTTGACTTTTATTTGTTTATTTGTATTTTTTATTAATAAAAATTAGATACTAAAGAAAAAATTATTTAATAAAAATTATTTTGGACCAATTAGACAATAAAAATCATTTTAGACTAAATAAAACATATTGGACCGGATTGGGTCAAAAATTAAGAGTCTACAGTTTGCCCCCTGCTTGAATGATCTGAAACCTTAGCGAAAGAGAGTGAAAAACAATAAGACTTAATTTTTGAGGAAACGGCTGAGGTTTTGGGTTTTGGACCTGGTTCGAGTTCTGGACTCATGGATAATTCTAGGTTCTTTACCTAAGGAAAATTTGGGTTCTGGACCCGGTTCGAGTTCTGGACTCAAGGGAGATTCTAGGTTCTGGACTTAAAGAAAATTTGGGTTCTGGACTCGGTTCGAGTTCTAGACTCAAGGATAATTCTAGGTTCTAGACCAAAGAAAAATTTGGGTTTTGGACCATGTTCGAGTTCTGGACTCAAGCATAATTCTAGGTTCTGGACCTAAGGAAAATTTGGGTTCTGGACCCGGTTCAAGTTCTGGACTCAAGTATAATTCTAGATTTTGGACCTAAAGAAAATTTGGGTTCTGGACCCGGTTCGAGTTCTGGACTCAAGGATAATTCTAGTTTCTCGACGTAAAGAAAATTTGGGTTCTGGACTGTTTTATTAGTTTTTGTTATAGATTTGTGTCCTGTTTATTATGATAATTATTGTTTTCTTTAGGTATTTTGTTAGTTTTAATATGTTTATTTAGTGTTTTCATTAATTTTGGTAGTTTAATTTATTTAAGTGTTTTTGTCATTTTTGTCCTAGTTTTTAGAGTGTGTTTATGTTTTGTTGGTTATTGTTTATTTAATTCTGGTTTAAAGTTTGTTTCAAGTTTTGTTTTAGTTTTAATATGCAAGGAACCATGCTAAGGAAGGAAAAAACTAAGGAATCAAGAGGAAGAAATCAATGGACAGTAGCTGACACACTCAAGGGACATGGCCAACTCACTGGCCGTGTCCCATATCAAGCTAAAGAGAAGCCACAAGACACAGAGGTGGACACACTCAAGGGACACGGCCATGTCACTGGTCGTGTCCCTCCAATTCACCTCCAACACGGCTGTGTCTCATTCAACTTGGCCGTGTCTCACTCAAGTCCAAAGCAAAGAAAGAAAATCAGGCAGCAAAAGACACAAGCAAGGGACACGGCCAAGTCACTCCAACTTGGCCGTGTCACTCACGGATTAATGAAGATGCGCGGAGGTTTCGTATAAATATTAAAGTTAGGGTTTTATTAATGGGGGTTGAGAGTTTGAGAGCGGGATCAGCTGTCAAAGAGAGTTTTATTGTTTTGATATCTTATTTTCTTTGATTTTGATTACACTTTGATAAATCTAGCTTAGATTAGATTGTTCTAGCCATTGATACATCCTTCTTGCAATATTTGAACAAGAGATTCTTCAGAAGCTTCAGGGAGTTTGTAATTTAGATTTGTTCTTGAACTTTATCTCTTTAATTTCATTGGAATTGTATTTATGGATATTATCATGTCTAAATTGATTTCTTTGAATATTAATGAGATGAGTATGTTTGATAGCATTATGAACAAATTTGATCTAGTCTAGGGTTTGTATTGATCTGCTATGATTGTATGAATTGGTTATTACTCTTAACTCATTTATTTCTTTAAGCCTTTATTGAATGGAATATTGTTAATATATAATTGATTGGCCACCAATTATTTGTTTTAGGTATTAGATGATGGATTGAGAGATGAAGTCTAATGCTAGAACAATTCAATTAAGGACTTAGGTGAATTAGAGATATAACCTAGGAAAAAATTATTTCAATTGGAACAAGATTATTTGAGAGAGGTTTGAATGCGAGAGCTTATTTCCTTTATTCAATTAATTAAGTTGCTTGAGATTTACTATTTGAAATTAAATTGGTTAAGAAGAATAACCGTCCATACATATAAGTAGTAGCGAAGTGCAAACCCTAGACCCTTCTATTAAGTGAATCAAAACATCAGTTCAATTTACTTTTATTTGTTTTAAACTTTGATCAATTTGTTTTCTTTAATTGATAGCAATCTAAATTTATTCATTAATTGTTATTTATAAACTGATAATCAATTAGCTACTTTAGCTTCCTTGTGAGACGACCTTGGGGCGATCACCTTTGCTACAACTACCTCGTATACTTGCGAGTGACGCTTTGTGGTAGAGTTAATTTGAGCGCAAAAAGTTTTTGGCGCCGTTGCCGAGGAGGCTAAGTGGCGTAATTGTTTATTAGTCATAGATATTTTAGATTATTTTTCATTGTTTACTTTTATTTTATTTGTCTTTTGCTTTTAATAATTTCTTTTTTCTAGAAACTCTGTTTATGCAAGGCAGGAGATCACTCGAAGGAGAGCTATATCCATTCATTCCAGAAATTCAGAGAGTGAAAAGGAGCGGAGAAGAATTTGAACTTTATACAGGATTTGATACCGAAGAGGACACTTCTAATTTTGAGTCGGAATCTGCACAGTCTGTTAAAATGGCAGAAGAAAGACAAAGAACTATGAGAGGCTTTGCTAGACCTGTCATTGGAACTTCCACCTCTTGCATAAGACTGACAGATGCATCAAGGAATTATGAGTTGAAGAACATTCATTACAACATGCTGCCATCATTCTATGGAGTTCCAAATGAAGATCCTTTGAACTTTATTCGGTATTTTTATTCTACCCTCAACACTTTTCCATTGGGAGGACTAACAGAAGATCAGGTGAGGATGAGATGTTTCCCGTATACATTGAAGGATAGAGCTAAGAGCTGGTTACTGATGTTGCGAAAATTCTTTGACAACTTGGGAGCAAGTTTATAACAAGTTCATGGGCAAGTTTTATTCACATCAGAAGACAGCCGAATTGAGAGGGAAGATTGCTACATTCACTCAATTTGATGGAGAGCCATTTCATGATGCTTGGGATAGATTTAAAATGTTATTGATCCAGTGTCCACATCATCACTACCCACTTCAACTTCTTAATCAGTTTTTCTATGATGGTCAAACCTAGCAATTTTAGAACATTATTGACAATGCAGCTGGGGAGCCATGGGAGAAAAGACAGCTGATGAAACTTATGAGATCTTTGAGATGTTGGGAGCTAATTCTCAACAGAAGAGTGTAAGAGGAAGAAGTAAAGGGGTAAATCAATTATAAGCCAATAGTGAGATGGTCAATCAGATAGCTGAGTTGACAAGGCAAGTGCAGATGCTGAATATGAAAAACAACACTTCTTCATCTACTCAAGAAGTGTGTGGAATCTATGGAACTTTTGGGCATGGAGCACATATTTGCCCCTCCACATATGAGACTTATGGGAATGAAGCTGAGCAAGTCAATGCTATGGGGGGATTTCAACCAAGGGCCCAGAATGATCCTTACTCAAATTCATATAATCCTGGTTGGCGGAATCATCCTAATTTTTCCTGGGCAACAAATAATTCTCAGCAGCCTTTCCATTTGCTCCAGAGATAGAACCAACAGCAGGGTCAATCCTCAAATCAAGGGCAGCCTAAGAGAGAGAGTTTTGAGGAAAGCTTTCAGGAGATAGTGGGTGAGAAGTTGACTTTGTTACTTTACTTTCTTCTTCCTTTCTTTCTTCTTCGTGGGTCACTTTTCTTTTCTTTTCTTTGTTTTGGCCGATCCTCCATATCAAGAGAGCAAGAGAGAGACGTTTGATCTTCCATACTCAAGATTGAAGGAAGCTTTCAAGTAATCAAGTTGGAAATCTAAGAGTTTCTTCATCCTTGGTAAGTTTTCCACTTGATTCTTTGATTTCTTTGAGTTTGTGAGTTGAGATTGGGGTTGATATGTGTTTGTTTGATTGTGGTGTGTTTAAGAGTGTTTGGTTCATTTTGATTTTGGATTTTGGGGTTAGATTGAAGAAAAGAGTAAGTTTGTTGGAAGTGAAAGTAGTGTGGTTGTGTTTTGGGGTTTGTGGTGATGATTATGATTTGTGTTTGATGTATGTGTTGAGTTGATTTGGTATTTTTGCAAGTTTGTTATGGTTTTTGGGTAAGTTTAATTAAGGTTGTTTGAAGTGGAAAATGGTGGAAGGAAGTGAATTGTTGGATGTAGTGTTGTTGTGGCCAGAATCTGCATTTTTGGCCTGACACGCCCATGAACACGGCCAGGTTTTTAGGCGTGTCAATGGTTCAATGTTTTTGGATGGGTGACACGAGCAGTGACACGCCCATGTCACTGAGCGTGTCATAGCTACTGTGATGTTGGAGGATTGACACGGCCATGAGCATGCCCATGTTGTTGGACGTGTCAATGTTTCTGTGAGACAGAATGTATTACACGTTCAGTGACACGCCCGTGGTTCTGAGCGTGTCAAAGCTTCTGTGTTGTGAGTTTAGGGCACGGTCAGGGACACGCCCGTGTTGTTGAGCGTGTCATGTGTAGAGTTTGCGCTAGTTAGACCTTAGTCTTATTATCTCATGTGTATTATTCCTTTTGGATTAGGTTATGAAGACTTTGAGTTGCCCTAATCCAAGTATTGGAGGATTCTTAGAAGAAGATTTTAGTGTTTTATGTGAGTTGCTTTTGGAGGTAAGTACAAACTACATTATTGCATACATTCATATGATATTGAGACTTAACACACATTTGATTGTAAATGTGTTAAGAAATCAAATGCATTGTTGATGCTTATTAATAATGTTATGTTTGGTATGATGTGAATGAATGATGAATTGACTTAATGTGAATTGAGACATAATGGGATGTGAAACTAATGTGGTTGGTTATTATGATGTAAATGACATAATTGAGGCATGTTTGCCTAAATGATGTTCAATGCAATTGATGATATATATATATACTCTTTTGATTAGATATGAAGCCATGGTTGTTGGCTATAATGATGCAAATGAGATGATTGAGGCATGGTTGCCTACTTGATTATGGAATATGAAATGAGAAATGGATTGAGAAAGAGATTGTTAAAGATGTAATTAAAATAATTGTGTGATTAATATGTTATTCAATTTTCAGAGTTCTGAGTTTGGTGGCATGCCTATAAAGTACTGGATAGGTGAAAAGACCGGGTCGTAACCCGATTCCAGTTGATAAATGTAAAATATGAATTATAGTAACAGTCTTGCCGGGTTGAGGATTTCCTCGGATTTATCCGGGTTGAGGTCCAAGAGACTGGGTCTGTTACAGGTAACAGTCTTGCCGGGTTAAGGATCTCCTCGAGTTTAGTTGGGTTGAGGTCCAAGAGACTGGGTCTGTTACCCTATCCATGGATAGAGATATATATGTGTATCGCCTATGGGCTTGATGATTATGATTATGGACCAAAGCAGTAACTCTGAATTCTGAATAATATATTAATGTATTATGGGCCCATGTTTGTCTTTGTTTAAGTGTGATTCATGAATGGTGAAACCAATGAATAATGAGATTTAATGTAAGACTTTGAAAGGTGATATTCTTATGTATTGTTTATAATGTTTGAACATATAATATTGGCATTGCATTTTGATGCATTATTACTATGGTTTGTACCACTAAGCCGTTGGCTTAGCGCAATTGTGGTTCATCGCGCAGGTGACAGGGAAGAACCAGAGTGTTCCTCTAGGCCGAGTAGAGTCTAGATTTTCAGGTGTTGATAGTGGAGCTTAAAGATCAAAGACATACTGCCAACCATGTAGATATCTTATGTTCTGTAAAACTTAAGTCTTGAAGTATATGTATTTGCAAACATTCGTTATATTTTCCGCTGCGTTTTAAATAAACACTTTATCTTTTGTGTTTTATAATTTCTTTTAAATGTTTTAAATTTGTCCATATATTTGTAAAGAAGTGAGTCTTTTGGTTAGTAAACCGTGGCATTTCTATATTCAGTATACGTATATTACGATCGTATTAGCATGCTGTGTACGTATACGAGGTATAGGGGTGTTACAATTATTTTGGTATCATAGCCTAGGTTTGAGATTCTCAACCTAGGTCAATTATAAGAAAAAGAAAATTTTGAGTTTTAAAATGTTGTTTTAAATAAGATATATGTTTTGGTATGGCAGTCTTTGATCTTTAATGAGGTATAATCTGCTATGTTTGTAGATATAGGTAGAGATGGCATCTCATTCACGACAGTCTGTAGGGTGTAGTGCGGAGAGTGTAGCTCCTGAAGAGAATAGAGATGGAGCTAGAGTTGATAGAGTTAGTGAGGCACCTGTTTCTGTGTCAGAGAGATCAGCTGCAGAGGAGGTTCCGCCGAGTTGGTTAAGGCATATGATAGACCTATTGAGACCAGCTCCAGTACAGCCACCACCACCACAGCCTCAAGTGCCAGTAAGACATTATGATAAGTTGAGAAAATATGGGGCTGAGGATTTCTTAGGCACTACCGATCATGCAGTGGCTGAGTAGTGGTTGGATAAAATGCAGAGGATATTTATCCAGTTGCAAGCTGCTTCAAATGAGAAATTTGACTATGCCAGATCCCTACTTCAGAAAGATGCCTATGACTGGTGGAAGACGGTTCCTCTTGCCATGGATGATCCACCTACATTATCTTATGGAGATTTTCTGAGGGAGTTCGAGCTGAAATATACTCCGAGGGAGTATAAAGATATTAAGAAGATGGAATTCTTGAATTTGAGGCAAGACGACCGGACGGTGACAGAATACGAGATTGAGTACATCCAGTTGAGTCACTATGCCGGTGGGATTATCTCCGATGAAATAGACCGGCGTCGGAGATTTGAGGAGGGATTGAGACCCTCTATTATGTGCATTATTGCTGGTTCTCGGTACCAGGATTTTTCTCAGCTGGTTGCCGCAGCTAGAAGTGTTGAGAGAGCCCAGGGCATTGCAGCAGCTGCTACTGAGGAGGAGACTAAAGTGAGAAGATCGCAGTTTGAGGCAGGGTCTTCATCTGTGAAGAGGGGTCGAGGAAGTTTTATTCCGAGTATCAGTAGAAGCCAGAGACAATCGAGCAGATCAGTACAGTATCAGAGGCAGAGGCCGAGACCGACAGTTTTAGTAGCTAGTGATCCGACTCCAGTGATGTAGAGGTCTATTCCACCAGTATGTGAGCATTGTGGTAGGACCCATGGGGTGTTTGTTGGAAGATTGCTGGATCAGCTGGGAGTTTCAGATGTAGGTCACCAACTCATTTTATTAAAGATTGTCCTGAGATGCAGGAGCATAGGCAGGCTGAGTCTGCAGTCTCTCGACCTAGTGTCAGCAGAGGTGGTCGAGGGGGCAGAGGTTTTAGTAGAGGTGGTCGACCCAGGTTTAGTTAGAGAGGGGGTTCTACATCCGAAGGCAGTAGGCCAGCTGAGGCTGGACCTTCTCAGAGACTTTATGTGATGCAGAGGCAGCCGGATGCTTCAGCAGTTATAGCGGGTACATTTTCTTTATTTGATATCCCAGTTCTTGCTTTGATTGATCCAGGATCTGCTCATTCATACATAAGTGCATCCATATTGCCTGTGTCTGAATTGCATTTAGAGTCCTTAGGATTTGATGTCTTGGTGACAAATCCTTTAGGGCATAGTATTGTGGTGAGTAAGGTGCATCGTGATAGTGCAGTTGTGGTGCAAGGTGAGGAGTTTCTTGGTGATTTGATTGAAATGCCTTTTAAGGAATATGATTTGATCTTAGGCATGGATTGGTTGTCTAAGCATGGAGCTATGGTAGATTGTCAAAAGAAGTGTGTTACCTTGAGAACCAATAGTGGTAGAAGTGTAATGGTGTCTACTGAGCAGAGACAACTTGCATCTTTGTTCGTATCAGCTGTAACAGCTAGGAAGTTGATTAGAAAAGGGTGTGATGCTTATCTTGCTCATGTTGTAGATACTAGAGTAGTGGGTTTTCAACTTGATAGTATACCCACAGTTGCAGATTTTCCAGATGTGTTTCCTAAGGAGTTGCCAGGGTTACCCTCTGAGAGAGAGGTTGAGTTTGGTATCGAATTTTTGCTTGGTACCACTCCCATCTCTATTACTCCATATCGAATGGCACCTTCTAAGTTGAGAGAGTTGAAGGTGCAGTTGCAGGAGTTGTTGGATAAAGGGTTTATTCGCCCTAGTGTTTCTCCATGGGGAGCTCCTGTTTTGTTTGTGAAGAAGAAGGATGGTACTTTGAGGTTATGCATTGATTATAGGCAATTGAACAAAGTGACTATCAAAAATAAGTATCATTTGCCTAGAATTGATGATATCTTTGATCAGTTAAAGGAAGCAGCAGTGCTTTCCAAGATTGATTTGAGATCAGGGTACCATCAGTTGAGGGTTAGAGCTGAAGATGTTCCTAAGACAGCTTTTCGCACAAGGTATGGGCATTATGAGCTCTTAGTGATGCCTTTTGGGTTGACGAATGCACCTGCAGCTTTCATGGATTTGATGAATAGGGTGTTTAGGCCCTATCTGGATCAGTTTGTGGTGGTCTTCATTGACGATATTTTTGTGTATTCGCGTAATGAAGAGGAGCATGACAAGCATCTGCGGATTGTATTGCAGATCTTGAGAGAAAAGCAATTGTATGCCAAGCTGTCGAAGTGTGAGTTTTGGCTTAATCAAGTGACTTTTCTGGGTCATATAGTGTCAGCAGATGGTATTAGAGTTGATCCAAGTAAAGTTGAAGCTATTTTGAATTGGAGTCCACCAAAGTCAGTGACTGAAGTTAGAAGTTTTCTGGGTTTGGCAGGCTATTATTGACGCTTTGTGAAAGGTTTTTCTTTGATAGCTACTCCACTCACCAGATTGCTTCGGAAGGGAGTTAGATTTGTGTGGATAGATCAGTGTCAAGCTAGCTTTGAGCAGTTGAAAGAAATGTTGACTCAAGCGCCTGTTCTTACTTTACCAGTGGAAGATAAACCATATGTGATTTACAGTGATGCTTCACATAATGGTTTAGGATGTGTTTTGATGCAAGAGGGTAAAGTTGTAGCTTATGCTTCTTGGCAGTTGAAGCCGCATGAGCTTAATTATCCGACGCATGATTTGGAATTGGCAGCTATAGTCTTTGCTTTGAAGATTTGGCGACACAACTTGTATGGGGAGAAATGTTTTATCTATACTGATCATAAGAGTTTGAAATATTTGGGGGTTCAGAAAGAGCTTAATCTTCGGCAAAGACGATGGTTAGAGCTGATTAAAGACTATGACTGTTTGATTGATTATCATCCTGGTAAGGCCAATGTTGTTGCAGATGCCTTGAGTCGGAAGTCTTTGGCAGGCTTGACTATTTATTCACTCTCATTACTTGTTGAGTTGAGAGCGTTGCATGCCAGTTTTGAACCATGTGATGATGGTGCGTTGTTAGCTCAGTTGCATTTGAGACCGATGTTGTTGGACCAGATAAGGGAGGCACATTTGACAGATGAGAAAATTCAGAAAATTGTTTCAGATTGCCAAAATGGAGGGAGACGAGATTTCCTTGTGAAAAGTGATGGTAGCCTTTGGTTCAAGAATAGATTATGTGCTCCTAATGATGCAAGTTTGAGAAGAACTATTTTAGAGGAAGCGCATCAATCAGTTTTTGCTATGCACCCTGGGAGTACTAAAATGTATCAGGATTTGAAACAGCATTATTGGTGGTCAGGTATGAAGAGAGACATAGCGAAATTTGTATCCAAGTGTCTCATGTGTCAGAGGGTAAAAGCTGAGCATCAAGTTCCAATGGGGTTACTTCAACCTTTAATAGTGCCTGAATGGAAATGGGAGAGAGTGACAATGGATTTTGTATCTGGTTTGCCATTGACTCAGAAGAAGCATGATGCTATTTGGGTGATTGTTGATCGGTTGACAAAGACAGCTCATTTTCTTCTAGTTAGAATGGATTATTCTCTTGAGAGACTGGCTGAGCTGTATATCAATGAGATAGTGAAGTTGCATGGAGTCCCGATTTCTTTAGTGTTTGATCGAGATCCCCAGTTCACTTCAAGGTTTTGGAAGAGTTTGCATGGTACATTGGGTTCTCGATTGCATTTTAGTACTGCTTTTCATCCGCAGACAGATGGGCAGTCAGAAAGTGTAATACAGATTATTGAGGATATGTTGAGAAGCTGTGTCATTGATTTCTCTGGAAGTTGGGACAAATTTTTGCCACTTGTGGAATGTGCTTATAACAACAGTCATCAATCTAGTATTGGTATGGCACCATTTGGGGCATTGTATGGTAGAAGATGTAGAACGCCTTTATGTTGGAATGAACTTGGAGAAGGCAATTTGATTGGTCCTGATTTGGTTAATGAGACAGAAGAGAAAGTGAAAATAATTCAGGATCGGTTGAAAGCAGCTTCAGATCGGCAGAAATCTTATTCAGATTTGAAGAGGAGAAACATAAAATTTGATGTTGGAGATAAAGTATTTTTGAAAGTGTCTCCTTGGAAAAAGATTTTAAGATTTGGTCAAAAAGGGAAGCTGAGTCCTCGTTTTGTTGGACCATATGAGATATTAGAAAGAGTTGGACCAGTTGCTTATCGTCTTGCTTTGCCACTTGAGTTGGATAGAATCCATAATGTCTTCCATGTTTCTATGCTAAGGAGGTACAGATCAGATACATCTCATGTTTTACCAGTTGAATCTATTGAGGTGAGTTCGGATCTGACATTTGAAGAAGAACCAGTTGCTATTTTGGCATATGGAATGAAAGAGTTGAGACATAAGAAAGTGCCAATTGTGAAGATTCTTTGGAAGAATCATGGTAGATAAGAGTCAACTTGGGAGAATGAGCAAGCGATGCAAGATCAATATCCTCAGTTGTTTCAAACTTGATATCAGGTAATTTCGAGGAAGAAATTTCTTTTTAGAGGGGGAGAATTGTAATATCCCAAAGTATGCCCTAGAAGTTTGGTATAATAATTACTGTAATTGAATTAAGTGTATATGTGTTTGATTGGAAAGATAAAGGAAATGTAGAGAGAGTGTATATGTTGTATATATAGTGATATATACAACATATACAAGTCAAATGTAAAGTCAAAAGATGATTAAATAATGATTTGAAATTAATTAAGTTAATTAAGTGGAATTAGAGTGAGTGGAAGTGGATGGAGATATTTAGAGTATTTTAATATTAAATGCTTAGAGGAGAGGGTTTTCAGGAGATAGTGGGTGAGAAGTTGACTTTGTTACTTTACTTTCTTCTTCCTTTCTTTCTTCTTCGTGGGTCACTTTCCTTTTCTTTTCTTTTCTTTGTTTTGGCCGATCCTCCATAGCAAGAGAGCAAGAGAGAGAGGTTTGATCTTCCATACTCAAGATTGAAGGAAGCTTTCAAGTAATCAAGTTGGAAATCTAAGAGTTTCTTCATCCTTGTTAAGTTTTCCACTTGATTCTTTGATTTCTTTGAGTTTGTGAGTTGAGATTGGGGTTGGTATGCGTTTGTTTGATTGTGGTGTGTTTAAGAGTGTTTGGTTCATTTTGATTTTGGATTTTGGGGTTGGATTGAAGGAAAGAGTAAGTTTGTTGGAAGTGAAAGTAGTGTGGTTGTGTTTTAGGGTTTGTGGTGATGATTATGATTTGTGTTTGATGTAAGTGTTGAGTTGATTTGGTATTTTTGCAAGTTTGTTATGGTTTTTGGGTAAGTTTAATTAAGGTTGTTTGAAGCGAAAAATGGTGGAAGGAAGTGAATTGCTGGATGTAGTGTTGTTGGGGCCGGAATCTGCATTTTTGGCCTGACACGCCCATGAACACGGCCAGGTTTTTAGGCGTGTCGATGGTTCAGTGTTTTTGGATGGGTGACACGAGCAGTGACACGCCCATGTCACTGAGCGTGTCAAAGCTACTATGATGTTGGAGGATTGACACGGCCATGTGCACGCCCATGTTGTTGGACGTGTCAATGTTTTTGTGAGACAGAATGTATTACACGTTTAGTGACACGCCCGTGGTTCTGAGCGTGTCTAAGCTTCTGTGTTGTGAGTTTAGGGCACGGTCAGGGACACGCCCGTGTTGTTAAGCGTGTCATGCGTAGAGTTTGCCCTAGTTAGACCTTAGTCTTATTATCTCATGTGTATTATTCCTTTTGGATTAGGTTGTGAAGAGTTTGAGTTGCCCTAATCCAAGTATTGGAGGATTCTTGGAAGAAGAGTTTAGTGTTTTATGTGAGTTGCTTTTGGAGGTAAGTACAAACTACATTATTGCATACATTCATATGATATTGAGACTTAACACACATTTGATTGTAAATGTGTTAAGAAATCTAATGCATTGTTGATTCTTATTAATAATGTTATGTTTGGTATGATGTTAATGAATGATGAATTGACTTAATGTGAATTGAGACATAATGGGATGTGAAACTAATGTGGTTGGTTATTATGATGTAAACGACATAATTGAGGCATGTTTGCCTAAATGATGTTCAATGCAATTGATGATATATATATATACTCTTTTGATGATATATGAAGCCATGGTTGTTGGCTATAATGATGCAAATGAGATGATTGAGGCATGGTTGCCTACTTGATTATGGAATATGAAATGAGAAATGGATTGGGAAAGAGATTGTTAGAGATGTAATTAAAATAATTGTGTGATTAATATGTTATTCAATTTTCAGAGTTCTGAGTTTGGCGGCATGCCTATAAAGTACTGGATAGGTGAAAAGACCGGGTCGTAAGCCGATTCCAGTTGATAAATGTGAAATATGAATTATAGTAACAGTCTTGCCAGGTTGAGGATTTCCTCGGATTTATCCGGGTTGAGGTCCAAGAGACTGGGTCTGTTACCCTATCCATGGATAGAGATATATATGTGTATCGCGTACGGGCTTGATGATTATGATTATGGACCAAAGCAGTAACTCTGAATTCTGAATAATATATTAATGTATTATGGGCCCATGTTTGTCTTTGTTTAAATGTGATTCATGAATGGTGAAACCAATGAATAATGAGATTTAATGTAAGACTTTGAAAGGTGATATTCTTATGTATTGTTTATAATGTTTGAACATATAATATTGGCATTGCATTTTGATGCATTATTACTATGGTTTGTACCACTAAGCCGTTGGCTTAGTGCAATTGTGGTTCATCGCGCAGGTGACAGGGAAGAACCGGAGAGTTCCTCTAGGCCGAGTAGAGTCTAGATTTTGAGGTGTTGATAGTGGAGCTTAAAGATCAAAGACATACTGCCAACCATGTATATATCTTATGTTTTGTAAAACTTAAGTCTTGAAGTATATGTATTTGCAAACATTCGTTATATTTTCCGCTGCGTTTTAAATAAACACTTTATCTTTTGTGTTTTATAATTTCTTTTAAATGTTTTAAATTTGTCCACATATTTGTAAAGAAGTGAGTCATTTGGTTAGTAAACCGTGGCATTTCTATATTCAGTATACGTATATTACGAACGTATTAGCATGCTGTGTACGTATACGGGGTATAGGGGTGTTACACAACAGATGCAGATTCAACAAAAGGGGAAATTCCCAAGTCAACCTGAGCAGGCACAATCAGTGACTGTTCTTAGAAGTGGCAAGGTAATTAACAATAATGTTGAAAATAATTCTGTGAATGCATTTGACCAAGAGAACAAGAAGGAAGGAGAACCAGAGAACAAAAGTGTTGGAGAAAGATCAATGGAGAAGTCCCCTACAGCAGATTTGCATAAGGCGAGCAATCTATACTGGCCACCTATAACATTCCCCAGCAGGTTGAAGGATGATAAAAAAGATAAGCAATTTTCAGATATCTTCAACATGCTGTCTAAAGTAAGTATTAACTTACCCTTACTTGAAGCAATAAAGAACATGCCGGCTTATGCTAAATTCTTCAAAGAACTGAATACCAAGAAAAAGAGGTATGAGCCGAATGAAAAGGTGATAGTTTCAGAGGTAGCTAGTGCTGTTTGCAGCATAAACTACCTCCAAAGCTAAAGGATCCTGGTAGTTTTATCATTCAAATTACTATGGGGAATGGAAAAGGTACTGATGGCATGTGTGATTTAGGAGCCAGTGTGAATTTAATGCCTTATTCTGTGTACCTTGAATTAGAATTAGGGGAACTTAAACCAACAAAAATGGTGTTGCAATTAGCTAATAGATCTCTTAGATTCCCGAAAGGGGTTATAGAAGATGTGTTAGTTAAGGTTGGTGGTTTAATAGTGCCTGTGGATTTCATAGTACTTGACATGGAAGGAAGTAACTCTTCCCCATCTGCACACACTATTCTGCTGGGTAGGCCTTTTATGGCGACTACCAACACTTTGATAGATGTAAAAAATGGTAAATTATCAATGACTGTCTTGAGACAAACTGTTGAATTTTCTATTTTTAACACTTCTCCTATTCCTACAACTGCTTTATATGAGGATTGTTCTTTCATTGATTGTGTTGATGCAGTTATTTCAAATGTTTTCTTGCAGACAGGTTCCTCTGATAAATTTGAGCTGGCTTTGACCTTAGATAGTGATGTGGATATTTTTGATGCAGAAATAGCCAGTTGCCTTGAAACATTAGAGGGAGCTGAAATAAAGGAACTTGAGGAGGACCCAGTATTTGAACTTCCCTCCATTGAAAAGGAAGAGAAGAATTCTTCACTTGAGTTAGAGCTAAAAGAGTTACCTAAAAATCTGAAATATGTGTTTTTAGGAGATCACAATACCTTACCTGTGATAATATCTCGTGAACTTAGTGAAGGGGAGGAGATGAGGTTGGTGAGTGAGCTTAAAAGATTGAAGAGAGCAATAGGATGGGGATTGAGTGACATCAAGGGTATCAGCCCTTCAATGTGCATGCATAGAATCACTTTAGAAGAGGGAGCTAAACCTGTGAGGGAGACCCAAAGTCGACTTAACCCAAATATGAGTGAAGTGGTTAAGAAGGAAGTGCTCAAATTGCTGGATGAAGGAGTAATTTATCCAATAGCTAATAGTGAGTGGGTGAGCCCAGTACATGTAGTTCCTAAGAAATCTGGAATCACTATGGTGAAAAATGAGAATAATGAACTGGTTCCTACTAGGACTACTACTGGGTGGAGAATGTGCATCGATTATAGGAAGATGAACAATGCTACAAAGAAAGATCATTTCCCTCTTCCTTTTATTGATCAGATGTTAGATAAACTTTCTGGACACTCGCATTATTGTTTTCTGGATGGCCTTTCAGGTTATTATCAGGTGCCAATATCTCCATAGGATCAATCCAAGACTACCTTTACTTGCCCTTTGGCTTATGCAATGCACCTGCAACTTTTCAGAGATGCATGATGTCTGTCTTCTCAGACATGATAGATGATTTTATTGAGGTATTTATGGATGACTTTTCTATTTTTGGTAGTTCTTTTGATAATTACCTCAATAAACTTGTTTGTGTGCTTGAGAGATGCATTGAATGTAACCTCACTTTAAGTTGGGAAAAGAGTCATTTTATGGTTACTCAGGGCATTGACTTAGGCCATGTGGTGTCAAGTAAAGGGATTGAGGTGGATAAGGCTAAAGTTGAATTGATTGCTAAGTTACCCCCCACCTACCTCTGTTAAGGGAATAAGAAGTTTTTTAGGGCATGCAGGTTTTTATCGGAGGTTTATTAAGGATTTTTCTAAAATAAGCCAACCATTGTGCCATTTGCTAGGGAAAGATGTTCCATTTGAATTTACAGCACAATGCATGCAAGCTTTTAATTCCCTTAAGAAAAAACTAACTAGTGCACCGGTAATTGTAGCTCCTGTTTGGTCTTTACCTTTTGAAATCATGTGTGATGCCTCTAATCATGCAGTAGGAGCTGTTCTTGGGCAAAGGGTTGATAATTACTTGAGAGTAATATATTATGCTAGCTTGACCCTGAATAGTGCACAAATGAATTACACAACAACTGAGAAGGAAATGTTAGCTGTTGTTTTTGCTTTAGATATGTTTAGAGCATATTTAATTGGGTCGAAAATTATAGTGCATTCTGATCATGCAGCTCTAAAATATCTATTAACAAAACAACATGCTAAACCACGCTTAATTAGATGGGTGTTGTTATTGCAAGAATTTGATTTCCAAATCAAAGATACTAAGGGTAGTGAGAATGTTGTAGCTAATCATTTATCTAGATTACCCTTCTTTAGTGAAAATCTTGCATCTGATAGCATTCATAAAAATTTAGAAGCATTTCCTGATGAGCAGCTGTTTGTGGTAATTAATGCACCTTGGTTTGCAGATATTGCTAACTATCTCGCTTGTGGTATTTTGCGATCTGACGTGTCATTTCAGGAAAAGAAAAAGTTTTTACACTTGAGTAAGTTTTATTTTTGGGATGAACCTTATCTATTCCGGATATGCAAAGATGATATAGTTCGCAGGTGTGTATCTAAGGAAGAACAACTGAGTGTTCTTCAAATTTGTCATGACCTTCACTGTGGTGGTCATTTTGGAGGAAGAAAGACTGCAGAAAAGGTGCTACAAAGTGGTTTTTACTGGCCTACCTTATTTAAAGATGCTCAAGAGTATTGTAAGCACTGTGACCGTTGTCAAAGAGTAGGTAACATTGGGAGGAGGAATGAAATGCCCCTTCAATCATATATTGTTGTTGAACTGTTTGATGTGTGGGGAATAGACTTCATGGGTCCTTTCCCCAAGTCCTTTGGTTATGAATATATTTTAGTTGCTGTTGATTATGTTTCCAAATGGGTGGAGGCAAACCAGACACAAAATCCATTGTCACTCTTTCCCACTTCCATTCAGGCACTAACAACGGTTGAAGCAACCCAGTTGGAACTTGATGCTCTGCTTTTACCTTCTGACAAGTGAGACATTTGGATACAAACTCCGCAATGTCTCTCTTCATACCAGACCACCAGTAATATTGTCTCAAATCATGATACATCTTGGTATTGCCCGGATGCATAGCAAACACTGACTGATGTGCTTCTTCTAAAATGATCCTTTTCAAATTAGCATCATCAGGTACACACAATCTGTTCTTAAACCAGAGACTCCCATCACTTTTCACAACAAAATCTCTACTCTTTCCATTCTGACAATCTGAAATAATCTTCTGAATCTTCTTATCAACCAACTGAGCCTCTTTAATCTGATCCAACAAAACTGGTTTCACATGCAACTGTGCCAACAATGCTCCATCATCACAAGATACAAAACTAGCACACAATGCTCTCAACTCAACAAGCAACGAGAGCGAGTAAACAGTTAAACCAGCTAAAGACTTCCGACTCAAGGCATCAGCAACAACATTTGCTTTACCTGGATGATAATCAATCAAGCAGTCATAGTCTTTAATCAATTCCAACCATCTCCTCTGTCAAAGATTGAGCTCCTTCTGAACCCCCAAATACTTCAAACTCTTGTGATCAGTGTAAATGAAACATTTCTCCCCAAACAGATAATGGCGCCAAATCTTCAATGCAAACACAATGGCTGCCAATTCCAAATCATGGGTTGGATAGTTAAGCTCATGCGGTTTCAACTGTCTAGATGCATAAGCTATAACTTTACCTTCATGCATTAGCACACACCCCAAACCATTATGTGAAGCATCACTGAAAATCACATATGGTTTGCCTTCCACAGGTAAAGTAAGGACAGGCGCTTGAGTCAGCATATCTCTCAACTGCTCAAAGCTAGCCTGACACTGATCCGTCCACACAAATCTCACTCCCTTACGAAGCAATCTGGTGAGTGGAGTAGCTATCAAAGAAAATCCTTTCACAAACCGTCGGTAATAGCCTGCCAAACCCAGAAAACTTCTAACTTCTGTCACAGACTTGGGTGGACTCCAATTCAAAATAGCTTCAACTTTACTCGGATCAACTCTAATGCCTTCTGCTGAAACTATATGTCCGAGAAAAGCTACTTGATTCAACCAGAACTCACACTTCGATAATTTAGCAAACAATTGCTTCTCTCTCAAAATCTGCAACACAATTCGCAGATGCATGTTATGTTCCTTCTCATTCCGCGAATACACCAAAATATCATCGATGAAAACCACCACAAACTGATCCAAATAGGGCCTAAACACCCTATTCATTAAATCCATAAAAGCTGTAGGTGCATTCGTCAGACCGAAAGGCATAACTAGAAATTCATAATGCCCATACCTGGTCCGGAAAGCTGTCTTCGGAACATCTTCAGCTCTGACTCTCAGCTGATGGTACCCAGATCTCAGATCAATTTTAGAAAACACTGGCGCTCCCTTCAATTGATCAAAGAGATCATCAATTCTAGGCAAAGGATATTTATTTTTAATAGTCACCTTGTTCAATTGCCTATAATCGATGCACAATCTCATAGTACCATCCTTCTTCTTCACAAATAACACAGGAGCTCCCCAAGGAGAAACACTGGGGCGAATAAATCCCTTATCCAACAACTCTTGTAATTGCACTTTCAATTCTCTCAATTCTGCTGGTGCCATTCTATACGGAGTAATAGAGATAGGAGTGGTACCAGGCAACAATTCAATACCAAACTCCACTTCTCTCTCAGGAGGCAATCCTGGCAATTCCTCTGGAAATACATCTGGGAACTCAGCAACTGTAGCAATGCTATCAATAGGAGAACCTCTTACTCTAGTATCTACCACATGAGCAAGATAGGCTTCACACCCTTTTCTAATCAACCTCCTAGCTGCAACAGCTGAAACAAATAAGGAGGCTAGCTGTCCTTGCTCACTAGATACTATCACCTCTCTACCATCACCAATTCTCAAAGAAACAATTTTCTTTTTACAATCCACCACAGCTCCATGTCGAGATAGCCAGTCCATGCCCAAAATCACCTCATATTCCTTAAATGGCATCTCAATCAAATCCCCAAGGAACTCCTCACCCTGCACCACTACTGCACTATCTCGGTGCACCTTACTCACAACCACACTATGCCCTAACGAATTTGTCACCAACACATCAAATCCTAGGGACTCAGCATGCATATCAGACACAGGCAAAACAGATGCACTAATATATGAATGTGTGGAACCCGAATCAATCAAAGCAAGTACTGAAGTATCAAATAAAGAAAAAGTACCAGCTATGACTGCTGATGCATCTGGCTGCCTCTGCATAACATACATCCTCTGGGAAGATCCAACCTCCTCTGGCCTACTCTCCCTGGATGTAGCACCTCCTCTAGCACTGAACCCAGATCTGCCTCCCCGGCTGCTACCTCTGCCTGCTCGACCTCCCCTCACACTAGGTCGAGAAGCTGCAGTATCAACTGACATCTGTTCTTGCCTCTCAGGACAATCTCTAACAAAGTGATCTGGTGATCCACATCTGAAACAAACCCCTGCTACACCAGTCTTCCAGCAAGGACCACCATGTGGCCTACCACAATGAATACAGATGGGTAGGGTGGATCTCTGAATCATAGGGGTCGGAGCACTTGCCACTGAAGCTGTAGCTCTAAATCTCTGCCTCTGTAACTGCACTGACCTACCAGCTGACCTCTGACTCCTACTAACTCTAGGAACAAAGCTTCCTTTACCTCTCTTAACAGAAGAAGACCCTGCCTCAAACTGGGGCCTCCTAACCCTAACCTCTTCCTCTGAAGCAGCTGCAATAACTTGAGCTTGCTCTACACTTCGGGCTGCTGCCACTAGCTGGGAGAAATCGTGATATCTAGATCCAGCCACTAAGCACATGATAGAGGGCCTCAATCCCTCCTCAAATCTCCTGCATCTATCTATCTCATCAGCTATAATGCCCCCAGCATACTGGCTCAATCGAATAAACTCAACCTCATACTCAGTTACAGTCTTGCTATCTTGCTTCAAGCTTAAGAACTCCATCTTCTTCATGTCTTTGTACTCCCTAGGAGTATACTTCAACTCAAACTCTCTCAGAAAATCCACATATGACAAGGTTGGTGGATCATCCATAGAATGGGGCACTGTCCTCCACCAGTCGTATGCATCCTTCTGTAGCAAAGATCTTGCATAATCAAACTTTTCCTCCGAGGTGGCTTGCAACTGAATAAAGATCCTCTGTACTTTGTCAAGCCACTGTTCTGCTACAGCTGGATCACTAGTACCAAGGAAATCCTCCGCTCCATACTTCCTTAGTTTGTCATAGTGCCTCACTGGTACCACAGGCTGAGGGGGTGGTGGCACTGGTTGCACTGGTGCTTGCCTCAAAGCTTCTACCACATGCCTAACCCAAGCTGGCGGAACCTCCTCCCCAGCTGGTCTCCCCGACACCGAAGCAGGTGCCTCCCCAGCACTAACAACCCTAACTCCATCATCAGGGACAATACTCTCAGCACTACCCTCAACTGACTGGCGTGAGTGAGAATCCATCACAACCTAACACTTCAAACACAGTAGAATACTTCTTATTAAAGATCAGAGATTGCCAATCCCAAACATATATGTTATTCAAAAACCACTTTTTTAAAAATCAAAATAGTCTTTTTCTTACATTTTACCTAGGTTGAGAATCTCAAACCTAGGCTCTGATACCAAAACAATTGTAACACCCCTACATTCAATACATGCACACTACAAACACCACAATGTAGTATATATGCACTAAACATAGGGATGCTACGGATTTTCTTAACATTCAAAACATTTTAAACGATACCATAATCTTTCAATTGTATACATTATAGAAAATAAATGATTAGCTTGTAATATAAAACAAAAATAGATATATAGATACATTTAGTTAATACGCAGCGGAATGTATAAAATATTTACATATATGAAACATTTAATTCCATATTTACAAATGTGCATATATTTACATTATAAATATTACTTTATAAAATATAAAGAAGTAGTACATGATTGGCAAATCTCTTCTGATCTTTAAGTTCCCAAAATCAACTCTTCAAGGTCTATTCTCACTCGGTCTCGATGAACTCTCGGGTTCAACTCTATCACCTGCGCGATTAAACACTATCGCGCTAAACCAACGGCTTAGTAAGACAAATCATGCTAATGTTATGCTTTAATGCAATGCAATGCCATACATATTATTAATAAACATACAACATAGGTGAGAAGCTACATCTTTGAATTTCACCACTCATAATCATATAAGCATATCATATTTCAACATACTTTTACATTTCATAAATCACAATATATAAACATATTACATTGCAACATCCTTCCATATTCCTCATTTATCAATTATGTTATCATTCATGAATCACATTAAACAAAGACAAGCATGGGCCCAAAATACACTAATATGCTATTCAATTTTCAGAGTTAATGCTTTGGTTTTGTTATCACATTTATCAATATCATATACCCAACTAGGCTTCAAGGATTAGGTTCAAGGGAAGCAAAGCATGCTAAGCTTCAACCCAACTTGGCTTCAAGAACAAAATCCAACCTAGCTTCAAGGGTGGTAACATCTCAATTAGGCTTCAAGGATTCAATCCAACCTAACTTCAAGAGATTGTTACACTTATTAGGCATGCCACCAGCAACAAACTCTGAAAATGGAATAACACATTAGCCACACAAGTCATTTATTATTTAATTATCATTTCCATTCTCAATTCTCATCATAAGCAATAACAATGGCCTCATATCACAAATAAGTTACCATAGCCAAACAAAATGGCATTATATTCCATCACATTTCAAATCACATTACAATACTTCATCTTTCAAATACACAACCATATCCTCAACATATCCATCACATTATACATATAGCATTATTGATATAAACATAACAAAACACATTACTCATCACATAAGTCACAATACATGAAATATCACATAGTATCATATGCATTACCATTATCATCATATATATGATCAATCTCAACTTCATATGCATCATCAATGCAATGTCACATGTATGCATCAACACAAGATTTGTACTTACCTCAATCACAAGTCACACAACTCTAAACACCTTCCTTCTTGCAAAGTTCTTCACTTCACAAATTAGGGCAAAACACCTTCTATCAAACCCTAATCCAAAGAATGATATAATCCATCAATTCCAATACCATTTAATCCCTTAATAACTTCATCTTAAACCTTAAATCACAAAATTACACTTCAACATCATTCATTATAGGCCACGGTCGTGGCCACCATAACCACCACGGGCGTGGGGTACAAAAAAATTCTGCCACCCAAGCTTCCATCCTCCACGGCCATGGCACCAAAAGCCTACCAATGGCCATGGCCATGGCCAATCAAGGCCACGGGCGTGGCATCCAGAAGGCTACTGCCCTCGGCCAAAATCCCATTTCCAAGTCCAAAATTCCAACAAACACCAACACTACAAGAAAACTGTGAAATAGCTACGAAAAATTGCTACGGACAGATTCCGTAGCAACATAGCGACGGAATTGCTATGGCATAGCTACGGAATTGCCTTTTTTATTAAATTATATATTGTCGTAGCAAGTCCATAGCTATTCCGTAGCGACGTTAGCTACGGAACAGATTTCTGTAGCAATTATTTTCGCGCCACAGTGGCGCATCTTTTAGCTACGCAGGATTCCGTAGCCATTCTGTAGCAAACATATTACCCATTCCCTCAGCTGCGGTTTAACTACGGATTTATCCTTTGCTACGGAATTTCCGTAGCGAAAAATATTTGCTACGGAAAATTTTTGCTACGGAAATAGTGCTACGAAAATAGTGCTACGAAAAATATTTTTGCTACGGATTTATCCTTTGCTACGGAAATTTCGTAGCTAAAAATTTTCTACTTCCCTCCTTTGCAATTTTCAGAATCCCACTTTCCTCTAAAAAAAGGGGAAAAAAATTCAGAATCGTGCTTTGATCTGCCTTTTCTTTGTTCCTTCTCAGTTTGCTTTCCATCTTCCCCTTCACGTTGCAGCCTGCTCTCCTCAATCAATCTCTCTCTCTCGTGACTTGCGAACCCAAGCCATAACCAACCACAACCTCCATTCGCTGCTTCCATCGCTGGTGTCTCAATCTTCAACCACTTTCAATTTGGCAGAAGAAGACAACATAGATGAGACAAGAGAAAGCTCAAAGGTAAAAAGGAAAAGAGGCATTTCACTTCCTCTTTCCTCATTCTGCTAGGGATTTCGAATCACCGCTGGCCAAAGCCCATCCACCATCCACCTTCAATCACCGGTCTGAACCTCCATCATCAGCCATCACCTTCCGCTGGCCATAACTTACCACCGTTCCTCATCACCTCAAACCATAAACTCTCACCCGATTTGATTCTAATCGCAAAGCCCAACCACCAACAACCTCCACCGATCAGAAACCCCAATCGCTCCGATCTACCCCCGATTCACATGCCGCCGGCTACGACCCAAACAGCAACCGCCTCCACACTTTCAATTTTTTGTTTGAACCTCTGTTTAACTTTACCCGCTTCTGAAATCGAATAGACCACCTTCAGATTCGCAGACCAATCGCTCCAGCAGAGTCGATGTTACAATTCTTTCAACCGAACTCTTTCACCTTGTTCAAAAACCGCAACAGCGATTTAGAAATCACTACGATTGAAGATCCTCCACCTTCAGACGAGAAACGCTTCGTCATTACCAGCTTCTGTTGTCTTCGAATTCTGATGAAGCAAAGCTCAAATAATCGCCTAGCTCTAAAATCGAACAATGGAGAATCGGAATGATGCAGCAGTCCATAACTTTGCATTTCATCAAGAGCAGAGGACTCGCCTCTTATAATAAATTCAAGCTTCACAAACAGAAGGTCAGTTTTCTATTCGCAAGGGATCAAATCCTTCCAGGTAAGTCAATACTCTAATCTTTATGTTCCCTGTTAGATAGCTGATTTACATTCTGATCAATAGAGAATTGCTGCATCTGATTCTATTAATTGCTGGCGATTTTGAGCAATGAATGTGGATTAGAAATATGTCCTGTGATTAATTTGAAAATGCAGGTATTTGTGGCCTGTTTTCTACTGCTGGCATATGATTAGAATGATTCCAGTAATTAATTGGAGAGAAGAGTTGTTTATTTGTGCTATAATTTTTATGAAATATGTTTGATTTGAGCATTTTCGGTAAAAGTTCATAAGAGGATTTGTGTGCTTGATCAGTTAACAATTTTGTTGTTGATATGATGAATTGCCGATATTGGGAATTGGATATTACAGTTTATAAGTGCTGAATGTGAGTGGATATTGGTAATAATCTTATGAATAATTGTCTAGTCAGTTGCTTGTTGCTTGTTTTGTTGGGTTTGTGCCCTGCATTTGCTCTTCTTGCAGGTTATTTTTACTTTTGATTAATGACTCGACTCACCAACACTCGAGCAGAATTGCGACATCCGCCGTTGCTGCCGGCTATTTCGCATCACAGTTCTGATCATATCAGAACCTTTATGCTTTTCAGCGTAAAACCGGCAGCGCCCCACAATCCCTAGGCTTCGCCGTATTCTCTTTTTACATTCAGAACTACGCAGCAACTCAACTACGGACCTGCAGTTTCTCTTTTTACATGGTAAGCCTGTTATGTTACTGCCATTTAAAATGGTAATTGTTGGCTAGTGTGTGACTATTTCCCTTTTATTTTGTTTTGTTTTATCCTTATTTTTGGATCGCCGTGTGGCATGATTCCATGTTGATATGCTGCTGACATACAAACACACCACATTGAGCTGTGAATTAATTTAGATATATTCTTGTGTTTACTTTGAAATATATGTTGTGTGTAGTTCTTATGATACCAAGCTGAATAGCATGTTAATTGAGTATGAAATACTGTTTCAGTTCAGTTTATATTGTTGTTCATAACGTTTGGCATCAAAACTCTGCTTGATGATTCTGTTTCCAAACTGAATTGAACATTTGATATACCCAGCTCCATATCTATGTGCACTTTGAACTTTGAAGATTTGTTATGATTTAGGCATACAACCAATCCGGCCACTATGGGAAAAAAAGGAAATGCAGTTTATTTTGGTTATTTCTTGCTACTATGAAAGATAATTTGACTCCTAATAACCTTATCAAATGATGCCTTAAATGAGCTTTAATTTGATAATATAATTGTGATCAATTTACAATTATTTTATTTTGTATTGAATATAAAAAAGGGTACAAGAATTAACAGTAGCAGAAGTGATAAATAATAAGATAAGAATAGTATGTATCTGTTGGGTTAGATATGAAATTGCATAGTTGGGTATAGAAAGAAGAAAAAAGAAATGTTGTGTTGTGACTTCTCAATTTTCTATGGTTGAAAACTTAGAACTATCCAAAACAGTGTAAAACACAGAATGATAGAAGTGGGGTCTTCTCTTTTCTTATTTCACTGGATCCAAAAGAAAGAGTGCTGCTCTGTTTCTGTTCTTCCATATTGTAAGAGTTTTCAGCTTTTCCACAAACATTTTGCTACACAAACACGTAATACTATAACTCATATAATTCATAACTCCTACACGTCCTGCCTTCTCCCTCTCTCTCTCTTACTTTTGTACTTTAACTTTAGGTATATAACTCTCTTTTCTTGCTATTTTTTCTGTAAATTACAGGCTATATTTGCTGCTGATTGTGATTTCATAAATTCATACATTTCATAAACCTACTGATATATATATAATCCTAGTTGTTGGCTGCTGTGTGACTATTTAGTTGTTTATTTTGTTTTGTTTTATCCTTATATTTGGATCGCCGTGTGGCGTGATTCCATGTTCATATGCTGCCCGTTTGTGCATGCAATACGTTGTAATTAATTTATGTTTCAATGGTCATTTCAATTTGGCAGAAGGAAAAAGATGTCGAAAAAAGAGAACCTTCAAAAAGTGTTATCTTTCTTAATATGCATACTAAGAAAGATAAAAGAGGGGATCCAGCTGAGTTCCTCGATAAGCGTGCTGAAACTGTCTATGTAAGTTTGATTTCTTTTGATTCATTATAATTTTAAATTTTTGAAAAATTTACTTTAATTGTACATTTATATATGTTGTAGGAGAATTTTAAGCGACTTAAAGATACTGTTGTACAAAACTCGGAGATGGATTCTGAAGAAGATAATAGCATTCATCTTGATGAGGACTTGTTATTCATCGAGGCAGCTGGAGGAAAAAAAAAGAATCGCATTTATGGCCTTGGATCAGCAAAGGGAGGGTCATATGCTTCAAGTTCCTCATCAAATGCACCAACTACAACTGCTCAACAAGAAACGCTTAATAACTTGAATGAACGACAGTCAAAGCTTGAAGAAATGATGGTTAATCTTATCAAAGAAATAAAAGAAGACCGAGAGGAATCAAGGCGATGGCGGGCATCATTTGCACCACCTCTTACAGATGACTCTACTGATATAGGTTCACCAAATGACAATTATTTTGATGATTAAATATTAAGTTACGTTGTTATTTCTATATCTTTAGGTATAATATTATATGAATTTTTAGGATTTACATTTGAGATTAAACACTTATCCCCTGTAGTACTTTGCATTAATGTGGATTATATGAACTTTTATGTTATAAAATGACTTTGGATTTTTTTTTAATTATAATTGTTCTTTGGAGTTTAATTTTAGCAGGTTTAATAAAAATATTATTTTGCAAATGCTATGGAATTTGCTACAGAATGTGGTATTATTGGCTACGGATTTGCTTTGGAAATTAGCTACATAATTGCTACAGGCATTTAGCTACGGAATGGTAACTACGGAACTATTTCGTAGCAAACGACCTTAGCTACGGAAGTGCAACTACGGAACTGCTACGGATTATATTTTCATAGCTAACAACCTTAGCTACGGAATTACTACGGACGTTCACCTACGGAACTGCTATGGATTATGTTTCCGTAGCTAACAAACTTAGCTACAGAATTACTACGGAAGTGCAACGGCTTTTGTTTCCGTAGCTAACAATTTTAGCTACGGAATTACTACGGAAACTTAGCTACGGAATTTTTGAAGAAAAGTTTGAAGGGTTATTGCTACGGAATGTCAGTAGCTAATCCGTAGCTATAGTTGCTACGGAAACAGTTTCCGTAGCTAAAAAAGCTTTGCTACGGGTTTTTAGCTACGGAAAATTTTTCGTAAAAATTCCGTAGCTAAGCCGGTAATAGCTACGGACTTGCTACGGAATTGGCCGTAGCTAATCTGCATTTTTCTTGTAGTGCAACCACAAGAAGATCTTTGAAAATAATGAAGCAAACACAAGGAAAACATCATGTAACACTTCAAAACCCTAAAACAATATCAACTCCAACACTTCCAACAACAACACCTCTTAAACTTCTTCACTTAAAATCAAAAACAACATTTAAAAACTCATCACAAACACATTTAATCATCATCTCAACAAACCAAAAATTCATTTCCAACTCCACTTCAAAAGAACAAAAGAAAATCAAGAGAAAGGACTTACCAAAGTTGATGAATTTCACAAATCTTCCACTTAATTCCTTGAATCTCCTTTCAAATTGAGTTTAGAACTTCAAGCCCTCTCTAGCTCTTTCTCTTCTTCAATGGCCAGCACACACATGAGAAAAGACAAGAAAATAAACTCAAGTCAACCACTTCTTCTTCTTTTAATCTCCACCACGCAATTCCTACAAGGAAAATTACCAAAACACCCTTAACCATTTGTTCTAGCTTTTGTCCCTTGCATGCCCATATATGTAATTTCACAACCTCAAATAAAATATCTTCTTGTATTGACTCCCTATTTGACTTATGTATATGTTAATTATATCATCATATAAACAACATATACATTTCTCTCTAAACCCTCTTTTCTATCTCAAAACACATATACACAAACATTTCCTTTCTAATTTCTTTTCTCTTGCCATTAGACACATACATTCTAACCAATTTAAACAACAACAACAACGTTCAAAACTTCTAGGGCATATATGGGGATATTACACTCTTGGTATGAGTCCATACTGATTGGTTTTTGGAAAAGCTTGTCACTTACCAGTGGAGTTGGAGCACAGAGCCTATTGGGTGATCAAGACTCTGAATTTGGACTTGGATAAAGCAAAGAGAGAACAATTTCTACAAATTTCAGAGTTAGATGAGCTGAGGAATGAGGAATATGAGAGCTCGAGGATTTACAAGGATCGCACTAAAGCACTTCATGATAGAATTATAGTGCGAAAGACATTGAGTCCAGGTATGAAAGTTTTACTTTTTAACTCTCGACTTCGTCTGTTTCCAGGAAACTCAAGTCTCGATGGAGTGGTCCTTTCGAGATAACCAAGGTATATCCTTCTGGTGCTATTGAATTGCTTAACTCTCGAACAAATGAGAATTTTAAAGTAAATGGACAGAGAGTTAAGCCATATAATGAAGGATTTCAAGAAGTGAGGATCATTGACAGCACTTTGATCCATGATCCTTAAGTCTTGCATGATGTCCAGCTATATGACATTAAAGACGCGCTAAATGGGAGGCAACCCATCAGTTTGCATTTCTTTTTCATAGTTGTAATTTTAAATTTAGCAAATTTTGATTTTATGTGTGTTTAAATAAATGGAATGGGTGCTATGATCGGTTTTTATTTTTCTAATGTGTTTTAGGGTGATCGAAGAAGAGTTTGCAATTTCTTTGAGATTTGGTGATATAAAAAAATAATTGTTAAAAGTGGCAGAAGGAGACATGGCCAAGGAGCTTGGCCGTGTCCCTTAGCCGTGTCACATGGGACACGGCCAAGCCTCAACAAAAAATTATTTTTGCACAATGTTCACAGTGGGTGACACGGCCAAGGAGCTTGGCCGTGTCACATTAGACACAGCCAAGCTTCACCAAATCAATTTTCTTTTGTTTTTTGCAAGTTTTTCTTACAATAGAGGACACACCCATAGGACACGACCAAGTCACTGGCCATGCCCCTCCAAGAGTATCAGACACGGCCGTGTCCACCAAGACCTGGCCGTGTCTCTTCAATTTCACACACTAGACACGGCCTAGTTCACCCCAACACGGTCGTGTCCCCTCACTTTTACTTTTTAAAAACTCGATTTTTGTACTTTTTCCTCATTCAATCCCTAATTTCCTGTTTGTTCTCTCTCTCGCTCTCTCGTTCTCTCTCTCTCGTAACCTCCATTAATTGTGCTTCCAAGCTCCAAATCCTTCATTAAACCTCAAATTTCTTCACCACAACTAAAAATAATCCATTAAAACTTCTTCTTCTCTCATAAAAGTTTGATTTAATCAAGTTTTAGTGTTAAAATTTTCAGATTTCTCAAAATGCCAAGAACAAAGATAGTTTCACACCACAAGAAGAAGAGACCTACAACTGAAGGGGCTTCTTCATCTTCATCGGTTTCATCTTTGAAGAGAGCAAATCTTTTGGCTCGGGGTTTCTTCCCGACGAGGTATGTCAATGATGAGTCCCTTGATGCTCTTAATATTAGGAAAAAATTTTATCGATATGTTCAATTCCTTAGGTTGGAGAACCTAGTTTCCTTGCGACCTTTGCAGTTTCAAGAGCTTACTTTGGAGTTCTTAATTTCTCTTAATGTTGAAAGAGATGCACAGAAAATTGGCTCTAGGTTGAGTTTTAGGTTGTTTGGAAAATCAATTGTGATGAGTATTGAACAATTAAATGGTATATTTGGTTTCCATCAACATGGCAAAAGGTCGGTACCTAAGGAGTTTAAACAACAATTTGCTTGGGGAGCTTTGGGCTCGGGGACTTATGTGGCCAAATCGGCCAAAGCAACTAAATTGGGAAATCCCGCTTTGAGGTACTTGCATCGTTTTATGTCATGCGGATTCTTTGCTAGGAAGGAAAGCCCGGGTGTGGTGGAATTGAGTGAGCTCTTTTTCTTGGATTGTATGGTTAATGCAGTGCCTATTAGTTCCGGCTATTGGTTAGCCGATGTTTTTGATAGTTTGGCAAATAAGAAAAAGGGGGCTATCTGTATTGGAGGATTGGTTACCTCATTGGCCTTAGCCCTTTTTGATGATTTTGACCCGAGTACCTGTCGCATGACTAGAATTAAGGGTAATGATTCATTAGATTTGGCTACATTAGAGAAAATGTATATGGTGGTGCACAGGAGAGGGGCTTATATGATGGCTTCAGCTGAGCTAGAAGCACCGGGAGACAGACAGAAGAGAGCACGGGTTGGATAATTAATAGGATTGAGGCATTGGAGGGCGAGGTAGACCGTAACCATGCTGCGGTCTTGCAACAGTTGGAATAGATTAATAGCAACCTTGCAAAGATTTTGAGTCTCCATCCCTTGGCTGCATCATCTTCACACCCGCCTTCACCGTAGATTTTGAGTTCCTTGCTTTATTGTGTTTAGCTTATTTTTGTTATTATTTTTAATTTTAACATTTTATATTTCGGATATTTTATTTTATATATTGTATTTTGTTTGTTTTTGAACATTTGTGTTTGTGATGAAAAGTTTGGGTTTTGCCTCACCAGGGTACGATGGAAGACAGGTTGTCCTTTAACTCTTTCTCTTTATTATTCTTGTTTTCCATTGAGGACAATGTAAATTCTAAAGTGTGGGGTAATCTTTAAGCTTTTCTTTAATTTTTGTTTTGTTTGTCGTGGTGTGTTTTATTGTGTTGTGCATGGCATAATTGTTGAAAACTTATTGATTTTTTCTATGATTCTAGCATTATAGTTGAGACTTTAGTATCAGTATAGAAATGAGCATTTGAATTCATTCAGGATCAATTTTCACATTCTGCAATTCATGACATATAAATTTTTGTGAACCCACCTTTGTGAGTTTTGAGCCTTATAGATTGAATATTAGTGTCAATTTTCTTTTCTTAAGTGTGCACCTTCATGATTTTGCATCTCTAGAGCTTGCTTTTGCATACTAATTGAACTCACATTACGATTTCATCTCAAGTTTTAAAATGATGAAGGCAAATTAGGTTAGCCCTTTAGCTTAAAAAGACCTTCCTTAATATTGAATTCCTTAGTGAGCCAAGTTGAGCCTTTGACCTTTTCTTGATTGATCAACATAATTCATAACTCAACATTTTCTTATTACACCTGCATTAAGGAATGGAGTTCTTATGATATGACAATAGGGTGGTTGAATTCAAAAGTGTGGGGTAAGCAAAAAAAAAAATTGCTATTTGGGGTTGAAATGCATACTTTGCACATTGTATTTGATTACGAGTCGAGTATTCTTTTCCTCTACATTTTAAGCTAGATGTTCCATGCAAGTTTATATTTTGTATATATATTTAAAAAAAATTATGATAAAAATAAAAGAAAAAGAAAAAGAAATAAAAAAAGATATATATATATATACAAAATTCATATATTTTCTAGCAAAAGAGGAATATTGACTCATGTATTTTTCTTGAAGTATGCAAGTATGTGAAAGTATCAAGGGATTGGTGAGTATGCCATTTGAGGGAGTTATGAGTTTCTTAGCAAGAGTATTGTCTAATTTAAATGCTCCATTTCTTGATGCTCCAGCTTAAATGTCTTTTCTCACACCTTCACCTTAGCCCCATTACATCCAAATGAAAGACCTTCGGATTATTTCTTGAGAAAATCAGTGAGAGAGATTGGATAATTAAGCAAGTTTATGATAGTATGCAGTCATGAGTGGTTTGAGTGATTAACTTATGAAATCCAGTGAAACACTTAGATGAGAGATGAGATTTGTATGTCTGGATTAATGAATGAGTTAAGAAAATCCTTGATTGAAGTAAATTGCAATTATTTATGGCTGAGTCTTAAAGGATTTCATCTTATATTCTGGAATTATAGTTAAGGTTGTTTGAGTTTTTAATTTATGCCATGTGAATTTGCTTGAGGACAAGCAAAGTTTTAAGTGTGGGGTAGTTGTTTTATTAGTTTTTGTTATAGATTTGTGTCCTGTTTATTATGATAATTATTGTTTTCATTAGGTATTTTGTTAGTTTTAATATGTTTATTTAGTGTTTTCATTAATTTTGGTATTTTAATTTATTTCAGTGTTTTTGTCATTTTTGTCCTAGTTTTTAGAGTGTGTTTATGTTTTGTTGGTTATTGTTTATTTAATTCTGGTTTAAAGTTTGTTTCAAGTTTTGTTTTAGGTTTATTATGCAAGGAACCATGCTAAGGAAGGAAAAAACTAAGGAATCAAGAGGAAGAAATCAATGGACAGTAGCCGACACACTCAAGGGACATGGCCAAGTCACTGGACGTGTCCCATATGAAGCTAAAGAGAAGCCACAAGACATAGAGGTGGACACGCTCAAGGGACAAGACCAAGTCACTGGCCGTGTCCCTCCAATTCACCTCCAACACGGCCGTGTCTCATCCAACTTGGCCGTGTCTCACTCAAGTCCAAAGCAAAGAAAGAAAATCAGGCAGTAGAAGACACAAGCAAGGGACACGGCCAAGTCACTGGTCGTGTCCCTCCAATTCACCTCCAACACGGCCAAGTTCACTCCAACTTGGCCGTGTCACTCATGGATTAATGAAGACGCGCGGAGGTTTCGTATAAATATTAAAGTTAGGGTTTTATTAATGGGGGTTGAGAGTTTGAGAGCGGGATCAATCGTCAAAGAGAGTTTTAGGGTTTTGATATCTTGTTTTCTTTGATTTTGATTACACTTTGATAAATCTAGCTTAGATTGGATTGTTCTAGCCATTTATACATCCTTCTTGCAAGATTTGAAAAAGAGATTCTTCAGAAGCTTCAGGGAGTTTCTAATTTGGATTTGTTCTTGAACTTTATCTCTTTAATTTCATTGGAATTGTATTTATGGATATTATCATGTCTAAATTTATTTCTTTGAATATTAATGAGATGAGTATGTTTGATAGCATTATGAACAAATTTGATCTAGTCTAGGGTTTGTATTGATCTGCTATGATTGTATGAATTGGTTATTACTTTTAACTCAGTTATTTCTTTAAGCCATTATTGAATGGAATATTGTTAATATATAATTGATTGGCCACTAATTATGTGTTTTAGGTATTAGATGATGGATTGAGAGATGAAGTCTAATGCTGGAACAATTCAATTAAGGACTTAGGTGAATTAGAGATATAACCTAGTAAAAGATTATTTCAATTGGAACAAGATTATTTGAGAGAGATTTGAATGCGAGAGCTTATTTCCTTTATTCAATTAATTAAGTTGCTTGAGATTTACTCTTTGAAATTAAATTGGTTAAGAGGAATAACCGTCCATACATATAAGTAGTAGAGAAGTACAAACCCTAGACCCTTCTATTAAGTGATTCAAAACATCAGTTCAATTTACTTTTATTTGTTTTAAACTTCGATCAATCTGTTTTCTTTAATTGATAGCAATCTAAATTTATTCATTACTTGTTATTTATAAACTGATAATCAATTACCTACTTTAGCTTCCTTATGAGATGACCTTGGGGAGATCACCTTTGCTACAACTACCTCGTATACTTGCGAGTGATGCTTTGTGGTAGAGTTAATTTGAGCACAACATGAACCCGATTTGAGTTATGGACTCAAGGATAATTCTAGGTTCTGGACCTAAGGAAAATTTGGGTTCTGGACCCAAGAGATTTGGATACTCGATCCTAAACTAGACTCGGATACTCGATCCTATCTAGATTCGGATACTCGATCCTAAACTGGATTTGGATACTCGATCCTAACTGGATTTGGACACTCGATCCTAAACTTGATTGGGATACTCGATCCTAACTCTATTGGGATACTCAACCCTAAATTGATTTGATTTGGGTACTTGGACCAAGATTTTGCACTTGGATACGAGATGGGGCACTTGGACCCAAGATTGGATGCTTGGACCCAAGCTTGAATTGATTTGGATACTTGTACCCAAGATTGGGTACTTGGACTCGAGCTTCAATTGATTTGGGTACTTGGACCTGGGATTGGGTTGAATTCTATTTGGGTACTTGGACCCGAGAATGAATTTGACTAACCTTTTATCAGTTGATAAGTCTGACTGCTTCAGATGTTCTATGCATTGTGATTCTTCACCCTCAGAATGGATCTTCACCCTCGGAGATCGGGTCTTCACCCTTGAAAATGGATCTTCATCCTTGGAGATTGAGATCTTCTTTGTTCTTTGAAGATGGGAGTGACACGGCCAGTGGCTTGGCCGTGTCTCCTGGGTGTGTCAGCTATTATGTCTTTTCTTTGGTTCTTCTTTGTTCTTGGGTTAGGATGGGACACGGCCAGTGGCTTGGCCATGTTGCCTGCCAGTGTCACCTACAGTTTCTTTTCTTTCTTTGCTCGGTCCTTCTTAACTTTGTCCTTTAGGTGAGACAAGGTCAGTGGCTTGGCCGTGTCGCCTGCCCGTGTCATGTTCTGCTAAGATTTTTTTTGAGGTGACACGGCCAAGATCGATTTGGCTTGGCCATGTCTTGCTTGATTCATGCTCTTCTTTCGTTGTTTTGATCTTCCAAGGGGGTTTTTGCACTTTAACCACTTTTCCCTTGCAATTACTTTGCCTTTCTTTGATTCTTTAATGACTGTTGCAGGTTGTTGGCTCGTTTGATCATGAGGCTGGACCTTTTTTCACTGCCCCTTAGTTTGTTCATTCTAGCCCACCGGATACGCCATCTCATCCGCAGGGTATTGATATGAACTACCTGGTATGTTCCTTACTTCACAATAGTTTATGCTATATGTATGCATGATTATGTATGCTCTTAAATTTTTCCTTCTTGGCTCACAGCGGATGCTTGAAGAACAAAATAAGAAACTTCAAGAAGAGTTGGCTACAAGTCGTCAGTAGGCTTCTCATTTTGAAAGTTTATATCACCAATCTGAATAAAATTTCTGTGACTTCCGATTTCAAGGAATGAGGGATCCCGGTGCTTCTTCATCAAGAGGCCCCCAAACTGATGACCATGAGATCCTTTTGTCTGCATCTAATAAGGACCATTACAAATCGGAACTCCAAGGCAATAGGGGTTTCAGTGCTTCTGCTTTGGATGATCCCGGGACGAGTAATTTGCCCCCTCCCCCAACAGGTGATGACTTTTTCAAGTCTTTATTTGGTGACCTTCCACCACCCTCTTAGTGATATGCAAATATTGTAGCAATTGTAAAACATTGTACAATAATGAAAAATATAATTTTTTTTTGTTACTGCCAAAATTATTTATTTTTTATTTTTTATTAATATTTTTTTTATTGCTCTAACTTTTGCCTAGTCCGCCCATGCGGGTTTTCGAAACTAGCGAGCTGTCCTAATTTTTGCCTAAGCTACCCTTGCGGGTTTTCAACTCAGCGGACTTCTTCTTTTTTTTTTTAACTTAATTCTTTCTTCACAGATTTGGCTTCAGGAGCATCTTTGTTTACTTGATACTCCCTCCATGGAATTTGCCAGATATCTGCCACGTCATCATTCTGCTAGGAAGCTACTCCATCCTGTTTCTTCATATGCTGACTGGGTTGACTGGATTCACTCCCGCTCTGAAGTCAATATCCGTTAGTTGGCACCTTGGTGGAAGATTTCTCGTATCACCATGCGGATATACTTGATGTACGTTCCCCTTGTTGCTCTTCGTCAAGGTACATGCTATGATCCTCGCCGACTTGGGCGCCAATATGGAGCTGAGCCTCATGATTCTGACTTTGCTCCTGACCTAGACATGCCTTGCTTGACTAAAGCCTACTTGGATAAGCTGTGGCAAAGCTGGCCTGCACGTTACACTTATCGACTGCCATAGCTTTTACATTTGTCAATTCAGAAAGTGTTTTGTTAGGTTGTAACTAAAGTAATAAAAGATGCTTCTTTTCCATTTATAATTTGTCATCACCTTTTGCAATTATGATTATTTATTTCATCCGTATATGGTTAAATACTTATCACAGTGCACATAGAACAAATTTAATTATTAATTCTGTTTTATTAAATTGGGGAACAACCAAACATAAAGCCAGCATACACAAGATCACTCTTGTTGCCAATTAGCCCTTTCGGGTTTTCTAATTGATGATTTTCTCTCAATAGCCCTAATTGTTGCCTAGCCCGCCCTTTCGGGTTTTCAAAACTAGCGGACTACTCTAAATTTTGCCTAGGCTGCCCTTTTTGGGTTTTCAACCTACCGAGCTCTTTTTTCTTCTCTTTATTTTTTATCATACATAAAACCTCTTCAACCTGTCAATGTTTACTGGCTCACTAAATTCGTTCCCATCCATGTCTGATAACTTCACTGCACCTTTGCTCATGACTTGTTTCATGACATATGGCCCTTCCCAGCTAGGTCTGAACTTCCCTCTTGGATCAGATACATTAGGCTTACATTGCTTCAATACCAAATCCCCAACTCTGAATTTTCTTATTTTAACCCTTCTATTGTAGGCCCGGGCTATCTTCTTTTGATACAGTTGGTGATGATACAGTGTTTTTAACCTTCTCTCTTCTAATAGAGCTAATTATGTGTATCTGCTTGCTACCCATTCCGTTTCAGGTAGTTCAGCTTCCAAGACTACTCTTAACAACTTGATCTCAATCTCAATTGGCAATACCGCTTCCATCCCATAAACCAAAGAGAACGGTGTCATCCCAGTATGTGTTCGCACACTCGTCCTATAACCCCATAAAGCAAAGGGAAGCATTTCTGACCAATCCATGTATGTCTTGGTCATCTTGGATAGAATTTGCTTAATTGTCTTATTTGTTGCTTCCACGACACCATTAGCCTTTGGTCTATAAGGAGAGGACCGATGATGATGGATTTGGTACTTGGAGAATAAATCCTTAACTGCTCCTTGAAACTGTACCCCGTTGTCTGATATCACATTGTGTGGGACCCCATATCTGCAAATGAGATTCTTTTCGATAAACCTAGCCATTTGACTTGCACCCAGCTTGTTGAAGGATTCGGCTTTGACCCATTTTGAAAAATAATCAACTGCTACTACAATGAAACGGTGACCGTTTAAGGCTATCGGATGTATTTCTCCTATAATGTCGATACCCCATGTGGCAAATGGCCAGGGTGAAGACATTGAATGCAGTTCTTCAGGAGGCATATGATTCAAGTTACCATACATCTGACATTGCTGGCACTTATTTACTAATTCAATACAGTCTTTCTCTATGGTCAACCAATAGTAACCTTGTTGGATAATCTTCTTAACTAGGGCCAAACCACTCATGTGCGGACCGCAACTTCCCGCATGTATTTTAGACATGATGCGCTGCACTTTAGGCTTTTTTAAACATCTCAAATGCACTCCATCAGGCCATCTCCGGTATAACTCTCCGTGGAAGGTGATGTATTGCAATAACCACCTCCTTATGGCTCTTCTCTCTTTCTTTGTTGCCCAGGCGGGTATTCTCTTTCCTCCAAAAATCGCCTTATAGTATCATACCATGCATCATGGTCAGTATCAACTTCCATGATTGTCTCATATTCATAACAAGGAGTTGATGAATTGGTCAAGATCAAAGGCTTAAGGAATAAGCTAATAAGATTTTTCCATACCAAAGCCAATGTGGCTAGAGCATCAGCCATCTGATTTTCTTCTCTTGACAGGTGTATAAACCTACACTCCTTAAAATTCTTCTTCATCATGGTCAGGTAATGGTGGTATGGTTTCAATTTTTCTTCTTTCAACTCCCACTCTCCATTTACTTGGGATACTACTAGCAACGAATCACCATAAACTTCCACCTTATCCACCTTCATAATCATTAGGGTTTCCAAACCAAAAATACAAGCTTCATACTCCACCATGTTATTGGTTGCCCTAAATTTCAACTTATTGGCTAAAGGGATAAATTCTCCTTTGGGCGATTCTAGTATAACTCCCAAACCCGCTCCTTTCCTGTTTACCGCTCCATTAAAATACATTTTCCACCCTTGTACTTCAATTACTTCTAAATGTTCATCTGGAAATTCCAAGATTACCTCTTCACTTTCTGGTAATGGTTGTTGAGCCAGGAATTCTGCCACCGTTCTACCCTTGATTGTTTTCCTAGTTACATACTCGATCTCAAATTCTTCTAATATTATCAACCATCGACCATATTTCCTAATTAAAGAGGGAGTCTCCCTTAAGTACTTCATTAGATCCAACCTAGAAATTGCTTGCACACTATACGATTGAAAGTAATGCCGCAACTTCTTAGAAGACCAAACCACGGCTATAGGTGTCAAGGTTATATGAATGTCCTAAATCATGTTATGAGTTTAATGAAATGAGATATTGGTTATGGAGTATGATTGATTAATGTTGAATGTGAAAAGATGTTGAAATGTGGTATGCTCATATGACTATGATTTGTGAAATGCATAATTGTGTGGTTAACTTTATATTTATGATGTTGATCTTATCAATAACATATGTGGCATTGCATTTCATTAAAGCATACCGTTAGCATGTTTTATCTTACTAAGCCGTTGGCTTAGCGCGATAGTGTTTAATCGCGCAGGTAGTAGAGTGGATAGAGTTGAACCCGAGAGTTCATCAAGACCTAGTGAGAGTAGACCTTGAAGAATCCATTTTGGGAGCTTAAAGATCAGAGCAGACTTGCCAATCATGTATAAATTTTATGTGTTGTAAAACTTGAGTTTTGATGTATATGAATTTGTAAATATGTAAATATTTTATAACTTCCGCTGTGTAATATTTAAATATGGGGGTTGTCACAAAACCTTTATTTTATGTTGTACTAGAAGTGTAAATCCTTTTTGCAGGTTGTAGTTGAGGTTACAAGGGGGATTTATTGGGAGTGTACTGAGAATGATTTTGTTTGCATTGGTTTGTGTAAAATGTTTTTAAAAATAAGAAAAAAACCGGTTTTGTCGACACTTGGGACTCAATTTTTAGGCGAAACTATGGCAAAAATTTTGTAAAATTCGGAACTAAAATTTGACTAAGTAAAATTGGTAGCAACATTAGGTTAGTGTGGCGCCTCTACTCAGCTTACATATGTAGGTTGGGAAGGGGTATTACAATTGTTTTGGTATCAGACCCAAGGTTTGAGATTCTCAACCTAGGTAAAATGTAAGAAAAAGACTATTTTTACTTAAAAAGTGAGTTTTTGAACAAAAATACATGTTTGGGATTGGCAGTCTCTGATCATTAATAAGAGGTATTCTGTTGTGTTTGCAGACTTAGGTTGTGATGGATTCTCACTCTCGTCAGTCGATTGAGGGTAGTGCCGAGAGTATTGCTCCTGCTGAGGGAGCTAGGGTTGATAGTGTTGAGGAGGCACCTGCTTCGGTGTCGGGTAGACCAGCTGGGGAGGAGGTTCCGCCAGCCTGGTTTAGGCCTATGATGGAAGCTATGAGACAAGCACCTGTGCAACCACAGCCACCGCCACCACCCCCTCAGCCTTCAGTACCAGTAAGGCACTATGATAAGCTAAGGAAATATGGAGCAGAGGATTTCTTTGGTACAGTTGATCCGACTGTAGCAGAACAGTGGCTTGATAGAGTTCAGAGGGTATTTGTGCAGTTGCAAGCCACTTCAGAGGAGAAGTTTGACTATGCAAGATCTTTGCTACAGAAGGATGCCTACGACTGGTGGAAGACAGTGCCCCATTCTATGGATGATCCTCCAACACTGTCTTACACTGATTTTCTGAGGGAATTTGAGTTGAAGTATACTCCTAGGGAGTATAAAGATGGGAAGAAAAGAGAGTTTCTAGATTTGAAGCAAGATCATCGGACCGTAATTGAATATGAAGTTTAGTTTATTCGACTGAGTCAGTATGCTGGGGGTATCATTGCTGATGAGATTGATAGATGTCGGCGATTTGAGGAGGGATTGAGACCCTCGATCATGTGCTTAGTGGCTGGATCCAGATATCAGGATTTCTCACAACTTGTGGCAGCAGCTCGAAGTGTAGAGCGAGCTCAAGTTATTGCAGCTGTTTCAGAGGAGGAGGTTAGGGTTAGAAGGCCCCAGTTAGAGGCAGGGTCTTCTTCTGCGAAGAGGGGTAGAGGAAGTTTTGTTCCTCGGAGTAGTAGGAGCCAGAGACCAGCGGGTAGGTCAGTGCAGTTCCAGAGGCAGAGATTTAGACCTGCAGCTTCAGTAGCGAGTGCTCCTACTCCTGGAGTTCAGAGATAGTGCAGTAGTGGTGCAGGGTGAGGAGTTCCTTGGGGATTTGATTGAGATGCCATTTAAGGAATATGACGTGATCTTAGGTATGGATTGGCTATCTCGACATGGAGCTGTGGTGGATTGTAAAAAAAAATTGTTTCTTTGAGAACGGGTGATGGTAGAGAGGTGATAGTATCTAATGAGCAGGAACAGCTAGCCTCCTTATTTGTTTCAGCTGTTGCAGCCAGGAGGTTGATTAGAAAGGGGTGTGAAGCCTATCTTGCTCATGTGGTGGATACTAGAGTGAAGGGTTCCCCTATTGATAGCATTGCCACAGTTGCTGAGTTCCCGGATGTATTTCCAGAGGAGTTGCCAGGGTTACCTCCTGAGAGAGAGGTGGAGTTCGGTATTGAATTGTTGCCTGGTACCACTCCTATCTCTATTACTCCTTACAGAATGGCACCAGCAGAATTGAGGGAGTTGAAAGTGCAATTACAGGAGTTGTTGGACAAAGGATTTATTTGCCCCAGTGTTTCTCCTTGGGGAGCTCCTGTGCTATTTGTGAAGAAGAAAGATGGTACTATGAGGTTGTGTATTGATTATAGGCAATTGAACAAGGTGACTATTAAAAATAAATATCCTTTGCCTAGAATCGATGATCTCTTTGATCAGTTGAAGGGAGCGTCAGTGTTCTCCAAAATTGATTTGAGATCTGGGTATCATCAGTTGAGAGTCAAAGCTGAAGATGTTCCTAAGACCGCTTTTCGGACCAGGTATGGGCATTATGAATATTTAGTTATGCCTTTTGGTCTGACGAATGCACCTGCAGCTTTCATGGATTTGATGAATAGGGTGTTTAGGCCCTATTTGGATCAGTTTGTAGTGGTCTTCATTGATGATATACTGGTGTATTCGCGGAATGAGGAGGAACATGATATGCATCTGCGGATTGTGTTGCAGATTTTGAGAGAGAGGCAGTTGTTTGCTAAATTGTCGAAGTGTGAGTTCTGGTTGGATCAAGTAGCTTTTCTCGGACATGTTGTTTCAGCAGAAGGCATTAAAGTTGATCCGAGCAAAGTTGAAGTTGTATTGAATTGTTTCAACAGGGTTTCTTCTGTTTCCAAAAGCTTTAAACCTTAAATTGTTTTTCCCAACTATTTTTATCTACACCATAACATTTTGTCCAAAATCTCCAATTGTTTTCTTAAATCTCCAAACCCTAGTTCTCTTTACGTTTTCTAAAAATTATAATTATTATATGAAGCTCTAAACTATTTTCTTAAATCCTAAAACTAAATATGTTTTCTAAAATACCAAAAACCCTAACTTTTTCGAAAAACCAAAACAGTAAACCCTAAGTTTTCCTAAATCCTAATTCAGCGAACTTAAAAGTCCAATCTAATAAATTTAAACCCTAAAGCCATAATCTAATAAACCTAAAATCACAATCCAGTAACCATGAATTATAAACTCTAATATCTTAAGATTCCAAACCCTAATTTCATGATGTTATCCCTAAACCCTAATTTGATTAACCAAAAAGCCTTACTACTTTCTTAAATGTATAAAACCCTAATTCATTCTAATTTTCCAAAATATTTACAGTAGCCTAAATAATAACAATAATAATTTTAAAATCCCAAAACCCTAACTGTTAATTAAAGAACTCTAAATAGAAAACAGTAAGCCCTAATTTGTGTCTTTACTTGCTTTATTTAATTTTAGATTTAGTTATGTAGTTTACTATATGCTTTGATGGTTGATATATTTAATTTCAATGCTTGAATTATTTAATTTATCATGAAAGAATATTTTCTTTATTGTTATGATTATTATTTGTTTATTTTGGTATTATAAGTGTAAGAGGTATGTTTCCACTTTGTGGGTACCTCATTAGTTAAATATCATGTAATTTAAATTGCTTTTATATTTTGGACCAATGTAAAGGACGTGTTTCTACCTTTTGGTGGGTGTCCTGTTTAGTCTTGGCTTAGATGATGTAAGGACAAGTTTCCATCTTCGGATGGGTGTCCATTTATTAGCTTTGTTTCGACATTGCCTCGATTTTAATATAATGATGCTTTATTTTAATTGCTGTATATAATATGGATAATATTGTTATACTTAAGAATTTTATAATATTAAGACCTGCAAAGGTGGCCGGTTCCAATGAACAGGGCGTTGTGGGGGTGTTGGGCCATTTCTCACCTTTCCCACACGTACCCAACATTCCAAACCCATTAGGGGGTTGGGAATTCCTTAGGAATCAGTCATCTACCCCTTTCTTTCTCCCGGCCCATTCAGGTGGGTACTCCATTTTTCTGGGCTTAGGCCCGTATTCTCTAAGGCCTCGAGCCTAAACAGTGCCGAAGTCATAAGAACCATTCCACAGGGAGTGGGGGTGAAAATCCCCGCTCACAGTGGCGACTCCACTGGGGATAAGGGAAGTTGATTCCGTTGGTCTTTATATTATTCTATTCTTTCTTATAATGATATTATCCATTGCATCATATTAGATTGCATCATGTGCGGGAGTTAGGACGCCCGTGACCATACTTTGACTCAAGGTATGGAGATCAAGCATGGCATAACCACTCATAGCCTCATACCATTTAGTATATACTTGCTATGGGAACCTAAGCCTTTTAACCCAAAGACTAAAGCTCATGTAATTGGCCTAGTTACTTGTAATATCCCAAAGTGTGCCCTAGAAGTTTTGATATAATTGTTGTTTTATTTGAATTAAATGTATATGTGTAATTGGAAAGAAAAAGAATATAAGAGAAAGTTTATATCTTGTATATATGGAAATATATACAACATATATACAAGTCAAAATGGATGGTCAACTAAAGAAGATATTTGTTTATTATTGAATTAATGAATTAATTAGAAGAAATAAATGAGTGGAAGAGGAAATAATTGATTATTTTATTATTAAAAGACTTGGTGGAGAATGTTTGAAGACCATATATTTGACTTTGTCTCTAATTTCCTTATCATTTTCTTCTTTTTCTTTTCTTGGCCGGGTACTCCAAAGACAAAAGAGCAAGGAAGAGTTTTGATTTTATAAGATCAAATTGAAGGAAGATTCAAGTGATTAAGTTGGAAATTTGTGAAATTTCATCAACTTTGGTAAGTTCTCTCTTGATTTCCTTTGTTCTTTTTGAAGTTGTGGTTGAGGTTGATGAATTGTTGTTGATAGTATGATTAGGTTTATTGTGGTGTGTTTATAAGTGTTGAAATTGAATTGAAGATAGGAAGTTAGGTTGGTGTTGGTGATGGAAGAGTAAGAGTTGTGTTTAGTGAAGTTGAAAGCATAGAATACATGAGTTTGGTTTTCTGTTTTACAATTAGTAAATGCTGTGACTTGTACGATTTTTAATTAAATATAGAAAAACGTTCTTGAAGTGAATTTTTGATATGTTGTGCCTCAATGAGTCTAGAATGACTGAAAAATATGTTGAGTTGAAGTTGGAATGGTTATGATTTTGGAAAGATTATGTTTATTAGACCTGTTCCAGCAGGTAGCTTGACTAAGACAGCTATCTTTCGGGATTTTTAATAAAATGTAGAAAAATAATATCCAATTGAATTTTGGATATGTTGTTTCTTAGTGAGTCTAGTAATTGAGAAAAATAATTTGGAACCACGTTGATTGAATTTAATTTACCGAATTCTCAAAGTTCAGAACTGCTGCCAGGATTCAGGGCAACTGGAGCAGTCTGGTTGGGTGAACTATTTGACCAAGATTTTGTGTTCAGTTTGATCTAAAATTTTAAAGGAATGATTTTAAGATGTATAAATAAATTCTGTAAAAAGTTTAGAGTTTTTAGTCAAGTATATTATTTTATACAATTTTTCAAAATAAGAATTAAGTTGAGTCCAAAACCAGAATTTACTATTCATATGGTCATTTTGCTAATATTCCTTTTGGATTAGGTTGTGAAGAGGTTGAATTGCCCTAACCTAAGTGTTGAGGATTCTTGGAAGAGTAAGTGTATAGATTGGTGTGAGTTGGTTTTAAGGTAAATACAAATTACATTATTGCATACATTCATATGATGTTGAGACTTAACACACATTTGATTGTAAATGTGTTAAGAACTCTAATGCATTGTTGATGCATATTAATAATGTTATGTTTGGTATAATGTGAATGTTGTGATGAGCATGTAAAATGTGTGTTAATGCCATTGGTTATATACACTTGAATGATGAATTGATTAATGTGATTTGAGATATGATGAGATGTAAAATCAATGTGATTGGTGATAATGATGTAAATAAGATGATTGAAGCATATTTGCTTATATGATGATGAAATGAAATATGGAATATGAAATGTGAAAGATATGATGATATGATGAATTGCTTTAATGTGAGTTGAGATGATATGAGATATGAGGCCATGGTTGTTGGATATGATAATGCAAATGAAATATAATTGGGGCATGGTTGCCTAATTAATTATGAGAAATGAAATGAAAAGAGATAAATGAAATGATTGTGTGCCTAATATGTTAATTCAATTTTCAAAGTTCTGGGTTTGGTGGCATGCCTATGAATCACTGGATAGGTGAAAAGACCAGGTCGTAAGCCGATTCCAGTTGAAAAACGTGAAATAATAAATGTGAAATATGATGTTTTTGGGGTGAAAAGACTGGGTCGTAAGCCTCAAAAATAGTAACAGTCTAGCCGGGTTGAAGATTTTCTCGGTTCTAACCGGGTTGAGGTCCAAGAGACTAGGTCTGTTACGCTATCCATGGATAGAGATATATATATATATTGCCCACGGGCTTGATGATTATGATTATGGACCAAAGCAGTAACTCTGAACTTTAAATAACATATTAGATTTCTTTTTGGGCCCATGCTTGTGTTTGTTTAATTGTGATTTTTGAAAGGTGAAACACATGAATATTGAGAAACATGATTTGTAATATAATATTCTTTTGAATTGTTTACGAAACTTGATTGTGTGACATTGGCATTGCATTGAGGCATAATATTATGGTTGTTTGTACCACTAAGCCGTCGGCTTAGCGCGATTGTGGTTTATCGCGCAGGTGACAGGGTGGAACCGGAAAGTTCCTCTAGGCCGAGTAGAGTTTAGATTTTGAAGTGTGAATAATGGGCTTAAAGATCAAAGACTGACTGCCAAACATGTATAAACTTTATGTTTTGTAAAACTTGAGTTTTGATGTATATGAATTTGTAAATACTGTTATTTTTTGCTGCATAGTGAACAAATATTTTATCTACTATGTTTCATAATAAACCTTTACTTTATTTTGTACTAGAAGTGTAAATCCTTTTTGCAGGTTGTAGCTGAGGTTATAAGGGGAATTTATTGGGAGTGTACTGAGAATTATTTTGTTTGCATTGGTTTGTGTAAAAATGTTTTCAAAAATCAGAAAAGAACCAGTTTTGTCGACACTTGGGACTCAATTTCTAGGCGAAACTATGGCAAAATTTCTGTAAAAATCGGAACTAAAATTTGACTAAGTAAAATTGGTAGCAACATTAGGATAGTGTGGCGCCTCTACTCAGCTTACACACGTAGGTCGGGAACGGGTGTTACAATTTTTGGTATCAGAGCCTAGGTTTGAGATTCTCAACCTAGGTAAATTGCAAGAAAAAGAATATTTTGATTTTAAAAGTTGATTTTTTGAATAAAATACATGTTTTGGTATGGCAGTCTTTGATCTTTAATGAGGAATATTCTGCTGTGTTTGCAGATATAGGTAGTAATGGAGTCCCATTCACGTCAGACTGTAGAAGGAAGTGCTGAGAGTGTAGCTTCAGGAGAGAGTAGAGATGGAGCTAGAGTTGAGAGGGTTAGTGAGGCACCTGCTTCTGTGCCAGAGAGATTAGCTGTAGATGAGGGTCCACGCGGGTTGGTTAAGGCATATGGTAGAACTATTTAGACAAACTCCAGTGCAGCAGCCACCACCACCACCACAGCCTCAGGTGCCGGTAAGACATTATGATAAGTTGAGAAAATATGGGGCTGAAGATTTCTTGGGCACTACCGATCCTGCAGTGGCTGAGCAGTGGTTGGATAAAGTGCAGAGAATATTCATCCAGTTGAAAGCCACTTCAGATGAAAAATTTGACTATGTCAGGTCCTTCCTACAGAAAGATGCCTATGACTGGTGGAAGACGGTTCCTCATGCCATGGATGATCCACCTACATTATCCTATGGTGATTTTCTGAGGGAGTTCAAGTAGAAATATACTCCGAGGGAGTATAAAGATATTAAGAAGATGGAATTCCTGAATTTGAGGCAAGACAACCAGACAGTAATAGAGTATGAGATTGAGTATATCCAGTTGAGTCGTTATGCCGGGGGAATTATTTCCGATGAAATAGACCAGTGCCGAAGATTTGAGGAGGGATTGAGGCCCTCTATCATGTGCATTGTGGTTGGTTCCCTGTACTAGGATTTTTCTCAGCTTGTTGCAGCAGCTAGAAGTGTTGAGAGAGCACAGGGCATTGCAGCAGCTGCTACTGAGGAAGAGACCTGGGTAAGGAGACCCCAGTTTGAGGTAGGGTCTTCATCTATAAAGAGGGGTCGAGGAAGTTTTATTCCGAGAACCAGTAGAAGCCAGAGACAGTCGAGCATATCAGTTCAGTATCAGAGGCAGAGGCTGAGACCGACAGTTTCTGTAGCTAGTGCCCCGACTCCAGTGATTCAGAGGTCTACTCCACCTGTATGTGAGCATTATGGTAAGACCCATGGGGGTGTTTGTTGGAAGATTGGTGGATCAGCTGGGCGTTTTAGATGTGGGTCACCAACTCATTTTGTTAGAGATTGTCCTGAGATGCAGGAGTATAGGCAGGCTGATACTGCAGCTTCTCGACCTAGTGTCAGCAGAGGTGGTCGAGGGGGGCAAAGGTTTCATTAGAGGTGGTAGACTTGGGTTTAGTCAGAGAGGAGGATCTTCATCCAGGGGCAGCAGGCCAGACGAGGCCGGATCTTCTCAGAGAGTATATGTGATGCAGAGGCAGCCGGATGCTTCAGCAGTTATAGCGGGTACATTTTCTTTATTTGGCATTTCAGTACTTGCTTTGATTGATCCAGGATCTACTCATTCATACATAAGTGCATCTATCTTGCCTGTGTCTGAATTGCATTCAGAGTCCTTAGGATTTGATGTCTTAGTGACCAATCCTTTAGGACATAGTGTTGTGGTGAATAAGGTGCATCGTGATAGTGCTGTTGTGGTGCAAGGTGAGGAGTTTCTTGGTGATTTAATTGAAATGCCTTTTAAAGAATATGATTTGATCTTAGGCATGGATTGGTTGTCTAAGCATGGAGCTGTGGTAGACTGTCAAAAGAAGTGTGTTACCTTGAGAACCAGTGATGGTAGGAGTGTGAAGGTATCTGGTGAGCAGAGACAACTTGCATCCTTGTTTGTATCAGCTGTAACAGCTAGAAAATTGATTAGAAAAGGGTGTGATGCTTATCTTGCTCATGTTGTGGATACCAGAGTAGTGGGTTCTCAACTTGATAGTATACCCACAATTGCGGAGTTTCCAGATGTTTTTCCTGAGGAGTTGCCAGGGTTACCCCCTGAGAGAGAGGTTGAGTTTGGTATCAAGTTGTTGCATGGTACCACTCCCAACTCTATTACTCCATATCGAATGGCACCTGCTGAATTGAGAGAGTTGAAAGTGCAGTTACAGGAGTTGTTGGATAAAGGTTTTATTCGCCCTAGTGTTTCACCGTGGAGAGCTCCTGTTTTGTTTGTGAAAAAGAAAGATGGTACTTTGAGATTATGCATTGATTATAGGCAATTGAACAAGGTGACTATCAAGAATAAGTATCCTTTGCCTAGGATTGATGATCTCTTTGATCAGTTGAAGGGAGCAGCAGTGTTTTCCAAGATTGATTTGAGATTAGGGTACCATCAGTTGAGAGTCAAAGCTGAAGATGTTCCTAAGACAGCTTTTCGTACAAGGTATGGGCATTATGAGTTTTTAGTAATGCCTTTTGGATTGACGAATGCACCTGCAGCTTTTATAGATTTGATGAATAGGGTGTTTAGACCCTATCTGGATCAGTTTGTAGTGGTTTTCATCGATGATATTTTGGTGTATTCACGTAATGAAGAGGAGCATGACAAGCATCTGCGGATTATACTGCATACTTTGAGAGAGAAGCAATTGTATGCTAAGCTGTCAAAGTGTGAGTTTTGGTTGGATCAAGTGATTTTTCTGGGTCATATAGTTTCGGCAGATGGTATTAGAGTTGATCCGAGTAAAGTTGAGGCCATTTTGAATTGGAGTCCACCGAAATTTGTGACTGAAGTTAGAAGTTTTCTGGGCTTGGCAGGCTATTCTCGACGGTTTGTAAAAGGTTTTTCTTTGATAGCTACTCCACTCACTAGATTACTTCGAAAGGGAGTTAGATTTGTGTGGACAGATCAGTGTCAAATGAGCTTTGAGCAGTTGAGAGAGATGTTGACTCAAGCTCCTGATCTTACTTTGCCTGTGGAAGATAAACCATATGTGATTTACAGTGATGCTTCACATAATGGTTTAGGATGTGTTTTAATGCAAGAGGATAAAGTTATAGCTTATGCTTCTCAGCAATTGAAGCCGCATGAGCTTAATTATCTGACGCATGATTTGGAGTTGGCAGCCATAGTGTTTGCTTTGAAGATTTGGCGACACTACTTGTATGGAGAGAAATGTTTTATTTATACGGATCATAAGAGTTTGAAATATCTGGGTGTTCAGAGGGAGCTTAATCTTCGGCAAAGACGATGGTTGGAATTGATCAAAGACTATGACTATTTGATTGATTATCATCCTGGTAAGGCAAATGTGGTTGCTGATGCCTTGAGTCGGAAGTCTTTAGTAGGTTTGACTGTTTATTCGCTCTCGTTGCTTGTTGAGTTGAGAGCATTGCATGCTAGCTTTGAATTATGTGATGATGGTACGTTGTTGGCACAGTTGCATTTGAGATCGGTATTGTTGGATCAGATAAAGGAGGCTCAATTGGCTGATGAGAAAATTCAGAAGATTGTGTCAGAATGCCAGAAAGGAGAGAATCGAGATTTTCTTGTGAGAGATGATGGTAGCCTTTGGTTCAAGAACAGATTGTGTGTTCCTGATGATGCTAAATTGAGAAAGATTATTTTAGAAGAAGCACATCAGTCGGTTTTTTCTATACATCCGAGAAATACAAAGATGTACCATGATTTGAAATAGCATTATTGGTGGTCAGGTATGAAAAGAGACATAGCGGAGTTTGTATCCAAGTGTCTCACTTGTCAGAGGGTGAAAGCTGAGCATCAAGTTCCAACAGGGTTGCTTCAACCTTTATCAGTGCCTGAATGGAAATGGGAGAGAGTGACAATGGATTTTGTGTCTGGTTTACCATTGACACAGAGGAAGCATGATGCTATTTGGGTGATTGTTGATAGATTGACAAAGACAACTCATTTTCTTCTGGTTCGGATGGACTATTCACTTAAGAGGTTGGCTGAGCTGTATATTAGTGAGATAGTGAAGTTGCATGGAGTTCCAATTTCTTTAGTGTCTGATCGAGATCCTAGATTTACTTCGAGGTTTTGGAAGAGTTTACATGGTGCTTTGGGTTCTCGATTGCACTTTAGCACTGCTTTTCATCCGCAGACAGATGGGCAATCAGAGAGAGTGATATAGATTATTGAGGATATGTTGAGAAGCTGTGTCATTGATTTCTCTGGAAGTTGGGGCAGATTTTTGCCACTTGTAGAATTTGCTTACAACAACAGTCATCAATCCAGTATTGGTATGGCACCATTTGAGGCATTGTATGGTAGAAGATGTAGGACGCCTCTATGTTGGAATGAAGTTGGGGAAGGCAAATTGGTTGGTCCTGATTTAATTAAAGAAATGGAAGAGAAAGTGAAGTTAATTCGGGATCGGTTGAAAGCAGCTTCAGACCGACAGAAATCTTATTCAGATTTGAAGAGGAGAGACATAGAATTTGATATTGGAGATAAAGTATTTCTGAAAGTGTCTCCTTGGAAAAAGATTTTAAGATTTGGTCGAAGAGGGAAACTGAGTCCTCGATTCATTAGACCGTATGAGATATTAGAAAGAGTTGGACTAGTTGCTTATCGTCTTGCTTTGCCACCTGAGTTGGATAGAATCCATAATGTCTTCCATGTTTCTATGTTGCGAAGGTATAGATCTGACCCATCTCATGTTTTACCAGTTGAATCTATTGAGGTGAGTCCGAATCTAACTTTTGAAGAAGAACCAATTGCTATTTTGGCACATGAAGTGAAAGAGTTGAGAAATAAGAAAGTGCCACTTGTAAAGGTTCTTTGGAAGAATCATGGTAGAGAAGAGGCAACTTGGAAGAGTGAGCAAGCGATACGAGATCAATATCCTCAACTGTTTCAGACTTAATACCAGGTAATTTTGAGGATGAAATTTCTTTTTAGAGGGGGAGAATTGTAATATCCCAAAGTGTGCCCTAGAAGTTTTGATATAATTGTTGTTTTATTTGAATTAAATGTATATGTGTAATTGAAAAGAAAAAGAATTGAAGAGAAAGTTTATATGTTGTATATATGGAAATATATACAACATATATACAAGTCAAAATGGATGGTCAACTAAAGAAGATATTTGTTTATTATTGAATTAATGAATTAATTAGAAGAAATAAATGAGTGGAAGAGGAAATAATTGATTATTTTGTTATTAAAAGACATGGTGGAGAATGTTTGAAGACCATATATTTGACTTTGTCTATAATTTCCTTTTCATTTTCTTCTTTTTCTTTTCTTGGCCGGGTACTCCAAAGACAAAAGAGCAAGGAAGAGTTTTGATTTTATAAGATCAAATTGAAGGAAGATTCAAGTGATTAAGTTGGAAATTTGTGAAATTTCATCAACTTTGGTAAGTTCTCTCTTGATTTCCTTTGTTCTTTTTGAAGTTGTGGTTGAGGTTGATGAATTGTTGTTGATAGTATGATTAGGTTTATTGTGGTGTGTTTATAAGTGTTGAAATTTAATTGAAGATAGGAAGTTAGGTTGGTGTTGGTGATGGAAGAGTAAGAGTTGTGTTTAGTGAAGTTGAAAGCATAGAATACATGAGTTTAGTTTTCTTTTTTACAATTAGTAAATGATGTGACTTGTATGATTTTTAATTAAATATAGAAAAACGTTCTTGAAGTGAATTTTTGATATGTTGTGCCTCAATGAGTCTAGAATGACTGAAAAATATGTTGAGTTGAAGTTGGAATGGTTATGATTTTGGAAAGATTATTTTTATTAGACCTGTTCCAGCAGGTAGCTTGACTGAGACAGCTATCTTTCGGGATTTTTAATAAAATGTAGAAAAATAATATCCAATTGAATTTTGGATATGTTGTTTCTTAGTGAGTCTAGTATTTGATAAAAATAATTTGGAACCATGTTGATTGAATTTAATTTACCGAATTCACAAAGTTCAGAACTGCTGCCAGGATTCAGGGCAACTGGAGCAGTCTGGTTGGGTGAACTATTTGACCAAGATTTTGTGTTCAGTTTGATCTGAAATTTTAAAGGAATGATTTTAAGATGTAGAACTAAATTCCGTAAAACTTTTAGAGTTTTTAGTCAAGTATATTATTTTATACAATTTTTCAAAATAAGGATTAAGTTGAGTCCAAAACCAGAATTTACTATTCATATGGTCATTTTGCTAATATTCCTTTTGGATTAGGTTGTGAAGAGGTTGAATTGCCATAATCTAAGTGTTGAGGATTCTTGGAAGAGTAAGTGTATAGATTGGTGTGATTTGGTTTTAAGGTAAGTACAAATTACATTATTGCATACATTCATAAGATGTTGAGACTTAACACACATTTGATTGTAAATGTGTTAAGAACTCTAATGCATTGTTGATGCATATTAATAATGTTATGTTTGGTATAATGTGAATGTTGTGATGAGCATGTAAAATGTGTGTTAATGCCATTGGTTATATACATTTGAATGATGAATTGATTAATGTGATTTGAGATATGATGAGATGTAAAATCAATGTGATTGGTGATAATGATGTAAATAAGATGATTGAAGCATATTTGCTTATATGATGATGAAATGAAATATGGAATATGAAATGTGAAAGATATGATGATATGATGAATTGCTTTAATGTGAGTTGAGATGATATGAGATATGAGGCCATGGTTGTTGGCTATGATAATGCAAATGAAATATAATTGGGGCATGGTTTCCTAATTAATTATGAGAAATGAAATGAAAAGAGATAAATGAAATGATTGTGTGCCTAATATGTTAATTCAATTTTCATAGTTCTGGATTTGGTGGCATGCCTATGAATCACTTGATAGGTGAAAAGACCAGGTCGTAAGCCGATTCCAGTTGAAAAATATGAAATAATAAATGTGAAATATGATGTTTTTGGGGTGAAAAGACTGGGTCGTAAGCCTCAAAAACAGTAACAGTCTAGCCGAGTTGAGGATTTCCTCGATTCTAACCGGGTTGAGGTCCAAGAGACTGGGTCTGTTACGCTATCCATGGATAGAGATATATATATATATATTGCCCACGAGCTTGATGATTATGATTATGGACTAAAGCAGTAACTCTGAACTTTGAATAACATATTAGATTTCTTTTTGGGCCCATGCTTGTGTTTGTTTAATTGTGATTTTTGAAAGGTGAAACACATGAATATTGAGAAACATGATTTGTAATATAATATTCTTTTGAATTGTTTATGAAACTTGATTTGTGACATTGGCATTGCATTGAGGCATAATATTATGGTTGTTTGTACCACTAAGCCGTTGGCTTAGCGCGATTGTGGTTTGTCGCGCAGGTGACAGGGTGGAACCGAAAAGTTCCTCTAGGCCGAGTAGAGTTTAGATTCTGAAGTGTGAATAGTGGGCTTAAAGATCAAAGACTGACTGCCAAACATGTATAAACTTTATATTTTGTAAAACTTGGGTTTTGATGTATATAAATTTGTAAATACTGTTATTTTTCGCTGCATAGTGAACAAATATTTTATCTACTGTGTTTCATAATAAACCTTTACTTTTTTTTGTACTAGAAGTGTAAATCCTTTTTGCAGGTTGTAGTTGAGGTTATAAGGGGAATTTATTGGGAGTGTACTGAGAATGATTTTGTTTGCATTGGTTTGTGTAAAAATATTTTCAAAAATCAGAAAAAAACCAGTTTTGTCGACACTTGGGACTCAATTTCTAGGCGAAACTATGGCAAAATTTCCGTAAAAATCGGAACTAAAATTTGACTAAGTAAAATTTGTAGCAACATTAGGATAGTGTGGCGCCTCTACTCAGCTTACACACATAGGTCGGAAAGGGGTGTTACATTACTTTCCTTAGGTTTTACCACAAATGCCTATTGTTTGACTATGGTTAAGTTATCTTGGTTTAAATAATGAATTATTTGGTTTGTTCTTTTTATAATATGACCTACGTATATTGTAAGCTCAAAATAAATTTTTCTCTAAAGTCCAAAAGACCAAAGCTATTTTCAAAACTTTTCAAGATGGTCTTTGCATATAAAACTTTTCTAAAAATAATTCAAAAATTCTTTTCTCATGACTCAAATACAAAGCCCAAAATCCATTTTTTCTAAAATATTTTTACAATGGGCTTAGAAACAAAATTATTTTCATCCAACCTTTTTTACAAAGAGCTTGCAAATTATTTAGGTCAATTATGAAATACCAAAAATCAATTGTGAGACTAGTTTATACTAAGAATAATTAATCATGGGCTTGTTTTTTGCATGAATATTAGTTACTTTTTCAAGTGAGAAATCTATTTATAATAAACCTCTTAATTTAGTTTTAATCTAATACAGCATAAAAAGCTACTTTAGTTGGTTGAATGGATTAAAACCTAATTAATGGAAATTATCATGAACTGATTTCCATTTTTTGAAAATATAACTATTGGTTGAAACGTCCGAGGGAATTATTCGAAAACAATATACCACATGTTGGTGTTTTGTTAACCATATTACCTAGGAAAAGAGACTCACCATCCGTGTGTGGAAGTTATAAGGTTGGAAGGAACATCCTATTTATCTTTCTTTGTTGATTGTTTATGCATACATGCATACATGCATCTCATATCATTGATCCTCTCTGGCTCACAGCCCTAGATTATGACAGTTCAAAAGCTTACGACAATCCAACCTACGCCGGAGATGAAGAATCTAGCAATAACTCAATCACTTGCTCACCAAAAGCAAGGGAGCCCGAACAAATTCAAAGAGTGGTGGACGATGCCCTCAATGCCAAGATGGAAGAAATAAAAGAGGCCCTAGCTGAGACTATGAAGAACCAATTAGCTGCAATTTTAGGAAACAATGCCGAAGCATCCGTTAGCACCAAGAAAGACAAGGGGAAGACTAAAGTTAGTGAAGTGCTTTTGATGATGATAAGGTGATCATTGATGATGATGATTGGGCTCAATACTTCCAAGATCCTCAAGACCAAAAGGCACCAAAGGTTATTCAAAAAATCGAGACGTCTAATGTTGAGAAGACTATCACTGATTTAGAAAAGAAATTTGGAAAGAAATTGAAAACCCAAGAGATGTTTGAGATCAACAAATTATTTGAACAATATGAGGAGGTCCCTTATAAGTTCAAGATACCATCATTTGCAAAGTTCAATGGTACTGGAAACCCCCATCTCCATGTGAAGCAGTACATCACTGCCATGCAGTCTGCTCGAGCTACTAAAGCTCAAACGCTGAGATATTTCATGCTATCATTGGACCGTTTTGTCCAAAATTAGTTCAACATGTAACACCCCTTCCCGACCTACGTGTGTAAGCTGAGTAGAGGCGCCACCCTATCCTAATGTTGCTACCACTTTTACTTAGTCAAATTTTTGTTCCGATTTTTATAGAAATTTTGCCATAGTTTTGCCTAAAAATTCAATCCCAAGTGTCGACAAAACTGGTTTTTTTTTTCTAATTTTTGAAAACATTTTTACACAAACCAATGCAAACAAAATCATTCTCAGTACACTTCCAATAAATCCCCCTTATAACCTCAACTACAACCTGCAAAAAGGATTTACACTTCTAGTACAAAATAAAGTAAAGGTTTATTATGAAATACAGCAGATAAAATCTTTGTTCACTATGCAACGGAAAGTAACAATATTTACAAATTCATATACATCAAAACTCAAGTTTTACAACACATAAAATTTATACATGTTTGGCAGTCAGTCTTCGATCTTAAAGCCCACTATTCAATCTTCAAAATCTAGGCTCGACTCGGCCTAGAGGAACTCTCTGGTTCTTCCTTGTCACCTGCGCGAAGAATCACATTCGCGCTAAGCCAACGGCTTAGTAAGATAAAACATGCTAATGGTATGCTTTAATGTAATGCAATGCCACATATGTTATTGATAAGATCAATATCATAAATATAAAGTTAACCACATAATTATGCATTTCACAAATCATAGTCATATGAGCATACCACATTTCAACATCTTTCCACATTCAACATTAATCAATCATACTCAATAACCAACATCTCATTTCATTAACTCATAACATTATTTAGGACATTCATATAACCCTGACACCTATGGGCCCAACAAGTATTTAATACGATATTCAGAGTTCAGAGTTACTGCTTTGGTTCATAGTCACAATAATCACGCCCGTAGGCAAGTGTAACAGACCCAGTCTCTTGGATCATCAACTCAACACATATGAGGAGATCCTCAACCCGGCAAGACTGTTACAAATCATATATCTCATAGTGTAACAGACCCAGTCTCTTGGACCATCAACTCAACACCTATGAGGAGGTCCTCAACCCGGCAAGACTGTTACCTGTCATCATTTCTTAGGCATGCCACCCAAATCCAGAACTCTGAAACTGAATAACATATTAAACAAACAATTCATTTCCATTCTCAATTCTCATCACATTTAGGCAAACATGCCTTCTTTCTTTCAATTACATCATCTTAGCCAATAACAATGGCTTCACATTTCATTTCACAATATAACATCTCATTATTCAAGTATATATATATATATATATCTCATCCATGATCACATTATATCTCACATAGCATCATTCATAAATATCAACATTTCATACCACATTACTCATGAAACACATTACCATTCACAATGCACAACATAACATTGTTCAATCTCAACAATGCAATTAGGGCAAAGAACAATTGATTATAACATTCATTGATTCAAGTGTGTTTAAAGTGTTTAGGGTTAGGTTTAAGGACCAACCTACCTTTGGAAAACCAAAGCAATGCAAAAAGAACAAAGAATTAAAACCCTAACCATAAATAGTACATTCTGGTTTTAAACTCCATTTTATCCTTATTTTGAAAAATTGTATAAAATAATCTACTTGACTAAAAATTCTAAAATTTTTACAGAATTTAGTTTTGTATCTTAAAATCATCCCTTTAAAATTTCAGATCAAACTGAACACAAAATCTTGGTCAAATAGTTCACCTAACCAGACTGCCCCAATTGCCCTGCATCCTGGCAGCAGTTCTGAACTTTGTGAATTCCATAAATCAAATTCAATCAACGTGGTTCCAAATTATTTTTCTCAAATACTAGACTCACTAAGCAACAACATATCCAAAATTCGATTGGATATGATTTTTCTACATTTTATTAAAAATCACGAAATATAGCTGTCCCAGTTAAGGTACCTGCTGGAACAGGTCTAATGAAAATAATCTTTCTAAACTCATAACCATTCCAAAATCGAATCAACATATTTTTCAGTCATTCTACACTCATAGAGGCACAACATATCAAAAATTCACTTCAAGAACATTTTTCTATAATTAATTAAAAATCATACAAATCACAGCCTTTACTAATTGTAAAACAGAAACAATTTCACTAAACACAACTCTTACTCAACACAATCACTTCCAACACCTTCACCAACTCAACTTCTCATCATCAAACCAACAAACCCTAATTCCTTTCTCACACCACTTCAAAAGAATTGAAGAAATTAAAGAAAAGATCTTACCTCAAATGAAGAAATCTACAAATCTTTAACCAAAACCCTTGTTTCTTTCTTCAAAATGCTTCAAACCTCAAGATCACCTCTCTTTCTCTCTTTGTCTATGGAGAATCCGGCCACTTCAAGAAAGAAAGAAGAAAATGCACAAGTCAAACACCTTTTCTTCTTTTAATCTCCACCATGCATCTTACAAGGAAAATTACCAAAACACCCTTAACCATATAACTAACTCTTTGTCTCATATAAGCCCTTTATAGTAATTTCATTAACAACCAAAAATATCTTCTTCCACTTAACCATCACCTTGACTCTTCATTTGACCAATGTATATGTTAATTATATCATCATATAAACAACATATACATTTGTCTCTAAACCCTAAATTTCTTCTCCAAAACACATATACATATACATTCTCTTCCCATTTCTTTTCTCTTACAATTTAACACATATATGCACAAACATTCACTTCCCAATATATATATCAACAACCACAATAACAACAACATACTCAAAACTTCTAGGGCATAAATGAGGATATTACAATTCTCCCCCTCTAAAAAGAAAATTTCGTCCTCGAAATTACCTGATATCAAAGCTGAAACAATTGCGGATACTGCTCTCGCATGGTATGCTCACTTTCCCAAGTCGCTTCTTCTTTTGCATGATTCTTCCAAAGAATCTTCACCAATGGCACTCTCTTGTTCCTTAACTCTTTCACTTCTCGTGCCAAGATAGCAACTGGTTCCTCTTCAAATGTCAAATCTGGGCTCACTTCAATAGACTCAAATGGCAACACATGAGATGGATCCGACCTATATCTCCTCAACATAGAAACATGGAATACATTATGAATACGATCCAACTCAGGTGGCAAAGCAAGTCGATACGCTACTGGCCCAACTCTTTCTAACACTTCATACGGCCCAAAGAAACGAGGACTCAATTTTCCTTTCCGACCGAACCTCAAAATTTTCTTCCAAGGAGACACTTTCAGAAATACCTTATCTCCAACATCAAACTCTATATCTCTCCTTTTTAGATCTGCATAAGACTTCTGTCGGTCTGAAGCTGCTTTTAACCTGCCTCGAATCAACTTTACTTTATCTTCAGTTTCTTGAATCAAATCAGGACCAACCAACTTATTATCTCCAAGCTCATTCCAACAAAGAGGTGTCCTACACCGTCTGCCATACAATGCTTCAAACGGTGCCATACCAATGCTGGATTGGTGACTGTTGTTGTAAGCAAACTCCACAAGAGGTAAAAACCTATCCCAACTTCCAGAGAAATCGATGACACAGCTTCTCAACATGTCCTCAATAATCTGTATCACCCTCTCTGACTGTCCATCCGTCTGTGGATGAAAAGCAGTGCTGAAGTGCAGTCGAGAACCTAAAGCACTATGCAAACTCTTCCAAAATCTGGAAGTAAACCTGGGATCTCGATCAGACACTAAAGAAGTTGGAACACCATGCAGTTTCACAATCTCATGGATATACAGCTCAGCCAATCTCTCCAAAGAGTAATCCATTCGAACCGGAAGGAAATGAGCTGTCTTAGTCAATCTATCCACAATCACCCATATAGCATCATGCTTCTTTTGTGTCAATGGCAAACCAGACACAAAATCCATTGTCACTCTTTCCCACTTCCATTCTGGCACTGACAATGGTTGAAGCAACCCGGTTGGAACTTGATGCTCTGCTTTAACCTTCTGACAAGTGAGACATTTCGATACAAACTCAGCAATGTCTCTCTTCAAACCAATCCACCAATAATGCTGTCTCAAATCATGATACATCTTCGTATTACCCGGATGCATAGCAAACATTGACTGATGAGCTTCTTCTAAAATGACTCTTTTCAAATCAGCATCATCGGGTACACACAATCGGTTCTTAAACCAGAGACTCCCATCATCTTTCACAACAAAATCTCTAGTCTTCCCATTCTTGCAATCTGAAAAAATCTTCTGAATCTTCTTATCGGCCAACTGAGCTTCTTTGATCTGATCTAACAAAATCGGCTTTAATTGCAACTGTGCCAATAATGCACCATCAACACAAGGTACAAAACTGGCATGCAATGCTCTCAACTCAACAAGCAACGAGAGCGAGTAAACAGTTAAACCAGCTAAAGACTTCCGACTCAAGGCATCAGCAACAACATTTGCTTTACCTGGATGATAGTCAATCAAGCAGTCGTAGTCTTTAATCAATTCTAACCATCTCCTCTGACGAAGATTGAGTTCTTTCTGGACACCCAAATACTTCAAACTCTTGTGATCAGTGTAGATGAAACATTTCTCCCCAAACAGATAGTGGCGCCAAATCTTTAATGCAAACACAATGGCAGCCAATTCTAAATCATGGGTCGGATAGTTAAGCTCATGCGGTTTCAACTGTCGAGATGCATAAGCTATAACTTTCCCTTCCTGCATCAATACACACCCCAAACCTCTATGTGAAGCATCACTGTAGATCACATATGGTTTGCCTTCAACAGGTAAAGTAAGAACAGGCGCTTGAGTCAACAACTCTCTCAACTGCTCAAAACTAGCCTGACACTGATCTGTCCACACAAATCTCACTCCCTTTCGAAGTAATCTGGTGAGTGGAGTAGCTATCAAAGAAAACCCTTTCACAAACCGTCGGTAATAGCCTGCCAAACCCAGAAAACTTCTAATCTCTGTCACAGACTTGGGTGGACTCCAATTTAAAATGGCTTCAACTTTGCTCGGATCAACTCTGATGCCTTCTGCAGAAACAATATGTCCGAGAAAAGCAACTTGATCCAACCAGAACTCACACTTCGACAATTTGGCAAATAACTGATTCTCTCTCAAAATCTGCAACACAATCCGCAGATGCATATCATGCTCCTCTTCATTCCGCGAATACACCAGTATATCATCAATGAAGACCACTACAAACTGATCCAAATAGGGCCTAAACACCCTATTCATCAAATCCATAAAAGCTGCAGGTGCATTCGTTAGACCAAAAGGCATAACTAAAAACTCATAATGCCCATACCTGGTCCGAAAAGCAGTCTTAGGAACATCTTCACTTCTTACCCTCAGCTGATGGTACCCAGATCTCAAATCAATTTTGGAGAACACTGACGCTCCCTTCAACTGATCAAAGAGATCATCGATTCTAGGCAAAGGATATTTATTTTTAATAGTCACCTTGTTCAATTGCCTATAATCGATACACAACCTCATAGTACCATCTTTCTTCTTCACAAATAGCACAGGAGCTCCCCAAGGAGAAACACTGGGGCGAATGAATCCTTTGTCCAACAACTCCTGTAATTGCACTTTCAACTCCCTCAATTCTGCTGGTGCCATTCTATAAGGAGTAATAGAGATAGGAGTGGTACCAGGCAACAATTCAATACCAAACTCCACCTCTCTCTCAGGAGGCAACCCTGGCAACTCCTCTGGAAACACATCCGGGAACTCAGCAACTGTGGCAATGCTATCAATAGGGGAACCCTTCACTCTAGTATCCACCACATGAGCAAGATAGGCTTCACACCCCTTTCTAATCAACCTCCTGGCTGCAACAGCTGAAACAAATAAGGAGGCTAGCTGTTCCTGCTCATTAGATACTATCACCTCTCTACCATCACCCGTTCTCAAAGAAACAATTTTCTTTTTACAATCCACCACAGCTTCATGTCGAGATAGCCAATCCATACCTAAGATCACGTCATATTCCTTAAATGGCATCTCAATCAAATCCCCAAGGAACTCCTCACCCTGCACCACTACTGCACTATCTCTATGCACCTTACTCACAACCACACTATGCCCTAACGGATTTGTTACCAACACATCAAATCCTAGGGACTCAGCATGCAAATCAGATACAGGCAAAACAGATGCACTAATATATGAATGTGTGGAACCCGGATCAATCAAAGCAAGTACTGGAGTATTAAATAAAGAAAAAGTACCAGCTATGACTGCCGATGTATCTGGCTGTCTCTGCATAACATACATCCTCTGGGAAGATCCAACCTCCTCTGGTCTACCCTCCCTGGATGTAGTACCTCTTCTAGAACTGAATCCTGGTCTACCTCCCCGGCTGGCACCTCTGCCTCCTCTGCCTCCCCTCACACTAGCTCGAGAAGCAGCAGAATCAACTGGCATCTGATCCTGCCTCTCAGGACAGTCTCTCACAAAGTGGTCAGGTGATCCACACCTGAAGCATACCCCTGATCTACTATGCCTCCAACAAACGCCCCCATGTCTTCCACCACACTGGTTACACACAGGTAAGGTGGATCTCTGAACTCCAGGAGTAGGAGCACTCGCTACTGAAGCTGCAGGTCTAAATCTCTGCCTCTGGAACTGCACTGACCTACCCACTGGTCTCTGGCTCCTACTACTCCGAGGAACAAAACTTCCTCTACCCCTCTTCGCAGAAGAAGACCCTGCCTCGAACTGGGGCCTTCTAACCCTAACCTCTTCCTCTGAAGCAGCTGCAATAACTTGAGCTCGCTCTACACTTCGAGCTGCTGCCACAAGCTGTGAGAAATCCTGATATCTGGATCCAGCCACTAAGCACATGATCGAGGGCCTCAATCCCTCCTCAAATCGCCGACATCTATCAATCTCATCAGTAATGATACCCCCAGCATACTGACTCAGTCGAATAAACTCAACTTCATACTCAGTTACGGTCCGATGATCTTGCTTCAAATCTAGAAACTCTCTTTTCTTCCCATCTTTATACTCCCTAGGAGTATACTTCAACTCAAATTCTCTCAGAAAATCCGCATAAGACAAGGTTGGTGGATCATCCATAGAATGGGGCACTGTCTTCCACCAGTCGTAGGCATCCTTCTGTAGCAAAGATCTTGCATAGTCAAACTTCTCCTCTGAAGTGGCTTGCAACTGCACAAATACCCTCTGAACTCTATCAAGCCACTGTTCTGCTACAGCCGGATCAACTGTACCAAAGAAATCCTCTGCTCCATATTTCCTTAGCTTATCATAGTGCCTTACTGGTACTGAAGGCTGAGGGGGTGGTGGCGGTGGCTGTGGTTGCACAGGTGCTTGTCTCATAGCTTCCAACATAGGCCTAAACCAGGCTGGCGGAACCTCCTCCCCAGCTGGTCTACCCGACACCGAAGCAGGTGCCTCCTCAACACTATCAACCCTAGCTCCCTCAGCAGGAGCAATACTCTCGGCACTACCCTCAACAGATTGTCGTGAATGAGATGCCATCTCTACCTATATCTGCAAACACAGCAGAATATTCCTCATTAAAGATCAAAGACTGCCATACCAAAACATGTATTTTACTCAAAAACCCACTTTAAAAATCAAAATATTCTTTTTCTTACAATTGATCTAGGTTGAGAATCTCAAACCTAGGCTCTGATACCAAAAATTGTAACACCCCTTCCCGACCTACGTGTGTAAGCTGAGTAGAGGCGCCACCCTATCCTAATGTTGCTACCACTTTTACTTAGTCAAATTTTTGTTCCGATTTTTATAGAAATTTTGCCATAGTTTTGCCTAAAAATTCAATCCCAAGTGTCGACAAAACTGGTTTTTTTTTTCTAATTTTTGAAAACATTTTTACACAAACCAATGCAAACAAAATCATTCTCAGTACACTTCCAATAAATCCCCCTTATAACCTCAACTACAACCTGCAAAAAGGATTTACACTTCTAGTACAAAATAAAGTAAAGGTTTATTATGAAATACAGCAGATAAAATCTTTGTTCACTATGCAACGGAAAGTAACAATATTTACAAATTCATATACATCAAAACTCAAGTTTTACAACACATAAAATTTATACATGTTTGGCAGTCAGTCTTCGATCTTAAAGCCCACTATTCAATCTTCAAAATCTAGGCTCGACTCGGCCTAGAGGAACTCTCTGGTTCTTCCTTGTCACCTGCGCGAAGAATCACATTCGCGCTAAGCCAACGGCTTAGTAAGATAAAACATGCTAATGGTATGCTTTAATGTAATGCAATGCCACATATGTTATTGATAAGATCAATATCATAAATATAAAGTTAACCACATAATTATGCATTTCACAAATCATAGTCATATGAGCATACCACATTTCAACATCTTTCCACATTCAACATTAATCAATCATACTCAATAACCAACATCTCATTTCATTAACTCATAACATTATTTAGGACATTCATATAACCCTGACACCTATGGGCCCAACAAGTATTTAATACGATATTCAGAGTTCAGAGTTACTGCTTTGGTTCATAGTCACAATAATCACGCCCGTAGGCAAGTGTAACAGACCCAGTCTCTTGGATCATCAACTCAACACATATGAGGAGATCCTCAACCCGGCAAGACTGTTACAAATCATATATCTCATAGTGTAACAGACCCAGTCTCTTGGACCATCAACTCAACACCTATGAGGAGGTCCTCAACCCGGCAAGACTGTTACCTGTCATCATTTCTTAGGCATGCCACCCAAATCCAGAACTCTGAAACTGAATAACATATTAAACAAACAATTCATTTCCATTCTCAATTCTCATCACATTTAGGCAAACATGCCTTCTTTCTTTCAATTACATCATCTTAGCCAATAACAATGGCTTCACATTTCATTTCACAATATAACATCTCATTATTCAAGTATATATATATATATATATCTCATCCATGATCACATTATATCTCACATAGCATCATTCATAAATATCAACATTTCATACCACATTACTCATGAAACACATTACCATTCACAATGCACAACATAACATTGTTCAATCTCAACAATGCAATTAGGGCAAAGAACAATTGATTATAACATTCATTGATTCAAGTGTGTTTAAAGTGTTTAGGGTTAGGTTTAAGGACCAACCTACCTTTGGAAAACCAAAGCAATGCAAAAAGAACAAAGAATTAAAACCCTAACCATAAATAGTACATTCTGGTTTTAAACTCCATTTTATCCTTATTTTGAAAAATTGTATAAAATAATCTACTTGACTAAAAATTCTAAAATTTTTACAGAATTTAGTTTTGTATCTTAAAATCATCCCTTTAAAATTTCAGATCAAACTGAACACAAAATCTTGGTCAAATAGTTCACCTAACCAGACTGCCCCAATTGCCCTGCATCCTGGCAGCAGTTCTGAACTTTGTGAATTCCATAAATCAAATTCAATCAACGTGGTTCCAAATTATTTTTCTCAAATACTAGACTCACTAAGCAACAACATATCCAAAATTCGATTGGATATGATTTTTCTACATTTTATTAAAAATCACGAAATATAGCTGTCCCAGTTAAGGTACCTGCTGGAACAGGTCTAATGAAAATAATCTTTCTAAACTCATAACCATTCCAAAATCGAATCAACATATTTTTCAGTCATTCTACACTCATAGAGGCACAACATATCAAAAATTCACTTCAAGAACATTTTTCTATAATTAATTAAAAATCATACAAATCACAGCCTTTACTAATTGTAAAACAGAAACAATTTCACTAAACACAACTCTTACTCAACACAATCACTTCCAACACCTTCACCAACTCAACTTCTCATCATCAAACCAACAAACCCTAATTCCTTTCTCACACCACTTCAAAAGAATTGAAGAAATTAAAGAAAAGATCTTACCTCAAATGAAGAAATCTACAAATCTTTAACCAAAACCCTTGTTTCTTTCTTCAAAATGCTTCAAACCTCAAGATCACCTCTCTTTCTCTCTTTGTCTATGGAGAATCCGGCCACTTCAAGAAAGAAAGAAGAAAATGCACAAGTCAAACACCTTTTCTTCTTTTAATCTCCACCATGCATCTTACAAGGAAAATTACCAAAACACCCTTAACCATATAACTAACTCTTTGTCTCATATAAGCCCTTTATAGTAATTTCATTAACAACCAAAAATATCTTCTTCCACTTAACCATCACCTTGACTCTTCATTTGACCAATGTATATGTTAATTATATCATCATATAAACAACATATACATTTGTCTCTAAACCCTAAATTTCTTCTCCAAAACACATATACATATACATTCTCTTCCCATTTCTTTTCTCTTACAATTTAACACATATATGCACAAACATTCACTTCCCAATATATATATCAACAACCACAATAACAACAACATACTCAAAACTTCTAGGGCATAAATGAGGATATTACACAACACCTTAGAGGAAAGTACTCAAAAATATTGGGACATGTTATGCAAGGCTTTCATTCAGCAATATGGGTATAATGTCAAGTTGGAAGTTTCCTTAATGGAAGTTGAATCCATTAGACAAAGGCCAAATAAAAAATTTTATGGACTATGTGAAAAGAATGAGAAATAAGGCTGCTTTACTCAAGAAGAGGCCCAATGAATCTAATCAAATAAGGATGATTGTGAGAGTGGTGTTGCCTAGTCTTCGTGAAAGGATGTCTCATACACTCATCCTTGATTTTAAAGATCTACTCCAAGTCGGTCTGCAAATTGAAGAATGGGAAAGAGAGAAGAACCATTTTCAACGAGAAGGAATGAGAAAGGAAATTATCATCCTAATAGTCAAAGTACACAAAAGAAAGCTGATGTTAATGCCACTAGTCAAGAAGGAATGAGGCAGTTTTCAGAATTAGGGAAACCACTGTCTTGGGTTCTCAATAAGCTACAAAAGAAGGGATTGTTACAACCCTTGCTCCTCGTCCTTTGCCTAATCATCTTCCACCTAACTTTGATACTAGTGCATTTTGCCAATTCCATCAAAGGCCTAGACACGAAATAGACAATTGTATGAAGTTGAGGCATGAGATCCAAAATTTAATCGACAGTGGCAAGCTACCTGAGCCAGACAAGCCCAATACAAAGAACAACCCTTTACCTAAGTTTGGAAGAGTACCTCCACCGGAAATCTTCATGGTAGGAAAAGTATTGGAACAAGATTTTGTTTTATCATCCTTTTAAGATGGGGATATTGAAGATGTGAAAGGAAAAGAAGCTTAACTCAATAAACTTTCCTTAGCTTGAATGTTGCTTTTCAAATTTTGCTTTAATATTTAATTAGAACAATCGTGTTTTTCAAATTTAAATTTGTTTGAATAAATTACTTTTATCAAAAAACTTTTTGGTCTTTGTTCATTTTGGTGCTCAACCAATGAGGAATCTAGCTTGAAAATTCATGAATTAATATATTTATGCATCATGACTTGAATCACTTTACTAGGTGAGGGAGTTACTCTATAGCATTGAGTTGTGTATGCTTACTTATAGAGGGCTCCTGCATAATTACCTTAGTCTAGGTCCTAGTCAATCTTAGAATATGCTTTGACAAACTTTTGAGGCAAAATTGAATCTGCTTATTTAAGAGAGAGATGATCTAGGCATTGTTTGATAGGCCAACAACTAGTATCCACCCAATTAGATATCAATCCCTAGTTGTCCCTTTGAGCCTTCATAAAATTTTAGCTTTCTTTTCATTGGCTTACAAACCCCAATAACCTACCCTGAGCTATTGTGATACTTTTGACAAGTCTTATGATCACTAAGATGAAGAGGCAAGAAGATCAAAGAAAGAAATGGATAGTCAAGACCATGAAGACAGTTGAAGTTTTCAAGACCATAAGGGTAGTTAAAGTTCTCAAGACCATAAGGACAGTTGAAGTTTTTGTAATATCTCCAACATATCAAGACAACATTACAGTAACAAATGAATTATCCCTGTTAAAGAAGATTTATGTCACTCCACTCATCCATTATTGGAAATCCAAGTTGGTACAAACAAGACAACTCTTTTAGAGCTAAAGCCAAAAAGCAAAAAAAAAAAGAAGAGAAAAAGAAAAGAAAAGAAAAAGAAAAAAAGAGAGAAAAAGAAAAGAAAAGAAAAAGAAAGAAAATAAGAAAAAGAAAGAAAAAAGAGAAAAAAAAAGAGAAAAAGGACAAAAAAAAAGATAAGAAAAAGAAGAAAAAAGATAAAAGATAAAACCTAAAAAGGTGGTTCAAAAAGCTAACTAAGTTCTCTAAACCTAAAGCAACAAAAGGCTTCCATTTGGTTTATAAGGACAGTTTGACTTGAATTGGTCCAACCCAAACAAAGATTCGATCAAAATCAGAGAAAAAGGAGAAAGACTATCTAGTTCTTGAAAGTTTTGTACTTGACAGTCCTACAAGGAAGAAGGACAAAATGATAAAATGCTGAAAGAAAGGGAGGAGTAAGAAAAATTAAAAAAAAAAAAGAAAAGGGAGAAGAAGAAAAGAAACGAATTTGGGTACCAAACTTTATGCAAAGAAACAAAGATTATCCCAATCAAGATCTAGATTAATGCCAAGAAGATAGAAGGAACTTGGAGTCTAGCAAGATTGTTCCCAGCTACCTAAAGTCCAAATAAGAAATTTGTAGTGTGAAGGTTTGTCCATTGTGTCACATCGGCTCCAACATATAAATGGGCTTCATTTAACCCATGTCCCTTATAGACCCCATTTCAAGCCTATCAAAGACCTATTGATCTCTCTTGGTAGGTAGAGTCTATTAGTAGAGATAGTTTGGATAAGCATGCATATGAGATAGACAATATTCAAACTCAAAAGAGATCTTTAGCCAAGTAATGTGTATGTGCCTATCTAAAGTGCAACAATTCTTAATTAACTAGAAATGATTCCCAAGTTTAGTACGGTAACTAGGGTTGTCATGTTATAGATATGTTAATTTGGAAAAATCAAGTCCTGAGGTACATTGACATTAATTTGGCAAAGCCAACATTTGATTTCAAAAGCAAAATTGAAAATTGAAAATTCAAATATATATATATATATACAAAGCCTTCAAGTTAAGGGGAATATTTTGAACTATCAAACCTCAAAGGACACATTGGGCAAAGTAAATGATTATTGGCAAGGTCATAAAGAAGCTACCAACTGACATGCTGAAACATAATTTGAAATGGATGTATCCCTGACTCTGCAAGCTTGGGGTCCCCACCATTCATATTTTCAACATCTTGAAGATAAAAGCCATAAATGTGAAGCATTGTTTCATTCCAATGCAAGACCTGAACGACCATCTGAAAGGAACCAATGAGAATACTTCTGTTGATCACCTCGGTCTATGAGTCGATGGAACCATTGTAAGTATTATTCATGCATATCATGCATACATGAGCATATCACATCGTACTTTCTTATCTTGTATTGTCCATTCTTTGTCAAAGTGAACATCAAACACTCTGTGAAGGAAAGAATCAAAAGAAGATATCAAATCAGGGGGGCATGGAAAGCCCATTGCTTGAGAAAGCTCCAGTAATTTTGCAAAGAGAAGAAATGCGTGCTTGTGCGAAGAACTAGACAACAAAAGCATCAATCAAAGATTGCATGGAAAAATTCTTTGGTTTGAGCCTACACAGGGGGCAAAGTTTCTCCTTTTCAATTTTTTGAGTTTATATACCAAACATTTTTTAACTGACTTGTAAATATTTCGCCACGCAGGGGGGACAAGGAGAGGATATGAAGGCTAGCTAAATAGAGCTGAATTTTTTGCAAAAGTGCAAAGGAAGAGCAAAAAAGAATGAAATAAAAAGAAAATTAGAATTCTCAAAAGAATGAAGATGCAAAAGACAAAAGATCAGTTCAGCTAAAATAGCTGAAGCCAGGGTAAAGACCCGACCTCCAATGGATAAAGATCTGTGTTTCAAGGGTAAAGACCCGATGTCCCGATGTCGAGCGGATAAAGATCTATGTTTCAAGGGTAAAGACCCAACCTCCAATGGATAAAGATCCATGTTTCAAGGGTAAATACCCAATTTCCAATGGATAAAGGTCCATGTTTCAAGGGTAAGGACTCGACCTCCAGTGGATAAAGATCCATGTTTCAAGGGTAAAAACCTGACCTTCGGTGGATAAAGATCCATGTTTCAAGGGTAAAGACCCGACCTTCAATGGATAAAGATCCATGTTTCAAGGGTAAAGACCCGATTTCCAATGGATAAAGATCCATATTTCAAAGGGTGAAGACTCGAAGTCTAAAGGATGAAGATCCATTTTCAAGGGTGAAGACCCGATTTTCAAGGATGAAGATCCATTTTCAAAGGTGAAGACCTGATTCCAAGGATGAAGATCCAATTTTAAAGGGTGAAGACCCGACGTCCAAAGCATGAAGATTAATTTTCAAGGGTAAAGACCTAATGTCCAAAGGATGAAGATCTATTTTTAAGGGTGAAGACCCGACGTCCAAAGCATGAAGATTAATTTTCAAGGGTAAAGACCTAATGTCCAAAGGATGAAGATCTATTTTTAAGGGTGAAGACCCAATCTCAAAGGATGAAGATCCATTTTCAAGGGTGAAGACCTGATCTCAAAGGATGAAGATCCTTTTTCAAGGGTGAAGACCCAATCTCCAAGGATGAAGATCCATTTACAAGGGTGAAGACCCGATCTCCAAGGATGAAGATCCGTTTTCAAAGGTTAAAGAATGAAGTTCCAAGGTCCAACGATGAAGATCCATTTTGAGGGTGAAGAACCATAATAGAACAGCCGGAGCAGTCAAACTTCTCAACTGATAAAAGGTCAGTCAAACTCAATCTCGGGTCCATGCACCCAAATTCAATTCAATCTCGAGGCCAAGTACCCAATCTCGGGTACAAGTACCCAAATCAAATTTATTTTCTGGCCCAAGTACCCAATCTCAGGTCCAAGTACCCAAATCAAATTCAATCTCGGGTCCAAGTACCCAAACCAAATTCAATCTCTGGTCCAAGTACCCAATCTCGGGCCCAAGTACGAAATCAAATTCAATCTCGGCTCCAAGTACCAAATCTCGTGTCCAAGTACCCAAATCAAATTCCATCTTGGGTCCAAGTACACAAATCAAAATTAATCTCAGGTCCAAGTACCCAAATCAAATTCAGTCTCAGGTCTAAGTACCCAATCTCGGGTCCAAGTACCCAAATCAAATCCAATCTTGGGTTCAAGTACCCAATCTCGGGTCTAAGTACGCAAATCAAACCTAATTTCTGGTCCAAGTACCCAAATCAAGTTCAGTCTCAAGTCCAAGCACCCAAATTAAATCCAAGTACCCATCGTCGACAAAAATTAGTCAAAGATCTTATTGCTTTTCACTCTCTTTTGTTGTAGTCTCAGATCGTTCAAGCAGGGGGTAAACTGTAGACCCTTAATTTTTGACCTAGTTCTGTCCGATATTTTTTTATATAGTCCAAAATAATTTTTGTGGTATTTTAATTAAATAATATTTATTATTTATATTTTTTAATAAAAATAAAAATTATGAAGTTAATAAAATAAGTAAAAAATCAAAATCAAAATCAAAAATCAAAATCAAAATCGACAATGGAAAAATCGGTGACGAAAAAATTCCGTCCCCAAATGTCCAATTGGCCAGGCCAATTCACCCACAGGAATTTTCTGCTGCGAATTGGCTAGCCGCCCAGAGCCCGCCCCAATGAGCGCTCAAAATTCTCGCAGTTTCGGCGGCAGTTTTTTAGCCAGCGTAATTTTCCGACGCAATTTTTTTCGAAATCAAATTCTTTTTTATTTTGGTTTCTTATCCTAATTGGTTTTAATTTCCTTAAACAATTAGAAGTAGGTTTATGATTTTTCCTAAAAATACCACATTAAAACATAGACTTTAGGGGGGGGATCAAAAATTAGTTTTACTAAGCTAAACTTTGGGACTTTGATTGATCGAAAATTGGACTTCTGACTGAGGAAAAAAGACAGAAAACCCTAGCAAGAGACATTAGCAACAAGCAAGCAATCAACAATTCACCAAAGGTAGCAACACTACCTTTGTTATTGTTCATCTAAAAAGCATTTTTTGGTGGAACTAAGGAACGGAGGTTTGAATCTCTATTTTATTTATTTCTTTACAGTAACTTCATCATTCAAATTGGATTAATTGTTTCATCATACAATTTAATCAAAAACTTCACAAATCCCAAATTACTCTTCTGTTTCTAAAAACCTTAAAAACCCTAAAGGGTTTCTTCTGTTTCCAAAAGCTTTTAAACCCTAAATTGTTTTTCCTAACTATTTTCATCTACATCATAACTTTTTGTCCAAAATCTCCAAATGTTTTCTTAAATCTCCAAACCCTAGTTCTCTTTAAGTTTTCTAAAAATCATAATTATTTTATAAAGCTCTAAACTATTTTCTTAAATCCTAAAACTAAATATGTTTTCTAAATTACCAAAAACCCTAACTTATTCAAAAAAAACCAAAACAGTAAACCCTAAGTTTTCCTAAACCCTAATTTGGTGAACTTAAAAATCCAATCTAATAAATTTAAACCCTAAAGTCATAATCCAATAAGCCTAAAATCACAATCCAGTAACCATGAATTATAAACTCTAATATCTTAAGATTCCAAAACCCTAATTTCATGATGTTACCCCTAAACCCTAATTTGAATAACCAAAAAGCCTTACTACTTTCTTAAATGTTTAAAACCCTAATTCATTCCAATTTTTCAAAATCTTTACAGTAGCCTAAATAATAACAATAATAATTTTAAAATCCCAAAACCCTAAATGTTAATTAAAGAACTCTAAATAGAAAACAACAAAACCTAATTTGTATCTTTACATGCTTTATTTAATTTTAGATTTAATTATGTAGTTTATGATATGCTTTGATGGTTGATTTATTTAATTTCAATGCTTGTCTTATTTAATTTATCATGGATGAATATTTTCCTTATTGTTATGATTATTATTTGTTTATTTTAGTATTAAAAGTGTAAGAGGTATGTTTCCACTTTAAGGGTACCTCATTAGTTAAATATTATGTAATTTAAATTACTTTTATATTTTGGACCAATGTAAAGGCCATGTTTCAACCTTTTGGTGGGCGTCCTATTTAGTCTAGGCTTAGATGATGTAAGGACATGTTTCCATCTTGGGATGGGTGTCCATTTATTAGTTTTGTTTCGACATTGCCTTGATTTTAATATAATGATGCTTTATTTTAATTGTTGCATGTAATATGGATAATATTTTTATACTTAAGAATTTTATAATATTAAGACCTGCAAAGGAGGCCGGTTCCAATGAACCGGGCGTTGTGAGGGTGCTGGGCCATTTCTCACCTTCCCCACACTTACCCAACTTTTTGAACCCTTTAGGGGGTTGGGAATTTCTTAGGAATTGAGTCATCCACCCCTTTCTTTTTTCGGCCCGTCTTGGTGGCGACTCCATTTTCTACTGGCTTAGGCCCGTGTTCTCTAATACCCCTAGCCTAAACAGTGCCGAAGTCGGAAGAACCATTCCACCGAGAGTGGGGGCAAAAATCCCCAATCACACATAGATCTTACATTTGTCAATTTCTTTAGATAGAATATTGTTAGGATATAAAAATAATGAAACAATAATCAGAGATGTATCTTTTCCTTTTATAATTTGTCATCATCTTTCACTATTGTATTTATTTGTTTTATCCATATTTGGTCAAATACTAAAACAGTGCACATAGAACAATTTTGATATTAATTCTATTTTATTAAATTGGGGAACAACCAAACATAATGCCAGCATATATAAGATCACTTCTGTCACCAACTAGCCCTCTCGGGTTTTCTAATTGATAATTTTCTCTCGCTTAGCCCTAATTCTTGCCTAGTCCACCTTTTCAAGTTTCAGAACTAGTGGACTGCTCTAACTTTTGCCTAGGCCACCCTTTTGGGTTTTCAACCTAGCGAGCTCTTTTTTTTTATGCATAAAACCTTTTTAAACTGTTAATGTTTACTGGTTTGCTAAACTCTTTCCCTTACATGTCTGATTACTTGACTACACCCTTGTTCATGATTTGCTTTACAACATACAGTCCCTCCCAACTAGGCCTAAATTTTTCACTTGGATCGGAGACATTAGGCTTACACTGCTTCAACACTAAGTCACCGACTCTAAACTTTATGACCCTAACCCTTCCATTGTAGGTTCGAGCTACCTTTTTCTTGATATAGCTGATGATGATACAATGCTTTTAACCTCCCTTCTTCTAATAAAGCTAATTGTATGTATCTGCTCACTACCCACTCCGTCTTAGGCAATTCAGCTTCCAGGACCACTCCTAACAATTTGGTCTCTATCTCAATAGGCAATACTGCTTCCATCCCATAAACCAAAGAGAATGATGTCATTCCAGTCGGCGTTCGCACACTTGTTCTGTATCCCTGCAAAGCAAAAGGCAGCATCTCTAACCAATCCCTGTATGTGATAAGTGTATAATTGATGATATTTTTATCCCTATTTTTTAATATATTTATTGTCAAATTGAGTTTAATTTCTTTGTTCAAGTGTTTATTAGGGTTGATTCCAGGAACTTTTGACAGGTTAGGACCTTAAGGTTATTTAGGCTAGAATCACGGATGAAAGACAAGGTAAGAAGCTATTGTGGGTAGATTCTTCAAGTGACATGCCCAGTGACATGAGCGTGTTCATGGCCGTGTTATTCAACTACTTTACAGAAGCTTTGACATGCCTCGAGACATGGGCGTGTCACTGAACGTGCCATTACTCTTGACTTACAGAAGCTGTGACACACCCAATAACACGGGTGTGTCCATGACCGTGCTCCTAACTCAACATTACAGTAGCAACAACATGCCCAAGGACATGGGCGTGTCACTATCCATGTCATTAAAGTTCAAAATAGCACCTTTGACACTCCCATGGACATGGGTGTGTCCTTGGGCGTGTCAGGCAAAAATATCTGGGCTATAAAATCTAAGTTAAAGAGCAAGTTAGGGAGAAAGAGTTTATTTTTCAGAGCCGACCTCCCGAGCAAAAAAAGAGTTTTTGGCAGCCAAGAGTGAAGGTGAAGACCTAATTCCTACAAGATTTAATCCAAGATATGAGGATTGAAGTGAAGAAACATAAAACATTCATTATGGATTGTTAGAATTCTTTTACTTATTTCATCTATTTTGGTTTTCTGGTTATGGACATGAGCTAAACATTTTATCTATCTAGATATTGATGAACCCTAGCTTTATTGTATCGATTGAATAGTTCTTATTAAATTAAATCATTTGATTGGGTTGTTTTATCCTTTGATTCTTAATTTCTTATTTCCAATTGATAATAGCATGTTTATTGATCGGTTGCAATTTTCATATTATTAACTTGAGAAAGCTTGATATGAACAAAATGCTCATTAGGATTGAGGGTTGATTTGAGTACTAGAGATAGACTTACAAGACCCTTTGGTTTAAAGTTCCTTGTTCTTATTGCAATATCTATTTAATTATGCTTGAGAAGAGATTCCTAGCATTCTACTTAGTGATTAGGGATTAATTCACTTGAGAGAGATTTTAAACTAATTTAGGAGAATGCCAATTCAGCTCTATTGTTTGATTTAATTGAATTGATATTCATAAATACTTCTTATGGCTAGGGGGATTCAATATCTGGATAATATTTTCATCACCAACTTTTGTTGCATAATATTCAATTTTTCTTTACTTTAGCTTATTGAGTAATTTGTCTTTTATTTTAATCATCACACAAACTATTGATTCACTAAATAACAGTTAAAATTTGCACTAATATTTGACCTTATCCCCGGTGGAATGATATCTTACTCACTATTTTATTGCTTGAGCGATGCGTGCACTTGCAGTAACACTGCGATAGCATAGATCCGTCATCAAGTTTTTGGCACCGTTGTCGGGGACAACAGTTGTCAATATTAGTAATATAATCAAGACTGTTGATTTAGTTTTTATTTTATTTGTTTTAACATTAGTTCTTGCTTGTGATTGTTATTCTAGGTACTTCTTCCCATTTATGACCCAAGCTAGCTCCTCCCAACTACTTGAATTAGATCAAGAGCTAGAGAGAACATTGAGGAGAAAGTGAAAGGATGAAAAGAAAGCAGTTCTGGTAGAAAAAGAACCAAACTTTAAAGATCTCAGCTCAGAAGAAGAACTGAAAATGATGGCAGGAAATGAGCCAAGGACAATGAAGGAATTTGCTAGGCCTACTCTTATTGGGGCAGATTGAAGCATATAGATACCGGTAGTTGTTGTGTAATATCCTCATTTATGCCCTAGAAGTTTTGCATATTGTTGTTGTTGTTATTGTTATATATTGGATTGAATATATGTGTTAAATTGTAAGAGAAAAGAAATTGAGAAGAGAAAGTATATGTATATGTATTTTGGGAAGAAATAGGGTTTAGAGACAAATTTATATGTTGTGTATATGTTAATATATATGACATATAAAGTGGTCAAAAGGCTTGGTCAATGCAAGAGAAGATATTTATTTGAGATTGGTAATTACTTAATTGGGCACATATAAGACAAAAAGATAATTATGTGAATAAGGGCACTTTGGTAATTGCTTGGATAAAATCACATGGTGGATATTTAAAGAAGGTTTGACTTGTGTTTTCTTTATCATTTCTTCTTCTTCTTCTTGTTGATGGCCGGCCCTCCATAGCCAAAGAGAAAGAAAGAGACAAGTGATGGTTTTGATGATTTCAAGCTTAAATTGAAGAAAGATTAAGTGTTCAAGTGTTGATTTAATAAGTTTTTAACTAAGGTAAGATCTTTTCTCTAATTTCTTCAATTCTTTTGAAGTGGTATGATTAAGTTGCTTATGGTATGATTGTAAGTATTGATTTTGCTTGATAGATGAGAAGTTGGGTTGGTGTTGGTGATGGAAGAGTAAGATTGGTGTTTAGTGAAATTGTTTCTGTTTTAGGATTAGTAAAGGCTGTGACTTGTATGATTTTTAATTAATTTTAGAAAAATGTTCTTGAAGTGAATTTTTGATATGTTGTGCCTCTATGAGTCTAGAATGACTGAAAAATATGTTGATTCGATTTTGGAATGTTTATGAGTTTAGAAAGATTATTTTCATTAGACCTGTTCCAGCAGGTACCTTAACTGAGACAGCTCTATTTCGGGATTTTTAATAAAATGTAGAAAAATCATATTCAATTGAATTTTGGTTATGTTGTTTCTTAGTGAGTCTAGTATTTGAGAAAAATAATTTGGAACCACGTTGATTGAATTTGATTTATGGAATTCACAAAGTTCAGAACTGCTGCCAGGATGCAGGGCAATTGGGGCAGTCTGGTTAGGTGAACTATTTGACCAAGATTTTGTGTTCAGTTTGATCTGAAATTTTAAAGGGATGATTTTAAGATACAAAACTAAATTCTGTAAAAATTTTAGAATTTTTAGTCAAGTAGATTATTTTATACAATTTTTCAAAATAAGGATAAAATGGAGTTTAAAACCAGAATGTACTATTTATGGTTAGGGTTTTAATTCTTTGTTCTTCTTGCATTGCTTTGGTTCTCCAAAGGTAGGTTGGTCCTTAAACCTAACCCTAAACACTTTAAACACACTTGAATCAATGAATGTTATAATCAATTGTTCTTTGCCCTAATTGCATTGTTGAGATTGAACAATGTTATGTTGTGCATTGTGAATGGTAATGTGTTTCATGAGTAATGTGGAATGAAATGTTGATATTTATGAATGATGCTATGTGAGATATAATGTGATCATGGATGAGATATATATATATATACTTGAATAATGAGATGTTATATTGTGAAATGAAATGTGAAGCCATTGTTATTGGCAAAGATGATGTAATTGAAAGAAAGAAGGCATGTTTGCCTAAATGTGATGAGAATTGAGAATGGAAATGAATTGTTTGTTTAATATGTTATTCAGTTTCAGAGTTCTGGATTTGGGTGGCATGCCTAAGAAATGATGAAAGGTAACAGTCTTGCCGGGTTGAGGATCTCCTCATATGTGTTGAGTTGATGATCCAAGAGACTGGGTCTGTTACACTATGAGATATATGATTTGTAACAGTCTTGCCGGGTTGAGGATCTCCTCATATGTGTTGAGTTGATGATCCAAGAGACTGGGTCTGTTACACTATCCATGGATAGAGATACATGTATATACATTGCCTACGGGCGTGATTATTGTGACTATGAACCCAAGGCAGTAACTCTGAACTCTGAATATCGTATTAAATACTTGTTGGGCCCATAGGTGTCAAGGTTATATGAATGTCCTAAATAATGTTATGAGTTTAATGAAATGAGATGTTGGTTATGGAGTATGATTGATTAATGTTGAATGTGAAAAGATGTTGAAATGTGGTATGCTCATATGACTATGATTTGTGAAATGCATAATTGTGTGGTTAACTTTATATTTATGATGTTGATCTTATCAATAACATATGTGGCATTGCATTTCATTAAAGCATACCGTTAGCATGTTTTATCTTACTAAGCCGTTGGCTTAGCGCGATAGTGTTTAATCGTGCAGGTAGTAGAGTGGATAGAGTTGAACCCGAGAGTTCATCAAGACCTAGTGAGAGTAGACCTTGAAGAATCCATTTTGGGAGCTTAAAGATCAGAGCAGACTTGCCAATCATGTATAAATTTTATGTGTTGTAAAACTTGAGTTTTGATGTATATGAATTTGTAAATATGTAAATATTTTATAACTTCCGCTGTGTAATATTTAAATATGGGGGTTGTCACAAAACCTTTATTTTATGTTGTACTAGAAGTGTAAATCCTTTTTGCAGGTTGTAGTTGAGGTTACAAGGGGGATTTATTGGGAGTGTACTGAGAATGATTTTGTTTGCATTGGTTTGTGTAAAATGTTTTTAAAAATAAGAAAAAAACCGGTTTTGTCGACACTTGGGACTCAATTTTTAGGCGAAACTATGGCAAAAATTTTGTAAAATTCGGAACTAAAATTTGACTAAGTAAAATTGGTAGCAACATTAGGTTAGTGTGGCGCCTCTGCTCAGCTTACATATGTAGGTTGGGAAGGGGTGTTACAATTGTTTTGGTATCAGACCCAAGGTTTGAGATTCTCAACCTAGGTAAAATGTAAGAAAAAGACTATTTTTACTTAAAAAGTGAGTTTTTGAACAAAAATACATGTTTGGGATTGGCAGTCTCTGATCTTTAATAAGAGGTATTCTGTTGTGTTTGCAGACTTAGGTTGTGATGGATTCTCACTCTCGTCAGTCGATTGAGGGTAGTGCCGAGAGTATTGCTCCTGCTGAGGGAGCTAGGGTTGATAGTGTTGAGGAGGCACCTGCTTCGGTGTCGGGTAGACCAGCTGGGGAGGAGGTTCCGCCAGCCTGGTTTAGGCCTATGATGGAAGCTATGAGACAAGCACCTGTGCAACCACAGCCACCGCCACCACCCCCTCAGCCTTCAGTACCAGTAAGGCACTATGATAAGCTAAGGAAATATGGAGCAGAGGATTTCTTTGGTACAGTTGATCCGACTGTAGCAGAACAGTGGCTTGATAGAGTTCAGAGGGTATTTGTGCAGTTGCAAGCCACTTCAGAGGAGAAGTTTGACTATGCAAGATCTTTGCTACAGAAGGATGCCTACGACTGGTGGAAGACAGTGCCCCATTCTATGGATGATCCTCCAACACTGTCTTACACTGATTTTCTGAGGGAATTTGAGTTGAAGTATACTCCTAGGGAGTATAAAGATGGGAAGAAAAGAGAGTTTCTAGATTTGAAGCAAGATCATCGGACCGTAATTGAATATGAAGTTTAGTTTATTCGACTGAGTCAGTATGCTGGGGGTATCATTGCTGATGAGATTGATAGATGTCGGCGATTTGAGGAGGGATTGAGACCCTCGATCATGTGCTTAGTGGCTGGATCCAGATATCAGGATTTCTCACAACTTGTGGCAGCAGCTCGAAGTGTAGAGCGAGCTCAAGTTATTGCAGCTGTTTCAGAGGAGGAGGTTAGGGTTAGAAGGCCCCAGTTAGAGGCAGGGTCTTCTTCTGCGAAGAGGGGTAGAGGAAGTTTTGTTCCTCGGAGTAGTAGGAGCCAGAGACCAGCGGGTAGGTCAGTGCAGTTCCAGAGGCAGAGATTTAGACCTGCAGCTTCAGTAGCGAGTGCTCCTACTCCTGGAGTTCAGAGATAGTGCAGTAGTGGTGCAGGGTGAGGAGTTCCTTGGGGATTTGATTGAGATGCCATTTAAGGAATATGACGTGATCTTAGGTATGGATTGGCTATCTCGACATGGAGCTGTGGTGGATTGTAAAAAAAAAAATTGTTTCTTTGAGAACGGGTGATGGTAGAGAGGTGATAGTATCTAATGAGCAGGAACAGCTAGCCTCCTTATTTGTTTCAGCTGTTGCAGCCAGGAGGTTGATTAGAAAGGGGTGTGAAGCCTATCTTGCTCATGTGGTGGATACTAGAGTGAAGGGTTCCCCTATTGATAGCATTGCCACAGTTGCTGAGTTCCCGGATGTATTTCCAAAGGAGTTGCCAGGGTTACCTCCTGAGAGAGAGGTGGAGTTCGGTATTGAATTGTTGCCTGGTACCACTCCTATCTCTATTACTCCTTACAGAATGGCACCAGCAGAATTGAGGGAGTTGAAAGTGCAATTACAGGAGTTGTTGGACAAAGGATTTATTTGCCCCAATGTTTCTCCTTGGGGAGCTCCTGTGCTATTTGTGAAGAAGAAAGATGGTACTATGAGGTTGTGTATTGATTATAGGCAATTGAACAAGGTGACTATTAAAAATAAATATCCTTTGCCTAGAATCGATGATCTCTTTGATCAGTTGAAGGGAGCGTCAGTGTTCTCCAAAATTGATTTGAGATCTGGGTATCATCAGTTGAGAGTCAAAGCTGAAGATGTTCCTAAGACCGCTTTTCGGACCAGGTATGGGCATTATGAATATTTAGTTATGCCTTTTGGTCTGACGAATGCACCTGCAGCTTTCATGGATTTGATGAATAGGGTGTTTAGGCCCTATTTGGATCAGTTTGTAGTGGTCTTCATTGATGATATACTGGTGTATTCGCGGAATGAGGAGGAACATGATATGCATCTGCGGATTGTGTTGCAGATTTTGAGAGAGAGGCAGTTGTTTGCTAAATTGTCGAAGTGTGAGTTATGGTTGGATCAAGTAGCTTTTCTCGGACATGTTGTGCATGCAATACGTTGTAATTAATTTATGTTTCAATGGTCATTTCAATTTGGCAGAAGGAAAAAGATGTCGAAAAAAGAGAACCTTCAAAAAGTGTTATCTTTCTTAATATGCATACTAAGAAAGATAAAAGAGGGGATCCAGCTGAGTTCCTCGATAAGCGTGCTGAAACTGTCTATGTAAGTTTGATTTCTTTTGATTCATTATAATTTTAAATTTTTGAAAAATTTACTTTAATTGTACATTTATATATGTTGTAGGAGAATTTTAAGCGACTTAAAGATACTATTGTACAAAACTCGGAGATGGATTCTGAAGAAGATAATAGCATTCATCTTGATGAGGACTTGTTATTCATCGAGGCAGCTGGAGGAAAAAAAAAGAATCGCATTTATGGCCTTGGATCAGCAAAGGGAGGGTCATATGCTTCAAGTTCCTCATCAAATGCACCAACTACAACTGCTCAACAAGAAACGCTTAATAACTTGAATGAACGACAGTCAAAGCTTGAAGAAATGATGGTTAATCTTATCAAAGAAATAAAAGAAGACCGAGAGGAATCAAGGCTATGGCGGGCATCATTTGCACCACCTCTTACAGATGACTCTACTGATATAGGTTCACCAAATGACAATTATTTTGATGATTAAATATTAAGTTACGTTGTTATTTCTATATCTTTAGGTATAATATTATATGAATTTTTAGGATTTACATTTGAGATTAAACACTTATCCCCTGTAGTACTTTGCATTAATGTGGATTATATGAACTTTTATGTTATAAAATGACTTTGGATTTTTTTTTAATTATAATTGTTCTTTGGAGTTTAATTTTAGCAGGTTTAATAAAAATATTATTTTGCAAATGCTATGGAATTTGCTACAGAATGTGGTATTATTGGCTACGGATTTGCTTTGGAAATTAGCTACATAATTGCTACAGGCATTTAGCTACGGAATGGTAACTACGGAACTATTTCGTAGCAAACGACCTTAGCTACGGAAGTGCAACTACGGAACTGCTACGGATTATATTTTCATAGCTAACAACCTTAGCTACGGAATTACTACGGACGTTCACCTACGGAACTGCTATGGATTATGTTTCCGTAGCTAACAAACTTAGCTACGGAATTACTACGGAAGTGCAACGGCTTTTGTTTCCGTAGCTAACAATTTTAGCTACGGAATTACTACGGAAACTTAGCTACGGAATTTTTGAAGAAAAGTTTGAAGGGTTATTGCTACGGAATGTCAGTAGCTAATCCGTAGCTATAGTTGCTACGGAAACAGTTTCCGTAGCTAAAAAAGCTTTGCTACGGGTTTTTAGCTACGGAAAATTTTTCGTAAAAGTTCCGTAGCTAAGCCGGTAATAGCTACGGACTTGCTACGGAATTGGCCGTAGCTAATCTTCATTTTTCTTGTAGTGCAACCACAAGAAGATCTTTGAAAATAATGAAGCAAACACAAGGAAAACATCATGTAACACTTCAAAACCCTAAAACAATATCAACTCCAACACTTCCAACAACAACACCTCTTAAACTTCTTCACTTAAAATCAAAAACAACATTTAAAAACTCATCACAAACACATTTAATCATCATCTCAACAAACCAAAAATTCATTTCCAACTCCACTTCAAAAGAACAAAAGAAAATCAAGAGAAAGGACTTACCAAAGTTGATGAATTTCACAAATCTTCCACTTAATTCCTTGAATCTCCTTTCAAATTGAGTTTAGAACTTCAAGCCCTCTCTAGCTCTTTCTCTTCTTCAATGGCCGGCACACACATGAGAAAAGACAAGAAAATAAACTCAAGTCAACCACTTCTTCTTCTTTTAATCTCCACCACGCAATTCCTACAAGGAAAATTACCAAAACACCCTTAACCATTTGTTCTAGCTTTTGTCCCTTGCATGCCCATATATGTAATTTCACAACCTCAAATAAAATATCTTCTTGTATTGACTCCCTATTTGACTTATGTATATGTTAATTATATCATCATATAAACAACATATACATTTCTCTCTAAACCCTCTTTTCTATCTCAAAACACATATACACAAACATTTCCTTTATAATTTCTTTTCTCTTGCCATTAGACACATACATTCTAACCAATTTAAACAACAACAACAACGTTCAAAACTTCTAGGGCATATATGGGGATATTACACTCTTGGTATGAGTCCATACTGATTGGTTTTTGGAAAAGCTTGTCACTTACCAGTGGAGTTGGAGCACAGAGCCTATTGGGCGATCAAGACTCTGAATTTGGACTTGGATAAAGCAAAGAGAGAACGATTTCTACAAATTTCAGAGTTAGATGAGCTGAGGAATGAGGAATATGAGAGCTCGAGGATTTACAAGGATCGCACTAAAGCACTTCATGATAGAATTATAGTGCGAAAGACATTGAGTCCAGGTATGAAAGTTTTACTTTTTAACTCTCGACTTCGTCTGTTTCCAGGAAACTCAAGTCTCGATGGAGTGGTCCTTTCGAGATAACCAAGGTATATCCTTCTGGTGCTATTGAATTGCTTAACTCTCGAACAAATGAGAATTTTAAAGTAAATGGACAGAGAGTTAAGCCATATAATGAAGGATTTCAAGAAGTGAGGATCATTGACAGCACTTTGATCCATGATCCTTAAGTCTTGCATGATGTCCAGCTATATGACATTAAAGACGCGCTAAATGGGAGGCAACCCATCAGTTTGCATTTCTTTTTCATAGTTGTAATTTTAAATTTAGCAAATTTTGATTTTATGTGTGTTTAAATAAATGGAATGGGTGCTATGATCGGTTTTTATTTTTCTAATGTGTTTTAGGGTGATCGAAGAAGAGTTTGCAATTTCTTTGAGATTTGGTGATATAAAAAAATAATTGTTAAAAGTGGCAGAAGGAGACACGGCCAAGGAGCTTGGCCGTGTCCCTTAGCCGTGTCACATGGGACACGGCCAAGCCTCAACAAAAAATTATTTTTGCACAATGTTCACAGTGGGTGACACGGCCAAGGAGCTTGGCCGTGTCACATTAGACACAGCCAAGCTTCACCAAATCAATTTTCTTTTGTTTTTTGCAAGTTTTTCTTACAATAGAGGACACACCCATAGGACACGACCAAATCACTGGCCATGCCCCTCCAAGAGTATCAGACACGGCCGTGTCCACCAAGACTTGGCCGTGTCTCTTCAATTTCACACACTAGACACGGCCTAGTTCACCCCAACACGGTCGTGTCCCCTCACTTTTACTTTTTAAAAACTCAATTTTTGTACTTTTTCCTCATTCAATCCCTAATTTCCTGTTTGTTCTCTCTCTCGCTCTCTCGTTCTCTCTCTCTCGTAACCTCCATTAATTGTGCTTCCAAGCTCCAAATCCTTCATTAAACCTCAAATTTCTTCACCACAACTAAAAATAATCCATTAAAACTTCTTCTTCTCTCATAAAAGTTTGATTTAATCAAGTTTTAGTGTTAAAATTTTCAGATTTCTCAAAATGCCAAGAACAAAGATAGTTTCACACCACAAGAAGAAGAGACCTACAACTGAAGGGGCTTCTTCATCTTCATCGGTTTCATCTTTGAAGAGAGCAAATCTTTTGGCTCGGGGTTTCTTCCCGACGAGGTATGTCAATGATGAGTCCCTTGATGCTCTTAATATTAGGAAAAAATTTTATCGATATGTTCAATTCCTTAGGTTGGAGAACCTAGTTTCCTTGCGACCTTTGCAGTTTCAAGAGCTTACTTTGGAGTTCTTAATTTCTCTTAATGTTGAAAGAGATGCACAGAAAATTGGCTCTAGGTTGAGTTTTAGGTTGTTTGGAAAATCAATTGTGATGAGTATTGAACAATTAAATGGTATATTTGGTTTCCATCAACATGGCAAAAGGTCGGTACCTAAGGAGTTTAAACAACAATTTGCTTGGGGAGCTTTGGGCTCGGGGACTTATGTGGCCAAATCGGCCAAAGCAACTAAATTGGGAAATCCCGCTTTGAGGTACTTGCATCGTTTTATGTCATGCGGATTCTTTGCTAGGAAGGAAAGCCCGGGTGTGGTGGAATTGAGTGAGCTCTTTTTCTTGGATTGTATGGTTAATGCAGTGCCTATTAGTTCCGGCTATTGGTTAGCCGATGTTTTTGATAGTTTGGCAAATAAGAAAAAGGGGGCTATCTGTATTGGAGGATTGGTTACCTCATTGGCCTTAGCCCTTTTTGATGATTTTGACCCGAGTACCTGTCGCATGACTAGAATTAAGGGTAATGATTCATTAGATTTGGCTACATTAGAGAAAATGTATATGGTGGTGCACAGGAGAGGGGCTTATATGATGGCTTCAGCTGAGCTAGAAGCACCGGGAGACAGATAGAAGAGAGCACGGGTTGGATAATTAATAGGATTGAGGCATTGGAGGGCGAGGTAGACCGTAACCATGCTGCGGTCTTGCAACAGTTGGAATAGATTAATAGCAACCTTGCAAAGATTTTGAGTCTCCATCCCTTGGCTGCATCATCTTCACACCCGCCTTCACCGTAGATTTTGAGTTCCTTGCTTTATTGTGTTTAGCTTATTTTTGTTATTATTTTTAATTTTAACATTTTATATTTCGGATATTTTATTTTATATATTGTATTTTGTTTGTTTTTGAACATTTGTGTTTGTGATGAAAAGTTTGGGTTTTGCCTCACCAGGGTACGATGGAAGACAGGTTGTCCTTTAACTCTTTCTCTTTATTATTCTTGTTTTCCATTGAGGACAATGTAAATTCTAAAGTGTGGGGTAATCTTTAAGCTTTTCTTTAATTTTTGTTTTGTTTGTCGTGGTGTGTTTTATTGTGTTGTGCATGGCATAATTGTTGAAAACTTATTGATTTTTTCTATGATTCTAGCATTATAGTTGAGACTTTAGTATCAGTATAGAAATGAGCATTTGAATTCATTCAGGATCAATTTTCACATTCTGCAATTCATGACATATAAATTTTTGTGAACCCACCTTTGTGAGTTTTGAGCCTTATAGATTGAATATTAGTGTCAATTTTCTTTTCTTAAGTGTGCACCTTCATGATTTTGCATCTCTAGAGCTTGCTTTTGCATACTAATTGAACTCACATTACGATTTCATCTCAAGTTTTAAAATGATGAAGGCAAATTAGGTTAGCCCTTTAGCTTAAAAAGACCTTCCTTAATATTGATTTCCTTAGTGAGCCAAGTTGAGCCTTTGACCTTTTCTTGATTGATCAACATAATTCATAACTCAACATTTTCTTATTACACCTGCATTAAGGAATGGAGTTCTTATGATATGACAATAGGGTGGTTGAATTCAAAAGTGTGGGGTAAGCAAAAAAAAAATTGCTATTTGGGGTTGAAATGCATACTTTGCACATTGTATTTGATTACGAGTCGAGTATTCTTTTCCTCTACATTTTAAGCTAGATGTTCCATGCAAGTTTATATTTTGTATATATATTTAAAAAAAATTATGATAAAAATAAAAGAAAAAGAAAAAGAAATAAAAAAAGATATATATATATACAAAATTCATATATTTTCTAGCAAAAGAGGAATATTGACTCATGTATTTTTCTTGAAGTATGCAAGTATGTGAAAGTACCAAGGGATTGGTGAGTATGCCATTTGAGGGAGTTATGAGTTTCTTAGCAAGAGTATTGTCTAATTTAAATGCTCCATTTCTTGATGCTCCAGCTTAAATGTTTTTTCTCACACCTTCACCTTAGCCCCATTACATCCAAATGAAAGACCTTCGGATTATTTCTTGAGAAAATCAGTGAGAGAGATTGGATAATTAAGCAAGTTTATGGTAGTATGCAGTCATGAGTGGTTTGAGTGATTAACTTATGAAATCCAGTGAAACACTTAGATGAGAGATGAGATTTGTATGTCTGGATTAATGAATGAGTTAAGAAAATCCTTGATTGAAGTAAATTGCAATTATTTATGGCTGAGTCTTAAAGGATTTCATCTTATATTCTGGAATTGTAGTTAAGGTTGTTTGAGTTTTTAATTTATGCTATGTGAATTTGCTTGAGGACAAGCAAAGTTTTAAGTGTGGGGTAGTTGTTTTATTAGTTTTTGTTATAGATTTGTGTCCTGTTTATTATGATAATTATTGTTTTCATTAGGTATTTTGTTAGTTTTAATATGTTTATTTAGTGTTTTCATTAATTTTGGTATTTTAATTTATTTCAGTGTTTTTGTCATTTTTGTCCTAGTTTTTAGAGTGTGTTTATGTTTTGTTGGTTATTGTTTAATTAATTCTGGTTTAAAGTTTGTTTCAAGTTTTGTTTTAGGTTTATTATGCAAGGAACCATGCTAAGGAAGGAAAAAACTAAGGAATCAAGAGGAAGAAATCAATGGACAGTAGCCGACACACTCAAGGGACATGGCCAAGTCACTGGCCGTGTCCCATATGAAGCTAAAGAGAAGCCACAAGACATAGAGGTGGACACGCTCAAGGGACAAGACCAAGTCACTGGCCGTGTCCCTCCAATTCACCTCCAACACGGCCGTGTCTCATCCAACTTGGCCGTGTCTCACTCAAGTCCAAAGCAAAGAAAGAAAATCAGGCAGTAGAAGACACAAGCAAAGGACACGGCCAAGTCACTGGTCGTGTCCCTCCAATTCACCTCCAACACGGCCAAGTTCACTCCAACTTGGCCGTGTCACTCATGGATTAATGAAGACGCGCGGAGGTTTCGTATAAATATTAAAGTTAGGGTTTTATTAATGGGGGTTGAGAGTTTGAGAGCGGGATCAGTCGTCAAAGAGAGTTTTAGGGTTTTGATATCTTGTTTTCTTTGATTTTGATTACACTTTGATAAATCTAGCTTAGATTGGATTGTTCTAGCCATTTATACATCCTTCTTGCAAGATTTGAAAAAGAGATTCTTCAGAAGCTTCAGGGAGTTTCTAATTTGGATTTGTTCTTGAACTTTATCTCTTTAATTTCATTGGAATTGTATTTATAGATATTATCATGTCTAAATTTATTTCTTTGAATATTAATGAGATGAGTATGTTTGATAGCATTATGAACAAATTTGATCTAGTCTAGGGTTTGTATTGATCTGCTATGATTGTATGAATTGGTTATTACTTTTAACTCAGTTATTTCTTTAAGCCATTATTGAATGGAATATTGTTAATATATAATTGATTGGCCACTAATTATGTGTTTTAGGTATTAGATGATGGATTGAGAGATGAAGTCTAATGCTGGAACAATTCAATTAAGGACTTAGGTGAATTAGAGATATAACCTAGTAAAAGATTATTTCAATTGGAACAAGATTATTTGAGAGAGATTTGAATGCGAGAGCTTATTTCCTTTATTCAATTAATTAAGTTGCTTGAGATTTACTCTTTGAAATTAAATTGGTTAAGAGGAATAACCGTCCATACATATAAGTAGTAGAGAAGTACAAACCCTAGACCCTTCTATTAAGTGATTCAAAACATCAGTTCAATTTACTTTTATTTGTTTTAAACTTCGATCAATCTGTTTTCTTTAATTGATAGCAATCTAAATTTATTCATTACTTGTTATTTATAAACTGATAATCAATTACCTACTTTAGCTTCCTTATGAGATGACCTTGGGGAGATCACCTTTGCTACAACTACCTCGTATACTTGCGAGTGATGCTTTGTGGTAGAGTTAATTTGAGCACAACATGAACCCGGTTTGAGTTATGGACTCAAGGATAATTCTAGGTTCTGGACCTAAGGAAAATTTGGGTTCTGGACCCAAGAGATTTGGATACTCGATCCTAAACTAGACTCGGATACTCGATCCTATCTAGATTCGGATACTCGATCCTAAACTGGATTTGGATACTCGATCCTAACTGGATTTGGACACTCGATCCTAAACTTGATTGGGATACTCGATCCTAACTCTATTGGGATACTCAACCCTAAATTGATTTGATTTGGGTACTTGGACCAAGATTTTGCACTTGGATCCGAGATGGGGCACTTGGACCCAAGATTGGATGCTTGGACCCAAGCTTGAATTGATTTGGATACTTGTACCCAAGATTGGGTACTTGGACTCGAGCTTCAATTGATTTGGGTACTTGGACCTGGGATTGGGTTGAATTCTATTTGGGTACTTGGACCCGAGAATGAATTTGACTAACCTTTTATCAGTTGAGAAGTCTGACTGCTTCAGATGTTCTATGCATTGTGATTCTTCACCCTCAGAATGGATCTTCACCCTCGGAGATCGGGTCTTCACCCTTGAAAATGGATCTTCATCCTTGGAGATTGAGATCTTCTTTGTTCTTTGAAGATGGGAGTGACACGGCCAGTGGCTTGGCCGTGTCTCCTGGGTGTGTCAGCTATTATGTCTTTTCTTTGGTTCTTCTTTGTTCTTGGGTTAGGATGGGACACGGCCAGTGGCTTGGCCATGTTGCCTGCCAGTGTCACCTACAGTTTCTTTTCTTTCTTTGCTCGGTCCTTCTTAACTTTGTCCTTTAGGTGAGACAAGGTCAGTGGCTTGGCCGTGTCGCCTGCCCGTGTCATGTTCTGCTAAGATTTTTTTTGAGGTGACACGGCCAAGATCGATTTGGCTTGGCCATGTCTTGCTTGATTCATGCTCTTCTTTCGTTGTTTTGATCTTCCAAGGGGGTTTTTGCACTTTAACCACTTTTCCCTTGCAATTACTTTGCCTTTCTTTGATTCTTTAATGACTGTTGCAGGTTGTTGGCTCGTTTGATCATGAGGCTGGACCTTTTTTCACTGCCCCTTAGTTTGTTCATTCTAGCCCACCGGATACGCCATCTCATCCGCAGGGTATTGATATGAACTACCTGGTATGTTCCTTACTTCACAATAGTTTATGCTATATGTATGCATGATTATGTATGCTCTTAAATTTTTCCTTCTTGGCTCACAGCGGATGCTTGAAGAACAAAATAAGAAACTTCAAGAAGAGTTGGCTACAAGTCGTCAGTAGGCTTCTCATTTTGAAAGTTTATATCACCAATCTGAATAAAATTTCTGTGACTTCCGATTTCAAGGAATGAGGGATCCCGGTGCTTCTTCATCAAGAGGCCCCCAAACTGATGACCATGAGATCCTTTTGTCTGCATCTAATAAGGACCATTACAAATCGGAACTCCAAGGCAATAGGGGTTTCAGTGCTTCTGCTTTGGATGATCCCGGGACGAGTAATTTGCCCCCTCCCCCAACAGGTGATGACTTTTTCAAGTCTTTATTTGGTGACCTTCCACCACCCTCTTAGTGATATGCAAATATTGTAGCAATTGTAAAACATTGTACAATAATGAAAAATATAATTTTTTTTTGTTACTGCCAAAATTATTTATTATTTATTTTTTATTAATATTTTTTTTATTGCTCTAACTTTTGCCTAGTCCGCCCATGCGGGTTTTCGAAACTAGCGAGCTGTCCTAATTTTTGCCTAAGCTACCCTTGCGGGTTTTCAACTCAGCGGACTTCTTCTTTTTTTTTTAACTTAATTCTTTCTTCACAGATTTGGCTTCAGGAGCATCTTTGTTTACTTGATACTCCCTCCATGGAATTTGCCAGATATCTGCCACGTCATCATTCTGCTAGGAAGCTACTCCATCCTGTTTCTTCATATGCTGACTGGGTTGACTGGATTCACTCCCGCTCTGAAGTCAATATCCGTTAGTTGGCACCTTGGTGGAAGATTTCTCGTATCACCATACGGATATACTTGATGTACGTTCCCCTTGTTGCTCTTCGTCAAGGTACATGCTATGATCCTCGCCGACTTGGGCGTCAATATGGAGCTGAGCCTTATGATTCTGACTTTGCTCCTGACCTAGACATGCCTTGCTTGACTAAAGCCTACTTGGATAAGCTGTGGCAAAGCTGGCCTGCACGTTACACTTATCGACTGCCATAGCTTTTACATTTGTCAATTCAGAAAGTGTTTTGTTAGGTTGTAACTAAAGTAATAAAAGATGCTTCTTTGCCATTTATAATTTGTCATCACCTTTTGCAATTATGATTATTTATTTCATCCGTATATGGTCAAATACTTATCATAGTGCACATAGAACAAATTTAATTATTAATTCTGTTTTATTAAATTGGGGAACAACCAAACATAAAGCCAGCATACACAAGATCACTCTTGTTGCCAATTAGCCCTTTCGGGTTTTCTAATTGATGATTTTCTCTCAATAGCCCTAATTGTTGCCTAGCCCGCCCTTCGGGTTTTCAAAACTAGCGGACTGCTCTAAATTTTGCCTAGGCTGCCCTTTTTGGGTTTTCAACCTAGCGAGCTCTTTTTTCTTCTCTTTATTTTTTATCATACATAAAACCTCTTCAACCTGTCAATGTTTACTGGCTCACTAAATTCGTTCCCATCCATGTCTGATAACTTCACTGCACCTTTGCTCATGACTTGTTTCATGACATATGGCCCTTCCCAGCTAGGTCTGAACTTCCCTCTTGGATCAGATACATTAGGCTTACATTGCTTCAATACCAAATCCCCAACTCTGAATTTTCTTATTTTAACCCTTCTATTGTAGGCCCGGGCTATCTTCTTTTGATACAGTTGGTGATGATACAGTGTTTTTAACCTTCTCTCTTCTAATAGAGCTAATTATGTGTATCTGCTTGCTACCCATTCCGTTTCAGGTAGTTCAGCTTCCAAGACTACTCTTAACAACTTGATCTCAATCTCAATTGGCAATACCGCTTCCATCCCATAAACCAAAGAGAACGGTGTCATCCCAGTATGTGTTCGCACACTCGTCCTATAACCCCATAAAGTAAAGGGAAGCATTTCTGACCAATCCATGTATGTCTTGGTCATCTTGGATAGAATTTGCTTAATTGTCTTATTTGTTGCTTCCACGACACCATTAGCCTTTGGTCTATAAGGAGAGGACCGATGATGATGGATTTGGTACTTGGAGAATAAATCCTTAACTGCTCCTTGAAACTGTACCCCGTTGTCTGATATCACATTGTGTGGGACCCCATATCTGCAAATGAGATTCTTTTCGATAAACCTAGCCATTTGACTTGCACCCAGCTTGTTGAAGGATTCGGCTTTGACCCATTTTGAAAAATAATCAACTGCTACTACAATGAAACGGTGACCGTTTAAGGCTATCGGATGTATTTCTCCTATAATGTCGATACCCCATGTGGCAAATGGCCAGGGTGAAGACATTGAATGCAGTTCTTCAGGAGGCATATGATTCAAGTTACCATACATCTGACATTGCTGGCACTTATTTACTAATTCAATACAGTCTTTCTCTATGGTCAACCAATAGTAACCTTGTTGGATAATCTTCTTAACTAGGGCCAAACCACTCATGTGCGGACCGCAACTTCCCGCATGTATTTTAGACATGATGCGCTGCACTTTAGGCTTTTTTAAACATCTCAAATGCACTCCATCAGGCCATCTCCGGTATAACTCTCCGTGGAAGGTGATGTATTGCAATAACCACCTCCTTATGGCTCTTCTCTCTTTCTTTGTTGCCCCAGGCGGGTATTCTCTTTCCTCCAAAAATCGCCTTATAGTATCATACCATGCATCATGGTCGGTATCAACTTCCATGATTGTCTCATATTCATAACAAGGAGTTGATGAATTGGTCAAGATCAAAGGCTTAAGGAATAAGCTAATAAGATTTTTCCATACCAAAGCCAATGTGGCTAGAGCATCAGCCATCTGATTTTCTTCTCTTGACAGGTGTATAAACCAACACTCCTTAAAATTCTTCTTCATCATGGTCAGGTAATGGTGGTATGGTTTCAATTTTTCTTCTTTCAACTCCCACTCTCCATTTACTTGGGATACTACTAGCAACGAATCACCATAAACTTCCACCTTATCCACCTTCATAATCATTAGGGTTTCCAAACCAAAAATACAAGCTTCATACTCCACCATGTTATTGGTTGCCCTAAATTTCAACTTCTTGGCTAAAGGGATAAATTCTCCTTTGGGCGATTCTAGTATAACTCCCAAACCCGCTCCTTTCCTGTTTACCGCTCCATTAAAATACATTTTCCACCCTTGTACTTCAATTACTTCTAAATGTTCATCTGGAAATTCCAAGATTACCTCTTCACTTTCTGGTAATGGTTGTTGAGCCAGGAATTCTGCCACCGTTCTACCCTTGATTGTTTTCCTAGTTACATACTCGATCTCAAATTCTTCTAATATTATCAACCATCGACCATATTTCCTAATTAAAGAGGGAGTCTCCCTTAAGTACTTCATTAGATCCAACCTAGAAATTGCTTGCACACTATACGATTGAAAGTAATGCCGCAACTTCTTAGAAGACCAAACCACGGCTATACATGTCTTTTTGATGATACTATACTTAATTTCATAAGGTAGGAGCTTTCTACTCAAATAGTAAACGGCATGCTCAATCCCCGACTCATCTGCTTGGGCTAGCATGGCTCCTATCGACTCTTCTTCTATTGCTAAGTATAGTAATAAAGGTTTTTCAGGTTTAGGTGGTTTCAAAATAGGTGGATTCAACAAATACTCTTTTATTCGGTCAAAGGCCTTTTGACATTCTTCGTTCCATACGACCGGCTGATTCTTTCTAAGCAACTTGAAGATAGGCTCACATATTGTTGTGAGCTTTGCTATAAATCTGCTAATGTACTGCAGTTTACCAATAAATCCCCAAACTTCTCTCTCCATCTTTGGGGCTGGCATATCCCTGATTGCTTTGACTTTGTCAAGATCTATCTCAATACCATTTGGACCAATTACATGTCCCAACAATTTGCCTGAAGTAACACTGAATACACACTTCTTCGGGTTTAATCTTAGCTTATATTTCAAAGCTCTATCGAAGAATAATTCCAAGTTCTGGAGGTGTTGGTCCCTTGTGTCCGACTTCACCATCATATCATCAGCATATACTTCAACTTCTTTGTGCATCATGTCATGAAATAGTGTGGTGGCCATCCTTTCGTTGGTTGCTCCAGCATTCTTTAAGCCGAAAGGCATCACCCTATAACAAAATATACCCCATGTAGTAGTGAAGGCAGTTTTAGCTTTATCCTCTTGGGCCATTAACACTTGATTGTATCCGAAAAATCCATCTACAAACGAGTGTAGCATGCTAGAGGCCGCACTATCAATGAGTACATCTATGTGAGGTAAAGGAAAATCATCCTTAGGGGAAGCCTTGTTTAGATCTCTATAGTCCACGCAGACCCTTATCCTCCCATCTTTCTTTGGCATTGGTACTATGTTGGCTAGCCAATCTGGGTATTCTATCACTTCAAGGAACTTCACTTGTATTTTCTTAGTGACCTCTTCTTTAACCAATTCAGCCCACTCAGGTCTTAGTCACCTAAGCTTTTGTTTGACAGGTTTAATGTGAGTGTAAGTAGAAATGTGATGCTCGGCTATGTCTCAATCTATCCCCGGCATATCTTCATAAGACCAAGCACATACTTCTTCATATTTTTTAAATATTTTTTCAAATCTCTCTCTCTCATCAGGAGTAAGGTCGGATGCTATGCTAATGTTTTTAGGATTTTCAGTTGTTCGCAAATTTAATGATTGTGTGTTAACAGAATTAATATTAAAGATGCTCATGTAACTGCCATTTGAATGTATGCAACCATCAGGAGAAACATCACACAAGTAAGTAAAATCAGACTTTATTGCATTCATTTTGGAAAAGAAAACATCATCATCCTCATACAAAGCAGACAAATTAAAATCAAAATCAAAATCATTGTTCTCAGAATCATAAAGCAGGATGTTTTCAAACTTTTCCTCGACTAGGGTAGCAATCTCTTCCAGAGTCTTCTCGGCTTTCAGGGCAGCTTCATTCTTCTCTTTTGGATTGGATTCTTTGTTGATTGATAGGGTGAGCTCTTTCTTCACTTGCTCCACTAGCTCGATAACATCTGCAAAAATTTCAAAACCGGGGATTAACTTACCCATGAACATGATTGGCTCAGGCTTTCCTTGGAGTGGTCCCATATCCGGAGCTTTGACAAAGATCTCTTCAAGTGGTGGGAAGTTCATCTTCTCACTCTTCTTTGGCTGGACATTATCGTCTTCATCATATTCTAACCCCTTCTTGGATGTTTGAGTTCTAAAATCTGGCAACTTTGTCAAACCGGCCTTACCCTTTCCAAGACCAGCTCTGGGAAGGTAGTTCATGTTCTTCATCATGTTCAAGACTTTGGAGACCACTACTTCATCATCAAAAATTACAACCACTTGAAAACCATTGAGAGGCCTCTCAACCATTAGGGCATTAACAATCTCATTATCTTTAGCTTCAATGACCACTGTCTCATTTTCGTTGGGAAATTTGATCTTTTGATGAAGGGTGGAAGGAACTCCACCAAGAGGATGAAACCATGGTCATCCCAAGAGTAAGGCAAAGGTAACTGGTATGTCTAAAACAACAAACTCAACAATAGATTCAATTGGACCAACCTTGACAGCCGCTTTGAAAGTCCCTTCGGCATGCCTCTTAGTGTTGTCATAAGCACGAATTGTCACCTCGGTTGGGTTTAGATCTCTTGTTGACATGGCTAGCTTTTTAGTATCTTAAGTGGACAAACATTTATGGCAGACCCATCATCGACCATTACACACGGAGTCCTCTTCCCCTTGACTTCTATTTTGATAAAGAGAGAGCGGATGTGGTCTCTCCCCTCCTCTGGTAAGTCCGCATTTGAAAAAGAAACTGCTCCCATACTAACTTCACTCTTTTCTTGGACCACTTCACATTTCATTACTTCCCCAACTTTTATGAAGTTGATCAACTCCTCTGGTGTTGTGGAGGTAGAAATTGGCATGCTAGCCAGGGCTTTGGCCATAGTTTCTTAGTGCATTTTAGAAGTAACTAACAAGTCCCAAATGCTAACACTTGCTTGGGTTCTTTTCAATTGCTTGAGCACACCATTATCTTCTTCTATTTCAACTTCCTTCCCCTTATTAGTTTCTATCTCCTTTGGTGGTGGCCTTGCGTAAGGCTTACCAGATCTAGTATTCATCACCTCATCTTCTTCGAGCTCGGACCAAGTCCACTCGTCCTTCTTGGATACAATATCATCATAACTGTCACTTGAATCCCAAAACCTATTGACAACACAAATTGCTACTTCTCCACCCATCATAGCTTGTTCAATTTTGACAAATGCCTCTTCTTCTTTGGTTGCTTTCTCATCCACATCTTGAAAAGAAGACATGACAAAGTCCTCATGTAAACCTCCTCCAATCATGAAGGTCGCCGATGGTGGCATCCTATTGAATTTTGGTACTGGCTTGTCTTTGGTGTTTGGCTTGTTGGGCTCGGGTAGCTTCCCATTATCAATTAGATTTTGAATCTGATGTCTCAACCTTACACATCTATCCTTGTCATGTCCTTGCATTTGGTGAAATTGACAAAATGCTTTGGTGTCAAAATTAGGTAGGAGAGGATTAGGCAAAGGACGAGGATTTAAGGGTTATAGCAATCCCTTTCTTTGACATCAGTTTTCCCAATTCAGAAAATTGTCTCCTTGTTCCTTGGTTAGTAGTATTAACACTGATGGCCTTTTGCATGCTTTGGCTACCAGGTTGATAGCTCCCTTTCTCGTTCCTTTTTGTTGCAAATCGGCTCTTCTCCATTTCCCATTCTTCAATTTGCAAACTAGCTTGAAGAAGGTCTTTGAAATCACATATGAGTGTATGAGACATTCTCTCATGAATGCTAGGCAACACCCCTCTCAAAATCATCCTTATTTGATCGAATTCATCGGGCCTCTTCTTGAGTAAAGTGGCCTTATTTCTCCACCTTTTCAAATAGTCCACAAAATTCTCATTCAGCCTTTGCCTAATGGACTCCACTTCCATCAAGGTAACTTCTAACTCAACATTATACCCATATTGTTGGATGAAGGCTTTGTAAAGTAGATCCCAACTCTTTTGTGTTCCATCATCTAAGGTATTGAACCAATTTTGGACAACAGGGTCCAATGAGAGCATAAAGTACCTTAGGGTTTGAGCCTTAGTAGCTCGGGTAGATTGCATGGTAGTGATATACTGCTTCACATGAAGATGGGGATTTCCAGTGCCATTGTACTTAGCAAAGGAAGGCATCTTGAACTTATAAGGGACCTCATCATCTTGTTCAAATAGTTTGTCGATCTCAAACTTCTCTTTGGTTTTTAGCTTCTTCTCAAATTTCTTTTCTAAATCAGCAATCATCTTTTCAACATCGGATGTCTCGGCCTTTTTAATAGTTGCCTTCTCAACAGCCTTCGGTTCTTTCTTCTTTTCTTGAACCTCTTGGTAGTATTGAGCCCAATCATCATCATCATCAATGATAACCTTTTCGTCATCAAAAACCACTTCACTAACTTTAGTCTTCCCTTTATCCTTTGGTTTTTTAGTGTTAGCAGATGCCTCGACATGATTCTCTAAGACTGCAGTCAATTGGTTCATCATGGTCTCAGCTAGGGCCTCTTTGATTTCTTCCATTTTGGCATTAAGGGCTTCATCCACCATCCTTTGAATTTGTTCGGGCTCCATTGTTTTAGGTAAGCAAGTGATTGAGTCGTTGCTAGATACTTTGTCTCCGGCATAGGTCGGATTGTCGTAAGCTTTTAAACTTTCGTAATCCAGGGCTGTGAGCCAGAGAGGATCAATGATATGAGATGCAAATGTATGCATGTATGCATGTATGCACAATCAACAAATAAACAAGTGTAATTAGGATGATCCTTCCAACCTTATAACATCCACACACGAATGGCAAGTCTCTTTTTCCTACGTATATGGTTGACAAAATACCAACACGGGGTATCTTACTTTCGAATAATTCCCTCGGATATTTCAACCAATAGTTATATTTTCGAAAGTGAAAATCCATCCATGATAATTCCCATTAATTAGGTTTTAATCCATCCAACCAATTAAAGTAGCTTTTATGCTATATTGGATTAAAACTAAATTAAGAGGTTTATTATAGATAGATTTCTCACTTAAAAAGAGTAACTAATGGTTTATGCCAAAAACAAGCCCATGGTTAATTTATTCTTAGTGTAAACTAGGCCCACAATTGATTTTTGGTATCTCATAATTGACCTAAATATTTTTGCAAACTTTTTGTAAGAAAAGGTTGGGTGAAAATAGTTTTGTTTCTAAGCCCATTGTAAAAGATTTTATAAAAATGGATTTTGGGCTTAGTATTTAGGCCATGGGCCAAAGAATTTTTGAATTTTTTTATAAAAGTCTTATGTCCAAAGGCCATCTTGAAAAATTTTGAAAATAGCTTTGATCTTTTGGACTTTAAAGAAAAATTTATTTTGAGCTTACAATATACTTAGGTCATATTAGAAATAGAACAAACCAAATAGGCCATGATTTAGACTAAGATAAACTAAACTAACCATAGTCAAACAACATGCATTTGGGGTAAAACCTAAGGAAAGTAACTAGGTCAATTACATGAGCTTTAGTCTTTGGGTTAAAAGGCTTAGGCTCCCATAGCAAGTATATACCAAATGGTACGAGGCTATGAGTGGTTATGCCATGCTCGATCTCCATACCTTGAGTGAAAGTATGGTATCTCTTACATAACACAACACGGGTAACACGGGCGTCCTAACTCACGCACACAATGCAAACTAATATGGTGCAATGGATAATATCATTATAAGAAAGAATAGAATAATAAAAAGACCAACGGAATCAACTTCTCTTATCCCCAGTGGAGTCGCCACTATGAGCGGGGATTTTCGCCCCTACTCCTGGTGGAATGGTTCTTGCGACTTCAGCACTGTTTAGGCTCGGGGCCTTAGAGAACACGGACCTAAGTCCAGAGAAAAATGGAGTCGCCACCCGGACGGGTAGGAAAAAAGAAAGGGTGGATGACTCGATTCCTAAGGAATCCTCAACCCCCTAATGGGTTCGGAAAGTTGGGTACGTGTGGGGAAGGTGAGAAATGGCCCAGCACCCCCACAACACCTGGTTCATTAGAACCGGCCTCCTTTACAGGTCTTAATATTATAAAATTATTAAATATAACAATATTATCCATACTACACACAATAAAAAGAAAGCATCATTATATTAAAATCAAAGCAATGTCCAAACAAAGCAAATAAATGGACACCCATCCAAGGATGGAAACATGTCCTTACATCACATACCTAAATAGGACACCCACCAAAAGGTAGAAACATGCCCTTTACATAGGTTCTAAAATTGAAAAGCAAATTAAATTACATGATGTTTAACTAATGAGGTACCCACCAAGTGGAAACATACCTCTTACAACTTTTGGAAATCTAAATTAATTGATAAAAGTAAATAATCATTCATCATAAATAAATCATTCATCAAAGCTATTAATCAAAATATAAAATAAACATCCATCCATGATAAATTAAATAAATAAAGTATTGAAATTAAATAAATTAAAGCATAAGAGATAAATCAAAGTATAATCAAGTATGGAATTGAATAAAGCAAACAAAAGTCCAATTATAGCTACTGTGACTTTTTATGAAATTAAAATAGATTAGGGTTTTATGTTTTAAAAGGTTGGTAAGACTCTTTGATTAACAAAATTAAGGTTTGAATGATGATATCATGAAACTAGGGTTTTAAACACTTTAAAATACTTTAATTTGTGATTTTTGGTTATTGGGTTCCTAAGCTACTGCGTAAAATTTAGGTTTTTAGGTTTTTATGTTTTTGAATGTTTTAAAAGGATTAGGGTTCAAAAAAATTAGGGTTTAAGGTTTTAAAAGGGTTAGTGTTCATTATTTTGAATTTTGGAAGTTGAATTTGGATTTGATATTTTGGAAGTAGGGTCACGGGTGGTGAATAATTTTTAGGAATTTGGAAATCAATTTGATAATTTCATGAAGTTTTATGAATTTAAACAAATAAATTAAAGTTTTTATAAGTAGAAAAGATGTTTTTTAAGGTTTTTTGAAGGAAAAAGTACCAAGTTTAAAGTTTTGAATGAAACATAATTTGATTTTGGTTTTGTTGAAGAATATGTTCAATTAGAGTTTTAAGGTTTTTAAGAAGAAAAAATAACAATTTTAAGCCTTTTGGATGATAAACCAACGAAATAAGGTTTTTTTTGGCTTTAGAAAAACTAAATTAAAGTTCAAAGATTTTTAATTTTGATTTCATAAATTTACTACTGTGTAAAAAAAAAACAATTAAAGAAAATTAATTAACACATACCTTCTTTTGATTATTTCTCCAAAAACAATTCTTCTTGGATGAACTAGCTTCAAAAACAAGCCTTTTTTGCCTTTGAATTCTCTAAATCTTGCTGCTGCTTTTCCAGAAAAGAGTTGAATTGAATTTCTTCATTTCTTTCCTTGATTTGGTTTCAAATTTTTCCAAAGTACTCTTGGATTTTTGCCTCCCCTTTTTTAATTATCTTTGGTCCTTATTTATAGTGGTTTGAGGTTGTTTATTCATAATTAGTTAAGGTAAGTAATATTAATAAAAAAAAGAAACCAAAACCTAATTGGATTAGGTTTCAAAAAATTTGCTTCGGAAAAAAAAACTGCTGTGGAAAAACTGCACTGGCCAGCTGCGGCAGCTAGCGCGGAGTGGGCCTGTAAGCTATTTCACTGGCAGAAAATTTCTGCATGGGCTATTTCACAGGCAGAAAATTTCTGCATGCGAAATAGCACAGTGATTTCGCCCGCAGGAATTTCCTGCGGGCGAAATGCCCACGGGCCAGCGCGATGATTTTTTTCATCGCCGATTTTTTCGACTCTGATTTTTATTTTTATTTTTATTTTTTGACTTTTATTTGTTTATTTCTATTTTTTATTAATAAAAATTAGATATTATAGCAAAAATTATTTAATAAAAATTATTTTGGACCAATTAGACAACAAAAATCATTTTAGACTAAATAAAACATATTGGACCGGATTGGGTCAAAAATTAAGGGTCTACATCATTCATATTATACAAAAATTAAAAGAAATAAACATCCATCATCTTATTAAAATGAAATAAAAAAAATAGACACCCATCCAAGGATGGAAGCATGCCTTTACAATGTCCAATGTCTTAAAAGAAAAGAAAAGAAAATAAATAAAATAAAATAGGAAACCCATCATAGGTGGAAACATGCCCCTTACATTGATCCAAAATAAAATAAAAGAAACAAATTAAATAAATAAGGCACCCACAAAGTGGAAACATGCCTTTTACATCTTTAAAATCCAAATAATAAAAGTTAACACCATTCAACCATTAATAGCAAAATAAATAATCCAAACATATATTTTAATCATCACAATAATAATAATATATTAGAATTTTAAAAAATAAAATTAAGGCTAATTACAAAGACTTATAATTCGCAAAATTTAGTGGGCAGAGGTCAAGGGGGCAGCGCTCCTTGCGAGGGATCGGGGGCAGCACTGTTTTATTAGTTTTTGTCCTCAAATTGCTATTTATTTATTATGATAATTATTGTTTTCTTCATGTATTTTGGTAGTTTTAATCTGTTTATTTAGTAATTTCAGCATTTTTAGAACTCGAGGAAGTTTGGAAGAAAAAAAAAGAGCAAAAGTGAAGGAAAGAAGAACAAAGAGAAGAATTGAAGTACCAACTACATAGCTTGTGTATTTTTTTTACACAGCCTGTGTACTCCTCTGCCTTAATTTATCCCAGTGTTTAGATCATTTTTGTACTAGTTTTTAGTATGATGTTTTTGTGTTTTTAGTTAATGTTCCATTTGATTTTTGTTTAAAGTTTGTTTTAAGTGTTTATTTTAGGTTAAAGTGCAAAAACTCCCTTGGAAGATCAAAACAAAGAAAGAAGAGCATGAATAAAGCAAGACATGGCCAAGCCAAATCAAGCTTGGCTGTGTCACCTCAAAGGAAATGAAGGCAGAGCTTGACATAGCCAGGAGACACGGCCAAGCCACTGGCTGTGTCTCACCTAAATACCAAAACCAAAGAAACCAAAGAAAGAATAGAAAAGAAGGAAAGAAATGGCAGCAAGTGACATGGCCAACAGGCTTGGCCGTGTCAAGTGACACAACCAAAAATCTTGGCCGTGTCATTCTCATCTCCAAAGAACAAAGAAGAGCAAGAAGCAAAACAGAAGAGGACACACTCAAGTGACATTGCTAAGCCAGCAAGCATGGCCATGTCCCATCTCATGCCAAAGAACAAATGACAAGCAAACTACATAAGCAGAAGGTGACACACCCACATGACATGGCCAAGCTTGTGGCCGTGTCACACCCAACACATAGCTTGTGTATTTTTATATAGTGTGTGCAAATTTTTAGCCAAGGGATTTGTATAAATAGATAATATTAGGGCAAGAGGAAGGGGGATATACTTTTTTAGCCGTTCTTTATTTTTCTTTAGAGAATTTTTCTCTGAAACAAGAAAACTTTCAAAGATTGATTTCACTTTCATTCAAACACTCTAGATCAAATTAGTTCTAGCCATTATGTTATACTTTTAGCAAAAATCTGAGCAAGAGATTCTTCAGAAGCCAAAGGAAAATTGTAATTGGGTTTTGTTCTTTAACTGTATTTCTTAAGTTTTATTGAAATTTTATTTATGAATTCTCTAATGTCTAAATTAATTTTTTTGAATTTTAATGTGATGAATTTGTTTGATAGCATTACTATGAACTAATTTTGATCTAGTCTACGGTTTGTATGAATCTACTATGATTGTATGAAATGGTTATTTCTCTTAATTGATTTATTTCTTTTATCCTTAATTGATTGGATTAATGTTAATATATAATTGATTGGCCACTAATTATGTGTTTTAGGTATTTAGATGAAGGATTGAGAAATGAAATCTAATACTGGAATAATTTAATTAGGGACTTATGTAAATTAGAAAAATAAACCTAAGGAAAAGATCATTTTGATTGTAGTAAGATTAATTGAAAAAGGTTTGAATGCGAGAGCATATTTCCTTAATTTGATTAATTAAGTTGCTTGAAATCTGATCTTTGAAATTAAATCAGTTGAGAGGAATAGCCGTCCATACATATAAATTAGTAGAGAAGTGCAAACCCTAGGCTTTTCTATTATGTAAATCAATATATTTGTTCTGTTTTCTTTCATTGTTATAAATTCAATTCCTTTTTGTTTTCATTAGTTGTTCAACAATTTAATTTTATAAATCAAAGACTATTAATTGATAATTTATTTATTACGATTTGATAAATAATTAGCTTTTCTAGCTTCCTTGTGAGACGACCTTGAGGTGTTCACCGAAATACTACAGCAGCGTCGTATACTTGCGAGTGTAGCTTTAGTAGTGTTTATTAGAGCACAACAAGCATTCTCAAAATGATTTTCAAAATAAGTTTTGTTATGAAATTAGGTTTTCTATGTTAACTAGGGTTTTATATTTATACAAATTAGGGTTTTTAGGTTTTTGGATGAAAATAGGGTTTTTAAGAGAAGATTAAGGTTATTCTTTGATAAAATCAAATTTTTATTAATTCTAAATTAAATTTAGGGTTTGGAGTTTGAAAGCTAGGTGTAGACCCTTAATTTTTGACCCAATTTAGTCCGATATTTTTAAATAGTCCAAAATAATTTTTTATGGTATTTTATTATTTATTTTAATAAAATTTTAATAATATTTATTACTTATAATATTTAATAGTTATTTTTAATAAAAATAAAAATATCAATAAAACAAAAAATAAAAAAAATAAAAAAAATCGGACAGATCAACGAGCGATGCGAGGCAGCACGGAGCACTGCCGAGCAGTAAGGGGCTTCGCCGCAGTAGCAAATTGGACTTGCCCAGTCCGTCGTAGGCATTGCCTGCAGTGAACTGGCTTGCCAAGTTTGCCCAACCCACAGTTGCCCATTGCCTCGCCTAGCGCAGCCCGCTTGTCAGCCTGCAACAATCCTCGCAGGCCCAGCAGTCCGTGCGCTGCCGATTTTTGACCAAATCTTCTTTTATCCGATTTTGTGATTTTTTCTAAACAGTTTGTATTTCATTATTAAAATAGTATTAGGTCTTTTATTTTTCTATAAATAGTAGTATTAAACACACAAACTGGGGGTAATTTTTTTAAAGAAACTTTGGACTTTTAATTTTTCTTGAGACTTGAAAATAGAAACCATAGACAATAGGGAAGAAAAAGAAAAGAAAGCAAGGAAGATGAAAGCAACAAAGGAGACAGAATTATACAGAGGCAGTGAATGCATTGCCTTGATTTTGCTTTGTCAGAAATCGTGTATTAAAGTAGGCCGTAGCTTGTTTTAATTTCTTCAATTTGGTGGAGCCTTCACATGCATGTAAGTTCTTCTAAATTAAATTTATTAAATCAATATCACCTCTACTTTTCAAAACTATCATCACAATATTTTTATTAGTCACCTTCTTCTTGATTTCTTTCATACAGTAAACATAAGTTTTAATTTAAATTAATAACATAATCATCAAAATAGTAATCTAATTTATTCAAACCCCATTGTTATTTTCATAAAAATACCAAAATCCTATTTTCTAAACCTTAAACCCTAACTTATAAAACCTAAATCACAAAACAATGACTTAAACCCTAATTTCTAAACTAAAAACCCTACCCTTGTTTTCTAAAACCCTATTTTAAAATGCAAACCCTAAACTTATACATTTCTTACTTTATTTAGTTTTAGATTTGATTATGTAGTTTATTATTTTTTTTATGTAGTTTATTATATGTTTTGATGATTGATTTATTTAATTTTGATGTTTGGATTATTTAATTTATTATGGATGAATATATTTTCTTTATTATTATTATTTGTTTACTAAAAGTGTAATATGTATGTTTTCATGATTGGCTACCTCATTAATTAATCTTTATGCAATTTAATTTATTTTCATATTTTGGAATTATTGTAAAGGACATATTTCCACCTTTCGGTGGGTGTCCTATTTAGTTTTAGACGTTGGACAATTTAAGGACACATTTCCATCCTCGAATGGGTGTCCATTTATTTATTTTGTTTGAACATTGCTTTGATTTTAATATAATGAGGATTTATTTTAATTATTGCATGTAGTATGGATAATATCATTATATTTAAGAATTTTATAATATTAAGACAGAAAAAGGAGGTCGGTTCAAATGAACCAGGCATTGTGGGTGTGTTGGGCCATTTCTCACCTTCCCCACACGTGCCCATCTTTTCAAACCCATTAGGGCATTGGGAATTCCTTAGGAATCGAGTCATCTGCCCCTTTCTATTTTCCAGGCTATCTGGGTGGCGATTCCATTTTCTCTGGGCTTAGGCCTATGTTCTCTAAGGCCCTGAGCTTAAACAGTGCCGAAGTTGCAAGAACCATTCCACCAATAGTGTGGGCGAAAATTCCCAATAACACTAGGGTTTTTTAATAATTAGGGTTAATTATGGATTTGGGTTTTGGTTATTTGAAAAACTAGGGTTTTGGATATTTGAACATAGCTACTGGATATTTAATTCAGGTTAATATTGCATGAGATAAATAGCTACTGGACTTGTATAGATGAAGATACAGTAGATGTAAATTGATTGTATTATCAAACAAAGCTTACTGGACATATTTAAAGAAAACCATAGTGAGTATGAACTTCATGATAGTAATAAATAGAACCTTCTATGATTTTAAAGAGTTTAGCAAACAAAATCTTCATTGGAGACTCCACCAAATTATACATTGATCCAAGCTACCGCCTGCACCAAAAGTAAGGGTCTACAAGTACATTGAATTTTAGTGCTTAGGAAATGTTAAAATGTGATTTTAATAAAATATTTAAGCTTTAAATTCAATTTGGAAATTATTAAAATTAAGTTTCAAAGTTAAGGTCCATTAAGGCTAAAAAAGGAAAGTTGAAGGAATGTGTTTTAATTGAAGTTTATAGTTAAAACACCTAGAAATGTGATATTAATTAATTATATACTTTCACATTTTGAATAGATATTGAGTAGATAGGAATTCCATCAACCTAATAGTGGAGGGCAATATGGAGTTTTGAAGTGGAGTAGAGCTTTGGCTCACTTTTATGCATATAAGGGGTATGTACATACTTTGGCATCTAATTAAATTGATTGCATTGCTTTTAAGAATAACACATTGCACATTGCGAATGTGTTATGGTACTTGGTTGATAATGTATATGTATGTATGGCATTGTTTTAAGTAACAATGATTGGATTGAATTGTTATGGCATGTTAAGCCATTAGAAAATGGTGAATTGTGGTGTTATGTGTAAAATGTGAAAAGTGCAAGTGGTGCACTAAAATGTAGAAGTAAGCCACATTTGCATAAAATGTGATGATAATGTTGATTATGAGTAGAAAAATTTTTAAAAATATGAAATGTGGAAAAATAATATCTAGACCTAAAATTTATTTTATTATTTTTTATTTTGATATTATCCATTGTATTACTTAGATTACATTGTGTGCGTGGGTTAGGACTCCTGTGTTACCCAAGTTATGTTATGTATGGGATACCATACTTTCACTCAAGGTATGGAGATCGAGCATGACATAACTACTCGTAGCCTCATATCTTTTGGTATATACTTGCTGTGGGAGCCTAAACTTTTCAATCCAAAGGCTAAAGTTCATACAATTGGCCTAGTTACTTTCCTTAAGTTTTTACCCAAATGGTTGTTGTTTGACTATGATTGATATTGTCAGTGGGGATATTTGTCCCCACTCCCGGTGGAATGTTTCTTGGGACTTCAGTACTGTTAAGCTCAGGGCTTTAGAGAACATGGGCCTAAACCTTGAGAAAATGGAATCGCCACCTGGACATGTCGGGAAAATAAAGGGGTGGATGACTCAATTCCTAAGGAATCTCCAATCCCCTAATGGGTTTCAAAAGTTGGGTACGTGTGGGGAATGTGAGAATAACCCAACACTCTTACAACGCCCGGTTCATGGGAGCCGGCTTCCTTTCATGTGTAAATATTATAAAATTCTTAATCATTGTGATATAATCCATGCTACATGCGATAATTAAAATAAAAGCATCATTGTATTAATAATAAAAATAATGTTCAAATAAAGCAAATAAATTGACACTTATTCGAGGATGGAAACATGTCCTAACATCATTCAATATCTAAAACTAAATAAGAAACTCACCAAAAGATGGAAATGTATCCTTTACATTGGTCCCAAAACTTGAAATAATTTAAATTACATGAAAATTAACTAATGAGGTACCTACAAAGTGGAAAATACCTCTTGAAATTTTAAAAAATAAGACAAACAAATAAAAGAACATTGAACCATCCAATATAAATAAAAGCAAACCATCCATAAAATAAAATAAACCATTCATCATTGACATATAACAAATCATATAATCAAATAAATAATTAAAATTAGAATTCAATCCATTAAATAAACAAGGTTAAGGTTTAAGGAATTAGGGTTTGGAAACTAGGTATTGGATAGGGTTTATGAAATTTAGGGTTACTATGAAACTAGGGTTTAAGTTATTGGAATTAGGGCTTGGACCTAGATTTGGGGTACTGGGGTTATTGGATTTTGGTTTAAGAAATTAGTGTTTAGGTTTTGGCTTTGAGAAATTTAGAGTTTGGGAAAAATAATTTTGGGTTTTTGGAAAACAGTTTAGGATTTTGGGATTTAAGGTTTAAAAATTAATTTTTAGGGTTACTGGATAATTAGAAAACATATTAAGATTTAAGAAAGCAATTTTGAATTTTAGAATTTACGAAAATAATTTTAGGATTTTGGTAATTGCAAAATTGTTTTGGGGTTTTAGAAAATACAAGGAAAATTAGGTTTGAGTCTTCAAGATTATTAGACCTAGGGTTTAGAAACTTTGTTATTGGATCAAGTTCAGGAAATAAACTATTGGATACATAGGTTTAGGGTTTCTGGAATTGGGGTTTAAGAATTAGGGTTTTAGGAAGCTAGGGTTTTGGATAGCTTAGGGTTTTTAGAGCTTGAAAATTGTTTTAGGGTTTTTAATATTAAGGAAAACAATTAGGTTTTTATTGATTGAAAATAGATTAGGGTTTTGTAAATGGTGAAATAAATTAGGGTTTTAAGATTCGTAAGCTTAAACTGGATCAAGATATCAATTAAGTTTTAAATTAATCAAAGTGTTTAAAGAAAAACGAAAGCCCGAATGTTGCATGCTTAAATAGATTATCAAACCAAAAGATGATACAATTTTAAATATGAACAAGTTAATGTCAAATCTCAAAACTCCGTTGTTGGTTCTACCACAATTTGATTCTAGTTGAACAGTAGCAAAGACATTTTGTGTAACACCCTTATACCCTATATACATATAATACATATTTCTAGCATATGTAAAATACGCAGCATATATGATACAAAAATGTCAGCAACAGGTTTAATAAATTTTTTTGTCACATTTCAAATTTAGAATTTCAAATACTAAATATATAAAAGTAAATAGTATATAAATATTCTTTGCTCATTATAAGAACCCAAAATAAACATTTTATATGAAAATCTCTGAAAAAAATTTGACCAAAGTTTTGTCTGTAATTTGGATGTTCCCAAAATTCAGCAAAACACAACCTGCATAAAAGAAACACTCCTAATAAAATCAATTCACCATTTCACCAATACTTCTCAATTTCTCTATATTTTCTCAAAATTCTTATATATAGGTATGTATATTAACAACACATATAAGATCCCATCCTAACTAAATTATTCAAAACATTCTTTACAATTTACATTATATACTTCAAAAACATATCATAACATATATAATATCAAAATATACTGTAATATCAAATATCTACATGCTGGCAACTGGTTATGATCTTGATGTACTGAAAAACTCTTCAAGCTCAAAAACTACAAACCTAGACCTGACCAGGTCTAGTAGAACTCTCCGGCTCTACCAAAAATTCCATGTCACCAGCGCGACGAATTACAATCACTCTAAGCCAAAGCCTAGTAGTACAAACTTTGATAATAATAAAAATGTAAAGTAATGCCAATGCAAAATGCTTATGAACATCACATCATTCCATTTTCTCATACTCTTCAATTATTTCACAATCCACAATTCATATATAAACAAACACAAACATGGGCCCAAAGACAACTGATATGCTATTCAAATTCCAGAGTTACGTTTTGGCCTATAATGACACCATGTGTCTAGCCCCGTAGGCAATATATCAATTGAATATTCCAACTAGGCATGAGCTTACGACCCAGTCTTTTCACTCAACCTAGCTTTAAATATTTATTTTTGAGGCTTATGACCCAGTCTTTTCACCTCAAAAATATTTTCACAATGACGCCCATCGTCTAGCCCGTAGGCAATCATAGGCATGCCACCAAACATAGAACTCTGAAAATTAAATAATATACTAGACACACAATATTATTTATATTTCTCATTATTAATCTCTTTCTCATTTTCACATATTCAATCTAGGCACATTTCCTTATTTTCACATTTTTTTCTCACTTTACTCACTTTTCACATCTTTCTCATTTTTCTCACTTTTCTCTTTTTTATCAATACCAATTTATTTCATTATAACACATATATCATTTTCGCATTCACAATACATTACCCAATTACTTTCACTATTTCCACATAATTCACATATTAATCACATTTACACAATTTAACCATTATCAATGGCTTTTCACAATGCATTTAACGCATATATGACATTACAAATGGCGTAGCACATTATTCATACATAGTCAATGTATCAAGTAGCTTAACACATTTTCCAACCAAAATGCTTTAATCCCAAATGTCATGCAAATATAAACAATATATTCAAAGTTTGTACATACCTCAAATAACAACCAAAATAATCTTAAAACTCTCACCAACCTTCTCTTCCAAGTTTCCCTTCAACACTTGGATCGGCCAAACTACTTCCTCTCAATGCCTATATCAAATGTGATCATAAATAATCATTTAATATCACATTCTAAGGCATTCTAAACATCAAACCTTAATTTAACAATACTCCTATAAAATTTCAAAAATTAAGTCTTTCCTTACTTTAACTTGGCAAATCCATATTAATCCATTAAATTATTATTTTGAGTTTATTTATATTTGTTACAAACATATTTTAACATGTTTAAACCAAATACATTAACTAACCGCATGCTTATGTTCAAAACCCTAAAATGACATAACCTTCACCATTGAGGGATCTCCATTCCAACTCAATCCAATTATCATTCCAATCTTATTTCCACCACTTATCATTAAATAACATGATTTTAGCAATAAAATCAAACAATTAATCATTCTTTGAAAATTCACTTTTCTAAAACCCTAAAGCAATACTACCATCTTCAAACTCTATCCAAACTTAACTAAATCCATCATTTGATTTTAAAATCCTTGTTTATGCATCAAAACAACACATTTGGAACCAATTTGCACAATTAAAACTTATGATTTCAAAAATTCAAATGTTCCATAACCCTAAATTCTCTCTCTTCACCAATCTTACCCAAACTCAACCATTTCTTTAATCCAACCTTAAAATCATTGTTAACTACCCAAAATAACATCATACACACCCATTCCAATAATTATAACATACTACATCAAAGCGCCAAACTCAACATATTCATAAATTTATAAAATTCCAAAGATTAAGATGAAAATCTTACTAATTATGGAAGAAATCACCAAGACTCCTCTTAAATCCTTGAAATCTCTTCAATAAATTGAGTATGGAAGAATAAAAAAATCCTTGGCCACCATCAATGGAGTTTCGGCCCTTGAGAAGAAGAAGAAGAAGATAGAAAAACTTTTAATTTCCTTTTTCTTTTCATCTTTATTTTAAACCATATATTTATTAAAATAATTTAATAATTAATTATTTATTTATTTATTTAATAAATTAAAAGTCCAAAATCTCTCCTCCATTCAAAAATAATTTATTTTTGAATTATTTTATTAATTTTAAATTTCTAAGATTTAATTACCAAAATACCCTTTTATTTTGACTTTTCTTTTAAAAAGTGTTGACTTTTATTTGTTGTATATATTTTACATATATATCACATATATATTCCACTTTTTCATTTAAAATTTCTTCATTTTTCATTTAAAACTATTAATTTAATTTATCCACTTAAATTATATTTTATTTTATTAAATTCCAAAAATTAGAACTTTTCAAAAATTTAGGATATTACACATATGCACAAGTAATGTGTATCTTATATACACATCAAATGTATCTTATATGTGTATTAAATATATTAAGCATGTAATGTATTAATCCAACATATATAATTAATATACCATATGTATATGTTATATATACACTAGGTATATATATTGGGTATATACAACTTTTACATTTCCAAAATCACGGATCTGATAGTGTGGCTGCCTTCAATGGATTGTTTGTTGATGAACATCCTTGATTATTGCTTGATTCTTTTTAATGGTTGTCTATTGATTGTTGCTTATTGCTTTTAATTGATAATTCCCGATCCATTGCTTGCCTTTTAAACTTCTATTTATAGGCAATTCACTGTTAACCCTATAATTGACTGGATCCGTGTTAATAACGAATCTTAGCTGAATCAGGAATCAATCGGCTAAAACTAAAAAATACCTAGGTTCATGTCGATCCGGAGTGCTAGGTCGATATGAGGCCTTGCTCATGTTGACCTTGGCAACTAGGTCGACATGAGCCTTGACTCATGTCGAATTGGGCCATCCAGGTCGACATGAGCAAAGGCTCAAACCGCCTGGGCCCATCCTAACTCTAAGTTATGCTCTATTTTTTAATTTCTTGGATCGTAAACTCTTAATTTGGGCCAAACCAACTTGATTTATGGTTTTACAATTGAATTTATGCCTTTTCAATCTAAACTGACTTATTAAAAAATTATAAACAAGGTTTAAATCTTTTAAAATTGGATTAGATTTATTTTGGTATTCTTTAATTAGCACCGTACCAAATTGAGGTCAAAATTAAGGGTCTACAGTTTGCCCCCTGATTGAATGATCTTGATTTATTTCAGAAAGTGAAAAGAAACATGACTTTTGAATTAATTTTGACCAAAATGGGTTTTAGACCTAAGGTGGTTTGGGTTCTGGACCCGATTTGTGTTCTGGACTCAAAAATAATTTGGGTTTGGGACTCGAGATGATTTGGGTTATGGACACAGTTTGAGTTTTAAACTAAAAAAATATTTGGGTTCTGGACCCAGTTTGGTTTTTGGTTTTGGACTCGATTTGAGTTCCGGACTTGGAAAAGTCTTGGGTTATAGACCCGAGGTGGTTTTCATAAAGTTATGCCTTCATGATACTTCAACAAATCTGATATAGGCTAAAGATTGTACCATCAGGATACTTCACCAAATTCGATATAAGCTAAAGATTGTGTCATCGGGATACTTCACTAAATCCGATGTCGGCTTGAGATTGTGCTGTTAGGATACTTCACCAAATCTAATATAGGCTTGAGATTGTAATGTCAGGATACTTCACCAAATCTAATGTAGGCTTGAGATTGTGCCATTAGGATACTTCACCAAATCCGTTGTAGGCTTGCGATTATGCTGCCAGGATACTTCACCAAATCTGATATAGGCTTAAGATTGTGCCATCAGGATACTTCACCAAATCTGATGTAGGCTTGAGATTGTGCCATCAAGATACTTCCCCAAATCCAATGCAGGCTTGAGATTGTGTCGTCATGATACTTCATCAAATTTGATATTGCGCAGTCAAGATACTTCACCAAATCGGATGTAGGCTTGAGATTATTCCATCAGGATACTTCACCAAATTTGATATAGGCTTTAGATTCTGATTGGGTTCTAAATCTGAGACTGGATTCAATTGACCTTTTATCAATTAATAATTTTGGCTTTATCCTAGCAATCAATTTTATCTCTTCGAGTTGGACTGACCTTCTATAAGTTGAGAATTTTGGCTTTCTTCTAGCTAATAGGTTCTATTTTTTAATGGATTGACTTCAACTCCTATAGCTAGGCTGACCTTTTCTCATTTGAGATTTTTGGTTTTCTTCCAGCTAGTTCTTTTGTATCTTCATCCATGGAAATTGGTTCTTCACCCTTCAAAATGGATCTTCATCCTTAGACATTGTCCAGTATTGGCTTCAGCTCTTTTAGCTGGACTGATTTTTTTGTCTTTTGTATCATCATTTCATTGTCAATTTTTTTCCTTCCTATTGCAAAAAAAAAAAAAGCTATTTTTTAGACAGCCCTCATATCACCTCTTTACCCCCCATGTAGCAAAATATTAAAAGTGAGTCTGAAAATATTTTGTCCATGCATAAAATCAAGAATTGAAATAAAGAATTTTTGCCCCATGTGTAGGCTCAAACCAATGATTTTGTTCCCAATAGGCTCTGATCGATCTTTTTGTTTTGTCTTGTTCCTTTGTACAAGCATGTGTCTCCATTTCTATAGAGTGATTGGATCTTCCTCAAGCAATGTGCCTTCCATGCCCCCTTGATTTCCATATTTGCTTCATGTTTGCTTTACATAGTAACTGTTGTTCACTTTGATAAAGAATATGCAACAAAAGTGTAATGTAACATGCTTATGTATGCATGTATGCATGATATGAATGAGTGATACTCACAGTGGTTCCAATGACTCACAAACTGAGGTGATCAGCTGAAGCGCTCCCATGGATTCCTTCCAGATGGTCGTTCAGATCTTGCAATGGAATGGTAGAAGGCTTTTATCTTTAAGATGTTGAAAACATGAATGATGAGGGCCCAAACATGGTAGTCCATAGGAGATACCAATTTTAGCATATTTGGTTCGCAACTTCATCATCACATGCTATTGCAAATGATCCTTTCATTAGCCACATTTGCCCAATATATCTTTCTAGATTCGAAGGTGCAACATACTTCCCTTAACTTGAACGTTTTTATAACAATAAAACTTTTTTTTTCATTATTATTTTTTATTTTTTAAATCAAATGTTGACTTTTCCAAATCAGTGTCAATTTACCTCAAGACTTGATTTTTCCCAAATCAATATATCTATAACATGATAACCCTAGTTACCATACTAAACTTGAGAATCATTTCAATTTAAGCAAGAATTGTTGAACTTCTGATAGGCATATACACATTACTTGGCCAAAGGTCTCATTGAGTTTAAGTTTTATCTATCTCATATGCATGCTTATTCAAACAATCTCTCCTAGTAGACTCTACCTACCAAGAGAGATCAATAGGTCTTTAATAGGCTTGAAATGGGGTCCATACGGCACATGGGTTAAGTTGAGGCCATTTATAAGTTAGATCCAATGTGACACTATGGATAAAACCTTCACACTATAAACTTATTGTTGGAAACTTAGATAGTTGGAGGTTCCATTTTCACCTTCTGGGTTGTATTTCCTTATGACTTCATGAAAATACAATTCTTTAATGTCTTTCCATTTTCTTGGAAGAATTCTTGATCTTTTCCTTTTGTAAAAACTCAGGACCATTATTTTATCATTTTTCCCTTTAGAATATCAAGTCTAAGACTTTTAAGATTATGGAATTGGAACTGTGTTAAGATGGTCATCTAGTCAATTGGCCCTGGTAAGCTAAGTGGGAGTCTTTTGTTGCTTTAAGTAAAAGGAACCATTTTGGCTTTCTAAACTACTCTTTTGGGGTTTTACTTTTGTTTCTTTTTATATTCTTTTCTATTTTTCTTCATTCCTTTTTTTTTTTTGCCTTTTTGCTTTGCTTTTTTTGTTTCTTTTTTTGTATATTTTTTTTATTTTTTTTTGTTTTTTAGCTCTAAGAGATTTGCCTTATTTGTACCATTCTATTCTTCTAGCTAAGGATAGATCAGAGATATTAAGTTCAATTCAAGTAAACTTCCAATATCCTTATGGTCTTGACTTTGCATCCTCTTCCTTGATCTTCTTGCCCCTCTGCATTAGTGATCATCAGACTTGTTATCAGTGTCACAATAGCCCCAAGGTAGGTTATTGAGGTTCACAAGATAATAAAAAGAAAGCTAAAATAGTATGAAGACTCAAAGGAGAAAAACTAGGGATTGATATTAATTAGGCAGATACTAGTTGTTGACTTAACAAACAATACCTAGATCATTTCTCCCCTAAATAAACAGAGTTTAATTTCAGCTTGAAAGTTCATCAAAGCATGTTCTAAGGTTGACTAGGACCTAAACACTCATAATTATGCAGGAGCCCTCTCTAAGTAAGCATATACAACTCAATGCTATATAACAACTCCCTCACCTAGTAAAGTCATTTAGATCTTGACACATAGATATGCTAATTTATAAATATCAAGGTAGACTCATCATCGGTTAAGCTCTAAAATGAACAAAGACCAATAAAAATTTAATGAAAGTAATTTATTCAAACAAACTTGATTTTGAAAAACAAATTTGTTTTAGAAAACACCAAAGAAAGAAAATGAAAATAAAACCAAATAAGCTAAGGGAAGCTAATTGGATAAGAGTCGAAAGAGCTTCATTTATTTAGGAATATCAGGGGTAAGGATTTTTCCATCATCAATGATCATTGCTTTTCTATCACCTTCTCTTTGGCAGCTTCTCCATCTATATCTTGAAAGGATGGCAAGACAAAACCCTCCTCTAATCCTCCCTTTATCATGAAGGTTGCAGCGGTGGCGCCCTTCCAAATTTGGGCAGAGGATTATTCTTGTTGTTGGGATTATTAGGCTCAGGCAGCTTTTCACTGTCAATCAAATCTTGGGTCTCATATCTTAATCTAATACATCTATCTATCTCATGTCCTTGTGTCTGATGAAATTGACAAAAGGCTTTTGTATCAAAATTTAGGGGCAAAGGATTTGGCAAAGGTCAAGGAGTTAATGGCTGTAACAACCCCTTCTTATGCAGCTTGTTAAAAATCCAAGGCAAAGGTCTCCCTAGATCTGAAAACTACCTCTTATTTTCTTGACCAGCTGAAGTAACATCAACCGCCTTTTACATGCCTTGATTTTTAGACTAGCAGTTCTCTTTCTCATCTCTTCTTGCAGAAAATCAGTTCTTCTTCTTTTCCCACTCTTTAATTTGTAAACCAGCTTGAAGAAGATCCTCAAAATCTCTTATGAGAGTGTGGGACATCCTTTCATGTAGACTAGGCAACACCCCTCTCATTGTCATCCTAATTTGATCATATTCATCAGGCCTCTTCTTTAGTAACGCGACCTTGTTTCTCCACCTCTTTACATGGTCGACAAAGTTTTCATTTGATTTTTGCCTTATTGACTCAACTTACATCAAAGTGACCTCCAACTCAGCATTATACCCATATTGTTAGTTAAAAGCCTTGTGCAACAAATCCCAGCTCTTATGATTATTATCCTCTAAGGTGTTGAACCAATTCTTCACAATCAAATCCAACGAAAGCATGAAGTACCTTAAAGTTTGAGTCTTAGTAGCTCAAGCAGACTGCATAGCTATGATATACTATTTCACATGAAGATGAGGGTTACCAGTTCCATTAAATTTGGTAAAGGAATCTTAAACTTGTACGAGACTTTCTCATCTTGCTCAAACAATTTATTTACCTCAAACATCTCTTCGGTTTTTAACTTTTTCTCAAACTTCTTTAATTCTGCAATCATCTTTTTGGCATCAGAAGTCTCAATCTTTTTAACAGTTGATTTCTCGATAACCTTTGGCTCTTTCTTCTTATCTTGAGGATCATGAAAGTACTGAGCCCAGTATTCACATCATCCATAACCATCTTGTCATTATAAAGGCTACTTCACCAACCTTAGTTTTTCCCTTATCTTTCTGCTTCTTGGTGCTAGCAGATCCTTCAATAGTGTTCACAAACATTATAGCCATTTGGCTTTTTATGATCTCAGCTAGGGCCCCCTTTAGTTCTTCCATCATGGCTTCAAGGGAGTCATCCAACATCTTCTGAATTTGTTCAGGTTCCATTGATTTTGTTGAGGAGCTAGCTGAGTTGTTGCTGGATTCTATGTCACTGACATAGGTTGGGTTGTTGTAGGTTCTTGAACTACTGTACTCCAGGGCTGTGAGCCAGAAAGGATCAATGATATGAGATGCAATGCATGTATGCATGTATGTATGGATGCACAAGTATCAAACAAAACAAATCAATTCAACACAATAGGAACGAACCTTCAAACCTTATAACTTCCACACACGAATGGCGAGTCTTTTTTCCTAGGTATATGGCAAATAAAATACTAACGTAAGGTATCTTATTTTCAAACAATTCCCTCAAATGTTTTAACCAATAGTTGCATTTTCAAACTTAGAAGTCAGTCCATGATAATTCCCATTAATTAAGATTTAATCCATTAGATCAACAAAAGATAGCTTTTATGCTATATTAGATTAAAATTAAATTAAAAGGTTCATCATAAATAGATTTCCCATTTTCGAAATAACAACTTGTGATTCATACATCAAACAAACCTATGGTTAATAAGTCTTAGTGTAAACTAGGCCCATAGTTAATTTTTAAATATTTCATAATTGACCTAAATAGTTGTAAGCCCATGTAAAAAATGAAGGTTAAGGCTAAGGTTGTCCAGGTCGACATGAGCAAAGGTTCAAACCGCCTGGGCCCATCCCGACTATAAGTTATGTTGTATTTTTTTAATTTCTTGGACCATAAACTCTTAATTTGGGCCAAACTAACTTGATTTAAGGTTTTACAATTGAATTTATGCCTTTTAATCCAAACGACTTATTTAAAATTTATAAAATAGGTTTAAATCTTTTAAAGTTGGATCAGATTTAATTTAGCATATTTAATTAGAACCATACCAAATTAAGGGTCTACAGATATATCTTGGTTTGAACCATGGCTTATTTGATTTGTTTTTTCCTAATATGACCTAACTATAGTGTAAATCCAAAATAATTTTATTCTTTTAAACCTAAAAGAGCAAAATTATTTTTTGTAGTATCGAATCCGCCATTCATTTATCGGTGTTGAGGGCCCTTGCCAATATGGTCCTGGTGACGCTTTACTGCTGGGGTGTAGCTGGCCTTGACTGTCTCTATCATGGCCTAGACAAGATTTGTGGGAATAAGAAATCTTTTATTGACTTCATGGTGATCGTCGAGGTACTCTCTCCCATCATTGTCAATTCCATTCATATATGTGTATGAATTTGATTCTCATTGCTATTATGGGTATGGGCATACGAGCACAATCTTGTGATGGTGCCTGATATTTTCCAAGAGAGAGTCGGGTATCCCAGGTTAAATCTTTGGTTGTCTGAACATGCAACAATTCCCGGCTCTCACCATTTGCATACACAGCGCTATCACTTGAGTTGGCTAACCTAGGACCAGGTAAAATAATGTTAGCATTCTTTAAATTTTATGTAAAAACATTTACCTATTTTTTTGTCATCTTGTAGGTCAATTTGGCTTGGTGGTATGCTACAGAGTGGGTGAACTGGACTCCTTCCATTAATGTTGCACTACCTTGCCAGCATACCCGCCGAATCATTACTAGTCCTGTGTCCAGTGGCTGGTTCCTCGGGCAGAGGGTGTATGAGTGGTTTCGTTGTCCTAAGAGATGGAGGATTCCCACGGACTACCCGGCGTATACTTTAAATATTACCTCAATGCCGGAGAATGCGTGGCAATTAGCTCAAAGTGGTTATGATATAGAGACCTATCTCCATCCATCGGGTGCATCATATGTTTAATTTATTCAAACACGGCTCTTGAACTTTGACGTATCTCCTATTGGTGCTCGGGGAATTCCTGATGATAGTGATGAAGAGGAGTACAATGGAGAAGGAAGAGGGTCCATCCCTCATCTCAGGGCTCGCACCTCTCAAGTAAACTTTCATCATTTGGTTGCAATTGCTTCTTTTTCAATTTGTTTTGACCATTTTGATTATTTTTTACAGGTTACTGATTCATCTACTATTGAGGCTGGACCTTCCTCTGCCGCCCCTCCATTTGTGCCTTCTTACCAACTAGAAATGCCATCACATTCACAAGGCACTGATTTGAGTTATCTGGTAGGTCATCCTATTCCATGATGATTTGTGCTATGTGTATGCATGATTATGTATGCTCTTACCCTTCCCTTTTCTGACTTATAGAGGATGCTTTAGGAGCAAAATAAGAAATTGCAAGAAGAATTAGCTGCTAACCGCCAACAGATGGCCTTTCTTGAAAGATTGTATCATCAGTTTGAGTAAAACTTTTGAGACTACCGGTTTCAGGGAATGAGAGATCCTGGTGCTTCATCGTCTAGGATACCCCAAACTGATGATCATAAGATCCTTTCATCTGATTCAGATGATGACTACTGAAAGCTTGAATTTTAAGAGAACAGGGACTTATGTACCTTCCATCGGACGAATTTCAAATGAGTGATATGCCTCCTCCTCCTCAGTGATCCATCATTTTATCAATTAAGAAAGTATTGTATTAATAATAATAACAATAAGGAATAAAGTATTGTATTATTATTATTAATAAGAATAATAAATAAATCAAAAATAATGATAATAGTGACTTTTACTTTTACTGCAACTTTTGACTTTAATTTTTTTCTTTTCTTTATTATTATTATCACTATTACTACAGTCAATACAAAAGCATTTCTTTTTAAATTTAGAGTCCAAAATTGGCACGGTTTTGCAAAAACCAAAAGCCAATGGGAGTGCAACAATCCCTCAACTGTTTCAACATATATATTTTTCTTGCGTGTCTTGGTTTTGTGCATTCCTTGTCAACTTTGGTGTAGCAAACCTTATATAAGTCTTCTTTCATGACCTAATTCCAACAAAAGACAACAGAAAATCCTCCATGAATTTTACTCCAATACAAAAAAAATTCCTTTCAACAATTTTCAATTTTCTTTTTTAACTTCAACAATGACGGAACTCAATTTGAAAAAAAAATCAAGAGTTTATTTAAAGTCATGAAAGCTATTCATTGGAAGCAAATATCTTAGTCTCAAATTAATACTTTGAAGTACTTTCAAAATATTAAGTTGGACTATTCTTTTCTACATGCCATGGTTTCCTTTTGCGATGTGAATTCTAGGACATTCAAGAAAAATGAATTTGAGATATTTCCCATGATTGAAGAATTTGATGCCATCCTTGGATATCCAAGCAATTAACCAATGGCATTGCCTATATTAACTTCCAAAACCCAACAAAAGATGCAAATGTTGCATCAACTTTCAAAGCCCAAAGTTCTACAGTTGACCTAAGGTGAGAAAATTCTGCTTGGTCCCTTGATTGACTTTTACATTTCTCATTTGGCTCCTACCAAGGCATGGGGACATATGCTTTTTCTATGTTTGCTTGGCCAATTCTTGATTGTTTATTTTGATGGCGATATCAATTCATGAGTATTGGATATCATGGACCAAATGGAAGGAGGGTTGTCGCCGATACTTGTGATTCTAGCTGAGGCTTTAGTTGGATTGGATCAATTTAAATCATAATATTCGAGGAGATTAGCTAGGAGTCCCTTGATGCTTTAGGTAACTACCTAAACTGCCGTTTTAGATTTTCAATTTAGGTTTCATTTATTGCTCTAATTTTTGTTTAGTCTTCCCTTGCGTGTTTTAAACTTAGCGAACCTCTTTTATTATTATTATTATTATTATTTATGTTGATTCTAATTTTTTCCTAGAACGCCCTTGTGGGTTTTTGGAACTAGCAAATTGCCCTAATTTTTGCTTAAGCCATCCTTGAAAATTTTCTACCTAATAGGCTTCTTTTTATTCTTTTTTTTTGTTACAGATTTGGCTTTAGGAGCATCTCTGCTTGCTCGACACTCCATCCATGGATTTCACCTGATACCTACCGTGACATCATTCTGCTAGGAAACTACTTCATCCTGCTTCTTCATATGCTGACTAGGTTGACTGGATCCGCTCTCGTGTTGCACTCAACATTTGTTGGTTCATACCTTGGCAGAAGATTTCTTGTATCACCATTCGAACATATTTGATGTATGTTCCTCTTACTACTCTTTGTCGAGGTACTTGCTATGATCCTCGCCGGCTTGACCATCGGTATGGAGAAGAGCCTCGAGGTTCTAAGTTTACTCCTAACTTGGACATCCCTTGTCAGACTGAAGCCTTCTTGGTTCGGTTGAAGAAAAGCTAGCCTATACACTACACTTATCGTCTACCATAGTGTAGACCCTTAATTTTTTACCCAGGCTAGTCTGATATTTTTTATATAATCCAAAATAATTTTTGTGGTATTTTAATTAAATAATATTTATTTTAGTATTCATTATTTACAATTTTTAATAAAAATAAAAATGGTGAAGTTAATAAAATAAATAAAAAATAAAAATAGAAAATAGAAAATAAAAATAAAAATCGGTGACGGAAAAATCGGCAACGAAAAAATTTCGTTGCCAAATGTCCAATTGGCTAAGCCAATTCACCCACAGGAATTTCCTACGGCGAATTGGCTGGCCACCCAGCGCCGCCCCAGCCAGCGCTCGAAATTCTCGTAGTTTCCGCAGCTGTTTTTTTGCCAGCGCAATTTTACAACAGTTTTTCCGAAATCTAATTCTATTTGGTTTTGGTATCTTATCCTAATTGGTTTTAATTTTCTTAAACAATTAGAAGTAGGTTTATGATTTTTCCTATAAATACCACATTAAAACATAGACTTTAGAGGGGATCAAAAATTGGTTTTACTAAGCTAAACTTTGGGACTTTGATCGAACAAAAATTTAACTTCTGATTGAGGAAAAAAGATAGAAAATCCTAGCAAGAGACATTAGCAATAAGCAAGCAATCAACAATTCACCAAAGGTAGCAACACTACTTTTTTTTATTGTTCATCCAAAAAGCAATTTTTGGTGGAACCAATGAATGGAGGTTTGAATCTCTATTTTATTTATTTATTTACAGTAGCTTCATCATTCAAATTGGATAAATTATTTCATCATACAATTTAATCAAAAAACTTCACAAACCCCAATTACTCTTCTGTTTCCAAAAACCTTAAAAACCCTAAAGGTTTTCTTCTGTTTCCAAAAGCTTTAAACCTTAAATTGTTTTTCCCAACTATTTTTATCTACACCATAACATTTTGTCCAAAATCTCCAATTGTTTTCTTAAATCTCCAAACCCTAGTTCTCTTTACGTTTTCTAAAAATTATAATTATTATATGAAGCTCTAAACTATTTTCTTAAATCCTAAAACTAAATATGTTTTCTAAAATACCAAAAACCCTAACTTTTTCGAAAAACCAAAACAGTAAACCCTAAGTTTTCCTAAATCCTAATTCAGCGAACTTAAAAGTCCAATCTAATAAATTTAAACCCTAAAGCCATAATCTAATAAACCTAAAATCACAATCCAGTAACCATGAATTATAAACTCTAATATCTTAAGATTCCAAACCCTAATTTCATGATGTTATCCCTAAACCCTAATTTGATTAACCAAAAAGCCTTACTACTTTCTTAAATGTATAAAACCCTAATTCATTCTAATTTTCCAAAATATTTACAGTAGCCTAAATAATAACAATAATAATTTTAAAATCCCAAAACCCTAACTGTTAATTAAAGAACTCTAAATAAAAAACAGTAAGCCCTAATTTGTGTCTTTACTTGCTTTATTTAATTTTAGATTTAGTTATGTAGTTTACTATATGCTTTGATGGTTGATATATTTAATTTCAATGCTTGAATTATTTAATTTATCATGAAAGAATATTTTCTTTATTGTTATGATTATTATTTGTTTATTTTGGTATTATAAGTGTAAGAGGTATGTTTCCACTTTGTGGGTACCTCATTAGTTAAATATCATGTAATTTAAATTGCTTTTATATTTTGGACCAATGTAAAGGACGTGTTTCTACCTTTTGGTGGGTGTCCTGTTTAGTCTTGGCTTAGATGATGTAAGGACAAGTTTCCATCTTCGGATGGGTGTCCATTTATTAGCTTTGTTTCGACATTGCCTCGATTTTAATATAATGATGCTTTATTTTAATTGCTGTATATAATATGGATAATATTGTTATACTTAAGAATTTTATAATATTAAGACCTGCAAAGGTGGCCGGTTCCAATGAACAGGGCGTTGTGGGGGTGTTGGGCCATTTCTCACCTTTCCCACACGTACCCAACATTCCAAACCCATTAGGGGGTTGGGAATTCCTTAGGAATCAGTCATCTACCCCTTTCTTTCTCCCGGCCCATTCAGGTGGGTACTCCATTTTTCTGGGCTTAGGCCCGTATTCTCTAAGGCCTCGAGCCTAAACAGTGCCGAAGTCATAAGAACCATTCCACCGGGAGTGGGGGTGAAAATCCCCGCTCACAGTGGCGACTCCACTGGGGATAAGGGAAGTTGATTCCGTTGGTCTTTATATTATTCTATTCTTTCTTATAATGATATTATCCATTGCATCATATTAGATTGCATCATGTGCGGGAGTTAGGACGCCTGTGACCATACTTTGACTCAAGGTATGGAGATCAAGCATGGCATAACCACTCATAGCCTCATACCATTTAGTATATACTTGCTATGGGAACCTAAGCCTTTTAACCCAAAGACTAAAGCTCATGTAATTGGCCTAGTTACTTGTAATATCCCAAAGTGTGCCCTATAAGTTTTGATATAATTGTTGTTTTATTTGAATTAAATGTATATGTGTAATTGGAAAGAAAAAGAATATAAGAGAAAGTTTATATCTTGTATATATGGAAATATATACAACATATATACAAGTCAAAATGGATGGTCAACTAAAGAAGATATTTGTTTATTATTGAATTAATGAATTAATTAGAAGAAATAAATGAGTGGAAGAGGAAATAATTGATTATTTTATTATTAAAAGACTTGGTGGAGAATGTTTGAAGACCATATATTTGACTTTGTCTCTAATTTCCTTATCATTTTCTTCTTTTTCTTTTCTTGGCCGGGTACTCCAAAGACAAAAGAGCAAGGAAGAGTTTTGATTTTATAAGATCAAATTGAAGGAAGATTCAAGTGATTAAGTTGGAAATTTGTGAAATTTCATCAACTTTGGTAAGTTCTCTCTTGATTTCCTTTGTTCTTTTTGAAGTTGTGGTTGAGGTTGATGAATTGTTGTTGATAGTATGATTAGGTTTATTGTGGTGTGTTTATAAGTGTTGAAATTGAATTGAAGATAGGAAGTTAGGTTGGTGTTGGTGATGGAAGAGTAAGAGTTGTGTTTAGTGAAGTTGAAAGCATAGAATACATGAGTTTGGTTTTCTGTTTTACAATTAGTAAATGCTGTGACTTGTACGATTTTTAATTAAATATAGAAAAACGTTCTTGAAGTGAATTTTTGATATGTTGTGCCTCAATGAGTCTAGAATGACTGAAAAATATGTTGAGTTGAAGTTGGAATGGTTATGATTTTGGAAAGATTATGTTTATTAGACCTGTTCCAGCAGGTAGCTTGACTAAGACAGCTATCTTTCGGGATTTTTAATAAAATGTAGAAAAATAATATCCAATTGAATTTTGGATATGTTGTTTCTTAGTGAGTCTAGTAATTGAGAAAAATAATTTGGAACCACGTTGATTGAATTTATTTTACCGAATTCTCAAAGTTCAGAACTGCTGCCAGGATTCAGGGCAACTGGAGCAGTCTGGTTGGGTGAACTATTTGACCAAGATTTTGTGTTCAGTTTGATCTAAAATTTTAAAGGAATGATTTTAAGATGTATAAATAAATTCTGTAAAAATTTTAGAGTTTTTAGTCAAGTATATTATTTTATACAATTTTTCAAATTAAGAATTAAGTTGAGTCCAAAACCAGAATTTACTATTCATATGGCCATTTTGCTAATATTCCTTTTGGATTAGTTTGTGAAGAGGTTGAATTGCCCTAACCTAAGTGTTGAGGATTCTTGGAAGAGTAAGTGTATAGATTGGTGTGAGTTGGTTTTAAGGTAAATACAAATTACATTATTGCATACATTCATATGATGTTGAGACTTAACACACATTTGATTGTAAATGTGTTAAGAACTCTAATGCATTGTTGATGCATATTAATAATGTTATGTTTGGTATAATGTGAATGTTGTGATGAGCATGTAAAATGTGTGTTAATGCCATTGGTTATATACACTTGAATGATGAATTGATTAATGTGATTTGAGATATGATGAGATGTAAAATCAATGTGATTGGTGATAATGATGTAAATAAGATGATTGAAGCATATTTGCTTATATGATGATGAAATGAAATATGGAATATGAAATGTGAAAGATATGATGATATGATGAATTGCTTTAATGTGAGTTGAGATGATATGAGATATGAGGCCATGGTTGTTGGATATGATAATGCAAATGAAATATAATTGGGGCATGGTTGCCTAATTAATTATGAGAAATGAAATGAAAAGAGATAAATGAAATGATTGTGTGCCTAATATGTTAATTCAATTTTCAAAGTTCTGGGTTTGGTGGCATGCCTATGAATCACTGGATAGGTGAAAAGACCAGGTCGTAAGCCGATTCCAGTTGAAAAACGTGAAATAATAAATGTGAAATATGATGTTTTTGGGGTGAAAAGACTGGGTCGTAAGCCTCAAAAATAGTAACAGTCTAGCCGGGTTGAAGATTTTCTCGGTTCTAACCGGGTTGAGGTCCAAGAGACTAGGTCTGTTACGCTATCCATGGATAGAGATATATATATATTGCCCACGGGCTTGATGATTATGATTATGGACCAAAGCAGTAACTCTGAACTTTAAATAACATATTAGATTTCTTTTTGGGCCCATGCTTGTGTTTGTTTAATTGTGATTTTTGAAAGGTGAAACACATGAATATTGAGAAACATGATTTGTAATATAATATTCTTTTGAATTGTTTACGAAACTTGATTGTGTGACATTGGCATTGCATTGAGGCATAATATTATGGTTGTTTGTACCACTAAGCCGTCGGCTTAGCGCGATTGTGGTTTATCGCGCAGGTGACAGGGTGGAACCGGAAAGTTCCTCTAGGCCGAGTAGAGTTTAGATTTTGAAGTGTGAATAATGGGCTTAAAGATCAAAGACTGACTGCCAAACATGTATAAACTTTATGTTTTGTAAAACTTGAGTTTTGATGTATATGAATTTGTAAATACTGTTATTTTTTGCTGCATAGTGAACAAATATTTTATCTACTATGTTTCATAATAAACCTTTACTTTATTTTGTACTAGAAGTGTAAATCCTTTTTGCAGGTTGTAGCTGAGGTTATAAGGGGAATTTATTGGGAGTGTACTGAGAATTATTTTGTTTGCATTGGTTTGTGTAAAAATGTTTTCAAAAATCAGAAAAGAACCAGTTTTGTCGACACTTGGGACTCAATTTCTAGGCGAAACTATGGCAAAATTTCTGTAAAAATCGGAACTAAAATTTGACTAAGTAAAATTGGTAGCAACATTAGGATAGTGTGGCGCCTCTACTCAGCTTACACACGTAGGTCGGGAACGGGTGTTACAATTTTTGGTATCAGAGCCTAGGTTTGAGATTCTCAACCTAGGTAAATTGCAAGAAAAAGAATATTTTGATTTTAAAAGTTGATTTTTTGAATAAAATACATGTTTTGGTATGGCAGTCTTTGATCTTTAATGAGGAATATTCTGCTGTGTTTGCAGATATAGGTAGTAATGGAGTCCCATTCACGTCAGACTGTAGAAGGAAGTGCTGAGAGTGTAGCTTCAGGAGAGAGTAGAGATGGAGCTAGAGTTGAGAGGGTTAGTGAGGCACCTGCTTCTGTGCCAGAGAGATTAGCTGTAGATGAGGGTCCACGCGGGTTGGTTAAGGCATATGGTAGAACTATTTAGACAAACTCCAGTGCAGCAGCCACCACCACCACCACAGCCTCAGGTGCCGGTAAGACATTATGATAAGTTGAGAAAATATGGGGCTGAAGATTTCTTGGGCACTACCGATCCTGCAGTGGCTGAGCAGTGGTTGGATAAAGTGCAGAGAATATTCATCCAGTTGAAAGCCACTTCAGATGAAAAATTTGACTATGTCAGGTCCTTCCTACAGAAAGATGCCTATGACTGGTGGAAGACGGTTCCTCATGCCATGGATGATCCACCTACATTATCCTATGGTGATTTTCTGAGGGAGTTCAAGCAGAAATATACTCCGAGGGAGTATAAAGATATTAAGAAGATGGAATTCCTGAATTTGAGGCAAGACAACCAGACAGTAATAGAGTATGAGATTGAGTATATCCGGTTGAGTCGTTATGCCGGGGGAATTATTTCCGATGAAATAGACTAGTGCCGAAGATTTGAGGAGGGATTGAGGCCCTCTATCATGTGCATTGTGGTTGGTTCCCTGTACTAGGATTTTTCTCAGCTTGTTGCAGCAGCTAGAAGTGTTGAGAGAGCACAGGGCATTGCAGCAGCTGCTACTGAGGAAGAGACCTGGGTAAGGAGACCCCAGTTTGAGGTAGGGTCTTCATCTATAAAGAGGGGTCGAGGAAGTTTTATTCCGAGAACCAGTAGAAGCCAGAGACAGTCGAGCATATCAGTTCAGTATCAGAGGCAGAGGCTGAGACCGACAGTTTCTGTAGCTAGTGCCCCGACTCCAGTGATTCAGAGGTCTACTCCACCTGTATGTGAGCATTATGGTAAGACCCATGGGGGTGTTTGTTGGAAGATTGGTGGATCAGCTGGGCGTTTTAGATGTGGGTCACCAGCTCATTTTGTTAGAGATTGTCCTGAGATGCAGGAGTATAGGCAGGCTGATACTGCAGCTTCTCGACCTAGTGTCAGCAGAGGTGGTCGAGGGGGGCAAAGGTTTCATTAGAGGTGGTAGACTTGGGTTTAGTCAGAGAGGAGGATCTTCATCCAGGGGCAGCAGGCCAGACGAGGCCGGATCTTCTCAGAGAGTATATGTGATGCAGAGGCAGCCGGATGCTTCAGCAGTTATAGCAGGTACATTTTCTTTATTTGGCATTTCAGTACTTGCTTTGATTGATCCAGGATCTACTCATTCATACATAAGTGCATCTATCTTGCCTGTGTCTGAATTGCATTCAGAGTCCTTAGGATTTGATGTCTTAGTGACCAATCCTTTAGGACATAGTGTTGTGGTGAATAAGGTGCATCGTGATAGTGCTGTTTTGGTGCAAGGTGAGGAGTTTCTTGGTGATTTAATTGAAATGCCTTTTAAAGAATATGATTTGATCTTAGGCATGGATTGGTTGTCTAAGCATGGAGCTGTGGTAGACTGTCAAAAGAAGTGTGTTACCTTGAGAACCAGTGATGGTAGGAGTGTGAAGGTATCTGGTGAGCAGAGACAACTTGCATCCTTGTTTGTATCAGCTGTAACAGCTAGAAAATTGATTAGAAAAGGGTGTGATGCTTATCTTGCTCATGTTGTGGATACCAGAGTAGTGGGTTCTCAACTTGATAGTATACCCACAATTGCGGAGTTTCCAGATGTTTTTCCTGAGGAGTTGCCAGGGTTACCCCCTGAGAGAGAGGTTGAGTTTGGTATCAAGTTGTTGCATGGTACCACTCCCAACTCTATTACTCCATATCGAATGGCACCTGCTGAATTGAGAGAGTTGAAAGTGCAGTTACAGGAGTTGTTGGATAAAGGTTTTATTCGCCCTAGTGTTTCACCGTGGAGAGCTCCTGTTTTGTTTGTGAAAAAGAAAGATGGTACTTTGAGATTATGCATTGATTATAGGCAATTGAACAAGGTGACTATCAAGAATAAGTATCCTTTGCCTAGGATTGATGATCTCTTTGATCAGTTGAAGGGAGCAGCAGTGTTTTCCAAGATTGATTTGAGATTAGGGTACCATCAGTTGAGAGTCAAAGCTGAAGATGTTCCTAAGACAGCTTTTCGTACAAGGTATGGGCATTATGAGTTTTTAGTAATGCCTTTTGGATTGACGAATGCACCTGCAGCTTTTATAGATTTGATGAATAGGGTGTTTAGACCCTATCTGGATCAGTTTGTAGTGGTTTTCATCGATGATATTTTGGTGTATTCACGTAATGAAGAGGAGCATGACAAGCATCTGCGGATACTTTGAGAGAGAAGCAATTGTATGCTAAGCTGTCAAAGTGTGAGTTTTGGTTGGATCAAGTGATTTTTCTGGGTCATATAGTTTCGGCAGATGGTATTAGAGTTGATCCGAGTAAAGTTGAGGCCATTTTGAATTGGAGTCCACCGAAATTTGTGACTGAAGTTAGAAGTTTTCTGGGCTTGGCAGGCTATTCTCGACGGTTTGTAAAAGGTTTTTCTTTGATAGCTACTCCACTCACTAGATTACTTCGAAAGGGAGTTAGATTTGTGTGGACAGATCAGTGTCAAATGAGCTTTGAGCAGTTGAGAGAGATGTTGACTCAAGCTCGTGATCTTACTTTGCCTGTGGAAGATAAACCATATGTGATTTACAGTGATGCTTCACATAATGGTTTAGGATGTGTTTTAATGCAAGAGGATAAAGTTATAGCTTATGCTTCTCAGCAATTGAAGCCGCATGAGCTTAATTATCTGACGCATGATTTGGAGTTGGCAGCCATAGTGTTTGCTTTGAAGATTTGGCGACACTACTTGTATGGAGAGAAATGTTTTATTTATACGGATCATAAGAGTTTGAAATATCTGGGTGTTCAGAGGGAGCTTAATCTTCGGCAAAGACGATGGTTGGAATTGATCAAAGACTATGACTATTTGATTGATTATCATCCTGGTAAGGCAAATGTGGTTGCTGATGCCTTGAGTCGGAAGTCTTTAGTAGGTTTGACTGTTTATTCGCTCTCGTTGCTTGTTGAGTTGAGAGCATTGCATGCTAGCTTTGAATTATGTGATGATGGTACGTTGTTGGCACAGTTGCATTTGAGATCGGTATTGTTGGATCAGATAAAGGAGGCTCAATTGGCTGATGAGAAAATTCAGAAGATTGTGTCAGAATGCCAGAAAGGAGAGAATCGAGATTTTCTTGTGAGAGATGATGGTAGCCTTTGGTTCAAGAACAGATTGTGTGTTCCTGATGATGCTAAATTGAGAAAGATTATTTTAGAAGAAGCACATCAGTCGGTTTTTTCTATACATCTGAGAAATACAAAGATGTACCATGATTTGAAATAGCATTATTGGTGGTCAGGTATGAAAAGAGACATAGCGGAGTTTGTATCCAAGTGTCTCACTTGTCAGAGGGTGAAAGCTGAGCATCAAGTTCCAACAGGGTTGCTTCAACCTTTATCAGTGCCTGAATGGAAATGGGAGAGAGTGACAATGGATTTTGTGTCTGGTTTACCATTGACACAGAGGAAGCATGATGCTATTTGGGTGATTGTTGATAGATTGACAAAGACAACTCATTTTCTTCTGGTTCGGATGGACTATTCACTTAAGAGGTTGGCTGAGCTGTATATTAGTGAGATAATGAAGTTGCATGGAGTTCCAATTTCTTTAGTGTCTGATCGAGATCCTAGATTTACTTCGAGGTTTTGGAAGAGTTTACATGGTGCTTTGGGTTCTCGATTACACTTTAGCACTGCTTTTCATCCGCAGACAGATGGGCAATCAGAGAGAGTGATATAGATTATTGAGGATATGTTGAGAAGCTGTGTCATTGATTTCTCTGGAAGTTGGGGCAGATTTTTGCCACTTGTAGAATTTGCTTACAACAACAGTCATCAATCCAGTATTGGTATGGCACCATTTGAGGCATTGTATGGTAGAAGATGTAGGACGCCTCTATGTTGGAATGAAGTTGGGGAAGGCAAATTGGTTGGTCCTGATTTAATTAAAGAAATGGAAGAGAAAGTGAAGTTAATTCGGGATCGGTTGAAAGCAGCTTCAGACCGACAGAAATCTTATTCAGATTTGAAGAGGAGAGACATAGAATTTGATATTGGAGATAAAGTATTTCTGAAAGTGTCTCCTTGGAAAAAGATTTTAAGATTTGGTCGAAGAGGGAAACTGAGTCCTCGATTCATTAGACCGTATGAGATATTAGAAAGAGTTGGACTAGTTGCTTATCGTCTTGCTTTGCCACCTGAGTTGGATAGAATCCATAATGTCTTCCATGTTTCTATGTTGCGAAGGTATAGATCTGACCCATCTCATGTTTTACCAGTTGAATCTATTGAGGTGAGTCCGAATCTAACTTTTGAAGAAGAACCAATTGCTATTTTGGCACATGAAGTGAAAGAGTTGAGAAATAAGAAAGTGCCACTTGTAAAGGTTCTTTGGAAGAATCATGGTAGAGAAGAGGCAACTTGGAAGAGTGAGCAAGCGATACGAGATCAATATCCTCAACTGTTTCAGACTTAATACCAGGTAATTTTGAGGATGAAATTTCTTTTTAGAGGGGGAGAATTGTAATATCCCAAAGTGTGCCCTAGAAGTTTTGATATAATTGTTGTTTTATTTGAATTAAATGTATATGTGTAATTGAAAAGAAAAAGAATTGAAGAGAAAGTTTATATGTTGTATATATGGAAATATATACAACATATATACAAGTCAAAATGGATGGTCAACTAAAGAAGATATTTGTTTATTATTGAATTAATGAATTAATTAGAAGAAATAAATGAGTAGAAGAGGAAATAATTGATTATTTTGTTATTAAAAAACATGGTGGAGAATGTTTGAAGACCATATATTTGACTTTGTCTATAATTTCCTTTTCATTTTCTTCTTTTTCTTTTCTTGGCCGGGTACTCCAAAGACAAAAGAGCAAGGAAGAGTTTTGATTTTATAAGATCAAATTGAAGGAAGATTCAAGTGATTAAGTTGGAAATTTGTGAAATTTCATCAACTTTGGTAAGTTCTCTCTTGATTTCCTTTGTTCTTTTTGAAGTTGTGGTTGAGGTTGATGAATTGTTGTTGATAGTATGATTAGGTTTGTTGTGGTGTGTTTATAAGTGTTGAAATTGAATTGAAGATAGGAAGTTAGGTTGGTGTTGGTGATGGAAGAGTAAGAGTTGTGTTTAGTGAAGTTGAAAGCATAGAATACATGAGTTTGGTTTTCTTTTTTACAATTAGTAAATGATGTGACTTGTATGATTTTTAATTAAATATAGAAAAACGTTCTTGAAGTGAATTTTTGATATGTTGTGCCTCAATGAGTCTAGAATGACTGAAAAATATGTTGAGTTGAAGTTGGAATGGTTATGATTTTGGAAAGATTATTTTTATTAGACCTGTTCCAGCAGGTAGCTTGACTGAGACAGCTATCTTTCGGGATTTTTAATAAAATGTAGAAAAATAATATCCAATTGAATTTTGGATATGTTGTTTCTTAGTGAGTCTAGTATTTGATAAAAATAATTTGGAACCATGTTGATTGAATTTAATTTACCGAATTCACAAAGTTCAGAACTGCTGCCAGGATTCAGGGCAACTGGAGCAGTCTGGTTGGGTGAACTATTTGACCAAGATTTTGTGTTCAGTTTGATCTGAAATTTTAAAGGAATGATTTTAAGATGTAGAACTAAATTCTGTAAAACTTTTAGAGTTTTTAGTCAAGTATATTATTTTATACAATTTTTCAAAATAAGGATTAAGTTGAGTCCAAAACCAGAATTTACTATTCATATGGTCATTTTGCTAATATTCCTTTTGGATTAGGTTGTGAAGAGGTTGAATTGCCATAATCTAAGTGTTGAGGATTCTTGGAAGAGTAAGTGTATAGATTGGTGTGATTTGGTTTTAAGGTAAGTACAAATTACATTATTGCATACATTCATATGATGTTGAGACTTAACACACATTTGATTGTAAATGTGTTAAGAACTCTAATGCATTGTTGATGCATATTAATAATGTTATGTTTGGTATAATGTGAATGTTGTGATGAGCATGTAAAATGTGTGTTAATGCCATTGGTTATATACATTTGAATGATGAATTGATTAATGTGATTTGAGATATGATGAGATGTAAAATCAATGTGATTGGTGATAATGATGTAAATAAGATGATTGAAGCATATTTGCTTATATGATGATGAAATGAAATATGGAATATGAAATGTGAAAGATATGATGATATGATGAATTGCTTTAATGTGAGTTGAGATGATATGAGATATGAGGCCATGGTTGTTGGCTATGATAATGCAAATGAAATATAATTGGGGCATGGTTTCCTAATTAATTATGAGAAATGAAATGAAAAGAGATAAATGAAATGATTGTGTGCCTAATATGTTAATTCAATTTTCATAGTTCTGGATTTGGTGGCATGCCTATGAATCACTTGATAGGTGAAAAGACCAGGTCGTAAGCCGATTCCAGTTGAAAAATATGAAATAATAAATGTGAAATATGATGTTTTTGGGGTGAAAAGACTGGGTCGTAAGCCTCAAAAACAGTAACAGTCTAGCCGAGTTGAGGATTTCCTCGATTCTAACCGGGTTGAGGTCCAAGAGACTGGGTCTGTTACGCTATCCATGGATAGAGATATATATATATATATATTGCCCACGAGCTTGATGATTATGATTATGGACTAAAGCAGTAACTCTGAACTTTGAATAACATATTAGATTTCTTTTTGGGCCCATGCTTGTGTTTGTTTAATTGTGATTTTTGAAAGGTGAAACACATGAATATTGAGAAACATGATTTGTAATATAATATTCTTTTGAATTGTTTATGAAACTTGATTTGTGACATTGGCATTGCATTGAGGCATAATATTATGGTTGTTTGTACCACTAAGCCGTTGGCTTAGCGCGATTGTGGTTTGTCGCGCAGGTGACAGGGTGGAACCGAAAAGTTCCTCTAGGCCGAGTAGAGTTTAGATTCTGAAGTGTGAATAGTGGGCTTAAAGATCAAAGACTGATTGCCAAACATGTATAAACTTTATATTTTGTAAAACTTGGGTTTTGATGTATATAAATTTGTAAATACTGTTATTTTTCGCTGCATAGTGAACAAATATTTTATCTACTGTGTTTCATAATAAACCTTTACTTTTTTTTGTACTAGAAGTGTAAATCCTTTTTGCAGGTTGTAGCTGAGGTTATAAGGGGAATTTATTGGGAGTGTACTGAGAATGATTTTGTTTGCATTGGTTTGTGTAAAAATATTTTCAAAAATCAGAAAAAAATCGACACTTGGGACTCAATTTCTAGGCGAAACTATGGCAAAATTTCCGTAAAAATCGGAACTAAAATTTGACTAAGTAAAATTTGTAGCAACATTAGGATAGTGTGGCGCCTCTACTCAGCTTACACACGTAGGTCGGAAAGGGGTGTTACATTACTTTCCTTAGGTTTTACCACAAATGCCTATTGTTTGACTATGGTTAAGTTATCTTGGTTTAAATAATGAATTATTTGGTTTGTTCTTTTTATAATATGACCTACGTATATTGTAAGCTCAAAATAAATTTTTCTCTAAAGTCCAAAAGACCAAAGCTATTTTCAAAACTTTTCAAGATGGTCTTTGCATATAAAACTTTTCTAAAAATAATTCAAAAATTCTTTTCTCATGACTCAAATACAAAGCCCAAAATCCATTTTTTCTAAAATATTTTTACAATGGGCTTAGAAACAAAATTATTTTCATCCAACCTTTTTTACAAAGAGCTTGCAAATTATTTAGGTCAATTATGAAATACCAAAAATCAATTGTGAGACTAGTTTATACTAAGAATAATTAATCATGGGCTTGTTTTTTGCATGAATATTAGTTACTTTTTCAAGTGAGAAATCTATTTATAATAAACCTCTTAATTTAGTTTTAATCTAATACAGCATAAAAAGCTACTTTAGTTGGTTGAATGGATTAAAACCTAATTAATGGAAATTATCATGAACTGATTTCCATTTTTTGAAAATATAACTATTGGTTGAAACGTCCGAGGGAATTATTCGAAAACAATATACCACATGTTGGTGTTTTGTTAACCATATTACCTAGGAAAAGAGACTCACCATCCGTGTGTGGAAGTTATAAGGTTGGAAGGAACATCCTATTTATCTTTCTTTGTTGATTGTTTATGCATACATGCATACATGCATCTCATATCATTGATCCTCTCTGGCTCACAGCCCTAGATTATGACAGTTCAAAAGCTTACGACAATCCAACCTACGCCGGAGATGAAGAATCTAGCAATAACTCAATCACTTGCTCACCAAAAGCAAGGGAGCCCGAACAAATTCAAAGAGTGGTGGACGATGCCCTCAATGCCAAGATGGAAGAAATAAAAGAGGCCCTAGCTGAGACCATGAAGAACCAATTAGCTGCAATTTTAGGAAACAATGCCGAAGCATCCGTTAGCACCAAGAAAGACAAGGGGAAGACTAAAGTTAGTGAAGTGCTTTTGATGATGATAAGGTGATCATTGATGATGATGATTGGGCTCAATACTTCCAAGATCCTCAAGACCAAAAGGCACCAAAGGTTATTCAAAAAAATCGAGACGTCTAATGTTGAGAAGACTATCACTGATTTAGAAAAGAAATTTGGAAAGAAATTGAAAACCCAAGAGATGTTTGAGATCAACAAATTATTTGAACAATATGAGGAGGTCCCTTATAAGTTCAAGATACCATCATTTGCAAAGTTCAATGGTACTGGAAACCCCCATCTCCATGTGAAGCAGTACATCACTGCCATGCAGTCTGCTCGAGCTACTAAAGCTCAAACGCTGAGATATTTCATGCTATCATTGGACCGTTTTGTCCAAAATTAGTTCAACACCTTAGAGGAAAGTACTCAAAAATATTGGGACATGTTATGCAAGGCTTTCATTCAGCAATATGGGTATAATGTCAAGTTGGAAGTTTCCTTAATGGAAGTTGAATCCATTAGACAAAGGCCAAATAAAAAATTTTATGGACTATGTGAAAAGAATGAGAAATAAGGCTGCTTTACTCAAGAAGAGGCCCAATGAATCTAATCAAATAAGGATGATTGTGAGAGTGGTGTTGCCTAGTCTTCATGAAAGGATGTCTCATACACTCATCCTTGATTTTAAAGATCTACTCCAAGTCGGTCTGCAAATTGAAGAATGGGAAAGAGAGAAGAACCATTTTCAACGAGAAGGAATGAGAAAGGAAATTATCATCCTAATAGTCAAAGTACACAAAAGAAAGCTGATGTTAATGCCACTAGTCAAGAAGGAATGAGGCAGTTTTCAGAATTAGGGAAACCACTGTCTTGGGTTCTCAATAAGCTACAAAAGAAGGGATTGTTACAACCCTTGCTCCTCGTCCTTTGCCTAATCATCTTCCACCTAACTTTGATACTAGTGCATTTTGCCAATTCCATCAAAGGCCTAGACACGAAACAGACAATTGTATGAAGTTGAGGCATGAGATCCAAAATTTAATCGACAGTGGCAAGCTACCTGAGCCAGACAAGCCCAATACAAAGAACAACCCTTTACCTAAGTTTGGAAGAGTACCTCCACCGGAAATCTTCATGGTAGGAAAAGTATTGGAACAAGATTTTGTTTTATCATCCTTTTAAGATGGGGATATTGAAGATGTGAAAGGAAAAGAAGCTTAACTCAATAAACTTTCCTTAGCTTGAATGTTGCTTTTCAAATTTTGCTTTAATATTTAATTAGAACAATCGTGTTTTTCAAATTTAAATTTGTTTGAATAAATTACTTTTATCAAAAAACTTTTTGGTCTTTGTTCATTTTGGTGCTCAACCAATGAGGAATCTAGCTTGAAAATTCATGAATTAATATATTTATGCATCATGACTTGAATCACTTTACTAGGTGAGGGAGTTACTCTATAGCATTGAGTTGTGTATGCTTACTTAGAGAGGGCTCCTGCATAATTACCTTAGTCTAGGTCCTAGTCAATCTTAGAATATGCTTTGACAAACTTTTGAGGCAAAAATGAATCTGCTTATTTAAGAGAGAGATGATCTAGGCATTGTTTGATAGGCCAACAACTAGTATCCACCCAATTAGATATCAATCCCTAGTTGTCCCTTTGAGCCTTCATAAAATTTTAGCTTTCTTTTCATTGGCTTACAAACCCCAATAACCTACCCTGAGCTATTGTGATACTTTTGACAAGTCTTATGATCACTAAGATGAAGAGGCAAGAAGATCAAAGAAAGAAATGGATAGTCAAGACCATGAAGACAGTTGAAGTTTTCAAGACCATAAGGGTAGTTAAAGTTCTCAAGACCATAAGGACAGTTGAAGTTTTCGTAATATCTCCAACATATCAAGACAACATTACAGTAACAAATGAATTATCCCTGTTAAAGAAGATTTATGTCACTCCACTCATCCATTATTGGAAATCCAAGTTGGTACAAACAAGACAACTCTTTTAGAGCTAAAGCCAAAAAGCAAAAAAAAAAAAAGAAGAGAAAAAGAAAAGAAAAGAAAAAGAAAAAAAGAGAGAAAAAGAAAAGAAAAGAAAAAGAAAGAAAATAAGAAAAAGAAAGAAAAAAGAGAAAAAAAAAGAGAAAAAGGACAAAAAAAAAGATAAGAAAAAGAAGAAAAAAGATAAAAGATAAAACCTAAAAAGGTGGTTCAAAAAGCTAACTAAGTTCTCTAAACCTAAAGCAACAAAAGGCTTCCATTTGGTTTATAAGGACAGTTTGACTTGAATTGGTCCAACCCAAACAAAGATTCGATCAAAATCAGAGAAAAAGGAGAAAGACTATCTAGTTCTTGAAAGTTTTGTACTTGACAGTCCTACAAGGAAGAAGGACAAAATGATAAAATGCTTAAAGAAAGGGAGGAGTAAGAAAAATTAAAAAAAAAAAAAAAGAAAAGGGAGAAGAAGAAAAGAAACGAATTTGGGTACCAAACTTTATGCAAAGAAACAAAGATTATCCCAATCAAGATCTAGATTAATGCCAAGAAGATAGAAGGAACTTGGAGTCTAGCAAGATTGTTCCCAGCTACCTAAAGTCCAAATAAGAAATTTGTAGTGTGAAGGTTTGTCCATTGTGTCACATCGGCTCCAACATATAAATGGGCTTCATTTAACCCATGTCCCTTATAGACCCCATTTCAAGCCTATCAAAGACCTATTGATCTCTCTTGGTAGGTAGAGTCTATTAGTAGAGATAGTTTGGATAAGCATGCATATGAGATAGACAATATTCAAACTCAAAAGAGATCTTTAGCCAAGTAATGTGTATGTGCCTATCTAAAGTGCAACAATTCTTAATTAACTAGAAATGATTCCCAAGTTTAGTACGGTAACTAGGGTTGTCATGTTATAGATATGTTAATTTGGAAAAATCAAGTCCTGAGGTACATTGACATTAATTTGGCAAAGCCAACATTTGATTTCAAAAGCAAAATTGAAAATTGAAAATTCAAATATATATATATATATACAAAGCCTTCAAGTTAAGGGGAATATTTTGAACTATCAAACCTCAAAGGACACATTGGGCAAAGTAAATGATTATTGGCAAGGTCATAAAGAAGCTACCAACTGACATGCTGAAACATAATTTGAAATGGATGTATCCCTGACTCTGCAAGCTTGGGGTCCCCACCATTCATATTTTCAACATCTTGAAGATAAAAGCCATAAATGTGAAGCATTGTTTCATTCCAATGCAAGACCTGAACGACCATCTGAAAGGAACCAATGAGAATACTTCTGTTGATCACCTCGGTCTATGAGTCGATGGAACCATTGTAAGTATTATTCATGCATATCATGCATACATGAGCATATCACATCGTACTTTCTTATCTTGTATTGTCCATTCTTTGTCAAAGTGAACATCAAACACTCTGTGAAGGAAAGAATCAAAAGAAGATATCAAATCAGGGGGGCATGGAAAGCCCATTGCTTGAGAAAGCTCCAGTAATTTTGCAAAGAGAAGAAATGCGTGCTTGTGCGAAGAACTAGACAACAAAAGCATCAATCAAAGATTGCATGGAAAAATTCTTTGGTTTGAGCCTACACAGGGGGCAAAGTTTCTCCTTTTCAATTTTTTGAGTTTATATACCAAACATTTTTTAACTGACTTGTAAATATTTCGCCACGCAGGGGGGACAAGGAGAGGATATGAAGGCTAGCTAAATAGAGCTGAATTTTTTGCAAAAGTGCAAAGGAAGAGCAAAAAAGAATGAAATAAAAAGAAAATTAGAATTCTCAAAAGAATGAAGATGCAAAAGACAAAAGATCAGTTCAGCTAAAATAGCTGAAGCCAGGGTAAAGACCCGACCTCCAATGGATAAAGATCTGTGTTTCAAGGGTAAAGACCCGATGTCCCGATGTCGAGCGGATAAAGATCTATGTTTCAAGGGTAAAGACCCAACCTCCAATGGATAAAGATCCATGTTTCAAGGGTAAATACCCAATTTCCAATGGATAAAGGTCCATGTTTCAAGGGTAAGGACTCGACCTCCAGTGGATAAAGATCCATGTTTCAAGGGTAAAAACCTGACCTTCGGTGGATAAAGATCCATGTTTCAAGGGTAAAGACCCGACCTTCAATGGATAAAGATCCATGTTTCAAGGGTAAAGACCCGATTTCCAATGGATAAAGATCCATATTTCAAAGGGTGAAGACTCGAAGTCTAAAGGATGAAGATCCATTTTCAAGGGTGAAGACCCAATTTTCAAGGATGAAGATCCATTTTCAAAGGTGAAGACCTGATTCCAAGGATGAAGATCCAATTTTAAAGGGTGAAGACCCGACATCCAAAGCATGAAGATTAATTTTCAAGGGTAAAGACCTAATGTCCAAAGGATGAAGATCTATTTTTAAGGGTGAAGACCCGACGTCCAAAGCATGAAGATTAATTTTCAAGGGTAAAGACCTAATGTCCAAAGGATGAAGATCTATTTTTAAGGGTGAAGACCCAATCTCAAAGGATGAAGATCCATTTTCAAGGGTGAAGACCTGATCTCAAAGGATGAAGATCCTTTTTCAAGGGTGAAGACCCAATCTCCAAGGATGAAGATCCATTTACAAGGGTGAAGACCCGATCTCCAAGGATGAAGATCCGTTTTCAAAGGTTAAAGAATGAAGTTCCAAGGTCCAACGATGAAGATCCATTTTGAGGGTGAAGAACCATAATAGAACAGCCGGAGCAGTCAAACTTCTCAACTGATAAAAGGTCAGTCAAACTCAATCTCGGGTCCATGCACCCAAATTCAATTCAATCTCGAGGCCAAGTACCCAATCTCGGGTACAAGTACCCAAATCAAATTTATTTTCTGGCCCAAGTACCCAATCTCAGGTCCAAGTACCCAAATCAAATTCAATCTCGGGTCCAAGTACCCAAACCAAATTCAATCTCTGGTCCAAGTACCCAATCTCGGGCCCAAGTACGAAATCAAATTCAATCTCGGCTCCAAGTACCAAATCTCGTGTCCAAGTACCCAAATCAAATTCCATCTTGGGTCCAAGTACACAAATCAAAATTAATCTCAGGTCCAAGTACCCAAATCAAATTCAGTCTCAGGTCTAAGTACCCAATCTCGGGTCCAAGTACCCAAATCAAATCCAATCTTGGGTTCAAGTACCCAATCTCGGGTCTAAGTACGCAAATCAAACCTAATTTCTGGTCCAAGTACCCAAATCAAGTTCAGTCTCAAGTCCAAGCACCCAAATTAAATCCAAGTACCCATCGTCGACAAAAATTAGTCAAAGATCTTATTGCTTTTCACTCTCTTTTGTTGTAGTCTCAGATCGTTCAAGCAGGGGGTAAACTGTAGACCCTTAATTTTTGACCTAGTTCTGTCCGATATTTTTTTATATAGTCCAAAATAATTTTTGTGGTATTTTAATTAAATAATATTTATTATTTATATTTTTTAATAAAAATAAAAATTATGAAGTTAATAAAATAAGTAAAAAATCAAAATCAAAATAAAAAATCAAAATCAAAATCGACAATGGAAAAATCGGTGACGAAAAAATTCCGTCCCCAAATGTCCAATTGGCCAGGCCAATTCACCCACAGGAATTTTCTGCTGCGAATTGGCTAGCCGCCCAGAGCCCGCCCCAATGAGCGCTCAAAATTCTCGCAGTTTCGGCGGCAGTTTTTTAGCCAGCGTAATTTTCCGACGCAATTTTTTTCGAAATCAAATTCTTTTTTATTTTGGTTTCTTATCCTAATTGGTTTTAATTTCCTTAAACAATTAGAAGTAGGTTTATGATTTTTCCTAAAAATACCACATTAAAACATAGACTTTAGGGGGGGGGATCAAAAATTGGTTTTACTAAGCTAAACTTTGGGACTTTGATTGATCGAAAATTGGACTTCTGACTGAGGAAAAAAGACAGAAAACCCTAGCAAGAGACATTAGCAACAAGCAAGCAATCAACAATTCACCAAAGGTAGCAACACTACCTTTGTTATTGTTCATCTAAAAAGCATTTTTTGGTGGAACTAAGGAACGGAGGTTTGAATCTCTATTTTATTTATTTCTTTACAGTAACTTCATCATTCAAATTGGATTAATTGTTTCATCATACAATTTAATCAAAAACTTCACAAACCCCAAATTACTCTTCTGTTTCTAAAAACCTTAAAAACCCTAAAGGGTTTCTTCTGTTTCCAAAAGCTTTTAAACCCTAAATTGTTTTTCCTAACTATTTTCATCTACACCATAACTTTTTGTCCAAAATCTCCAAATGTTTTCTTAAATCTCCAAACCCTAGTTCTCTTTAAGTTTTCTAAAAATCATAATTATTTTATAAAGCTCTAAACTATTTTCTTAAATCCTAAAACTAAATATGTTTTCTAAATTACCAAAAACCCTAACTTATTCAAAAAAAACAAAACAGTAAACCCTAAGTTTTCCTAAACCCTAATTTGGTGAACTTAAAAATCCAATCTAATAAATTTAAACCCTAAAGTCATAATCCAATAAGCCTAAAATCACAATCCAGTAACCATGAATTATAAACTCTAATATCTTAAGATTCCAAAACCCTAATTTCATGATGTTACCCCTAAACCCTAATTTGAATAACCAAAAAGCCTTACTACTTTCTTAAATGTTTAAAACCCTAATTCATTCCAATTTTTCAAAATCTTTATAGTAGCCTAAATAATAACAATAATAATTTTAAAATCCCAAAACCCTAAATGTTAATTAAAGAACTCTAAATAGAAAACAACAAAACCTAATTTGTATCTTTACATGCTTTATTTAATTTTAGATTTAATTATGTAGTTTATGATATGCTTTGATGGTTGATTTATTTAATTTCAATGCTTGTCTTATTTAATTTATCATGGATGAATATTTTCCTTATTGTTATGATTATTATTTGTTTATTTTAGTATTAAAAGTGTAAGAGGTATGTTTCCACTTTAAGGGTACCTCATTAGTTAAATATTATGTAATTTAAATTACTTTTATATTTTGGACCAATGTAAAGGCCATGTTTCAACCTTTTGGTGGGCGTCCTATTTAGTCTAGGCTTAGATGATGTAAGGACATGTTTCCATCTTGGGATGGGTGTCCATTTATTAGTTTTGTTTCGACATTGCCTTGATTTTAATATAATGATGCTTTATTTTAATTGTTGCATGTAATATGGATAATATTTTTATACTTAAGAATTTTATAATATTAAGACCTGCAAAGGAGGCCGGTTCCAATGAACCGGGCGTTGTGAGGGTGCTGGGCCATTTCTCACCTTCCCCACACTTACCCAACTTTTTGAACCCTTTAGGGGGTTGGGAATTTCTTAGGAATTGAGTCATCCACCCCTTTCTTTTTTCGGCTCATCCTGGTGGCGACTCCATTTTCTACTGGCTTAGGCCCGTGTTCTCTAATACCCCTAGCCTAAACAGTGCCGAAGTCGGAAGAACCATTCCACCGAGAGTGGGGGCAAAAATCCCCAATCACACATAGATCTTACATTTGTCAATTTCTTTAGATAGAATATTGTTAGGATATAAAAATAATGAAACAATAATTAGAGATGTATCTTTTCCCTTTATAATTTGTCATCATCTTTCACTATTGTATTTATTTGTTTTATCCATATTTGGTCAAATACTAAAACAGTGCACATAGAACAATTTTGATATTAATTCTATTTTATTAAATTGGGGAACAACCAAACATAATGCCAGCATATATAAGATCACTTCTGTCACCAACTAGCCCTCTCGGGTTTTCTAATTGATAATTTTTCTCTCGCTTAGCCCTAATTCTTGCCTAGTCCACCTTTTCAAGTTTCAGAACTAGTGGACTGCTCTAACTTTTGCTTAGGCCACCCTTTTGGGTTTTCAACCTAGCGAGCTCTTTTTTTTTATGCATAAAACCTTTTTAAACTGTTAATGTTTACTGGTTCGCTAAACTCTTTCCCTTACATGTCTGATTACTTGACTACACCCTTGTTCATGATTTGCTTTACAACATACAGTCCCTCCCAACTAGGCCTAAATTTTTCACTTGGATCGGAGACATTAGGCTTACACTGCTTCAACACTAAGTCACCGACTCTAAACTTTATGACCCTAACCCTTCCATTGTAGGTTCGAGCTACCTTTTTCTTGATATAGCTGATGATGATACAATGCTTTTAACCTCCCTTCTTCTAATAAAGCTAATTTTATGTATCTGCTCACTACCCACTCCGTCTTAGGCAATTCAGCTTCCAGGACCACTCCTAACAATTTGGTCTCTATCTCAATAGGCAATACTGCTTCCATCCCATAAACCAAAGAGAATGATGTCATTCCAGTCGGCGTTCGCACACTTGTTCTGTATCCCTGCAAAGCAAAAGGCAGCATCTCTAACCAATCCCTGTATGTGATAAGTGTATAATTGATGATATTTTTATCCCTATTTTTTAATATATTTATTGTCAAATTGAGTTTAATTTCTTTGTTCAAGTGTTTATTAGGGTTGATTCCAGGAACTTTTGACAGGTTAGGACCTTAAGGTTATTTAGGCTAGAATCACGGATGAAAGACAAGGTAAGAAGCTATTGTGGGTAGATTCTTCAAGTGACATGCCCAGTGACATGAGCGTGTTCATGGCCGTGTTATTCAACTACTTTACAGAAGCTTTGACATGCCTCGAGACATGGGCGTGTCACTGAACGTGCCATTACTCTTGACTTACAGAAGCTGTGACACACCCAATAACACGGGTGTGTCCATGACCGTGCTCCTAACTCAACATTACAGTAGCAACAACATGCCCAAGGACATGGGCGTGTCACTATCCATGTCATTAAAGTTCAAAATAGCACCTTTGACACTCCCATGGACATGGGTGTGTCCTTGGGCGTGTCAGGCAAAAATATCTGGGCTATAAAATCTAAGTTAAAGAGCAAGTTAGGGAGAAAGAGTTTATTTTTCAGAGCCGACCTCCCGAGCAAAAAAAGAGTTTTTGGCAGCCAAGAGTGAAGGTGAAGACCTAATTCCTACAAGATTTAATCCAAGATATGAGGATTGAAGTGAAGAAACATAAAACATTCATTATGGATTGTTAGAATTCTTTTACTTATTTCATCTATTTTGGTTTTCTGGTTATGGACATGAGCTAAACATTTTATCTATCTAGATATTGATGAACCCTAGCTTTATTGTATCGATTGAATAGTTCTTATTAAATTAAATCATTTGATTGGGTTGTTTTATCCTTTGATTCTTAATTTCTTATTTCCAATTGATAATAGCATGTTTATTGATCGGTTGCAATTTTCATATTATTAACTTGAGAAAGCTTGATATGAACAAAATGCTCATTAGGATTGAGGGTTGATTTGAGTACTAGAGATAGACTTACAAGACCTGTAATATCCTCATTTATGCCCTAGAAGTTTTGAGTATGTTGTTGTTATTGTGGTTGTTGATATATATATTGGGAAGTGAATGTTTGTGCATATATGTGTTAAATTGTAAGAGAAAAGAAATGGGAAGAGAATGTATATGTATATGTGTTTTGGAGAAGAAATTTAGGGTTTAGAGACAAATGTATATGTTGTTTATATGATGATATAATTAACATATACATTGGTCAAATGAAGAGTCAAGGTGATGGTTAAGTGGAAGAAGATATTTTTGGTTGTTAATGAAATTACTATAAAGGGCTTATATGAGACAAAGAGTTAGTTATATGGTTAAGGGTGTTTTGGTAATTTTCCTTGTAAGATGCATGGTGGAGATTAAAAGAAGAAAAGGTGTTTGACTTGTGCATTTTCTTCTTTCTTTCTTGAAGTGGCCGGATTCTCCATAGACAAAGAGAGAAAGAGAGGTGATCTTGAGGTTTGAAGCATTTTGAAGAAAGAAACAAGGGTTTTGGTTAAAGATTTGTAGATTTCTTCATTTGAGGTAAGATCTTTTCTTTAATTTCTTCAATTCTTTTGAAGTGGTGTGAGAAAGGAATTAGGGTTTGTTGGTTTGATGATGAGAAGTTGAGTTGGTGAAGGTGTTGGAAGTGATTGTGTTGAGTAAGAGTTGTGTTTAGTGAAATTGTTTCTGTTTTACAATTAGTAAAGGCTGTGATTTGTATGATTTTTAATTAATTATAGAAAAATGTTCTTGAAGTGAATTTTTGATATGTTGTGCCTCTATGAGTGTAGAATGACTGAAAAATATGTTGATTCGATTTTGGAATGGTTATGAGTTTAGAAAGATTATTTTCATTAGACCTGTTCCAGCAGGTACCTTAACTGGGACAGCTATATTTCGTGATTTTTAATAAAATGTAGAAAAATCATATCCAATCGAATTTTGGATATGTTGTTGCTTAGTGAGTCTAGTATTTGAGAAAAATAATTTGGAACCACGTTGATTGAATTTGATTTATGGAATTCACAAAGTTCAGAACTGCTGCCAGGATGCAGGGCAATTGGGGCAGTCTGGTTAGGTGAACTATTTGACCAAGATTTTGTGTTCAGTTTGATCTGAAATTTTAAAGGGATGATTTTAAGATACAAAACTAAATTCTGTAAAAATTTTAGAATTTTTAGTCAAGTAGATTATTTTATACAATTTTTCAAAATAAGGATAAAATGGAGTTTAAAACCAGAATGTACTATTTATGGTTAGGGTTTTAATTCTTTGTTCTTTTTGCATTGCTTTGGTTTTCCAAAGGTAGGTTGGTCCTTAAACCTAACCCTAAACACTTTAAACACACTTGAATCAATGAATGTTATAATCAATTGTTCTTTGCCCTAATTGCATTGTTGAGATTGAACAATGTTATGTTGTGCATTGTGAATGGTAATGTGTTTCATGAGTAATGTGGTATGAAATGTTGATATTTATGAATGATGCTATGTGAGATATAATGTGATCATGGATGAGATATATATATATATATATACTTGAATAATGAGATGTTATATTGTGAAATGAAATGTGAAGCCATTGTTATTGGCTAAGATGATGTAATTGAAAGAAAGAAGGCATGTTTGCCTAAATGTGATGAGAATTGAGAATGGAAATGAATTGTTTGTTTAATATGTTATTCAGTTTCAGAGTTCTGGATTTGGGTGGCATGCCTAAGAAATGATGACAGGTAACAGTCTTGCCGGGTTGAGGACCTCCTCATAGGTGTTGAGTTGATGGTCCAAGAGACTGGGTCTGTTACACTATGAGATATATGATTTGTAACAGTCTTGCCGGGTTGAGGATCTCCTCATATGTGTTGAGTTGATGATCCAAGAGACTGGGTCTGTTACACTTGCCTACGGGCGTGATTATTGTGACTATGAACCAAAGCAGTAACTCTGAACTCTGAATATCGTATTAAATACTTGTTGGGCCCATAGGTGTCAGGGTTATATGAATGTCCTAAATAATGTTATGAGTTAATGAAATGAGATGTTGGTTATTGAGTATGATTGATTAATGTTGAATGTGGAAAGATGTTGAAATGTGGTATGCTCATATGACTATGATTTGTGAAATGCATAATTATGTGGTTAACTTTATATTTATGATATTGATCTTATCAATAACATATGTGGCATTGCATTACATTAAAGCATACCATTAGCATGTTTTATCTTACTAAGCCGTTGGCTTAGCGCGAATGTGATTCTTCGCGCAGGTGACAAGGAAGAACCAGAGAGTTCCTCTAGGCCGAGTCGAGCCTAGATTTTGAAGATTGAATAGTGGGCTTTAAGATCGAAGACTGACTGCCAAACATGTATAAATTTTATGTGTTGTAAAACTTGAGTTTTGATGTATATGAATTTGTAAATATTGTTACTTTCCGTTGCATAGTGAACAAAGATTTTATCTGCTGTATTTCATAATAAACCTTTACTTTATTTTGTACTAGAAGTGTAAATCCTTTTTGCAGGTTGTAGTTGAGGTTATAAGGGGGATTTATTGGAAGTGTACTGAGAATGATTTTGTTTGCATTGGTTTGTGTAAAAATGTTTTCAAAAATTAGAAAAAAAAAACCAGTTTTGTCGACACTTGGGATTGAATTTTTAGGCAAAACTATGGCAAAATTTCTATAAAAATCGGAACAAAAATTTGACTAAGTAAAAGTGGTAGCAACATTAGGATAGGGTGGCGCCTCTACTCAGCTTACACACGTAGGTCGGGAAGGGGTGTTACAAGACCCTTTGGTTTAAAGTTCCTTGTTCTTATTGCAATATCTATTTAATTATGCTTGAGAAGAGATTCCTAGCATTCTACTTAGTGATTAGGGATTAATTCACTTGAGAGAGATTTTAAACTAATTTAGGAGAATGCCAATTCAGCTCTATTGTTTGATTTAATTGAATTGATATTCATAAATACTTCTTATGGCTAGGGGGATTCAATATCTGGATAGTATTTTCATCACCAACTTTTGTTGCATAATATTCAATTTTTCTTTACTTTAGCTTATTGAGTAATTTGTCTTTTATTTTAATCATCACACAAACTATTGATTCACTAAATAACAGTTAAAATTTGCACTAATATTTGACCTTATCCCCGGTGGAATGATATCTTACTCACTATTTTATTGCTTGAGCGATGCGTGCACTTGCAGTAACACTGCGATAGCATAGATCCGTCATCAAGTTTTTGGCACCGTTGTCGGGGACAACAGTTGTCAATATTAGTAATATAATCAAGACTGTTGATTTAGTTTTTATTTTATTTGTTTTAACATTAGTTCTTGCTTGTGATTGTTATTCTAGGTACTTCTTCCCATTTATGACCCAAGCTAGCTCCTCCCAACTACTTGAATTAGATCAAGAGCTAGAGAGAACATTGAGGAGAAAGTGAAAGGATGAAAAGAAAGCAGTTCTGGTAGAAAAAGAACCAAACTTTAAAGATCTCAGCTCAGAAGAAGAACTGAAAATGATGGCAGGAAATGAGCCAAGGACAATGAAGGAATTTGCTAGGCCTACTCTTATTGGGGCAGATTGAAGCATATAGATACTGGTAGTTGTTGTGTAATATCCTCATTTATGCCCTAGAAGTTTTGCATATTGTTGTTGTTGTTATTGTTATATATTGGATTGAATATATGTGTTAAATTGTAAGAGAAAAGAAATTGAGAAGAGAAAGTATATGTATATGTATTTTGGGAAGAAATAGGGTTTAGAGACAAATTTATATGTTGTGTATATGTTAATATATATGACATATAAAGTGGTCAAAAGGCTTGGTCAATGCAAGAGAAGATATTTATTTGAGATTGGTAATTACTTAATTGGGCACATATAAGACAAAAAGATAATTATGTGAATAAGGGCACTTTGGTAATTGCTTGGATAAAATCACATGGTGGATATTTAAAGAAGGTTTGACTTGTGTTTTCTTTATCATTTCTTCTTCTTCTTCTTGTTGATGGCCGGCCCTCCATAGCCAAAGAGAAAGAAAGAGACAAGTGATGGTTTTGATGATTTCAAGCTTAAATTGAAGAAAGATTAAGTGTTCAAGTGTTGATTTAATAAGTTTTTAACTAAGGTAAGATCTTTTCTCTAATTTCTTCAATTCTTTTGAAGTGGTATGATTAAGTTGCTTATGGTATGATTGTAAGTATTGATTTTGCTTGATAGATGAGAAGTTGGGTTGGTGTTGGTGATGGAAGAGTAAGATTGGTGTTTAGTGAAATTGTTTCTGTTTTAGGATTAGTAAAGGCTGTGACTTGTATGATTTTTAATTAATTTTAGAAAAATGTTCTTGAAGTGAATTTTTGATATGTTGTTCCTCTATGAGTCTAGAATGACTGAAAAATATGTTGATTCGATTTTGGAATGTTTATGAGTTTAGAAAGATTATTTTCATTAGACCTGTTCCAGCAGGTACCTTAACTGAGACAGCTCTATTTCGGGATTTTTAATAAAATGTAGAAAAATCATATTCAATTGAATTTTGGTTATGTTGTTTCTTAGTGAGTATAGTATTTGATAAAAATAATTTGGAACCACGTTGATTGAATTTGATTTATGGAATTCACAAAGTTCAGAACTGCTGCCAGGATGCAGGGCAATTGGGGCAGTCTGGTTAGGTGAACTATTTGACCAAGATTTTGTGTTCAGTTTGATCTGAAATTTTAAAGGGATGATTTTAAGATACAAAACTAAATTCTGTAAAAATTTTAGAATTTTTAGTCAAGTAGATTATTTTATACAATTTTTCAAAATAAGGATAAAATGGAGATTAAAACCAGAATGTACTATTTATGGTTAGGGTTTTAATTCTTTGTTCTTCTTGCATTGCTTTGGTTCTCCAAAGGTAGGTTGGTCCTTAAACCTAACCCTAAACACTTTAAACACACTTGAATCAATGAATGTTATAATCAATTGTTCTTTGCCCTAATTGCATTGTTGAGATTGAACAATGTTATGTTGTGCATTGTGAATGGTAATGTGTTTCATGAGTAATGTGGAATGAAATGTTGATATTTATGAATGATGCTATGTGAGATATAATGTGATCATGGATGAGATATATATATATATATATATACTTGAATAATGAGATGTTATATTGTGAAATGAAATGTGAAGCCATTGTTATTGGCAAAGATGATGTAATTGAAAGAAAGAAGGCATGTTTGCCTAAATGTGATGAGAATTGAGAATGGAAATGAATTGTTTGTTTAATATGTTATTCAGTTTCAGAGTTCTGGATTTGGGTGGCATGCCTAAGAAATGATGAAAGGTAACAGTCTTGCCGGGTTGAGGATCTCCTCATATGTGTTGAGTTGATGATCCAAGAGACTGGGTCTGTTACACTATGAGATATATGATTTGTAACAGTCTTGCCGGGTTGAGGATCTCCTCATATGTGTTGAGTTGATGATCCAAGAGACTGGGTCTGTTACACTATCCATGGATAGAGATACATGTATATACATTGCCTACGGGCGTGATTATTGTGACTATGAACCCAAGGCAGTAACTCTGAACTCTGAATATCGTATTAAATACTTGTTGGGCCCATAGGTGTCAAGGTTATATGAATGTCCTAAATAATGTTATGAGTTTAATGAAATGAGATGTTGGTTATGGAGTATGATTGATTAATGTTGAATGTGAAAAGATGTTGAAATGTGGTATGCTCATATGACTATGATTTGTGAAATGCATAATTGTGTGGTTAACTTTATATTTATGATGTTGATCTTATCAATAACATATGTGGCATTGCATTTCATTAAAGCATACCGTTAGCATGTTTTATCTTACTAAGCCGTTGGCTTAGCGCGATAGTGTTTAATCGCGCAGGTAGTAGAGTGGATAGAGTTGAACCCGAGAGTTCATCAAGACCTAGTGAGAGTAGACCTTGAAGAATCCATTTTGGGAGCTTAAAGATCAGAGCAGACTTGCCAATCATGTATAAATTTTATGTGTTGTAAAACTTGAGTTTTGATGTATATGAATTTGTAAATATGTAAATATTTTATAACTTCCGCTGTGTAATATTTAAATATGGGGGTTGTCACAAAACCTTTATTTTATGTTGTACTAGAAGTGTAAATCCTTTTTGCAGGTTGTAGTTGAGGTTACAAGGGGGATTTATTGGGAGTGTACTGAGAATGATTTTGTTTGCATTGGTTTGTGTAAAATGTTTTTAAAAATAAGAAAAAAACCGGTTTTGTCGACACTTGGGACTCAATTTTTAGGCGAAACTATGGCAAAAATTTTGTAAAATTCGGAACTAAAATTTGACTAAGTAAAATTGGTAGCAACATTAGGTTAGTGTGGCGCCTCTACTCAGCTTACATATGTAGGTTGGGAAGGGGTGTTACAATTGTTTTGGTATCAGACCCAAGGTTTGAGATTCTCAACATAGGTAAAATGTAAGAAAAAGACTATTTTTACTTAAAAAGTGAGTTTTTGAACAAAAATACATGTTTGGGATTGGCAGTCTCTGATCTTTAATAAGAGGTATTCTGTTGTGTTTGCAGACTTAGGTTGTGATGGATTCTCACTCTCGTCAGTCGATTGAGGGTAGTGCCGAGAGTATTGCTCCTGCTGAGGGAGCTAGGGTTGATAGTGTTGAGGAGGCACCTGCTTCGGTGTCGGGTAGACCAGCTGGGGAGGAGGTTCCGCCAGCCTGGTTTAGGCCTATAATGGAAGCTATGAGACAAGCACCTGTGCAACCACAGCCACCGCCACCACCCCCTCAGCCTTCAGTACCAGTAAGGCACTATGATAAGCTAAGGAAATATGGAGCAGAGGATTTCTTTGGTACAGTTGATCCGACTGTAGCAGAACAGTGGCTTGATAGAGTTCAGAGGGTATTTGTGCAGTAGCAAGCCACTTCAGAGGAGAAGTTTGACTATGCAAGATCTTTGCTACAGAAGGATGCCTACGACTGGTGGAAGACAGTGCCCCATTCTATGGATGATCCTCCAACACTGTCTTACACTGATTTTCTGAGGGAATTTGAGTTGAAGTATACTCCTAGGGAGTATAAAGATGGGAAGAAAAGAGAGTTTCTAGATTTGAAGCAAGATCATCGGACCGTAACTGAATATGAAGTTTAGTTTATTCGACTGAGTCAGTATGCTGGGGGTATCATTGCTGATGAGATTGATAGATGTCGGCGATTTGAGGAGGGATTGAGACCCTCGATCATGTGCTTAGTGGCTGGATCCAGATATCAGGATTTCTCACAACTTGTGGCAGCAGCTCGAAGTGTAGAGCGAGCTCAAGTTATTGCAGCTATTTCAGAGGAGGAGGTTAGGGTTAGAAGGCCCCAGTTAGAGGCAGGGTCTTCTTCTGCGAAGAGGGGTAGAGGAAGTTTTGTTCCTCGGAGTAGTAGGAGCCAGAGACCAGCGGGTAGGTCAGTGCAGTTCCAGAGGCAGAGATTTAGACCTGCAGCTTCAGTAGCGAGTGCTCCTACTCCTGGAGTTCAGAGATAGTGCAGTAGTGGTGCAGGGTGAGGAGTTCCTTGGGGATTTGATTGAGATGCCATTTAAGGAATATGACGTGATCTTAGGTATGGATTGGCTATCTCGACATGGAGCTGTGGTGGATTGTAAAAAAAAAAATTGTTTCTTTGAGAACGGGTGATGGTAGAGAGGTGATAGTATCTAATGAGCAGGAACAGCTAGCCTCCTTATTTGTTTCAGCTGTTGCAGCCAGGAGGTTGATTAGAAAGGGGTGTGAAGCCTATCTTGCTCATGTGGTGGATACTAGAGTGAAGGGTTCCCCTATTGATAGCATTGCCACAGTTGCTGAGTTCCCGGATGTATTTCCAGAGGAGTTGCCAGGGTTACCTCCTGAGAGAGAGGTGGAGTTCGGTATTGAATTGTTGCCTGGTACCACTCCTATCTCTATTACTCCTTACAGAATGGCACCAGCAGAATTGAGGGAGTTGAAAGTGCAATTACAGGAGTTGTTGGACAAAGGATTTATTTGCCCCAGTGTTTCTCCTTGGGGAGCTCCTGTGCTATTTGTGAAGAAGAAAGATGGTACTATGAGGTTGTGTATTGATTATAGGCAATTGAACAAGGTGACTATTAAAAATAAATATCCTTTGCCTAGAATCGATGATCTCTTTGATCAGTTGAAGGGAGCGTCAGTGTTCTCCAAAATTGATTTGAGATCTGGGTATCATCAGTTGAGAGTCAAAGCTGAAGTTGTTCCTAAGACCGCTTTTCGGACCAGGTATGGGCATTATGAATATTTAGTTATGCCTTTTGGTCTGACAAATGCACCTGCAGCTTTCATGGATTTGATGAATAGGGTGTTTAGGCCCTATTTGGATCAGTTTGTAGTGGTCTTCATTGATGATATACTGGTGTATTCGCGGAATGAGGAGGAACATGATATGCATATGCGGATTGTGTTGCAGATTTTGAGAGAGAGGCAGTTGTTTGCTAAATTGTCGAAGTGTGAGTTCTGGTTGGATCAAGTAGCTTTTCTCGGACATGTTGTTTCAGCAGAAGGCATTAAAGTTGATCCGAGCAAAGTTGAAGTTGTATTGAATTGGAATCCACCTAAATCAGTGACAGAGGTTAGAAGTTTTCTGGGTTTGGCAGGCTATTACCGGCGGTTTGTGAAAGGATTTTCTTTGATAGCTACTCCACTCACCAGATTGCTTCGTAAGGGAGTGAGATTTGTGTGGACGGATCAGTGTCAGGCTAGCTTTGAGCAGTTGAGAGAAATGTTGACTCAAGCGCCTGTTCTAACTTTACCTGTTGAAGGCAAACCATATGTGATCTACAGTGATGCTTCACATAGAGGTTTGGGGTGTGTATTGATGCAAGAAGGAAAAGTTATAGCTTATGCATCTCGACAGTTGAAACCGCATGAGCTTAACTATCCAACCCATGATTTGGAATTGGCTGCCATTGTTTTTGCATTGAAGATTTGGCGCCATTATCTGTTTGGGGAGAAATGTTTCATCTACACTGATCACAAGAGTTTGAAGTATTTGGGTGTCCAGAAAGAACTCAATCTTCGTCAGAGGAGATGGTTGGAGTTGATTAAAGACTACGACTGTTTGATTGACTATCATCCAGGTAAAGCAAATGTTGTTGCTGATGCCTTAAGTCGGAAGTCTTTAGCTGGTTTAACAATTTTTTCGCTCTCGTTGCTTGTTGAATTGAGAGCTCTGCGTGCTAACTTTGTATCTTGTGATGATGGTGCATTGTTGGCACAATTGCATTTGAAACCAGTTTTATTGGATCAGATCAGAGAGGCTCAGTTGACTGATATGAAGATTCATAAGATTATTTCAGATTGTCACGATGGAAAGACTAGAGATTTTGTTGTGAGAGATGATGGGAGTCTCTGGTTCAAGAGCAAATTGTGTGTACCCGATGATGCTGATTTGAAGAGAGTTATTTTGGAAGAAGCACATCAGTCGATGTTTGCTATGCATCCGGGTAATACCAAGATGTATCATGATTTGAGACAGCATTATTGGTGGATTGGGTTGAAGAGAGACATTGCTGAGTTTGTATCTAAATGTCTCACTTGTCAGAAGGTTAAAGCAGAGCATCAAGTTCCAACCGGGTTGCTTCAACCATTGTCAGTGCCAGAATGGAAATGGGAAAGAGTGACAATGGATTTTGTGTCTGGTTTGCCATTGACACAAAAGAAGCATGATGCTATATGGGTGATTGTGGATAGATTGACGAAGATAGCTCATTTCCTTCCGGTGCGGATGGATTACTCTTTGGAGAGATTGGCTGAGCTGTATATTCAGGAGATTGTGAAATTGCATGGTGTTCCAACTTCTTTAGTGTCTGATCGAGATCCCCGGTTTACTTCAAGATTTTGGAAGAGTTTGCATAGTGCTTTGGGTTCTCGACTACACTTCAGTACTGCTTTTCATCCACAGACGGATGGACAGTCAGAGAGGGTGATACAGATTATTGAGGACATGTTGAGAAGCTGTGTCATCGATTTCTCTGGAAGTTGGGATAGGTTTTTACCTCTTATGGAGTTTGCTTACAACAACAGTCACCAATCCATCATTGGTATGGCACCATTTGAAGCATTGTATGGCAGACGGTGTAGGACACCTCTTTGTTGGAGTGAACTTGGTGAAGGTAAAATAATTGGATCTGATTTGATTCAAGAAACTGAGGAAAAAGTGAAGTTGATCCGAGGAAGGTTAAAAGCAGCTTCAGACCGACAGAAGTCTTATGCAGATATGAAGAGGAGAGACATTCAGTTTGATGTTGGAGATAAGGTGTTTTTGAAAGTATCTCCTTGGAAGAAGATTTTGAGGTTCGGTCGGAAAGGAAAATTGAGTCCTCGTTTCATTGGGCCGTATGAAGTGTTAGAAAGAGTTGGGCCAGTTGCATATCGACTTGCTTTGCCACCTGAGTTGGATCGTATTCATAATGTATTCCATGTTTCTATGTTGAGGAGGTACAGGTCAGATCCATCTCATGTGTTGCCATTTGAGTCTATCGAAGTGAGCCCAGATTTGACATTTGAAGAAGAACCAGTTGCTATCTTGGCACGTGATGTGAAAGAATTGAGGAACAAGAAAGTGCCATTGGTTAAGATTCTTTGGAAGAATCATGCAAAAGAAGAAGCAACTTGGGAAAGTGAGCAAACTATGCGAGAGCATTATCCTCAACTATTTCAGAGTTGATATCAGGTAATTTCGAGGATGAAATTTCTTTTTAGAGGGGGAGAATTGTAATATTATCATTTATGCCCTAGAAGTTTTGCATATTGTTGTTGTTGTTATTGTTATATATTGGATTGAATATATGTGTTAAATTGTAAGAGAAAATAAATTGAGAAGAGAAAGTATATGTATATGTATTTTGGGAAGAAATAGGGTTTAGAGACAAATTTATATGTTGTGTATATGTTAATATATATGACATATAAAGTGGTCAAAAGGCTTGGTCAATGCAAGAGAAGATATTTATTTGAGATTGGTAATTACTTAATTGGGCACATATAAGACAAAAAGATAATTATGTGAATAAGGGCACTTTGGTAATTGCTTGGATAAAATCACATGGTGGATATTTAAAGAAGGTTTGACTTGTGTTTTCTTTATCATTTCTTCTTCTTCTTCTTGTTGATGGCCGGCCCTCCATAGCCAAAGAGAAAGAAAGAGACAAGTGATGGTTTTGATGATTTCAAGCTTAAATTGAAGAAAGATTAAGTGTTCAAGTGTTGATTTAATAAGTTTTTAACTAAGGTAAGATCTTTTCTCTAATTTCTTCAATTCTTTTGAAGTGGTATGATTAAGTTGCTTATGGTATGATTGTAAGTATTGATTTTGCTTGATAGATGAGAAGTTGGGTTGGTGTTGGTGATGGAAGAGTAAGATTGGTGTTTAGTGAAATTGTTTCTGTTTTAGGATTAGTAAAGGCTGTGACTTGTATGATTTTTAATTAATTTTAGAAAAATGTTCTTGAAGTGAATTTTTGATATGTTGTGCCTCTATGAGTCTAGAATGACTGAAAAATATGTTGATTCGATTTTGGAATGGTTATGAGTTTAGTAAGATTATTTTCATTAGACCTGTTCCAGCAGGTACCTTAACTGAGACAGCTCTATTTCGGGATTTTTAATAAAATGTAGAAAAATCATATTCAATTGAATTTTGGTTATGTTGTTGCTTAGTGAGTCTAGTATTTGAGAAAAATAATTTGGAACCACGTTGATTGAATTTGTTTTATGGAATTCACAAAGTTCAGAACTGCTGCCAGGATGCAGGGCAATTGGGGCAGTCTGGTTAGGTGAACTATTTGACCAAGATTTTGTGTTCAGTTTGATCTGAAATTTTAAAGGGATGATTTTAAGATACAAAACTAAATTCTGTAAAAATTTTAGAATTTTTAGTCAAGTAGATTATTTTATACAATTTTTCAAAATAAGGATAAAATGGAGTTTAAAACCAGAATGTACTATTTATGGTTAGAGTTTTAATTCTTTGTTCTTCTTGCATTGCTTTGGTTCTCCAAAGGTAGGTTGGTCCTTAAACCTAACCCTAAACACTTTAAACACACTTGAATCAATGAATGTTATAATCAATTGTTCTTTGCCCTAATTGCATTGTTGAGATTGAACAATGTTATGTTGTGCATTGTGAATGGTAATGTGTTTCATGAGTAATGTGGAATGAAATGTTGATATTTATGAATGATGCTATGTGAGATATAATGTGATCATGGATGAGATATATATAGATATATACTTGAATAATGAGATGTTATATTGTGAAATGAAATGTGAAGCCATTGTTATTGGCTAAGATGATGTAATTGAAAGAAAGAAGGCATGTTTGCCTAAATGTGATGAGAATTGAGAATGGAAATGAATTGTTTGTTTAATATGTTATTCAGTTTCAGAGTTCTGGATTTGGGTGGCATGCCTAAGAAATGATGAAAGGTAACAGTCTTGCCGGGTTGAGGATCTCCTCATATGTGTTGAGTTGATGATCCAAGAGACTGGGTCTGTTACACTATGAGATATATGATTTGTAACAGTCTTACCGGGTTGAGGATCTCCTCATATGTGTTGAGTTGATGATCCAAGAGACTGGGTCTGTTACACTATCCATGGATAGAGATACATGTATATACATTGCCTACGGGCGTGATTATTGTGACTATGAACCCAAGGCAGTAACTCTGAACTCTGAATATCGTATTAAATACTTGTTGGGCCCATAGGTGTCAAGGTTATATGAATGTCCTAAATAATGTTATGAGTTTAATGAAATGAGATGTTGGTTATGGAGTATGATTGATTAATGTTGAATGTGAAAAGATGTTGAAATGTGGTATGCTCATATGACTATGATTTGTGAAATGCATAATTGTGTGGTTAACTTTATATTTATGATGTTGATCTTATCAATAACATATGTGGCATTGCATTTCATTAAAGCATACCGTTAGCATGTTTTATCTTACTAAGCCGTTGGCTTAGCGCGATAGTGTTTAATCGCGCAGGTAGTAGAGTGGATAGAGTTGAACCCGAGAGTTCATCAAGACCTAGTGAGAGTAGACCTTGAAGAATCCATTTTGGGAGCTTAAAGATCAGAGCAGACTTGCCAATCATGTATAAATTTTATGTGTTGTAAAACTTGAGTTTTGATGTATATGAATTTGTAAATATGTAAATATTTTATAACTTCCGCTGTGTAATATTTAAATATGGGGGTTGTCACAAAACCTTTATTTTATGTTGTACTAGAAGTGTAAATCCTTTTTGCAGGTTGTAGTTGAGGTTACAAGGGGGATTTATTGGGAGTGTACTGAGAATGATTTTGTTTGCATTGGTTTGTGTAAAATGTTTTTAAAAATAAGAAAAAAACCGGTTTTGTCGACACTTGGGACTCAATTTTTAGGCGAAACTATGGCAAAAATTTTGTAAAAATCGGAACTAAAATTTGACTAAGTAAAATTGGTAGCAACATTAGGTTAGTGTGGCGCCTCTACTCAGCTTACATATGTAGGTTGGGAAGGGGTGTTACATGTTGCAAATAAATTTGAGATAAAGACAAATGTAATTCAAATGGTGCAGCAGACTTGTTATTTTAATGGGTTCCTAGATGAAGATCCTAATACACATATTGAGACTTTTCTGGAAATATGTGACATATTCAAGATACAGAATGTCTCTGAAGATGCAATTAGATTGAGGTTGTTCCCATTTTTTCTTAGAGATTGACCGAAGAAATGGATAAAATCTTTCCCCCACAACACTTTCACCACATGGGGTCAATTGGCAGAAAAATTCCTAGAGAAATATTTTCCACCGTCCAAGACTGCCAAGTTGAGGAATGATATTTCATCTTTCCTCTTGCTTGATGGTGAAACTCTTTATGATGCATGGGAAAGATTCAAAGATTTATTGAGAAGGTGTCCTCACCATGAGCTTCCGCTGTGGCTATAGATTTAAACTTTCTACAATGGATTGAATTATGCAAGTAAGCAATCGATTAATGCAGCTAGTGGAGGTACCATAAATAATAAAACACCTGATCAACCAAGGGATTTGATTGAAGATATGGCCCTTACCAATTATCAATGGAAAACTCCAAGGGAACAAGGAAAATTAGATCACATCAATTGGATCCCATAGTTGCTTTGACAGTACAGTTGGAAGCAGTGAATAAAAAGATTGATTTTTTTAGCTTCATCTTTAGGGAAATCAATGCAAGTAATGTCTTATGAATGGCGTGGGGGTGGATATCAAAGTCAAGATTGCCAAAGTGGCAATAGGTTTGCTAGACAAGAGCAGGTGGATTATGTTGGAAACATGCCTAGGCAACAACAGAACAACCCCTATAGCAACACATATAATCCAGGGTGGAGAAATCATCCCAATTTCTCCTAGAATAATCACAATAATCCAAGGCCTCCTCCTGGATTTCAACAGCCTTAACATCGACAAGCTTTCACTCCAAGAAAGAATAATTTAAAGGAAATGATGCAGAAGTTTGTAGCAACTTTGAAAACTCTGGAGGCATATGATTCAAGTTACCGTACATCTGACATTGTTGGCACTTCTTGACAAACTCAATACAGTCTCTCTCCATGGTCAACCAATAGTAACCTTGTCGAACAATCTTCTTAACTAGGGCCAAACCACTCATGTGCGGACCGCAACTTCCCACATGTATTTCTGACATGATGCGCTCCACTTCGGGCTTTCTTAAACATCTCAAATGCACTCCATCAGGCCATCTTTGATATAACTCCCCATGGAATGTGGTGTATTACAATGACCATCTCCTTATGGCTCTTCTCTCTTTCTTTGTTGCCCCCGGCGGGTATTCTCTTTCCTCCAAAAATCTCCTTATGGTATCATACCATGCATCATGGTTTGTATCAATTTCCATGATTGTTTCATATTCATAGCAAGGAGTTGATGAACTAGTCAAGACTAGAGGCTTAAGGAATAAGCTAATAGGATTTTCCCATACCGAAGCCAATGTGGCTAGGGCATCAGCCATCTGATTTTCTTCTCTTGACAAGTGTATAAACCTACACTCCTTAAAATTTCTTCTTTATCATGGTCAGGTAATGATGGTATGGTTTCAATTTTTCTTCTTTCAACTCCCACTCTCCATTTACTTGGGATACTACTAGCAATGAATCACCATAAACTTCCACCTTATCTACCTTCATAATCATTAGGGTTTCCAAATCGAAAATACAAGCTTTGTACTCCACCATATTATTGGTTGCCCTAAATTTCAACTTTTTAGCTAAAGGGATGAGTTCCCCTTCAGGTGATTCTAGTATAACTCCCAAACCTGCTCCTTTCATGTTTGCTGCTCCATCAAAATACACTTTCCAGCCTTGGACTTCAATTGCTTCTAAATGTTCATCTGGAAATTCCAAGATTACCTCTTCACTTTCTGGTAATGGTTGTTGAGCCAGAAATTCTGCCACCGCTCTACCTTTGATTGTTTTTTCTGGTTACATACTCGATCTCAAATTCTTCTAATATTATCAACCATCGACCATATTTCCCAATTAAAGAGGGTGTCTCCCTTAAGTATTTCATTGGATCCAACCTGGAAAATGCTTGCACACTATAAGATTGAAAGTAATGCCGCAACTTCTTAGAAGACCAAACCACGGCTATACATGTTTTTTCAATAATACTATACTTAATTTCATAAGGTAGGAGCCTTCTGCTTAAGTAGTAAATGACATGCTCAATCCCTGACTCATCTGCTTGGGCTAGCATGGCTCCTATCGACTCTTCTTCTACTGCTAAGTATAGTAATAGAGGTTTGCCAGGTTTAGGTGGTTTCAAAACAGGTGGATTCAACAAATACTATTTTATTCGATCAAAGCCCTTTTGACATTCTTTGTTCCATATGACCGGCTGATTTTTTCTAAGCAATTTGAAGATAGGCTCACAGATTGTTGTGAGCTTTGCTATAAATCTACTAATGTACTGTAGTTTACCAATGAATCCCCAAACTTCTCTTTCCATCTTAGGGGCCGGCATATCCCTGATTGCTTTGACTTTTTCAGGATCTATCTCGATGCCATTCGGGCCAATTACATGTCCCAACAATTTACCTGAGGTAACACCGAATACACACTTCTTCGGGTTTAATCTTAGCTTATACTTCAAAGATCTATCAAAGAATAATTCCAAATTCTGGAAGTGTTGCTCCCTTGTATCCGACTTAACCATCATATCATCAACATATACTTCAACTTCTTTATGCATCATGTCATGAAATAATGTGGTGGAAATCCTTTGGTATGTTGCTCCAGCATTCTTTAAGCCAAAAGGCATCACCCTATAACAAAATATACCCCATGTAGTAGTGAAGGCATTTTTGGCTTTATCCTCATGGGCCATTAACACTTGATTGTATCCGGAAAATCCATCCACAAACGAGTGTAACACGCTAGAGGCTGCACTATCAATGAGTACTTCTATATGAGGTAAAGGAAAATCACCCTTAGGGGAAGCCTTGTTTAAATCTCTATAGTCCACGCAGACCCTTATCCTTCCATCTTTCTTTGGCACAGGTACTATGTTGGCTAGCCAATCTGGGTATTCTATCACTTCAAGGAATTTCACTTGTATTTGCTTAGTGACCTCTTCTTTAACCAATTCAGCCCATTCGGGTCTTAATCGTCTAAGCTTTTGTTTGACAGGTTTAATGTGAGTGTAAGTAGGGATATGATGCTCGGCTATATCTCGATCTATCCCCGGCATATCTTCATAAGTCCAAGTGAACACCTCTTCATATTTTTTGAATATTTTTTCAAATCTCTCTCTCTCATCAGGAGTAAGGTCAAATGCTATGCTAATGTTTTTAGGGTTTTCAGTTGTTCCCAAATTTAATGATTGTGTGTTAACAGAATTAATATTAAAGATGCTCATGTAACTGTTAGTTAAATGTATGCAACCATCAGGAGAAACATCACACAAGTAAGCAAAATTAGACTTCATTGCATTCATTTTGGAAAAGAAAACATCATCATCCTCATATAAAGCAGACAAATTAAAATCAAAATCAAAATCATTGTTCTCAAAATCATAAAGCAGAATGTCTTCAAACTTTTCTTCAACTAGGGCAGTAATCTCTTCTGGAGTCTTCTCGGCTTTCAGGGTAGCTTCATTCTTCTCTTTTAGAGTGGATTCTTTGTTGGTTGATAGGGAGAGCTCTTTCTTCACTTGCTCTACTAGCTCAGCAACATCTACAAAAATTTCAAAACCAGGGATTAACTTACCCATGAACATGATTGGCTCAGGCTTTCCTTGGAGCGGTCCCATATCTGGAGCTTTGACAAAGACTTCTTCAAGTGGTGGGAAGCTCATCTTCTTATTCTTCTTTGGTTGGACATCATAGGCTTCATCGTATCCCAAACCCTTCTTGGAAGCTTGAGTTCTAAAATCTGGCAACTTTGTTAAACCGGCCTTACCCTTTCCAAGACCAGCTCCGAGAAGGTAGTTCATGTTCTTCATCATATTCAAGACTTTGGAGCCACTGCTTCATCATCAGAAATTACAGCTACTTGAAAACCATTGAGAGGCCTTTCAACCATTAGAGCATTAACAATCTCATTATCTTCAGCTTCAATGACCACTGTTTCATTTCCATTGGGGAATTTGATCTTTTGATGAAGGGTGGAAGGAACTCCACCAAGAGGGTGAAACCATGGTCATCCCAAGAGTAAGGCAAAGGTAACTGGTATGTCTAAAATAACAAAATCCACAGTAGATTCAATTGGACCAACCTTGACGGCCACTTTGAAAGTCCCTTCGGCATGCCTCTTAGTGTTATCATAAGCATGAATTGTCACCTCGGTTGGGTTTAAATCTGTTGTTGACATGGCTAGCTTTGGTAGTATCTTAAGTGGACAAACATTTATGGCGGACCCATCATCGACCATTACACAAGGAATCCTCTTCCCCTTGACTTCTATTTTGATAAAGAGAGGGCAGATGTGGTCAGTCCCTTCCTCTGGTAAATCCTCATTGGAAAAAGAAACTGCTCCCATACCAACTTTGCTCTTCTCTTGAACCTTTTCACATTTCATTACTTCCCCAATTTTTATGAAGTTGATCAACTCCTCCGGTGTTGTGGAGGTAGAAATCGGCATGCTATCCAAGGCTTTGGCTATAGTCTCTCGGTGCTTTTTAGAAGTAGCTAACAGGTCCCAAATGCTAACACTTGCTTGGGTTCTTTTTAATTGCTTGAGTACAGCATCATCTTCTTCCACTTCAACTTCCTTCCCCTTATTAGTTTCTACCTCCTTAGGTGGTGGCCTTGCATAAGGCTTACCTGATCTAGTATTCATCACCTCATCTTCTTTGGGCTCAGACCAAGTCCACTCCTCCTTCTTGGGTATAATATCATCATCACTGTCACTTGAATCCCAAAACCTGTTGACTACACAAATTGTTACTTCTCCACCAATCATAGCTTGTTTAACTTCACTAAATTCCTCTTCTTCTTTGATTGCTTCTCCTCCCATATCTTGAAAAGAAGACATGACAAAATCCTCATTCAAACCTCCTCCAATCATGAAGGTTACTGGTGGTGGTACTCTATTGAACTTTGGCAATGGGTTGTCTTTGGTATTTGGCTTGTTGGGCTCGTGTAGCTTCCCATTATCAATTAAGTTTTGGATCTCATGTCTCAATCTCACACATCTATCCGTGTCATGTCCTTGCATTTGGTGAAAATAACAAAATGCTTTGGTGTCAAAATTAGGTGGGAGAGGGTTAGGCAAAGGATGAGGATTTAAGGGTTGAAGCAATCCCTTTCTTTGAAGCTTGTTGAGAACCCAAGACATCGGTTTTCCTAATTCTGAAATTTGTCTCCTTATTCCTTGGTTAGTAGCATTAACACCGACGACCTTTTGCATGCTTTGGCTACCAGGTTGATAGCTCCCTTTCTCATTTCTTTTCGTTGCAAATCGGCTCTTCTCCCTTTCCTATTCTTCAATTTGTAAACCAGCTTGGAGAAGGTCTTTGAAATCACGGATGAGTGTATGAGACATCCTCTCATGAAGACTAGGTAACACCCCTCTCACAATCATCCTTATTTGATCGGATTCATCGGGCCTCTTCTTGAGTAAAGCAGCCTTGTTTCTCCATCTCTTAACATAGTCTACAAAATTCTCATTCGGCCTTTGCCTAATGGATTCCACTTCCATCAAGGTAACTTCCAATTCAACATTATATCCATATTGTTGGATAAAGGCTTTGTAAAGTAGATCCCAGCTCTTTTGTGTTTTATCATCTAAGGTATTGAACCAATTTTGGACAACAAGGTCCAATGAGAGGATAAAGTACCTTAGGGTTTGAGCCTTAGTAGCTCGGGTAGATTGCATGGCAGTGATATATTGCTTCATGTGGAGATGAGGATTTCCGGTGCCATTGTACTTAGCCAAGGAAGGCATCTTGAATTTATAAGGGACCTCTTCATCTTGTTCAAATAACTTGTCAACTTCGGACATCTCTTCGGTCTTCAGCTTCTTCTCAAATCAGCAATCATCTTTCAACATCAGATGTCTCGGTCTTTTCAATAGTTGCCTTCTTGACAGCCTTCGGTTCTTTCTTCTTTTCTTGAACCTCTTGGTAGTATTGAGCCCAATCATCATCATCATCAATGACCACCTTTTCATCATCAAAAGCCACTTCACTAACTTTGGTCTTCCCTTTGTCTTTTGGTTTCTTAGTGCTAGCAGATTCCTCGGCATGGTTCTCTAAGATTGCAGTCAATTGGTTTTTCATGGTCTCAGCTAGGGCCTTTTGATTTCCTCCATCTTGGCATTGAGGGCTTCATCCACCATTCTTTGAATTTGTTAGGGCTCCATTGTTTTTGGTGAGCAAGTGATTGAGTCGTTGCTAGATGCTTCATCTCCGGCGTAGGTCGGATTGTTGTAAGCTTTAGAACTATCGTAATCTAGGGCTGTGAGCCAGAGAAGATCGATGATATGAGATGCAAATGTATGCATGTATGCATGTATGCACAAACAATTAACAAACAAGGATAAGTAGGATGTTCCTTCCAACCTTATAACATCCACACATGAATGGTGAGTCTCTTTTCCCAGGTATATGGTTAACCAAAATACCAACATGGGGTACCTTGCTTTCGAATAATTCCCTCGGACGTTTTAACCAATAGTTATATTTTTGAAAATGGAAATCAATCCATGATAATTCCCATTAATTAGGTTTTAATCCATTCAACCAACTAAAGTAGCTTTTATGCTATATTGGATTAAAACAAAATTAAGAGGTTTATTATAAATAGATTTCTCACTTGAAAAAGTAACTAATGATTCATGCCAAAAACAAGCCCATGGTTAATTTATTCTTATTGTAAACTAGGCCCACAATTGATTTTTGGTATTTCATAATTGACCTAAATATTTTTGCAAGCTCTTTGTAAGAAAATGTTGGGTGAAAATTGTTTTGTTGATAAGCCCTTTGTAAAAGATTTTAGAAAAATGGATTTTGTGCTTAGTATTTGGGCCATGAGCCAAATGATTTTTGATTTATTTTTAGAAAAGTCTTATGTCCAAAGACCATTTTGAAAAGTTTTGAAAATAGCTTTGGTCTTTTGGATTTTAAAGAGAAATTTATTTTGAGCTTACAATGTATTTAGGTCATATTAGAAAAATAACAAACCAAATAAGCCATGATTTAAACCAAGATAAATTATCCATAGTCAAACAACATGCATTTGGGGTAAAACCTAAGGAAAGTAACTAGGCCAATTACATGAGCTTTAGTCTCTGGGTTAAAAGGCTTAGGTTCCCATGGCAAGTATATACCAAATGGTACGAGGCTATGAGTGGTTATGCCATGCTCGATCTCCATACCTTGAGTGAAAGTATGGTATCCCTTACATAACATAACATGGGTAAAACAGGCATCCTAACTCACGCACACAATGCAATCTAATATGATGCAATGGATAATATCATTATAAGAAAGAATAGAATAATATAAAGACCAACGGAATCAACTTCTCTTATCCCCAGTGGAGTCACCACTGTGAGCGGGGATTTTTGCCCCCACTCTCGGTGGAATGGTTCTTGCGACTTCGGCACTATTTAGGCTTGGGGCCTTAGAGAACACAGACCTAAGTCTGAAGAAAATGGAGTCGCCACCCGGACGGGGCGGGAAAAAAGAAAGGGGTGGATGACTCATTTCCTAAGGAATCCCCAACCCCCTAATGGGTTCGGAAAGTTGGGTACGTGTGGGGAAGGTGAGAAATGGCCCAGCACCCCCACAATGCCCGGTTCATTGGAATCGGCCTCCTTTACAGGTCTTTATATTATAAAATTCTTAAGTATAATAACATTATCCATACTACACACAATAAAAAAAAGCATCATTATATTAAAATCAAAGCAATGTCCAAACAAAACAAAACAAATAAATGGACACCCATCCAAGGATGGAAACATGTCCTTACATCACATGCCTAGATAGGACACCCACCAAAAGGTAGAAACATGTCCTTTACAAAGGTTATAAAATAGAAAAGAAAATTAAATTACATGATGTTTAACTAATGAGGTACCCACCAAGTGGAAACATACCTCTTACAACTTTTGGAAGTCTAAATTAATTGATAAAAATAAATAATCATACATCATAAATAAATCATTCATCAAAGCTATTAATCAAGATATAAAATAAACATCCATCCATGATAAATTAAATAAATCAAGTATTGAATTCAAATAAATTAAAGCATAAGAAATAAATCAAAGCATAATCAAGTATGGAATTGAATAAAGCAAATAAAAGTTCAAGTATAGCTACTGTGACTTCTTATGAAATTAAAATAGATTATGGTTTTATGTTTTAAAAGGTTAGTAAGACTCTTTGATTAACCAATTAATGTTTGAATGATGAAATCATGAAACTAGGGTTTTAAATACCTTAAAATACTTTAATTTGTGATTTTTGGTTATTGAATTTTAAGCTATTGTGCAATTTTTGGGTTTTCATGTTTTTATGTTTTTTTAATGTTTTAAAAGGATTAGGGTTCATAAAAATTAGGTTTTAAGGTTTTAAAAGGATTAGGGTTCATTATTTTAGGTTTAAAAGTTAAATTTTGGATTTTAGGGTTTTGAAATTTGGGTCTCGGGTAATGAAGAATTTTTAGGGTTTTAGAAATCAATTTGATATTTTATGAAGTTTTATGAATTTAAACAAAAGGATTGAAGTTTTTATAAGTATAAAAGATGTTTTTTAAGGCTTTTTGAATGAAATAGAACCTACTTTAAAATCTTAAAAGAAACAGAATTTGAATTTGGTTTTGTTGAAAAATATGTTCAATTAGTGTTTTAAGGTCTTTAAGAAGAAAAAATAACAATTTTAAGTCTTTTTAAAAAATAAGGCCACGTTTTAGTGTTTTAACTTTGGAAAACTAAATTAAAGTTCTAAGATTTTAACTTTTGAAAAACACAAAAAATCCTAGTTTTAGCTACTGTGTAAAAAAAATTAGATTTTAGAATTTCATACCTTCTTTTGTAAGTTGCTCCAAAATTGCTTCTTCTTGGATGAACTAGCTCCAAAGACAAGCCTTTTTTTCCTTTCAATTGCTTAATTCATGCTGCTACTCCCTTAAATAACAATTGAATTGAATTATTGCTTTTCCTTCCTCGATTTGGTTTCCAATCCCAAGCTCACTGTGAAAATTTTTCCTCCTCCAATTTGGTTCAATTGATCCTTATTTATAGTGGTTTTTAGGTTATTTCTTCCTAATTCCTCATGGCAATTAATATTAATAAAAGAAATAAATTAAAACCTAATTGAATTAGGTTTCAAATATTTGGGTCAAAAAATTTTGCGCTGGCAAAAACTGTGGCAGCGGGCCCGTGGCTGGGGCCAGTAGGCACGCCAGCCCGCATGAATTTCCTGCGGGTGAACAATTGGGCCTGTGGGCGCGTCGCCCGCAGGAAATTCCTAGGGACGAAGGTTTTGCCTGGGGCAAAACACCCTCGGGCCCGTGCGACTATTTTTTGCTGCCGATTTTTTTTCGACTCCGATTTTTATTTTTATTTTTATTTTTTTGATTTTTATTTGTTTATTTTTATTTTTTATTAATAAAAATTAGATAATAAAGCAAAAACTATTTAATTAAAATTATTTTGGACCAATTAGACAACAAAAATCATTTTAGACTAAATAAAACATATTGGACCGGATTGGGTCAAAAATTAAGGGTCTACACATAATGTGAAAGATATGATGATCATTCAAAATGTATGTCTAATGCAATTGGTTATGTATACCCAAATGATGAGATGTGAAGCCATTGTTGTTGGCTATAATGATGCAAATGAAATAATTGAGGCATGTTTGCCTAGATGATTATGAGGAAATGAGAATGGAATTGATAATGTAATAATGAAAGAATTGTGTTTCTAATGTGTTATTCACGTTTTAGAGTTTTGTTGTTGGTGGCATGCCTAATAGTAACAATCTCTTGAAGCTGGGTTGGGCTTGATCCTTGAAGCCAAGTTGGGTTGAAGTTTAGCATGCTTAACTCCCCTTGAAGCTTGGTTGGGTCTAGTCCTTGAAGCCTAGTTGAGATGTTACAACCCTTAAAGCTAGGTTGGGTTTGGTCCTTGAAGCCAAGTTGAGTTGATACTTAGCATGCTTCATTCCCCTTGAAGCTTGGTTGGGCCTAATCCTTAAAGCCTAGTTGGGATAATGATAAATGTGATAATTGAACCAAAACATTAACTCTGAAAGTTGAATGGCATATTAGTTTCTTTTGGGCCCATGCTTGTCTTTGTTTAAATATGATTCATGAAAGGTGAAACAAATGAATAATCAGATTTAATGTAAAACTTTGAAATATGATATTATTATGTACTATTTATGATATATAAATGTGTGACATTAGCATTACAATAAATCATATTGTTGTTGTGGTTTGTACCACTAAGCCTATGGCTTATCGCGATTGTAATTCATCGCGCAGGTGACAGGGTAGAACCGGAGAGTTCAGCTAGACCGAGTCGAGTCTAGACTTTGAAGTGTTGATTGTGGGCTTAAGGATCAGAGATGAACTGCCAAACATGTATAAACTTTATGTTTTGCAAACATTGATTTTGATGTATATATATATGTAAATACCACTACATTTTCCACTGAGTAATAAATAAATGTTTTACTTAGTATGTTCTATAATATTATATATATATTATAATATAATATGAAGTGTTTTAAGTTTTTTTTTAATATTATTGCAAAAAAGAAAAATTGGATTATCTAATATAAACCGTGGCACTCCTGTATTCGGTATACGTATATTACAAGTGTAGTAGTATGTAGTGTGCGTATACGGGGTATAGGGGTGTTACAATTATTTTGGTATCAGAGCCTAGGTTTGAGATTCTCAACCTAGGTGAATGGTAAGAAAAATAAAATTTTGATTTTTAAAATGTGATTTTTAAATAAGATACATGTCTTGGCACTGGTAGTCTCTAATCTTTGATGAGGTATATTCTGCTGTGTTTGCAGATATAGGTAGTGATGGAATCTCAGTCGCATCAGTCCATAGGTAGTGCTGAGAGTGTAGCTCCTGAAGAGGGTAGAGATGGAGCTAGGGTTGAGAGAGCTGGAGAGCCACCTGCTCCTGTGCCAGAGAGACCAGCTGCTGATGAGGTTCCACCAGTTTGGCTAAGACATGTGGTAGAATTGTTGAGGCAAGCTCCAGTGCAGCAGCTGCCACCGCCACCACAGCCACAAGTGCTGGTGAGGCATTATGATAAATTGAGAAAGTATGGGGCTAAGGATTTCTTTGGCACTACAGATCCTGCAGTAGCTGAGCAGTGGTTGGATAGAGTGCAGAGGGTATTTATCCAGTTGCAAGCCACTTCAAAAGAGAAATTTGATTATGCTAGATCTCTTCTGCAGAAAGATGCTTATGATTGGTGGAAGACGGTTCTCCATGCCATGGATGATCCACCTACTTTGTCTTATAGTGATTTTCTGTGAGAGTTTGAGCAGAAATATACTCCGAGGGAGTATAAGGATGTCAAGAAGATGGAATTTCTGAATCTGAGACAAGATAACCGGACTGTGACAGAGTATGAGATTGAGTATATCCGGTTGAGGACACAATGAACACATATTAGAAAAAACAATATGTGTTCATTGGGTGAAAATAATTTTATTTCTAAGCCCATTGTAAAAAGATTTTAGAAAAAACATATTTTGGGCTTATTATTTGAGCCATGAGCAAAAGAATTTTTGATTTGTTTTTAGAAAAGTTTTATGTTCAAAGACCATCTTGAAAAGTTTTGAAAATAGCTTTGGTTTTTGGACTTTAAAGAAAATTTTATTTTGAGCTTACAATATACTTAGGTCATATTAGAAAAAGAACAAACCAAATAAGCCATGATTTAAGCCAAGATAAATTAACCATAGTCAAACAACATGCATTCGACATAAAAACCTAAGGATAGTAACTAGGCCAATTACAAGAGCTTTAGTCTTTAGGTAAAAAGGCTTAAGTTCCCATAGTAAGTATATACCAAATGGTATGTGGCTATGAGTGGTTATGCCATGCTCGATCTCCATACCTTGAGTGAAAGTATGGTATCCCTTACATAGCACAACACGGGTAACACGGGCATCCTAACTCACGCACACGATGCAATCTAATATGATGCAATGGATAATATCATTATAAGAAAGAATAGAATAATATAAAGACCAATGAAATCAACTTCTCTTGTCCCCAGTGGAGTCGCCACTGTGAGCGAGGATTTTTGCCCCCACTCCCGGTGGAATGGTTCTTGCGACTTCGGCACTATTTAGGCTTGGGGCCTTAGAGAACACAGACCTAAGTCCGGAGAAAATGGAGTCGCCACTCGGACGGGCCGGGAAAAAAGAAAGGGGTGGATGACTAAATTCTTGAGGAATCCCTAACCCCCTAATGGGTTCAGAAAGTTGGGTACGTGTGGGGAAGATGAGAAATAGCCCAGCACCCCCACAACACCCGGTTCATTGGAACCGACCTCCTTTACAGGTCTTAATATTATAAAATTCTTAAATATAACAATATTATCCATATTACAAATAATAATTAAAATAAAGCATCGATATATTGAAAATCAAAATAATGTCCAAACAAAACAAATAAATGGACACCCATCCGAGGATGGAAACATGTCCTTACATCTCATGCCTAAATAGGACACCCACCGAAAGGTAGAAACATGTCCTTTACATTGGTTCTAAAATATAAAAACAATTTAAATTACATGATATTTCACTAATGAGGTACCCACCAAGTGGAAACATACCTCTTACAACATTTGGAAATCTAAATAAATTAATGAAAGTAAATAACCATTCATCATAAATAAGTTATTCATCAAAGGTATTAAATATCAATAGAAAGTAAACATCCATTCATCATAAACTAAATAAACCAAGCATTGAACTTAAATAAATTAATGCATATAAAATAAACCAAAGCATATTCAAACATAAAATTGAATAAGGCAAATAAAAATTCAAATTAGGGCTACTGTTTCTATTTAAGATTCTTTATTTAATGTGTTTAGGGTTTTGGAATTTATGGAATTAGGATACTGTGATTTTAAGGGAATTAAAATAGATTAAGGTTTTATGATTTAAGAAGTTAGTAGAACTCTTTGATTAACCAAATTAAGGTTTGTGATGTAAAATCATGAAATTAGAATTTGAACACTTTAAAATACTAAGATTTATGGTTTACGGTTATTCATTGAATTATGTCTTAAGCTTACTATGTAAAATTATAATATTTGTGCTTTTATGGTTTTTAAAGTTTTAAAGGATTAGGGTTAGAAAAAATTAGGGTTTAAGGTTTTAAGGGGGTTAAGGTTCACTATTTTAGGTTTTGGAATTGAATTAGGGTTTTAGGATTTTTGAATTAGGGTTTTGGGTAATGAGTTCGATTTTAGAATTTAGAAAAAAACAATTGACAATTTCATGAAGTTTTATATAAATAAACCAAACGATTTAAAGTTTATAAAAGCAAAAAAGATGTTTTTAGGGCTTTTGGAAAGAAACAGAACTCAATTTAGGGTTTTGAATATTTGGAAAACAAATTTTGGTTTTGGTGTTTTGAAGAAAGAAAACTAATAACTTTAAACTTTTTGGAAAATAAAGCAACGAATTAAGGTTTTCAAAGTTCAGAAAAGGTGAATTAGGGTTCTTAGGTTTTTTATTTAAAAGAAATAATGGGATGATTTAGCTACTGTGAAGAATAAATTTAAACAATTGATGCATACCTCCGTTTGTTGGTTCCACCAAAAATTTCTTCTTGGATGAACAAAATCAAAGACAAGCTTTTTTGCGTTTGAATTGCTTGAATTGTTTTTTTGCTCTCTCAAAAAATCAGATTGATTCACCTCCTTCCTACTTAGTTTCAGATCCAATTTTTGTTCAAGTTTCTATCCGATTTCTTCCCTTATTTCTTCCTTTATTTATTGATTATTTTTGTGTTGTTTTTTATCTTATTTATAGAAGTTTTATATGACTAATTATAGTTATTCACGACATCTATTATTTATTAAGAAAAGGAAACCGAAACCTAATTGCATTAGGTTTCGGAAAATTTGCGTCGGAAAAATTTTGCTGGAAAAAAACCTGTTGCGAAAAAAATGCTCTGGCAAAAAAGCTGCGGCAGCGGGCGCCCGAGCTAGCCTGCGGGAGGGAAAAATGGCCCACGGCCATGCCCCGCGTGCTGGTTTTCGGCAATGATTTTTTCGGTGCCGATTTTTTCGTCTCCAATTTTTTTATTTTTATTTTTTGATTTTTATTTGTTTATTTTTATTTTCTATTAATAAAAATTAGATACTAAAGCAAAAAATATTTAATTAAGATAACAAAAATTATTTTGGACCAATTAAAATATTTTCGACAACACAAAAATTGTTTTGGATTAAATAAATATATTGGACCGAACTGGGCCAAAAATCAAGGGTCTACACATGCCCATGAACACAACCAAGTGGTTCTATTTTCTGGATGGGAGACACGACCAATGACGCGCCCATGTCACTGAGCGTGTCACAGCTTCTGTGTTGGAGTAGTATTGACACGAGCAGTGACATGCCCATGTCACTGAGCGTGTAATAGCTATTGTGTTGTTGGTGGATTGACACATCCAGTGACACGCCTATGTCAGTGAGCATGTCAAAGCCAATATGTTGGGGGAGGATTGACACAGGCAATGACACACCCATGTCACTGAGCATGTCAAAGCTTCTGTGTTGTGAGTTTAGGGCATGGTCAGGGACACGCCCGTGTTGTTGAGCATGTCTGTGAGCGGGGATTTTCGCCCCCACTTCCGGTGGAATGGTTCTTACGACTTTGGTACTGTTTAGGCTTGGGGCCTTAGAGAACACGGACCTAAGTCCGAATAAAATGGAGTCGCCACCCTGATGGGCCGGGAAAAAGAAAGGGGTGGATGACTCGATTCCTAAGGAATCCCCAACCCCTTAATGGGTTCGAAAAGTTGGGTACGTGTGGGGAAGGTGAGAAATGGCCCAGCACCCCTACAATGCCCGGTTCATTGGAACCGGCCTCCTTTACAGGTCTTAATATTATAAAATTCTTAAATATAATAACATTATCCATATTACACACAATAATTAAAAGAAAGCATCATTATATTAAAATCAAAGCAATGTCCAAAGAAAACAAATAAATGGACACACATCCAAGGATGGAAACATGTCCTTACATCACATGCCTAAATAGGACACCAACCAAAAGGTAGAAACATGCCCTTTACATAGGTTCTAAAATAGAAAAGCAAATTAAATTACGTGATGTTTAACTAATGAGGTACCCACCAAGTGGAAACATACCTCTTACAACTTTTGGAAATCTAACTTAATTGATAAAAGTAAATAATCATTCATCATAAACAAATCATTCATCAATGCTATTAATCAAAATATAAAATAAACATCCATCCATGATAAATTAAATAAATCAAGTATTGAAATTAAATAAATTAAAGCATAAGAAATAAATCAAAGCATAATCAAGTATAGAATTGAATAAAGCAAATAAAAGTCCAATTATGGCTACTGTGACTTTTTATGGAATTAAAATAAATTAGGGTTTTATAATTTAAAGGGTTGGTAAGACTCTTTGATTAACAAAATTAAGGTTTGAATGATGATATCATGAAACTAGGGTTTTAAACACTTTAAAATACTTTAATTTGTGATTTTTAGTTATTGGGTTCTTAAGCTACTATGTAAAATTTCGGTTTTCATGTTTTTATATTTTTTAATATTTTAAAAAGATTAGGGTTCAGAAAAATTAGGGTCTAAGGTTTTAAAAGGGTTAGTGTTCATTATTTTGAATTTTTGAAGTTGAATTTGGATTTCATATTTTGGAATTAGGGTCACGGGTGGTAATTTTAATCTTAGGGTTTGGAAGACAATTTAATATTTTATGGAATTTTATGAATTTAATCAAGTGAATTAAAGTTTTTATAACTAGAAAAGATGTTTTAGAAGACATTTTGAAGGAAAAAGTACCAAGTTTAAAGTTTTGAAAGAAACATAATTTGATTTTGGTTTTGTTGAAGAATATGTTCAATTAGAGTTTTAAGGGTTTTAAGAAGAAAAAATAACAATTTTAAGCCTTTTGGAAGATAAACCAACGAAATAAGGGTTTTTTTTTTCTTTAGAAAAACTAAATTAAAGTTCAAAGGTTTTTAATTTTGATTTCATAAATTTGCTACTGTGTAAAAAAAAACAATTAAAGAAAATTAATTAACACATACCTTCTTTTGATGATTTCTCCAAAAACAATTCTTCTTTGATGAATTAGCTCCAAAGACAAGCCTTTTTTTGCCTTTGAATCCTCTAAATCATATTGCTGCTGTTCTAGAAAAGAGTTGAATTGAATTTCTTGTTTTCCTTCCTTGATTTGGTTTCAAATTTTCCAAACTACTCTTGGATTTTTGCCTCCCCTTTTTTAATTGTCTTTGGTCCTTATTTATAGTGATTTGAAGTTGTTTACTCCTAATTAGTTAAGGTAAGTAATATTAATAAAAAAAAAAGAAACCAAAACCTTATTTGATTAGGTTTCAAAAAATTTGTGTCGGAAAATTTGCGCTGCCGAAAAAAACTGCTGCGGAAAAACTGCGCTGCCGAAATAAATAAGCCGCAGCTGGCTGCGGCAGCGCCCGCGGAGCGGGCCCGTAAGCTATTTCGCAGGTAGAAAATTTCTGTGTGCGAAATAGCACAGTGATTTCGCCCGCAGGAATTTCCTGCTGGCGAAATGCCCACGGGCCCGCGTGATGATTTTTTTCGTTGCCGATTTTTCCGACTCCGATTTTTATTTTTATTTTTTGACTTTTATTTGTTTATTTCTATTTTTTATTAATAAAAATTAGATACTAAAGCAAAAATTATTTAATAAAAATTATTTTGGACCAATTAGACAACAAAATTCATTTTATACTAAATAAAACATATTGGACCGGATTGGGTAAAAAATTAAGGTTCTACAGTTTGCCCCCTGCTTGAATGATCTGAAACCTTAGTGAAAGAGAGTGAAAAGCAATAAGAATTAATTTTTGAGATGGTTGAAATTTGAATTCTGGACCCGGTTCGATTCTGGACTCAAGGATAATTCTAGGTTCTGGACCTAAGGAAAATTTGGGTTCTGGACCCGGTTCAAGTTATAGACTCAAGGATAATTCTAGGTTCTGGACCTAAGAAAAATTTGGGTTTTTGGACTCGGTTTGAGTTCTGGACTCAAGGGAGATTCTAGGTTCTGGACCTAAGGAAAATTTGGGTTCTGGACCCGGTTCGAGTTCTGGACTCAAGGATAATTCTAGGATCTGGACCTAAGGAAAATTTGGGTTTTGGACCCGATTCGAGTTCTGGACTCAAGGATAATTCTAGGTTCTGGATCTATGGAAAATTTGGGTTCAAGGCTCGGTTCTAGTTCTCGACTCAAGGAATATTCTAAGTTCTGGACCTAAGAAAAATTTGGGTTCTAGACCCGGTTTGAGTTCTAGACTCAAGGATAATTCTAGGTTCTGGACCTAAGGAAAATTTTTGGTTCTGGACCCGAGAGATTTGGATACTTGATCCTAAACTAGACTCGGATACTCGATCCTAAACTGGATTTGGACAATCGATCCAAAACTGGATTGGAATACTCGATCCTAAACTGGATTAGGATACCAATCGTAACTGTATTGGGATATTCGGCCCTAAACTGATTTGATTTGGGTACTTGGACCCAAGATTGGGCACTTGGGCCCAAGATTGTGTACTTGGACCCGAGCTTGAATTGACTTGGGTACTTGTACCTGGGATTGATTTGATTTGGGTACTTGGACCCGAGATTGGGTACTTGGACCCGAAAATGAATTTGACTAACCTTTTATCAGTTGAGTAGTCTGACTGCTCCAGATGTTCTATGCATTATGATTCTTCATCCTCAGAATGGATCTTCACCCTCGGAGATCGAGTCTTCAGCCTTAAAAATGGATCTTCATCTTTGGAGATCGGGGTCTTCTTTGTTCTTTGAAGAAGGGAGTGACACGGCCAATGGATTGGCCATGTCTCCTGGGTCTGTCAACTTCTGTGTCTTTTCCTTTTTTGCTTGGTCCTTCTTGACTTTGCCCCTTAGGAGAGACACGGCCAATGGCTTGCCAGTGTCACCTACTATTTCTTTTCTTTCTTTGCTTGGTCCTTCTTGACTTTGTCCTTTAGGTAAGACATGGCTGGTGGCTTGGCCATGTCGCCTGCCCATGTCATATTCTGCCAAAATTTCTTTTGAGGTGACACGGCTAAGCTCGATTTGGCTTCGCCATGTCTTGCTTGATTCATGCTCTTCTTTCCTTGTTTTGATCTTCCAAGGGAGTTTTTTTTTTTTTGCACTTTAACCACTTTTCCCTTCAACTACTTTTTCTTTCTATGATTCTTTAATGATTATTGCAGGTTTTGGCTCATTTGATCATGAGGCTGGACCTTCTTTCACTGCCCCTTCATTTGCTCATTCTAGCCTGCCAGATAAGCCATCTCATCCGCAGGGTATCAATGTGAACTAGCTGGTGCGTTCCTCATTTCATAAAAGTTTATGCTATATGTATGCATGATTATGTATGCTCTTACCTTTTTCTCTCTTGGCTCACAACGGATGCTTGAAGAACAAAATAAGAAACTTCAAGAAGAGTTGGCTGCAAGTCATCAGCAAGCTTCTCATTTTGAAAGTTTATATCATCAATCCGAACAAAATTTCCGTGACTTTCGATTTCAAGGAATGAGGGATCCCAGTGCTTCTTCATCGAGAGGCCCCCAGACTAATGACCATGAGATCCTTTCGTCTGCTTCTAATGAGGACCATGACAAATCGGAACTCCAAGGCAATAGGTATTTTAGTGCTTCTGCTTCGGATGATCCCGGGACAAGTAATTTGCCCCTTCTCCAACAGGCGATGACTTTTTCAAGTCTTTATTTGGTGACCTACCACCACCCTCTTAGTGATATGTAAATATTGTAGCAATTGTAAAACATTGTACAATAATGAAAAACATACAATTTTCCTCTTTACTGTAATCCTTCTTCTTCTTCTCTTTTTTTTTATTTCTCTAACTTTTGCCTAGTCCGCCCATGCGGGTTTTCGGAACTAGCGAGCTGTCCTAATTTTTGTCTAAGCTGCCCTTGCGGGTTTTCAACTTAGCGGACCTCTTTTTTTTTAGATTTGGCTTCAGGAGTGTCTCTGTTTGCTTGATACTCTCTCCAAGGATTTTGCCAGATACCTGCCACGTCATCATTCTGCTAGGAAGCTACTCCATCCTGCTTCTTCATATGCTGACTGGGTTGACTGGATCCACTCACGCTCTGAAGTCAATATCCATTGGTTGGTACCTTGGTGGAAGATTTCTCGTATCACCATGCGGACATACTTGATGTACGTTCCTCTTGCTGCTCTTCGTCAAGGTACATGCTATAATCCTCGCCAACTTGGGCGTCAATATGGAGCTGAGCCTCATGATTCTGACTTTGCTCTTGATCTAGACATGCCTTGCTTGACTGAAGCCTACGTGGATCGGCTAAGGCAAAGCTGGCGTGCACGTTACACTTATCGACTGCCATAGCTTTTACATTTGTCAATTCAGAAAGTGTTTTGTTAGGTTGAAAAATAACTAAAGTAATAAAAGATGCTTCTTTTCCATTTATAATTTGTCATCACCTTTTGCAATTATGATTATTTATTTCATCCGTATCTGGTCGAATACTTATAACAATGCACATAGAACAATTTTAACATTAATTCTATTTTATTAAATTGGGGAACAACCAAACATAAAGCCAGCATACACAAGATCACTCCTGTTGCCAATTAGTCCTTTCGGGTTTTCTAATTGATGATTTTCTCTCATTTAGCCCTAATTGTTGCCTAGCCTGCCCTTTCGGGTTTTCGGAACTAGCGGACTGCTCTAACTTTTGCCTAGGCTGCCCTTTTTGGGTTTTCAACCTAGCGAGCTCTTTTTTCTTCTTTTTCTTCCTATCATACATAAAACCTCTTCAACCTATCAATGTTTACTGGCTCACTAAATTCATTCCCATCCATGTCTGATAATTTCACTGCACCTTTGCTCATGACTTGTTTCACGACATATGGCCCTTCCCAGCTAGGTCTGAACTTCCCTCTTGGATCAGATACATTAGGCCTACATTGCTTCAATACCAAATCCCCAACTCTGAATTTTCTGATTTTAACCCTTCTATTGTAGGACCAAGCTATCTTGTTTTGATACAGTTGGTGATGATATAATGCCTTTAACCTTCTCTCTTCTAATAGAGCTAATTGTGTGTATCTGCTTGCTACCCATTCCGTTTCAGATAGTTCAGCTTCCAAGACTGCTCTCAGTGATTTGATCTCAATTTTAATTGGCAATACTGCTTCCATCCCATAAACCAAAGAGAACGGTGTCATCCCGGTAGGTGTTCGCACACTTGTCCTATATCCCCATAAAGCAAAGGGAAGCATTTCTTACCCGTCTCTGTAAGTCTTAGTCATCTTGGATAGAATTTGCGTAACTGTCTTGTTTGTTGCTTCCATGGAACCATTAGCCTTTGTTCTATAAGGAGAGGATCGATGATGATGGATTTGGTACTTGGAGAATAAATCCTTAACTGCTCCTTGAAACTGTACTCCGTTGTTTGATATCACACTGTGCAGGACCCCATATCTGCAGATGAGATTCTTTTCAATAAACCTAGCCATTTGACTTGCACCCATCTTGTTGAAGGATTCGGCTTTTACCCATTTTGAAAAATAATCTACTGCTATTATAGTGAAACGGTGCCCATTTGAAGCTATCGGATGTATCTCTCCTATAATGTCGATACCCCAGGTGGCAAATGGCCAGGGTGAAGACATTGAATGCAGTTCTTCAGGAGGCATATGATTCAAGTTACCATACATCTGACATTGGTGGCACTTCTTTACAAACTCAATACAGTCTTTCTGCATGGTCAACCAATAGTAACCTTGTCGAATAATCTTCTTAACTAGGGCCAAACCACTCATGTGAGGACCGCAACTTCCCGCATGTATTTCAGACATGATGCACTCCACTTCAGGTTTTCTTAAACATCTCAAATGCACTCCATCAGGCCATCTTCTATATAAATCTCCATGGAAGGTGATGTATTGCAATGACCACCTCCTTATGGCCCTTCTCTCTTTCTTTGTTGCCCCCGGTGGGTATTCTCTTTCCTCCAAAAATTGCCTTAAAGTATCATACCATGCATCATGGTCCGTATCAACTTCCATGATTGTCTCATATTCATAGCAAGGAGTTGATGAACTGGTCAAGATCAGAGGCTTAAGGAATAGGCTGGCAGGATTTTCCCATACCTAAGCCAATGTGGCTAGGGCATCAGCCATATGATTTTCTTCTTTTGACATGTGTATAAACCTACACTCCTTAAAGTTCTTCTTCATCATGGTCAGGTAATGGAGGTATGGTTTCAATTTTTCTTTTTTCAACTCTAGCTCTCCATTTACTTGGGATACTACTAGCAATGAAGTGCCATAAACTTCCACCTTATCCACCTTCATAATCATTAGGGTTTCCAAACCAAAAATACACGCTTCATACTCCATCATGTTATTGGTTGCCCTAAATTTCAACTTCTTGGCTAAAGGGATAAGTTCCCCTTCAGGCGAATCTAGTATAACTCCTAAACCTGCTCCTTTCTTGTTTACCGCTCCATCAAAATATATTTTCCACCCTTGTACTTTAATTACTTATAAATGTTCATCTGGAAATTCCAAGATTACCTCTTCACTTTCTGGTAATGGTTGTTGAGCCAGGAATTCTGCCACCGCTCTACCCTTGATTGCTTTCCTGGTTACATACTCAATCTCAAATTCTTCTAATATTATCAACCATCAACCATATTTCCCAATTAAAGAGGGAGTCTCCCTTAAGTACTTCATTGGATCCAACCTAGAAATTGTTTGCACACTATACGATTGAAAGTAATGCCACAACTTCTTAAAATACCAAACCACGGCTATACATGTCTTTTCGATGATACTATACTTAATTACATAAGGTAGGAGCTTTCTACTCAAATAGTAAAAGGCATGCTCAATCCCCGACTCATCTGCTTGGGCTAGCATGGCTCCTATCGACTCTTCTTCTACTGCTAAGTATAGTAATAGAGGTTTTCCGGGTTTAGGTGGTTTCAACACAAGTGGATTCAACAAATACTCTTTTATTATGTCAAAGGCCTTTTGACATTCTTCATTCCATACGACTAGTTGATTCTTTCTAAGCAACTTGAAGATAGGCTCACATATTGTTGTGAGCTTTGCTATAAATCTGCTAATGTACTGCAGTTTACTAATAAATCCCCAAACTTCTCTCTCCGTCTTTGGGGCTGGCATATCCCTGATTGCTTTAACTTTGTCAGGATCTATTTCAATACCATTTCGACCAATTACATGTCCCAACAATTTGCCTAGAGTAACACCGAATACACACTTCTTCGGGTTTAATCTTAGCTTATACTTCAAAGCTCTATCAAAGAATAATTCCAATTTTTGGAAGTGTTGCTCCCTTGTATCCGACTTCACCATCATATCATCAACATATACTTCAACTTCTTTGTGCATCATGTCATGAAATAGTGTGGTGGCCATCCTTTGGTAGGTTGCTCCAGCATTCTTTAAGCCGAAAGGCATCACCCTGTAACAAAATATACCCCATGTAGTAGTGAAGGCAGTTTTGGCTTTATCCTCTTGGGCCATTAACACTTGATTGTATCCAGAAAATCCATCTACAAATGAGTGTAGCACGCTAGATGCTGCACTATCAATAAGAACATCTATATGAGGTAAAGGAAAATCATCTTTAGGGGAAGCCTTGTTTAAATCTCTATAGTCCGCGCAGACCCTTATCCTCCCATCTTTCTTTGGCACTGGTATTACATTGGCTAGCCAATCTGGGTATTCTATCACTTCAAGGAACTTCACTTGTATTTGCTTAGTGACCTCTTCTTTAACCAATTCAGCCCACTCAGGTCTTAGTCGCCTAAGCTTTTGTTTGACAGGCTTAATGTGAGTGTAAGTAGGAATATGATGCTCGGCTATGTCTCGATCTATCCCAGGCATATCCTCATAAGACCAAGCAAACACTTCTTCATATTTTTTGAATATTTTTTAAATTCTCTCTCTCTCATCAGGAGTAAGGTTGGATGCTATGCTAATGTTTTTAGGATTTTCAATTGTTCCCAAATTTAATGATTGTGTGTTAACAAAATTAATATTAAAGATGCTCATGTAATTGCTATTTGAATGTATGCAACCATCAGGAGAAACATCACACAAGTAAGCAAAATCAAACTTTGTTGCATTCATTTCGGAAAAGAAAACATCATCAACCTCATACAAAGCAGACAAATTAAAATCAAAATAAAAATCATTGTTCTCAGAGTCATAAGGTAGGATGTCTTCAAACTTTTCCTCGACCAGGGCAGCAATCTCTTCCGGAGTCTTCTCAGCTTTCAGGGCGGCTTCATTCTTCTCTTTTGGATTGGATTCTTTATTGGTTGATAGGGTGAGCTCTTTCTTCACTTGCTCCACTAGCTTAGCAACATCTGTAAAAATTTCAAAACCGGGGATTAACTTACCCATGAACATGATTGGCTCAGGCTTTCCTTGGAGTGGTCCCATATCAGGAGCTTTGACAAAAATCTCTTCGAGTGGTGGGAAGCTCATGTTCTCATTCTTCTTTGGTTGAACATCATTGGCTTCATCATATCCCAACCCCTTCTTGAAAGCATGAGTTCTAAAATCTGGCAACTTTGTTAAACTGGCCTTACCCTTTCCAAGACCAGCTCCGGTAAGGTAGTTCATGTTCTTCATCATATTCAAGATTTTGGAGTCCACTGCTTCATCATCAGAAATTACAGCTACTTGAAAACCATTGAGAGGCCTCTCAACCATTAGAGTATTAACAATCTAATTATCTTTAGCTTCAATGACCACTGTTTCATTTCCGTTGGGGAATTTGATCTTTTGATGAAGGGTGGAAGGAACTCCACCAAGAGGGTGAAACCATGGTCACCCCAAGAGCAAGGAAAAGGTAACTAGTATGTCTAAAACAACAAACTCAGCAATAGATTCAATTGGACCAACCTTGACGGCCACTTTGAAAGTTTCTTCGGCATGCCTCTTAGTGTTGTCATAAGCACGAATCATTATCTCGGTTGGGTTTAGATCTCTTGTTGACATGGCTAGCTTTGACAATATCTTAAGTGGACAAACATTTATGTCGGACCCATCATCGACCATTACACATGGAGTCCTCTTCCCCTTGGCTTCTATTTTGACAAAGAGAGGGTGGATGTGGTCTCTCCCCTCCTCCAGTAAATCTACATCTGAAAAAGAAACTGCTCCCATACTAACTTCACTCTTTTCTTGGATCTCCTCATATTTCATTACTTCCCCAATTTTTATGAAGTTGATCAACTCTTCCGGTGTTGTGGAGGTAGAAATTGGCATGCTAGCTAAGGCTTTGGTCATAGTTTCTCGGTGCCTTTTAGAAGTAGCTAATAAGTCCCAAATGCTAACGCTTGCTTGGGTTCTTTTCAATTTCTTGAGCACAGCATCATCTTCTTCTATTTCAACTTCCTTCCCCTTATTAATTTCTATCTTTTTTGGTGGTGGCCTTACGTAAGGCTTACCGAATCTAGTATTCATCACCTCATCTTCTTCAAGCTAGGACTGTAACACCCCTACATTCAATACATGCACCCTACAAACACCACAATGTAGTATACATGTACTAAACATAGAGATGCTACGGATTTTTTTTTTTTAACATTCAAAACATTTTAAATGATACCCTAATTTTTCAATTGTATACATTATAGAAAGATAAGTAGATAACTTGTAATACAAAACTAAATAGATATATATATAGATACATTTAGTTGTTACGCAGCGGAATTTATCAAATATTTACATATATGAAAACATTTAATTTCATATTTACAAATATACACATATGTACATTAAAATCATTACTTTACAAAATATAAAAGAGTTATACATGATTGGCAAGTCTCCTCTGATCTTTAAGTTCCCAAAAATCAACTCTTCACTGTCTACTCTCACTCGGTCTCGAAGAGCTCTCGGGTTCAACCCTATTACCTGCGCGATCAAACACTATCGCGCTAAGCCAACGGCTTAGTAAGATAATTCATGCTTTAATGCAATGCAATGCCAATTCTCAATCCATATTATACATGTAACATCATATATGCAAAGCTAACAACATACCTTTACATTTCATAACTCAACACAAATAGACATATCATATTTCAACATCTTATCATATACCTCATTAGTATTCATTTAATCATTCATAATCAACACTAAACAAAGACAAGCATGGGCCCAAAATCCACTAATATGCCATTCAATTTTCAGAGTTAATGTTTTGGTTTTATCATCACATTTATCAATATCATAAACCCAACTAGGCTTCAAGGATTAGATTCAACCAAGCTTCAAGGGGAGCAAAGCATGCTAAGCATCAACCCAACTTGGCTTCAAGAACCAACCCAACCTAGCTTCAAGGGTGGTAACATCTCAATTAGGCTTCAAGGATTTAATCCAACCTAACTTCAAGAGATTGTTACACTTATTAGGCATGCCACCAATAACAAACTCTGAAAATGGAATAACACATTAGCCACACAAATGATTTATTATTTAATTATCATTTCCATTCTCAACTCTCATCATAGCCAATAACAATGGCCTCATATCACATATAAGTTACCATAGCCAATCACAATGGCGTTTTATTCCATCACATTATACATATAGCATTATTGATATAAACATAACCAAACACATTACTCATCACATGAGTCACAATACATGAAATATCACATTGTTCACATAGTATCATATACATTGCCATTATCATCATATGCAACAATGCAATAATACAAAATTTGTACTTATTTTACTAACAATTCATACAACTCCTAACATTTCCTTGTCCAAGATTCTTTAACCTCTTAGGTCAATGATCAATCACTATCTTCAAGACTTAAATCAAAAGTAATAGCATAAACTTGTTTAGGGATACACAAGAGATAATCCAATTAGGAATTAATTAGGGCAAACCTCAACCCTGACACGTTCACCCAAACGGGCGTGTTCATGGCCGTGCCCTAACTCCACAACACAGAAACATTTACACGCTCAACAACATGGGCGTGTTCCTGGGTGTGTAAATTCTCAAATCTTACAGTAGCTATGACACGCTCAATAACACGGGCGTGCTACTGGTCGTGTCAAACCTACTGCCTCCAACACAATTGACACGCCTAAAAACTCTGGACGTGCTCATGGGCGTGCTGGCCACAAATCAAGACTCCAATCAAAAACAACCATACACTCAACAATACACTTCTATACATTAACATCCTCTTCAAATAGTCTTAACAAAACATACTCAAAACTCATCACAAACTTGCAACACACCCAAAACAAGCCAAAACACACATCAAACACAAAACACAAAATCATCTCAAAACCCTTACCACATATACAACATCATCTCTTCCAACCACTTACTCTTTTCTTCCATCCATACTCAAAATCCATCATCAAATCACTCAAACACTTCTCACATCTCAAAATCAACCAACACACTCTTAAAAATCTATCAAACTCAAATATCATTTCAAATAAACACAAAAATCACAAGAGAACTTACCAAAGTTACAAAACTTCTTGAATCACCAACTTGATCACTTAATCTTTCTTCAATTTGAGCTTCACTCAACAAGATCTTCTCTTTGCCTCTTGCTTCCTTTGTCTAAGGAGGAGCCGGCCACAATGGAAAAGAAGAAGAAAAAATATCAAGAAGCAAAGTCAAATTTTGCTTTTAATCTCCACCAAGTGATCTTATCCAAGCAATTACCAAAATGCCCTCAATCATATAACTAACTTTTTGTCTCATATAAGCCCTTATATGTCATTACACCTTCCACATAAAATATCTCTACCCCCTTGACTCTTCATTTGACCAATTTATATGTTATATATATCATCATATACACAACATATACCACTCTCTCTAAACCCTAATTCTTTTCCCCAAAACACATATACACAAGCATTCACTTTCCAATATCTTTTCTCTTGCAATTTAACACATATATTCAATCCAATATATCACTACAACAACAATAACAACAACATCAACAACATAATCAAAACTTCTAGACCACATATGAGGATATTACAATTCTCCCCCTCTAAAAAGAAAATTTCGTCCTCGAAATTACCTGATATCAACTCTGAAACAACTGAGGATATTGTTCTCGCATGGATTGTTCACTTTCCCAAGTTGCTTCTTCTTTTGCATGATTCTTCCATAGAACCTTCACCAATGGCACTCTCTTGTTTCTCAGCTCTTTCACATCATGTGCCAAGATAGCAACTGGTTCCTCTTCAAAAGTCAAATCTGGGCTCACTTCGATAGATTCAATCGGCAACACATGAGATGGATCCGATCTGTATCTCCTCAACATAGAAACATGAAATACATTATGAATACGATCCAACTCAGGTGGCAAAGCAAGTCGATACGTAACTGGCCCAATTCTTTCCAAAACTTCATATGGTCCAATAAACCGAGAACTCAATTTCCCTTTCCGACCGAACCTCAAAATTTTCTTCCATGGAGATACCTTCAAAAATACCTTATCTCCCACATCAAACTCTATATCTCTCCTCTTTAGATCTGCATAAGACTTCTGTCGGTCTGAAGCTGCTTTCAACCTGCCTCGAATCACTTTTACTTTCTCTTCAGTTTCTTGAATCAAATCAGGCCCAAATAACTTACCTTCCCCAAGTTCACTCCAACAAAGAGGTGTCCTACACTGTCTGCCATACAATGCTTCAAACGGTGCCATACCAATGCTGGATTGGTGACTGTTGTTGTAAGCAAATTCCACAAGTGGTAAGAATCTATCCCAACCTCCAGAGAAATCAATGACACAGCTTCTCAACATATCTTCAATAATCTGTATCACCCTCTCTGACTGTCCATCCGTCTGTGGATGAAAAGCAGTACTGAAGTGTAATCGAGAACCCAAAGCACTATGCAAACTCTTCCAAAATCTTGAAGTAAACCTGGGATCTCGATCAGACACTAAAGAAGTTGGAACACCATGCAACTTCACAATCTCATGGATATACAGCTCAGCCAATCTCTCCAAAGAGTAATCCATCCGAACCGGAAGGAAATGAGCTGTCTTAGTCAATCTATCCACAATCACCCATATAGCATCATGCTTCTTTTGTGTCAATGGCAAACCAGACACAAAATCCATCGTCACCCTATCCCACTTCCATTCTGGTACTGATAATGGTTGAAGCAATCCAGTTGGAACTTGATGTTCTGCTTTAACCTTCTGACAGGTGAGACATTTCGACACAAAATCTGCAATATCTCTCTTCAAACCAATCCACCAGTAATGCTGTCTCAAATCATGATACATCTTTGTATTACCCGGATGCATAGCAAACACTGACTGATGTGCTTCTTCTAAAATGACTCTTTTCAAATCAGCATCATCGGGTACACACAATCGGTTCTTAAACCAGAGACTCCCATCACTTTTCACAACAAAATCTCTAGTCTTCCCATTCTTGCAATCTGAAATAATCTTCTGAATCTTCATATCAATCAACTGAGCCTCTTTGATCTGATCTAACAAAACTGGTTTCAAAAGCAACTGTGCCAACAATGCACCATCATCACAAGATACAAAAATGGCATGCAAAGCTCTCAACTCAACAAGCAACGAGAGCGAGTAAACAGTTAAACCAGCTAAAGACTTCCGACTCAAGGCATCAGCAACAACATTTGCTTTACCTGGATGATAATCAATCAAACAGTCGTAGTCTTTAATCAATTCCAACCATCTCCTCTGCCGAAGATTGAGCTCTTTTTGAACACCCAAATATTTCAAACTTTTGTGATCAGTGTAGATAAAACATTTCTCCCCAAACAGATAGTGTCGCCAAATCTTCAATGCAAACACAATGGCTGCTAGCTCCAAATCATGGGTCGGATAGTTAAGCTCATGCAGTTTCAACTGTCGAGATGCATAAGCTATAACTTTACCTTCCTGCATCAGCACACACCCCAAACCACTATGTGAAGCATCACTATAGATCACATATGGTTTGCCTTCTACAGGTAAAGTAAGAACAGGTGCTTGAGTCAACATTTCTCTTAACTGCTCAAAGCTAGACTGACACTGATCCGTCCACACAAATCTCACTCCCTTACGAAGCAATCTGGTGAGTGGAGTAGCTATCAAAGAAAACCCTTTCACAAACCGCCGGTAATAACCTGCCAAACCCAGAAAACTTCTAACCTCAGTCACCGACTTGGGTGGACTCCAATTCAATATAGCTTCAACTTTGCTCGGATCAACTCTAATGCCTTCTGCTGAAACTATATGACCAAGAAAAGCGACTTGATCCAACCAGAACTCACACTTCGACAATTTGGCAAACAACTGCTTCTCTCTTAAAATCTGCAACACAATCCGCAGATGCATATCATGTTCCTCTTCATTCCACGAATACACCAGAATGTCATCAATGAAGACCACTACAAACTGATCCAGATAGGGCCTGAACACCCTATTCATCAAATCCATAAAAGCTGCAGGAGCATTCGTTAGACCAAAAGGCATAACTAAAAATTCATAATGCCCATACCTGGTCCGAAAGGCGGTCTTGGAAATGTCTTCAGCTCTGACTCTCAGCTGATGGTACCCAGATCTCAAATCAATTTTAGAAAACACAGCTGCACCCTTCAATTGATCAAAGAGATCATCGATTCTAGGCAAAGGATATTTATTTTTAATAGTCACCTTGTTCAATTGCCTATAATCGATACACAACCTCATAGTACCATCTTTCTTCTTCACAAATAGCACAGGAGCTCCCCAAGGAGAAACACTGGGCGAATAAATCCTTTATCCAACAACTCCTGTAATTGCACTTTCAATTCCCTCAATTCTGCTGGTGCCATTCTATAAGGAGTAATAGAAATAGGAGTGGTACAATGCAACAATTCAATACCAAACTCCACCTCTCTCTCAGGAGGCAATCCTGGCAACTCCTCTGGGAATACATCTGGGAACTCTGCAACTGTGGCAATGCTATCAATAGGAGAACCTCTTACTCTAGTATCTATCACATGAGCAAGATAAGCTTCACACCCCTTTCTAATCAACCTCCTGGCTGCAACAGCTGAAACAAATAAGGAGGCTAGTTGTTCCTGCTCATTAGATACTATCACCTCTCTACCATCAACAGTTCTCAAAGAAACAATTTTCCTTTTACAGTCTACCACAGCTCCATGTCGAGATAGCCAATCCATACCTAGAATCACATCATATTCCCTAAATGGCATCTCAATCAAGTCTCCAAGGAACTCCTCACCTTGCACCCTCACTGCACTATCTCGGTGCACCTTACTCACAATTACACTATGCCCTAACGGATTTGTCACCAACACCTCAAATCCTAGGGACTCAGCATGCATATCAGACACAGGCAAAATAGATGCACTAATATAAGAATGTGTGGAACCCGGATCAATCAAAGCAAGCACTGAAGTATCAAATAAAGAAAAAGTACCAGCTATGACTGCCGATGCATCTGGCTGCCTCTGCATAACATACATCCTCTGGGAAGATCCAACCTCTTCTGGTCTACTCTCCCTGGATGTAGCACCTCCTCTAGCACTGAACCCAGATCTGCCTCCCCGGCTGCTACCTCTGCCTGCTCGACCTCCCCTCACACTAGGTCGAGAAGCTGCAGTATCAACTGACATCCGCTCCTGTCTCTCTGGACAATCTCTAACAAAGTGATTAGGTGATCCACATCTGAAACAAACCCCTGCTACACCAGTCTTCCAGCAAGGACCACCATGTGGCCTACCACAATGAATGCAGATGGGTAGGGTAGATCTCTGAATCATAGGGGTCGGAGCACTTGCCACTGAAGCTGCAGATCTAAATCTCTGCCTCTGTAACTGCACTGACCTACCAGCTGACCTCTGACTCCTACTAACTCTAGGAACAAAGCTTCCTTTACCTCTCTTAACAGAAGAAGACCCTGCCTCAAACTGGGGCCTCCTAACCCTAACCTCTTCCTCTGAAGCAGCTGCAATAACTTGAGCTCGATCTACACTTCGAGCTGCTGCCACTAGCTGGGAAAAATCATGATATCTTGATACAGCCACTAAGCACATGATAGAGGGCCTCAATCCTTCCTGAAACCTCCGGCATCTATCTATCTCATCAGCTATAATGCCACCAGCATAATGACTTAATCTAATAAACTCAACCTCATATTCAGTTACAGTCTTGCTATCTTGCTTCAAGCTTAAGAACTCCATCTTCTTCATGTCTTTGTACTCCCTAGGAGTATACTTCAACTCAAACTCTCTCAGAAAATCCGCATATGACAAGGTTGGTGGATCATCCATAGAATGGGGCACTGTCCTCCACCAGTCATATGCATCCTTTTGTAGCAAAGATCTTGCATAATCAAACTTTTCCTCCAAGGTGGCTTGCAACTAAATAAAGATCCTCTGTACTTTATCAAGCCACTGTTCTGCTACAGCTGGATCAGTAGTACCAAGGAAATCCTCCGCTCCATACTTCCTTAGTTTATCATAGTGCCTCACTGGTACCATAGGCTGAGGGGGTGGTGGCACTGGTTGCACTAGTGCTTGCCTCATAACTTCCATCATATGTCTAAACCAGGCTGGTGGAACCTCCTCTCCAGCTGGTCTACCCGACACCGAAGCAGGTGCCTCCTCAACACTATCAACTCTAGCTCCCTCAGCAGGAGCAATACTCTCGGCACTACCCTCAATCGACTGACGTGAGTGAGAATCCATCACAACCTAAGTCTGCAAACACAACATACTACATCTAATTAAAGATCAGAGATTGCCAATCCCAAACATATATGTTATTCAAAAACCACTTTTTAAAATCAAAACAGTCTTTTTCTTACATTTTACCTAGGTTGAGAATCTCAAACCTAGGCTCTGATACCAAAACAATTGTAACACCCCTACATTCAATACATGCACCCTACAAACACCACAATGTAGTATACATGTACTAAACATAGAGATGCTACGAATTTTTTTTTTTTTAACATTCAAAACATTTTAAATGATACCCTAATTTTTCAATTGTATACATTATAGAAAGATAAGTAGATAACTTGTAATACAAAACTAAATAGATATATATATAGATACATTTAGTTGTTACGCAGCGGAATTTATCAAATATTTACATATATGAAAACATTTAATTTCATATTTACAAATATACACATATGTACATTAAAATCATTACTTTACAAAATATAAAAGAGTTATACATGATTGGCAAGTCTCCTCTGATCTTTAAGTTTCCAAAAATCAACTCTTCACTGTCTACTCTCACTCGGTCTCGAAGAGTTCTCGGGTTCAACCCTATTACCTGTGCGAACAAACACTATCGCGCTAAGCCAACGGCTTAGTAAGATAATTCATGCTTTAATGCAATGCAATGCCAATTCTCAATCCATATTATACATGTAACATCATATATGCAAAGCTAACAACATACCTTTACATTTCATAACTCAACACAAATAGACATATCATATTTCAACATCTTATCATATACCTCATTAGTATTCATTTAATCATTCATAATCAACACTAAACAAAGACAAGCATGGGCCCAAAACACACTAATATGCCATTCAATTTTCAGAGTTAATGTTTTGGTTTTATCATCACATTTATCAATATCATAAACCCAACTAGGCTTCAAGGATTAGATTCAACCAAGCTTCAAGGGGAGCAAAGCATGCTAAGCATCAACCCAACTTGGCTTCAAGAACCAACCCAACCTAGCTTCAAGGGTGGTAACATCTCAATTAGGCTTCAAGGATTTAATCCAACCTAACTTCAAGAGATTGTTACACTTATTAGGCATGCCACCAATAACAAACTCTGAAAATGGAATAACACATTAGCCACACAAATGATTTATTATTTAATTATCATTTCCATTCTCAACTCTCATCATAGCCAATAACAATGGCCTCATATCACATATAAGTTACCATAGCCAATCACAATGGCGTTTTATTCCATCATATTATACATATAGCATTATTGATATAAACATAACCAAACACATTACTCATCACATGAGTCACAATACATGAAATATCACATTGTTCACATAGTATCATATACATTGCCATTATCATCATATGCAACAATGCAATAATACAAAATTTGTACTTATTTTACTAACAATTCAAACAACTCCTAACATTTCCTTGTCCAAGATTCTTTAACCTCTTAGGTCAATGATCAATCACTATATTCAAGACTTAAATCAAAAGTAATAGCATAAACTTGTTTAGGGATACACAAGAGATAATCCAATTAGGAATTAATTAGGGCAAACCTCAACCCTGACACGTTCACCCACACTGGCGTGTTCATGGCTGTGCCCTAACTCCACAACACAGAAACATTTACACGCTCAACAACATGGGCGTGTTCTTGGGTGTGTAAATTCTCAAATCTTACAGTAGCTATGACACGCTCAATAACACGGGCGTGCTACTGGTTGTGTCAAACCTACTGCCTCCAACACAATTGACACGCCTAAAAACTCTGGACGTGCTCATGGGCGTGCCGGCCACAAATCAAGACTCCAATAAAAAACAACCATACACTCAACAATACACTTCTATACATTAACATCCTCTTCAAATAGTCTTAACAAAACATACTCAAAACTCATCACAAACTTGCAACACACCCAAAACAAGCCAAAACACACATCAAACACAAAACACAAAATCATCTCAAAACCCTTACCACATATACAACATCATCTCTTCCAACCACTTACTCTTTTCTTCCATCCATACTCAAAATCCATCATCAAATCACTCAAACACTTCTCACATCTCAAAATCAACCAACACACTCTTAAAAATCTATCAAACTCAAATATCATTTCAAATAAACACAAAAATCACAAGAGAACTTACCAAAGTTACAAAACTTCTTGAATCACCAACTTGATCACTTAATCTTTCTTCAATTTGAGCTTCACTCAACAAGATCTTCTCTTTGCCTCTTGCTTCCTTTGTCTAAGGAGGAGCCGGCCACAATGGAAAAGAAGAAGAAAAAATATCAAGAAGCAAAGTCAAATTTTACTTTTAATCTCCACCAAGTGATCTTATCCAAGCAATTACCAAAATGCCCTCAATCATATAACTAACTTTTTGTCTCATATAAGCCCTTAAATGTCATTACACATTCCACATAAAATATCTCTACCCCCTTGACTCTTCATTTGACCAATTTATATGTTATATATATCATCATATACACAACATATACCACTCTCTCTAAACCCTAATTCTTTTCCCCAAAACACATATACACAAGCATTCACTTTCCAATATCTTTTCTCTTGCAATTTAACACATATATTCAATCCAATATATCACTACAACAACAATAACAACAACATCAACAACATAATCAAAACTTCTAGACCACATATGAGGATATTACAAGGACCAAGTCCACTCCTCCTTCTTGGATACAATATCATCATCACTGTCACTTGAATCCCAAAACCCATTGAAAACATAAATTGCTACTTCTTAACCCATCATAGCTTGTTCAAATGCCTCTTCTTCTTTGGTTGCTTCTCCACCCACATCTTGAAAAGAAGACATGACAAAGTCCTCATGCAAACCTCCTCTAATCATGAAGGTTGCTGGTGGTGGTACCCTATTTAATTTTGGTAATGGGTTGTCTTTAGTGTTTGGCTTGTTGGGCTCGGGTAGCTTCCCATTATCAATTAGATTTTGAATCTCATGTCTCAACCTCACACATCTATCCGTGTCATATCCTTGCATTTGGTGAAATTGACAAAATGCTTTGGTGTCAAAATTAGGTGGGAGAGGATTAGGCAAAGGACGAGGATTTAAGGGTTGTAGCAACCCCTTTCTTTGAAGCTTATTGAGAACCAAAGACATCGGTTTTCCCAATTTAGAAAATTGTCTCCTTGTTCCTAGGCTAGTAGCATTAACACCAATGGCCTTTTGCATGCTTTGGCTACCAGGTTGATAGCTCCCTTTCTCATTCCTTTTTGTTGCAAATCGGCTCTTCTCCCTTTCCCATTCTTCAATTTGCAAACCAGCTTGAAGAAGGTCTTTGAAATCATGGATGAGTGTATGAGACATTCTCTCACGAAGGCTAGGCAACACCCCTCTCACAATCATCCTTATTTGATCGGATTCATCGGGCCTCTTCTTGAGTAAAGTGGCCTTGTTTCTCCACCTTTTCACATAGTCCACAAAATTCTCATTCGGCCTTTGCCTAATGGACTCCACTTCCATCAAGGTAACTTCTAACTCAACATTATACCCATATTATTGGATGAAGGCTTTGAAAAGTAGATCCCAACTCTTTTGTGTTCCATCATCTAAGGTATTGAACCAATTTTGGACAACAGGGTCCAATGAGAGCATAAAGTACCTTAGGGTTTAAGCCTTAGTAGCTCAGGCAGATTGCATGGCAGTGATATACTGCTTCGTATGAAGATGGGGATTTCCAGTGCCATTGTACTTAGCAAAGGAAGGCATCTTGAACTTATAAGGGACCTCATCATCTTGTTCAAATAGTTTGTCGATCTCAGACTTCTCTTCGGTTTTCAGCTTCTTCTCAAATTTCTTTTCTAAATCAGCAATCAACTTTTCAACATCGGATGTCTCGGTCTTTATAATAGTTGCCTTCTCAACAGCCTTCGGTTCTTTCTTCTTTTCTTGAACCTCTTGGTAGTATTGAGCCCAATCATCATCATCATCAATGATCACCTTTTCATCATCAAAATCCACTTCACTAACTTTAGTCTTCCCTTTGTCCTTTGGTTTTTTAGTGCTAGCAGATGCCTCGGCATGATTCTCTAAGATTGCAGTCAATTGGTTCTTCATGGTCTCAGCTAGGGCCTCTTTGATTTCTTCCATTTTAGCATTAAGGGCTTCATCCACCATCCTTTGAACTCGTTCAGGCTCCATTGTTTTAGGTGAGCAAGTGATTGAGTCGTTGCTAGATACTTTGTCTCTGGCATAGGTCGGATTGTCGTAAGCTTTTGAACTTTCGTAATCCATGGCTGTGAGCCAGAGAGGATCAATGATATGAGATGCAAATGTATGCATGTATGCATGTATGCACAATCAACCAATAAACAAGTGTAATTAGGACGATCCTTCCAACCTTATAACATCCACACACGAATGGCGAGTCTCTTTTTCCTAGGTATATGGTTAACAAAATACCAACACGGGGTATCTTGCTTTTGAATAATTCCCTCAGACGTTTCAACCAATAGTTATATTTTCGAAAGTGGAAATCCATCCATGATAATTCCCATTAATTAGGTTTTAATCCATCCAACCAATTAAAGTAGCTTTTATGCTATACTAAATTAAGAAGTTTATTATAGATAGATTTCTCACTTGAAAAGCGTAACTAATGGTTCTTGCCAAAAACAAGCCCATGGTTAATTTATTCTTAGTATAAACTAGGCCCACAATTGAATTTTGGTATTTCATAATTGACCTAAATATTTTTGCAAGCTCTTGGTAAGAAATGGTTGGGTGAAAATAGTTTTGTTTCTAAGCCCATTGTAAAAGAATTTAGAAAAATGGATTTTAGGATTAGTATTTGGGCCATGGGCCAAAGAATTTTTTTTATTTGTTTTTAGAAAAAGTCTTATGTCCAAAGACCATCTTGGAAAAATTTTGAAAATAGTTTTGGTTTTTTGGACTTTAAAGAAAAATTTATTTTGAGCTTACAATATACTTAGGTCATATCAGAAAAAGAACAAACCAAATAGGCCATGATTTAGACTAAGATAAACTAAACTAACCATAGTCAAACAACATGCATTTGGGGTAAAACCTAAGGAAAGTAACTAGGCCAATTACATGAGCTTTAGTCTTTGGGTTAAAAGGCTTAGGTTGCCATAGAAAGTATATACTAAATGGTATGAGGCTATGAGTGGTTATGCCATGCTCGATCTCCATACCTTGAGTGAAAGTATGATATCCCTTACATAACACAACACGGGTAACACGGGCGTCCTAACTCACGCACACAATGCAATCTAATATGATGCAATGGATCATATCATTATAAGAAAGAATAGAATAATAAAAAGACCAATGCAATCAACTTCTCTTATCCCCAGTGGAGTCGCCACTGTGAGCGGGGATTTTCGCCCCCACTCCTGGTGGAATGGTTCTTGCGACTTCGGCACTGTTTAGGCTCGGGGCCTTAGAGAACACGGACCTAAGTCCGGAGAAAATTGAGTCACCACCCGGACGGGCTGGGAAAAAGAAAGGGGTGGATGACTCGATTCCTAAGGAATTCCCAACCCCTTAATGGGTTCAAAAGGTTGGGTACGTGTGGGGAAGGTGAGAAATGGCCCAGCACCCCTTACAATGCCCGGTTCATTGGAACCGGCCTCCTTTACAGGTCTTAATATTATAAAATTCTTAAATATAACAACATTGTCCATATTACACACAATAATTAAAAGAAAGCATCATTATATTAAAATCAAAGCAATGTCCAAACAAAACAAATAAATGGACACCCATCCAAGGATGGAAACCTGTCCTTACATCACATGCCTAAATAGGACACCCACCAAAAGGTAGAAACATGCCCTTTACATAGGTTCTAAAATAGAAAAGGAAATTAAATTACATGATGTTTAAATAATGAGGTACCCACCAAGTGGAAACATACCTCTTACAACTTTTGGAAATCTAAATTAATTGATAAAAATAAATAATCATTCATCATAAACAAATCATTCATCAAAGCTGTAACACCCCCATATCCAATGCACACACACTACAACCACAACAATGTAGCATAAGTGCACCAAACATAGGGATGCTACGGTTTCCTTAACATTCAAAACATTTTAAACAAAACCATAACCTTTCAATTATATACATTATAGAAAAAAATAGGTCATTTACTTATAAAACCAAACATATTAGATATACATATACATTTAAATATTTCACAGCGGAAGTTATAAAATATTTACAAATTTACATTATAAACATTACTTTACAAAATATAAAAGAAATATACATGATTGGCAAGTCAGCTCTGATCTTTAAGCTCCCAAAATCAACTCTTCAATGTCTACTCTCACTCGGTCTCGAAGAGCTCTCGGGTCCGATCCTATCAGTTCTATCACCTGCGCGATTAAACACTATCGCGCTAAGCCAAGGGCTTAGTAAGATAATCATGCAAATGATATGACTTAGTGCAATGCAATGTCCTTTCTCAAACCATATCATGCATGTAACATCATATATGCAAAACTAACAACATACTTTCACATTGCATGTCACATTTCAATATCTTGTCATATACCTTATTATTGTTCATTTAACCATTCATAGTCAACACTAAACAAAGACAAACATAATCTCATTATTCAAACATTTCACCATTCAATATTTACATCTAAGCAAACACATGCATGGGCCCAAAATCCACTAATATGCCATTCAATTTTCAGAGTTAATGTTTTGGTTTTATCATCACATTTATCAATATCATATACCCAACTAGGCTTCAAGGATTAGGTTCAACCAAGCTTCAAGGGGAGCAAAGCATGCTAAGCTTCAACCCAACTTGGCTTCAAGAACAAAACCCAACCTAGCTTCAAGGGTGGTAACATCTCAATTAGGCTTCAAGGATTCAATCCAACCTAACTTCAAGAGATTGTTACTCTTATTAGGCATGCCACCAACAACAAACTCTGAAAATGGAATAACACATTAGCCACACAAATCATTTAGATTTCATTCTCAATTCTCATTATCATTTAGGCAAACATGCCTCATTTATTTCCATTGAATCAAATTAACCAATAACAATGGCTTCACATTTCATTTCACAATATAACACTTCATTATTCAAGTGTATATTTATCTCATCCATGATCACATTAGATCTCTTAAAGCATCATTCATCATAGCCAAACACAATGACATTGTCTCATGTCATGTCTTATTTGAATTATCATTTCATCTTTAATACAATATTTCAATATACATTACTCATGAAACACATTACCATTCAAAGTGCATAATAACATTGCTAAATCTCAATAATGCAATTAGGGCAAAACACAATTGATATGATTCATAGCTTTATGATCTTCCACATTCACTTGATTAAATCATTCTTGTGTTTGAAACATGTTTATAATGTTCATATGTAAGTTTAGAAACAATGGAACCTTTAAAGAATCAAAACAATATAAAAAGAAACAAAGTAAAAAAAAAAAACAATATGTAATTCATTTGTAGGACACGCCCAACCACTTGATGGAACACGCCCGTGTCACTAACAACAAAAGAGGCAGTAGCTTCCTCAAATAAATGACACGCCCGTGTCCCCTTAAATCATTTGGCCGTGTCACCCACAAACACAATCTAACTAAAACCAACACTTTCTCAATTGCACTCAAACACAATATCCCTCATATAACATGTTTCAAATGAACATAAACAATGTTCTAAACATATAATCATCACAAGAAACACTTCATAACACATTAATATAACAATTAAGCACACACAACATCTCAAAACCCTAAAACCAACATCCTTCTCCATCCTTCCAAATCAACATCTACCACTTCTAACAACACAACTATATAAACTATTAACTTAAAACCAATTTAATACTTGAGAACACAACCCAACACATCTCAAATCCATTAAATCACAAAATCACCAAGCCCTAACTCACTTCCAACACAACCTCCAAATAAGTAAAGAAACAAAAGATTACTCACTTACAAGAAAAAAAATCCACAAATCCCTTGTCAAATCCTTTGATTGTTTCTTCAATTTGCTCCAAGCATCAAGAACACCTTCCTTGCTCTCTCTTCTCTTCAATGGCCGGCCACCTCTTGAAAGAAAAAGGAAAATAATCAACACACCAAGTCAAATTTTGCTTTTAATCTCCACCAAGTGATTTTATCCAAGCAATTACCAAAATGCCCTCACTCAAATAACTAACTTCTTGTCTCATATAAGCCCTTATATGTAATTACACACTTAACACAAAAATATCTCTTTTCCTTTGACTCTTCCTTTGACCCATTTATATGTTATATATATCATCATATACACAACATATAAACTTGTCTCTAAACCCTAAATTTCCAAAACACATATACATATACTCTTCTTTCCCCCAATTTAACCCAACAACAACAACAACAACAACAACTACAATATGCAAAACTTCTAGGGCATAAATGAGGATATTACAATTCTCCCCCTCTAAAAAGAAATTTCGTCCTCGAAATTACCTGATATCAAGTCTGAAACAACTGAGGATACTGCTCTCGCATGGTTTGTTCACTTTCCCAAGTTGCTTCTTCCTTTCCATGGTTCTTCCATAGAACCTTCACCAATGGCACTCTCTTATTTCTCAACTCTTTCACATCACGTGTCAAGATAGCAACTGGTTCTTCTTCAAATGTCAAGTCTGGGCTCACTTCAATAGACTCAACTGGCAATATGTGAGATGGATCCGATCTGTATCTCCTCAACATAGAAACATGAAATACATTATGAATACGATCCAACTCAGGTGGTAAAGCAAGCCGATACGCCACTGGCCCAATTCTTTCCAAAACTTCATATGGTCCAATGAAACGAGGACTCAATTTTCCTTTCCGACCGAACCTCAAAATCTTCTTCCAAGGAGATACTTTTAAAAACACTTTATTTCCAACATCAAACTCAATGTCTCTCCTTTTCAGATCTGCATAAGACTTCTGTCGGTCTGAAGCTGCTTTCAATCTGCCTCGAATCAGCTTCACTTTCTCTTCAGTTTCTTGAATCAAATCAGGCCCAATCAACTTACCATCTCCCAGTTCACTCCAACAAAGAGGTGTCCTGCACCGTCTACCATATAATGCTTCAAATGGTGCCATACCAATGCTGGATTGGTGACTGTTGTTGTAAGCAAACTCCACAAGCGGTAGAAATCTGTCCCAACTTCCAGAGAAATCGATGATACAACTTCTCAACATGTCCTCAAGAATCTGTATCACCCTCTCTGACTGTCCATCCGTCTGTGGATGAAAAGCAGTGCTGAAGTGCAGTCGAGAACCCAAAGCACTATGCAAACTCTTCCAAAATCTTGAAGTAAACCTGGGATCTCGATCAGACACTAAAGAAGTTGGAACACCATGCAGTTTCACAATCTCATGGATATACAGCTCAGCCAACCTCTCCAAAGAGTAATCCATCCGCACCGGAAGGAAATGAGCTGTCTTAGTCAATCTATCCACAATCACCCATATGGCATCATGTTTCTTTTGTGTCAATGGCAATCCAGACACAAAATCCATTGTCACTCTTTCCCATTTCCATTCTGGCACTGACAACGGTTGAAGCAACCCGGTTGGAACTTGATGCTCTGCTTTAACCTTCTGACAAGTGAGACATTTCGATACAAACCCAGCAATGTCTCTCTTTAACCCAATCCACCAATAATGCTGTCTCAAATCATGATACATCTTCGTATTACCCGGATGCATAGCAAACATCGACTGATGAGCTTCTTCCAAAATAACCCTTTTCAAATCAGCATCATCGGGTACACACAATCTGCTCTTGAACCATAGACTCCCATCACTCTTCACAACAAAATCTCTACCCTTTCCACTCTGACAATCCGAAACAATCTTTTGTATCTTCTTATCAGCCAACTGAGCTTCTTTGATCTGATCTAACAAAACCGGTTTCAAATGCAACTGTGCCAACAATGCACCATTATCACAAGATACAAAACTGGCACACAATGCTCTCAACTCAACAAGCAATGAGAGCGAGTAAATTGTTAAACCAGCTAAAGACTTCCGACTTAAAGCATCAGCAACAACATTTGCTTTACCTGGATGATAGTCAATCAAGCAGTCGTAGTCTTTAATCAATTCTAACCATCTTCTCTGGCGAAGATTGAGTTCTTTCTGGACACCCAAATACTTCAAACTCTTGTGATCAGTGTAGATGAAACATTTCTCTCCAAACAGATAGTGGCGCCAAATCTTCAATGCAAACACAATGGCTGCCAATTCCAAATCATGGGTAGGATAATTAAGCTCATGCGGTTTCAACTGTCTAGATGCATAAGCTATAACTTTCCCTTCTTGCATCAAAACACACCCCAAACCTCTATGTGAAGCATCACTATAGATCACATAAGGTTTGCCTTCAACAGGTAAAGTAAGAACAGGCGCTTGAGTCAACATATCTCTCAACTGCTCAAAGCTCGCCTGACACTGATCAGTCCACACAAATTTAACTCCCTTACGAAGTAATCTGGTGAGTGGAGTAGCTATTAAAGAAAAACCTTTCACAAATCGTCGGTAATAGCCTGCCAAACCCAGAAAACTTCTAATCTCTGTCACAGACTTGGGTGGACTCCAATTCAGAATAGCTTCAACTTTGCTCGGATCAACTCTGATACCTTCTGATGAAACAATATGTCCAAGAAAAGCGACTTGATCCAACCAGAACTCACACTTCGACAATTTGGCAAATAATTGCTTCTCTCTCAAGATCTGCAACACAATCCGCAGATGCAAATCATGTTCCTCCTCATTCCGCGAATACACCAGAATGTCATCGATGAAGACCACTACAAACTGATCCAAATAGGGCCTAAACACTCTATTCATCAAATCCATAAAAGCTGCAGGTGCATTCGTCAGACCAAAAGGCATAACTAAAAACTCATAATGCCCATACCTGGTCCGAAAAGCTGTCTTCGGAACATCCTCAGCTCTGACTCTTAGCTGATGGTACCCAGATCTCAGATCAATTTTAGAAAACACAGCTGCACCCTTCAACTGATCAAAGAGATCATCGATTCTAGGCAAAGGATATTTATTTTTAATAGTCACCTTATTCAATTGCCTATAATCGATACATAACCTCATGGTACCATCTTTCTTCTTCACAAATAGCACAGGAGCTCCCCACGGAGAAACACTGGGGCGAATAAATCCTTTGTCCAACAACTCCTGTAACTGCACTTTGAACTCCCTCAATTCTGCTGGTGCCATTCTATAAGGAGTAATAGAGATAGGAGTGGTACCAGGTAACAATTCAATACCAAACTCCACCTCTCTCTCTGGAGGCAATCCAGGCAACTCCTCTGGAAACACATCAGGGAACTCAGCAACTGTGGCAATGCTATCAATGGGAAAACCCTTCACTCTAGTATCTATCACATGAGCGAGATAGGCTTCACACCCCTTTCTAATCAACCTCCTGGCTGCAACAGCTGAAACAAATAAGGAGGCTAGTTGTTCCTGCTCATTAGATACTATCACCTCTCTACCATCACCAGTTCTCAAAGAAACAATTTTCTTTTTACAATCCACCACAGCTCCATGTCGAGATAACCAGTCCATGCCCAAAATAACATCATATTCCTTAAATGGCATCTCAATCAAATCCCCAAGGAACTCCTCACCCTGCACCACTACTGCACTATCTCTATGCACCTTACTCACAACCACACTATGCCCTAACGGATTTGTCACCAACACATAAAATCCTAAGGACTCAGCATGCATATCAGAGACAGGCAAAACAGATGCACTAATATATGAATGCGTGGAACCCGGATCAATCAAAGCAAGTACTGCAGTATTAAATAAATAAAAAGTACCCGCAATGACTGCCGATGCATCAGGCTGCCTCTGCATAACATACATCCTCTGGGAAGAACCAACCTCCTCTGGTCTACCCTCCCTGGATGTAGCACCGCCTCTAGAACTGAATCCTGCTCTACCTCCTCGGCTGGCACCTCTGCTGCCTCTACCTCCCCTCACACTAGCTCGAGAAGCGGCTAAATCAACTGGCATCGGCTCTTGCCTCTCCGGGCAATCTCTCACAAAGTGATCTGGTGATCCACACCTGAAGCATACCCCTGCAACACCTGCCTTCCAACAAGAACCACCATGAGGCCTACCACAATGAATGCAGATGGGGTAAGTAGATCTCTGAGTCAATGGAGTTGGAGCACTAGCCACTGAAGCTACAGGTCTAAATCTCTGCCTCTGAGACTGCACTGACCTACCAGTAAGCCTCTGACTCCTACCAACCCGAGGAATAAAACTCCCCTTTCCTCTCTTTGCAGAAGAAGACCCTGCCTCGAACTGGGGCCTCCTAACTCTAGTCTCTTCCTCTGAAGCAGCTGCAATAACTTGAGCTCTCTCTACACTGCGAGCTGCTGCCACAAGCTGGGAAAAATCAGTATATCTTGAACCAGCCACATGACACATAAGAGAAGGCCGCAATCCCTCCTCAAATCTCCTGCATCTATCAATCTCATCAACTATAATTCCCCCAGCATACTCACTCAACCGGATAAATTCAACCTCATACTCTGTCACGGTCCGGTGATTCTGCCTCAAATCTAAAAACTCTCTTTTCTTCCCATCTTTATACTCCCTTGGAGTATACTTCAATTCAAATTCTCTCAAAAAGTCAGCATATGACAAAGTTGGTGGATCATCCATAGAATGGGGCACTGTTTTCCACCAACTATATGCATCTTTTTGTAGCAAAGATCTTGCATAGTCAAACTTTTCCTCAGGGGTGGCTTGCAACTGAACAAATACCCTCTGAACTCTATCAAGCCACTGTTCTGCCACAACTGGATCAACTGTACCAAAGAAATCCTCTGCTCCATATTTCCTCAGTTTGTCATAATGCCTTACAGAAACTAAGGGCTGAGGGGGTGGTGGCTGTGGTTGCACAGGTGCTTGTCTCATAGCTTCCATCATATGCATAAACCAGGCTGGTGGAACCTCATCACCTACTGGTCTACCTGACCCAGAAGCAGGTGCCTCACCAGTACTAACAACCCTAGCTCCACCATCAGGAGCATTACTCTCAGCACTAGCCTCAACCGACTGACTTGAATGTGAATCCATCACAACCTATGTCTGCACACACAGTAGATTACATCTTATTAAAGATCAGAGACTGCCAATCTCAAATGTATATGTTATTCAAAAATCACTTTTTAAGTAAAAATATTTCTTTTTCTTATATTTTACCTAGGTTGAGAATCTCAAACCTAGGCTCTGATACCAAAACAATTGTAACACCCCCATATCCAATGCACACACACTACAACCACAACAATGTAGCATAAGTGCACCAAACATAGGGATGCTACGGTTTCCTTAACATTCAAAACATTTTAAACAAAACCATAACCTTTCAATTATATACATTATAGAAAAAAATAGGTCATTTACTTATAAAACCAAACATATTAGATATACATATACATTTAAATATTTCACAGCGGAAGTTATAAAATATTTACAAATTTACATTATAAACATTACTTTACAAAATATAAAAGAAATATACATGATTGGCAAGTCAGCTCTGATCTTTAAGCTCCCAAAATCAACTCTTCAATGTCTACTCTCACTCGGTCTCGAAGAGCTCTCGGGTCCGATCCTATCAGTTCTATCACCTGCGCGATTAAACACTATCGCGCTAAGCCAAGGGCTTAGTAAGATAATCATGCAAATGATATGACTTAGTGCAATGCAATGTCCTTTCTCAAACCATATCATGCATGTAACATCATATATGCAAAACTAACAACATACTTTCACATTGTATGTCACATTTCAATATCTTGTCATATACCTTATTATTGTTCATTTAACCATTCATAGTCAACACTAAACAAAGACAAACATAATCTCATTATTCAAACATTTCACCATTCAATATTTACATCTAAGCAAACACATGCATGGGCCCAAAATCCACTAATATGCCATTCAATTTTCAGAGTTAATGTTTTGGTTTTATCATCACATTTATCAATATCATATACCCAACTAGGCTTCAAGGATTAGGTTCAACCAAGCTTCAAGGGGAGCAAAGCATGCTAAGCTTCAACCCAACTTGGCTTCAAGAACAAAACCCAACCTAGCTTCAAGGGTGGTAACATCTCAATTAGGCTTCAAGGATTCAATCCAACCTAACTTCAAGAGATTGTTACTCTTATTAGGCATGCCACCAACAACAAACTCTGAAAATGGAATAACACATTAGCCACACAAATCATTTAGATTTCATTCTCAATTCTCATTATCATTTAGGCAAACATGCCTCATTTATTTCCATTGAATCACATTAACCAATGGCTTCACATTTCATTTCACAATATAACACTTCATTATTCAAGTGTATATTTATCTCATCCATGATCACATTAGATCTCTTAAAGCATCATTCATCATAGCCAAACACAATGACATTGTCTCATGTCATGTCTTATTTGAATTATCATTTCATCTTTAATACAATATTTCAATATACATTACTCATGAAACACATTACCATTCAAAGTGCATAATAACATTGCTAAATCTCAATAATGCAATTAGGGCAAAACACAATTGATATGATTCATAGCTTTATGATCTTCCACATTCACTTGATTAAATCATTCTTGTGTTTGAAACATGTTTATAATGTTCATATGTAAGTTTAGAAACAATGGAACCTTTAAAGAATCAAAACAATATAAAAAGAAACAAAGTAAAAAAAAAAACAATATGTAATTCATTTGTAGGACACGCCCAACCACTTGATGGAACACGCCCGTGTCACTAACAACAAAAGAGGCAGTAGCTTCCTCAAATAAATGACACGCCCGTGTCCCCTTAAATCATTTGGCCGTGTCACCCACAAACACAATCTAACTAAAACCAACACTTTCTCAATTGCACTCAAACACAATATCCCTCATATAACATGTTTCAAATGAACATAAACAATGTTCTAAACATATAATCATCACAAGAAACACTTCATAACACATTAATATAACAATTAAGCACACACAACATCTCAAAACCCTAAAACCAACATCCTTCTCCATCCTTCCAAATCAACATCTACCACTTCTAACAACACAACTATATAAACTATTAACTTAAAACCAATTTAATACTTGAGAACACAACCCAACACATCTCAAATCCATTAAATCACAAAATCACCAAGCCCTAACTCACTTCCAACACAACCTCCAAATAAGTAAAGAAACAAAAGATTACTCACTTACAAGAAAAAAAATCCACAAATCCCTTGTCAAATCCTTTGATTGTTTCTTCAATTTGCTCCAAGCATCAAGAACACCTTCCTTGCTCTCTCTTCTCTTCAATGGCCGGCCACCTCTTGAAAGAAAAAGGAAAATAATCAACACACCAAGTCAAATTTTGCTTTTAATCTCCACCAAGTGATTTTATCCAAGCAATTACCAAAATGCCCTCACTCAAATAACTAACTTCTTGTCTCATATAAGCCCTTATATGTAATTACACACTTAACACAAAAATATCTCTTTTCCTTTGACTCTTCCTTTGACCCATTTATATGTTATATATATCATCATATACACAACATATAAACTTGTCTCTAAACCCTAAATTTCCAAAACACATATACATATACTCTTCTTTCCCCCAATTTAACCCAACAACAACAACAACAACAACAACTACAATATGCAAAACTTCTAGGGCATAAATGAGGATATTACAAAAGCTATTAATAAAAATATAAAATAAACATCCATCCATGATAAATTAAATAAATCAAGTATTGAAATTAAATAAATTAAAGCATAAGAAATAAATCAAAGTATAATCAAATATGGAATTGAATAAAGCATATAAAAGTCCAATTATGGCTAATGTGACTTTTTATGTAATTAGAATAAATTAGGGTTTTATGTTTTAAAGGGTTGGTAAGACTCTTTGATTAACAAAATTAAGGTTTGAATGATGATATCATGAAACTAGGGTTTTAAACACTTTAAAATACTTTAATTTGTGATTTTTGGTTATTGGGTTCCTAAGCTACTGTGTAAAATTTAGGTTTTTATGTTTTTATGTTTTTTAATGTTTTAAAAGGATTAGGGTTCATAAAAATTAGGGTTTAAGGTTTTAAAAGGGTTAGTGTTCATTATTTTGAATTTTTGAAGTTGAATTTGGATTTGTTATTTTTGAATTAGGGTCACGGGTGGTAATTTTAATCTTAGGGTTTGGAAGACAATTTAATATTTTATGGAATTTTATGAATTTAAACAAGTGAATTAAATTTTTATAACTAGAAAAGATGTTTTAGAAGACTTTTTGAAGGAAAAAGTACCAAGCTTAAAGTTTTGAAAGAAACAGAATTTAATTTTTGTTTTATTAAAGAATATGTTCAATTAGGGTTTTAAGGTTTTTAAGAAGAAAAAATAACAATTTTAAGCCTTTTGGAAGATAAACCAATGAAATAAGGTTTTTTTTTTTGCTTTAAAAAAACTAAATTAAAGTACAAAGGTTTTTAATTTTGATTTCATAAATTTGCTACTGTGTAAAAAAAACAATTAAAGAAAATTAATTAACACATATCTTCTTTTGATGATTTCTCCAAAAACAATTCTTCTTTGATGAACTAGCTCCAAAGACAAGCCTTTTTGGCCTTTGAATCCTCTAAATCGTGCTGCTGCTATTCCAGAAAAGAGTTGAATTGAATTTCTTCTTTTCCTTCCTTGATTTGGTTTCAAATTTTCCAAACTACTCTTGGATTTTTGCCTCCCCTTTTTTAATTGTCTTTGGTCCTTATTTATAGTGGTTTGAGGTTGTTTATTCCTAATTAGTTAAGGTAAGTAATATTAATAAAAAAAAAAAACCAAAACCTAATTGGATTAGGTTTCAAAAAATTTACGTCGGAAAATTTGCGCTGCCGATAATAATTGCTGCGGAAAAACTGCGATGACAAAAAAAAATGCCGCAGCTGGCTGTGGTAGCGCGCGCGGAGTGGGCACGTAAGCTATTTTGCAGGCAGAAAATTTCTGCGTGTGAAATAGCACAGTGATTTTGCCCGCAGGAATTTCCTGCAAGTGAAATGCCCACGGACCAGCGAGACGATTTTTTTCATCGTCGATTTTTTCGACTCCGATTTTTATTTTTATTTTTATTTTTTGACTTTTATTTGTTTATTTCTATTTTTATTATTAAAAATTAGATACTAAAGCAAAAATTATTTAATAAAAATTATTTTGGACCAATTAGACAACAAAAATCATTTTATACTAAATAAAACATATTGGACCGGATTGGGTTAAAAGTTAAGGGTCTACAGTGTCATGTATAGAGTTTGCCCTAGTTGGTTTTATCCTTATTATCTTATGTGTATTTCTAAGCGAGTGTGTATCATCACCTTTGGAATAGGTTTTGAAGAGATTTAGTTGCCCTAATCCAAGTGTTGAAGGATTCTTAGAAGAGGAAGTTGTTAGATTGGTGTGAGTTGCTTTTGAGGTAAGTACAAACTTTGAATGATTGCATACATTTATATGTCATTGGGACTTAACACATTTAGTAGAGAAATGTGTTAAGTTACATGATATATTGTTGATGAATGAGTTATATGTTATGATATGCATAATGTGAATTATGTTGATGTATCAATGCAATTGAATAATGTATTGTATATGAAAAGAAATGTGGAAAAATGTGATAGATGTGAAAACATAATGTAACCAATCGATATTGAGATGAAATAGAAGAATGAGAAAAATGAGAAAAGATGATATACTAGGGCAATGAGCCTAGTTTGATTATGAGAAATGAATTGTGAAAGAGATTTATAATAAGATAAATGAATTAATTGCGTGCTTAGTATGTTATTCAATTTTCAAGTTCTGGGTTTGGCGGCATGCCTATGAATCGTTGGGTAGGTGAAAGACCGGGTCATAAGCCGAGCCCGGCTAAAAAATGTGAAATATGATGTTTTTGAGGTGAAAAGACCGGGTCGTAAGCCTCAAAAACTGTAACAGTCTAGCCGGGTTGAGGACCAAGATACTGGGGCCCTAGGGTCTAGTCGGGTTGTGGTCCAAGAGACTGGGTCTGTTACATTATCAATGGATATATATATATCGCCTATGGGCTTGATGAATGTGATTATGGACCAAAGCAGTAACTCTGAACTTTGAATAGCATATTAGATCTTTTTTGGGCCCATGTTTGTCTTTGCTTGAAGGTGAATTATGAAATGTAATGCAAATGATTAAAATGTTGAGATATAATGCAATGAGTTGATATATTTATATATATTGTGCATGAGCATCGCATTGATCTTTATTAAATCAAAGTTTGTACCACTAAGTTTTTTGCTTAGCGCGATTGTGGTTCATCGCGTAGGTGATAGGGTAGATTAGGTTGAAACGGAGAGTTCAGCTAGACCGAGTTAAGTCTAGGCTTGGGACGAGTTGATTTTTGGACTTTAAGATCAAAGACAAACTTCCAAACATGTATAAACTTTATATTTTGTAAATATTGATTTTGATGTATATATGTATATACTGCTACAATTTTTGCTGCTTAATAAACAAATATTTTATATATTATGTTCTATATTATATCTTAAATGTTTTAATTTTTCTTATACTGTTAATAGAAAGATTGTTTTGATTTTAAAAAGACCGTGACATTCCTGTATCTGGTATACGTATATTACAGATGTGGGTGTATATAGTGTGCGTATATTGGGTATAGGGGTGTTACAACTATTTTGGTATCAGAGCCTAGGTTTGAGATTCTCAACCTTAGTGAATTGTAAGAAAAAGAAAATTTTGATTTTAAGATATAGTTTTTGGATATGATACATGCTATGGAATTGGCATTCACTGATCTTTGATGAGGTATATTCCACTGTGTTTGCAGATATAGGTAGTGATGGCGTCTCAGTCACATTAGTCCATAGAAGGTAGTGCTGAGAGTGTAGCTCTTGAAGAGGGTAGAGATGGAGCTAGGGTTGAGAGAGCTGGAGAGGCACCTTCTCCTGTGCTAGAGAGACCAGCTATTGATGAGATTCTACCAGTTTGGTTACAGTATGTGGTGTAATTGTTGAGGCAAACTCCGGTGCAGCAGCTGCCACCATAACCACAGCCACAAGTACCGGTGAGGCAGTATGATAAATTGAGGAAGTTTGGAGCTGAGGATTTCTTTGGTACCATAGATCCTGCAGTAGCTGAGCAGTGGCTGGATAGAGTACAGAGGGTATTCATTCAGTTGTAGGCTACTCCTGAAGAGAAATTTAATTATGCTAGATCTCTGCTACAGAGAGATGCTTATGATTGGTCGAAGACGGTTCCCCATGCGATGGATGATCCATCGACCTTGTCTTATAGTGACTTTCTATGGGAGTTTTAGCAGAAATATACTCCGAGGGAGTATAAGGATACCAAGAAGATGGAATTTCTAAATCTGAGACAAGATAACTGAACAGTGACAAAGTATGAGATAGAGTTCATCCGGTTGTGTCATTATGCCGATGGAATTATTTCATATGAGATAGATCAGTACAGGAGATTTGAGGAGGAGGAGATTCGACTTGGGCAAGCTAGGTTGACATGAGCATGCTTTATGTCGACCTTGGGAGGCTAGGTTGACATGAGCATGCCTCATGTTGACCTTGGTAGCCCAAGATCGACATGAGAATGCCTCATGTCAACTTGGGCAGCCCAAGGTCGACATGAGGTCGGTCTCATGTCGACCTGGGGCAACTAGGTCAACATGGGTTCAATATGTTTCCTAATTTAACTAGAATTTGTTTTAGGGACTGTTTTAAATTAGGTTAAGGATTCTGAGTGAGTTTCGGATCAAATATTAATGTTTCAGAATTCAAAAGGGAAGAGAAAAACATTAAGAGGGGACGGCAAGGAACATTAACAAGATAGCAAAGAGACAACAACAAATAGAAAAGATTAGCAGCAAACATTCGTCAGTAATTAATCCATCAAAGATAGCAGTGCTGTCTTTGTTAATTATTCATCTAAAAGTTAATTGTGGAGTAACAAACGAGTGGAGGTTTGATCTTTAATCATGAATTATTTATGTTTACAGCAGGTTCGTTTCTTTGATTAATAAGAACATGCATGCATGCAGTAACTTTGAACGCACAGTACCTTGATCTTTGAACATGCAGTCAATTGTTTTTTGTTTTAATAACTTTAATCATTTGCTTTAATTATCACATTGATCAATTGGTATTCGTAATCCCACTGGCATATTTCATAAAATATAAAATTATCCAGTAGTCAACAATTAATTGTTAAAATCTATCTTGTTTACTTTAACTTCGAGAATCGTATGTTATTTCATTAAAACTCAAAACCTCAAAATATTTTTATCCAAAACCTCAAACTATTTCAATATTAAACTCCAAAATATTGATTATTTTTCCAAAACCTTAATTTATTTTTCCAAATCCAAAATTGTATTTTTTTTAAGCAGTAAGTCAATTCCAAAAACCCTAATTCCAAAACCCTAATTTAAAAAACCCTAATTCCAAAAATCCTAATTTTAAAAAACCCTAATTCCAAAACCCTAGTTTCAAAAACCCTAAAAATCCTAATTTCAAAAGCCTAATTATAAAACTTTAGTTTCTAAAACCCTAAGTTTCGAAACCCTAAATTCAATTGATAATTCTTTAAAGCCCTAAATTTACATATTTATTACTTTATTTAATTTTAGATTTGATTATATAGTTTATTATATTTTTTTCAATGCTTGATTTATTTAATTTATCATGGATGGATGTTTATTTTATATTTTGATTAATAGCTTTGATGAATGATTTATTTATGGTGAATGGTTATTTATTTTATCAATTTATTTAGATTTCCAAATGTTATAAGAGGTATGTTTCCACTTTGTGGGTACCTCATTAATCAAGTTCTATGTAATTTAAATTGCTTTTATATTTTAGACCAATGTAAAAGACATGTTTCTACCTTTCGGTGGGTGTCCTATTTAAGCATGGATTATGTAAGGGCATGTTTCCATCTTCAGATGGGTGTCCATTTATTTGCTTTGTTTGGACATTGCTTTGATTTTTTTTAATATAATGACGCTTTATTTTAATTATTGTGTGTAATATGGATAATATTGTTATATTTAAGAATTTTATAATATTAAGACATGTAAAGGAGGCTGGTTCCAATGAACCGGGCGTTGTGGGGGTGCTAGGCCATTTCTCACCTTCCCCACATGTACCCAACTTTCTGAACCCATTATGGGGGTTGGGGATTTCTTAGAAATCGAGTCATCCACCCCTTTCTTTTTCCTTGCCCGTCTAGGTGGCGACTCCATTTTCTCTGAACTTAGGTTCGTGTTCTCTAAGGCCCCGAGCCTAAACAGTGCCAAAGTCGCAAGAACCATTCTACCGGGAGTGGGGGCAAAAATCCCCTCTCATAGTGGCGACTCCACCGGGGACAAGAGAAGTTGATTTCATTGGTCTTTTTATTATTCTATTCTTTTTTATAATGATATTATCCATTGCATCATATTAGATTGCATCGTGTGCGTGAGTTAGGACACCCGTGTTATCCGTGTTATACTTTCACTCAAGGTATGGAAATTGAGCATGGCATAACCACTCATAGCCTCGTACCATTTGGTATATACTTGCTATGGAGACCTAAGCCTTTTAACCCAAAGACTAAAGCTCATGTGATTGGCCTAGCTACTTTCCTTAGGTTTTACCCCAAATGCATGTTGTTTGAATATGGTTAATTTATCTTGGCTTAAATCATGCCTTATTTGGTTTGTTCTTTTTTCTAATATGACCTAAGTATATTGTAAGCTCAAAATAAATTTTTCTTTAAAATCCAAAAGACCAAAACTATTTTCAAAACTTTTCAAGATGGTATTTGGACATAAAACTTTTCTAAAAATATTTATTCAACCTTTTCTTACAAAGAGCTTGCAAAATATTTAGGTCAATTACGAAATATCAAAAATAAATTGTGAGCCTAGTTTATACTAAGAATAAATTAACCATGGGCTTGTTTTTGGCATGAATCACTAGTTACATTTTCAAGTGAGAAATCTGTTTATAATAAACCTCTTAATTTAGTTTTAATCTAATGGAGCATAAAAGCTACTATAGTTGGTTGAATGGATCAAAACCTAATTAATAGGAATTATCATAAACTGATTTCCATTTTCGAAAATATAACTATTAGTTGAAACGTCCGAGGGAAATATTCGAAAACAAGATACCCCATGTTGGTATTTTTTTAACCATATACCTAGGAAAAGAGTCTCGCCATTCGTGTGTGGATGTTATAAGGATGGAAGGATCGTCCTATTTATCCTTGTTTTGTTTATTGTTTGTGCGTACATGCATACATACATTTGCATCTCATATCATTGATTCTTTTTGGCTCATAGACCTGAAGTACAGCAATTCAAGAGCGTACAATGATACCACCTACAACATTGATTTTGATTCAAGCACTTCATTGGAAGGATGGATGCGAACCAGCTAAGGGACATAGTCGATGAAGTTGTCAAAGCTAGGATGGCCGAGCTACAAAATCAATTGGTTGAAATTATGAGGACCAGTTGATTTAAATTCTAGAGATCATCAACAATGAGGCATCTCCCATTGACATAAGAATGAAGGAAAAGGCAGCATTAACAAGGAACATGTCTAACGATAGAGATCAAATGAAAAATGAGATATCAATCCCTATTCTACAAGACCAACCGAACCATGTGCTATCTAAGTGGAGCAATAAGAGCAGCTATCACCCTAGTGGGCAACGTCAAAGGGAAAGAGGAGGTGTTGAGAAAGACACAACAACTAAGCCAATAAAGAAGTGTAAATTTTCAGACTTAAGGAAGTCTTTGTCAAAGATGTTAGAAAATCTAATGAAAATGGATTTGCTATAACCATTGGCACCTCGGCCTCTACATAAGCCACTACCACCAAATTTTGATGCCAAGATTTTCTGTCAATTTCATCAAATGCAAGGGCATGAGATAGATAAATGTGTTTGATTAAGGCATGAAATCCAAGATTTGATTGACAGTGGAAAGCTGCCTGAGCCTGATAAGCTTGACTCTAAGAATAATCCTCTGCCTAAATTTGGAAGGGCACCATCGCTTACAACCTTCATGAAGAGTTTTATCTTGTCACCTTGTCATGATATGGATAGAGAAACTGCTAAAGATGATGATGAAGCAATGATCCTTGATGATGCAAAAAATCCTTGCCCTTGAGATGTCTAATCTTCGACTTCAACTCAACGAACTTTCCTTAGCTTAAATGCTGCTTTTCAATTTTATTTTCTTTAGTATTTTGGAACTATTGTGTTTTTTAAATTTAAAGTTGCTTGAATAAATTACTTTCATCAATATTTTTGTTGGTCTTTGTTCATTTTGGTGCTCAACCGATGAGAAATCTATCTTGATAATTCATGAATTAATATATTTATGCATCATGACTCGAATGACTTTACTAGGTGAGGGAATTGCTCTATAGCTTTGAGTTGTGTATGCTTACTTAGAGAGGGCTCTTGCATAATTACCTTTGTCTAGGTCCTAGTCAGTCTTAGAACATGCTTTGACAAACTTTCAAGGCAAAATTGAACTCTACTTATTTAAGGAAAAGATGATCTAGGCATTGTTTGGTCAGACAACAACTAGTATCCACCCTATTAGTTATCAATCCCTAGTTGTCCCTTTGAGCCTTCATAAAATTTTAGCTTTCTTTTCATTGGCATATAATTCCCAACAACCTACCCTGAGTTGTTGTGATACTTTTGACAAGTCTTATGATCACTAAGATGAAGAGGCAAGAAGATCAAAGAAGGCAATGATTAGTCAAGATCATATAGATAGTTGAAGTTCTCAAGACTATGAAGATAGTTGAAGTTCTCAATACCATATGTGTAGTTGATGTTTTCAAGACCATAAGGATAGTTGTTCTCAAAACCATAAGGGTAGTTGAAGTTCCCTTAATTTCCCCAATATATCAAGACAACATCAACATTAGAGTAACAAATAATTTATCCCTGTTAAAGAAGATTTATGTTACTCCACTCATCCATTATTGGAAGCCCAAGTTAGTACAAACAAGACAACTCTTTTAGAGAAAAAAAAAAGAAAAACAATAAAAGAAAAGAAAAGAAAAAGAAAAAAGAAGAAAAGAAGAAAAAGAAAAGAAAAAAAAAGAAAAGAAAAAAAAGAGAAAAAAGAAGAAAAGAGAAAAATAAAACCTAAAAAGGCGGGTCAGAAAGCCAACTAAGTTCTCTTTTACCTAAAGCAACAAAAGGCTTCCATTTGGTTCATAAAGACATTTTTACTTGAATTGGTCCAACCCAACCAAAGATTAAATCAAAATTGGAGAAAAAGGAGGAAGACCATCCACTTCTTGAAAGTTCTGTACTTGAGGACAAAATGATAAAAGAAAGGGAAGAGTAAGGAAAGAGAAAGAAGAAGGAAGAGTAAGAAAAATAAAAAGAAAGAAATGGGAGAAGAAGAAAAGAAACAAATTTGGGAAGCAAACCTTTTGCAAGGGCAAAAATTGTCCTAATCAAGATCCAGATTAATGCCAAGAAGATAGAAGGAATTTGGAGTCTAGCAAGATTGCCTCCAAGCTGCCTAAAATTCAAACAAGAAATTTATAGTATGAGGGTTTGTCCATTGTGCCATATCAGCTCCTATCTCAAAATGGCCTTCATTTAACCCATGTCCCTCATAGACCCCATATCAAGCCTATCAAAGACCTTTTGATCTCTCTTGTTAGGTAGAGTCTATTAGTGGAGATAGTTTGAATAAGCAAGCATATGAGATAGACAATATTCAAATGAGACCTTTGGCTAAGTAATGTGTATGTGCCAATCTGAAGTGCAACAGTTCTTACTTAAATAAAATAATTTTCGAGTTTAGTATGGTAACTAGGACTGTGATGTTATCGATATGTTAATTTGAAAAGTCGAGTCCTGAGATACTATGGCACTGATTTAACAAAGCCACCGCATCTAATTAAAAAAAAGAAGAAGAAGAAGAAGAAAAGTAAAAAAAAAATGTGTACAAAACAAAAATTATTATTACCAGTTTTTGCTTAATTACAAGTTTTGTTACAAGTTTTTATTACAAGTTTTATATTTTTTTCACTGCGAGGAAGGAGGCGGTTCATAATCAGACAAAGCCCTAAAAAAATATTACCCGTTGGATGAGGGGGCATATTATTTATGCCATATCCGCTAGAAGAAGGAATATCTAAACATCCAGGACTTTGAAAGTTGGTTCTATCATCACCTAAAAAGGGAGGTGGTATATCTTGGACAACAGTCTGGGATCCTCTTAATGAAGAGGTATTTGGTTCCCTCATGCCCTAAAATTGAAAGTATCTGAAGTCCCGTGCCTCTTGTTGATACATTTCCTCAAAATGTGCCGCATGTCGACGACTTGAATCTAGTTCCTCCTGAAGCTTCCTATTTTGCTCCTCAAACATCCGCTGTGAGCCAGAAAAGGAAAGGGTAAGTCCATACATTTTCAGGCATACATGCAAGCATACATCATTATAGGATAAGAATGACTGACCAGGTAACTCAGATCAAAGCTCTGGGAATCAGATGGCACATCTAAATGAGAAGGGGTAAATGGAGAAAACTGTCAATGTATGAGAGTATCATACAGAGGGACAGCTCCATAGTCAGAGGAATCAGCAGCCTACAATGATTATATAAATAATCAGAATAGATAAACAAAGAGACAGTTGTAATGACAAAGTGATAGCTACCTGGGAAGTGCTAGCCCCGGAATTGCCATGGATTTGAGAAGAAGGCTCCTGCTCATCTTCTTCCTCATCCTCACCCTCTTCCTCATCTTCCTCATTTTCTCCTTATTCTGCTTCTATTTCTTCTTCACCTCCAGATAGCCCACGGACACCGACAGGTGACACTTCAAAACTTAGTAGATAATTCTGGATAAATTTACATATGACATGTCCGGTGAGAGCAGGAAGTCATGAATATCGAAACCAATATGGGAACTACTCCAAAAGGGCTCTGGCATTGCATTAAGGTTTAGAACATATGATGGAATATCAATTGGAACTCTGCGCCGGTTAGGTCCAAGGAACTAGTCATGTACTCTATCACCTAGAAACCACCCGCTAGATACCAGGCCAGCCATAATTCAACGGGAGTTGTGCAAAGGAATTGCATCAGTCATGCATCTAATCCAGCCATTTTTCTCTTCGGCTCTCCACCAGGCTGTATCCACCTGCAGAAAAGAAAATCGGTAATTTATCTTTTATCATAGGTTTGATATTAATATTAACATTTTTCTTACTTGATCCGAGGTTAGACGACTCAAGTGGTAACGATGAGAGTGCACATGGTGACTCCCGGACACTTCCCTGTGACCCGACAACGAAACACCCAACCTTGGAAAATTGACTCATGGCTGTGAAATTGGAACCCTCACCAAGTTATGCTCATATGCCTAGACCTGTACATAAAAGAGAAAATCAAGCCTATGCACATGCATTGTGTGGATCAATAAATTTAAAAGAAATGGCACCTCAGCAGTGGCCGCGAAACCAATAAAGGATCTTTTCTTCCTGCAGAGCACATCAAAACCGTGATAAAGACAAGCTAGACCAGCTTCCCCCCATGCTTAAGAAGATACGCAATCCAAGTCAGAAAGGGCGCAATATAGATAAGTAAATGGCAGACTTAGTGCTACCCAAAATGGTTGCCCCCAACAAATACAATAAAAATCCCTGAGTCTATTGTTTTGCCCTCTCACCCTACACGGGTCGAGTGTACTTTACCCAATACTCTCGGATGGGTTCATATAGGATCTTATACGACTTTCTATATCGGGGCTTGATACCGATCAATTGTTGGATTTCTTCTTCTTTCAAAATATTGCAGGTCAGAGGGACAGGGGTTCCATCACATAGGAGTCTAGTTATGCAGCAAAGTCAACCGGACCAATTGTCATCTCTCCAATGGGCAAGTGAAAAAGTATGAGTTGTGTCCACCCATCATTCTGCAAGCACCTGGATCACGCTCTAGTCTATTTGATAGCCTCGTGCTGGTAATTGCAAAATGAAGTCCTCAAAACCACTTTCCTGCACCATTCTCTTTACTGCGGGTGGGGCCTGGTCATACCACTTGCGAGCCTTGTGAATGTCCTCCTACTTTGATATCGCAACCATCATGCTGCCCAAATGCAGGTAAGTCTAGGTAAATACACATGTAATTTCATACATACACTTAAAAAAAAGTAAGTATGACTATAATAATAAATAAATAAAAAGTAAATAATAGTAATATGAAATAGTAAATAATATAGAATATGTTAAATGTTAAAAAAATTTATTAATTAAATTAAATAATAAAAAAATATATGTAATAAAAAATAATAAAATAAAATAATAAGGCAATAACAAATAAATAAAATAATAATAAAAATAAAATAATAAAAATAAAATAAAATAAAATAAAATACTTTTGTATAAATATAATAATAAAAATAAATAAAAGGGGATACATACAAATAACTTCTCGCACAACAATTGATGTGTTTCATTCTTACACAATCATTTTTCATGCATAAATTTATAAATTTTGTCAAATAAATTCTACTACATACTTACTCTTGTATAATCTATATGAATATAATTATACTAACAAATTTTGCAATAAATTACTTATATGTATGGAAAAGTACCACTTACCGGTCTTTTATCTTTGGAACTTCAATGGAGATGCATGCCAGGTAACATTGGAATTTGCACAATTTCATTATCTCGAAGGTAAGTGTAATATCCTCATGTATACCTTAGAAGTTTTGATTATGTTATTGTTGTAAGTTGGATTGAATGTATATGTGATGTGAAGAGAAAAGAAATGGGAAGAGAAGGTTTATGTATTTGTGTTTTGGGAAAGAAAAGAGGGTTTAGAGAGAAATGTATATGTTGATTATATGTTAGTATATAATACATATAAGTTGGTCAAAAGAAAGTCAAGAGAAGGAAGAGGTGTGGTGGAGGATTTTTGAAAATTATTATTATTATTATTATTATTATTATATATGTGGCTATCGTGAGAAGAGGGAAAAGATTTTTCTTTCTTCTTCTTCTTCTTCTTCTTTTGGTTCTTGCACGAGAGAGAGAGAGAGAGATTGAAAGATGTGATGATCTTCATCAAAATCTTAGGGTTTAAGAGAATTGAAGATAGAGATTGAAGATTTGTCAAGATATTCAAGTAAGTATTCAATTCTTGGTTATGATTCCTCTTGTTTGAGTTTGGATTTGTTAGGGTTGGTGTGTGATGATGATATTAATGAAAGATTAAAGTTATAGATATGTTGAATTGTTATTAGATGATGTAAATAAGGTTGATTGTGAGAAGGATGATGGATATTGAAGTTGAAAGTATAAGAGAAATGTTGATTTTAGGGTTTGAAGTGGTATATGCTTAAATGTGTTGTTAATGATTTGTAAATGAAAATATTGTGATGAATATGTAAAATAAGTGTTAATAACATGGATTATGTTCATTTGAATGAGGATATGTTGTGTATAAAGTGTGTAAATGAAATTGAAAGAGTTTTGGCCATATTTAGGGTTTGTGTTCATGAGTGACACGACCAAAACCAAGAAGAGACACGGCCAAGACTAAGAATTTTTGAGAGACACGGCCATGTCTATGGAAATTTGGCCGTGTTGGATAGATTTTGGAGAGACACGGCCACTGGCTTGGCCGTGTCCCTTGACCGTGTTTGCTACTGCCTGAGTTGTGTTGAGAGACACGGCCGTGTCCCTTGCCCGTGTCTGCCACTGGATTTTTGGTTGAGAGACACAGCCACAAGCTTGGCCGTGTCCCTTGGATGTGTTTGCTACTGTGATGGTTTTTGGTTCTTCATGCATTGTTTGATTCTTCAAAAGTCTTTTGCTCCTAAACATTTTATATACACTCTAAATACTTTGTAATCAAAGAATGACCTAAACAAATGTATGTGGATGATTCTAAACCTATGAATAATGATCTTTGGATTAGGTTTTGAAGAGATTGTGTTGCAATAACCTAATTGTTGAGAATTCTTGGAAGAGGAAATGTATAGATGAATGGGAATAGTTCTTGAGGTAAGTACCAATACATATGATTGTATTTATTTACATGATTTGAGGCTTAACACATTTGTTTGCAAATGTGTTAAGTGGTTTACTATATTGTTAATATAATTGGACTAAGGTGATGATAATGATGTGAAGGATGTGAAGATCATTAACAAGGTAAGCATAAACCCTATTTGATTGTATATCCTTATATGTCTTTGAACATTTACACATTGGGATGAAAGTGTTAAATAAGCTATTATATTATGAATGTAAATGAAGAATGTAAATCATTTTATATATATAAATATAAAGGATGAAAAATGAAATGGGAAGGTAGAAAGAAATGAGAATCATTCTTAAGGTATGTGCAATTTGTTATGATAAATGTTCTAATAATGAATGGTGTTAGTGTGTTTTGAGAAATGATGAAATGTTATGTTATATGCATTGTGAATGGCAATGTATTATATGAATAATATATTTTGAAATGTTATATCAATGATGTTATATGTATCATATGAATTGAGATATGATATGTTGTGATATGAAGCCATTGTAATTGGCTATGATGATTCAAATGTGATATGAAGCCATTGTGATTGGCTATGACAATTCAATTGAGATATGTGAGGCATGTTTGCCTAAATGATGATGAGAATTGTGAATGATATTGATGATAGAGTGATCAATGAATTGTGTGTCTAATATGTTATTTATTTTCAGAGTTTTGTTGTTGGTGGCATGCCTAATAGTAACAATCTCTTGAAGTTAGGTTGGACTTGATCCTTGAAGCCAAGTTGGGTTGAAGTTTAACATGTTTTACTCCCCTTGAAGCTTGGTTGGGTCTAGCCCTTGAAGCCTAATTGAGATGTTACAACCCTTGAAGCTAGGTTGGATTGGTTCTTGAAGCCAAGTTGGGTTGATACTTAGCATGCTTTGTTCCCCTTGAAGCATGGTTGAACCTAATCCTTGAAGCCTAGTTGGGATAATGATAAATGTGATAATTAAACCAAAGCATTAACTCTGAAAGTCGAATGGCATATTAGTGTTTTGGGCCCGAGTCTGTCTTTATTGTCAATGTGAAATGCAAGTATTGAAATATTGATTGTGAGTATTAATAATGAATTATGCTTGGTGAATTGTGAATAATATAATGTTATTAAGTGTAATATGTAAATGAATTGTGGTTGATGATAAAGGTTGTCTTTATTGGAAAAGTGATTCATGATTAGTATGATATGTAATGTGTGTATTGCAATAATGAGTGGTATGATATGTAATGTGTGTATTGCAATAATAATTGGTATGATATGTAAAGTGTGTATTGCAATAATGATTGGTATGGTATATATAATGTGGGGGTATTAATATATTGGTTTTGAGTATTGGTGATGCATTGGGGTTGGTGATAATATTATGTATATATGTACATCATATATGAAATTAGCTAGGATATATTAAAGATGAAATTAAAAAGAAAAGAAGGTATGATAATAACTAATTATATATTGAATTGATATATCATTATATGTTAATACTTCTATACTATATGTTTATATTTTATATTTGGACTACTAAGCTCTCGGGCTTAGCGCGGGTGTTTATTCGCGCAGGTATATAGATGGAAGATATGAAGTCTTTTGTTATGCCACAAGAAGAGTAAAGTTTGTCGAGACCAAATAGAGGGAAATGCATACATGTATAACTTTTATATTGATGTATTTATGACGAGAAAATAATTATATGTATAAATGAAGTTTTTGATAAAGATAATGATTTGGTAAATGTTATTTAAATTAATGTATTATGGTTTGGAATTCTTTTATAGGTTTTAAAAAGGTAACGAAAAGTGGCATCCTTATACTTTATATATTTACCGTATGTATACCAGGTATATGTATAGTACTTATATAAGGTATCGGGGTGTTACAGTAAGAAATCAATTCATTATTTGACCGAGTCCTATGCCTTGAAAAGTGTTGAACGGCTGACATGGTAACTGCTTGAGATTTATAAACCTTAGAATATTGACAGTGTTTAGTTTGAAAGGAAAGATACGAACTCTTTATAAGAAATGAAATGAAGAAATGAGGTGCTTATATAGAGGAACGGCAAAGTAAAAAAACAAAATTCAAAAAGTAAATTTTACTATTGATAAATAGTAAATTTTACTATATGATGAATAGTAAATTTTACAATTCATGTATTGTAAATTACTATTGATAAATAGTAAATCTTACTATTGATAAATAGTAAAATTTTACTATTTATGAATAATAATATTACTATTTATGAATAGTAAATAGTGTATTAACAGTGACTACATAGTAAATAAACAGTAAATTCAATTGTTCAATTTAATCATTCAAAAACTTGCGTGTATATAAATATTTTTTGCACTATTTAAATATTTTTACACGCAGGGGGCAAGGAGAAGATATGTGCATAGTAAAAATTAGCTAAATTTTTTGCAAATTATTTTAGTTAAATCTTAGGTCCATAACCAGAACCCTTTCGAGTCCAGAACTCGAACCAGGTTCAAAACCTAAATCTTTTCCAAGTTCAGAACTTAAACCGAGTCCAGAACCCAAATCTTTTTTTAGTCCAAAACCCAAATCATCTCGGGTCCAAGTACCAAAATAAAATCAATCCCGGGTCCAAGTACCCAATCCCGGGTCCAAGTACCCAAATCAAACCCAATCCCGAGTCCAAGTACCCAAATCAAATCATTCTCGGGTCTAAGTACCCAAATCAAGTCAATCTCGGGTCCAAGTACCCAAATAAAATCTATCTCGGGTTCAAGTACCCAAATCAAATCCAATCTCGGGTCTAAGTACCCAACCTCGGGTCCAAGTACCCAAATCAAATACAATCTCATGTTTAAGTACCCAATCTAGGGTCTAAGTACCCAAATCAAATCAATCTCGGGCCCAAGTACCCAAATCAAATCTAATCTCGGGTCCAAGTACCCAAATCAAATTAGTCTCAGGTCCAAGTACCCAAATTCAACCCAATCTCGGGTCCAAGTACCCAAATCAAATCATTCTCGGGTCTAAGTACCCGATCTCGGGTCCAAGTTGTAACGACCCCACTAGCACAGTCTTACGATAGCTGGTCTATTGGGCCTTTTCTCCCATAGGTGGACTGTAGTCCCAGCCCTCAACCCAGCAGGCCGCCACAGTACTCGTTCACCTCATGGTTCCCGAGCAGGAATTTGTTTATTTGGCCTCAAATGAGGTTGCCTCCTTCATTCGAACCCATGACCTCCTCCCTTAAGAGGAAACCATGAGATGAACGAGTACCATTTCTACCTATCCCAAAGTATACCCTAAAAGTTTTGGAATAATTATTGTTGTATTTGAATTAAATGTTATAAGTGTATATGTTTATGTGGAAAGAGAAAAGAGGTAAGGAGAAGAGTGTATATGTTGTATATATAGAGATATATATAACATATACAAGTCAAAGAAATGGAGGTCAAAAGAAGATTTATTTATTTATTTATTAAATTAATTGAAATGGAAATTAAAGGAAGTGGATGAGGATATGTATGAATATTTTATTATTTTATTTGCTTGGTTGAGAATTAAAGGATGATTTATTTGTTGAGAGAAGAGTTGAGTGTTGACTTTGCTTTTCTCTATTCATCTTCTTCTTCTTTTCTTTTCTCCTTGGCCGGCTAGCTTCATAGCAAGAGAGAAAGTGAGCTTTTGTCTTTCCAAACTCAAGATTGAAGGATGTTTCAAGTGATCAAGTTGGAAATCTAAGAGTTTTCATCACTTTTGGTAAGTTCTCCACTTGATTCTTTGGTTTTCTTCTAAGTTTGGTGTTTGATTGTTGATGGTATGTGTATATTTGATTATGGTGCATTTGAGGATGTTTAATCTTATTGGTGTTGATCTTGAGATAGAGTTAAGTTTGGTGTTGGAAGAAAACAAGTGTTGTGTTTGAGTTGTGTGTATGTGATGGTTGTGAATTGGTGTTTGATGTATGAATTGAGTTATTTTGATGTTTTTGCAAGTTAGTATGGTTTATGGGTGTGTTTAGTTAAGTTTGTTTGGAGTGGAAGATGGTGGAAGTAAGAGGTTTGTTGGATGTATTGTTGTTGTTGTGAGAATCGGGATTTTTGGCCTGACACACCCATGAGCATGGCCAGGTCTTTAGGTGTGTCAATGGTTCTATTTTCTGGATGGGTGACAAGAGCAGTGACACGCCCATGTCACTGAGCGTCTCATAGCTTTTGTGTTATAGTAGCATTGACACGAGCAGTCACACGCCCATGTCACTGAGCGTGTCATAGCTACTATGTTGTGGGAGGATTGAGACGGCCAGTGACACGCCCATGTCACTGAGCGTGTCAATGCTTCTGTGTTGTGATTTTAGGGCACGGTTAGGGACACGCCCATGTTGTTGAGCGTGTCATGTGTAGAGTTTGCCCTAGTTGGTTCTTAGGCTTATTATCTCATGCGTATCTTTCAGTGAGTGTGTATTATTCCTTTTGGATTAGATTTTTAAAGAGACTGAGTTGCCCTAATCCAAGTGTTTAGGGATTCTTGGAAGAGGAGTTTGGAGTTGTGTGAGGTGTGAGGTAAGTACAAACTTAAATGGTTGCATACATTTACATGACTTTAAGACTTAATACATTTGGTTGTAAATGTGTTAAGTAATTTATTACACTGTTAATACATTTTATTAATATTATGATTTGCATAATGTGCAAGATATGATGATCATTCAAAATGTATGTCCAATGCAATTGGTTATTTATACTTTAATGTGAAGCCATTGTTGTTGACTATAATGATGCAAATGAAATAATTGGGGCATGGTTGCCTAGTTTGATTATGAGAAATGAATTGTGAAAGAGATTGAGAATGAGATAAATGAATTAATTGTGTGCCTAGTATGTTATTCAATTTTCAGAGTTTTGGGTTTGGCAGCATGCCTATGAATTGCTGGGCAGGTGAAAAGACCGGATCGTAAGCCGAGTCCAGCTGATAAATATGAAATATGATATTTTTAAGGTGAAAAGACCGGGTCGTAAGCCTCAAAAATAGTAATAGTCTAGCCGGGTTGAGGACTAAGATACTAGGGCCCTAGGGTCTAGCCGGGTTGAGGTCCAAGAGACTGGGTCTGTTACATTATCCATGGATATATATATATATCGCCTACGGGCTTGATGAATGTGATTATGGACCAAAGCAGTAACTCTGAACTTTGAATAACATATTAGATTCTTTTGGGCCCATGCTTGTCTTTGTTTCAATATGATTTATAAATGGTAAAACAATTGAATAAGATAATGAAATGTAATTTTATGAAATATAGCATTTTTGAATATGATCTCTATTGCTTGAAAGAATGACATTGATATTGTATTAAAGCATTTTGTTATTGTGGTTTGTACCACTAAGCCTATGGCTTAGCGCTATTGTGGTTCATCGTGCAGGTGACAAGGTATAACCGGAGAGTTCAGCTAGATCGAGTCGAGTCTAGACTCTGAAGTGTTGATTGTGGGCTTAAGGATCAGAGACGAACTGCCAAACATTTATAAACTTTATGTTTTGTCAATATTGATTTTGATGTATATATAAATGTAAATACCGCTACATTTTCCACTGCTTAATAAATAAATGTTTTATCTATTATGTTTTATAATATAACTTAAATGTTTTAAGTTTTCTCATATTATTGCTAAAAGAAAAGATTTGTTTGTTTAGTAAACCGTGACACTCCTGTATCTGGTTTACGTATATTACAGATATGGTTGTATGTAGTGTGCGTATATGGGGTATAGGGGTGTTACATTTGTTTTGATATCAGAGCCTAGGTTTGAGATTCTCAACCTAGGTCAATTGTAAGAAAAAGAAAATTTTGATTTTAAAATATGGTTTTTGAATAAGATACATGCTTTTGCATTGGTAGTCTCTGATCTTTGATGAGGTATATTCTGCTGTGTTTGCAGATATAGGTAGTGATGGCGTCTCAGTCACGTCAGTCCATAGAAGGTAGTGCGGAGAGTGTAGTTCCTGAAGAGGGTACAAATGGAGCTAGGATTGAGAGAGCTGGAGAGGCACCTGCTCCTGTGCAAGAGAGATCAGCTGTTGATGAGGTTCCGCCGGTTTGGTTACAGCATGTGGTAGAATTGTTGAGGCAAGCTCCAGTGCAGCCACCGCCACCACAGCCACAAGTACCAGTGAGGCATTATAATAAATTGAGGAAATTTGGGGCTAAAGATTTCTTTGGCACTATAGATTCTGCAGCAGCTGAGCAGTGGTTGGATAGAGTTCAGAGAGTATTCATCCAGTTGCAAACCACTCCTAAAGAGAAGTTTGATTATGCTAGATCCCTTCTGTAGAAAGATGCTTATGATTGGTGGAAGACGGTTCCTCATGCTATGGATGATCCACCGACTTTGTTTTACAGTGATTTTCTGCGGGAGTTTAAGCAGAAATATACTCGGAGGGAGTATAAGGATGTCAAGAAGATGGAATTTCTGAATCTGAGACAAGATAACCGGACTGTGACAGAGTATGAGGTAGAGTTCATCCGGTTGAGTCATTATGCTGGAGGGATTATTTCAGATGAGATTGACCGGTGTAGGAGATTTGAGGAAAGGTAGAGGCGCTCTATTATGAGTATTATTGCTAGTTCCCGGTATCAGGATCTTTCCCAGCTTGTTGTAGCAGCCAGAAGTGTTGAGAGAGCACAGTCTATTACAGTAGCTACTACTGAAGAGGAGACCAGAGTTAGGAGATCCCAGTATGAGGTAGGGTCTTCGTCTATGAAGAGAGGCCGAGGAAGTTTTGTTCCGAGAGTTAGTATGAGCTAGAGATAGTCGGGTAGGTCTGTTCAGTATCAGAGGCAGAGACCGAGACCTACAGTTTCTATAGCTAGTGTTCCGACTCCAGTGGTTCAGAGGTCTACTCCACCTACATGTGTCCATTGTGGTAGGATACATGGGGGTGTTTGTTGGAAGATTAGTGAATTAGCTGTGTGTTTCAGATGTGGATCGCCTGACCATTTCATTAGGGATTGTCTTGAGATGCAGGAGCATAGGTAGGCAGATTCTGCAGTTTCTTGACCTAGTGTGAGAGGAGGTCGAAGTGGTAGAGGTGTTAGTAGAGGTGGCCGACCTGGGATCAGTCAGAGAGGAGGCTCTACATCCTGAGGCAGTAGGCCAGATGAGGGTGGGTCTTCTCAGCGAGTGTATGTGATGCAGAGGCAACTGGATGTTTCAGCAGTCATTGCGGGTACATTTTCTTTATTTGGCATTTTAGTTCTTGCTTTGATTGATCCAGGATCTACTCATTCATACATAAGTGCATCTATCTTGCCTGTGTCTGAATTGCATTCAGAGTCCTTAGGATTTGATGTCTTGGTGACAAATCCTTTAGGGCATAGTGTGGTAGTTAGCAAGGTGCATCGTGATAGTTCAGTTGTGGTGCAAGGTGAGGAGTTTCTTGGTGATTTGATTGAAATGCCTTTTAAAGATTATGATTTGATTTTAGGTATGGATTGGTTGTCTAAGCATGGAGCTGTGGTAGACTGTCAAAAGAAGTGTGTTACCCTGAGAACCAGTGATGGTAGAAGTGTGATAGTATCTAGTGAACAGAGACAATTTGCATCCTTATTTATGTCAGCTGTTGCAGCTAGAAAGTTGATTAGAAAAGGGTGTAACGCTTATCTTGCTCATGTGGTAGATACCAGAATAGTGGGTTCTCAGCTTGATAGCATACCCACAGTTGCTGAATTCTCAGATGTGTTTCCTGAGGAGTTGCCAGGGTTACCCCCTGAGAGAGAGGTTGAGTTTGGTATCGATTTGTTGCCTGATACCACTCCCATCTCTATTACTCCATATCGAATGGCACCTGCTGAGTTGAGAGAGTTGAAGGTACAATTGCAGGAGTTGTTGGATAAAGGGTTTATTCGCGCTAGTGTTTCTCCATGGGGAGCTCCTGTTTGTTTGTAAAGAAGAAGGATGGTACTTTGAGGTTGTGCATCGATTATAGGCAATTGAATAAGGTGACTATAAAAAATAAGTACCGTTTGCCTAAGATAGATGATCTCTTTGATCAGTTGAAGGGAGCAGCAGTGTTTTGCAAGATTGATTTGAGATCAGGGTACCATCAGTTGAGAGTCAGAGCTAAAGATGTTCCTAAGATAGCTTTCCGCACAAGATATGGGCATTATGAGTTTTTAGTGATGCCTTTTGGATTAACGAATGCACCAACAGCTTTCATGGATTTGATGAATAGGGTGTTTAGGCCCTATCTAGATCAGTTTGTGGTGGTCTTCATTGATGATATTTTGGTGTATTCGCGTAATCAAGAGGATCATGACAAGCATCTGCGGATTGTATTGCAAACCCTGAGAGAGAAGTAATTGTATGCTAAGCTGTCGAAGTGTGAGTTTTGGCTTGATCAAGTGACTTTTCTTGGTCATGTGGTATCAGCAGATGGTATAAGAGTTGATCCGAGTAAAGTTGAAGCTATTTTGAATTGAAGTCCACCAAAGTCAGTAACTGAAGTTAGAAGTTTTATGGGTTTGGCAGGCTATTATCGACGGTTTGTGAAAATTTTTTCTTTGATAGCTACTCCACTCACCAGATTACTTCGGAAGGGAGTTAGATTTGTATGGATAGATCAGTGTCAAGCAAGCTTTGAGCAGTTGAAAGAAATGTTGACTCAATCTCCTGTTCTTACTTTGCCTGTGGAAAATAAACCATATGTGATTTACAGTGATGCTTCACATAATGGTTTAGGTTGTGTTTTGATGCAAGAGGGTAAAGTCATAGCTTATGCTTCTCGACAGTTGAAGCCGCATGAGTTGAATTACCTGACGCATGATTTGGAATTGGCAGCTATAGTTTTTGCTTTGAAGATTTGGCGACACTACTTGTATGGGGAGAAATGTTTTATCTATACAGATCATAAGAGTTTGAAATATTTGGGTGTTCAGAGAGAGCTGAATCTTCTGCAGAGACGGTGGTTGGAGTTGATTAAAGACAATGACTATTTGATTGATTATCATCCTGGTATGGCAAATGTTGTTGCTGATGCCTTGAGTCGGAAGTCTTTAGCAGGTTTGACTATTTATTTGCTCTCGTTGCTTGTTGAGTTGAGAGCGTTGCATGCTAATTTTGAATCATGTGATGATGGTGCGTTGTTGGCTCAGTTGCAGTTGAGACCGATGTTGTTGGATCAGATTAAAGAGGCTCAATTGGCTGATGGGAAAATTCAGAAAGTTGTGTCGGAATGCCAAAAAGGAGAGAATCAAGATTTCTATACGAGAGACGATGGTAGCCTTTGGTTCAAGGATAGATTGTGTGTTCCTGATGATGCTAGTTTGAGAAAGATTATTTTTGAAGAAGCACATCAGTTGACTTTTGCTATGCACCCTGGGAGTACTAAAATGTATCATGATTTGAAGCAGCATTATTGGTGGTCAGGTATGAAGAGGGACATAGCGAAGTTTGTATCCAAGTGTCTCACTTGTCAGAGGGTAAAAGTTGAGCATCAAGTTCCTACCGGGTTGCTTCAACCTTTATCAGTGCCTGAATGGAAATGGGAGTGAGTGACAATGGATTTTGTGACTGGTCTGCCATTGACTCAGAAGAAGCATGATGCTATCTAACTGATTGTTGATCGGTTGACAAAGACAGCTCATTTTCTTCCAGTTAGAATGGACTATTCTCTGGAGAAGTTGGCTGAGGTGTATATTAGTGAGATAGTGAAGTTGCATGGAGTTCCAATTTCTTTGGTATCTGATCGAGATCCCCGTTTCACTTCAAGGTTTTGGAAGAGTTTGCATAGTGCTCTGGGTTCTCGATTGCACTTTAGCACTGCTTTTCATCCACAGACAGATGGGCAGTCAGAGAGAGTGATACAGATTTTGGAGGACATGTTGAGAAGCTGTGTCATTGATTTCTCTAGAAGTTGGGACAGACTTTTGCCACTGATTGAATTTGCTTACAATAACAATTATCAATCTAGTATTAAAATGGCACCTTATGAGGCATTGTATGGAAGAAGATGTAGTATGCTTCTATGTTGGAATGAATTTGGAGAAGGTAAACTGATTGGTCCTGATTTGATTAAAGAAATGGAAGAGAAAGTGAAGATAATTCGGGATCGGTTGAAAGCAGCTTCATATCGACAGAAATCTTATTCAGGTTTGAAAAGAAGAGACATAGAGTTTGATGTTGGAGATAAAGTTTTTCTAAAAGTGTCTCCTTGGAAGAAGATTTTGAGATTTAGTCGAAAAGGGAAGCTAAGTCCTCGTTTTATTGGACCTTATGAGGTATTGGAGAGAGTGGGACCACTTGCTTATCGAATTGCTTTGCCGACTGAGTTGGATAGAATTCACAATGCCTTTCATGTTTCCATGCTGCGGAAGTACAGATCAGACCCATCTCATGTTTTGTCGGTTGAATCTATTGAGGTGAGTCTGGATTTGACTTTTGAAGAAGAACCTGTGGTTATTTTGGCACATAAAGTGAAAGAGTTAAGGAATAAGAAAGTGCCACTTGTGAAGGTTCTTTGCAAGAATCATGCAAAGGAAAAGTCAACTTGGGAGAATGAACAAGCAAAGTGAAATCAGTATCCTCAACTGTTTCAGACTTGAGATCAGGTAATTTCGAGGATGAAATTTCTTTTTAGAAGGGGAGAATTATAATATCCCAAAGTATACCCTAAAAGTTTTGGAATAATTATTGTTGTATTTGAATTAAATGTTATAAGTGTATATGTTTATGTGGAAAGAGAAAAGAGGTAAGGAGAAGAGTGTATATGTTGTATATATAGAGATATATATAACATATACAAGTCAAAGAAATGGAGGTCAAAAGAAGATTTATTTATTTATTTATTAAATTAATTGAAATGGAAATTAAAGGAAGTGGATGAAGATATTTATGAATATTTTATTATTTTATTTGCTTGGTTGAGAATTAAAGGATGATTGAATGGTTGAGAGAAGAGTTGAGTGTTGACTTTGCTTTTCTCTATTCATTTTCTTCTTCTTTTCTTTTCTCCTTGGCCGGCTAGCTTCATAGCAAGAGAGAAAGTGAGCTTTTGTCTTTCCAAACTCAAGATTGCAGGATGTTTCAAGTGATCAAGTTGGAAATCTAAGAGTTTTCATCACTTTTGGTAAATTCTCCACTTGATTCTTTGGTTTTCTTCTAAGTTTGTGTTTTGAGTTTGGTGTTTGATTATTGATGGGATGTCTATATTAGATTATGGTGTATTTGAGGGTGTTTAATCTTATTGGTGTTGATCTTGAGATAGAGTTAAGTTTGGTGTTGGAAGAAAACAAATGTTGTGCTTGAGTTGTGTGTATGTGATGGTTGTGAATTGGTGTTTGATGTATGTATTGAGTTTTTTTGATGTTTTTGCAAGTTAGTATGGTTTATGGGTGTGTTTAGTTTAAGTTTGTTTGGAGTGGAAGATGGTGGAAGTAAAAGGTTTGTTGGATGTAATGTTGTTGTTGGCGGAATCAAGATTTTTGGCCTGACACACCCATGAGCACGGCCAGGTCTTTAGGCGTGTCAATGGTTATATTTTCTGGATGGGTGACACGAGCAATGACACGCCTATGTCACTGAGCGTGTCACATCTTCTGTGTTGTAGTAGCATTGACACGAGCAGTGACACGCCCATGTCACTGAGCGTGTCATAGCTACTATGTTGTGGGAGGATTGACATAGCCAGTGACACGCCCAAGTCACTGAGCGTGTCAAAGCTTTTGTGTTGTGAGTTTAGGGCACGGCTAGGAACACGGCCGTGTTGTTGAGCGTGTCATGTGTAGAGTTTGCCCTAGTTGGTTCTTAGCCTTATTATCTCATGTGTATCTTTAAGTGAGTGTGTATTATTCCTTTTGGATTAGGTTTTTAAAGAGGCTGAGTTGCCTTAATCCAAGTGTTTAGGGATTCTTGGAAGAGGAGTTTGGAGTTGTGTGAGGTGCACTTGAGGTAAGTACAAACTTACATGGTTGCATACATTTACATGACTTTGAGACTGAATACATTTGGTTGTAAATGTGTTAAGTAATTTATTACATTGTTAATACATTTGATTAATGTTATGATTTGCATAATGTAAAAGATATGATGATCATTCAAAATGTATGTCCAATGCAATTGGTTATGTATGCTTTAAATGATGAGATGTGAAGCCATTGTTGTTGGCTCTAATGATGCAAATGAAATAATTAGGGCACTATGAGTGGGGATTTTCGCCCCCACTCCCGGTGGAATGGTTCTTGGGACTTCCGCACTGTTTAGGCTCGGGGCCTTAGAGAACACGGACCTAAGTCCGGAGAAAATGGAGTCGCCACCCGAACGGGCAGGGAAAAAGAAAGGGGTGGACGACTCGATTCCTAAGGAATCCCCAACACCTTAATGGGTTCGAAAAGTTGGGTATGTGTGGGGAAGGTGAGAAATGGCCCAGCACCCCCACAATGCCCGGTTCATTGGAACCGGCCTCCTTTACAGGTCTTAATATTATAAAATTCTTAAATATAACAATATTATCCATACTACACACAATAAAAAGAAAGCATCATTATATTAAAATCAAAGCAATGTCCAAACAAAACAAAACAAATAAATGGACACCCATCCAAGGATGGAAACATGTCCTTACATCACATGCCTAGATAGGACACCCACCAAAAGGTAGAAACATGCCCTTTACAAAGGTTCTAAAATAGAAAAGAAAATTAAATTACATGATGTTTAACTAATCCCCAAGCAATGTTAAAATTAAAACAAATTAAATAAGAAAATTTAGTCAAGCTTAAGAGTTATAAGAATGTATCAAGGCTTTCAATTTCTTAAACCTATAATCAATATCAAACTAAACAAAACCAATACTCATGCAATTTAGTGGTTCTCCATGTATAACCAATGTTGAAACTCCCTCACCAACTCTTTGAAGTGTTTAATAAGGTGGTGTTTATACTCATAATATTCAATGAAAGATTATCACCATAAGCTTGCTTATCAATCAAACTTCCACCACTGAATTCCAATTAATCATCAATCATAAGGTCTTTCATTTAGTTGTAAAGGGGCTAAGGTAAGGGCATGACATTTGGGTGTGTGAGTTTTTCCACTAAGTTTAAGAGCACTTCAAGAGCGAAGTAAGCAATGTAGTATGACAAGCAATCCCAATGTGTAATACCTCTATACCCAATATATGTACCTCACATTCACCCACATATGTAATATACGTATGCCGTATACAAGAATGTCACATGCTATTTTAAACAAACATTCCTTATGAGAAAACTTAAAATATTTAAATTATATTATAAAACATAATAGATAAAATATTTGTTTATTATGCAGCAGGATATACATATATATATACGACAAAAACAATATTTACAAAAATATAGAGTTTATACATGCTTGGTAGTTTGTCTCTGATCTTGAAGTCCAATAATCAACACTTCAAAAGGAATCTCAAGCCTAGACTCAACTCGGTCTAGCTAAACTCTCCGATTCAACCGGATCTACCCTATCACCTGCGCGATGAACCACAATCACGCTAAGCCTACGACTTAGTGATGCAAACCATAATAATATGTTTCAATGTAATGCCAATGTCATACTTTTAAGAATTATAAACAATACACAAGAATATCATATTTCTTAACATTTCATTTCATTATATTATTCAATTGTTTCATCATTCATTATTCACATTTAAGAAAAGACAAGCATGGGCCCAAAAGAAACTAATATGTCATTCAAATTCCTGAGTTAATGTTTTGGTCCAATAATCACATTTATCAAGCCCGTAGGTGAATCATTATCACAATGAGAAACATCTCATATGTAACATCCCAACTAGGCTTCAAGGACTAGGCCTAACCAAACTTCAAGGGGAGCATAGCATCAACCCAACTTGGCTTCAAGGACCAAGCCCAACCTAGCTTCAAGGGAGTGTTACTTTTAGGCATGCCACCAACAACAAAACTCTGAAAATTGAATAACATACTAGACACACAATTCTTTCATTATTTCATTTTCAATTCCATTCTCATTTTCTCATAATCATCTAGGCACATTGCCTCAATATTTCATTTACATCATTATAGCCGACATCAATGGCTTCACATTTCATCATTTGAATGTACATCACAAATTACATTGTTCATATATTTTGAATCCTCAACATATAATTCACATAATGCATATAATACAAATCATTGCACCATTCTCTTATGTCAACAATATAATAGGTAAGCAAACATATTTTCCAACCAAATGTGTTAAGTCTCAAAATCATGTAAATGTATGCAATCATGTAGGGTATGTACTTACCTCTAAAAGTAACAACACCAAAACAACTCAATACATACATCAAAACACAAAAACAACCATCATCACAACTCAACCCATACACAATCCATACTTCTCTTTTCCTCTCTTACCACTTAATCATAAATATATACTTTATATCATTTAATCCAATTTCAACAATAATCATTCCAAAATTTTAGGGTATAGTTTGGGATATTACACAATGTACCTCCCAATCACTTAAAACTAAATAGTAAAGAACTTTTTAAGAACTCCACTTATTAAATTTGCAAAGGTCATTCTCAAACTGAATTCAACCCTTCCAACAAGAACAATAAAATTTTTTTATTTTTTAATTATTTTTTATTATTTTTTTAATTTTTAATTATTTAATTTTTTTTATAAATTATGATTTGCAACCAAAGAATACAATGGTTTGCAATCTTAAACCCACTAAATTTAACCCCATGCTTATTTAACACAACACTCAATCATTAACTCTCTTCAAATGCTCTTGACTTAATGAAAGGGTAAGAGACAAAATAGCATGGTTCAAAGCTAGTAGTGTTGTGAAAAAGAAAGAAAAGGAGAAATGAAATAGGCTTAAAATTGGCTAACTAAGGTTGAATATAAGGTTGGCCTTTGTAAGTTAAAATGGGTTCACCTAGTTGCCTTAATCATATTGATGTTTAATTGAAATTTTTAAGTAGTCTCAAAATGCATGTCAAAGCAAGTTATAGCAATTCATCAATCCAAGATGCTCACACACAAAAAGAATATTAAGTTTGCTAAGAAATTAATTGACTCAATTTCTCACAAGTTTAAAAAGGCAATGGAAGGAATATCCCCCAAATCAACAATAAGCACCAATTTTATCCAATTCTTCAATTCATGCTTTAAAAATTAACAGATCATCTATTAAGAAACTTATAACAATTGAACTTAAAAAATATACTTCAAAACAATATGTAAAGTAACCCAAAACACTTAACAAAATGACTAAAACAACGACTAAAACAAAGACTTAAAAATAACAACTAAATTACAAAAAACAAAAGCTTGCATTTATGAACAAAAACTTAGCACCCCACACGATAAGATTGATATTGTCCTCAATGGAACTAGGATAATTTAAAAGAATTAAGAGTTATAGTACAACCTAATTTCCATCATTTTCTTTGTGAGGCAAGTACTAGCTTTTATCCATAAAACATTAATTGTTCGAGATTAAAAAGAAATAAATATAAAATAAACCAAAACATAAAATTTTAATAACAAACAGTGATAATGAAAAATAGCAACTAAAATATTCAATTAAAATAAGAAAAATAAGAAGTGTTCTTAAAAGGCAGAAGCTGATATGATCTTTAGTGATGGAGGATGTGGCGATGATGCTGCTGAAGGGTGGAGGCTAAGAATTTTGGCAAGGTTGCTATTAATTTGTTCCAATTGGGAAAGGACTTCAGCATGATTATGATCTACCTTACTTTTCAATGCTTCAATCCTACTAATAATCTCTTGATTTTCCAGAGCGGGAGTATCTTCATCCAAATTGAGTAAATCAAAGTCGAACTCCTCATCAATTTGTGCTCGCTTTTGCTGGTCCCCTGGTGCAACTTGCTCATCTGAAGCCATCACATAAGCTCCTCCCCTTTTTGTAACCTTGTGCATCTTCTCCAAGTATGAAGGTCTAATGAATAACTTATGGAAATTCTAGTCATATGGCAAGTGCTCAGGTCAAAACCATCAATAAGTGCCATAGCTAAGGTGGTCACCAATCCACCTATACAAATTGCGCCCTTTTTTCTATTTACTATGCTATCAAAAATATCTGCTAGCACAATCTAAGAAAAATAGGTCACTTAGTTCTACCACACCCGTTCTTTCTATACAAAGAACCCATATGACATAACCTATGCAAATATCTCAAGGGGGGTTTATCAACTACATTGCCTTGGTCGATTTAGCCACATACATTCCACCCGAGCCTATTACTCTCCATGAGAATTATTGTCTAAAACCTTTAGGCACACTTTTTCCCCTTCTTAATGGAAACCAAAAGTAGCATTCAATTTTTCAATATCAAGAACACATGGTTTTCCAAGCAATTTAAACATAAACCTAGTGCAAATCATCATTTCATTTCTTTTAACCTTAAGAGAGGTTAAAAATTCTATGGTAAGTTCTTGGAATTGCAAAGGTTTAAGGGAAACTAATTTCTCTCATCCAAGGTTTTGAATATATTTAGTAAAATTTTCTCTAATTTGGAGAGTATCAAGGGATTCTTCGCTTACATACCTCGTTGGAAGGAAACCCCATGCTAGAAGAGTCAATCTCTTTGAAGATGATGAAGAGGATGATGAATGTTGCCTCCTCTTGTCATGGGACACCATTTTGTTTTAGGCATCTTGATTCTTTGGTGGAAAGTGAAGCTTTGATGGATTTTATTGAGTTTTGATTAGAAAATTGGAAGCTTTAATGGGTTTAATTGAGTTTTTGGTTAAGAAGAATGAAAGATTTAATGAAATTTTAAGGTTTTTAGGCATGGTAATGGAGCTTTTAGAGAGAGAGACGAGAAAAAGAAGAAAGGAAAATGAAGGCTAGGGTATTGAAAATGGATCGAACCTGATGAATTTGGGTTTTAAAAAGGGGTGACATGGCCAAGTTAGGAATGACTTGGCCGTGTTTGAATCTTTAGGAGGGATATGGCCAGTGGCTTGGCTGTGTCTCTTGAACGTGTCCACTACTGTGTTTTGTCCACAGGGGAAAGAAATGGGGACATGGGCTGGGCAGCTTGGTCATGTCTGGGTGACACGGCCACGGACACGGCCAAGCCTTCTGTCCATGTCCACACCTGGGTTTTCTAGGCTTGCTTGACACGGCCAGTAGCTTAGCCATGTCAAGTGGCAGTGTCCTTCACTGCCATTTTTTTATTTTTTATTTTTTTTAGTAAATGTGTCACCCAAGTCAAATACTTGGAACTTTTCTTCCTCGATTCACCCTGAAACTCCATCAAAAAATAAAAACTGATCAGCACACCCATTTTATTCTCATAAAACCAAAAATGAAATTTAAATTGCAAAACATAAAAATTTTACTATGAAAAGAAATACATATCGATGGGTTGCCTCCCATTGAACACTTATTTAATGTCGTGTAGCTAGACATTACTACATCATTTGTCGATAAACAACAAACTTTCAACAGTTTTTGCAACATCGATTTCTTCAAAGTAGGGCTTCACCCTTTGTCCTTACCTTAAATGTCTCGTTGGTTTTCAAATTGAGTAACTCAACAATCCCATATGGGAATGTTTGAATTACTTGAAATGGTCCACTCCAACGGGACTTCAATTTCCCTGGAAACAATCACATTCTGGAATTGAATAGGAGGACTTTCATTCCCAGTTAAAAAGTCCTCCTCCGAAGGATCATCCTGTCATGCATAACTTTTATCCTTTCCTTATAAATTCTTGAACTCTCAGAGGCTTCAATCCTAAGCTCATCAAGCTCAGAAATTTATAACATTCTTTGCTTCCTTGCTCCTTCTAAGTCCATATTATGGTCTTTATTGCCTAATAAGCCTTATGCTCCAATTCCACCGGTAGGTGGCAAGCCATGCCAAAGACCAACCTATATAGACTCAGTCCCATTGGTGTTTTGAAAGAAGTCCTATAAGTCCATAATGCTTTTGGGAGTTAGATTGACCAATCATTTCTCATTGTGCTCACCATCATTTCCAAGATCCCCTTAATTTGCTTGTTGGAGATCTTGGCTTGTTCGAATGTTTGAGGGTGGTATGGAGTTGCCACTTTACGTCGAATGCCCATCTTGGACATCAACTTCTTGAACCATTTGTTGCAAAAGTAGCTTCCTCCATAACTCACTATTGCCTTTGAGGTTCCAAACCTGCTCAAAATATTCTCTTTTAAAAATTTCAAAACAACATTAGCATCATTAGTCTTGGTAGGGATAGCCTCCACCCACTTAGACACATAATCCACTGCAAGAAGAATATATTCAAAACTAAAGGACTTGGGAAATGGCCCCATGAACTTTATTCCCCATACATCAAAAATTTTAGCCACAAAAAAAATATTGAGAGGTATTTCATTCATTTTGCTAATGTTCCCTACTCGTTGGCATTTATCACAGCTTGTATAGAATTTATAAGCATCCTTAAAAAGAGTAGGCCAATACAAATAGCTTTGAAGAACTTTCTCAGCGGTCTTCTTTCCTCCAAAATGCCCTCCACAATACATGTTGTGGTAAAATTGCAAAACTTGTTTTTATTCTTCCTCCGGTACACATCTTCTTATGATTTCATCCCTGCAAATTCTACAAAAATATGGCTCATCCCAAAAATAGTAATTACATGAATGCATGAACCTCTTCTTTGCCTAGAAATTCAAATCCTTTCTCACAACACCACAAGAAAGATAGTTAGCAATATCTGTATACCAAGGTGCTTGAGTTAAAGCAAACAAGTGTTCATCCAAAAATTTTTCAAAAGCATTTTCACAAGCAATTTCTACATCATTATCATGAGAGTTCAATCTAGAAAGATGGTTGGCTACTACATTCTCACTTCCCTTTCAATCTTTGATTTCAACATCGAATTCTTGCAACCTCAACACCCACCTGATGAGCCTGGGTTTAACTTGTGGTTTGGTCAATAGGCATTTCAATGTCATATGGTCCAAAAATACTATGACTTTAGAACCTATCAAGTATGATCTAAACTTGTCCAATGCAAACACCACCATTTCCCTTTCAGTGGTTGTGTAATTCACTTGTGCATCATTTAAAGATAAACTTACATAATAAATTACATACATCAATTTATTCACTCCTTGGCCCAAAACAGCTCCAATGGCATAATTCTATGCATCACACATGATTTCAAATATTAAATCCCAATTTGGGACAACAATTATAGGAGCAAAAGTTAAATTTTCTTTCAAAATTTCAAAAGCTTCTATGCACTTGTCATAAAAAATAAATGGGACATCTTTTCCTAGCAAATGACACAAAGGACGTGAAATTTTTGAAAAATCTTTTATAAACCACATTTAGGAATTTCCTCCCCATATCTAAGATAATGAAATCAACGGGTACAATCAAACCACCTACCTTAACTAGAACATCTTCTATTATTCCCTTAGGATATCTAAGAGTTCTATCCGCAAGTTGCAAAACCATTTTAGTTGGTTTGAGTTCTCCTAGCTCCAATTTCAAGTAAATAAAGTATGGTATCAAATTCGTACTTGCTTCTAAATCACACATACCAATAGTTTCTTTCCCATTCCCTATAGAGATGCTAACTATAAAGTTTCTAGGATCCTTTAGTTTTGGAGGTAACATGTGTTGTAAAACAACACTTGTTACTTCCAAGACTATCACCTTCTCATTCAACTCATACTTTTTCTTTTTTGTGTTAAGCTCCTTAAAGAATTTGGCATATGATGGCATATTTTTAATCACCTCAAAGTAAAGGGAATACTTACCGTAGAGAGCATATTATAAATTTCAAAAAATTATTTATCATGCTTCTCATTTTTTAACCTACTTGGAAAAGGAATTGGCAGTCTTTACAGATTTGAAAATTTATGCAGCTTTGGTGCAACTAATGACTCCTCACTATCTTCCTTCGCCTCACTTGGTTGAGTTTTGCCTTCTTCTATTTCCTCACCATTCTCTTGCATTGTGCCTACATACAAAGAATCATCAATTGTATTATCATCAATTTTATTATTAAGTAGCTTACCACTTCTTAAAATGGTAATTGCTTTGGCTTGCTCCGATTGGAGTGGAAAATTTTCTTTTTCATTAGCTTGCAGTTGATTAGCCAATTGACCCACTTGAGTTTCTACCTTCTTAAGTGACGCTTCCAAAGAGTCAAATGTTTATTGTTCACCTCTTGATTTTGAGTGCTTATTTGAATGAAAGCATTCAAATTGTTTTCAAGTGAAGGTTTCTCAACTTGCTCTTGATTTAAAGTTTACACTTGAAACTGGGGTCCCCTTTGATAGGATTAGAATGAATCTTGAGATGGAACTTGTTGTTGGTTCTTCCAAAAAAAATTAGGGTGATTTCTCCAACTGAGGTTATAAGAATTTTAGTATGGGTCATTCCTTCCCCTTTGTAGAAACACTTCAAAAGAAAAGCTTACTCTTTCCCTTTTTGCAATTGGTCAAATTTTGAAGGACATACATTTGCATTGTGGCCTACCACACCACATGATGCACATGATTCTTGGCATGGCACCGACATGTTTCCTTTAGCTTTCAACAATTTAACTTGCCTTGTCAACTCGACAATTTGCCTTGCCAGTTTTGAGATTGCATTCAGCTCATATGCTCCTCTTCTCCTTTCCCCAATACTCTTTTGCTAGGAATTTTCTCCCAACATTTCAAATAATGCAACCATTTCAGCAGCTATTTTCTCACCCATGGCCCCTCCTACAGCATTAGCCACTGTGTTTTGACATTGTTGAGTTAGCCCATCATAGAAGAACTGATTGAGTAATTATTGTGGATAATAATGATGAGGACATTGAAACAATAAAGATTTGAAGTTATCCCATGCCTCATGAAATGGTTCCCCATCAAATTGGGTGAAAGTTACAATACTCCCCCTAAGCTCCTTTGTCTTTTGGTGTGAATAAAATTTTCCATGAATTTGTATACACTTTAGTCCAAGAGGTCAAAGAATTTTCTGGTAAGGTCATCAACCACACTTTTGCCCTATCTTTCAAATTATATGGAAAATATCTCATTTTGAATTCATCCTCTGTTAAAACTTGCAAAGCCAAAGTATGCAATGTTGTGTAAAAATCTCGAATGAAATTGAGAGAATCTTCATCTGGCAATCCAAGGAAGGATGGTAGCATACTATAATGAGTGTTTTTAAGTTCATAATTTCTTATTGCATTGCTCAACCAGATACATGATGTGGTTACTCCAGTGATTGGTCGGGCAAACTCCTTCATAGGTGGTTCCTCTACGTCATCCATTTCTACTTTGGTGTTCTCCTCAAATTACTCGTCGGTTTCTTATCCTTCTTTTCCCAAGGGATCCACTCTTTCAGTTCTTGGGAGTCTATGAATATCTTCTATATATGGAATAAGTTCATTTCCTTGAGACCTTTGTCCTTACATAAATCACCTATGCATTTCAAAAAGGAACACTTTAAACAATTAAAATAAAAGAATTAAACTACAAACAATAATTGCCTTCCCCAGCAGCAGTGCCAAAAACATGTTGCGCTTGATTAATTACTACTATAAAGTGACACTCGCAAGTATACGAGGTAATTATAGCAATAAAAATTGCCACAAGGTCATCTCACAAGGAAGAAATTGTTTTGTACTAGTTTGATTAACAAATAAATTAAAATTGGATGTGTGTTGTTGAATTGGTGAGTTGTAATTAAAATTTGAAAGTAAAAATGAGTTATAGTGCATAAGATTAATTCAATGCTAGGAATGGTGCCTAGGATTGTAGATCAATTTAATTAAATCTTGATTCTTAAATTATCCATTAATATAACCTCGTATTTTAATTTGTCCATTGAGTTCAATTAGTAATTACCAATTCATTAGTTTTCACATTCAAGAATTAACAACAATCAATTGTTTTGAAATTGCAAATTAAATAAGCCCTAGAACTTATATTTCTAATTCATTCTTACGGTGGTTGATTACATAGTTTCAATATCGAATTTCTCCTCTCGGTCCATCATTCAATATTAAGTGATTAATAGGTGGCCAATCTATCAAACTAACTCAAAGTCCAATGCAATCAACCAAAAACAAGGTATACTAATGGAATTATCAAATCAAGTCATTTAATCAAATCTACCACAACCTAAGACATGAGTAAATTAGCTCATCATCAATTTAAAACAAATATCCATCTCAATATTCATCAAATCAAAATTATACATTGTAATATTAATATTCATAATAAAACAACAACAATCTAGGAACGAATTAAAAGAGAGAATATGAAAAAGCCCTTGTAGACTCCAAGAGTTGAACTACTTGTCTTCCTCCTAGCTTCCAGCTTAATGTATGATGAGTAACTTCCAAGCCCCATTCAATCAATGGCTCTCTTCTTGAAGGATGGAATGGTAACTCTCTCAAGCTTACAACTCCAATCAAGCCTTCTTCAAACCCTAATCTTCAAAGGAGCTTGCTTTCTCAATTTGATCCCCAAACATGATTAAGTCTTGTCTATGGAAGAAATGAAAGATGAATGGAAATGAAGATGAAGAGAGAATGGTGTCTCCTTCTCCAAAAAAAGAACAAAACTCAAAACTAGATAGCCCTCAAAACAAGCCAAACGTGTATGTCATTCCATCCCATCCACTTCCACTTCCATTCAATTTTTTAAGACACCAACCATGTCTTGCCAACCCACACACCACTCTTTGTCTCCCTCTTTTTCTTTGTTTTATATTTCTTCCCATAAATCCATCCACCTTTTACTCATTTTTAATATTTCTTTTTAAAAAGTAAGAGTCTTTTGTCCCCCATTAGTCTCTCACTTCATGCAAATTAATTGAAAGGGACCATATAAGACATGGCCAAGTCTTGAGTGACTTGGCCATGTCACTCATTCTTCTTAGGGCATGGCCAAGCCTTGAGGTTGTGTCCATAGCTACCCGTCTTTCTTCTTTTCAGGTGTGACATGACCAAGTCACTGGCCGTGTCATGTGATATAGCCAATGGCTTGGCCATTTCATGTGACACAGTCAGTGGCTTGGTCGTGTCTTCTACTTATGTTCACCTCTTCCACTCTCTTTGCCATTCTTTGCTCTTTTGTTTCATCAAGTTGGACATGACCAAGGCCTTGGCCATCTCATGTGACACGGTTAATGGTTTGGTAGTGTCTTATGCCAGTGTTTGCCTCTGCCCAATATTTCTGAAGAACATGGCCAAGCCAAGTTGCATCAGCCTGTGTCATGTGAGTGGTTAATGCCTCTTGGCTTTGATGAGGGACACGACCAAGCCATGAAGTGTCTTGGCTATTTGTCATTTTTTCCACCATTTTGATCCATCAATCCATTCTTTTGCACTTCCATCTAAATAAAACCCTTTAAGAAAACTTTAACCAAAAATTAAAAGAAAAATTAACTTGAAGCCAATAAAATTAACCTGAACATGTATACAATTTTTATCAAAAAAGTAAGCCAGGGTTGTATATTTATAGAAATTAGGGTTTTATGGTTTTGAAAACTAGGGTTTTATCTTTTGAAAATAATGTTTAGGGTTTCAGATGATCAAACTAGGGTTTAGAGAATTAGGCTTCTGAATATTAAGGGGACAATTTAAGGTTGAGAGATTAGGGTTTTAAGAAGTTATAGTTTCTGGACACTAGGTTTAAGAATTAGGGTTTATGCCAATTATCCACATCAAACCTTAAGCTACTAGATGGAAAAAATATATTGATTTTTAATTTTATAAAATATGCAGCTAAGGTTTTAGCAATTAAATTTCTATTACTAATATTATAATTAAAGCAAACAAATCAAAATATGAAAAGATAACCTAGCTATTGTAGGCTCAGATTAAATTTAAGCAAATTAAATTTAAGGCACAAAATCTACGTTTAAAGGCTCCACCAAATTTGAATGCTGATTCCAAGCTTACTGCCTACAACAATGTTTATTTTTGCCTGCGCAAAGATTAATGCATTAGGTTACTGCCTTTATTGTTAATGGTTGATCCTTTGTATGTTTCTTATTCTTTTTGGCTACTGATGATTGTTATTATTGCTTATTGATTATCATCCCTTTTCTTGTTAATAGGAATGAAATTGAGAGGATCTTCATCTGGCAATTCATGGAAGGATGGAGCATACTATAATGAGTTTTTTAATTTAATAATTTCTTATTGCGTTGCTAAACCAAATACATAATGTGGTTACTCCAATGATCAGCTGAGCAAACTCCTTCATAGGTGGTTCCTCTACGTCATCCATTTCTACTTCCATGTTCTCCTCAAATTGCTCGTCGATTTCTTATCCTTCTTTTCACAAGGGATCTACTCCTTTGGTTCTTGTGAGTCTATGAATATCTTCTATATATGGAACAAGTTCTTTTCCTTGAGACCTTCGTCCTTGCATAAATCACCTAGGCATTTCAAAATGGAACACTTTCAACAATTAAACAATTAAAATAAAAAGAATCAAACTACAAACAACAATTGCCTTCCCCGACAGTGGCGTCAAAAACTTATTGCGCTTGATTAATTACTACTACAAAGTGACACTCGTAAGTATACGAGGTAATTATAGCAACGGGGATTGCCCTAAGTCATCTCACAAGGAAGAATTGTTTTGCAATAGTTTGATTAACAAATAAATTAAAATTGGATGTGTGCTGTTGAATTGGTGAGTTATAATTAAAATTTTAAAGTAAAAATGAGTTATAGTGCATAAGATTAATTCAATGCTAGGAATGGTGCCTAGGCTTGTAGATCAATTTAATTAAATCTTGATTTTTAAATTATCCATTAATATTACCTTGTATTTTAATTTCTCCCTTGAGTTCAATTAGTAATTACCAATTCATTAGTTTTCACATTCATGAATTAACAACAACCAATTGTTTTGAAATTGCAAATTAAATAAGCCCTAGAACTTATATTTCTAATTCATTCTTACGGTGGTTGATTACATAGTTTCAATTTTGAATTTCTCCTCTCGGTTCATCATTCAATATTAAGTGATTAATAGGTGGCCAATCTATCAAACTAACTCAAAGTTCAATGCAATCAACCAAAAACTAGGTATACTAATGGAATTATCAAATCAAGTCATTTAATAAAATCTACTACAACCCAAGGCATGAGTAAATTAGCTCATCATTAATTTAAAACAAATATCCATCTCAATATTCATCAAATCAAAATTATACATTGTAATATTAATATTTATAATAAAACAACAACAATCTAGGAACGAATTAAAAGAGAGAATATGAAAAAGCCCTTGTAGACTCCAAGAGTTGAACTACTTGTCTTCCTCCTAGCTTCCAGCTTAATGTATGATGAGTAACTTCCAAGCCCCATTCAATCAATGGCTCTCTTCTTGAAGGATGGAATGGTAACTCTCTCAAGCTTACAACTCCAATCAAGCCTTCTTCAAACCCTAATCTTCAAAGGAGCTTGCTTTCTCAATTTGATCCCCAAACATGATTAAGTCTTGTCTATGGAAGAAATGAAAGATGAATGGAAATGAAGATGAAGAGAGAATGGTGTCTCTTTCTCCAAAACAAGAACAAAACTCATAACTAGATAGCCCACAAAACAAGTTAAACATGTATGTCATTCCATCCCATCCACTTCCAATTCCTTTCAATTTTTTGAGACACCAACCATGTCTTGCCAACCCACACACCACTCTTCGTCTCCCTCTTTTTCTTTGTTTTATATTTCTTCCCATAAATTCATCCGCCTTTTACTCATTTTTAAATATTTCTTTTTAAAAAGTAAGAGTCTTTTGTCCCCCATTTATCTCTCACTTCATACAAAATAATTGAAAGGGACCATATGAGACATGGCCATACCTTGAGTGACTTGGTCTTGTCACTCATTATTCTTGGGACACGGTCAAGCCTTAAGGCCATGTCCATAGTTACACATCTTTCTTCTTATTTTTTAGGTGTGCTATGAACAAGTCACTCGCCGTGTCATGTGACACAAGCAGTGGCTTGGCCGTGTCATGTGTCACAGCCAGTGGCTTGGCCGTGTCTTCTGCTTGTGTTCACCTCTTCCATTCACTTTGCCATTCTCTTTGCTCTTTGGTTTCATCAAGTGGGACATGAACAAGGCCTTGGCTGTGTCATGTAACACGGCTAATGGCTTGATCGTGTCTTCTGCCAGTGTCTGCCTCTGCCCAATTTTTCTAAAGAACATGGCTAAGCCAAGTTGCCTCAGTCCATGTCATGTGAGTGGTTCATGCCTCTTGCCTTTGATGAGAGACACGACCAAGCCATGAAGTGTCTTTGTAATATCTCAAAATATACCCTAGAAGTTTGGTATAATAGTTGTTGTAATTGAATTAAGTGTAATTGTGTTTTATTGGAAAAGAGAAAATTTAGTGAAGAGAGAGTTTATATGTTGTATATATGTACATATATACAACATACACACAAGTCAATGGGAAAGTCAAAGAAAGAGATTAATTATTGATTAATTGTGTTTAAAGGATTATTTAATTATTTGAATTTGAGTTAGAGTAAGTGGAAGTAGATATTTTAATATTTTATATTAAATACTTGAATGGGAGGATTTTAAGGAAAAAGTGGGTTTGACTTGGGTTGTTTGGTTTTCTTTCATTCTTTTCCTGCGTGGTTCTCCTCCATTTCCTTTCCTTCTCTTTCTTTTTCTGTGTTATCCGGCCATCAAGAAGAAAGAGAGCAAGATAGAGATTTGTTCTTCCAAGTTCAAGATTGAAGAGAGTTTTCAAGAGATCAAGTTGGAGGTTTAAGAGTTCTTCATCTTTGGTAAGTTCTCTCTTGATTTCTTGTGTTGTTTCTGAGGTTATATGGGTTTGTGAGTTGAAGTTGTGTTTGAGAATGTGTTTGGGTTGATTATGTTGTGTTTAAGAGTATTTGGTTTAAGTGGTTTTGGATTTTGGGGTTGGATTGAAGAAAAGAGTAAGTTGGTTGGTATAGATTGAGTTGAGGTTGTGTCTAGAGTTTTTGATGATGTTGTGACTTGTGTTTGATGTGTGTGTTGGCTTGGTTTGGTGTTGTTGTAAGTTTGAGATGGTTTTTGGGTATGTTTTGTTAAGTTTGGTTGATGTAGATGTTGGTGGATAGAAGTGATTTGTTGGTTGTGGTGTTGTTTTGGCCGGAATCTGGGTTTTTGGCCTGACACGCCTATGAGCACGGCCAGGACTGTGGACGTGTTGAATGTTCTATGTGGCAGTAGGATTGACACGATCAGTAACACGCCCGTGTTATTGAGCGTGTCATAGCTACTGTGAGTTTTGAAAATTTACACGGCCAGGAGTACGCTCATGATGTTGGACGTGTCGATATTTCTGAGACACAGAATGTATTACACGCCTAGTGACACGCCCGTGGTTCTGAGCGTGTCAATGCTTCTGCGTTGTGGAGTTAGGGCACGGTCAGGGACACATCCGTGTGTGTGAGCGTGTCAAGTTTAGAGTTTGCCCTAGTTGATTCTTAACCTTATGATCTCATGAGAGTTTCCTCATTCTTTTTGAATAGGTTGTGAAGAAGGTGATTTATCCTAACTCAAGTGGTGATAGATTCTTGAAAAGTAAGTGTTTAGAGTTGTGTGGGTCACTTTTGAGATAAGTACAAACTACATTGTTGCATACATTCATATGATATTGAGAATTGAGACATAATTGGTTATATGTTGTGATGAGCATGTAAAATATGTGTTAATACCACTGATGATATTTATGCGATGATGAAATATAATGTGAAAGATATGAGGCCATGATTGTTGGCTATGATAATGAAAACGAGATAATTAAGGCATGGTTGCCTAATTGATTATGGATTATGAAATGAGAAATGAATTGAGAAAGAAATTGATAAAGAAATAAACGAAATCATTGTGTACCTAATATGTCTATTCAATTTTCAGAGTTCTGAGTTTGGCGGCATGCCTATGAATAACTGGATAGGTGAAATGACCGGGTCGTAAGCCAATTCCAGTTGATAAATGTGAAATGTGATGTTTTTGGGGTGAAATGACTGGGTCGTAAACCTCAAAAACAAATTATTGAAACTAGATTGAGTGAAATGATCGGGTCGTAAACTCAAATCTAGTTGATTATCCATGGATAGATATTGCCTACGGGGCTGGACACAACGTGTCAGTATGGACCAAAGCAGTAACTCTGAACTTTGAATAACATATTAGTGTGTTTCGGGCCCGTGTCTATCTTAGTTGTAAAAGTGATTCATGAATGAAGAAACAATTGAATAATAAGATCTAATGTACAAATATGAAATGTGATATGATTATGTATGGTTTATGAAATATAGAATTGTGACATTTGCATCGCATTAAAGCATAATGTTAGTATGAGTTGTACTACTGAGCTGTTAGCTCAGCGCGATTGTCGTTCATCGCGTAGGTAACAGAGTTGAACCCGAGAGTTCTTCGAGACAGAGTGAGTCTAGACATTGAAGAGTTGAGTTTGGACTTAAAGATCAGAAAAGAGCTGTCAATCATGTATATATTTTATATTTGTGTATTCTGATTTTGATGTATAAGTATTTGTAAATATTTGTTCTATTTTCCGCTGCGTTTTGAATGAACTTTCTACTTATTTGGTTTTTATAAACTCTTTTAAAAGTTTTTAATTTGTTTACATTATATATACGAGTGAAATTTTAAACCGTGACATTTCTATATTCAGTATACGTATATTACGATCGTATTAGCATGCTGTGAACGTATACAGGGTATAGGAGTGTTACAATTATTTTGGTATCAGAGCCTAGGTTTGAGATTCTCAACCTAGGTATATTGTAAGGAAAAAGGATATTTTGATTTTAAAAGTTGGTTTTTGAATAAGATATATACTTAGTATTGGCAGTCTCTGATCTTTAATAAGATGTATTCTACTGTGTTTGCAGATATAGGTTGCGATGGATTCTCATTTGTGTCAGTCAGTTGAGGGTAGTGCGGAGAGTGTAGCTCCGGATGAGGTTAGAGAGGGAGCTAGAGTGGTTAGTGCTGGAGAGATACCTGCTTTCATGTCAGGGAGACTAGCTGGTGATGAGGTTCTGCCAGTTTGGCTTAGGCATATGGTAGAATTGATGAGGCAAGCCCCAGTACAACAGCCACCACTGCCACCCCAGCCTCAAGTGCCAGTTAGACACTATGACAAATTAAGGAAGTATGGAGCAGAAGATTTTCTGGGTACCATAGATCCAGATACAGAGGATATTTGTTCAGTTACAGGCCACTCCAGAAGAAAAATTTGACTATGCAAGATCATTGTTGCAGAAGGATGCATATGATTGGTGGAAGACAGTGCCCCATGCTATGGATGATCCACCTACATTATCCTATCCTGATTTTCTAAGAGAGTTTGAATTGAAGTATACTCCTAGAGAGTATAAAGATGTGAAGAAGATGGAGTTTCTGAGCTTGAAGCAAGACCACCGGACTGTAACAGAATACGAGGTTGAGTTTATCCGGTTGAGCCATTATGCTGGGGGTATTATCTCTGATGAGATTGATAGGTGCTGGAGATTTGAGGGGGGATTGAGGCCCTCTCTTATGTGCCATGTGGCTGGTTCTCGGTATCAAGACTTTTCCCAACTTGTGGCAGCAGCTAGGAGTGTGGAGAGAGCTTAGGATATTGCGGCAGCTGCTTCAGAGGAAGAGACCAGGGTTAAGAGACCCCGGTTTGAGGCAGGGTCTTCATCAGTGAAGAGAAGCAGGGGAAGTTTTGTTCCTAGGATCAGTAGGAGTCAGAGGCCAGCTGGTAGGTCAGTACAGTTTCAGAGGAAAAGATCGAGACCTACAGTTTCAGTGGCTAGTGCTCCGACCCTAGTGGTTCAGAGATCCACTCCACCGATATGTGAATACTGTGGTAAGACCCATTGGGGTGTTTGTTGGAGGATTAGAGGTTCAGCTGTGTAGCACCCCTTCCCGACCTACGTGTGTAAGCTGAGTAGAGGCGCCACACTATCCTAATGTTGCTACCACTTTTACTTAGTCAAAATTTTGTTCTGATTTTTACAGAAATTTTGCCATAGTTTTGCCTAAAAATTCAATCCCAAGTGTCGACAAAACTGGTTTTTTTCTGATTTTTGAAAACATTTTTTTACACAAACCAATGCAAACAAAATCATTCTCAGTACACTTCCAATAAATCCCCCTTATAACCTCAACTACAACCTGCAAAAAAGATTTACACTTCTAGTACAAAATAAAGTAAATGTTTATTATGAAATACAGTAGATAAAATATTTGTTCACTATGCAACGAAAAGTAACAATATTTACAAATTCATATAAATCAAAACTCAAGTTTTACAACACATAAAATTTATACATGTCTGGCAGTCAGTCTTCGATCTTAAAGCCCACTATTCACTCTTCAAAATCTAGGCTCGACTCGGCCTAGAGGAACTCTCTGGTTCTTACCTGTCACCTGCGCGAAGAATCACATTCGCGCTAAGCCAACGTCTTAGTGGTACAAACTACAGTGCTATGATGCTTTAATGCCATGCTAATGTCACACAATCAAGATTCAAGATCAATTCAAGAGAATATTATATTTCACAATCTTACATTATTTAATAATTAATCAAAACATTCATGATTCACATTGAAAACAAAGACAAGCATGGGCCCACAAGACACTAATATGTTATTCAAAGTTCAGAGTTACTGCTTTGGTCTTTAATAACAATCATTAAGCCCGTAGGCGATATATATATCTCTATCCATGGATAGGGTAACAGACCCAGTCTTTTGGACCTCAACTCGGCTAAACTCGATGAAATCCTCAACCCGGCAAGACTGTTACCTGTAACAGACCCAGTCTCTTGGACCTCAATCCGGATAAACCAAGGAGATCCTCAACCCGGCAAGACTGTTACTATAATTCACATTTCACATTTATCAACTGGAATCGGCTTACGACCTGGTCTTTTCACCTATCCAGTAATTTATAGGCATGCCACCAAACCCAGAACTCTGAAGGTTGAATAACAAATTAAACAAAAAATTCTTTTCATTTATATCTTTATACATTTCTTTCTCAATTCATTTCATTCTCATAAGTAAATTAGGCAACCATGCCTCAATCATCTCATTTGCATCATCACATCTTGCACATTTCACATTCCGTTATATTTCAAATCACATTAATCAATTCATTATTCAAATAGATATAATCAATGACATTAACACATATTTTACATGCTCATCACAACATTCACATTATACCAAACATAACATTATTAATATACATCCACAATGCATTAGATTCCTTATCACATTTATAATCAAATATGTCTCAAGTCTCAATATCATATGAATGTATGCAATAATGTAGTTTGTACTTACCTTAAAACCAACTCACACCAATCTATACACTTACTCTTCCAAGAATTCTCAACACTTAGGTTAGGGCAATTCAACCTCTTCACAACCTAATCCAAAAGGAATATTAGCAAAATGACCATATGAATAGTAAATTCTGGTTTTAGACTCCACTTTATCCTTATTTTGAAAAATTGTATAAAATAATCTACTTGACTAAAAACTCTAAAATTTTTAAAGAACTAAATTTTACATCTTAAAATCATTCCTTTAAAATTTCAGATCAAACTGAACACAAAATCTTGGTCAAATAGTTCACCCAACCAGACTGCTCCAATTGCCCTGCATCCTGGCAGCAGTTCTGAACTTTGTGAATTCCATGAATTAAATTCAATCAACGTGGTTCCAAATTATTTTTCTCAAATACTAGACTCACTAAGAAACAACATATACAAAATTCAATTAGATATTATTTTTCTACATTTTATTAAAAATCCCGAAAGATAGCTGTCTCAGTTAAGGTACCTGCTGGAACAGGTCTAATAAAAATAATCTTTCCAAAGTCATAACCATTCCAAAATCGAATCACATATTTTTCAGTCATTCTAGACTCATAGAGGCACAACATATAAAAATTCACTTCAAGAACATTTTTCTATATTTAATTAAAAATCATAAAAGTCACAGCCTTTACTAATTGTAAAACAGAAAAATTTCACTAAACACAACTCTTACTCTTCCATCACCAACACCAACCTAACTTCTTATCTTTAATTCCATTTCCATCACATACAAATACACCACAAGCAATCCTAACCATATTATCAACAACACTTCATCAAACTCAAAAATAACTTCAAAAACAACAAGAGTAATCAAGAGAGAACTTACCAAAATAATGAAATTTCTTGAAATTCCAACTTGTTTATTTGAAATCTCCTTTGAATTTGATCTTAGAAAATCAAACTCTATCTTGCTCTCTTAACTTTGGAGTACCCGGCCAAGAAAAGAAAAAGAAGAAAAATGAAAAGGAAATTAATGATAAAGTCAAAGTTCTCATCTCTTTAAACCTCCACCAAGCAATCTAAAAAGAAAATTACTAAAATACCCTCTTCTATATATCTTAACTCCCTTTTACTTATTTGTCCTTTTTAGTAATTTCATAAATAACCAAAATAAATATCTTCTTCCTTTGACCATCCATTTGACTTGTATATATGTTATATATATATCCATATATACAACATATACACTCCTTTTTAAATTATTTTCTCTTTTCAATAACATATACATTTTAATTCAAATAAAACAACAATTATACTAAAACTTCTAGTGCACATTTTGGGATATTACAATTCTCCCCCTCTAAAAAGAAATTTCGTCCTCAAAATTACCTGATATTATGTTTGAAACAGTTGAGGATACTGATCTTGCATTGCTTGCTCGCTCTCCCAAGTTGCCTCTTCTCTCCCATGATTCTTCCATAGAACTTTCACCAATGGCACTTTCTTATTTCTCAATTCTTTCATTTCATGTGCAAAAATAGTAACTGGTTCTTCTTCAAATGTCAGATCCGAACTCACTTCAATGGATTCAATTGGCAAGATATGAGATGGATCCGATCTATACCTCCGCAACATAGAAACATGGAATACATTATGGATTCTATCCAACTCAAGTGGCAAAGCAAGACGATAAGCAACTGACCCAACTCTTTCTAGAATTTCATATGGTCCAATAAAACGAGGACTCAGCTTCCCTCTACGACCAAATCTCAATATCTTTTTCCAAGAAGACACTTTCAAAAATACTTTATCTCTAACATCAAATTCTATGTCTCTTCTCTTCAAATCTGAATAAGATTTCTGTCGATCTAAAGCTGTCTTTAACCGATCCCGAATTATCTTCACTTTCTCTTCAGTTTCTTTAACCAAATCAGGACCAATTAATTTGCCCTCTCCAATTTCATTCCAACATAGAGGCATTCTACATCTTCTTCCATAAAATGCCTCAAATGGTGCCATGCCAATACTGGTTTGATGACTGTTGTTGTAAGAAAATTCTACAAGTGGCAAAAATCTGTCCCAACTTCCAGAGAAATCAATGACACAGCTTCTCAACATATCCTCAATAATCTGTATCACTCTCTCTGACTGCCCATCTGTCTGCGGATGAAAAGCAGTGCTAAAGTGTAATCGAGAACCCAAAGCACCATCTCTTCCAAAATCTTGAAGTAAATCTAGGATCTCGATCAGACACTAAAGAAATTGGAACTCCATGCAACTTCACTATCTCACTAATATACAGCTCAGCCAACTTCTCAAGTGAATAGTCCATCCGAACCGGAAGAAAATGAGCTGTCTTTGTCAACCTATCAACAATCACCCAAATAGCATCATGCTTCCTCTGTGTCAAAGGTAAACCAAACACAAAATCCATTGTCACTCTCTCCCATTTCCATTCAGGCACTGATAAAGTTTGAAGCAACCCTGTTGGAACTTGATGCTCAGCTTTCACCCTCTGACAAGTGAGACACTTGGATACAAACTCTGCTATGTCTCTTTTCATACCTAACCACTAATAATGCTGTTTCAAATCATGGTACATCTTTGTATTTCCTGGATGTATAGCAAAAACCGACTGATGTGCTTCTTCTAAAATAATCTTTCTCAATTTAGCATCATCAGGAACACACAATCTATCCTTAAACCAAAGGCTACCGTCACTTCTCATAAAGAAATCTTGGCTCTCCCCGTTTTGGCAATCTGAAACAATATTCTGAATTTTCTCATCTGTCAATTGAGCCTCCTTAATCAGATCCAACAATACTGGTCTCAATTGCAACTGAGCCAACAATGCACCATCATCACATGCTTCAAAACTAGCATGTAACGCTCTCAACTCAACAAGCAACGAGAGCGAATAAATAGCCAAACCTGCCAGAGACTTTCGACTCAAGGCATCAGCAACTACATTCGCCTTACCAGGATGGTAATCAATCAAACAATCGTAGTCTTTAATCAGTTCTAACCTTCGCCTTTGCCGAAGATTCAGCTCCTTCTGAACACTCAAATATTTTAAACTTTTGTGATCCGTATAAATAAAACATTTCTCTCCATACAAGTAGTGTCACCAAATCTTCAAAGCAAATACTATAGCTGCCAATTCCAGATCATGTGTTGGATAATTGAGCTCATGCGACTTCAACTGCCGAGAAGAATAAGCTACAACTTTACCCTCTTGCATCAAGACACATCCTAAACCATTATGTGAAGCATCACTATAAATTACATAAGGTTTATCTTCCAAGGGTAAAGTAAGAACAGGTGCTTGAGTCAACATTTCTTTCAACTGATCAAAACTAGCTTGACACTGATCTGTCCACACAAATCTAATTCCCTTTCGAAGCAATCTGGTGAGTGGAGTAGCTATCGAAGAAAAACCTTTCACAAACCTTCGATAATAGCCTGCCAAACCCAGAAAACTTCTAACTTCAGTCACTAACTTTGGTGGACTCCAATTCAAAATGGCCTAGACTTTACTCGGATCAACTCTTATACCATCTGCTGAAACTATATGACCGAGAAAAGTTACTTGGTCAAGCCAAAACTCACACTTTGACAGCTTAGCATACAACTGCTTCTCTCTCAAGATCTGTAATACCATTCGCAGATGCTTGTCATGCTCCTCCTCATTACGCAAATACACCAAAATATCATCGATGAAAACCACCACAAACTGATCCAGATAGGGCCTAAACACCCTATTCATTAAATCCATGAAAGCTGCAGGTGCATTCATCAACCCAAAAGGCATCACTAAAAACTCATAATGCCCATACCTGGTGCGGAAAGCTGTCTTAGAAACATCTTCAGCTTTAACCCTCAACTGATGGTACCCGGATCTCAAATCAATCTTGGAAAACATTGCTGCTCCCTTTAATTGATCAAAGAGATCATCAATCTTAGGCAAAGGATATTTATTCTTAATAGTCACTTTGTTCAATTGCCTATAATCGATGCACAATCTCAAAGTACCATCCTTTTTCTTCACAAACAACACAGGAGCTCCCCACGGAGAAATACTAGGGCGAATAAACCCTTTATCCAACAACTCCTGCAACTGCACCTTCAACTCTCTCAATTCAGCAGGTGCCATTCGATATGGAGTGATAGAGATGGGAGTGGTACCAGGCAACAAATCGATACCAAACTCAACCTCTCTCTCAGGGGGTAACCCTGGCAACTCCTCAGGAAACACATCCGGAAAATCTACAACTGTGGTTATATTATTAAGTTGAGAACCTGCTATTCTAGTATCCACCACATGAGCAAGATAAGCATCACACCCTTTTCTAATCAACTTTCTAGCTGTTACAGCTGATACAAACAAGGATGCAAGTTGTCTCTGCTCACTAGATATCATCACACTCCTACCATCACTGGTTCTCAAGGTAACACACTTCTTTTGACAGTCTACCACAGCTCCATGCTTAGACAGCCAATCCATGCCTAAAATCAAATCGTATTCTTTAAAAGGCATTTCAATCAGATCACCAAGAAACTTCTCACCTTGCACCCCAACTGCACTATCACGGTGCACCTTACTAACAACCACACTATGTCCTAAAGGATTTGTCACCAAGACATCAAATCCTAAGGACTCAGAATGCAATTCAGACACAGGCAAGATAGATGCACTAATATATGAATGAGTAGATCCTGGATCAATCAAAGCAAGTACTAAAATGTCAAATAAAGAAAATGTACCCGCTATAACTGCTGAAGCATCTGGCTCCCTCTGCATCACATACACCCTCTGAGAAGATCCGGCTTCATCTGGCCTACTACCTCCGGATGATGATCCTCCTCTCTGACTATACCCGGATCGACCACCCCTACTGAAACCTCTGCCTCCTCGACCACCTCTGCTGACACTGGGTCGAGAGGCTACAGACTCAGCCTGCCTGTGCTCCTGCATCTCAGGACACTCCCTAATAAAATGATCAGGCGATCCACATCGAAAACACACAGCTGATCCACTATATTTCCAACAAACACCCCCATGTCTTCCACCACACTGAACACATATAGGGGGAATGGATCTCTGGACCATCAGAGTTGGAGCACTAGCTATAGAAGGTGTTGGTCTTGATCTCTGTCTCTGATACTGCACTGACCTACTCAGCTGTCTCTGACTTCTACTGATTCTCAGAACAAAACTTCCTCTCCCCCTCTTCACAGATGAAGACCCTACCTCAAACTGGGGTCTCCTAACCCTGGTCTCCTCCTCAGAAGCAGCTGCTGTAATGCTCTGCGCTCTCTCAACGCTCCTAGCTACTGTAACAAGCTGAGAGAAATCCTGGTACCGAGAACCAGCCACGATGCACATAATAGAGGCCTCAATCCCTCCTCAAACCTTCTGCACCTATCTATTTCATCAGAAATAATTCCCCCGGCATAACGACTCAACCGAATGTATTCAATCTCATATTCCGTCACCGTCCGGTTGTCTTACCTCAAACTCAGGAATTCCATCTTCTTTAAATCTTTATACTCCCTCGGAGTATATTTCTGTTTGAACTCCCTCAGAAAAATCACTATAAGATAGTGTCGGTGGATCATCCATAGCATGAGGGACAGTCTTCCACCAATTATAGGCATCTTTCTGAAGGAGGGATCTGGCATAGTCAAACTTCTCATCCGAAGTGGCTTGCAACTGAATGAATATCCTCTGTACCTTATCTAACCATTGCTCAGCCACTGCAGGGTCGGTAGTGCCTAAGAAATCTTCAGCCCCATATTTTCTCAACTTGTCATAATGTCTTATCGGCATCTGAGGCTATGGTGGTAGTTGCACTGGAACTTGTCTAAATAGTTCTACCACATGCCTCAACCAACCCGAGGACCCTCCTCTGCAGTTGGTCTCTCTGGCACAGAAACAGGTGCCTCACTAACTCTGTCAACTCTAGCTCCATCTCTACTCTCTCCTGGAGCTACACTCTCAGTACTTCCGTCTACAGTCTGACGTGAATGGGACTCCATTACTACCTATATCTGCAAACACAGCAGAATATTCCTCATTAAAGATCAAAGACTGCCATACCAAAACATGTATTTTATTCAAAAACCAACTTTTAAAATCAAAATATTCTTTTTCTTACAATTCACCTAGGTTGAGAATCTTAAACCTAGGCTCTGATACCAAAAATTGTAGCACCCCTTCCCGACCTACGTGTGTAAGCTGAGTAGAGGCGCCACACTATCCTAATGTTGCTACCACTTTTACTTAGTCAAAATTTTGTTCTGATTTTTACAGAAATTTTGCCATAGTTTTGCCTAAAAATTCAATCCCAAGTGTCGACAAAACTGGTTTTTTTCTGATTTTTAAAAATATTTTTTTACACAAACCAATGCAAACAAAATCATTCTCAGTACACTTCCAATAAATCCCCCTTATAACCTCAACTACAACCTGCAAAAAAGATTTACACTTCTAGTACAAAATAAAGTAAATGTTTATTATGAAATACAGTAGATAAAATATTTGTTCACTATGCAACGAAAAGTAACAATATTTACAAATTCATATACATCAAAACTCAAGTTTTACAACACATAAAATTTATACATGTCTGGCAGTCAGTCTTCGATCTTAAAGCCCACTATTCACTCTTCAAAATCTAGGCTCGACTCGGCCTAGAGGAACTCTCTGGTTCTTACCTGTCACCTGCGCGAAGAATCACATTCGCGCTAAGCCAACGTCTTAGTGGTACAAACTACAGTGCTATGATGCTTTAATGCCATGCTAATGTCACACAATCAAGATTCAAGATCAATTCAAGAGAATATTATATTTCACAATCTTACATTATTTAATAATTAATCAAAACATTCATGATTCACATTGAAAACAAAGACAAGCATGGGCCCACAAGACACTAATATGTTATTCAAAGTTCAGAGTTACTGCTTTGGTCTTTAATCACAATCATTAAGCCCGTAGGCGATATATATATCTCTATCCATGAATAGGGTAACAGACCCAGTCTCTTGGACCTCAACTCGGCTAAACTCGAGGAAATCCTCAACCCGGCAAGACTGTTACCTGTAACAGACCCAGTCTCTTGGACCTCAATCCGGATAAACCAAGGAGATCCTCAACCCGGCAAGACTGTTACTTTAATTCACATTTCACATTTATCAACTGGAAATCGGCTTACGACCTGGTCTTTTCACCTATCCAGTAATTTATAGGCATGCCACCAAACCCAGAACTCTGAAGGTTGAATAACAAATTAAACAAAAAATTCTTTTCATTTATATCTTTATACATTTCTTTATCAATTCATTTCATTCTCATAAGCAAATTAGGCAACCATGCCTCAATCATCTCATTTGCATCATCACATCTTGCACATTTCACATTCCGTTATATTTCAAATCACATTAATCAATTCATTATTCAAATAGATATAATCAATGGCATTAACACATATTTTACATGCTCATCACAACATTCACATTATACCAAACATAACATTATTAATATACATCCACAATGCATTAGATTCCTTATCACATTTATAATCAAATATGTCTCAAGTCTCAATATCATATGAATGTATGCAATAATGTAGTTTGTACTTACCTTAAAACCAACTCACACCAATCTATACACTTACTCTTCCAAGAATTCTCAACACTTAGGTTAGGGCAATTCAACCTCTTCACAACCTAATTCAAAAGGAATATTAGCAAAATGACCATATGAATAGTAAATTCTGGTTTTAGACTCCACTTTATCCTTATTTTGAAAAATTGTATAAAATAATCTACTTGACTAAAAACTCTAAAATTTTTACAGAACTAAATTGTACATCTTAAAATCATTCCTTTAAAATTTCAGATCAAACTGAACACACTATCTTGGTCAAATAGTTCACCCAACCAGACTGCTCCAATTGCCCTGCATCCTGGCAGCAGTTCTGAACTTTGTGAATTCCATGAATTAAATTCAATCAACGTGGTTCCAAATTATTTTTCTCAAATACTAGACTCAATAAGAAACAACATATACAAAATTCAATTAGATATTATTTTTCTACATTTTATTAAAAATCCCGAAAGATAGCTGTCTCAGTTAAGGTACCTGCTGGAACAGGTCTAATAAAAATAATCTTTCCAAAGTCATAACCATTCCAAAATCGAATCACATATTTTTCAGTTATTCTAGACTCATAGAGGCACAACATATAAAAAATTCACTTCAAGAACATTTTTCTATATTTAATTAAAAATCATAAAAGTCACAGCCTTTACTAATTGTAAAACAGAAAAATTTCACTAAACACAACTCTTACTCTTCCATCACCAACACCAACCTAACTTCTTATCCTAACTTCTTATCTTTGATTCCATTTCCATCACATACAAATACACCACAAGCAATCCTAACCATATTATCAACAACACTTCATCAAACTCAAAAATAACTTCAAAAACAACAAGAGTAATCAAGAGAGAACTTACCAAAATAATGAAATTTCTTGAAATTCCAACTTGTTTATTTGAAATCTCCTTTGAATTTGATCTTAGAAAATCAAACTCTATCTTGCTCTATTAACTTTGGAGTACCCGGCCAAGAAAAGAAAAAGAAGAAAAATGAAAAGGAAATTAAAGATAAAGTCAAAGTTCTCATCTCTTTAAACCTCCACCAAGCAATCTAAAAAGAAAATTACTAAAATACCCTCTTCTATATATCTTAACTCCCTTTTACTTATTTGTCCTTTTTAGTAATTTCATAAATAACCAAAATAAATATCTTCTTCCTTTGACCATCCATTTGACTTGTATATATGTTATATATATATCCATATATACAACATACACACTCCTTTTTAAATTATTTTCTCTTTCCAATAACATATACATTTTAATTCAAATAAAACAACAATTATACTAAAACTTCTAGTGCACATTTTGGGATATTACAAGCTGGATGCTTTAAATGTGGATCGCCCGATCATTTTGTTAGAGAGTGTCCTGAGTTGCAGGAGCAGAGGTCGGTAGATTCTGCAGTTTCTCGACCTAGTATGAGGGGAGGTAGAGGAGGCAGAAGTTTCAGTAGAGGAGGTAGATCTGGATTTAGTCCTAGAGGAGGTTCTACACCCAGGGAGAGTAGACCAGAGGAGGCTGGTTCTTCTCAGAGGATTTATGTGATGCAGAGGCAGCCTGATGCTTCAGCAGTCATAGCTGGTACTTTCTCTTTATTTGGTATTTCAGTACTTGCTTTGATTGATCCAGGATCTACTCATTCATATATTAGTGCATCTGTTTTGCCTGTGTCTGAATTGCATGCTGAATCCCTAGGATTTGATGTATTGGTGACAAATCCTTTAGGGCATAGTGTGATTGTTAGCAAGGTGCACCGAGATAGTGCAGTAGTGGTTCGGGGTGAAGAGTTCTTGGGTGATTTGATTGAAATGCCATTTAAAGAGTATGATTTGATATTAGGCATGGACTGGTTATCTAGACATGGAGCTGTGGTAGATTGTCAACATAAATGTGTTACTTTCAGAACCGGTGATGATAGAGTTGTGATGGTATCTGGTGAGCAGAGACAGCTTACATCCTTGTTTGTTTCAGCTGTTGCAGCTAGGAGGTTGATTAGAAAAGGGTGTGATGCTTATCTTGCTCATGTTTTGGATACTAGAGTGATGGGTTCTCAACTTGTTAGTATACCCACAGTTGCAGATTTTCCAGATGTGTTTCCAGAGGAGTTGCCAGGGTTGCCTCCTGAGAGAGAGGTGGAGTTTGGTATTGAATTGTTGCCTGGTACCACTCCTATCTCTATTACTCCTTATAGAATGGCACCTATTGAATTGAGAGAGTTGAAGGTGCAGTTGTAGGAATTGTTAGATAAAGGGTTTGTTCGCCCTAGTGTTTCACCGTGGGGAGCTCCTGTTTTGTTTGTTAAGAAGAAGGATAGTACTATGAGATTGTGCATCGATTATAGGCAATTGAACAAGGTAACTATCAAGAATAAATATCCCTTGCCTAGAATTGATGATCTCTTTGATCAATTAAAGGGAGCAGCAGTGTTTTCCAAGATTGATTTGAGATCAGGGTACCATCAGTTGAGAGTCAGGGATGAAGATGTTCCTAAGACAGCCTTTCGTACAAGGTATGGGCATTATGAGTTTCTAGTGATGCCTTTTGGGTTGACGAATGCACCTGCAGCTTTTATGGATCTGATGAATAGGGTGTTTAGGCCCTATCAAGATCAGTTTGTAGTGGTTTTTATTGATGATATTTTGGTGTATTCGTGCAATGAAGAGGAGCATGACAAGCATCTACGGATTGTGCTGCAGATTTTGAGAGAGAAGCAATTGTATGCGAAACTGTCGAAGTGTGAATTTTGGCTAGACCAAGTGACTTTTCTCGGTCATATAGTTTCAGCAGATGGCATTAGAGTTGATCCGAATAAAGTGGAAGCTGTTATGAATTGGAGTCCACCAAAGTCTGTGACAGAAGTTAGAAGTTTTCTGGGTTTGGCAGGCTATTATCGGTACTTTATGAAAGGATTTTCTTTGATAGCTACTCCACTTACCAGATTACATCGGAAGGGAGTTAGATTTGTGTGGACAGATCAGTGTCAGGCTAGCTTTGATCAGTTAAAGGAAATGTTGACTCAAGCACCTGTTCTTACTTTACCTGTGGAAGAAAAACCATATGTGATCTACAGTGATGCTTCACATAGTGGTTTGGGTTGTGTCTTGATGCAAGAAGGTAAAGTGATAGCTTATGCTTCTCGACAGTTGAAACCGCATGAGCTTAATTATCCGACCCATGATTTGGAGTTAGCAACCATTGTGTTTGCATTGAAGATTTGGCGACACTACTTGTATGGGGAGAAGTGTTTTATTTATACTGATCATAAAAGTTTGAAATATTTGGGGGTTCAGAGAGAGCTTAATCTTCGACAAAGACGTTGGTTGGAGTTGATTAAAGACTATGACTGTTTGATTGATTATCATCCTGGTAAGGCAAATGTTTTTGCTGATGCTTTGAATCAGAAATCTTTAGCAGGTTTGACTGTTTATTCGCTCTCGTTGCTTGTTGAGTTGAGAGCGTTGCATGCTAGTTTTGTATCTTGTGATGATGGTGCATTGTTGGCACAATTGCAGTTGAGGCCGATATTATTGGATCAGATTAAAAAGGCCCAGTTGGTTGATGAGAAAATTCAGAAGATTGTTTCAGATTACCAGAATGGAGAGAGTCGAGATTTTATTGTAAGAAGTGATGGGAGCCTTTGGTTTAAGAACAGATTGTGTGTACCTGATGATGCTACATTGAGAAGGATTATTTTGGAAGAAGCACACCAGTCAATTTTTGCTATGCATCCGGGCAATATGAAGATGTATCATGATTTGAGACAGCATTACTGGTGGTCCGGTATGAAGAGGGACATAGCGGAGTTTGTGTCCAAATGTCTCACATGTCAGAGGGTTAAAGTTGAGCATCAAGTTCCAACAAGGTTTCTTCAACCTTTATCAGTGCCTGAATGGAAATGGGAAAGAGTTACAATGGATTTTGTATCTGGTTTGCCTTTGACTCAGAGAAAATATGATGCTATTTGGGTGATTGTTGATAGGTTGACAAAGACAGCTCATTTTCTTCCGGTTCGGATGGATTATTCTCTCGAGAGATTGGCTGAGCTGTATATCCAGGAGATTGTAAAGTTGCATGGTGTCCCAATTTCTTTAGTGTCTGATCGAGATCCCCGGTTTACTTCAAGGTTTTGGAAAAGTTTACATGGTGCTTTGGGTTCTCGGTTACACTTTAGTACTGCTTTCCATCCGCAGACAGATGGGCAGTCAGAGAGAGTGATACAGATTATAGAGGATATGTTGAGAAGCTGTGTCATTGATTTCTCTAGTAGTTGGGACAGATTTTTGCCATTTGTGGAATTTGCCTATAATAATAGTCATCAATCCAGCATTGGAATGGCACCATTTGAGGCATTGTATGGTAGACGGTGTAGAACGCCTCTATGTTGGAATGAACTTGGAGAAGGTAAGTTAATTGGTCCTGATTTGGTTAAAGAAACTGAAGAGAAAGTGAAAGTGATTCGAGATAGATTGAAAACAGCTTCAGACCGACAGAAGTCTTATTCAGATTTGAAGAGGAGAGACATTGAGTATAATGTGGGAGATAAGGTATTTTTAAAAGTTTCTACTTGGAAAAAGATATTGAGATTTGGTTGAAGAGGGAAGCTGAGTCCGCGTTTCATTGGACCTTATGAAGTATTGGAAAGAATTGGGCCAGTTGCTTATCGGCTTGCTTTGCCACCTGATTTGGATAGGATTCATAATGTCTTCCATGTTTCTATGTTGAGAAGGTACAGATCAGATCCATCTCATGTGTTATCAGTTGAATCTATTGAGGTGAGTCCGGATCTGACTTTGGAAGAGGAACCAATTGCTATTTTGGCACATGAAGTGAAAGAGTTGAGAAATAAGAAAGTGCCACTTGTGAAGGTTTTGTGGAAAAATCATGCAAGGGAAGAAGCAACTTGGGAGAGCGAGCAAGCAATGCGAGACCAATATCCTCAATTGTTTCGGACTTGATATCAGGTAATTTCGAGGATGACATTTCTTTTTAGAGGGGGAGAATTGTAATATCTCAAAATATACCGTAGAAGTTTGGTATAATAGTTGTTGTAATTGAATTAAGTGTAATTGTGTTTTATTGGAAAAGAGAAAATTTAGTGAAGAGAGAGTTTATATGTTGTATATATGTAAATATATATAACATACACACAAGTCAATGGGAAAGTCAAAGAAAGAGATTAATTATTGATTAATTGTGTTTAAAGGATTATTTAATTATTTGAATTTGAGTTAGAGTAAGTGGAAGTAGATATTTTAATATTTTATATTAAATACTTGGATGGGAGGATTTTAAGGAAAAAGTGGGTTTGACTTGGGTTGTTTGGTTTTCTTTCTTTCTTTTCCTGCGTGGTTCTCCTCCATTTCCTTTCCTTCTCTTTCTTTTTCTGTGTTATCCGGCCATCAAGAAGAAAGAGAGCAAGATAGAGATTTGTTCTTCCAAGTTCAAGATTGAAGAGAGTTTTCAAGAGATCAAGTTGGAGGTTTAAGAGTTCTTCATCTTTGGTAAGTTCTCTCTTGATTTCTTGTGTTATTTTTGAGGTTATATGGGTTTGTGAGTTGAAGTTGTGTTTGAGAATGTGTTTGGGTTGATTATGTTGTGTTTAAGAGTATTTGATTTAAGTGGTTTTGGATTTTGGCGTTGGATTGAAGAAAAGAGTAAGTTGGTTGGTATAGATTGAGTTGAGGTTGTGTCTAGAGTTTTTGATGATGTTGTGACTTGTGTTTGATGTGTGTGTTGGCTTGGTTTGGTGTTGTTGTAAGTTTGAGATGGTTTTTGGGTATGTTTTGTTAAGTTTGGTTGAAGAAAATGTTGGTGGATAGAAGTGATTTGTTGGTTGTGGTGTTGTTTTGGCCGGAATCTGGGTTTTTGGCCTGACACGCCCATGAGCACGGCCAGGACTGTGGACGTGTCGAATGTTCTGTGTGGTAGTAGGATTGACACGACCAATAACACGCCCGTGTTATTGAGCGTGTCATAGCTACTGTGAGTTTTGAAAATTTACACGGCCAGGAGCACACTCATGATGTTGGACGTGTCGATATTTCTGAGACACAGAATGTATTACACGCCCAGTGACACGCCCGTGGTTCTGAGCGTGTCAATGCTTCTGTGTTGTGGAGTTAGGGCACGGTCAGGGACACGCCCGTGTGTGTGAGCGTGTCAAGTTTAGAGTTTGCCCTAGTTGATTCTTAACCTTATGATCTCATGAGAGTTTCCTCATTTTTTTTGGAATAGGTTGTGAAGAAGGTGATTTACCCTAACTCAAGTGGTGATAGATTCTTGAAAAGTAAGTGTTTAGAGTTGTGTGTGTCACTTTTGAGATAAGTACAAACTACATTGTTGCATACATTCATATGATATTGAGAATTGAGACATAATTGGTTATATGTTGTGATGAGCATGTAAAATATGTGTTAATACCATTGATGATATTTATGCGATGATGAAATATAATGTGAAAGATATGAGGCCATGATTGTTGGCTATGATAATGAAAACGAGATAATTAAGGCATGGTTGCCTAATTGATTATGGATTATGAAATGAGAAATGAATTGAGAAAGAAATTGATAAAGAAATAAACAAAATCATTGTGTACCTAATATGTCTATTCAATTTTCAGAGTTCTGAGTTTGGCGGCATGCCTATGAATAACTGGATAGGTGAAATGACCGGGTCGTAAGCCGATTCCAGTTGATAAATGTGAAATGTGATGTTTTTGGGGTGAAATGACTGGGTCATAAACCTCAAAAATAAATTATTGAAACTAGATTGAGTGAAATGACCGGGTCGTAAACTCAAATCTAGTTGATTATCCATGGATAGATATTGCCTACGAGGCTAGACACAAGGTGTCAATATGGACCAAAGCAGTAACTCTGAACTTTGAATAACATATTAGTGTGTTTCGGGCCCTTGTCTGTCTTAGTTGTAAAAGTGATTCATGAATGAAGAAACAATTGAATAATAAGATCTAATGTACAAATATGAAATGTGATATGATTATGTATGGTTTATGAAATATAGAATTGTGACATTTGCATCGCATTAAAGCATAATGTTAGTATGAGTTGTACTACTGAGCTGTTAGCTCAGTGCGATTGTCGTTCAATGCGCAGGTAACAGAGTTGAACCCGAGAGTTCTTCGAGACCGAGTGAGTCTAGACATTGAAGAGTTGAGTTTGGACTTAAAGATCAGAAAAGAGCTGCCAATCATGTATATATTTTATATTTGTGTATTCTAATTTTAATGTATAAGTATTTGTAAATATTTGTTCTATTTTCCGCTGCATTTTGAATGAACTTTCTATTTATTTGGTTTTTATAAACTCTTTTAAAAGTTTTTAATTTTTTTACATTATACATACGAGTGAAATTTTAAACCGTGGCATTTCTATATTCAGTATACGTATATTACGATCGTATTAGCATGCTGTGTACGTATACAGGGTATAGGGTTGTTACAGTCTTGGCTGTGTGTCATGTTTTTCCACCATTTTGTTCCATCAATCGATTCTTTTGCACTTCCATCTAAATCAAACACTTCAAGAAAACTTTAATAAAAAATTTAAAGAAAAATTAACTTAAAACCAATAAAATTAACCCAAACATGTTTACATATTTGATCAAAACAGTAAGCTAGGGTTGTATTTTTATAGAAATTAGGGTTTTATGGTTTTGAAAACTAGGGTTTTATCTTTTGAAAATAATGTTTAAGGTTTTAGATGATCAAACTAGGGTTTAGAGAATTAGGTTTCTGGATATTAAGGGGTATAGAATTTAAGGTTGAGAGATTAAGGTTTCAAGAAGTTATAGTTTCTGGATACTAGGTTTAAGAATTAGGGTTTATGCCAACTATTCACATCAAACCTTAAGCTACTGGATGGAAAAAGTAGATTGATTTTTAAATTTATAAAATATGCAACTAAGGTTTTAACAATTAAATTTCTGCAACTAATATGATAATTAAAACAAACAAATCAAAATATGAAAACATAACCTAGCTATTGTAGGTGTAACACCCCTTCCCGACCTATAATAAGCCGAGGAGGAATGCTACATCAAGATACGAGCTCTGGTTATGTCAGCTTACTTAATGTTCCTTATAAAAATTTTTCAAAAAAAATTTTGACGGAGTCTCCCTTAAAATTCTATGTCCCAAGTGTCGACAAAATTGATTTTTCTTATATTTGAAAAACATTTTGTTTCACAATTCAACTCAAGTACACTCCCAATAATCCACCCTTATAACCTCAACTACAATCCTGCAAGAAGAATTCACACTTCTATATTCACAATCCGACTCAATTTAAAACCATACAGTTATTATACATTACTAGATTTATACATATAAATACTCTCTCGTCAGAAATACATCATAATTAAAATTTATACATGTATGCATAACCCTCTAGTTGGTCTCGACAAACTTTACTCTTCTTGTGGCATAACAAAAGACTTCATATCTTCCATCTAAAAACCTGCGCGAATAAACACCCGCGCTAAGCCCGAGAGCTTAGTAGTCCAAATATAAAATATAAACATATAGTATAGAAGTATTGATATGTAATGATACATCGATTCAATATATAATTAGTTCTTATCATATCTTCTTTTCTTTTTAACTTTATCTTTAATATATCCTAGCTAATTTCATATAAGATGTATATATATATATAATATTATCACCAACCCCAATGCATCACCAATACTCAAAACCAATATATTAATACCCCTACATTATATATATACCATACCAACCATTATTGCAATACACACATTACACATCATATCACTCATTATTGCAATACACAATCTACATATCATATAAATCATAAATCATATTTCCAATAAAGACAACCTTTATCATCAACCACAATTCATTTTCCTATTACACTTAATAACATTATATTATTCACAATCCACCAAGCATAATTCATTATTAATACTCACAATCAATATTTCAATACTTGCATTTCACATTGACAATAAAGACAGACTCGGGCCCAAAACACTAATATGTTATTCAAAGTTCAGAGTTACTGCTTTGATCCATAATCACAATAATCAAGCCCGTAGGCAACATATATCATATCTCTATCCATGGAGAGTGTAACAGACCCAGTCTCTTGGACCATCCACCCGACTAATCGAGAAGATCCTCAACCCGGCAAGACTGTTACTTTTCATATATTTCACATTTATAATTCATATAGTGTAACAGACCCAGTCTCTTGGACCATCAACTCAACAACTTGAGGAGATCCTCAACCCGGCTAGACTGTTACATTTCATATGTTATAGGCATGCCGTCAAATCCAGAACTCTGAAAGTTGAATTAACATATTAGACACAACTCTTTTCATTTATATCTTTGTACATTTCTTTCTCAATTCATTTCATTTTCATAACAGGCAACCATGCCTCAATTATAATTCATTTACATTCTCGTAGCCAACACAATGGCTTCACATCTCATTTGATTCATCATAGCCAATCTCAATGGCTTCACCTCTTATCATATTTCAATTCACGTTATAGCACTTCATCATTCAAGTATACATAAACAATTATATTGAGCATATATCTTAAATTCATCATCATATAATCAACATGTCTATTTATTTCATTTCAATCATTATTACCAACCACAATTACAATACATTTCATCATTTCTCAAAACACATTAGCACAATTCATCATTACAATATTTATCATAACAAATTGCATTGTACTTACCTATTTGAATGATCTTCATATCTTTCACATCATCCAATCATAACCTTAATCAAATTATATTGACAATATAGTAATTCACTTAACACATTTACAAACAAATGTGTTAAGTCTTAATTCATGTAAATAAGTGCAATCATATAAACTTTGTACTTACCTTAAAACCAACTTACACCACTCTATACACCTACTCTTCCAAGAATCCTCAACACTTAGATTAGGGCAATTCAACCTCTTCACAACCTAATCCAAAAGGAATATTAGCAAAATGACCATATGAATAGTAAATTCTGGTTTTAGACTAAATTTTATCCTTATTTTGAAAATTTGTATAAAATAATATACTTGACTAAAAACTCTAAAATTTTTACAGAACTTAATTTTACATCTTAAAATCATTCCTTTAAAATTTCAGATCAAACTGAACACAAAATCTTGGTCAAATAGTTCACCCAAACAGACTGCCCCAATTGCCCTGCATCCTGGCAGCAGTTCTAAACTTTGTGAATTCCATAACTTAAATTCAATCAACTTGGTTCCAAATTATTTTTCTCAAATACTAGACTCATTAAGCAACAACATATCCAAAATTCAATTGAATATAATTTTTCTACATTTTATTAAAAATCCCGAAATATAGCTGTCTCAGTTAAGGTACCTGCTGGAACAGATCTAATAAAAATAATCTTTCTAAACTCATAACCTATCCAAAATCGAATCAACATATTTTTCAGTCATTCTAGACTCATAGAGGCACAACATATCAAAAATTCACTTCAAGAACATTTTTATATAATTAATTAAAAATCATACAAATCACAGCCTTTACTAATTGTAAAACAGAAACAATTTCACTAAACACAAACATACATCAATTATTCCATTTTCCAACTCATATATATATCAAACCCTTACTAACCAATTTAATAATCCATCATCATCCTCACAAATAACCATTTAAATCTACACATATCTTTCAATCTTTCACTATTATCATCTTAACATACTAACTACATCCCATATCAATACAATCAATGGAAATCAATTCAAAGAAATGAATACTTACTTGAGTAGTCTTTGCCAAATCTTCAATCTTCACTTCAATTCTCTTTAAGCCCTTAAAATTTTGATGTGCATAATTAAAATCTCCTTTCTCTCTTTCTCTCTCTCTCTCTCTCGTAAGAAGAAGAAGAAGAAGGAGACAAGAAGATTTTTCTTCTTTTCTTCATACTTATCCTATATATATATATAATAATAATAATATTATTAATTATTTCTAAAAATTCTCCACCACAACCTTCATTCAACCCTTTGACTTTCTTTTCTTCTTTCTCTTTTATAAATATTATTATCATTATTATTAATTAATTAATATTATATATATATATATATATTCACTTTTCCTACACCACTTTATACATTATGTATATGTGGTGTATATGTGGGTATATGTATATTCCTTTTATATTTCCCATATATTTTCCAAATACCAATATACATCTCATCCCTCAAATACATCTACCTCTTCATTTCTTTTCTCTTTTCATCAAACATATACATTTAATCCAAATACAACAATAACTCTAAAACTTTTAGGGTATATTTTGGGATATTACAATTCTCTCCCCCTTAAATAATTTCGTCCTCGAAATTATCCAGCACAATAACAATTCATTTATAATAAAACACCATCTTAATTCATATGAAGGTAATCGTATTCTTATATTATGATTTCATCAAATTACATAACTTTTACTCTTCCACCTTTAGTCAATCATCTTTTCCCAATTCACAACTCATCATTATATAACTATATTTATCTTATTACTTTTTCAACAAAACACCCAAAATAACTCATTACATTTCAAAGAAATTTTCTTTTATACAATAATCAAATCATCTTATAATCTATAAATATACCATTCATCTATTACATTCAAGATATTTATCACTTCATCTTTTTATAGGCAATCTTTTAACTTTAATCTTGGAAATTATTGAATTAAATCTTACTATAGATTATCCTGTTATTACAATCACTTTTGAAAATAACCACTTATCAAACCTTGATTGATAACAATATTTTCATTTCTTATACTTAAATCCCTCTTTACCATGTTTTTCACTTAATATTAATATCGATACAATCTTTATAAATTTACTTTACAGATAATCAACCTTTTTCCTTTCATTATCTTTAATAACTGATATATCATAATTCATTCATGTATCAGCATATCACTTCATATATACATTATCATATATATCTTATACTCTTAGCATAACTATACATATTAAATCTCGATAATAATTCACAATCTTAATGAATTCTAGATCAATTGATCTAGCTGTCATAAAATAACAACATTTCAATCTTATTCCATTCAAACCAACCATTAACTTATTTAAGTTTATCATCACATATCAATATACATAACACAATTCTATTAGGTCAAACTCATTCTCAACTTCTAATCCCTTAGGATCCATCTGTTCGACTCCTTACTAACAAATTACTTCAAATTATCTTTCAATATTCATATATATCTTCTGCTTTCAATAATAGCAGTGCAATCTCCCATAATTCTCATAATTTTTCTCATACTATAATTATTACCCATAGTTCATTCACTTAACATTGTTTCCATCAATTAATTTATCTTATAACAAAAATATATTCAGTATCATTTTCAATCACATTTCATAAATTTCTCCCATTTATCATATTCTCACATTATCATACCATTACTATGATTACATAATCACTTTTTATTCATTCTTCACAATTCAAGACATTTACACGGTTCTCTTCTCTATTCATATTTTTCATAATTATAAACAAATTTCTAACATAGAATTGATAAGATACCACTTTACCAATCACAACTCCTAACCATATTTCTTGAAACAAAATTATCAATCTCACCCACATAATACTACAATCATATCACCTTAGGCCCAAATCTGCTGATAACAAACTTAACCAGCCAATTACACTAAACAAATTATATAGCCAGAGTATATTAATAGTCACATATGTAGTTTATAAATCAATATTGTTCCTCTATTATTCTTCTTCAAACATTTCCAACTATCTCAAAAGTTGACATAATTCAACTTTGTCTCCAAAACAATTTGTTCTTGATCATATGATTATCATTAGCCTAACTCACATCAACAATATTTCTTATAACACTTATGTGTACAACATTCAATCATATACAAACTTTATACAACTTCCATTTCTAACCTATCTCTTATAAAACTTTTCATACATTATACTTTCCATCTTTATTAAACACATATACATATAATATATTTCCACAAGCATAATCCTTCAACCAGAAAGCATTATATGATAGTCTAGCTCAGTTATTATCATAACAATTTCATCGTCCATTGTTACTCGAGTCCTTTTTCACTTTCCATTACAATCCATAGTCTAACTCTTCATAAATCAAAACTTAATTTCTCATAGATCCACTAATACATGCCATATCATTCTTCATACCACTATACAAATAATTATACCACATTCACATACATAGGTCACGTTCACAATGTGACTTGCTTTCATATTTCTTACACTTTACAATTATATTTAATTCCTCTTTTTCATACCATCAATACACATTTAACATTTATTATTTTTCATTGAACAACACCATTTTCATCTTTTTTTTTTTTTTTTTTTTACATGACTTAAATTATTTATATATATCTCACATATTTATACATATGTCCCTTACATCCAATCATATACACATCGCCCATTAATCCCTATAAAATTTCCAAATTTCGTTATCACAAATCTCAATTTCTTGAACTAACATTGCTCAATCCAATTCTCACTATTAATATTATCACATGACCTAACTTTGCACAAGTTTATCAATGCAAGAGTACTCATTCTCAACACTAATAGATATGTAGTTGTATAGGTTACAAACACGCAATACTATGCGTACATTACACTTTCAAGTGATCAACTCAATCCTTGATCACTAGCATCTTACATCCCATTATCACCTTCCAAGTAGTCAACCTTATCATGATTACTTCATCACTTGCCAACTTTTAGTTCATCAAATTACATATCTGTAAGTCATTCTTAATATGCAAAAATTTTCATTCCACTTAACTCATATACGTACTATACATTAAATTTTCGATATTTAAATAATCTTTATCCAAATTCCGTTAACATTATAAATTCTCCTCTTACTACTTTGCTTAAACTTCAATTTACTCATCTCGTTTTATTAATATAAACTTAAGTAAACATCTTATATATACATACTACAAAGCAACATCAAAATATATCCTTTTTACAATCATTAAAGCTCATTTCAAAAATCCAAATATTACACATTATCACCATTAACATGAGCTTTAACAATACTCAAGCATATTATATTCCTACCATTCAAACCACAATGTTTACATTAAATTAACAATACTAACAATCACCATTTTATCTCCTTGCTTAACCCCTATCATTTTTTTTTTAATCTTAACTTTACATATTCAAACCTTAAGTTATCACACTTTGTCTATATCAATCAACTCATTCAATATTCCACCATATTCTCTTCATTATAATTACATATCCATCCATATTATCCATCAACAATATTTCCTCTCCCTTGCAATCCAAACATAAGCTTTATTAGAAAGAGATTCAAATAGTAGAGGAAAGATTACATACTTTGATTTTGATTTTGTTTTTAATTCATTTTTTTTAACTTTATTTTTCCTGATCATTTCTTTATATTATAATCATATTTCACATTTTCTTTCCTCAAGGAAACTACCATTCTTTAATTTATCACTTAAACTTACATAAATTTTTCCATCTCATTGCTTTCTTTAAATTTCCATTCATATAGAACTTCATCCACACATTATTATCCATTTCATACAATTCAATACATTTCAATTCATATAATACCACATTCGAGACCAACCTAGATGTTAATGCATATGCATGTATCAAAAATTTCATTCTTTTCATTTTCATTCATCATCATTTTTCTTTTTAAAACATTTCCTTTTTAAATTTACTTAGGCCGAGAATCTCGAACCTAAGCTCTGATACCAAAACAATTGTAACACCCCTTCCCGACCTATAATAAGCCGAGGAGGAATGCTACATCAAGATACGAGCTCTGGTTATGTCAGCTTACTTAATGTTCCTTATAAAAATTTTTCAAAAAAAATTTTGACGGAGTCTCCCTTAAAATTCTATGTCCCAAGTGTCGACAAAATTGATTTTTCTTATATTTGAAAAACATTTTGTTTCACAATTCAACTCAAGTACACTCCCAATAATCCACCCTTATAACCTCAACTACAATCCTGCAAGAAGAATTCACACTTCTATATTCACAATCCGACTCAATTTAAAACCATACAGTTATTATACATTACTAGATTTATACATATAAATACTCTCTCGTCAGAAATACATCATAATTAAAATTTATACATGTATGCATAACCCTCTAGTTGGTCTCGACAAACTTTACTCTTCTTGTGGCATAACAAAAGACTTCATATCTTCCATCTAAAAACCTGCGCGAATAAACACCCGCGCTAAGCCCGAGAGCTTAGTAGTCCAAATATAAAATATAAACATATAGTATAGAAGTATTGATATGTAATGATACATCGATTCAATATATAATTAGTTCTTATCATATCTTCTTTTCTTTTTAACTTTATCTTTAATATATCCTAGCTAATTTCATATAAGATGTATATATATATATAATATTATCACCAACCCCAATGCATCACCAATACTCAAAACCAATATATTAATACCCCTACATTATATATATACCATACCAACCATTATTGCAATACACACATTACACATCATATCACTCATTATTGCAATACACAATCTACATATCATATAAATCATAAATCATATTTCCAATAAAGACAACCTTTATCATCAACCACAATTCATTTTCCTATTACACTTAATAACATTATATTATTCACAATCCACCAAGCATAATTCATTATTAATACTCACAATCAATATTTCAATACTTGCATTTCACATTGACAATAAAGACAGACTCGGGCCCAAAACACTAATATGTTATTCAAAGTTCAGAGTTACTGCTTTGATCCATAATCACAATAATCAAGCCCGTAGGCAACATATATCATATCTCTATCCATGGAGAGTGTAACAGACCCAGTCTCTTGGACCATCCACCCGACTAATCGAGAAGATCCTCAACCCGGCAAGACTGTTACTTTTCATATATTTCACATTTATAATTCATATAGTGTAACAGACCCAGTCTCTTGGACCATCAACTCAACAACTTGAGGAGATCCTCAACCCGGCTAGACTGTTACATTTCATATGTTATAGGCATGCCGTCAAATCCAGAACTCTGAAAGTTGAATTAACATATTAGACACAACTCTTTTCATTTATATCTTTGTACATTTCTTTCTCAATTCATTTCATTTTCATAACAGGCAACCATGCCTCAATTATAATTCATTTACATTCTCGTAGCCAACACAATGGCTTCACATCTCATTTGATTCATCATAGCCAATCTCAATGGCTTCACCTCTTATCATATTTCAATTCACGTTATAGCACTTCATCATTCAAGTATACATAAACAATTATATTGAGCATATATCTTAAATTCATCATCATATAATCAACATGTCTATTTATTTCATTTCAATCATTATTACCAACCACAATTACAATACATTTCATCATTTCTCAAAACACATTAGCACAATTCATCATTACAATATTTATCATAACAAATTGCATTGTACTTACCTATTTGAATGATCTTCATATCTTTCACATCATCCAATCATAACCTTAATCAAATTATATTGACAATATAGTAATTCACTTAACACATTTACAAACAAATGTGTTAAGTCTTAATTCATGTAAATAAGTGCAATCATATAAACTTTGTACTTACCTTAAAACCAACTTACACCACTCTATACACCTACTCTTCCAAGAATCCTCAACACTTAGATTAGGGCAATTCAACCTCTTCACAACCTAATCCAAAAGGAATATTAGCAAAATGACCATATGAATAGTAAATTCTGGTTTTAGACTAAATTTTATCCTTATTTTGAAAATTTGTATAAAATAATATACTTTACTAAAAACTCTAAAATTTTTACAGAACTTAATTTTACATCTTAAAATCATTCCTTTAAAATTTCAGATCAAACTGAACACAAAATCTTGGTCAAATAGTTCACCCAAACAGACTGCCCCAATTGCCCTGCATCCTGGCAGCAGTTCTAAACTTTGTGAATTCCATAACTTAAATTCAATCAACTTGGTTCCAAATTATTTTTCTCAAATACTAGACTCATTAAGCAACAACATATCCAAAATTCAATTGAATATAATTTTTCTACATTTTATTAAAAATCCCGAAATATAGCTGTCTCAGTTAAGGTACCTGCTGGAACAGATCTAATAAAAATAATCTTTCTAAACTCATAACCTATCCAAAATCGAATCAACATATTTTTCAGTCATTCTAGACTCATAGAGGCACAACATATCAAAAATTCACTTCAAGAACATTTTTCTATAATTAATTAAAAATCATACAAATCACAGCCTTTACTAATTGTAAAACAGAAACAATTTCACTAAACACAAACATACATCAATTATTCCATTTTCCAACTCATATATATATCAAACCCTTACTAACCAATTTAATAATCCATCATCATCCTCACAAATAACCATTTAAATCTACACATATCTTTCAATCTTTCACTATTATCATCTTAACATACTAACTACATCCCATATCAATACAATCAATGGAAATCAATTCAAAGAAATGAATACTTACTTGAGTAGTCTTTGCCAAATCTTCAATCTTCACTTCAATTCTCTTTAAGCCCTTAAAATTTTGATGTGCATAATTAAAATCTCCTTTCTCTCTTTCTCTCTCTCTCTCTCTCGTAAGAAGAAGAAGAAGAAGGAGACAAGAAGATTTTTCTTCTTTTCTTCATACTTATCCTATATATATATAATAATAATAATAATATTAATTATTTCTAAAAATTCTCCACCACAACCTTCATTCAACCCTTTGACTTTCTTTTCTTCTTTCTCTTTTATAAATATTATTATCATTATTATTAATTAATTAATATTATATATATATATATATATTCACTTTTCCTACACCACTTTATACATTATGTATATGTGGTGTATATGTGGGTATATGTATATTCCTTTTATATTTCCCATATATTTTCCAAATACCAATATACATCTCATCCCTCAAATACATCTACCTCTTCATTTCTTTTCTCTTTTCATCAAACATATACATTTAATCCAAATACAACAATAACTCTAAAACTTTTAGGGTATATTTTGGGATATTACAGTAGGCTCAGATTAAATTTAAGGAAATTAAATTTAAGACACAAAATCTGCCTTTAAAGGATCCACAAATTTGATTGCTGATTCCAAGCTTACTGCCTACATCAATGTTTATTTTTGGCTGAGCAAAGATTAATGCATTAGGTTACTGCCTTTATTGTTGATGGTTGATGCTTTGTATGTTGCTTATTCTTTTTGGCTACTGATGATTGTTATTATTGCTTGTTGATTATCACCCATTTTCTTGTTAATAGGATTCAAACTAATTATGTATATGCAAACAACCAATAAAACCCTAACCTAATGATGGCAAATCTGTGCTATCGCAGTGTTACCGCAAATGCACTAGTCCTGCAAGTAATAAAATTATGAGTAAGATATTGTTCCACTGGGGACAAGGTCAAGTACTAGTGTAAATTTCAACTGTTGTTTAGAAAATCAATAGTTTTTGTAATGATTAAAATAAAAGAAGAATTACTTAATAAATTAAATTAAAGAAAAATTAAATATTGTGCAAAAATAGTTGATGATGAAAATACTATCCAGATATTGAATCCCTGACAGCAAGAACCTATGCTATTGCAATAGCACAAGTGCACGGGTCGCTTAAGTAATCAAGTAGTGAGTGAGATATCGTTCCACTGAGGATAAGGCTAAGTACTAGTGCAAATTTTAACCGTTGTTTAGCGACTCAATAGTTATGTGAAGTTTTGTAATTAAAGATACTTAACTTAATAAATGAAAATAGAGAGAAATTGAGAGTTGAATAAATTGATTAATGATGATGATACTATCCAGATATTGAATCCCCCTAGCCAGAATTATATTTATGAAAATCAATTCAATTAAACCAAATGATAGAGTTGAATTGGTATTCCTCTAAATTAGACTATAACCTTTCTCAAGCGAATTAATCCCTAATCACTAAGTAGAATGCCGGAATCTCTTCTCAAACATAATTAAATAGATCTTGCATTAAGAATAAGGAATTATAAACCAAAGGATCTTGTAAGTCTACCTCTAGTACCCCAATCAATCCTCAATTCTTATGAATATTCAATTCATATCTAGCTTTCTCAAGTCAATAATATGAAAATTACAACCAATCAATACGCATGCTATTATTAATTGGAAATAAATCATTAAGCATCATAAGAATAAAACAACTCAATCAAATGATTCAATTTAATAAAATTATTCAATCCATACAATAAAGCTAGGGTTCATCAATATCTAGATAGAGAATCAATTAGTTCATGTTCAAAATCAGAAAACTAGAACAAGAGAAATAAGAAAAAGAATCCAAACAATCCATTGCGAATAATTCGTATATCTTCTCTTGAATCCTTGAATCTTGGTTTAGATCTTGTTTAAAATATGTCTTCACCCTCAATCTCAGCTCCAAAACTCTCCTCTTTACTTTAGAAGTCGGCTCTAGGTTATAAAAAATAAAATTCGCATCCCTAATTCGTGCTTCAGCGCAGCTTTTATAGTGCAGATAATTTTGCCTGATGCGCCCATTGACACGCCCATGTCATTGGGCGTGTCATTGCCACTTAGATTTTGAATATAAGGCACATCCATTGACATGGCCATGTCACTTGGCTTGTCACAGCTACTGTGAAACATTATAAAAGGCACGCTTGGTGACACGCCCATGTCACTAGGCGTGTCAACGCATCTGTATGCAGCATTAAGGGCACGTCCATTGACATGCCCATGTCCATGGGCGTGTCCATTGATGAATTTTGTTCTTTTCTTCTACTTTCATCCGTAATTCCTCCGAAATGACCATAAGCCTCAAAATACAGAGAATTCCTGAAATTAACCCTAAAATACACTAGACCAAACAAATTAAACTCAATTGGATAATAATCATATTAAGAAAAAGGAATAAAATATCATCAATTCTGCACTTATCAAATTCCCCCACACTTGAGTGTTTGCTTATCCTCAAGCAAACTAAATCACTGTAATAAGCAAAAGTGACGGACTCCCTCAATATTCAAAAAGAAAAGAAAAATTATTGACAATACTTGAATCAGAAAACCCCACGTTCTCAACCAAAAACTAATTCACAATCATAACAGCTGAATCAAGAAGTTTCAAAATAAAAATTTCACAGACCTAAAACCTGAAAATCCAGAGTTAAAAGATTGAGCATAAAATTCTAGAAAATCCAAAAGCCATGAACAAAGTACGGAAAATGTAAATTTTCTCTTAAGTTCTCTAACCCTCATTTTTTTTATTTTTTTAAATGTATATACACATATATATACATTTTAAGGAGCCCGACTTGTTTGAACTGATACTAACCTTTTGACGTGAAGGTAAACATTTTTTATGCCGACCCTCGGTTACTCAGCCAGAATCACTGTTCAAATGGCTACTAGCACTATTCATGAATCCAACTCATTTGTTTTAATTCAAGAGTAAAAATCAGCGGAACAGGGGTAAATTTTTAAAGCTCCTTCAATTAGAATTATTTATTTATTTTTATTTTATTTTATTATTATTTTTAAACAAATCAAGGGTCATAAACTTATGGTCATACTAAGTCCAACTCAAGAATCTAAGGAATTATAACATGCTAAAAAATGTAACTAAGGTTTTAAACTTCAGATGTGTCCAATTTCCATCAATCCACTACCTAATTATAGCTATTACAATCGATCCTCAGCAATTGATTAAGATCACTAAGTTAACCTCAACAAGAAATTGTCATTTAGGAAATCTCAAATTAGTTCAACATATAAAGGGAAACCACATCAATTCGCAATTACTACAACTATCTAGCTTACTTAAATTAAAAAAAAAAAACAATTTGCAGAAATTAAATGAGACAAATGAATCAAATAGAAAGAATGAAATAGTAAAAATTCAATCAAGAAATTATACCTCTCCCCCACACTTAATACACACATTGTCCCCAATGTGTGTGCAAAACAAGAAATAATGAAGAGAGAGAAAAACTGCCCTTTCATGTCCATGAATGGATAAATATGAGTACGGTGTCAAGAGTATGGTGAAGCCAGATTTGCTTCAAAACAAAAATCTAAAATGCAAAATCAATGTTAAGACATAAAGAAATGAAATAAACAAACAAAAGAAATAGTCCGTAAAGAAAATAACAATTGTCCGAAAGGAATAAAAAATAAAGAAACATAAAAAGGAAATTAAATAAGCAAAGAAATGAAAATAAAATAAAATGAAATGAAAATGTGGGCTAGTAAAAAATAGGCTCATCTCCGGAATCGTCACTGCTGGTCTCATCATCGAAGACATCAACTTGAGGTGCAGGTGCAGGAGCAAGGGCAGGTGCAGGTAATTTCTTCTCCTCCGCCAAAAATCCATACTCAAGGTGATCTAGAAGGGGTTTTAGTTCCTAGTTGGGTGGATCAATCACCAATGGTTTTGGCTTCTCTTCCTTTGGCATCTCAATAGTCTCATATGCCTTGCAATCGAACGATTTGCTTGCTTCAAGAAAAGTAAGCTGCTCCATTGCTTCTTAATCCTCAACATTTTCCTGCAATAAACACAACTCAAGGGGATCCTTGGAAACAATGTTAGTAACACAATTTACGGTCTCATGCTCAATAACATCATTGCATGATTTTGCCTCATCAAGTGAAAGTGAATGTTTCATAGCATCATATATCCTAAAAATAACCTTATCACCATCCACTCTCAAAGTTAGGGTGCCATCATGAGCAGCGATAAGGGCACAGGCTGTATTTAAAAATGGCCTACCAAGAATAAGTGAAACATCCGCATCCTCATCAATATTAATGACAACAAAATCATTGGGGAAAATGAAATCTCAAAATTTTACCAACACATCTTCTATAATGGCACGAGGGTGGACTACTGACTTATCAGCAAGTTGGATGGTCATTAGTGTTGGTTTAGGGTTACTAATGCCTAACTCTTTAAAAATTTTATAGGGCATAACACTTATGCTAGCCCCCAAATCAGTTAATGCACTTCTAACCTCAAGGTTACTTATCAAATATGGAATGGTGAAACTACCTGGATCTTTTAACTTCTTAGGTAACCTCTATAGACCCTTAATTTTTGACCTGGTCCAGTCCAATATGTTTTATTTAGTCTAAAATGATTTTCGTTGTCTAATTGGTCCAAAATATTTTTTATTAAATAATTTTTGCTTTAGTATCTAATTTTTATTAATAAAAAATAGAAATAAACAAATAAAAGTCAAAAAATAAAAATAAAAATTGGAGTCGGAAAAATCGGCAACAAAAAAATCATCGCGTGGGCCCGTGGGCATTTCGCAGGCCCAGCTATTTCGCACGCAGAATTTTTCTGCCTGCGAAATGGCTACGGGCCCGTTCCGCTCGCGCTGCCGCAGCCAACTGCGGCAGAACTTTTTTGCCAGCGTAATTTTTCCTACGGCAATTTTTTCGGCAACACGATTTTTTCTGGCGCAAAATTTTTGAAACCTAATTCAATTAGGTTTCGGTTTCTTTTTTTTATTAATATTACTTACCTTAACTAATTAGGAATAAACCACATCAAGCCACTATAAATAAGGACCAAAGGCAATTTAAAAAGAGAAGGCCGAGAGGGACAACGAAAAAAAGAAAATCCAAATTCATAAAGGAAAAACTTGAATTCAATTTATTTTAAAGTAGCAGAAACATAATTTAAGGGATTCAAAAAAGGCAAAAAGGCTGGTCTTTTGAGTTTGTTCATCAAAGAAGCAATTTTGGTGCAACTTACAAAAGAAGGTATGAAATTTTAATTTGTTTATTTTTTTTACACAGTAGATAAAACTAGGAATTTGCTTTTTTTTTTTCAAAATCTAAAATCTTAGAATTTTAAATTAGTTTTTCTAAAGTTAAAAGCTTTATTTCGTTGGTTTATCTTCCAAAAGGCTTAAAATTGTTATTTTTACTTCTTAAAAATCTTAAAACTCTAATTCAACATATTTTTCAACAAAACTAAGATTTAAATTCTGTTTTTTAAAAATTTTAAAATAGGTTCTATTTCATTCAAAAAGCCTTAAAAAAACATCTTTTCTACTTATAAAAACTTTAATTTGTTTGTTTAAATTCATAAAAATTTCATGAAATTATCAAATTGATTTCCAAATTCCTAAAAATTAATTCACCACCCGTGACCCTAAATTCTAAAAATACTAAACCTAAATTCAACTTCCAAAATTCAAAATAATGAACCCTAATTCTTTTAAAACTTTAAACCCTAATTTTTATGAACCCTAATCCCTTTAAAACATTAAAAAACCATAAAACCACAAATAGATTAAATTTACACAGTAGCTTAGAAACCTAATACAATAATCATAAACCATGAATCAAAAGTATTTTAAAGTGCCTAAAACCCTAGTTTCATGATTTCACCATTCAAATATTAATTTAGTTAATCAAAGAGTCTTACCAACCTTTTAGAACATAAAACCCTAATCTATTTTAATTCCATAAAAAGTCACAGTAGCTATAATTGGACTTTTATTTGCTTTTTTTTCAGTTCCATATTTAATTATGCTTTGATTTATCTCTTATGCTTTAATTTATTTAATTTCAATACTTGATTTATTTAGTTTATCATGGATGGATGTTTATTTTATATTTTGATTATTAGCTTTGATGAATGATTTATTTATGATGAATGATTATTTATTCTTGTCAATTAATTTAGATTTCCAAAAGTTGTAAGAGGTATGTTTTCACTTGGTGGGTACCTCATTAGTTAAACATCATATAATTTAATTTTCTCTTATATTTTAGAACCTATGTAAAGGGGATGTTTCTACCTTTTGGTGGGTGTCCTATCTAGGCATGTGATGTAAGGACATGTTTCCATCCTTGGATGGGTGTCCATTTATTTGCTTTGTTTTGACATTACTTTGATTTTAATATAATGATACTTTCTTTTAATTATTGTGTGTAATATGGATAATATTGTTATATTTAAGAATTTTATAATATTAAGACCTGTAAAGGAGGCTGGTTCCAATGAAATGGGCGTTGTGGGAGTGCTGGGCCATTTCTCACCTTCCCCACATGTACCCAACTTTTCGAACCCATTAAGGGGTTGGAGATTCCTTGGGAATCGAGTTATCCACCCCTTTCTTTTTTCCCAGCCCGTTCGGGTGGCGACTCCATTTTCTCCAGACTTAGGTTCGTGTTCTCTAAGCCCCCGAGCCTAAACAGTGCCGAAGTCGCAAGAACCATTCCACCGGGAGTGGGGCGAAAATCCCCGCTCATAACCTCCTTTGCAAAATTGCCGAACTCTTTTTAGACAAATGCACTAAAGACACTTCCTCGAGTTTCCTTTTATTAGAAAGGATATCTTTCAAAATTTTGGCATATTTAGGCATCTGTGACAAAGCCTCAGCAAATGGAATGTTAATGTGCAATTGTTTGAAAAGTTCAAGAAATTTACCAAACTGAGCATCAATCTTGTCCTTGTTCAACCTCGCCGGATATGGTACTCTAGGTTGGTATTCCTTCATTATGGAGCTGCTGTCTTGTGGCTGCTTCTCTTTCTCACTTTCTTGTGGAACTGGCTTTTTTGAAGTGAGAGGAGGATTGTCTTCTTTATCATTTTCTTGTAATTCAGCCCTTTTCTCTGCCACTTCTCTTTTTTTCTCCTCCACATTACCCTTGATATCTTTTCCACTCCTTAGTGTAATTGCCTTAAGCTGCTCTTTAGGATTTGCTTCAGTGTTGCTAGGCAAACTTCCTTGTGGTCTCTCACTGAGCAACTTAGCAATTTGCCCCACCTGATTCTCCAAATTATGAATAGAGGCTTGCTGATTTCTTAAGGAGGTTTCAGTTGATTGGAACCTGGTTTCAGAAGCTATTATAAATTTCTCTATCATGTCCTCCAAATTACTCTTTCTTGGAGGGGCAGCTTGTTGATGTTGGGGCTGCTGGAATCCAGGGGGAGGTCATGGATTATTTTGATTATTCCATGAGAAATTAGGATGATTTCTCCACCCCGGATTGTACGTGTTACTGTAGGGATTATTCTGCTGTTGCCTTGGCATGTTTCCAACATAATCTACTTGCTCTTGCCTAGCAAACATGTTGCTACTTAGGCAATCTTGACTTTGATGTCCACCCCCACACCATTCACAGGACATCACCTGCATCACTTTCCCTGAAGAAGAAGAAGAAGCTAAAGAATCAATATTTTTGTTCATTGCTTCCAACTGTGCTGAAAGAGCAACTACGGGATCCAATTGTTGTGAACCAGCAGCCCTTAATCTTCCTTGCTCCCTTGGGGTTTGCCACTGATAATTTGTAAGGGCCATGTCTTCGATCAAATCCCTTGCTTCTTTAGGTGTTTTATTGTTTATGGTACCTCCTCCAGCTGCATTGATGGACTGCTTACTTGAGTAACTCAATCCATTGTAGAAAGTTTGGATCTGCAGCCACAGCGGAAGCCCATGGTGAGGACATCTTCTCAATAAATCCTTAAATCTCTCCCAAGCATCATATAGGGTTTCACCATCTAGCTGGAGAAAAGAAGAAATATCATTCCTCAACTTAGCAGTCTTGGACGGAGGAAAATACTTCTCTAAAATTTTTTTTTGCTAGTTGGTCCCATGTAGTGAAAGTATTAGGAGGAAAACACTTCAGCCACTTCTTTGGTCAGTCTCTGAGCGTGAATGGAAATAACCTCAGCCCAATTGCATCTTCAGAGACATTCTGTATCTTAAATGTGTCACATATTTCCAGAAAAGTTTCAATGTGTGCATTAGGATATTCATCCGGAAATCCATCAAACTGACAGGTCTGTTGCACCATTTGAATGACATTTGTTTTTATCTCGAATTTATTGGCAGCAATCACTGGTCTTTGTATACTTGATTCAGCCCCATTAAGAGTAGGCCTAGCAAACTCTTGCATCATCCTTGGCTCGTTTTCTACCATTTCTTCTTCTACGATGAGATCTTCAAAGTTCGGTTCTGTCTCTGCCAGAACTATTTCCTTTTCTTCCTTTCTTCTTCTTCTCAATATTCTCTCTAACTCTTGATCTAATTCAAAAAGTTGGGAAGAGCTAGCTCGGGTCATAAACTTGAAGAAGTACCTAGAATGATAGACAAAAAGCAAGAACTTATGTTAAAACAAAATAAAATAAAAACTAAATCAACAGTCTTAATTATATTACTAATACTGAAAACCGTTGTCCCCGACAACAGCGCCAAAAACTTGATAGCAGGAACCTATGCTATTGCAATACCGCAAGTGCACGAGTCACTCAAGTAATAAAGTAGTAAGTGAGATATAGTTCCATTGAGGACAAGGCTAAGTACTAGTGCAAATTTTAACCGTTGTTTAGTGACTCAATAGTTATGTGAAGTTTTGTAATTAAAGATAATTAACTTAATAAATGAAAATTGAGAGAAATTGAGAGTTGAATAAATTGATTGATGACCCCTAACCACAATTATATTTATGAAAATCAATTCAAATAAACCAAATGATAGAGTTGAATTGGTATTCCTCTAAATTAGACTAAAACCTTTCTCAAGCGAATTAATCCCTAATCACTAAGTAGAATGCCAGAATCTCTTCTCAAACATAATTAAATAGATCTTGCATTAAGAATAAGGAATTATAAACCAAAGGATCTTGTAAGTCTACCTCTATTACCCCAATCAATCCTCAATTCTTATGAATATTCAATTCATATCAAGCTTTCTTAAGTCAATAATATGAAAATTGAAACCAATCAATGCGCATGCTATTATTAATTGGAAATAAATCATTAAGCATCATAAGAATAAAACAACTCAATCAAATGATTCAATTTAATAAAATTATTCAATCCATACAATAAAGCTAGGGTTCATCAATATCTAGATAGAGAATCAATTAGTTCATGTTCAAAATTAGAAAATTAGAACAAGAGAAATAAGAAAAAGAATCCAAACAATCCATTGCGAATAATTCGTATATCTTCTCTTGAATCCTTTAATATTGGTTTAGATCTTGTTTAAAATATGTCTTCACCCTCAATCTCAGCTCCAAAACTCTCCTCTTTGCTTTAGAAGTCGGCTCTAGGTTATAAAAAATGAAATTTGGATCCCTAATTCGTGCTTCAGCGCAACTTTTATAGTGCAGATAATTTCGCCTGACGCGCCCATCGACACACCCACGTCACTGGGCGTGTCATTGCCACTTAGATTTTGAATATAAGACACGTCCATTGACACGCCCATGTCACTTGGTGTGTCATAGCTACTGTGAAACATTATAAAAGGCACTCTTGGTGACATGCCCATGTCACTAGGCATGTCAATGCTTCTGTATGCAGCATCAAGGGCACGTCCATTGACATGCCCATGTCCATGGGCGTGTCCATTGATGAATTTTTTTCTTTTCTTCTACTTTCATCCGTAATTCCTCTGAAATGACCATAAGACTCAAAATACAGAGAATTCCTGAAATTAACCCTAAAATAAACTTGAACAAACAAATTAAACTCAATTGGATAATAATCATATTAAGAAATAGGAACAAAATATCTTCAATTGTGCACTTATCAATCCCCCTAGCCATAAAAATATTTATGATTATCATTTTAATTAAATCAAAATAATAGAGCTGAATTAGCATTCCTATAAATTAGATCAAAATCTCTCTTGAGTGAATTAATCCCTAATCACTAAGTAAAATGCTAGGAATCTCTTCTCAAGTATAATTAAATATATCTTGCAATAAGAAAAAAGAAATTTGAACCAAAGGGTCTTGTAAGTCTATCTCTAGCACTCCAATCAATCCTCAATCCTAATGAAAATTCTGTTCATATCAAGCTTTCTCAAGTCAATAATGTGAAAATTGCAACCAATCAATAAGCATGCTATTATCAATTGGAAATAAGAAATTAAGAATCAAAAGGATAAAACAACTCAATCAAATTATTTAATTTAATAAGAACTATTTAATCCATACAACAAGGCCAGGGTTCATCAATATCTAGATAGAAACACTTTAGCTCATGTTCATAGCCAAAAAAACAAAAATAAAAGAAATAAGTAAAAGAATTCCAACAATCGATAATGAATGATTTGTGTTTCTTCACGTCAATCCTTGAATCTTAATTTAAATCTCATATGAATTGGATCTTAACCTTCACTCTCAGCTGCAAAAACTCTATTTTTCTCAGGAAGTTGGCTCTAATAATAAAAACTAAATCCCTAATTCATACTTTAGCTCAAATTTTATAGCCTAGAAATTTTGACTGGCACATCCATTGGCATAGGCGTGTCTATGGGAGTCTCAATGGTGTTGTTTCCAACTTTAATGACATGGGCAATGACATGCCCATGTCCTTGGGCATGTTATTGTTACTGCAATGCTAAGTTAGGGACATGATCAGTGACACGCTCGTGTTTCTGGGCTTGTCACAACTTCTGTAAGGCAAGATCAATGGTACATTCAGTAACACGCCCATGTTTCTGGGCGTGTCGAGGCTTCTATAAAGTAGTTGAATGACACGGCCATTGACACACCCATGTCACTGGCCGTGTCAATTGAAGAATTTGCCAAAATTAACTCTTTTCCTTCTCTTTCATTCGTGATTCCTGGCTAAATAACCTTAAGGTCCTAACATGTCAAAGGTTCCTAATATTAAATCTAATAAACACTTGAACAAACAAATTAAACTCAATTTAACAATAAATATACTAAGAAATAGGGGCAAAAATATCATTAACTATACACTTATCAAATTCCCCAACACTTGAGTTTTTGCTTTTCCTCAAGCAAACACTATCACTATAATAAGAAGAAATGAAACACCCCCCTTTATCCAAAGAAAATAAACGTTTTACAATACTCAAATCAGAAAATTCAACATTCTTAAACAAAAACTAAATCTCAAACATGATAGCTGAATTAAGAAGTTTCAAAATAAAAATCTCACAGATCTAAAATTTAAAAATTCAGAGTTAAAAGATTGAGCATAAAATTCTAAGAACTCAAAAGTCATGAACAAAGTAAGAAAGTGTAAATTTTCTCTTAAGTTCTTTGACTCTTTCATAAAATGCATTGTGTGAAATATTTTTTTAAAGGAGCCCGACTTGTTTGAACTGATGCTAACTTTTTGACGCGAAGGTAAACATTTGTGATGCCAACCCCTGGTTACTCAGTTATAATCACTAATCAAATGGATACTATCACTATTTATGATTCCAACTCATTCATTTCAATTCAAGAGTTAAAATAAGTGGAACAAGGAAAAATTTTCAAAGCTCTTGAAAAATTGTTTTAATTTATTATATTTATTTTTTTTTCAAGGAAAGTGGTCAGGAACTTAAGATAATAAAGATGTCATACTAAGTTCGACTCAAGTATCTAAGGAATTGGGACATGCTAAAAAATGTAACTAAGTTTTTAAACTTCAGATGTGCAACTCTCATCAATCAACTACCTAATTCAAACTATCACATTTAGTCTTCAACAATCAATTAAGAAAATTGAGTCAGCCTCACCAAGATATTGTCATTCATTAAATCAACCATCAATTTTATAAAAACGAGGAACCATTTCACCTCATATTATTTTAGCAATCTAGTTTACTTGAACTCAAAAATAGAGTTGAAGAAACTAAATGAGACAAATGCATCAAATGGCATGAATGAAAACAAAAGCTCAATCTAAAAAATATACCTCTCCCCCACACTTAAGATACACATTGTCTCCAATGTGTGTAAAATAAGAAAAAGAACAAAAGAGAGAGAGAACAGCCCTGACAAGTCGATGAATCGACATATATGAATATGATTTCAAAAGCGTTGCGAAGTTGAATTAGCTACAGGACAAAAATGGTCATGTAAAATTGTGAAGGTTCAAAGATATATATACATAAATAATAATAATAATAATAATAAAAGAAAGACAGAAATACAGAATTAAATGTACAGTCATCCAAAAGAAAACAAAAATAAAATAAAATAATAAAGAAATAAAATAAAAATAAAATAAAAAGAAAATAATGAAGTAAAAAAAAGGTGAGCTAGCCAGTCATGGGCTCAACACTATAATCATCACTAGCACCGGTATCATCACCGCTGGCAATGGCATCATCACTAGCACTGTTATCCAAAAAATCAGCACAGGGTACTGGCGGCTGGTACAGCGGAAGCAGTGGCTATGAAGGGCTAAACCCCTGAGACCTCCAAAACTCGACCATGGACTGGTCGAGCCATTACCTCCTTAGTATCTCATGATTTAGTTGTGCTTGGAAGGACGAGTAGTGCTGCTCCATGCAATACTAGATATGGTCCTGCTGAGTCAATAATTTGTTCTGGTTAAGCCCGATCTTTCCTATTTTTCCTTCAATCCTACAGATCTGCCTCTCAAAATATGTGGGTTTCTTATCGTCATCCCACTTAACATCAACCGAATGGCACCAGTCTAGAAAGGTAGGGGTTGGGGTAAAAGATAGGCTAGTTGAAGAAAAAGATCCAGCAGTGATGGACCGACTAGGGATGTTTGTAGGTGGAGGTGCAGGTATGTCAAAAGTGGGAGCAGGAGGAATTGGCTCAGATTGAGTAGGAAGAACTTGCTCAGAATCCATAAGTAGTGCCTGCAGGCCCACTACCTTCTCCCGGTATAATCTCTTTAAGGTGTCCATACCCAAAACTTGGAGAACCCATCCACTGTCATTGGTAGGCACCCATCCAACACACCCAAGGTACGAGCCAACCTTGTGCATACATGCCACCATGTAAATTACCTGGTACTCCTTTCTTGAACTCCTCGTAGAAGAAATGTGTGATGGCATGAGCTACATTACATCAAATCTTCTGAACCATGCAGTCCAAGAAGAATAAATCCTGTAAGCTAACTACCCATGTACTACTTTGTCTAGCTATAAGAGTGTGAACCAAAAGATTATGCACCACCCCGTAAGGAAAAGAGTCAAAATTGGATGCCTTGGACACCTTAGGCTGATATTTATCTGAATTAGTTGCAAATGTCCTCCAAACCTGAGGAGGAATAACATCATACTCCTTGAAGTCCACCTCGAAATTAAGGTACTCAATCGTCTGCACATCCTCCGTAGTAAATAATTCTAAATGCACTCTAAGGTCATTGATGCTCAAATGACCTCCCAACCAAAACTTCATCATCGGCTCGATAATGGAGATCTTGTTTTTATCAAACTGGAAGGTGCAGTAGTACTCTAGGTTTAACTCTCTATATGAAGGCGTATTGATGGAGAAGAGTTGTTCCCATCCCGATTGGTTTATTAAATTTTAGATCTCGACTGTGATATTGGCTTATTCCATGGAACCCCAATCTAAAACCCTAGGAGGCGACCAACCATTGTTTCCTAATAGTTCAAACCATTTCCATTTCTCTAAAGTCGAGAATCGAAGGCACTTACTGCCTGCCCTGAATTTTTAAGTCAGGAGCGTAGCAGGTTGGCTTGAGCTTCCTTCACCTCTAGCCCGTTTGGTTGGTAATTTGGATGGAACTTATTTTCGAGGACCCATTATTTATAAAATAAACAATACCATCCTCAGAAAAAAAAAAGTAATGCCAAAACACCAACATTGGATAGCGTTACAAAAACACCGGCATTATAATAGTAGCACACACCAAAAAATCCAAGAAAATAATACTAAGTACACCAACAATAGCAAAGCACTCAAACAACAAAAGCAATAAAACTAAACCAATAAGAGCAATGAACCAATTCTCAATAAGAGCAATTATTTAAATCCACAAAATAAATAGTGTCTCCAAAATATGCATCACTCCAATTCTATATCTCCATAGCCCAACACATTAAAACAAAGAAATTTCAACTCATTATGCATAAACAATCAATAAAACAGTGTACAAATATGTTCAACTCAATTCTAGCCATAGAATCCTCAAAAACATAATGAGTAAATCACAACAGATTCACAAAACTAGGGTCAAAACTCGAAATTGCTAGAAATAACTTCGATTTGCAAGAAAACCCAAAGTAATTGTTAGAAAACAAGGTAAAAATTGCAAAAGTTGGGGACATATAAAAAATTTGCAGCGATGGACTTGAGAAAATCGAACAAAATGCAATGAAATCCTCTCTAAAACTTGAAATGGAAATCAAAATCACCTATAGACTCATTAGGTGTGTGATTTTGAGTGTGAGTGTGAGAATTTTAAGAGAGAATCAACAAAGAGGGCAAGAGAACAGAGAAAAAACATTTAAAATGAACTCGGGCTCGCCTTTAAAATACGTCAACACTCCTATTGATACGGGCGTGTCGATGGGCATGTCACAACTACTGCATCTGAGTGAATACAGCATGCTCATTGCCACAGGTGTGTCAATGGGCATGTTATTGCTACTGTGACTCAAATAAATCAACACGTCCAGTGACATGGGTGTGTCACTGGGCATGTGGCTGCTACTATAAATTTCAAAATTCACCAAAATGACATGACTAGTGACACAAATGTGTCACTGGGCGTGTTACAGCTACTGTGGTGTCATTTAAATGACACGTCCACTAACACGGGCATGTCACTGGGCGTGTTATAGCTACTGTGTTTGAAAATGAATGACACGCCCATGGACATGGGGGTGGGCATGTCTCTCAATCAAGCTCAAGTTGCTGCTCAAAAGAGAAATTCCCTGTACATATTCAACTGAACTTAAAACAACACACAACCAACCCATAATAAAATAATTAAAAATTAATTAAACTAACTAAAAACATGAAAATTAAAGAAACAAATATCAAAAACAAATGAAATGGTGGGTTGTCTCCCACCCAGTACTTCTTTAACGCCATATTAGTTGGACGTTTAGGAGTGTTTTATCCCTAGTTTTGGAGGTATAAAACCTCCTTCAGCTCATTCAAATCTCCCCCTAAATACAGTTTAAGCCTTTCCCCATTAACCTTAAAATCCCCTTTTTCTAGATGAGTAATTTTGATCATCTCATAGGGAAAAACTTCTTTGATTTTAATCAGACCAGATCTTGATTTTAACTTACATGGAAAAAGTCAAAGCCTCGAATTGTACAATAATACCTAATCTCCATCTTGAAACTCTTTTCATTCCTTAATGTGAGCATCATGCCATCTCTTAGTCCACTCCTTATACATCTTTGCATTATCATAAGCTTGTAATCTCCATTCATCTAGCTCATTGATCTGCAATTTTCTCCTTTCACCTGCACTAGCTAGATCAAGGTTAATCTATTTTTTAGCCCGATAAGCATTTTATTCAATTTTTATAGGTAAATGACAAGCCTTTCCATTTACTAACCTAAATGTCATAGTACCTAAAGGAGTTTTGAATGCAGTCCTTAAGACGCATAGAGCATTGTCCAATTTCTTGGACCAATCCTTTAGGGATTGCTCTACAGTTTTCTCAAGAATTCTTTTTATTTTGCTATTTATGTTTTCAACTTGACCAAAAGTTTGGGGATGGTAAGGAGTAGAAAACCTATGTGTAACACTTATCCTTTTGAAAACTTTCTCAAGCTGAGCATTATTATAGTGAGTACCCCTATCACTTATGATCACTTTTGGTGTACAAAATTAGAAAACAACTTTTTCAAAAACTTCATCACTACCCTAGCATCATTCGTTGCTAAAGCTTGGGCTTCAGGCCATTTAGGGACATAGTCTATTGCTACAAGAATATATTTGTTGCTAAAGGAACTAGAAAATGGTACCATAAAGTTGATCCCCCATACATCAAAGACTTCACACACTGGAATTCCATTTTGGGGCATCTCATCACGAGATGAGATATTTTCAGTTCTTTGAGAATGATCACAACATTTTAGAAAGTCATAGCTATCCCTAAATAGAGCGGGCCAATTAAAATCCTGATTCTAGTACCTTTTGAGTAGTCGTATTTGGCTTCCATATGACTACCAGCTGGTCCAACATGACAATGACGGAGAATATTCATCATTCTAGGCCATTCCACATAACACCGGATCATGTGGTCTTTACATAGCCTAAATAAGAAAGGATCCTCCCAAAAGAAATATTTCATGTCAGAAAAGAATTTCTTCTTTTCTTGATAAGTCATATCTTTAGGGAGTTCCCTAGTAGCCAAGTAATTATCAAAATCTTCAAACCATGGCATTTCAAAAGTTGAACCACTTACCATGGCGTAAAGCTGCTCATCGGGGAAATGATCTTCAATGTCCCCTTCTTTGAACTTCTCCAAGGTTGGGTTCTCCAAGCGAGAAAGGTGACTTGTTGCCAGATTTTTAGCTCCCTTTTTGTCTTGAATCTTCAAATCAAATTCTTGCAATAATAAAACATAAACAAATTCACCTAGGCTTTGCATCAATTTTTGCAAATAAATACCTCAAAGTTGAGTGGTTTGTATAAACAATCATTTTGTACAAGATTAGATATGATCTAAACTTATCAAAAGCAAAAACCACAGCTAGAATTTCTTTCTATGTAGTTATGTAATTGGCATGGGGTGCATTCGGAGTCTTGCTTGCATAATAGATGTGCTGAAAATGCTTCTCCTTGCATTGACCCAAAACTGCCCCCACAGCAACATAACTTGCATCACACATTAGTTCAAATGGTAAATCCCAATCAGGGTCCATCATGATTGGAGCATAGGTCAATTTCTCCTTAAGAGTTGTGAAAGCTCTTAAACATTGATCGTCAAACACAAAATCAACATCCTTCTCAAGTAGCCTTGCTAGACGGCAAGTTAGATTAGAAAAATCTCGTATAAACCTCTGATAAAAGCCTGCAAGTCCTAAAAAGCTTCTGATGACCTTAACTAATATGGGGGGTGGTAGTTTCTCAATGGTTTTCACCTTAGCCTTGTCCACCTCAATGCCCTTGCTTGAAATCTTGTACCCCAACATGATTCCTTCTTAAACCATGAAATGATATTTCTCCTAATTAAGCACCAGGTTTGTTTCCTCACATCTTATTAAGACCCTCTCAAGGTTTTCTAAATATCCTTGAATGAACTACCATAAACTGAGAAATCATCCATGAACACCTCTATAATATCCTCAATAAGCTCATCAAAGATTGCCACCATGCACCATTGAAAAGTTACAGGTGCGTTGTATAATTCGAATGGCATCCATCGATATGCGAATTTCCCATATGGACAGGTGAATGTAGTTTTCTCTTGGTCTTTCAGGGCAATACGAATCTAGAAGTAGCCTAAAAGGCCATCCAAAAAATAGTAGTATTCATGTTTGAATAATCTCTCCAACATCTGATCAATGAAAGGGCAAAGGAAAATGGTCCTTCCTAGTTGCATCATTCAACTTTTGAAAGTCTATGCAAACCCTATAACCGGTAACTATTCTTGTTGGAATTAGCTCATTATTTTCATTGGGAACCACTATTTTCCCCCCTTTCTTTGGTACTACCTGAACCAAGCATACCCAAGAGCTATCTAAAATTGAATATATAATTCTCACATCAAGTAGTTTGATTACTTCAGCTTTAACTACTTTTTTCATCTTAGGGTTTAGTCTCCATTATTGTTGCACCACTGGCTTGAATTCATCCTCCATCAGTATTTTGTGGGTGCAATAGGATGGACTAATACCCTTGATGTCTCCTATCTTTCAAGCTATAACTTGCTTATGCTTTTGTAACTACTCGATGAGTTTTACCTTCTGCTCAGAAGATAAGTGGGAACTCAAAATAACTAGCAATTTATTCCCCTCTCCCATGAATCTATCTCAAGATGATCTTGAAGGGTCTTAAGTTCAAAATTGGGTGGATCAATCATAGATGGTTGTGGCTTCTATTCTTTTGCCATTTCAATGGTTTCATATGCCCAACTCTTAAATGATTTGCTTGCTTCAAGATAAGCAAGCTGCTCCAGTGCTTCATGATCCTTAATATTATCTTGCAAAAAACATAACTTAAGAGGATCCTTGGAAACAATGTTAGTAACACAATTTAAGGTTGCATGAATATCATGGCATTAATCCACCTCATTGAGTGTAAGTGGGTGCTTCATAGCATAGTGTATATTAAAACCACTTGCTCACTTCCCACTCTTAAGGTTAATGTTCCATCATGTACATTGATAAGGCACGAGCTGTATTCAAAAATGGCCTACCAATGATAAGTGAAACATCTGCATCCTCATCTACATCAATGACAACAAAATCATTGGGAAAAATGAAATCCCTGACCTTTACCAACAAATCCTCTATAATACTATGCGGGTGGATTACTGACTTATCAATAAGTTGAATGGTCATGAGTGTTGGTTTAGGTTCTCCGACACCTAACTCTCAGCCAATGCACTTTTAATTTCAAGATTACCTGTCAAACATGGAATAGTATGTTGTCCCAAGATGGCAACCAAGAGGGGGAGGTGAATTGGTTTCCTCAAGAAATAATGACAATATAAAAAACTCAAAAAACAAGAAATGCAGAATAGAGAGTTGGTTGAGTAATGGAGGAAAGAAAGAACACACAAGATTTATAGTGGTTCGGATTTACTTCAATCCTACATCCACTTCCTTAACAACTTGTTAAGGTTCCACTAGTCTTTGAAGTTTTTACAAGCTCACTTCCAACTTTACAAGTGTTTTTCTTAGGCTCACACTTACAACCCAAACAAGAGTTTTACAAGGCTTACTCTCACAACCTAACAAGAGTTTTACAAGGCTTACTCTCACAACCCAAGTGTTTCCCAAGCTTACACTCAAACTTATACAACGGTGTTTTCAATGCTAACACCTAACATTCATAACAATTCAAATACAAGTTTAAGTAAAAGAAAATTTGTTGCTTGGCTATGAAAATCTTTTCTCAATGTTGTCTCTTTTTTGTTTTCTAATAGAAACTTTGTATTTATAGCTAATGTGGTCTTACTAGCCGTTATTGATGTTGAGAATAAAGTCTTGGCAGATTAGACCTTCTTTACTTAAACTGTCCGAAGCACTTCGCGGTTACCCTTCATACAAGGATGGTCGCGCTCATGCTTCACGCGATTGTCCTTTTAACCAGGGACGGTCGCTACTTTTAAAAAGCTTCAACGGTCGAATTTTAGTGCTCTGCAGCTGGAATCTTGCCCATGATGTGTTTGTCGGACCAGTTCTTGCCCATGCTGTGTTTGTCGGGACGGTCGCGCCAAGCAAAGGTGCGGTCGCCCTTTTTGACTATTGAAGTGGGTTTACAACGGTCATATCACGTGTCATTTTCTGACAGGGCAAAAGAGATGTCCGCCATAATTTGAATCTCGCGGTCGCCCTTTGTAGCATTTCGCGGTCAAACTCATATTCTCGCGTCGAACTTCTGGACGCACCTGAGGACGCGAACACTACTATCTCTTTGAGCAATTTCTTCTTGAATTGTTGGGCGGTCACTACTCTAAATGGGCGGTCGCTAAAGTGGTAAGCGAGGTCGAGTCATTCACCGTTCTTGTCATCGCGAACCTTACTATGATTGTAATGATTTAAGTTCCTTGAGTGGCGGTCGTGCAAATATTTGGACGGTCGCTATTCTGTAGGAGCGGTCGCGACTGAGGTCGAACTTATGACCGCGAAACCTACTATGACAAGGTTTCACTCTGTAATTGCTTGGAGCGGTCGTATTCAGGTGAGGTGCGACCGCTAGAATTGTTCTGTTCACCTTTAATTGAAGCAACCTAATCCTGCAACAAGATTTCTCAAACACAAGTTAAATAGATCATCCATTTGAGTTGTCAAGGATCAAAATTAAGATCATTTGTCTAACAATCTCCCCCATTTTGACTTTGACAATTCAAATGGAATGATGAGATAAACTAATAAGTCTAAAATGCTCCCCCTTAACATATGCAACAATCATGGTTAAGAGCATTGTGATTATTAGTTTATCTTGTTGCAAATGTTATTGTTTGATGCAAACATTTCTCCCCCCATAAACATTTCTCCCCTATTGCAAATGTTCAACAAATTTCAACATGTATACTTGTTTCTCCCATTATTGTTCTTATTCTTGTTTTCCCATTATTGTATACTGTGTGTTTCATTCCATTTTGGTATTTTCTCCCCCATTGGCATAGGCAAAATGAAACAAATGTTAAGCAAAACCATTAACAAAGCAATGAAAGGGAATATAAACATTATATATATTAAAGTGGAGGAAAGTACAAAGAGAGATTAAAAACAAGCATATGAAAATGCAAACAATAATAATAAAAAAATCTAATGCTATTCTGAGTCATCATCTAACTCTAACTCTTCTTCAACTAAAGGAGCTTTCCCTTTATCTTGAGGTGCAACAGAGGCAGAGCTAGTACTAATGGACTCTTCTTCTTCAGCAATGCTTTGGGTGTGATCACTTATATCCCAATCTTCAAGGTTGCATTGAGGCAAGTCCAATTTGCCTAGCATGTCATAAAGATCATGGTGCATGTGGGATATAAGGTCTATTCTCTTGTTCAAGTGCTGGAATCTCTTGGAGACACTTTTCTTAAACTTAGAGAGTTTCCTGGAGAGAGTTTTGATAGCTTGGAGGATGAGTTGTGTGGAGGATGAAGCAGTTTCTTGAGCAGCTTTTGATGAAGTTGCTTTTGGGGGTAATTCCACAGCAACTTCTACAGAATCTCCCTCTTCCTCAATTGTATACCTTGGCCTTTTCTTTTGTTTATCCATAACTCCTTTCTTGCCAAAGCAGTATACATATGATCTTTCTATCTTCCTTACACATCCAGCATGCTCTAAGTAATCGATTGTGATAGCATTGGAGGCCAGAGTGAAAGGGTTTCTCAAAGTGGCTAAGTTCAAATCATTCAGAAGGTTTAGGTGCCTAGCTATTTGAGTAACTTGAGAGGATAGGAAGAAGGTACCAGTTCTTGTAACAGCATGATGGTAAAGGGTGTCAATCAAGAACTTGGTTGTGTTCATTTTGATGTTGTGGGTGAAAGCATAGAGAAAGATAAGGTCTCTTTTGGTTACTTTCTCATTCCCATCTGCTCTTTGATGAATGGTATAGGTGATAATCCTATGGAGCATCCAGTGGGTGAGAGATTTGATGTGCCTGGCTTTAGATTCCTTTTCAAAAGAAGTTTCAATGGAAATTTCTCGCCAGAAATCAGAAAGGGTTTGGTTTGAGAAGATTTGGTCATTGTAAGATGTTATACCTTCAGAAGGGAAGTTCCAAATGTTGCCAAATCCTTCTAGGGTTAAGGAGTGATAGTTATCAAATAGTTTAAACCTAACCCCATACCACCCTAATGTAGAGTTTGCACTCTTCTCTATTTGGAGGGACATCAGAAACTCTTTACTAAGACTAGAGTAGCCTACCTCTTCTGGAAAGACAAAATTTCTCCATCCAAGGACATCCAACAATTCTTCAATTTCGTCCTTGATGTTCAAGGCAGACAACATCCCACCAAAAGGTGATTTGGTGCCTTCAACCTTCTTTTTCTTTAGCATGGCATACCTAATGTCTTCCTCAGAAGTTTGGTGATGAGGTTTGTGAATTTTCTCACCTCTTCTAGACTGTGGAGGAGATGGAGGATCAACAATAGGTTCTCTAATGGTGATTCCTGGAACTCTCTTGGCTTGACCTTTGATTTTGGAAGTGGTTTTTCTTTTGGGGGCCATCAGAATAGAAAGAACAGAAGAGAGTAGGAAAACAGAGAGTGATTGAGAGACAGATGATATTGAGAGTTTTTTAGGGTTTCAGAGGAAGGTTTGTGTGCTTTAATAGGCAAAATATCAGATAGACTGATGCTAAACACTCTTAAATAGATGTAGTAAAGAAAATAGCCGTTTATGACTGTTGGAAGTTAAGAGTTGCGACCTGTCACACAGCCACCGGTTATAAATTTTCGAGCAGAGTGTACAGGGTGCGGTCGCAGATTTAACAAGGTGCGATCGCGACATGTGGTCTAGCGACCATTAGTAAGATAGGTACGCTCGCGAGGGAAGAAACTGTCTGTAACGGTCAAAACTATTCAAATTGGTGCGGCCGCGCACAAATTTTCTCGACCGTGCACAGAGATTTTTATTGAATGAAACTGACAGACGAGATGGCGATCGCGAAACGACACTGGAGCGACCGCGACAAACTTAAAAATGAAAGATTCAAAGAAAGATGGAAGATATTCCAAGTGTGTTAAGAAAAATTAATTTCATGCACATAGAAACTTTATTGTAAGGCAAAAATTTGAATTAACTCAAAGTGATTCTATCAATCATTCCTAAATTGAGTTTGATGAAGTTAAGTCTATCTTCATTCAAGGGTTTTGTAAAGACATCAGCAAGTTGATTTTCTGTATCTATGAATTCTAAGATTATATTCTGATTTTGTATATTTTCTCTTAAGAAATGATGTTTAATATCTATGTGTTTGGATCTAGAATGTTGGATAGGATTCTTAGACAAATTGATAGCACTAGTGTTGTCACATTTAATGGAGATATTGTTAAACACTTTACCATAGTCAAGCAATTGTTGTTTCATCCATAATACTTGTGTGCAACAAAAACATGCTGCAACATATTCAGCTTCCGTTGTGGATAAAGCAACCAATGCTTGTTTCTTACTATGCCAAGAAACTAGACAATTACCAAGAAAGTGACATGCTCCTATTGTGCTTTTCCTATCTAAGATGCTACCAGCATAATCTACATCTGAAAATCCTATAATATGAAATGATGTGTTTTTAGGATACCAAAGTCCTAAATGTATTGTACCACTCAAATATTTCAAGATTCTCTTAGTGGCATTCAAGTGTGATTCTTTAGGACTAGTTTGAAATCTAGCACAAAGACATACACTATACATTATATCAGGCCTAGAAGCAGTTAAGTAAAGTAGTGATCCGATGATACCTCGATATTTCTTCTCATCTACTGCTTTACCATTATCATCTTTACCTAATTTCAATGATGTGCTCATAGGAGTTTTGCTAGTTTTGCAGCCATCCATTCCAAATTTCTTGATGAGTTCTTTTGTATATTTGGATTGGTTGATGAAGATCCCATCTTTACATTGCTTGACTTGCAGTCCAAGGAAAAACTTGAGTTCACCCATCATGCTCATTTCAAATTCCCTAGTCATACAAGAAGCAAATTCTTTGCACAAGGCTTCATTAGTAGCTCCAAATATTATGTCATCCGCATAAATTTGTACAATCAAAATGTTGTGCTTATCCTTTTTAACAAAAAGAGTTGTGTCTACTTTTCCTTTTGAAAAACCATTTTCAAGCAAATATGCACTAAGTTTATCATACCAAGCTCTAGGTGCTTGCTTTAATCCATATAAAGCTTTGGTAAGTTTGAAAACATGATCAGGAAATTTGTAGTTTTCAAAACCAGGAGGTTGTTCAACATAAACTTCTTCATTTATGAGTCCGTTTAGGAATGCACTTTTGACATCCATTTGATAAAGCTTAAAATTCATATGACATGCAAAAGCAAGTAATATTCTAATAGCTTCTAATCTGGCTACTGGGGCAAAGGTTTCATCATAGTCAATACCTTCTTCTTGATTATAACCTTTGGCAACCAATCTTGCTTTATTTCTAATGATGTGACCATTTTCATCAAGCTTATTCCTATAAACCCATTTGCATCCTATTATAGAATGATCTATAGGTCTAGAAGTAAGTTGCCAAACATTATTTCTTTCAAATTGATTAAGTTCATCTTGCATTGCAGTTATCCAATATCATCATTTAAAGCTTCCTCAACAGTTTTTGGTTCAATTTGAGAAACAAAAGCAAAATTAACATCAACGTGATTAATTTTAGATCTAGTAGTTACTCCCTTTGATGTTTCTCCAATGATGAGTTCCTTTGGATGATCTTTCTTGTATTGCCAATCCTTAGGTAGATCTTGAGACTTTTCTTCAAGTTGATTGATCTTTGGAACATCAATAGATTCAAGAGGTTCAAGAGTACCTGCAGGGTCATTGAAAGTAATACCTTTCTTTTGATCAAGTTTAGATGATTCATCAAATACAACATGCATTGATTCTTCTATAACTAGAGTTTTCATGTTAAATACTCTATAAGCTTTGCTATATGATGAATATCCTAAGAATATGCCTTCATCTGATTTGGATGAGAATTTTCCAAGATTATCCTTGGTATTCAATATGAAGCATTTGCATCCAAATACTCTAAAATATCCAATTCTGGGTATTCTTCCATTCCATAGCTCATAAGAAGTTTTATTAGTTAAATGCCTTTTATAAACACGATTTGCAATGTAACAAGCTGTATTAACGGCTTCCGCCCAAAAATAAGATGGTAAATCATATTCATTGAGCATTGTCCTAGCCATTTCGATTAAAGTTCTATTTTTCCTTTCAACTACACCATTTTGCTGTGGAGTTCTAGGAGTAGAAAAATTGTGTGAAATGCCAAGTTCATTGCAAAAGTCTTCAAAGTTCTCATTTTCAAATTCTTTGCCATGATCACTTCTAATAGATGTGATCACATATCCTTTTTCATTTTGAACTCTTTTTGCAAAAGTTTTGAAGTAATTAAAGGCTTCATTCTTTTGAGCTAAGAAATTAACCCATGTGAATCTAGAGTAGTCATCAACAAGAACAAATGCATATGATTTGCCTCCTAAGCTTGTAACTCTATTTGGTCCAAACAAATCTAAATGAATGAGCTCTAAAGGTCTAGAGGTGCTTATAACACTCTTTGATTTAAATGAGCTTTTATGTTGCTTACCATGTTGACAAGGTTCACAAATCCTATCTTTATCATATTTTATCTTAGGTAAGCCATCAACTAAGTTCTCATTACAAATATATTTCAATTGATCCATACCAGCATGTCCTAGTCTTCTATGCCATAACCATGCATCATTATTAGTGGACATTAAACATGTATGATTTGAATGTATGCTGACATTGTAAGTGTTGTTTGTTCTAGTGCCCTTAAATATGATAACATCATTTGAATTTGTGATTTTGCATTCCTTAGAATCAAACTTGACAAAGTATGCTTTATCACAAAGTTGACTAACACTTAGCAAGTTATGTTTCAAACCATCAACAAGCCATACATCTTCAATTAAATCCTTACCAATAGAACCAATGGAGCCAACACCAAGAATTTTACCTTTAGCATTGTTTCCAAAAGTTACGTTACCTCCATGTTTATAGGTAATACTTGTAAAGAGCTTTGCATTTCCAGTCATATGCCTTGAGCATCCACTATCCACAAGCCATGTGCTTTCATTGGTAGTAGATTTTAGGCATACCTGCAAGACAATTGTGATCATCTTCTTTTAGGTACCCACATATAGTTGGGTCCTTGATGGTTAGTAGAAAGAGTGCCTTCTAAATTGAGATGAGCTTTTCTTATATAACAATAGAAATTTTTGTGACCAAATTTCATGCAATATGTGCATTGCCATGGTATCCTATGCTTCTGCATTTTTCTTTTTGCATTATACATACAACTACAAGTATGTGATTTCTTTTGTACAAGTTTAGTGAACAACAATGCATAATTATTTTTGGCTTTATCTCCTAGTGAACCATAGGAAGTTCTTTTAGACTTGGTGCAAGCATCTTTGATATGAACATCAGAAATTTTAGTTGTAGATGCTTTCACAAATGTTGGTTTGCTAGGTGCAATGTTGGTTGAGCCATTGAATCCTAATCCATATTTCAAGGAAGGTGATCTTTGATTATTAATTAATGTGTTCAATGCTTCCTTTCCTTTATGAAATCTGGAAATTGATTCTTTTAGTTCTTTTAGTTCATGCTTCAATGCCTCATTCTCTTTAATCACCTTTTCTAAGTCACGTGAGCTTTTATTTAATTCTCCTATTGTATTCATTAAGTGTTCATTTGAGGTTTTCAATTCTAAGGTAGAGTTCTTTAAGCATATAAAATCCTTTTCTAACTTAGAGTTTTTCTCTTTATAGAGCATCATTTTAGAGAAATATTTTTCTATTTTAGAATTCATGTGCTCAATCAAGTCACTATCATCTATATCATTTATATCATCATGTGCTACAAGATCAAAGGATTGAGTACTTACCTCATTGGAGTCATCTTCAATAGCCATGAGACAAAGATTTGCAATTCCTTCTTCTTCTTATTCTTCACTTGAGGAAGAGTCATCCCATGTGGCTTTGAGAGACTTTTTCTTTTCTTTATCCCATTTCCTTTTGTTCTTTAATTTGTAGCAATCCGATTTGATGTGACCAGTTTTTCCACATTCATAGCACTTTACCTCATTTTTCTTTTCTTTATCTTTGAAGGAGAATTTAGGAGGTGTACCTTTGTTTGCTTGTAATCTTTTCTTCCTTTTCCATTCATTCATTCTTTTTGAGAACATTGCCATTTCATCTTCATCATCAGTACCTTCATTGCTTGAGCTCTCAGCTTCTTTGATTGCTTTGAGTGTAATTGGTTTTCTCTTTTCTTTCTCACCTTGATCTTCTTCTTTTTCACTGTGCAGCTCAAAAGTGAGTAATTTACCAACTAGCTCGTCGGTTCTTAATGTGCTGAGATCATGAGCTTCTTCTATGGATGATACTTTGGATTCAAAGTTCTTTCTAGCTCTTAGAGCTCTCAAGATTTTACTATTTACATCACCTTGATCATATACCTTGCCATACTTCTTTAGTTCATTGACAATTGCAAGTAAGCGATTGGTCATGTCGGTGACATTTTCATTTGGTTTCATCTTGAATAGCTCATACTCATGAACATGCATTTGTTTCTTGGTAAATCTTAACTGAGTTGTACCTTCATGGTAGTTTTCAAGTGTTTTCCAAATGCAATGTGCACAAGTTAAATGTTGAACTCTTCCACCTTCTTCTCTTGAAATGGAGTTCATCAAGATGGAAGCAGCTCTATTGTTCTTGAATCGATCTCTGATATTGCTAGTTGACCATTGAGCTTTGGGAAGTGGAACTTGAATACCGTCAACTTCATGAGTGGGAGATTTCCACGAAATCCCATAGTTCAATCCCTTCACTATCTAGAAACAAATACATTTTGTGTTTCCAGTATGAGTAATCCGTTCCATCAAAGTAGGGTCTAAGAATAGAGTTAAGATTTCCATGAGAGCTTGATGAAGAAGAAGTTGCCATTGTGGATCAGATTTCACAATTAAGTTTAAGAAATCTCAGGGCTCTGATACCAATTGTTGTCCCAAGATGGCAACCAAGAGGGGGGGGGGTGAATTGGTTTCCTCAAGAAATAATGACAATTTAAAAAACTCAACAAACAAGAAATGCGGAATAGAGAGTTGGTTGAGTAATGGAGGAAAGAAAGAACACACAAGATTTATAGTGGTTCGGATTTACTTCAATCCTACATCCACTTCCTTAACAACTTGTTAAGGTTCCACTAGTCTTTGAAGTTTTTACAAGCTCACTTCCAACTTTACAAGTGTTTTTCTTAGGCTCACACTTACAACCCAAACAAGAGTTTTACAAGGCTTACTCTCACAACCTAACAAGAGTTTTACAAGGCTTACTCTCACAACCCAAGTGTTTCCCAAGCTTACACTCAAACTTATACAATGGTGTTTTCAATGCTAACACCTAACATTCATAACAATTCAAATACAAGTTTAAGTAAAAGAAAATTTGTTGCTTGGCTATGAAAATCTTTTCTCAATGTTGTCTCTTTTTTGTTTTCTCATAGAAAATTTGTATTTATAGCCAATGTGGTCTTACTAGCCATTATTGATGTTGAGAATAAAGTCTTGGCAGATTAGACCTTCTTTACTTAAACTGTCCGAAGCACTTTGCGGTCGCCCTTCATACAAGGATGGTCGCGCTCATGCTTCACGCGATCGTCCTTTTAACCAGGGACGGTCGCTACTTTTAAAAAGCTTCAACGGTCGAATTTTAGTGCTCTGCAGCTGGAATCTTGCCCATGATGTGTTTGTCGGACCAGTTCTTGCCCATGCTGTGTTTGTCGGGACGGTCGCGCCAAGCAAAGGTGCAGTCGCCCTTTTTGACTATTGAAGTGGGTTTACAACGGTCATATCACGTGTCATTTTCTGACAGGGCAAAAGAGATGTCCGCCATAATTTGAATCTCGCGGTCGCCCTTTGTAGCATTTCGCGGTCGAACTCATATTCTCGCGTCGAACTTCTGGACGCACCTGAGGACGCGAACACTACTGTCTCTTTGAGCAATTTCTTCTTGAATTGTTGGGCGATCGCGACTCTAAATGGGTGGTCGCTAAAGTGGTAAGCGAGGTCGAGTCATTCACCGTTCTTGTCACCGCGAACCTTACTGTGATTGTAATGATTTAAGTTCCTTGAGTGGCGGTCGTGCAAATATTTGGACGGTCGCTATTCTGTAGGAGCGGTCGCGACCGAGGTCGAACTTATGACCGCGAAACCTACTGTGACAAGTTTTCACTCTGTAATTGCTTGGAGCAGTCGTATTCAGGTGAGGTGCGACCGCTAGAATTGTTCTGTTCACCTTTAATTGAAGCAACCTAATCCTGCAACAAGATTTCTCAAACACAAGTTAAATAGATCATCCATTTGAGTTGTCAAGGATCAAAATTAAGATCATTTGTCTAACATAGTAAAACTACCAAAATCTTTTAATTTCTTAGGTAACCTCTTTTGCAAAATTGTTGAACTCTATTCTGATAATTGCACCAAAGATACTTCCTCAAGTTTCCTTTTGTTAGAAAGGAGATCTTTCAAAAATTTAGCATATTTGGGCATCTGTGATAAAGCTTCAGTGTTTAAAGAGTTCAAGAAACTTATCGAGCTGAGCATCCATCTTGTCCTTGTTCAAACTTGCTGGATATGGCACTCGAGGTTGGTATTCCTTCACTTCTAGACTGAATTCTTATGGTCGATTCCGTTTCTCATTTTCCACTGTAGCCTTCTCAGCCAAAGTGACAGTAGGGTTATCTTCTTTTTCTTGTGTCTCAGCCTCTTCCTCAACCATTTCTTCTCTTTTATCAACCTCAACACCCTTAATTTCCTTTCCATTCCTTAAAGTAATTACCTTCAGCTGCTCCTTCAGGTTTGCCTCAATATTGCTAGGCAAACTCCCTTGTGGTCTTTCAATGAGTATCTTGGCAATTTTCCCCATTTGGTTTTCCATGTTGTGAATTGAAGCTTGTTGAATTCTAAGGGTGGTTTTAGTTGATTGAAATATATTTTCTGAAGTTGCTATGAACTTCACCATCATATCCTCCAAATTGCTCTTTCTTGGAGGGGCAACTTGTTGACGTTGAGGCTACTAAAATCCAGGGGGTGGCCTTGGATTATTCTGATTACTCCAGGAGAAATTAGGATAATTTCTCCACCCTGGATTATATGTGTTTCTATAGGGGTTGTTCTGATGTTGCCATGGCATATTCCTGACAAAACCCCCTTGCTCTTGTCTAGCAAACATATTGCCGCTTTGGAAATCTTGACTTTGATGTCCACCCCCACACCATTCACAAGACATCACTTGTATTGATTTCCCTGAAGATGAAGCTAAAGAATCAATCTTTTTATTCATTGATTTCAACTGTGCTGTTAAAGCCACCACAGGATCCAATTGATGTGAGCTAGTGGCCCTCAGTTTTCCTTATTCCCTTGGAGTTTTCTATTGATAATTTGTAAGGGTCATATCTTCAATCAAATCCCTTGCTTATTCAGGTGTATTGTTATTTATGGTACCCCGGCTGCTGCATTAAGGGATTGCTTGCTTGCATAATTCAATTCATTGTAGAAAGTTTGAATATGAAGCCATAGTGGAAGCCCATGATGAGGACACCTTATCAATATATCTTCAAACCTCTCCCAAGGATCATAAAGGGTCTCACCATCTTTGATAAGTGCATAATTAATGATATTTGTACCCTATTTCTTAATATGATTATTATCCAATTGAGTTTAATTTGTTTGTTCAAGTGCTTTTTAGGATTAATTTCTGGAATTCTTTGTATTTTGGGGCTTATGATCATTTTGAAGGGAATTACGAATGAAAATAGAGGAAAAGAGCAAAATTCTTCAAGTGACACGCCTATGGACATGGGCGTGTCAATGGACGTGCCTTTGATACTGCCATTTAGAAGCATTGACATGGGTGTGTCACTGAGCATGCCTATTACAATGATTCACAGAACCTGTGACACACCTAGTGACATGGGCATGTCATTGGACGTGCCTTATATTCAAAATTCCAGCAGCAATGACACGCCCGCGTGTCTGGCTAAAATATCTGCACTATAAAAGCTAAGCTGAAGCATGAATTAAGGATCCGATTTTCATTCTTTTCAACCTAGAGCCGACTTCTAAAGTGAAAAAGAGAGTTTTGAAGCTGAGATTGAAGGTGAAGACATATCCTACACAAGATCTAAACCAAGATTCAAGTATTCAAGTGAAGAAATACAAATCATTGACCATGGATTGTTTGGATTCTTTTACTTATTTCTCTTGTTCTAGTTTTCTGGTTTTGAACATGAACTAACTCATTCTCTATCTAGATATTGATGAACCCTAGCTTTATTGTATGGATTGAATAATTTTATTTAATTAAATCATTTGATTGAGTTGTTTATTCTTATGATACTTAATAATTTATTTCCAATTGATAATAGCATGCTTATTGATTGGTTGCAATTTTCATATTATTGACTTGAGAAAGCTTGATATGAATTGAATACTCATAAGGATTGAGGATTGATTGGAGTGCTAGACATAGACTTACAAGATTCTTTGGTTTATGATTCCTTGTTCTTAATGTAAGATCTACTTAATTATGTTTGAGAAGAGATTCCAGCATTCTACTTAGTGATTAGGGATTAATTCACTTGAGAAAGGTTTTAGTCTAATTTAAAGGAATGCCAATTCAACTTTATTATTTGATTTAATTGAATTGATTTTCATAAGTATATTTATGGCTAGGGGAATTCATTATCTGGGTAGTATTTTCATCATCACTCCTTTTCGGACAACACTTAATCTCTCTTTACTTTAAGTTATTAAGTTAATTGTCTTTAATTACAAAACATCACAAAACAATTGATTTGCTAAACAACAGCTAAAGTTTGCACTAGTACATGACCTTGTCCCTAGTGGAATGATAACTCACTCACTACTTTATTACTTGAGCGACCCATGCACTTGCGGTATTGCAATAGCATAAGCTCGCATCAATAATCTTGCAAAAGAAAAGATGAAATATCATTCCTCAACTTGGCAGTCTTGGATGGTGGGAAGTATTTCTCTACGAATTTTTCTACCAACTGACCCCATATGGTGAAAGTGTTTGGGGGAAAAGATTTTAGTCATTTCTTTGGTCAATCTCTCAGTGAAAATGGGAACAACCTTAGCCTAATTGAATCTTCTGAGACATTCTTTATCTTAAACGTGTCACATATTTCTAGAAAATTCTCAATATGTGCATTAAAATCTTCATTTGGGAACCCATCAAACTGGCAAGTCTGCTGCATCATTTAAATAACATTTATCTTTATCTCAAATTTGTTTGCAACAATTGTCAGCCTTTGTATGCTTGAATCAGCCCCATTAAGAGTGGGCTTAGCAAATTCCTGCATTGTCCATGGTTCATTTCCTGCCATCACTTCAAGTTCTTCTTCTGAGCTTGAATATTCCAAGTTTAGTTCTGTTTCTGCTATAATTGCTTCCCTTTCTTCCTTTCACTTTCTCCTCAATGTTCTCTCTAGCTCTCAATCTAATTCAAGTAATTGGGAAGAGCTAGATCTGGTCATAAATGGGAAGAAGTACCTAAAATGACAATCAACAAGCAAGATCCAATGTTAAAACAAATAAAAATAGAAACTAAATCAATAGTCTTGATTATATTACTAATATTGAAAACCATTGTTCCCTTGCAACAATGCCAAAAACTTGATGGCGAATCTATGCTATCACAGTGTTACTGTAAGTGTACGAGCTGCGCAAGTAATAAAATAGTGAGTAAGATATCGTTCCACTAAGGACAAGGTCAAGTACTAGTGCAAATTTCAACTGTTGTTTAGCAAATCAATAATTTTTGTAATGATTAAAATAAAAGAAGAATTACTTAATAAATTAAAGTAAAGAAAAATTAAATATTGTGCAAAAAGAGTTGGTAATGAAAATACTATCCAGATATTGAATTCCCCTAGCAATAAAAATATTTATGAATATTAATTCAATTAAATCAAATAATAGATTTGAAATGGCATTCCTCTAAATTAGATCAAAATCTCTCTTGAGTGAATTAATCCCTAATCACTCAGAAGAATGCTAGGAATCTCTTCTCAAGCATTATTAATTAGATCTTGCAATAAGAACTAGGAAATTTAAACCAAAAGGTCCTGTAAGTCTATTTTTAGCACTCTAATAAAGTAAATTAAACCATTCAAACATAAACGATAAATTAGGACAGCCACCATAGGTGGAAACGTATCCTTTACAATAGTCCCAAAATTCTTAAACGATAAATTAAGTTACATAATAAAAATCGAGGAAACCACGAAGTGAAAATATGCCTTTTACAATCTTAAAATCAAAATGAACAATTAATCATGTAAGTTAAACCATTCAAACATAACAATGAAAAATAAAACATCCATTATAAATTAAATAAATTAAATCATCCATGGTAAAGCAAGTAATGAAACAAATAACCAATCATTATATCAGCAATTTTAAATTAGGGCTAAACTAATGAAGTTAAAGTTAATTATAAAAATTACAATTTACAAATAGATCTTAATATTGACCCATTAATTAAATATAGGGCGTGACGACCAGGGTCGTGCTTACATCGGTCTCGCTAATCGGTTAGCGGGTGTGGGTCAAGATGGCACCATCCCTTGCGAGGGATTAAGGGCAGTGCCCCCAAAAGGTAAATGGTTTATAGGATATGGTTTTATGGAGGAATTAAGGTTTATATGTAAGCTAGGGTTTTATATTTATAGAAATTAGGGTTTTATGGTTTTGAAAACTAGGGTTTTATCTTTTGAAAATAATTTTTAGGGTCTCGGATGATCAAATTAGGGTTTAGAGAATAAGATTTCTGGATATTAAGGGGTCTAGAATTTAAGGTTGAGGGATTAGTGTTTTAAGAAGTTATAGTTTCTAGACACCAGGTTTAAGAATTAGGCTTTATGCCAATTATTCACATCAAACCTTAAGTTACTAGATGGACAAAATATATTGATTTATAATTTGATAAAATATGCAAATAAGGTTTTAGCAATTAAATTTTTATGATCAATATGATAATTAAAGCAAACAAATCAAAATATGAAAAGATAACCTAGCTACTGTATGTTTAATCGAATAAAATTTAAGATATGAAACTTACATTTGAAGGCTCCACCAAATTTGATTATTGATTCCAAGCTTACTACCTGTAACAATGTTTATTTTTGGCTGAGAAAAGATTAAGCCAGCAGGTTATTGCCTTTAGTGTTAATGGTTGATGCTTTGTATGTTGCTTATTCTTTTTGGTTGCTGATGATTGTTATTGTTGCTTGTTGATTATTGTCCTTTTTCCTATTAATAGTACTCAAACTTGTTATTTATTGGCAAACAAAAAATAAAACCCTAAACCTAATTTGCTAATACGACTTTTAAATGAATTCTAAGCTAATTAGTAAACCAACCGACCTAGAATCATGTCTTTCTGGTATGGTAGATCGACATGGGCTAAGGCCATGTCGATCTGGATAGCCAGATTGACATGAGCTCCACTAGATCGACATGAGCCATACTCATCTCGACCTGGGCCCTCTAAGTCAACATGAGCAATGGCTCAAGTCGCTTGACCAACCTGACTCAAATTAATGTTGTATTTTTTTAATTTATAGACGAAATAGTTTTAATTTGGGCCAAAAAAAACCTAATTTAGGGTTTTATAATTGAATTTATGCCTTTTAAAATTGGACCGACTTATTTAAAAGATGTAAACTAGGTTTAAATCTTTTAAAGTTAGATCAAATTCATTTTGGCATTCTATAATTGAGATTGGATTAGCTTAGGGCCAAAATTTGGGGTCTACACATATTCTCACATAATTGATATAAACCACATTCCACTCATTTTAGCCATTATTAATGGGTTTTCACAATGTACATAATGCTTATGTAGACCCTTAATTACCCCAATTTGCCAAAATAAATTTGATCCGACTTTAAATATTTAAACCTAGTTTATAATTTGTAAAGGAGTCGGTTCGGATTAAAGAGGCATATATTTAATTGTAAAACCCTAAAATCAAGTGGAATTGGCACAAATTAAAATTTTTTCGGTCCATAAGATAGAAAAGGCCAGAATAATTTAAGTGTAGCCGGCTTAGGAGACAGTAGCATGCCTCATGTCAATCTGGTAGCCCAGATCGACATGACGTTTGACTCATATCGACTTGGGCAAGCTAGGTTGACATGAGCAAGCTTCATGTCGACCTTCGCAGCCCAAGATTGACATGAGCATGCCTTATGTTGACTTGGGCAGCCCAAGGTCGACATGAGGTTTGTCTCATGTCGACCTAGGGCAAATAGGTCGACATGGATTCAATATGTTTCCTAATTCAACTAGAATTTGTTTTAGGGACTCTTTTATATTAGGTTAAGGATTCTGAGTGAGGTTTGGCAATAAATATTAATGTTTCAGAATTCAGAAGGGAGGAGAAAACATTAACAAGAGAAAAACATTAACAGGGGACGACAACAAAAAGAAAAGATTAGCAGCAAACATTCATCAGTCATCAATCCATCAAAGATAGCAACGCAGTCTTTATTCATTGTTCATCCAGAAGTTAATTATGGAGGAACCAACGAGCAGAGGTTTGATCTTTAATCATGCATTATTTATGTTCAGAGTAGTTTATTTTCTTTGATTAATAAGAACATGCATGCAGTAACTTTATCTTTGAAACATGCAGTACCTTAATCTTTAAACATGCAATAAATTGATTTTTATTTCAATAACTTTAATCGTTTACATTAATTAACACATGGATCAGTTGATATCCGTAGCCCCACTTGCATGTTTCATAAAAAACATATAACTATCCAGTAGCCTTGAGGATTTAAATTAATTGTTAGAATTTAGTTTGTTTACTTTAACTTTAACAACCGTAGGTTATTTTATTAAAATTCAAAACCTCAAACTATTTTTATCCAAAAGCCTAAACCATTTCATTATTAAACTCCAAAATATTGATTATTTTTCCAAAACCTTAATTTATTTTTCCAAATCATAAATTATGTTTTTATTAGGCAGTAAGTCAAATCCAAGAACCCTAACTATCCAAAACCCTAATTATGAAAACCCTAACTATCCAAAACCCTAATTCTAAAAACCCTAACAATCCAAAACCCTAGTTTTAAAAATCCTAATTCCAAAACCCTAGTTTCCAAAACCCTAGTTTCAAAAACCCTAAAAATCCTAATTTCAAAACCCTAATTATAAAACTTTAGTTTCTAAAACCCTAAGTTTCGAAACCCTAAATTCAATTGATAATTCTTTTAAAAACCAAAATTTATATATATATTGCTTTATTTACTTTTAGATTTGATTATGTAGTTTATTATATGCTTTGATGGTTGATTTATTTAATTTTAATGCTTAATTTATTTAATTTATTATGGATGAATGTTTATTATATATTTTGATTGATGTTTAATATCTTTGATGAATGATGAATGGTTATTTACTTTTATCAATTTATTTTGATTTCCAAATGTTGTAAAAGGTATGTTTCCACTTTGTGGGTGCCTCATTAATTAAGTTCTATGTAATTTAAATTGCTTTTTATATTTTAGACCAATGTAAAGGACATGTTTCTACCTTTTGATGGGTGTCCTATTAGTTTAGACATGAACGATGTAAGGACATGTTTTCATCCTCAAATGGGTGTCCATTTATTTACTATGTCATTGCTTTTAATTTTTTTTAATATAATGATGCTTTATTTCAATTGTTGCATGTAATATGATAATATTATTATACTTAAGAATTTTATAATATTAAGACCTGTAAAGGAGGCCGGTTCCAATGAACCAGGTGTTGTGGGGGTGCTGGGCCATTTCTCACCTTCTCCACACGTACCCAACTTTTCGAACCATTAGTGGGTTGGGGATTCCTTAGGAATCGAGTCGTCCACCCCTTTCTTTTTCCCTGCCCGTCCGGGTGACGACTCCATTTTCTCCATACTTAGGCCCGTGTTCTCTAAGGCCCCGAGTCTAAACAGTGCCGAAGTCGCAAGAACCATTCCACCAAGAGTGGGGCCGAAAATCCCTACTCACAATGGCAACTCCACTTGGGATAAGAGAAGTTGATTCCATTGGTCTTTATATTATTCTATTCTTTCTTATAATGATATTATCTATTGCATCATTTAGATTGCATCGTGTGCGTGAGTTAGGACACCCCTGTTACGCGTGTTGTGTTATGTAAGGGATACCATACTTTCACTCAAGGTATGGAGATCAAGCATGGCATAACTACTCATAGCCTTGTACCTTTTGGTATATACTTGATATGGGAACTTAAGCCTTTTAACCCAAAGACTAAAGCTCATATAATTGGCCTAGTTACTTTCCTTAGGTTTTACCCCAAATGCCTATTGTTTGACTATGGTAATTTATCTTGGCTTAAATCATGGCTTATTTGGGTTGCTCTTTTTCTAATATGACCTAAGTACATTGTAAGCTCAAAATAAAATTTTCTTTAAAGTCCAAAAGACCAATGCTATTTTCAAAACTTTTCAAGATGGTCTTTGGACATAAGACTTTTCTAAAAATAAATCAAAAATTCTTTTTGTCATAACCCAAATACTAAGCCCAAAATCTATCTTTTCTAAAATATTTTTTACAATGGGCTTAGAAATAAAATTATTTTTATCCAACATTTTCTTACAAAGAGCTTGCAAATTATTTAGGTCAATTTTGAAATACCAAAAATCAATTGTGAGCCTAGTTTATACTAAGAATAATTAATCATGGGCTTGTTTTTGGCATGAATCATTAGTTGCTTTTTCAAGTGAGAAATCTATTTATAATAAACCTCTTAATTTAGTTTTAATCCAATATAGCATAAAAGCTACTTTAGTTAGTTGAATGGATTAAAACATAATTAATGGGAATTATCATGGATTGATTTCCATTTTTGAAAATATAACTATTGGTTAAAATGTCCGAGGGAATTATTCGAAAATAAGGTGACCCATGTTGGTATTTTGTTAACCATATACCTAGGAAAAGAGACTCGCCATTCGTGTGTGGATGTTATAAGGTTGGAAGGAACGTCCTATTTATCCTTGTTTGTTTATTGTGTGTGCATACATGCATACATTTGCATCTCATTGATCCTTTCTGTCTCACAGCCCTGGATTACGACAGTTCAAAAGCTTATGACAATCCGACCTATGCCGGAGATGAAGAATCTAGCAACAACTCAATCACTTGCTAACAAAAAGTAATGGAGCCCGAACAAATTTAAAGAATGGTGGATGACACCCTTAATGCCAAGATGGAAGAAATAAAAGAGGCCATGGCCGAGAGCATAAAGAACCAATTGGCTACAATTTTAGGAAATCATGCCGAAGCATCTACTAGCACTAAGAAGCCAAAGGACAAAGGGAAGGCTAAAGTTTGTGAAGTAGCTTTTGATGATGATAAGGTGATCATTGATGATGATGATTGAGCTCAATACTACCAAGATCCTCAAGACAAAAAGGAGCCGAAGGTTGTTGAGAAGGAAACTATTGAAAAGACCGAGACAACTGATGTTGAAAAGATGATTACTGATTTAGAAAAGAAATTTGAGAAGAAGTTGAAAACTGAAGAAATGTCCAAAGTTAACAAAATATTTGAGCTAGACGATGAAGTTCCGTACAAATTCAAGATGCCATCCTTTGCTAGATGCAATGGTACTGGAAATCCTCATCTCCATGTGAAGCAGTACATCACGGCTATGCAATCTGCCCGAGCTACTAAGGTTCAAACTCTAAGGTACTTCATGCTCTCATTGGACCCTGTTGTCCAAAATTGGTTTAACACCTTAGAAGAAAGTACTCAAAAAGATTGGGACATGTTATACAAGGCTTTCATTCAGCAATATGGGTATAATGTTCAGTTTGAAGTTACCTTAATGGAAGTTGAGTCCATTAGACAAAGGCCAAATGAAAATTTTGTGGATTATGTGAAAAGATAGAGGAATAAGGCTGCTTTGCTCAAGAAGAGGCCCGATGAATCTGATAAAATAAGAATGATTATGAGAGGGGTGCTGCCTAGTCTTCGTGAAAGGATGTGTCATACACTCATCCATGACTTCAAAGATCTTCTCCAAGTTGGTCTACAAATTGAAGAGTGGGAAAGGGAGAAGAATCGCTTTTCAATAAAAAGAAATGAGAAAGGAAATTATCAGCCTAGCAATCAAAGCACGCAAAAAGAAGTTGGTGTTAATACAACTATTCAAGCAAATAGAAAACAATTTTTAGATCTAGGGAAGCCTTTGTCTCGGGTCTTCAACAAGCTACAAAATAAAGGATTATTACAACCATTGGCCCCTCGACCTTTGCCAAATTCTTTACCCCCAAAATTTGATACTAAGGCTTTTTGTCAATTTCATCAGACTCATGGACATGAGACTGATAGATGTACCCGATTGAAGCATGAGATCCAAGATCTAATCGATAGTGGTAAGCTACCGGAGCGGGACAAACCCAATACCAAGAACAATCCTTTGCCTAAGTTTGGAAGAGTACCTCCACCGGCAACCTTCATAGTAGGAAACGGATTGGAAGAAGATTTTGTCTTATCATCCTTTCAAGATGGAAATATTGAAGATGTGAAAGGAAAAGAAGCTTAAACTCAACGAACTTTCCTTAGCTTGAATGTTGCTTTTCAATTTTACTTTCTTTAATATTTTGGAACTATTGTGTTTTTCAAATTTAAAGTCGCTTGAAATAAATTACTTTCATCAAAATTTTTGGTCTTTGTTCATTTTGGTGCTCAACCAATGAAGAATCTAGCTTGATGTTTATAAATTAGCATATCTAGGCATCATGATTCGAATGACTTTACTAAATAAGGGAATTGCTCTATAGCATTGAGTTGTGTATGCTTACTTAGAGAGGGCTACTGCATAATTACTTTTGTCTAGGTCCTAGTCAATCTTAGAACATGCTCAGGCAAACTTTCGAGGTGAAATTGAACTCTACTTATTTAAGGGAGAGATGATCTAGACATTGTTTGGTTAGCCAACAACTGGTATCCACCCAATTAGATATCAATCCCTAGTCATCCCTTTGAGCCTTCATAAAATTTTAGCTTTCTTTTCATTGGCTTACAAACCCCAATAACCAAACCTGAGCTGTTGTGACACTTTTGACAAGTCTTATGATCACTAATGTGAAGAGGCAAGAAGATCAAAGAATGGAATGCATAGCCAAGACTGTAAGAATAGTTGATGTTTTCAAGACTATAAGGGTAGTTGAAGTTCATCTAATATCTCCAATCTATCAAGACAACATCAGAGTAACAGATGATTTATTCTTGTTAAAGAAGATTTATGTCACTCCACTCATCCATTATTGGAAACCCTAGTTGGTACAAACAAGACAACCCTTTTAGAGCTAGAACTAAAAAAGAAAAAGAAAGAAGAAAAGAAAAGAAGAAGAGAAAAGGAAGAAGAGAAAAAAGAAAAGAAAAAAAAAGAAGAAAGGAAAAAAAAGAAAAAGAAAAAGGAAAAAAAGAAAAAAATATAAAACCCAAAATGGTTCAGAAAGCCAACTGAGTTCTCTTTTACCTAAGGCAGCAAAAGGCTTCCATTTGTTTTATAAGGACAGTTTGACTTGAATTGGTCCAACCCAACCAAAGATTCGATCAAAATTAGAGAAAAAGGAGAAAGACCATTCAGTTCTTGAAAGTTTTGTACTTGATAGTCCTACAGGGAAGAAGGACAAAATAAAAAAAAAGAGAAAAAAAGAGGAGAAAAAGAAAAAAAAAGAAAAAATATAAAACCTAAAACAGTTTAGAAAACCAACCAAGTTCTCTTTTACCTAAGACAACCAAAGGCTTCCATTTAGTCTATAAGGACAGTTTGACTTGAATTGGTCTAACCCAACCAAAGTTTTGAAGGAGAAAAATTCATCCAATTTTTGAAAGTTCTGTACTTGACAGTCCTACAAGGAAGAAGGACAAAATGATAAAATGCTCAAAGAAAGGGAAGAGCAAGAAAAATAAAAAAGAAAGAAAAGGGAGAAGAAGAAAAAAAATGAATTTGGGTACCAAACTTTTTGCAAGGGAAAAGACTATCCTAATCAAGATCCAGATTAATGCCAAGAAGATAGAAAGAATTTAGAGTCTAGTAAGATTGCTCCCAGCTGCCTGAAGTTCAAATAAGAAATTTGTAGTGTGAAGCTTTGTCCATTATGTTACATCGGCTCCAACTTACAAATGGCCTTCATTTAACCCATGTCCCTTATAGACCCCATTTCAAGCCTATCAAAGATCTGTTGATATCTCTTGGTAGGTAGAGTCTATTAGTAGAGATAGTTTGAATAAGCATGCATATGAGATAGACAATATTTAAACTCAATGAGACCTTTGGCCAAGTAATGTGTATGTGCCTATCTGAAGTACAACAATTCTTGCTTAAGTAGAAATGATTCTCGTGTTTAGTATGGTAACTATGGTTGTCATGTTATAGATATGTTAATTTGGAAAAATCAAGTCCTGAGGTACATTGACATTGATTTGGCAAAGCCAACATTTGATTTCAAAAAAAAAACAATAAAACAAAAAAAAAATGTTTTTGTCATATGATGCCTTCAAGTTAAGGGGAGTTTGTAGAACTATCAAACCTCAAAGGACACATTGGGCAAATTAAATAGTTATTGGCAAGGTTATGAAGAAGCTACCAACTGACATGCTGAAACATAGTTTAAAATGGATGTATCCTTGACTCTGCAACTTGGGGTCTCCACCACTCATATTTTCAACATCTCGAAGATAAAAGCCATAAATGTGAAGCATCCTGTAATTCAAGTGCAAGAACTGAATGGGCATCTGAAAGAAATCTGTGAGAGCATTTCAACTTATAATCTCGATCTGTGAGTTGATGGAACCATTGTAAGTATTATTCATGCATATCATGCATACATGAGCATATCATATCGCACTTTCTTGTCTTGTATTGTCTATTCCTTGTCAAAGTGAACAGCAAACACTCTATGAAGTAAAGAATCAAAAGAAGATATCAAATCAAGGAGGCATGGAAAGCCCATTGATTGAGAAAGCTCCAGTAATTTTGTAAAGAGAAGAAATCCATGCTTGTGCGAAGAACTAGAAAATAAAAACATCAATCAAAGACTGCATGAGAAGAATTATTTGTTTGAGCCTACACAGGGGGCAAAGTTTCTCCTTTTCAATTTTTTGAGTTTATATACAAAACATTTTCAAACTCACTTGCAAATATTTCGCCACGCAGGGGGCATGAGAAGAAATGAGGGCCAACTAAAAATAGCTGAATTTTTGCAAAAAGGAAGAACAAAAGAATGGAACATTAGAACTATCAAAAGAATGAAGACACAAATGACAAAAGATCAGTCCAGCTAGAAGAACTGAAGCCAATATAGGACAAATCTCTAAGGATGAAGATCCACTTTCAAGGGTGAAGACCTGATTTCCAAGGATGAAGATCCAGCTTAAAGGATGAAGATCCATTTTTAAGGGTGAAGACCCGATTTTCAAGGATGAAGATCTATTTTCAAAGGTAAAGACCTGACTCAAAGGATGAAGATCCATTTTCAAAGGGTGAAGACCCGAAGTCCAAAGGATGAAGATCCACTCTCAAGGGTGAAGACCCGATTTCCAAGGATGAAGATCCAGCTTAAAGGATGTGAAGATCCACTTTCAAGGGTGAAGACCGATTTCCAATGATGAATATCCAGCTTAAAGGATGAAGATCCATTTTCAAGGGTGAAGACTCGATTTTCAAGGATGAAGATCCAATTTCAAAGGGTGAAGACCTAAAGTCCAAAGGTTGAAGATCCATTTTCAAGGGTGAAGACCCTATTTCCAAGGATGAAGCTCCATTTTCAAGGGTGAAGACATGATCTCAAAGGATGAAGATCCATTTACAAAGGGTAAAGACCCAAAGTACAAAGGATGAAGATCCATTTTTAAGGATGAAGACCCAATTTGCAATGATGAAGATCCATTTATAAAAGGTGAAGACCCGAAGTCCAAAGGATGAAGATCCATTTTCAAGGGTGAAGACCCGATTTCCAAGGATGAAGATCCATTTTCAAGGGTGAAGACCTAATTTCCAAGGATGTAGATCCATTTTCAAGGGTGAAGACCTGATCTCAAAGGATGAAGATACATTTACAAAAGGTGAAGACCTGAAGTCCAAAGGATGAAGATCCATTTTCAATGGTGAAGACCCAATTTCCAAGGATGAAGATCCATTTTCAAGGGTGAAGACCTGATCTCAAAGGATGAAGACTCAATTTCTAAGGATGAAGATCCATTTACAAGGGTGAAGACCCGATCTCCAAGGATGAAGATCCATTTGCAAGGGTGAAAGACCCGATCTCCAAGGATGAAGATCCATTTTCTAAGATGAAGATCCGATGCTAAGGATGTAGATCTAAGGTCCAATGATGACGATCCATTTTGAGGGTGAAGACCCACAATGAGTTAAAGAATAGAATAGCTGGAGCAGTCAAAATTCTCAAATGATAAAAGGTTAGTCAAACTCAGTCTTGGGTCCAAAATCCAAACCCTAAATTCACCTTGGGTCTAGAACCCAAATAATTTTTTAGTCCAGAACTTAAACCAACCTTGGGTAAGGAGTCCTATATGGCTCTAAACCCAGTCAAAAATCACATTGCTTTTCACTCTCTTTTGTCATAGTCTCAGATCTCTCAAGCAGGGGGCAAACTGTAGACCCTTAATTTTGACCACAATTTGATATGGTCCTAATTAAAGGATGCCAAAATAAATTTGATCCGACTTTAAATATTTAAACCTAGTTTATAATTTTTAAAGAGTCGGTTCGGATTAAAGAGGCATATATTTAATTGTAAAACCTGAAAATCAAGTAGAATTGGCCCAAATTAAAATTTTTTCAGTCCATAAGATAGAAAAGGCCAGAATAATTTAAGTGAGGCTGGCCTAGGAGACAATAGCATGCCTCATGTTGATCTGGCAGCCTAGATCAACATGAGGTTGGACTCATGTTGACCTGGGCAAGCTAGGCCAACATGAGCATGCTTCATGTCGACCTTCACACCCCAAGATCGACATGAGCATGCCTCATGTCGACTTGGGCAGCCCAAGGTCGACATGGGTTCAATATGTTTCCTAATTCAACTAGAATTTGTTTTAGGGATTGTTTTATATTAGGTTAAGGATTCTAAGTGAGGTTCGGCTATAAATATTAACGCTTCAGAATTCAAAAGGAAGGAGAAAACATTAACAAGAGAAAAACATTAACAGGGGACGACAACAAAAAGAAAAGATTAGCAGCAAACATTCATCAGTCATCAATCCATCAAAGATAACAATGTTGTCTTTGTTCATTGTTCATCCAGATGTTAATTGTGGAGGAACCAACGAGTAGAGGTTTGATCTTTAATCATGAATTATTTATGTTCACAGTAGTTTTGTTTCTTTGATTAATAAGAACATGCATGCAGTAACATTATCTTTGAAACATGCAGTACCTTAATATTTGAACATGCAGTAAATTGATTTTTGTTTCAATAACTTTAATCATTTGCTTTAATTAACACATGGATCAGTTGATATCCGTAGCCCCACTTGCATGTTTCATAAAAAACATATTACTATCTAGCTGCCTTGAGGATTTAAATTAATTGTTAGAATTTAGTTTGTTTACTTTAACTTCAAGAACCGTAGGATATTTTATTAAAATTCAAAACCTCAAACTATTTTTATCCAAAAGCCTAAACCATTTCATTACTAAACTCCAAAATATTGATTATTTTTCCAAAACCTTAATTTATTTTTCCAAATCCAAAATTATGTTTTTATTAGGCAGTAAGTCAAATCCAATTAATTATTTTATTATTAATTATTAATTATTTATTTTATTATTCACCGAAGAAGCAGAAAGCCTTTTGAAAGAAGCTATTCAGGAACTGAAGGAGCGTTTTCTACTTCAGGAACAAGTATAAAGAAATTAATCACTTTTAATATTTTTATTTAGAATTCTTAATTCTAATAAATTCTAATAGAATTCTAATTTAATTCTAATAGAATTAGAATTCAATTCTAATAGAATTAGAATTCAATTCTAATAGAATTCTAATAAATTCTCTAATAGAATTAGAATTCAATTCTAATGGAATTCTAATAAATTCTAATAGAAATATTCTAATATAAATAATATATAAAGAAATAAAATATAAAAATATAAAGAAATAATATATAAAAATATAAAGAAATAATATATAAAAATATAAAAATATAAAGTTTTTGTCCTTTTTTCATAAAACCCAGCGGTAGTATTCCTATTTGAAGTTGGTTGAAGAGGAAATAGAAATGTTTTTGATATTTGTAATAAAAAAGATAAAAAAGTAAGAAACTCTATAATTAATTCTAAATTAATTCTAAAATTAAATTAGAAATTTTAAAAAATTAACATTATAAGGATTTATACCATATTAATACTATATTAAACTATATTAACCATAATTCCAAAAACCCTAACTATCCAAAACCCTAATTCCAAAACACTAGTTTTATAAATCCTAATTCCAAAACCCTAGTTTCAAAAACCCTAAAAATCCTAATTTCAAAACCCTAATTATAAAACTTTAGTTTCTAAAACCCTAAGTTTCGAAACCCTAAATTCAATTGATAATTCTTTAAAACCCTAAATTTATATATTTATTGCTTTATTTAATTTTAGATTTGATTATGTAGTTTATTATATGCTTTTATGGTTGATTTATTTAATTTTAATGCTTAATTTATTTAATTTATCATTTAAGAATGTTTATTAAATATTTTGATTGATGTTTAATATAATTGATGAATGATGAATGGTTATTTACTTTTATCAATTTATTTTGATTTCCAAATGTTGTAAGAGATATGTTTCCACTTTGTGGGTGCCTCATTAATTAAGTTCTATGTAATTTAAATTGCTTTTATATTTTAGACCAATGTAAAGGACATGTTTCTACTTTTTGGTGGGTGTCCTATTAGTTTAGACATGAACGATGCAAGAACATGTTTCTATCCTCGGATGGGTGTCTATTTATTTGCTTTGTCATTGCTTTGATTTTTAATATAATGATGCGTTATTTCAATTGTTGCATGTAATATGGATAATATTGTTATATTTAAGAATTTTATAATATTAAGACTTGTAAAGGAGGCCGGTTCCAATTAACTGGGCGTTGTGGGGGTGCTGGGCTATTTCTCACCTTCCCCACATGTACCCAACTTTCTGAACCCATTAGGGGGTTGGGGATTCCTTAGGAATCGAGTCATCCACCCCTTTTGTTTTTCTAGCCCCATCTGGGTGGCGACTCCATTTTCCCCGGACTTAGGAACTTGTTCTCTGAGGCCCCAATCCTAAACAGTGCTGAAAGTCGCAAGAACCATTCCATCGGGAATGGGGGCAAAAATCCCCGCTCACTGCATACTGATCAATTCACATGTCATATCACAATGGATATGAATGTTCAAATAGCCAAGTAGCCTAACACCTTCTTTATCCAAAATGTTTTAAGCCAAATTAAATGCAAATATCTATAAATTATCAAAAGTATGTACATACATTATTTTAACTCTCACACTCAAGCTAAAGTATCTCTTTAACTTCCACTTCCAAATTTCCCTTCAACACTATGGTTGGGAAAATTGCTTCCACTCAATGCCTATTCAAAATGTGAGTAAATATAATCATTTAGAATCACATTTTATGGCATTTCAAATATCAAACTCAAATTATACCAAATTCCTACTAATTTTCCAAAATTTTCCTTCTCTTACTTTAACTTTAGAATTCCATTCCATCACATTTTAATCAGTGTTTTAAGTTTATTTTTATCATTTAAAACATATTAGAACATGTTTTAACTAATTAAATCTAATAAACACATTCTTTAACAAAACCCTAAAACATGCCCTAATCTTCATCAATTATGGTTATTCATTCCAACCCATTCCAAATGCTAACATAAGCCCATTTCCATCATTAAAATCATTTAATAACATGATTTATTCATTAAAATAAAATAAACAAACATACTTTAAAAATTCTCTTCCAAATCCCTAATTTCAGTACTATCTCTCTCAAAATCTAACTAAACTTGATTAAATCCATTATTTGAATTTAAAATCATAGTTAAAGCATCAAAATAACATCTTTTGAATCCATTTAAACAATTAAAACTCATGATTGCAATATCCAAAATTTCAACATATTCATATTTTCATTGAAATTCAAAGATTAAGATAGGAATCTTACTAATTTAAGAAGAAATCACCAATCCAATTAATTCTTAAGAATCCTTGCTAGAATAAGTAATTGAATAAAGAAAAGCCCACCCTCCATGCCCATGGTGAATCTCGGCCTAAGGAAGAAGAAGAGAAGAAGAAGATGTTTTAATTGTTTTAATTTTTCCCTTTCTTCTCTTAAAACCATTTATATATATATATATATATTATTTTATTATTTTATTTAATTATTTATTTTAAAAATTATAATTTCTATCTTCCACTCATAAATAATTTATTTTTAAATTATTTAATTAATTTTAATTTTATAAAGTATATTTATAATTTTGTCATTTGACCATTTGACGTTCTTCTTTAAATGTTGACTTTTGTATATGTTATATATATTTCACATATACACTTTATCTTCTCACTTCTAACCCTTTAATTTTTCATTTAAACTATTTATTTAATTTATTTAATTTAATTTTTGAAAAATTAATGGATGTTTGTAGACCCTTAATTTTTGACCCAGTCTGGTCCATTATTTTTTATATAGTCCAAAATAATTTTTGTGGTATTTTAATTAAATAATATTTATTTAGTATTTATTATTTATAATTTTTAATAAAAATAAAAAATGGTAAAGTTAAATAAATCAAAAATTAAATATAAATAATAATAATAATAATTAAAAATTAAAATTAAAATCGACGATGAAAAAAATTCATTGCCGAAGGTTGAATTGGAAATTCCTACGACGAATTGACTGGCCGCCCAGCGCCCGCCCGCAACGATTTTCACTCGCTCGCCAGTTTTTGCCAGCAAGTTTTTTGCCAGTGTAATTTTTCAAAGTAGTTTTTCCAAAACCAAATTCTATTTGGCTTTGGTTTCTTTTCCTAATTGATTTTAATTTCCTTAAATAAATAGAAGTAGTTTTATAATTTTTCCTATAAATAACACATTAAAACTCAGAATTAAGGGGTCAGGAAAAATTGTTTTACAAGGAGAAAATTATTTACTGATCGAAGACTCAAAAAGTTCTATTGGCCAAAAGAGAACCCTAGCAAGCAAGAGACATTAGCAACAAGAAGCAATCAATCCATCAAAGGCAAGAACATTGCCTTTGTTATTGTTCATCCAGAAATCAATTTGTGGAGGAACCAACGAATGGAGGTTTGAATCTCTATTTTCTTTATTTATTTCTTTACAGTAGCTTCATCATTCAAATTGGATTAATTGTTTCATCCTATAATTTGGTCAAAAACTTCAAAAACCTTAAATCATCCTTCTGTTTCTAAAACTTCAAAAACCTTAAATTACTCTTCTGCTTCCAAAACTTTAAAACCCTAACCTAATCTCTATTTCCAAAATCCAGTAGCCTTATTTTTTTCAAGTATCAAAAGCTTTAACTCTGATTAATTCTTCTTTCCAAAATCACACAGTAAGCATTATTCTTTTAAAAATAACATTAGTTTCTTCTAATCTCGAAACCCTATTTCTAAATCTTAAACTCTAAAATCTTAATTTTCAATCTTAATTTGCCCCCTTGACCTCCACCCGCTAACTGGCTAGCGGGACCATCGTATGGGCTCGAGTCAATATTTATTTCTATATTATAAATCTTTATGTTTAAATTCCTTTATTATGATTATTCAAAATACAGTAGCTTTATTCAAAAAACAAACCTAAACCCTAATTTGTTCAAACTATAAATCCTAATTCTATTTTCAAATCTTCATAGTAGCTTTTTATAATTTTATTCACTGGGATATTTTAATCTTTCAATAACTCCATTAAAGACTTTTTATATTTTTTTTCATCTAAAAATACTTAAGTAGTTATTATAGTCAATACTAAAACCATACTTACCTTTGATTACAGCAAAGTATCAAATCCTAAATCATAATCTGCAAAATTAGGGTTTCAAACCATAAAACCCTAATATCTTAATCGTGAGCCTTAATCCCTAATATCTTAATTGTAAGCCCTAATCCCTAATATCTTAAGGTTCCAAAACCATAATTTCATGATGTTAGCCTTAAACCCTAATTTGATTAACCAAAAACCTTACTACTTTCTTAAATTTATAAAACCCCTAATCCATTTTATTTTTTAAAATCTTCACAGTATCCTAAATAATAAATATAATAATTTCAAAATCCCAAAACCCTAAATGTTAATTAAAGAACCTTAAATTGAGACATAAAATCTAAACTTATGTATTTATTGCTTTATTTAATTTTAGATTTGATTATGTAGTTTATTATATGCTTTGATGATTGATTTATTTAATTTCAATGCTTGATTTATTTAATTTATCATGAATGGATATTTTCTTTATTATTATTGATTTATTTTGGTACTAATGTAAGAGGTATGTTTCCACTTTGTGGGTACCTCATTAGTTAAATTTTATGTAATTTAAATTGCTTTTATATTTTGGACCAATGTAAAGGACATGTTTCCACCTTTTGCTGGGTGCCCTATTTAGTTTTAGACATGGATGATGTAAGGACATGTTTCCATCCTCGGATGGGTGTCCATTTATTTGCTTTGTTTGGACATTGCTTTGATTTAAATATAATGATGCTTTATTTTAATTGTTCCATGTAATATGGATAATATTGTTATACTTAAGAATTTTATAATATTAAGACCTGCAAAGGAGGTCGATTCCAATGAACCGGGCGTTGTGGGGGTGCTGGGCCATTTCTCACCTTCCCCACATGTACCCAACTTTCCAAAACCATTAGGGGGTTGAGGATTTCTTAGGAATCGAGTCATCCACCCCTTTCTTTTTCCTGGCCCGTCCGAGTGGTTACTCCATCTTTCTCCTGGCTTAGGCCCGTGTTCTCTAAGGCCCCGAGCCTAAAAAGTACTGAAGTCGCAAGAACCATTCCACCGGGAAATGATGCAAAAATCCCCACTTACAATGTTACAAAAATCAAGGCACACAAACTGAAAACATGCCTTTTACATAAATCTTCAAACCCATGTAATAAAAAATAATTAAACCATTCAATCATTTGTTATAAACAACAAAATAAAATCAAAGCTCATCATTCATCACAAACACACAATAATAAATCAAATAATTGAATCTAGGGTTTAATTAAATGGAAATTAAAATTGCAATCCACAAACACATCTTAATATTATCTTGTTAAAAAAATATAGGGCGCTGCGCATACGGCGGTCCCCTCTAGCTGGTTAGCGGATGTGGGTCAAGGAGGAAGTGGCCCAAAAGGTGAATGATTTACAAAATAGATTTTGTTATAGAATTAGGGTTTGATTGCAGATTTAGGGTTTAAGGTTTTTTGTAAAAAACAATATTAGGGTTTCGAACAAAATAGGTTGGATTAAATATATTATTAGGGTTTATGCAAAGTCATGACTAAAATTATTTTGCTACTAGACTAAATAATTTTCAAACTATTTAATATTTGGCTACTGAGATTCAATTTCACTGCTACTGGATAAAAATAAATTCATAACCTTCAAACCATGATACTTTAAATGATGAACATGGCTACTAGATGATTTAAGTAAATTAAGTTTAGAAAACCAAAACTACATCGTAGGCTCCACCAAGGCTGATGTGTTGAACTAAGCCTGCTTATGCCACTTCCTAAGTCCACCCTAATTTTTTGTTGAGCAAAGCAATCAGAAGGCAATTCTACTGCCTTCCTTAGTTAGCGCGTTGATCTTGTGTTTTTTAGTTATGTGTGTGGTTGTTGCTCATTTCCCCCCCCCCCCCCTTCTATTCATTTATTGGCTATTTATATGCCAAATTAGGGAAACCGTTCAAGAGTCCTAAATCATTTTGGAAAAATCTAAGCTAATTCTAGTCCTATTATAATAAAAAAAAACCCTTAAATCTTAAAACTAGCCCAAATTAAAGCCTATTGGAGATTTTGGCATACCAAATTCGCCATCACCATGATTCATGGTTAATTTTTCCTGGCAAATCTGCCATGAGCTTGGGTCGTGGCTTATTTGGCTAGCCAAATTTCTTATGAGCTTGCCTCATAGGTCATTTGCCTCATATTAAGCTTGGCTAACCAAACCGAACTGAGTTGGTGTGTATTTTAATTGGTTCAACTTCAACTGGACCTAATTTAATTTGCTTAAATTTAATTTGGGCCTTTGATTAAAATTAAACTCTTTTAGGACAAAAATTATGGGTCTATGCAGGAGTTGTATTTGTCACACCACTGTGAGCGGGGATTTTTGCCCCCACTCCCGGTGGAATGGTTCTTGCGACTTCGACACTATTTAGGCTCGGGGCATTAGAGAACACGGACCTAAGTCTGGAGAAAATGGAGTCGCCACCCGGACGGGTCGAGAAAAAAGAAAGGGGTGGATGACTCGATTCCTGAGGAATCCCCAAACCCCTAATGGGTTCGGAAAGTTGGGTACGTGTGGGGAAGGTGAGAAATGGCCCAGCACACCGACAACGCCCGGTTCATTGGAACTGGCCTCCTTTACAGGTCTTAATATTATAAAATTCTTAAATATAACAACATTATCCATATTACACACAATAATTAAAATAAAGCATTGATATATTGAAAATAAAAATAATGTTCAAACAAAACAAATAAATAGACACCCATCCGAGGATGGAAACATGTTCTTACATCCCATGCCTAAATTGGACACCCACTAAAAGGTAAAAACATGTCCTTTACATTGGTTCTAAAATAGAAAAACAATTTAAATTACACGATATTTAACTAATGAGGTACCCACCAAGTGGAAACATACCTCTTACAACATTTGGAAATCTAAATAAATTGATAAAAGAAAATAACCATTCATCATAAATAAATTATTCATCAAAGGTATTAAATATCAATAGAAAGTAAACATCCATCCATCATAAACTAAATAAACCAAGCATTGAACTTAAATAAATTAAAGCATATAAAATAAACCAAAGCATAATCAAACATAAAATTGAATAAGGCAAATAAAAATTCAAATTAGGGCTACTATTTCTATTTAAGATTCTTTATTTAATGTGTTTAGGGTTTTGGAATTTATGGAATTAGGCTGCTGTGATTTTAAGGAAATTAAAATAGATTAAGGTTTTATGATTTAAGAAGTTGGTAGAACTCTTTTATTAACCAAATTAAGGTTTGTGATGTAAAATCATGAAATTAGGATTTGAACACTTTAAAATACTTAGATTTATGGTTTACAGTTATTCATTGAATTATGTCTTAAGCTTACTGTGTAAAATTATAATATTTGTGTTTTTATGGTTTTTAAAGTTTTAAAGGATTAAGGTTTAGAAAAAATTAGGGTTTAAGGTTTTAAGGGGTTAAGATTCACTGTTTTAGGTTTTGGAATTGAATTAGGGTTTTAGGATTTTTGAATTAGGGTTTCGGGTAATGAGTTGGTTTTTAGAATTTAAAAAAAACAATTGATAATTTTATGAAGTTTTATGAAAATAAACCAAACGATTTAAAGTTTATAAAAGTAAAAAAGATGTTTTTAGGGATTTTGGAAAGAAACAGAACTCAATTTAGGGTTTTGAATGCGCTGGAAAAAAAAATTGCTGCAAAAAAAATGCGCTGGAAAAAAAGCTGCCGCAGCTGGCTGCGGCAGAGGGCGCGCAAATTGGCCTGCGACCATGCCCCGCGCGCTGGTTTTCGGCGACGATTTTTTCATCGCCGATTTTTTATTTTTATTTGTTTATTTTTATTTTTTATTAATAAAAATTAGATACTAAAGCAAAAATTATTTAATTAAGATAACAAAAGTTATTTTGGACTATTTAAAATATATTGGACAACACAAAAATTAATTTGGACTAAATAAAATATATTGGACCGGACTAGGTTAAAATTAAGGGTCTACAGTTTGCCTCTGCTTGAATGATCTGAAACTTTTAGTGAAAGAGAGTGAAAAGCAATAAGACTAAATTTTAAGATGGTTTAGGTTTTGGGTTCTGGACCCGGTTCGAGTTCTAGACTCAAGGATAATTCTAGGTTTTAGACCTAAGAAAAATTTGGGTTTTGGACTCTAGCTAAGTTTTGGACTTAGAAATAAATTTTAGGTTCTGGACCTAAGAAAAATTTGGGTTCTGGACCCGAGCTAAGTTCTTGGACTTAGAAATAAATTCTAGATTCTGGACCTAACGATAATTTGGGTTTTGGACCTGAGAAAAATTTGGGTTATGGACCCGATCTAAGTTCTTAGACTTAGATATAAATTCTAGGTTCTGAACCTAAGAAAAATTTGGGTTCTAGACCCGAGAAAAATTTGGATTCTGATCTGATCTAAGTTCTGGACTTAGAAAAGATTCTAGGTTATGGACCTAAGAAAAATTTGGGTTCTGAACCCGAGCTAAGTTCTGAACTTAAAAAAGATTCTAGGTTCTGGACCTAAGGAAAATTTGGAGTTCTGGACTCGAGCTAATAATTTTTTATTTCAAAAAGTTTGGCTAATTTTTATGCATGTCTTCTTCTTGCCCCATGCGTGTAAAAATATTTATATACCCGCAATTATTTGAATGATTAAAGTGAATAATTGAATTTACTATTTATTTATTGTGTAGTCACTATTCATGCACTATTTACTATTCATAAATAGTAAATTTACTATTCGGAAATAGTAGCAAATAGTATTTACTATTGGAAATAATAATTTTTACTATTCATCAATAGTAATACTATTCATGAATAGTAAAATTTACTATTCATGAACAGTTTTGAATTTTGTTTTTTGCTTTCCGTTTCTCTATATAAAGGAGCTGATTCTTCATTTCATTTCACAGCAAGATTTCTTAAGTTATATAATTCTCTCAAATTTCTTTCAATTTTAGCACATATTTTTCAAAAACAATGCATGTTTTGAGGTCAATGACTCATTCTAATGCTGAGTTATTGGAGTTTATTTGGTATCATGAAGTTGGAAATATAGATATACTAGCCGAGATGCCGCTTCACCGCAGTTCCAACGAAAAGAGCGCGGCAATTATTTTTTCTTTTCTCTTGATTTTTGGTCTCTATGTTTTTTTTATTATTTTTATTTTTTTATTTTTTTAATTGTGTTTGCCTTTATTTTTTTATTTTGTTTATTTTTTATTTATATTTTATATTATTATTCTTTTTTAGGAAAAATAAATTAATTTAAGTAGATACAATAATATGTACTTACCTGGTATTAACTTACCTGGGTCTGTGTTAGCATGATCGTTGCGTTGTTTGGGCTGGAGGATGTATTTACAAAGCCCGACAATGGTATGATGTAGTGCCTTCTCGGGTAAGGCGGATTATCTGAGATTGCGGCTTTGAGCAGTTCATCTTACAATTGCCATCCGAGGAATATTAGATAGACCGGAGCGTAGTCCAGGCGCTTGCAGAGCGATGGTTGGACACAATGCACACTTTTCACTTGCCCATTGGAGAGATGACAATTGGTCCGGTCAATTTTACTGCTATAATCGGTCTTCGATATGATGGTGTTCCGGTTCCTCTGACCAATGATATTTTAACATTTGAAGAATTTCAGAAATTAATTGGTATGGAACCATCATATAAAGGGCCTTTTAAGATAAAAATTGAGCCAATTCGTAGTTATTGGATGAACTACGAAGGACGGGTTGGCACAGACACGGCTGAATAGTATGCTCGAGGATTTTTGTTATATCTGCTCGAGTCGACTATCTTAGGCAGCACTGAATCCTCCATCCACTTGTCAGTGTTGAGTGCCCTTTCTTATTTCAGAATGGTACCATCTTCTGGCTGGGGTAAAGCTGGTCTCGCGTGTCTTTACCATGGTTTAGATAAACTTTGCCAAAATAAGAAGTCTTTTGTCGGTTTGATGGCGGTTGTCGAGGTATTCTTCTTTTGCCAATGCCATTTATGCTCTTTTCTTGCATGAATGTGATCTTTATTGTTATTGTAGGTATGGGCATATGAGCATAACCTCGTGAGGGTACCTGGTATTTCCCGAGATAGGGTCGGGTATTCGAGATTAAATTTTTTTCTGATCGTGTGGACGCTCCCGGCTCTCGCCATGTCCATACTCGCCGCTTTGTGTTGAGCCGCTTAACCTGGGATCAAGTAAAATAACATTAGTATGCTTTAAATTTTATGTGAAAGTTTTACTTACCTTATGTTATTCTGTAGGTGAATTTGGCCTGGTGGAACCCAGAAGAACGAGCAAACTGGTCTCCTTTGATGAGTGCTGCGCTATCTTTCCAACATTCTCACTGAGTCATTGCTGGCCCAGTGTCTAGTGGCTGGTTTCTCGGGGAAAGAGTTTATGAGTGGTTTCTTGGTCCAGAGCAGCGGCGGGTCCCGATGCATATCCCGAAATACACTTTAAATATTATGTCAAAGCCGGAGGATGCATGGTGGCCGGCTCGATACGGTTATGGTGTTGAGTCATTTCTCCATTCGCCGGGTGCATCCTATGCCCGTTTTACTCAAAGAAGTCTCTTAAACTTTGATTTACCTCCTGTTGGTGTGTGGGAGATTTTTGATGAAAATGATGGTAGAGATGAAGAGGAACATCACGGAGATGCAAGAGAGTCTGTTCCACATCTCGGGGCAAGTACTTCTCAGGCAAAACTTTTACCACTTTTCCCTTGCAACTGCTTTTTTTCTTTCTTTGATTCTTTAATGATTGTTGCAGGCTATTGGTTCATTTGATTATGAAGCTGGACCTTCTTTTACTGCCCCTTCATTTTCTCATTCTAGCCTGCCAGATATGCCATCTCATCCGCAGGGAATTGATATGAACTACCTAGTATGTTTCTTATTTCATGGCAATTTATGCTATATGTATGCATGATTATGTATGCTCTTACCTTTTTCCTTTTTGGCTCACAGCGAATGCGCGAAGAACAAAATAGGAAACTTCAAGAAGAGTTGGTTGTAAGTCATCAGTAGGCTTCTCATTTTGAAAATTTATATCATCAATCTGAACAACACTTCCGAGACTTCCGATTTCAGTGGATGAGGGATCCCGGTGCTTCTTCATAAAGAGGCCCCCACACTGATGACCATGAGATCCTTTTGTCTACTTCTGATGAGGACCATGATGGATCGGAACCTCAAGGTAATAGGGATTTTAGTGTTCCCACTTCGAGTGATCCTGGGACCAGTAATTTGCTGGGTTTTGGTGCTTCTGCTTCGGCCGGACTCGGGACAAGTGATTTGCCCCCTCCTCCAACAGGCGACGACTTTTTCAAGGCTTTATTTGATGACCTACCACCACCCTCTTAGTGATATGTAAATATTGTAGCAATTGTAAAATATTGTACAATAATGAAAAAATTAAAATTTTCCTCTTTACTGTAACTTTTTTTTTCGTTACTGCATCACAATTATTAAACTCTTTTTTTTTATCACAGTACATCATAATTCCATAATTCACATCCACATCATTTTGCTAAACCAAATTCAACGTGGTAAAGGAAATTGTCACCAATTCCTTTCCCTATGCCATATGGTCTTATTCTTTCCAATCACCTTTTCTCTTCCCTTTTGGAAAAGGTTATTCTTTCTATATAAATCACCTTTTCTGCCATACTTCATACAGAAACCAAAAAAAATTTTCCCTCTCAACGTGAAGACTCCTTTTAACAATTTTGATTTTCCTTCACTCATCAGCCATGACCGAACATCATTTAAAGAAGGTAAAAAATCTATTTAAGAATATGGATGCCATTCATTGGAAGCAAATTTCATGTTCAAAACTTGATGTTTTAAAATGTTTTCAAAATGTTAAATTGGACCACTCCTTCTTACATGCCGTGGCTTCCTTTTGGAATACGGATTCTACGGCATTTAAAATTAATGGTTTTGAAATATGTCCCTTGATTGAAGAATTTGAGGCCATCCTTGGATATCAAAATAATCAACAAATGGCATTACCCACATTGATTTCCAAGACTCAACAGAAGATGCAGATGTTATTACAAATTCCAAAACCCGAAGTTCATCGGTTGATGAGAGGTGAAAAAATTCTACTTGCTCCTTTGATTGACTTTTGTCTCTCTCATTTGGCCCCTACTAAGGCATGGGGACACATGCTTTGTTTTTTCTTGCTCGGCCAATTCTTGCTTGATTCTTCCGATAGCGATATTGATATACGGGTATTGGATATTATGGACCAAATGGAAGGAGACTTGCCGCCGGTACCTGTGATCTTAGATGAGACTTTAGTTGGATTAGACCGATTTAAATTAGGATTGTCAAAGAGACTGACTAGGAGCCCATTTCTGCTTCAGGTAATTACCTAAACTGCCCTTTAGGGTTTTCAATTTAGGTTTTCTCTTTTCTTTTTTTCTTGATTGCTCTAATTTTTGCCTAGTCCTCCAGTATGGGTTTTCGAAACTAGCGAGCTATCCTAATTTTTTCCTAAGTTGCCCTCGCGGGTTTTCAACTTAGCAGACTTTTTTTTATTTAACTCTTTCTTCACAGATTTAGCTTCAGGAGCATCTTTGTTTGCTTGATACTCCATCCATGGACTTTGCCAGGTACCTGCCACATCATCATTCTGCTAGGAAGCTACTCCATCCTGCTTCTTCATATGCTGACTGTGTTGACTGGATCCACTCACATTCTGAAGTTAATATCGGTTGGTTGGTACCTTGGTGGAAGATTTCTCGTATCACTATACGGACATACTTGATGTATGTTCCCCTTACCTCTCTTTGTCAAGGTACATGCTATGATCCTCACCGACTTGGCTGTCAGTACAGAGCTGAGCCTCGTGATTCTGACTTTACCCCCGATTTAGACATGCCTTGCTTGACTAAAGCCTACTTGGATCGGCTGAGATAATGCTGGCCTGCACGTGCCATAGATTTTACATTTGTCAATTCAGAAAGTGTATCGTTAAGATGAAAAATAATTAAAGTAATAAAAGATACTTCTTTTCCATTTATAATTAGTCATCACCTTTTGCTATTGTGTTTATTTATTTCCTCCATACCTGATCAAATACTTATAACAGTGCACATAGAACAATTTTAACACTAATTCTGTTTTATTAAATTAGGGAACAACCAAACATAAAGCCAGCATACATAAGATCACTCCTGTTGCCAACTAGCCTTTTTGGGTTTTCTAATTGATGATTTTCTCTTTTTTAGCCCTAATTGTTGCCTAGCCCTCCCTTTTGGGTTTTTGGAACTAGCGGACTGCTCTAACTTTTGCCTAGGCCGCCCTTTTTGGGTTTTTAACCTAGCGAACTCTCTCTTTTTTTTTATTTCATACATAAAACTTCTTCAACCTGTCAATGTTTACTGGTTCACTAAATTCGTTCCCATCCATGTCTGATAACTTCGCCGCACCTTTGTTCATGACTTGTTTCATGACATATGGCCCTTCCCAGCTAGGCCTGAACTTCCCTCTTGGATCAGATACATTAGGCTTACATTGCTTCAACACTAAATCCCCAACTCTGAATTTTCTGATTTTAACCCTTCTATTGTAGGCCCGAGCTATCTTCTTTTGATATAGTTGGTGATGATACAGTGCTTTTAACCTTCTCTCTTCTAGTAAAGCTAATTGTGTGTATCTGCTCGCTACCCATTCCGTTTCAGGCAGTTCAGCTTCCAAGACTACTCTTAATGACTTGATTTCTATTTCAATTGGCAATACTGCTTCCATCCCATAAACCAAAGAGAACGGTGTCATTCCAGTAGGTGTTCGCACACTTGTCCTATATCCCCATAAAGCAAAGGGAAGCATCTCTGACCAATCCCTGTAAGTCTTGGTCATCTTAGACAGAATTTGCTTAATTGTTTTGTTTGTTGCTTCTACTGCACCATTAGCCTTTGGTCTATAAGGAGAGGATCGATGATGGTGGATTTGGTACTTTTAGAACAAATCCTTAACTGCTCCTTGAAACTGTACCCCATTGTCTGATATCACATTGTGCGGAATCTCGTATTTGTAGATGAGGTTCTTTTCAATAAATCTAGCCATTTGGCTTGCACCCAGTTTGTTGAAGGATTCAGCTTCGACCCATTTTGAAAAATAATCTACTGCTACCACAACGAAATGGTGACCGTTTGATGCTATCGGATGTATCTCTCTTATAATGTCGATACCCCAGGTGGCAAATGGCCAACATAGAATGCAATTCTTTAGGAGGCATGTGATAAAAATTACCATACATCTGACATTGTTGGAACTTCTTTACAAACTCAATACAATCTTTCTCCATGGTCAACCAGTAATAACCTTATCGAATAATCTTCTTAACTAGAGCCAAACCACTCATGTGCGGACTGCAACTTCCCGTATATATTTTTGACATGATGCGCTCCACTTCAGGCTTTCTTAAACATCACAAATGCACCCCATCAGGCCATCTTCGATATAACTCCCCATGGAAGGTGATGTATTGCAATGACCACCGCCTTATGGCTCTTCTTTCTTTCTTTGTTGCCCCCGGCTGGTATTCTCTTTCTTCCAAAAATTGCCTTATAGTATCATACCACACATCATGATCCGTATCAATTTCCATGATTGTTTCATATTCATAGCAAGGAGTTGATGAACTGGTCAAGATCAGAGGCTTAAGGAATAAGCTGACAGGGTTTTCCCATACCGAAACCAATGTGGCTAGGGCATCAGCCATCTGATTTTCTTCTCTTGATAGGTGTATAAACCTACACTCCTAAAAGTTCTTCTTCATCATGGTCAGGCAAAGGTGGTATGGTTTTAATTTTTCCTCTTTCAACTCCCACTCTCCATTTACTTGGGATACTACTAGCAATGAATTGCCAAAAACATCCACCTTATCCACCTTCATAATCATTAGGGTTTCCAAACCAAAAATACAAGCTTCGTATTCCACCATATTATTGGTTGCCCTAAATTTCAACTTTTTGGCTAAAGGGATAAGTTCCCCTTCGGGCGATTCTAGTACAACTCCCAAACTTGCTCCTTTCCTATTTACTACTCCATCAAAATACATTTTCCACCCTTGTACTTCAATTGCTTCTAAATGTTCATTCAAAAATTCCAAGATTACTTCTTCACTATTTACTTGGGATACTACTAGCAATGAATTGCCAAAAACTTCCACCTTATCCACCTTCATAATCATTAGGGTTTCCAAACCAAAAATACAAGCTTCGTATTCCACCATATTATTGGTTGCCCTAAATTTCAACTTTTTGGCTAAAGGGATAAGTTCCCCTTCGGGCGATTCTAGTACAACTCCCAAACTTGCTCCTTTCCTATTTACTACTCCATCAAAATACATTTTCCACCCTTGTACTTCAATTGCTTCTAAATGTTCATTCAAAAATTCCAAGATTACTTCTTCACTATCTGGTAATGGTTGTTGGGCCAGGAATTCTGCTGCCGCCCTACCTTTGATTATTTTCTTGGTTACATACTCAATCTCAAATTCTTCTAATATTATCAACCATCGACCATATTTTCCAATCAAAGAAGGTGTCTCCCTTTAGTACTTCATTGGATCCAACCTGAAAATTGCTTGCACACTATACGATTGAAAGTAATGTCGCAACTTCTTAGAAGACCAAACCATGGCTATACAGGTCTTTTCAATGATACTATACTTAATTTCATAAGGTAGGAGCTTTCTACTCAAATAGTAAACTGCATGCTCAATCCCTGACTCATCTACTTAGGCTAGCATGGCTCCTATCGACTCTTCTTCTACTGCTAAGTATAGTAATAGAGGTTTCCCAGGTTTAGGTGGTTTTAAAACAGGTGGATTCAACAAATACTCTTTTATTCGCTCAAAGGCCTTTTAACATTCTTCATTCCATATGACCGGCTGATTCTTTTTAAGCAATTTGAAGATAGGCTCACAGATTGTTGTGAGCTTTGCTATAAATCTGCTAATGTACTGCAATTTACCAATGAATCCCCAAACTTCTCTCTCCGTCTTAGGGGCTGGCATATCCCTGATTGCTTTAACTTTGTCAGGATCAATCTCAATGTCGTTCGGACCAATCACATGTCCTAATAACTTGCCTGAAGTAACACCGAACACACACTTCTTTGGGTTCAGTCTTAGCTAATATTTTAAAGCCCTATCGAAGAATAACTCTAAGTTTTGGAAGTGTTGTTCTCTTGTATCCGATTTAACCATCATATCATCAATATATACTTCGACTTCTTTGTGCATCATGTCATGAAATAGTGTGGTGGCCATCCTTTGGTAGGTCACTCCAGCATTCTTTAAGCCGAACGGCATCACCCTATAACAAAATATACCCCATGTAGTAATGAAAGCAGTTTTGGCTTTATCCTCTTGGGCCATTAACACTTGATTGTATCCGAAAAATCCATCTACAAATGAGTGTAGCACACTAGAGGCTGCACTATCAATTAGAACATCTATATGAGGTAAAGGAAAATCATCCTTAGGGGAAGCCTTGATCAAATCTCTATAGTCCACACAAACCCTTATTCTACCATCTTTCTTTGGCACGGTTACTATGTTGGCTAGCCAATCTGGATATTCTATGACTTCAAGGAACTTCACTTGTGTTTGCTTAGTGACCTCTTCTTTAACCAATTCGGCCCACTTAGGTCTTAATTGCCTAAGCTTTTGTTTGACAGGTTTCATATGAGTGTGAGTTGGAATATGATGCTCGGCTATGTCTCGATCTATTCCAGGCATATCCTCATAAGAACAAGCAAACACTTTGTAATATCCTCATTTATGCCCTAGAAGTTTTGCATATTGTTGTTGTTGTTATTGTTATATATTAGATTGAATATATGTGTTAAATTGTAAGAGAAAAGAAATTGAGAAGAGAAAGTATATGTATATGTATTTTGGGAAGAAATAGGGTTTAGAGACAAATTTATATGTTGTGTATATGTTAATATATATGACATATAAAGTGGTCAAAAGGCTTGGTCAATGCAAGAGAAGATATTTATTTGAGATTGGTAAATTACTTAATTGGGCACATATAGGACAAAAAGATAATTATGTGAATAAGGGCACTTTGGTAATTGCTTGGATAAAATCACATGGTGAATATTTAAAGAAGGTTTGACTTGTGTTTTCTTGATCATTTCTTCTTCTTCTTCTTGTTGATGGCCGGCCCTCCATAGCCAAAGAGAAAGAAAGAGACAAGTGATGGTTTTGATGATTTCAAGCTTAAATTGAAGAAAGATTAAGTGTTCAAGTGTTGATTTAAGAAGTTTTTAACTAAGGTAAGATCTTTTCTCTAATTTCTTCAATTCTTTTGAAGTGGTATGATTAAGTTGCTTATGGTATGATTGTAAGTATTGATTTTTCTTGATAGATGAGAAGTTGGGTTGGTGTTGGTGATGGAAGAGTAAGATTGGTGTTTAGTGAAATTGTTTCTGTTTTAGGATTAGTAAAGGCTGTGACTTGTATGATTTTTAATTAATTTTAGAAAAATGTTCTTGAAGTGAATTTTTGATATGTTGTGCCTCTATGAGTCTATAATGACTGAAAAATATGTTGATTCGATTTTGGATAGGTTATGAGTTTAGAAAGATTATTTTTATTAGACCTGTTCCAGCAGGTACCTTAACTGAGACAGCTATATTTCAGGATTTTTAATAAAATGTAGAAAAATCATATTCAATTGAATTTTGGATATGTTGTTGCTTAGTGAGTCTAGTATTTGAGAAAAATAATTTGGAACCACGTTTATTGAATTTGATTTATGGAATTCACAAAGTTCAGAACTGCTGCCAGGATGCAGGGCAATTGGGGCAGTCTGGTTAGGTGAACTATTTGACCAAGATTTTGTGTTCAGTTTGATCTGAAATTTTAAAGGGATGATTTTAAGATACAAAACTAAATTCTGTAAAAATTTTAGAATTTTTAGTCAAGTAGATTATTTTATACAATTTTTCAAAATAAGGATAAAATGGAGTTTAAAACCAGAATGTACTATTTATGGTTAGGGTTTTAATTCTTTGTTCTTCTTGCATTACTTTGGTTCTCCAAAGGTAGGTTGGTCCTTAAACCTAACCCTAAACACTTTAAATACACTTGAATCAATGAATGTTATAATCAATTGTTCTTTGCCCTAATTGCATTGTTGAGATTGAACAATGTTATGTTGTGCATTGTGAATGGTAATGTGTTTCATGAGTAATGTGGAATGAAATGTTGATATTTATGAATGATGCTATGTGAGATATAATGTGATCATGGATGAGATATATATATATACTTGAATAATGAGATGTTATATTGTGAAATGAAATGTGAAGCCATTGTTATTGGCTAAGATGATGTAATTAAAAGAAAGAAGGCATGTTTGCCTAAATGTGATGAGAATTGAGAATGGAAATGAATTGTTTGTTTAATATGTTATTCAGTTTCAGAGTTCTGGATTTGGGTGGCATGCCTAAGAAATGATGAAAGGTAACAGTCTTGCCGGGTTGAGGACCTCCTCATAGGTGTTGAGTTGATGGTCCAAGAGACTGGGTCTGTTACACTATGAGAATTGTGAATATGAGATATATGATTGTAACAGTCTTGCCGGGTTGAGGATCTCCTCAAATGTGTTGAGTTGATGGTCCAAGAGACTGGGTCTGTTACACTAGGAGAATTGTGACTATGAACCAAAGCAGTAACTCTGAACTCTGAATATCGTATTAAATACTTGTTGGGCCCATAGGTGTCAAGGTTATATGAATGTCCTAAATAATGTTATGAGTTAATGAAATAAGATGTTGGTTATTGAGTATGATTGAGTAATGTTGGATGTGGAAAGATGTTGAAATGTGGTATGCTCATATGACTATGATTTGTGAAATGCATAATTATGTGTTAACTTTATATTTATAATGTTGATCTTATCAATAGCATATGTGGCATTGTATTACATTAAAGCATACCATTAGCATGTTTTATCTTACTAAGCCGTTGGCTTAGCGCGATAGTGTTTAATCGCGCAGGTAATAGAGTGGATAGAGTTGAACCCGAGAGTTCTTCAAGACCAAGTGAGAGTAGACCTTGTTGAATCCATTTTGGGAGCTTAAAGATCAGAGCAGACTTGCCAATCATGTATATTTCTTTATATTTTGTAAAGAAATGTTTAATATGTAAATATGTAAATATTTTATAACTTCCACTGTGTAATATTTAAATATAGGGGTTGTCACAAAACATTTATTTTATGTTGTACTAGAAGTGTAAATCCTTTTTGCAGGTTGTAGTTGAGGTTACAAGGGGGATTTATTGGGAGTGTAATGAGAATGATTTTGTTTGCATTGGTTTGTGTAAAATGTTTTTAAAAATAAGAAAAAAACCGGTTTTGTCGACACTTGGGACTCAATTTTTAGGCGAAACTATGGCAAAATTTTTTTTTTGTAAAAATCGGAACTAAAATTTGTCTAAGTAAAATTGGTAGCAACATTAGGTTAGTGTGGCGCCTCTACTCAGCTTACATATGTAGGTCGGGAAGGGGTGTTACACACTTCTTCATTTTTTTTGAATATTTTTTCAAATCTCTCTCTCTCTTATCAGGAGTAAGGTTGAATGCTATGCTAATGTTTTTAGGATTTTTGGTTGTTCCCAAATTTAATGATTGTGTGTTAACAGAATTAATATTAAAGATGCTCATGTAACTGCTATTTGAATGTATACAACCAATAGGAGAAACATCACACAAGTAAGCAAAATCAGACTTTATTGCATTCATTTTGGAAAAGAAAACATCATCATCCTCATACAAAGTAGACAAATTAAAATCAAAATCAAAATCATTATTCTCAAAATCATAAGGCAGGATGTCTTCAAACTTTTCTTCAACCAGGGCAGCAATCTCCTCTGGAGTCTTTTCAGCTTTCAGGATAGCTTCATTCTTCTCTTTTGGATTGGATTCTTTGCTGGCTGACAGGGTGAGCTCTTTCTTCACTTGGTCCACTAGCTCGGCCACATCTGCAAAAATTTCAAAACCTGGGATCAACTTACCCATCAACATGATCGGCTCGGGCTTTCCTTGGAGTGGTCCCATATCTGGAGCTTTGACAAAGATCTCTTCAAGTGGTGGGAAGCTCTGTTTAGGTCATTTTTGTACTAGTTTTTAGTATGGTTTTTATATGTTTTTAGTTAATGTTTTGATTGATTTTTGTTTTAAGTTTGTTTTAAGTGTTGTTTTTAGGTTAAAGTGCAAAAACACCCTTGGAAGATCAAAACAGTGCAGGAAAAGCATGAACCAAGCAAGACATGGAGAAGCCAAATCAAGCTTGGCCATGTCCCTCAAAGAATGAAGATGGCAGAGCTTGACATGACCAAGGGGCAAAACAAAGAAACCACAAAGAAAGAGCAAAAATGAAGAAGCAGGAAGAGACACACTCAGTGACACGGCCAAGCCACTGGTCGTGTCACATGACACGGCCAGCAAGCTTGGCCGTGTCCCATTTCATGCCAAAGAACAAGGGAGCAAGCAATGAAGGAAAGAAAAGAAACAGAAATGGACACACTCACATGACACGGCCAAGCTAGTGGCCGTGTCACATGACAAGACCACAAGCTTGGCCGTGTCACCTCCTTAAGACCAAAACAAAAGAAAGAAAAAGGGCAATGAAGGACACGGCCAGATGGCTTGGCCGTGTCCCAAAGGAAAATGAGAGACACGGCCAAGCTACTCTTGGCTTGGCCGTGTCACACCATAAAAATTTGATTTCTTTTGCATGAAGTGGGGGACAAAGTGGGGAACAAAGCCTTGTGCTTGCCAAAAGAAATACTAAACAAAGAAATAGTGGGGAACAAAGTAAAATGGTGTGAGTTGGAAGGCATGGGTGTGTATTTTGAATGAATTAAAAAGGGAATAAGAGGGAAATTGAAGGAGTCTTGGTTTTGCTTGGAGCCAAATTCTGCTACACGTTTGGGAGAGGGAGAGAGTGACATTCTCACTTATCCCTTCATCATCATCTACATTTCCATCCTCTCCACCTTCTTCATCATACATCAAGTGGAGCTAGGAGGAAGACTAGTAATCCTACTCTTGGCATCTTCACAAGGGGTTTTTCTATTCTCTCTTTTAATTCATTTCTTATTATTGTTGTTATATTAAGAGAATTGATATTGCAATGGACAATTTGTATTTGTTTTATATTGAGTTGAATGTATGTTCTAAATTGATGATGTTGAGCTAAATACCCATGTCTAGGGTTTGTAGTATATTTGATTGAATGTCTTGATTTGATATTTCCATTGATATTCCTTGTTGATTGGTTGATTGTATTGCATTAAATGCTAGGTTGATAGATTAGCTACCTATTGATCTTTGAATATTGGATGACGGACCGAGAGGTGAAATCTGATATCGGAACTATGCAATCGACCACCCTATGAATGAATTAGAAATATAAGTTGTAGGGTTTTATTAATTTGGTAATGTAAAAGAATTGGTCATTGTTAATTCATGAATGTGAGAACTAATGGATTGGTAATTGACTAATTAACCTTAAGGAACAAATTAATTACAAGGTTATGTTAATGGACAATTAAGAATTGGCCTTTGATTGAATGGACCTATGACCCTAGGCACCTTCCCAGGAATCGATTTGATCTTGTACACCCATCAAACACCAACCCTACGCACAACACTTTTAGTTTTAATTGTTTTAAAGTCACAACTCAAACATTAAACTTTCGCATTTAAATAACTTGTCAATCAAGCTATTATGAACCACACCTTCTTGGGGAAACGACCTTGGGGTGATCACCTTTGCTACAGCTACCTCATATTCTTGCGAGTGACACTTGTAGTAGTACTTAATTCGAGCGCAACAAGCTCATCTTCTCACTGATGTTTGGATGGACATCATTGTCTTCATCATATCCCAACCCTTTCTTAGAAGTTTGAGTTCTAAAGTCTGGCAGCTTTGACAAACCGGCCTTACCCTTTCCAAGACCAGCTCCAGGAAGGTAGTTCATGTTCTTCATCATATTCAAGACTTTGGGGTCCACTACTTCATCATCAGATATTGCAGCTACTTGAAAACCATTGAGAGGTCTCTCAATAATTAGAGCGTTAACATTCTCATTATCTTCAGCTTCGATGACTACTGTCTCATCTCCGTTGGGGAACTTAATCTTTTGATGAAGGGTGGAAGGAACTCCCCCAAGAGGATGAAACCATGGTCACCCCAAGAGCAAGGGGAGGGTAACCGATATGTCTGAATCAACAAACTCAACAATAGATTCAATTGGACCAACCTTGACAGCAGCTTTGAAAGTCCCTTCGGCATGCCTCTTAGTGTTGTCATAAGCACAAATTGTTATCTCGGTCGGGTTTAGATCTCTTGTTGACATAGCTAGCTTTGGCAATATCTTAAGTGGACAAACATTTATGGTGGACCCATCATCGACCATTACACAAGGAGTCCTCTTCCCCTTGACTTCTACTTTGATAAAGAGAGGGCGGATGTGGTCTCTCCCCTCCTCCGGTAAGTCCGCATCCGAAAAAGAAACTGCTCCCAAATTAACTTCGCTCTTCTCTTGGACCTCTTCACATTTCATTACCTTCCAATTTTTATGAAGTTGATCAGCTCCTCAGGTGTCATGGAGGTAGAAATTGGCATGCTAGCCAAGGCTTTGTCCATAGTTTCTCGGTGCTTTTTAGAAGTAGCTAATAAGTCCCAAATGCTAACACTTGCTTGGGTTCTTTTCAATTGCTTGAGCACAGCATCATCTTCTTCTTCTTTATTTTCTGCTTCAACTTCCTTACCCTTATTAGTTTCTACCTCCTTAGGTAGTGGCCTTGCATAAGGCTTACCAGATCTAGTGTTCATTACTTCATCTTCTTCGGGCTCGGACCAAGTCCACTCCTCCTTCTTGGATACAAGATCATCATCACTATCGCTTGAATCCCAAAACCCATTGACAAAACAAATTGTTACCTCTTTATTCACCATAGCTTGTTTAATTTCACCAAATACCTCTTCTTCTTTGGTTGCTTCTCTACCCACATTTTGAAAAGAAGGCATGACAAAGTCCTCATGCAAACCTCCTCCAATCATGAAGGTTGCCGGCGGCGGTACCCTATTAAACTTTTGTAACGGGTTGTCTTTGGTGTTTGGCTTGTTGAACTAGGGTAGTCTCCCATTATCAATTAGATTTTGGATCTCATGTCTCAATGTCACACATCTATCCATGTCATGCCCTTGCATTTGGTGAAATTGACAAAATGCTTTAGTGTCAAAATTAGGTGGGAGAGGGTTAGGCAAAGGACGAGGATTTAAGGGTTGTAGCAATCCCTTTCCTTGAAGCTTATTGAGAACCCAAGACATCGGTTTTCCAAATTCTGAAAATTGTCTCCTTGTTCCTTGGTTAGCAGCATTAACACCGATGGCCTTTTGTATGCTTTGGCTACCAGATTGATAGCTCCCTTTCTCATTCCTTTTTGTTGCAAAATGGCTCTTCTCTCTCCCCCATTCTTCAATTTGCAAACCAGCTTGAAGAAGGTCTTTGAAATCACGGATGAGTGTATGAGACATCCTCTCATGAAGACTAGGCAACACCCCTCTCACAATCATCCTTATGTGATCGGATTCATCATGCCTCTTCTTGAGTAAAGCAGCCTTGTTTCTCCATCTCTTCACATAATCCATAAAATTCTCATTCGACCTTTGCCTAATGGACTCCACTTCCATTAAGGTAACTTCCAACTTGACATTATACCCATATTGCTGGATGAAGGCCTTATATAGCAAATTCCAATTCTTTTGCATTCCATCATCTAAGGTATTGAACCAATTTTGGACAACAGGGTCCAATGAGAGCATGAAGTACCTTAGAGTTTGAGCCTTAGTAGCTCGGGTAGACTACATAGCAGTGATATACTGCTTCACATGGACATGAGGATTTCCAGTACCATTGTATCTAGCAAAGGATGGCATCTTGAACTTATAAGGGACCTCCTCATCTTGTGCAAATAGTTTATCGATCTCGGACATCTCTTCGGTTTTTAGCTTCTTCTCAAATTTCTTTTCTAAATCAATAATCATCTTTTCAACATCGGATGCCTCGGTCTTTTCAATAGTTGCCTTCTCAACAACCTTCGGTTCTTTCTTCTTCTCTTGAGCATCTTAGTAGTATTGAGCCCAATCATCATCATCATCAATGATCACTTTTTCATCATCAAAATCTACTTCACTAACTTTGGTCTTCCCTTTGTCCTTTGGCTTCTTGGTGCTAGCAGATGCCTCGGCATGATTTTCTAAGATTGCAATCAATTGGTTCTTCATGGTCTCAGCTAGGGCCTCTTTTATTTCTTCCATCTTGGCGTTGAGGGCCTCATCCACCATCCTTTGAATTTGTTCGGGCTCCATTATTTTCGGTAAGCAAGTGATTGAGTCATTGCTAGATACTTCATCTCCAGCGTAGGTCAGACTGTTGTAAGCTTTTGAACTGTCATAATCCAGGGCTATGATCTAGAAAGGATCAATGATATGAGATGCAAATGTATGCATGCATGCATGTATGCACAAACAATCGACAAACAAGGATAATTAGGGCGTTCCTTTAAACCTTATAACATCCACATACGAATGCGAGTCTCTTTTTCTAGGTTTATGGTTAACAAAATACCAACATGGGGTATCTCATTTTCGAATATTTCCCTCGGATGTTTCAACCAATAGTTAGATTTCCGAAAATGGAAATCAACTTATGATAATTCCCATTAATTAGGTTTTAATCCGTTTAACCAACTAATGTAGCTTTTATGCTATATTGGATTAAAACTAAATTAAGAGGTTTATTATAGATAGATTTCTCACTTGAAAAAGTAACCAATGATTCATATAAAAAACAAGCCCATGGTTAATTTTTTCTTAGTATAAACTAGGCTCACAATTAATTTTTGATATTTCATAATTGGCCTAAATATTTTGCAAGCTCTTTGTAAGAAAAGGTTGGGTGAAAATAATTTTATCTCTAAGCCCATTGTAAAAAGATTTTAGAAAAAACATATTTTGGGCTTATTATTTGGGCCATGAGCAAATATTTTTGATTTGTTTTTAGAAAAGTTTTATGTCCAAAGACCATCTTGAAAAGTTTTGAAAATAGCTTTGGTTTCTTGGACTTTAAAGAAAAATTTATTTTGAGCTTACAATATACTTATGTCATATTAGAAAAAGAACAAACCAAATAAGCCATGATTTAAGCCAAGATAAATTAACCATAGTCAAACAACATGCATTTGGGATAAAAACCTAAGGAAAGTAACTAGGCCAATTACATGAGCTTTAGTCTTTGGGTAAAAAGGCTTAGGTTCCCATAGCAAGTATATACCAAATGGTACGAGGCTATGAGTGGTTATGCCATGCTCGATCTCCATACCTTGAGTGAAAGTATGGCATCCCTTACATAACACAACACGTGTAACATGGGCATCCTAACTCACGCACACGATGCAATCTAATATGATGCAATGGATAATATCATTATAAGAAAGAATAAAATAATATAAAGACCAATGGAATCAACTTCTCTTATCCCCAGAGGAGTCGCCACTGTGAGCGAGGACTTTTACCCCCACTCCCTGTGGAATGATTCTTGCGACTTCGGCAATGTTTAGGCTCGGGGCCTTAGAGAACACGGACCTAAGTCTGGAGAAAATGGAGCCGCCACCCGGACAGGCCAGAAAAAAAAAAGAAAGGGGTGGATAACTCAATTCTTGAGGAATCCCCAACCCCCTAATGGGTTCGGAAAGTTGGGTACATGTGGGGAAGGTGAGAAATGGCCCAACACCCCCACAACGCCCGATTCATTGGAACCGACCTCCTTTATAGGTCTTAATATTATAAAATTCTTAAATATAACAACATTATCCATATTACACACAATAATTAAAATAAAGCATCGATATATTGAAAATCAAAACAATGTCCAAACAAAACAAATAAATGGACACCCATCCAAGGATGGAAACATGTCCTTACATCCCATACCTAAATAGGACACCCACTGAAAGGTAGAAACATGTCCTTTACATTGGTTCTAAAATAGAAAAATAATTTAAATTACATGATATTTAACTAATGAGGTACCGACCAAGTGGAAACATACCTCTTACAACATTTGGAAATCTAAATAAATTGATAAAAGTAAATAACCATTCATCAAAACAAATTATTCATCAAAGGTATTAAATATCAATAGAAAGTAAACATCCATCCATCATAAACTAAATAAACCAAGCATTGAACTTAAATAAATTAAAGCATATAAAATAAACCAAAGCATAATCAAACATAAAATTGAATAAGGCAAATAAAAATTCAAATTAGGGCTACTATTTCTATTTAAGATTCTTTATTTAATGTGTTTCATGTTTTGGAATTTATGGAATTAGGCTACTGTGATTTTAAGGGAATTAAAATAGATTAAGGTTTTATGATTTAAGAAGTTGGTAGAGCTCTTTGACTAACCAAATTAAGGTTTGTGATGTAAAATCGTGAAATTAGGATTTGAACTCTTTAAAATTCTTAGATTTATGGTTTATAGTTATTCATTGAATTATGTCTTAAGCTTACTGTGTAAAATTATAATATTTGTGTTTTTATGGTTTTTAAAGTTTTAAAGGATTAGGGTTTAGAAAAAATTAGGGTTTAAGGTTTTAAGGGGGTTAAGGTTCACTGTTTTAGGTTTTGGAATTGAATTAGGGTTTTAGGATTTTTAAATTAGGGTTTCAAGTAATGAGTTGGTTTTTAGAATTTAGAAAAACAATTGATAATTTTATGAAGTTTTATGAAAATAAACCAAATGATTTAAAGTTTATAAAAGAAAAAAAAAGATGATTTTAGGGATTTTGGAAAGAAACAGAACTCAATTTAGGGTTTTGAATATTTGGAAAACAAATTTTTGTTTTTGGGGTTTTGAAGAAACAAAACTAATAACTTTAAACTTTTTGGAAAACAAAGCAATGAATTAAGGTTTTCAAACTTCAGAAAAGATGAATTAGGGTTCTTAGGTTTTTGAATTAAAAGAAATAATGGGATGATTTAGCTACTGTGAAGAATAAAATTTAAACAATTGATGCATACCTTTGTTTGTTGGTTCCACCAAAAATTTCTTCTTGGATGAACAAAAACAAAGACAAGCTTTGCTACCTTTGAATTGCTTGAATTGTTTTTCTGCTCTCTCCAAAAATCAGATTGATTCACCTCCTTCCTACTTAGTTTCAAATCCAATTTTTGCTCAAGTTTCTGTCTGATTTCCTCCTTTATTTCTTGATTTTTGTGTTGATTTTAGTCTTATTTATAGAAATTTTATATGACTAATTCTAGTTATTCACAACATCTATTATTCATTAAGAAAAGGAACCCGAAACCTAATTGCATTAGGTTTTGGAAAATTTGCATCGAAAAAAAACTACTGCGAAAAAAATGCACTGGCGAAAAAGCTACCGCAGCGGGCGTGTGAACTGGCCTGCAGGCGGGCGAAGGCCATTTAGCCCGCAGGAAACTCCTACGGGCAAAATGGCCCATGGCCATGCCCCGCCCGCTAGTTTTCGACGATGATTTTTTCGTCGCCTATTTTTCCGTCGCCGATTTTTTATTTTTATTTTTTGATTTTTGATTTTTATTTTTTATTAATAAAAATTAGATACTAAAGCAGAAATTATTTAATTAAGATAACAAAATTTATTTTGGACTATTAAAATATATTTGACAACACAAAAATTATTTTGGACTAAATAAAATATATTGGACTGGACTGGGTTAAAATTAAGGTTCTACAACCACAAAAAGGCGTTATACATTTCTCCTTTGCCTTACTGAAAGGCTATTCAAACAATGAAGCTGAGTACGAAGTGCTCATTTCCGGCCTTCTAGTAGTCTTACAAATTGTTATAAAGGTCCTAATGATCATATGGGAATTCTGTTGTGCTCAAATTAACTCTACCACAAAGCGTCACTCGCAAGTATACGAGGTAGCTGTAGCAAAGGTGATCGCCCCAAGGTCGTCTCACAAGGAAGCTAATGTAGCTAATTGATTATCAGTTTATAAATAACAAGTAATGAATAAATTTAGATTGCTATCAATTAAAGAAGACAAATTGATTGAAGTTTAAAACAATAAAAGTAAATTGAGCTGATGTTTTGATTCACTTAATAGAAGGGTCGAGGGTTTGCACTTCTCTGCTACTTATATGTATGAACAGTTATTCCTCTTAACCAATTTAATTTCAAAGATTAAATCTCAAGCAACTTAATTAATTGAATAAAGGAAATAAGCTCTCGCATTCAAACCTCTCTCAAATAATCTTGTTCCAATTGAAATAATCTTTTCCTAGGTTATATCTCTAATTCACCTAAGTCCTTAATTGAATTGTTCCAGCATTAGACTTCATCTCTCAATCCATCATCTAATACCTAAAACACATAATTGGTGGCCAATCAATTATATATTAGCAATAATTCATTCAATAAAGGCTTAAAGAAATAATTGAGTTAAGAGTAATAACCAATTCATACAATCATAGCAGATCCATACAAACCCTAGACTAGATCAAATTAGTTCATAATGCTATCAAACATACTCATCTCATTAAAATTCAAAGAAATCAATTTAGACATGATAATATCCTTAAATACAATTCCAATGAAAATAAAGAGATAAAGTTCAAGAACAAAACCAAATTACAAACTCCCTGAAGCTTTTGAAGAATCTCTTGTTCAAATCTTGCAAGAAGAAAGTATCAATGGCAAGAACAAATTTAATCTAAGCTAGTTTAATCCAAAGTGTTCAATAATCTCTAAGAAAACAAAGTTAGAAACCCTAACTTCACTCTCTGACGGCTGATCTAATCTCAAACTCTCAACAACCACAAAACCCTAACTTTTTTAATATTTATATAAATCCTCCGCTTAAAAATCCGCGTTGCCTTTGGTTCATCAGAGACACGGCCAAGTTGGATGAGACTAGGCCGTGTTGGAGGTCTTTGGAGGGACACGGCCACAAGCTTGGGCGTGTCCCTTGAGTGTGTTCGCTTCTGTGAGAGTTTCTTCTTTTCTTCTTTGGAGTGATTGAGTGACATGGCCAGGTTGGAGTTCCCTTGGCCGTGTTGGACAATTTTGGAGGGACACAGCCACAAGCTTGGCCGTGTCCCTTGCATGTGTCACCTTCTGTGTCTTGTGCCTTCTCTTTAGCTTGATATGGGACACGGCCAGTGGCTTGGTCGTGTCCTCTGCATGTGTTAGCTACTGTCCAATTTTTCCTTCTTCTTGGTTCCTTGGCTTTTTAACCTAAAACAAAACTTGAAACAAACTTTAAACAAGAATTAAATGAACATTAACCAAAAAAACATAAACACACACTAAAAACTAGAACAAAAATGACATAAACACTGAAATAAACTAAAACTACCAAAATTAATGAAAACACTAATAAACATATTAAAACTAACAAAATAACTAAAGAAAACAATAATTATCATAATAAATAAGACACCAATCTATAACAAAAACTAATAAAACAAATTCACAGTTAATCATTCGCCAAATCTAGGGTACATTTGAAGTATGAAAACCAGAATGCCCTACCATGCCATGGCTATGAAGCTCATGAAAGAGTTCGAGCTACTCAAATTCTGCCACGTACAAAAGAAAAAGAATAACAAAGTACACGTATTACGTTCTGAGTCGCGAATAGGAAAAACATCATCTCCTGCCTGAATGCCTGTATCAACAGTTATTTCGGTGCACCTTTAGGAATCTTACATCCTTTGATGAATATTACACCTTTCGAGGAGAAAGAGGCAGAGTAAAGTCCATTCTTATGGGTAGGTCATAAGACTAAGCAAAATGGGATGCTTCACAGCAGGTAGCATAGAAAGAGAAGTAGGGGGAGCCTGCCAATGAAAGAGGGCTGGGATCCGAGCATCTTCTTGAACCACCAATCATATTAAGATGGAATACAAGTTGTAGACCTCCACGCACCATGAAAGTAGCCCTAGTAGGAAAGTCTGAGGTCAACAGCTAGTATAAATTGGCCTCTCACCTCTCCTTTCCCCTGGTTGAATGATTCGAGACTTTAGCAGAAGAGAGTGAAAATAATTTGTTTTGATTGACCTTGGGTTTTTGACCCATGATGCCTTAATTTGGGTTTTATACCCGTGATGCTTGATTTGGATTCTAGACTCGAAGATTGACCTGGTTTAATTTATGGACCTTAAAATTGACTTGGTTTGGGTTCTGCACTCGAGAATTGATTTGGTTTGGGTTATGAACCCAAAAAATATTTTAGGTTGTTGACTTGAGAATGGATTTGGGTTCACGACCTGATATTGGATTTGGCTTCTCAACCCAAGACCAAATTTACATTCTCAACCAAAAAGACTGGATTTGGGTTTTAGAGACTAGATTTGGGTTCACGACTTAAGATTAGATTTGAATTCTTGACCTAAGACTAAATTTGGTTCTAGACCAAAGACTGGATTCGGGTTCTAAACCCGAGCCTTGACTTCGGTTCTAGACTCGAAGATTGACTTGGTTTAGATTATGGATCTTAAAATTGACTTGGTTTGGGTTTTGGACCCGATAATGATTTTGGGTTCTCAACCAGAGATAGATTTGGGTTATGACCCTATACTGGATTTAGATTCTACACTCGAGCCTTATTTTGGGTTCTCGACTCGAGACTATATTTACGTTCTCATCCCGAGACTGGATTTGGATTTTTGACTAAGACTGAATTTGGGTTCTGAACTCCAGACTTATTTTAGGTCCTCGACCCGAGATTGAATTTGGATTCTCGACCCTAAACTGGATTTGGATTCTCAAACTATAATGGACATAAGCTCTTATAGCTTGACCGTCCTTTGGTCATTTTGAGAGTTTTGGCTTTCTTCTTTACACTTGGATCTATTCTTCAATGGATCAACCTCAGCTCTTCTAGCAAGATTGACCTTCTATCATTTAAGGGTGCGGGCTTTCTTCTAGCCATCAACTTCAGCTCTATTGCCCAAACATTAGGTCTTCTCCTTTCATAATCAATCTTTAAACATTGGGTCTTCACCCTTCACAATGAGTCTTCATCCTGGAATATTGGGTCTCACCCTTCAAAATGGATCTTCATCCTTGGACTTTGAGTCTTCACCCTTCAAAATGGATCTTCATCCTTCAATCTTCTCTTTAGATCTTTATCTTTCTCTCGATTTGTTGTAAATTTTGTCTTTCTCCTCAAACAATTGGCCTTTTCATGCCTCTTGATGATGTTATTTACTTCCCATTGTTTGCTTCATAGAGTATCAACTTCTCACTCTGATCGAGAAGTAGGCAACAAAAGTGTAATGTAAAATGCTCATGTATGCATGGCATGCCTGATAAGTATGAGAGATTCTTACAGTGGTGGTACTGACTAACATACTAAGGTGATAGGCTAAAATACTCCTATTAGTACTTTCAGTATATTCATGTAGGTTTGTGTTAGATCATCAGGAAATGTCACATTCACATCTTCATTTTTAGGATAAGAGTAGTGGGGGCCCAAGCAAGGTAGCCAAAATATAGACATCTATTTCAAACCAATGACTTAGTATATGACCTTGTAAATGATCTACCCACTTTTTCTAATGTATCCTTTAAGGTTCGATAGTTCAACATGCTTCCCTAAGCTTGAAGGCTCATGTGATAAGAAAACTTTTTTTAAGTTTAATTTTGAATTTTAAAATAAAATGTTGGCTTCATCAAATCAGTGTCAATATACCTCAGGACTTGGTCTTTTAAATTAGCACATCTATAACATCACAATCCTAGTTACCATATGGAGACCCTTAATTTTTAACCAAGTCCAGTCCAAAGATTTTAAAATAATCCCAAATAATTTTTGTAGTATTTATTATTTAAATTTTATTATTTATTATTTATTTTAATTATATAATATTTATTTTAATAATATTTATTACTTATTTTTGAAATATAGTATTTATTGTAATTTACTATATATTATTTATTTTATTATTTTAATAAAAATTTAATTAATTATAAATATTTTAAATATAATGTTTTTAATAGTAAAAATAAAAAATAAAATATATACATATAAAAATGATAAAGAATACATATACACGCGATGGCAGCCAATTGGCCTGCCACAGGCCACACCTACGGCGAATTGGGGAGCTCGCCCAGGCGCTTGCGGCACTCACTATAACTACACCACCTGCACAGTCTTACGACAGCTAGTCTATTGGGCCTTTTCTCCCTTAGGTGGACCGTAGTCCTAACCCTCAACCCGGCAGGCCACCACAGTACTGGACCATCCTTGACCCATTACTCATTTCAAGCTAATATTCATCACTTTTAACACTAAACAACATGCTTAAACAAATAAAATTACCTAATTCAACCACTTTGGAAAATCACTTTTCCAAAACCCTAAATCTCCACTTCCATTCTCAAACTCCAACCAAACACAATAAAATCCAATATTTAACTTTAAAATACTTGTTTATGAATCAAAAAAACACATTTAGAACCAATTTGCACAATTAAAGCTCATGTTTTCAAAACCCCAAAAATCCATAACCTTAAATTCTCTCTCTTCACCATTCTTTATCCAAACTGCACCATCTCTTCAATATAACCTTAAAATCATTGTTAACTACCCAAAATAACATCATACACACCAATTCCAACAATTATAACATACTACTTCATAAGTCCAAAACTCACATAAATCAATTTTCCATGGAATTCAAAGAAAAGAGTTGGAAACTGTAACACCCTCATACCCTATATAAATACTATACATATACCGGGTATACAAATAGTACGTATGTAAAGTATAAGAATGTCACTTTTCGTTACAATTTAAAAACCTTTAACTGAGTTCAAACAATATTACATTAATTTAAAGAACATTTACAAAATCATTATACTTTTAATGATCTTACATATATATAATAATCTTATCTTTATCAAAACTTCATTTATACATATGAATACATTCTTGTCAGAAATACAGCATAATTAAAATTATACATGTATGCATCACCCTCTAGTTGGTCTCGACAAACTCTTACTCTTCTCGTGGCATAACAAAAGACTTCAGATCTACCACCTACTCACCTGCACGATTACACATCCGCGCTAAGCCCGAGAGCTTAGTAGTACAAATAAATAATATAAACATACATTACAGAAGTTCTAACATATAATGATATATCAAATTCCATGTACCATTAGTTTCTTATCATGGTTTCCCTTTTTAATTACACCTTTAATATCTCTACTAATCTCATATATTATATATATATATATTTATATCATTAACACCAACCACAATTCCATCACTAATATTCACAATGAATATATCAATACACATATTACATGTCATACTTCATAACATTACATATCCTTATTTTATTCAATTAATTCATTATTCACAATTCACCAGTCATAAATCACATTTCCAACAAAGGCAAACATAGGTCTCATTATTCATCTATTTCACATTCATAAATCACATTGAAAACAAAGACAAAATATCACATTATCCATAACTCAAAATATTTTACATTTCTCTTCTCTTTCCTTACTTTTCATAAATATAACCAAATTTCTAACATAAAATGATAAAGTATAACTTTACCAGTCATAACTCTTGACCATGTTTTTAGAAACATAGTTATCAATCTTACAAAAATTGTACTACAGTCATGTTATCTCAGTTCCAAATCTGTGGATAACAAAATTAATCGACCAAAATATACTAAACAAATCATAGGATCATAGAAGATTAATGGTCAGGCCTAAAGCTTATAAATTCATACTGTCCTTCTATTATTCTGCTTCGAACTTTTCCAATTACCATGCTAAATTGTATCGCAAGAATTACATATTCATTTCTAAACTTTGGCTACACCAAAAGTTAATACATTCCAATTCCTTTTCAACCCAATTTGTACTCAATTATATGATCATCATAAGCTTAATTCATGTTTCAACAATATTATTATTATTATTATTATCTCTTTCGTATACATATTCAATCATATACAAATCTTACACAAATTTCCATTTATTACTCCATTTTTAATTTATCTCTTCTAATTTTTTTTTTATACATTATACTTTTTCCTTTGTCCTTACAATCTCTTATTATACACATATACATAGAACCTTTCCACATGTGAATACTTTGGGGCTCAAAATATTATATGATCATCAAGTTCCGTGAGTACTATAAAAATTTCATAGTTCAATATTACTCTAGTCCATTCCCATTCTTAATTTTGTCACATAATTTATCTAACTTTACGTAGGTCAAGACCTAATCTCTTTTAGGTCCACTGATACATGCAATATTATTCTTAATATCATTAAACCAATAATTATACCACATACACATTCATAATGTGACTGCTTCCCACATTCCTTACATATAATAATTATATTTATATCGAAAAACTCCTCTCACATATTCTATACATGTATACACATAATCATGCAATTTTATTTAATTTCTCTTTTGCATACATTCTATACAAATTTAATGTTTATTACTTTCCTTTGAACATTATCATTCTCATTCTTTTAATATGATGTAAAGTATTTATCAACACAACAAATATATATATATATATATATTCTAACCATAATAACACTTCACATACATCTTAGTCACCTTCCTAATGTGACATCTCTTTCACCTTTGTCTTTAAAAGCCTTTAATATACCTCAATATCCATTTTTACCCTTTTCAGTCAAATAACATAAAGTAACTCATTTTCCCTCGCTCAATCACATTCTTTTAACTTCAACACAAATTCTCATATTAACAATCTCATTACCCAATTCATAGTATTCTCATATGCAATAATATTTATTGCAAAAAGCTCATATGTTTAACATACATTAAACTATCGATATATAAATAATCTTTATCAATATTCCATTAAAATTCTAAATCCTCAAATCATTATCTCACCTAAACTTCAATTTACAAATCTCATCTTTTCTTAATATCAATTTTAAAAACATCTTATACAAATATACCACAAAGCAACATCACAACATATAATTTTCACAATTATTAAGCTCATTTCAAAAATCTAAATGTCACATATTACCACCATTACCATGAGCTTTCACAATATTCAAGCATCTCACATTTCTAACATTGAAATCATAATGTTTGCATTAAAATGACAATGCAAACAATACCAATTTATCTTCTTACTTAACCAATATCATCTCTTTTTCTTTTAAACAAAACCTTAACTTTATATACCCCAAACTTTAAATAGTCACACTTTGTCTATACTAATCAACTCATTCAATATTCCACCATACTCTCTTCATTTTAATAACATATCTTTCCATATTAACAATCCAACAATATTTCCTCTTTCTAACAAACCAAACATAAGCTTTATTATAAAGAGATTCAAAGTGTAGAGGAAAGAGTACATACTTTAATCTTGATTTTGTTTTCAACTCAGTTTCAACTTTATTCTCCTTTTCATTTCTTTATACTTCAACACATTTAACAATTTACTTTACTTTACTTGCATAAATTCCCATTCTTTAATTTATCAATTAAACTTATATAAGTCCATATCATTTCTTTCCCTAGCTTTACTTTCATGTAAAACCTCATTCACACACTATCATCCATCTCATATAATTCAGATATACTACAAATCACATAATGCCACATCCGAGACCAACCTAGGTGTTAATGCATATGCATGTATTACAAATTTCATTTCAAAACTTTTCTTTTTAATTCTACTTAGGCCGAGAATCTCGAACCTAAGCTCTGATAACAAAATAATTGTAACACTCTCATACCCTATATAAATACTATACATATACCGGGTATACAAATAGTACGTATGTAAAGTATAAGAATGTCACTTTTCGTTACAATTTAAAAACTTTTAACTGAGTTCAAACAATATTACATTAATTTAAAGAACATTAACAAAATCATTATACTTTTAATGATCTTACATATATATAATAATCTTATCTTTATCAAAACTTCATTTATACATATGAATACATTCTTGTCAGAAATACAGCATAATTAAAATTATACTTGTATGCATCACCCTCTAGTTGATCTCGACAAACTCTTACTCTTCTCGTGGCATAACGAAAGACTTCAGATCTACCACCTACTCACCTGCACGATTACACATCCGCGCTAAGCCCGAGAGCTTAGTAGTACAAATAAATAATATAAACATACATTACAGAAGTTCTAACATATAATGATAAATCAAATTCCATGTACCATTAGTTTCTTATCATGGTTTCCCTTTTTAATTACACCTTTCATATATCTCTACTAATCTCATATATTATATATATATATATATATTTATATCATTAACACCAACCACAATTCCATCACTAATATTCACAATGAATATATCAATACACATATTACATGTCATACTTCATAACATTACATATCCTTATTTTATTCAATTAATTCATTATTCACAATTCACTAGTCATAAATCACATTTCCAACAAAGGCAAACATAGGTCTCATTATTCATCTATTTCACATTCATAAATGACATTGAAAACAAAGACAAACTGTTTAGTTCATTTTTGTACATGTTTTTAGTATGATTTTAAGTGTGTTTTAGTTAATGTTTTGATTAATTTGTGTTTTAAGTATGTTTAAAGTGTTGTTTTTAGGTTTAGGAGAAAAAACACCATTGGAAGATCAAAACCGGGCAAGAAAAGCATGAACCAAGCAAGACATGGCCAAGCCAAGCAAGACATGGCCATGTCCCTCAAAATTTCTTCAAGGCAGTAGCTGACACACCTAGAGACACGGCCAAGCCCCTGGCCGTGTCTCATTCAAAAGGAAAAACAAAGAACAAAGAAAAGAAAGAGCAAAAATGAAGGCAGGAAGAGACACACTCAGAGACACAGCCAAGCTTGTGGCCGTGTCACAAAAATGGCTTGGCCGTGTCCCATTCATACCAAAGAACAAGAGAGCAAGCAAAGAAGGAAAGAAAAGAGGCAGAGACTGACACTATCAAGGGACACGGCCAGGACACTGGCCGTGTCACATGACACGGCCGTGTCCTCTGGCCGTGTCTCATTCTGTATCAAAGAGAGTGAGGGACACGGCAAGGAGCTTGGTCGTGTCCCAAAGAAAAAAATCAAGAGACACGGCCAAGCTCCACATGGCTTGGCCGTGTCACCTCTCACAACCAAAGAGAAGAAAGAAAGAAAGAAAGAGGTCCAGTGAGGGACACGGCCAAGGGACACGGCCGTGTCCCATGAAAAATCAAGAGACACGGCCAAGCCAACCAAGGCTTGGCCGTGTCGCCTCATGGAAAGAACAAAAATTTGCAAGAGACACGGCCAAGCTTGTCTTGGCTTGGCCGTGTCCCACCTGAAATGTCAAAATTCTTTCAACAAAGTGGGGAACAAGTGGGAGACAATGACTTGTGCTTGCCAAAAGAAATATTAAACAAATAAAAAGTGGGGGACAAAGTGTAATGGTGTGAGTTGGAAGGCATGGGTGTTGATTTTTGAATGAATTAAAAGGAGAGGAAGAGAAAAATGGAGGAGTTCTTGGCTTCTTGGAGCCAATTTTCTGCAAAAAACGTGGGAGAGGGAGAGAGTGACACTCTCCCTTGTCCCTTCACCTCCAAACCTCCATTTCTATCCTCTCCACCTTCTCCATCTTCCATTGATAGGATCTTTGAGGTTCTTTGGGATAAATTGGGTTACAAGTTCTCAAAGGTTGAAGAAGCTTCATTGAAGGGATTGGTGACTTGAGAAAGCTCCATTCCATCTTCCAAAGGCATATCCATTGAAGGTTGGTGACTTGAGAAAGCTCCATCCAAAGGTTTGGTGACTTGAGAAAGCTCCATTCCACATTGCAAAGGGAAATCAACCATTGAAGAGGGCTTGAGTTCTTCATGAAATACATCAAGTGGAGCTAGGAGGAAGACTAGCAATCCTACTCTTGGCATCTTCACAAGGGGTTTTTCTATTCTCTCTTTTAATTCATTTCTATTGTTGTTGTTGTATTAAGAGATTGATATTGCAATGAACAATTTGTATTTGTTTTATATTGAGTTGAATGAATGTTAAATTGATGATGTTGAGCTAAATACCCATGTTTAGGGTTTATAGTATATTTGGTTGAATGTCTTGATTTGATATTTACATTGATGTTCCTTGTTGATTGGTTGATTGTATTGTATTAAATGCTAGGTTGATAGATTAGCTACCTATTGACCTTTGAATATTGGATGACGGACCGAGAGGTGAAATCCGGTATCGGAACTATACAATCAACCACCCTATGAATGAATTAGAAATATAAGTTCTAGGGTTTTCATTAATTTGGTAATGTAAAATAATTGGTCATTGTTAATTCATGAATGTGAGAACTAATGGATTGGTAATTGACTAATTATTCTTAAGGAACAAATTAATTTACAAGGTTATGTTAATGGACAATTGAGAATTAAGCTTTGATTGAATGGACCTATAACCCTAGGCACCTTCCCAAGAATCGATTTGATCTTGTACACCCACACACATTACTCTCTACGCACGTTAAATTTAGGTTTAAATTATTCTCGTACCACTCCAAACAATAAACTCTCGCATTTAAATAAATTGTCAATCAAGCTATTACGAACCACACCTTCTTGGCGAAACGACATTGGGGCGATCACTTTTGCTACAGCTACCTCGTATACTTGTGAGTGACGCTTTATAGTAGTACTTAATTCGAATGCAACAAGTTTTTGGCGCTGCTACCAGGGAAGGCTGTCGCAGTAGTAATAGTTTGATTTTTCTTTTCATTATTTGTTTATTTTCTGTGAATTGTTTGTTTGTTTTCTTTTAATTGTTTGTTTGTTTTGTTTGAATTTTTTTTGTTATTTGTTTTCATTAAGTTGCTGAGTGCCTTTTGTAAAGATGCAATTTTCAAGGCACGGAGGAGTTTACGAAAGGAACGATGATTCTGAAATGGCATGGCAATTAGCAGAATTGACCAATCAAATTAAGGTGCTAAATGCAAGAGGAAGAGCATCTATGCCATGCCAAGAGATATGCGCAGCATGTGGCAATGCAGGCCATAGTGCAAACACGCGTTCCATGGGTTATGGACGATACCAAGATTGGCAAGAGGAAGAATATGACTACCAAGGTTTCCAGCAAATGGGAAGAAATGACACATATTCCAATCCTTATAATCCCAGCTAGGGAAGCCAACCAAATTTTTCTTGGGAAAATCAGCTGCACATTCCACCTCCAAATTTTTTTCAACCTTACCAAAGAGACTCTTACTCTCAAGCACAATATTCAAATCAAGAGTACCTTAAGCCACCCACATTTGAAGATAGTTTGAATGCCTTCATTCAAACTAGCACACGAAACCAAGATCACCTTAAGGAACCCACCTTAGAAGAAAGTTTGAATGCCTTTATTCAAACTAGCGCGCAAAATCAAAATCACTTTAAGGAACCCACTTTGGAAGATAGTTTGAATACCTTCATTCTAACTAGCTCACAAAACCATGATCAATTCGAGAAATCCACAGTGGACGATGATTTGAATGCTTACCCTCAAATTAGCACACAAAATCAGGAAGGGAGCAATGAGAGATTTGATTCTTTGGCGGAATCATTGAAGAGGGTGGAAATGCAAGTTAGGCAACTGGCACATCAACTCCAAGCACAACAAAATGAGGAATTTCCTAGCCAATTGGAGCAAGTCAAGGTTATCACAAATTTGACGAGTGCACAGGTGATATATAACAATTTTTGTGATTCCTTTGATGTAGGGACTAATCAAGAAGACAATGGTAAGGAAATGCTGCCCAACATGGAGAAACAAAGTCAATCAAAGGAGGAGGAGAATTTGGACTCATCAACTTCATCACATCTGTATGAACCTTCGAATCCTTTGCAATTAATTCCATTCCCAAGTAGGCTAAAAGAAGAGGAGCAAGGTAAGCAACTTTCTAACATCTATGATATGCACTCCCAAGGAGAAAATGGAAATAATCTTGAGATGGGTATGCCTTTAGAAGAAGACCATGAAATGCCCAATTTAGAAATTGAGGAGTGTAAGCTAGTCTTAGATGTTGAGGTTGTTGAGAGGGGACTTGAAATTGTTAAAGTGGATGAAGAAGTGATTCAACCAAACTTGGTTGAACTTAAAGAGTTCCCAAAAATCATCCCTTCTACTCTTGGTAGTAAAGAAGAGCATATAATGGATAGAACCATGTTGCACGATGAACTAGGGTTTTACAAAGTTCCTATTGCACTGGAGGATTACCCTAAGATGACCTTTACATGTTTTCAAATAATGCTACTTAGGCTTAGCAATACATCGGGTATCCTTCGGAATTGTATGCTAACTATCCTTGCAGACATGAGCGACAATTGCATTATGGGTGGAAGGAGCATTGTACATCGTATATGGGAACGATGGAAATCAGGTTTCATCTAAACCCTCCCTGTAGTATGCATGCTCACATTGAGGACAATGTGAACCTTTAAGTGTGGGGTGCATTTTGTGTTTTATGTTTTTACTTTTAATTACATTTTGTGTTTGTGTGTTTTTACTTTTAACTTGTTTTTGTTTAGATTTTTGTTAATGTTTTTGAATGTTTTTCTTTGAATAAATGAGTTTTAGAAAGTTCAATTGTTATAGATTGTTGATTGATGACCTTTGAATTTTTGAAGCATGAATTTGAGAATTGAGTATAATTGGTGCTTATTGTCAATTTTGTCGGTTTTTCTTTGCATTAGCATTAACCTAGTGAGGAATTGAGCCATCAACTTATCATTATTGTTGTGGGTGAACATCTTTGATTGATGAATTGCTAGAACTTGCTTTGACATGCATTTTAAGATTACATAAAAAATTTCAATTTTGCATCAAAATGATTAAGGCAATTAGGTGAAACTACTTTGGCTTAAAAAGACCAACCCTATTTTTAACCTTAGTTAGCCAATTTTGAGCCTATTTTATTTTTCCTTTTCTTTCTTTTTCACAACACCATTAGCTTTAACCTTGTTGTTTAACTCTTATCCTTTCATTAGGTCAAGAGCATTTTAAGAGTGTTTATGACCGAGTGTTGTGTTGAATTAAGTGTGGGGTTAAATTTAGTAGGTTTAATGTGGCAAACCAAAATAAAAAAAATAAAAAAAAAGAAAAAGAAAAAGAAAAAAAATATATATATATATATAATAATAATAAGAATAATTGTTATTCTTGTTGAAAGGGTTGGAATGTATCATTACAAGATTTAATAAGTGAGTTTCCTTGAAAAGCTCTTTAATGTCAAAGGGTAGATGAGAGGAAGGTGTTTTGGAATTGTGGAAGTATATACATATGATAGGTTACTTCATTCTTGAAGTGCTCTTGAACTTAATGATTAAACTCACATTTCCTAAATGCCATACCTTCACGTTAGCCCCATTACAACCCAATAAAGACCTTTTGATTGATGCTTGATTGTTATTTTGTGGTGGAGATTTTGATTGATAAGCAAGCCTATGGTAATAATCTTTCATTGATTGTTATGAGTGTAAACACCACCATGATCAAACACTTGTAAGAGTTGGTGAGGGAGCGACAACATTGGTTATGCATGGAAAGCCACTTAATTGCATGAGTGTCGATTTTGTTTGATTCGATATTGATTGCGGACTTAAGGATAGGGAAATCTTGATGCATCTTTATAACTCTTGAACTTAACAAAATTTATCTTGTTAGTGTGTTTTGATTTTAGCCTTGCTTGGGGACAAGCAAGGAGTTAAGTGTGGGGTATTTGTTTATTTCATTTTTGTACTTGTTTTTAGTATGATTTTATGTGTGTTTTAGTTAATGTTTTGATTAATTTGTGTTTTAAGTATGTTTAAAGTGTTGTTTTTAGGTTTAGGAGCAAAAACACCCTTGGAAGATCAAAACCGGGCAAGAAAAGCATGAACCAAGCAAGACATGGCCAAGCCAAGCAAGACATGGCCATGTCCCTCAAAATTTCTTCAAGGGAGTAGCTGACACACCCAGAGACATGTCCAAGCCTCTGGCCGTGTCTCATTCAAAAGGCAAAACAAAGAACAAAGAAAAGAAAGAGCAAAAATGAAGGAAGGAAGAGACACACTCAGAGACACGGCCAAGCTTGTGGCCTTGTCACCTGACACGGCCAAGACAAAATTGGCTTGGCCGTGTCCCATTCATACCAAAGAACAAGAGAGCAAGCAAAGAAGGAAAGAAAAGAGGCAGAGACTGACACTGGCCGTGTCACATGACATGGCCGTGTCCTCTAGCCGTGTCTCATTTTGTATCAAAGAGAGTGAAGGACACGGCCAGGAGCTTGGCCGTGTCCCAAAGAAAAAAATCAAGAGACACGGCCAAGCTCCACATGGCTTGGCCGTGTCACCTCTCACAACCAAAGAGAAGAAAGAAAGAAAGAAAGAGGTCCAGTATGAAAAATCAAGAGACACGGCCAAGCCAACTAAGGCTTGGCCGTGTCACCTCATGGAAAGAACAAAAATTTGCAAGAGACACGGTCAAGCTTGTCTTGGCTTGGCCATGTCCCACCTGAAAAGTCAAAATTCTTTCAACAAAGTGGGGAACAAGTGGGAGACAATGACTTGTGCTTGCCAAAAGAAATATTAAACAAATAAAAAGTGGGGGACAAAGTGTAATGGTGTGAGTTGGAAGGCATGGGTGTTGATTTTTGAATGAATTAAAAGGAGAGGAAGAGAAAAATGGAGGATTTCTTGGCTTCTTGGAGCCAATTTTCTGCGAAAAACGTGGGAGAGGGAGAGAGTGACACTCTCCCTTGTCCCTTCACCCCCAAACCTCCATTTCTATCCTCTCCACCTTCTCCATCTTCCATTGATAGGATCTTTGAGGTTCTTTGGGATAAATTGGGTTACAAGTTCTCAAAGGTTGAAGAAGCTTCATTGAAGGGATTGGTGACTTGAGAAAGCTCCATTCCATCTTCCAAAGGCATATCCATTGAAGGTTGGTAACTTGAGAAAGCTCCATCCAAAGGTTTGGTGACTTGAGAAAGCTCCATTCCACATTGCAAAGGGAAATCAACCATTGAAGAGGGCTTGAGTTCTTCATGAAATACATCAAGTGAAGCTAGGAGGAAGACTAGCAATCCTACTCTTGGCATCTTCACAAGGGATTTTTCTATTCTCTCTTTTAATTCATTTCTATTGTTGTTGTTGTATTAAGAGATTGATATTGCAATGAACAATTTGTATTTGTTTTATATTGAGTTGAATGAATGTTAAATTGATGATGTTGAGCTAAATACCCATGTTTAGGGTTTATAGTATATTTGGTTGAATGTCTTGATTTGATATTTACATTGATGTTCCTTGTTGATTGGTTAATTGTATTGTATTAAATGCTAGGTTGATAGATTAGCTACCTATTGACCTTTGAATATTGGATGACGGACCGAGAGGTGAAATCCGATATCGGAACTATACAATCGACCAACCTATGAATGAATTAGAAATATAAGTTTTAGGGTTTTCATTAATTTTGTAATGTAAAAGAATTGGTCATTGTTAATTCATGAATGTGAGAACTAATGGATTGGTAATTGACTAATTAATCTTAAGGAACAAATTAATTTACAAGGTTATGTTAATGGACAATTGAGAATTGAGCTTTGATTGAATGGACTTATAACCCTACGCACCTTCCCAAGAATCGATTTGATCTTGTACACCCACACACATTACTCTCTACGCACGTTAAATTTAGGTTTAAATTATTCTCGCACCACTCCAAACAACAAACTCTCGCATTTAAATAAATTGTCAATCAAGCTATTACGAACCACACCTTCTTGGGGTAACGACCTTGGGGTGATCACTTTTGCTACAGCTACCTCGTATACTTGCGAGTGACGCTTTGTAGTAGTACTTAATTCGAGTGCAACACAAACATGGGCCCATAAGACACTAATATGTTATTCAAAGTTCAGAGTTACTGCTTTGGTCTATAATCACAATTATCAAGCCCGTAGGCAATATATGTATATCTCTATCCATGGATAGGGTAATAGACCTAGTCTCTTGGACCTCAACCCACTAAACTCGAGGAGATCCTCAACCCGGCTAGACTGTTACATGTAATAACCCAGTCTCTTGGACTTCAACCCGGATAAACCCGAGGAAATCCTCAACTCGGCTAGACTGTTACTTTAAATTCACATTTCACATTTATCAAGTAACAGACCCAGTCTCTTGGACCTCAACCCGGATAAACCCGAGGAAATCCTCAACCCGGCTAGACTGTTACTATAATTCACATTTATCAACTGGAATCGGCTTACGACTCGGTCTTTTCACCTATCCAGTACTTTATAGGCATGCCGCCAAATCCAGAACTCTGAAAATTGAATTAACATATTAGGCACACAATCATTTCATTTATCTCTTTATCAATTTCTTTCTCAATTCATTTCTCATTTCTTATTCCACAGTCAACTAGGCAACCATGCCTCAATTATCTCATTTGCATCATCATAGCCAACAACCATGGTTCCACATCTCATCAAGAGAGTATATATCATCAATTGCATTAAACATCATAATTTAGGCAAACATGCCCCACTTATTTCATTTGAATCATCATAACCAATCACAATGGTTTTGCATCTTATCATACCTCAATTCACATTAAAACAACTCATCAATAAAATATACATAATATATTTTGAATTCATCAATAAAGTATTTATCATGACAAATTGCATTGTACATACCTTTTTGAACGATCATTGTATCTTTCACACTATACAAATCATAACATTAGTCACATTGTATTAACAATATAGTAAATTACTTAACACATTTATAACTAAATGTATTAAGTCTCACAATCATGTAAAAGAATGCATTCATGTAAGTTTGTACTTACCTCAAGAACAACTCCCAAAAATCTTTACATTTCCTCTTCCAAGAATTCTCAACATATAGCTTAAGACAACACAATCTCTTCAAAACCTAATCCAAAGATAATTATACATATAAGAAAATAAGAAGGATATCTAACTAGGGAAAACTCTACACATGACACGCTCACCAACACGGGCGTGTCCCTGATCGTGCCCTAAACCAACAATACAGAAACTTTGACACGCTCAATAACACGGGCGTGTTAATGGACGTGTCACTCATTCTGCCTCACAGAAACATTGACACACCCAACAACACGGGCGTGTTCATGGCCGTGTCAATTACTTTTTCTCATAGTATCTATGGCACGCTCAGTAACATGGCCGTGTTAATGGTCGTGTCACAAACGTCAAACATAGTACCGTCGACATGCCCAACAACATGGTCGTGTCACTGGCCGTGTCAGGCAAAAATCATGTATTCGAACTCTCATCCATGAAAACCCAAACACTTCAAAACTCATACTTCATCACCTTTAATCAACATCTTGGTTATATTCATCAATTACCCATCAATTTAACACTTATATAACTTCAATATATTATAATAATAATCATTATATACATCACCATAAATCATCTACTCAAATTCTCAATTCATTTATACTAAACCCTTACTCAAAAATTTCAACAATTCATCATCATCCTCAGAAATAACCCAAATTATCATCATCTAGATACTAATTTAACATATCTATAACTTTAATCTCTCACTATCATCATCTTCATACACTAACCAAATCAAATATAAACACAATCAATAGAATCAACTCAAAGAAATGAACACTTACTTGGATATTATGCCAAATCTTCAATCTCCAACTTCAACTCTCTTAAAACCCATAAGAATTTGGTGTATAAACCAACCAAAATCACATCTCTCTCTCTCTCTCTCTCTCTCTCTCTCTCTCTCTCTCTCTCGTGCAAGAAGAAGAAGAAGAAGAAGAAGGAAAGAAGATTTTCTCTTCTTTTTCCCATACTTATCATATATATATATATAATAAATATTACAAAAATCCTCCACCACATATCCTTCCCTTTGACTTTCCTTTTCTTCTTTTTCTTTTATTATTATTATTATTATTATTATTATATAAACTTACTTTTCCTACACCACTTTATACAATATATATATGTGATGTATATGTTGGTATATGTATATCTCTTTTATATTACATTTATATTTTCCATATTTTCCAAATACCATATGTATACATATCATCTTACATATACATCTATCTCTTATAATATTTCCTTTATTATTAATTTATCTTCCTTTCTCTTTTCATTAAACTTATACTTTAAATCCAAATACAACAACTCCAAAACTTTTAGGGTATACTTTGGGATATTACAGAAACTTACTAATTGATGAAGAAACTTCTAAAACTCCACTTGAATCCTTAAAATTCTTTCAATCCTTGGTGTATGGAAGAATCAAAATCTTGGTTTAGATTCCCATGGAGTTTCGACCCTTGTGGAGAAGAAGAAGAAGAAGAAGAAGACTTTTTAATTTTCCTTTTTCCTTTCATCTTTATTTTAAACCATATAGATATTTATATATTAAAATAATTTAATAATTAATTAATTATTTATTTATTTAATAAATTAAAAGTCCTAATTTCCCTCTTCCATTCAAAAATAATTTATTTTTGAATTATTTTATTAATTTTAAATTTCTAAAATTTATTTATAAAAATGCCATTGGACATTGACTTTTCTTTTAAAAAGTGTTGACTTTTATATGTTATGTATATTTTGCATATATATCACATATATATTTCACTTTTTCATTTAAAATCTCTTCATTTTTCATTTAAAACCATTAATTTAATTTATCCTTTTAAATTATAATTTATTTTATAAAATTTTTCAAAAATTAGAAATTTTCAAAAATTTTGGGATATTACAAAATATCAATCCCTAGTTGTCCCTTTGAGCCTTCATAAGATTTTAACTTTCTCTTTATTGACTTATAAGCCCAATGACATGCCCTGAGCTATTGTTACACTTTTGACAAATCTAATGATCACTAAGGTGAAGAGGCAAGAAGATAAAAGAAAGGAATACATAGTCAAGACCGTATGGATAGTTGAAGTTCCCAAGGCCATAAGGGTAGTTGAAGTTCACATGATATTAGACCTAATATCTCCAATTTATTAAAATGACATCAGGACAACAATTGATTTATCCTTGTTGAAATAAGACTCACTCTATTCCACTCATCCATAAATAGAAGTATAGAATGGTGCAAGCGAGATAAATCTTTTGGAGCTAAGACCCAACATAAAAAAACAAAAACAAAACAAAAAAGAAGAATAAAAGAAAAGGAAAAGAGAAAGAGAGAAAAAGCAAAACAAAAAAGAGAAAAAAAATGGTTCCTGAGTTTGTGCAAAATCAAAAGGAAAAGAAAATACAAATGGCAGTCTAGAAAGCCAACCGAGTTTTCCTTTACCTAAACATGTAGAAGGCAAAGATAGTTTAACTTAAATTGGTTCATCTATTTCTTGAATGCCCTATACTTGACAGTCCCACATGAAAGAAGGACAAAATGATAAAGAAGCTAAAAAAGAAACAAAAGAAAAGTGAAAAAAGGAAAGAGAAAGAAAAGGGTAAAGAAGAAAAGAAATGAATTTGGGTACCAAATTTTTGCAAAGGCAAAGACTGTCCCAATCGAGATCCATATTAATGTTAAAAAGAAAGAAGAATATTCAAAGCACTATCTTTTCATGTTTCCAACTACCTATGGCTCTAACAAAAAATCATAGTGTGAAGGTTTGTCAACAGTGTCACATCAGCTCTGATCTCAAATGGCTTTCATTTAACCCATGTCCCTTATAGACTTTTTGATCTCTCATGGTAGGTAGAGTCTATTAGTGGAGATAGTTTGAATAAGCATGCATATAAGATAGACAATTTTCAAACTCAATGAGACCTTTGACCAAGTAATGTGTATGTACCTATCTAAAGTGGAAGAGTTCTTGCTTTAATAGAAATGATTCTCGAGTTTAGTACGGTAATTAGGGTTGTCATGTTATAGATATGTTAATTTGGGAAATCGAGTCCTAAGGTACAATGACACTGATTTGACAAAGTCAACATTTGTCATGTTATAGTATGTTATAATTGTTTGAATTGGTGTGGATAATGTTATTTTGGGTAGTTAACAATGATTTTAAGGTTAGATTGAAGAGATGATGGAGTTTGGATAAAGAATGGTGAAGAGAGAGAATTTAGGGTTATGGAACTTTGGGTTTGTGAAAACGTGAGCTTTAATTGTGCAAATTGATTCCAAATGAGTTGTTTTGATGCATAAACAAGTATTTTAAAGTCAAATATTGGATTGGTTGTGTTTGGTTGGAGTTTGAGAATGGAAGTAAAGATTTAGGGTTTTGGAAAAGTAATTTTCCAAAGTTGTTGAATTGCGTGGTTTTATTTGTTTAAGCATGTTGTTTAGTGTTAAAAGTGATGAATATAAGCTTGAAATGATTAATGGATTGTGTTGGAATGGAAAACCTTTAATGGGGGAGGTTATGCCATTTTAGGGTTTTGTGTGTAAGAGTGTGTTTTTGTAATGTAAATGGTTCAAATGTATTAAAATATGTTTTTAATAATATAAATAAACTAAAAACACTAATTTAAATGGAATAGAATGGAATTCTAATGTTAAAGTAAGGAAAGGTTAAAATTTTGGAATTTGAAGGAGTGATGTTTAATTATGGTTTAATATTAGAAATGCCATTAAATGTGATACTAAATGATTATTTGCTATCACATTTGATTTAGGCATTGAGGGAGGTTGATTTGCTTCATCCAAGTGGTGAAGGGCAAGTTGGAAGGATAAGATTAGAGGTTGTTTTAAGCTTGTTTTGGTTGCTATTTGAGGTAACTACAAACTTTGAATACATTGGTTATGTTTGCATGACATTTAGGCTTAACACATTTTGGTTGGAAAATGTGTTAAGCTACTTGATACATTGGTTATATATGAATAATGTGCTATGACATTTGTAATGTAATATATGTGTTAAAAGCATTGTGAAAATCCATTGATAATGGCTAAATTGTATAAAATGTGAAATATGTGCATTATATGGAAATGACCCAAAGTGTTTGGGTAATGCCATTTGTTGTGTATGCATTAAGTGCATTGTTAAAAAGCCATTGGCTAGATTACATTAAATGTGATTAATATGTGAATTATATTGAAATGCCCAAGGTAATTGGGTAATGTGGTGTAAATGCAAAAATGTGATATAATAAAATGAGATATGTGGAAACATAATGAAATGAATTGATAACGATATAAATGAGAAATATAAATAAATTGTGTGCCTAGTATGTTATTCAATTTTCAGAGTTCTATTTTTGTCGGCATGCCTATAATTTGCCTATGGGCTAGGCGCTGCATGTCACTATAAAAATATTTTTGAGGTGAAATGATCGGGTTGTAAGCCTCAAAAATTAGTCCTTAAAGCTAGACTGGGTGAAATGATTGGGTCGTAAGCTTAGACCTAGTTGGATTTGTAACACCCCTTCCCAACCTACATATGTAAGCTGAGTAGAGGCGCCACACTAACCTAATGTTGCTACCAATTTTACTTAGTCAAATTTTAGTTCCAATTTTTACAAAATTTTTGCCATAGTTTCGCCTAAAAATTGAGTCCCAAGTGTCGACAAAATCGGTTTTTTTCTTATTTTTAAAAACATTTTACACAAACCAATGCAAACAAAATCATTCTCAGTACACTCCCAATAAATCCCCCTTGTAACCTCAACTACAACCTGCAAAAAGGATTTACACTTCTAGTACAACATAAAATAAAGGTTTTGTGACAACCCCCATATTTAAATATTACACAGCGGAAGTTATAAAATATTTACATATTTACAAATTCATATACATCAAAACTCAAGTTTTACAACACATAAAATTTATACATGATTGGCAAGTCTGCTCTGATCTTTAAGCTCCCAAAATGGATTCTTCAAGGTCTACTCTCACTAGGTCTTGATGAACTCTCGGGTTCAACTCTATCCACTCTACTACCTGCGCGATTAAACACTATCGCGCTAAGCCAACGGCTTAGTAAGATAAAACATGCTAACGGTATGCTTTAATGAAATGCAATGCCACATATGTTATTGATAAGATCAACATCATAAATATAAAGTTAACCACACAATTATGCATTTCACAAATCATAGTCATATGAGCATACCACATTTCAACATCTTTTCACATTCAACACTAATCAATCATACTCCATAACCAACATCTCATTTCATTAAACTCATAACATTATTTAGGACATTCATATAACCTTGACACCTATGGGCCCAACAAGTATTTAATACGATATTCAGAGTTCAGAGTTACTGCTTTGGTTCATAGTCACAATAATCACGCCCGTAGGCAATGTATATACATGTATCTCTATCCATGGATAGTGTAACAGACCCAGTCTCTTGGATCATCAACTCAACACATATGAGGAGATCCTCAACCCGGCAAGACTGTTACAAATCATATATCTCATAGTGTAACAGACCCAGTCTCTTGGACCATCAACTCAACACCTATGAGGAGGTCCTCAACCCGGCAAGACTGTTACCTTTCATCATTTCTTAGGCATGCCACCCAAATCCAGAACTCTGAAACTGAATAACATATTAAACAAACAATTCATTTCCATTCTCAATTCTCATCACATTTAGGCAAACATGCCTTCTTTCTTTCAATTACATCATCTTAGCCAATAACAATGGCTTCACATTTCATTTCACAATATAACATCTCATTATTCAAGTATATATATATATATATATCTCATCCATGATCACATTATATCTCACATAGCATCATTCATAAATATCAACATTTCATTCCACATTACTCATGAAACACATTACCATTCACAATGCACAACATAACATTGTTCAATCTCAACAATGCAATTAGGGAAAAGAACAATTGATTATAACATTCATTGATTCAAGTGTGTTTAAAGTGTTTAGGGTTAGGTTTAAGGACCAACCTACCTTTGGAGAACCAAAGCAATGCAAGAAGAACAAAGAATTAAAACCCTAACCATAAATAGTACATTCTGGTTTTAAACTCCATTTTATCCTTATTTTGAAAAATTGTATAAAATAATCTACTTGACTAAAAATTCTAAAATTTTTACAGAATTTATTTTTGTATCTTAAAATCATCCCTTTAAAATTTCAGATCAAACTGAACACAAAATCTTGATCAAATAGTTCACCTAACCAGACTGCCCCAATTGCCCTGCATCCTGGCAGCAGTTCTGAACTTTGTGAATTCCATAAATCAAATTCAATCAACGTGATTCCAAATTATTTTTCTCAAATACTAAACTCACTAAGCAACAACATATCCAAAATTCGATTGGATATGATTTTTCTACATTTTATTAAAAATCCCGAAATATAGCTGTCTCAGTTAAGGTACCTGCTGGAACAGGTCTAATAGAAATAATCTTTCTAAACTCATAACCATTCCAAAATCGAATCAACATATTTTTCAGTCATTCTAGACTCATAGAGGCACAACATATCAAAAATTCACTTCAAGAACATTTTTCTATAATTAATTAAAAATCATACAAATCACAGCCTTTACTAATTGTAAAACAGAAATAATTTCACTAAACACAACTCTTACTCTTCCATCACCAACACCAACCTAGCTTTTTATCTTTAATTCCATTTCAACACTTTTACACACACCATACACAAACACACTCCATCAAACCCAAACAAAATTCCAAATAGAACAAGAGAAAACTTACCTTAAATGAAGAAATCCACAAATCTCTAACCAAAACCCTTGCTTCCTTCTTCAAATTGCTTCAAACCTCAAGATCACCTCTCTTTCTCTCTTTGTCTATGGAGAATCCGGCCACACATGAAGAGAAGAAGAAAATATGAAGAACAAAGTCAAATTTGGCTTCTTATATCCATCAAGTTTTTTTAACCTTGCAATTACTAAAACACCCTTCACCATTTAACTAACCTTTTGTCTCATCTAAGCCCTTATATGTAATTTCATTAACAACCAAAAATATCTTCTTCCACTTAACCATCACCTTGACTCTTCATTTGACCAATGTATATGTTAATTATATCATCATATAAACAACATATACATTTGTCTCTAAACCCTAAATTTCTTCTCCAAAACACATATACATATACATTCTCTTCCCATTTCTTTTCTCTTACAATTTAACACATATATTCAATCCAATATATAACAACAACAACACTAACAACAACATCAACCATAACAACCACATAACCAAGACTTCTAGGGCATACATGAGGATATTACAGTTCTCCCCCTCTAAAAAGAAATTTCGTCCTCGAAATTACCTGATATCAACTCTGAAATAGTTGAGGATATTGCTCTCGCATAGTTTGCTCACTTTCCCAAGTTGCTTCTTCTTTTGCATGATTCTTCCAAAGAATCTTCACCAATGGCACTTTCTTGTTCCTCAATTCTTTCACATCACGTGCCAAGATAGCAACTGGTTCTTCTTCAAATGTCAAATCTGGGCTCACTTCGATAGACTCAAATGGCAACACATGAGATGGATCTGACCTATACCTCCTCAACATAGAAACATGGAATACATTATGAATACGATCCAACTCAGGTGGCAAAGCAAGTCGATATGCAACTGGCCCAACTCTTTCTAACACTTCATACGGCCCAATGAAACGAGGACTCAATTTTCCTTTCCGACCGAACCTCAAAATCTTCTTCCAAGGAGATACTTTCAAAAACACCTTATCTCCAACATCAAACTGAATGTCTCTCCTCTTCAGATCTGCATAAGACTTCTGTCGGTCTGAAGCTGCTTTTAACCTACCTCGGATCAACTTCACTTTTTCCTCAGTTTCTTGAATCAAATCAGGTCCAATTATTTTACCTTCACCAAGTTCACTCCAACAAAGAGGTGTTCTGCACCGTCTACCATACAATGCCTCGAACGGTGCCATACCAATGCTAGATTGGTGACTGTTGTTGTAAGCAAACTCCACAAGAGGTAAGAATCTATCCCAACTTCCAGTGAAATTGATGACACAGCTTCTCAACATATCCTCAATAATCTGTATCACCCTCTCTGACTGTCCATCCGTCTGTGGATGAAAAGCAGTACTGAAGTGTAGTCGAGAACCCAAAGCACTATGCAAACTCTTCCAAAATCTTGAAGTAAACCGGGGATCTCGATCAGATACTAAAGAAGTTGGAACACCATGCAATTTCACAATCTCCTGAATATACAGCTCAGCCAATCTCTCCAAAGAGTAATCCATCCGCACCGGAAGGAAATGAGCTGTCTTCGTCAATCTATCCACAATCACCCATATAGCATCATGCTTCTTTTGTGTCAATGGCAAACCAGACACAAAATCCATTGTCACTCTTTCCCATTTCCATTCTGGCACTGACAATGGTTGAAGCAACCCGGTTGGAACTTGATGCTCTGCTTTAACCTTCTGACAAGTGAGACATTTAGATACAAACTCAGCAATGTCTCTCTTCAACCCAATCCACCAATAATGCTGTCTCAAATCATGATACATCTTGGTATTACCCGGATGCATAGCAAACATCGACTGATGTGCTTCTTCTAAAATAACTCTCTTCAAATCAGCATCATCGGGTACACACAATCTGCTCTTGAACCAGAGACTCCCATCATCTCTCACAACAAAATCTCTAGTCTTTCCATCGTGACAATCTGAAATAATCTTCTGAATCTTCTTATCCATCAACTGAGCTTCTTTGATCTGATCTAACAAAACTGGTTTCAAAAGCAACTGTGCCAACAATGCACCATCAACACAAGGTACAAAACTGGCATGCAAAGCTCTCAACTCAACAAGCAACGAGAGCGAGTAAACAGTTAAACCAGCTAAAGACTTCCGACTCAAGGCATCAGCAACAACATTTGCTTTACCTGGATGATAGTCAATCAAGCAGTCGTAGTCTTTAATCAATTCTAACCATCTCCTCTGACGAAGATTGAGTTCTTTCTGGACACCCAAATACTTCAAACTCTTGTGATCAGTGTAGATGAAACATTTCTCCCCAAACAGATAGTGGCGCCAAATCTTCAGTGCAAACACAATGGCAGCCAATTCTAAATCATGGGTCGGATAATTAAGCTCATGCGGTTTCAACTGTCTAGATGCATAAGCTATAACTTTCCCTTCCTGCATCAATACACACCCCAAACCTCTATGTGAAGCATCACTGTAGATCACATATGGTTTGCCTTCAACAGGTAAAGTAAGAACAGGCGCTTGAGTCAACAACTCTCTCAACTGCTCAAAACTAGCCTAACACTGATCTGTCCACACAAATCTCACTCCCTTTCGAAGTAATCTGGTGAGTGGAGTAGCTATCAAAGAAAACCCTTTCACAAACCGTCGGTAATAGCCTGCCAAACCCAGAAAACTTCTAATCTCTGTCACAGACTTGGGTGGACTCCAATTCAGAATAGCTTCAACTTTACTTGGATCAACTCTAATGCCTTCTGCAGAAACAATATGTCCGAGAAAAGCAACTTGATCCAACCAGAACTCACACTTCGACAATTTGGCAAATAACTGATTCTCTCTCAAAATCTGCAACACAATCCGCAGATGCATATCATGTTCCTCTTCATTCCGCGAATACACCAGTATATCATCAATGAAGACCACTACAAACTGATCCAAATAGGGCCTAAACACCCTATTCATCAAATCCATAAAAGCTGCAGGTGCATTCGTCAGACCAAAAGGCATAACTAGAAATTCATAATGCCCATACCTGGTCCGAAAAGCAGTCTTAGGAACATCTTCACTTCTTACCCTCAGCTGATGGTACCCAGATCTCAAATCAATTTTGGAGAACACTGACGCTCCCTTCAACTGATCAAAGAGATCATCGATTCTAGGCAAAGGATATTTATTCTTAATGGTCACCTTGTTCAATTGCCTATAATCGATACACAACCTCATAGTACCATCTTTCTTCTTCACAAAAAGCACAGGAGCTCCCCAAGGAGAAACACTGGGGCGAATAAATCCTTTGTCCAACAACTCCTGTAATTGCACTTTCAACTCCCTCAATTCTGCTGGTGCCATTCTATAAGGAGTAATGGAGATAGGAGCGGTACCAGGCAACAATTCAATACCAAACTCCACGTCTCTTTCAGGAGGCAATCCTGGCAACTCCTCTGGAAAAACATCTGGGAACTCGGCCACTGTGGCAATGCTATCAATTTGAGAACCTTCTACTCTAGTATCTACCACATGAGCAAGATAGGCATCACACCCCTTCCTAATCAATCTCCTGGCTGCAACAGCTGAAACAAATAAGGAAGCTAGCTGTTCTTGCTCATTAGATACTATTACCTCTCTACCATCACCAGTTCTCAAAGAAACAATTTTCTTTTTACAATCCACCACAGCTCCATGTCGAGATAGCCAATCCATGCCTAAGATCACATCATATTCCTTAAATGGCATCTCAATCAAATCTCCAAGGAACTCCTCACCCTGCACCCTCACTACACTATCCCGGTGCACCTTACTCACAACCACACTATGCCCTAACGGATTTGTCACTAACAAATCCTAGGGACTCAGCATGCATATCATACACAGGCAAAACAGATGCACTAATATATGAATGTGTGGAACCCGGATCAATCAAAGCAAGTACTGGAGTATTAAATAAAGAAAAAGTACCAGCTATGACTGCCGATGCATCTGGCTGCCTCTGCATAACATACATCCTCTGGGAAGATCCAACCTCCTCTGGTCTACCCTCCCTGGATGTAGCACCTCCTCTAGAACTGAATCCTGGTCTACCTCCCCGGCTGGCACCTCTGCCTCCTCTGCCTCCCCTCACACTAGCTCGAGAAGCAGCAGAATCAACTGGCATATGCTCCTGCCTCTCAGGACAGTCTCTCACAAAGTGGTCAGGTGATCCACACCTGAAGCATACCCCTGATCTACTATGCCTCCAACAAACGCCCCCATGTCTTCCACCACACTGGTTACACACAGGTAAGGTGGATCTCTGAACTCCAGGAGTAGGAGCACTCACTACTGAAGCTGCAGGTCTAAATCTCTGCCTCTGGAACTGCACTGACCTACCCGCTGGTCTCTGGCTCCTACTACTCCGAGGAACAAAACTTCCTCTACCCCTCTTTGCAGAAGAAGACCCTGCCTCAAACTGGGGCCTCCTAACCCTAACCTCTTCCTCTGAAGCAGCTGCAATAACTTGAACTCGCTCTACACTTCGAGCTGCTGCCACAAGCTGTGAGAAATCCTGATATCTGGATCCAGCCACTAAGCACATGATCGAGGGCCTCAATCCCTCCTCAAATCGCCGACATCTATCAATCTCATCAGCAATGATACCTCCAGCATACTGGCTCAGTCGAATAAACTCAACCTCATACTCAGTTACGGTCCGATGATCTTGCTTCAAATCTAGAAACTCTCTTTTCTTCCCATCTTTATACTCCCTAGGAGTATACTTCAACTCAAATTCTCTCAGAAAATCCGCATAAGACAGGGTTGGTGGATCATCCATCGAATGTGGCACCGTCTTCCACCAATCGTAGGCGTCCTTCTGTAGCAAAGATCTTGCATAGTCAAACTTTTCCTCTGAAGTGGCTTGTAACTGAACAAATACCCTCTGTACTCTGTCAAGCCACTGCTCTGCCACAGCTGGATCAGTAGTGCCCACAAAATCTTCAGCTCCATACTTCCTCAGTTTGTCATAATGCCTCACAGAAACTAAAGGCTGAGGGGGTGGTGGCTGTGGTTGCACAGGTGCTGGTCTCATAGCTTCCATCATATTCCTAAACCAGGCTGGCGGAACCTCCTCCCCAGCTGGTCTACCCGACACCGAAACAGGTGCCTCCTCAACACTATCAACTCTAGCTCCCTCAGCAGGAGCAATACTCTCGGCACTACCCTCAATCGACTGACGAGAGTGAGAATCCATCACAACCTAAGTCTGCAAACACAACAGAATACCTCTTATTAAAGATCAGAGACTGCCAATCCCAAACATGTATTTTTGTTCAAAAACTCACTTTTTAAGTAAAAATAGTCTTTTTCTTACATTTTACCTAGGTTGAGAATCTCAAACCTAGGCTCTGATACCAAAACAATTGTAACACCCCTTCCCAACCTACATATGTAAGCTGAGTAGAGGCGCCACACTAACCTAATGTTGCTACCAATTTTACTTAGTCAAATTTTAGTTCCAATTTTTACAAAATTTTTGCCATAGTTTCGCCTAAAAATTGAGTCCCAAGTGTCGACAAAATCGGTTTTTTTCTTATTTTTAAAAACATTTTACACAAACCAATGCAAACAAAATCATTCTCAGTACACTCCCAATAAATCCCCCTTGTAACCTCAACTACAACCTGCAAAAAGGATTTACACTTCTAGTACAACATAAAATAAAGGTTTTGTGACAACCCCCATATTTAAATATTACACAGCGGAAGTTATAAAATATTTACATATTTACAAATTCATATACATCAAAACTCAAGTTTTACAACACATAAAATTTATACATGATTGGCAAGTCTGCTCTGATCTTTAAGCTCCCAAAATGGATTCTTCAAGGTCTACTCTCACTAGGTCTTGATGAACTCTCGGGTTCAACTCTATCCACTCTACTACCTGCGCGATTAAACACTATCGCGCTAAGCCAACGGCTTAGTAAGATAAAACATGCTAACGGTATGCTTTAATGAAATGCAATGCCACATATGTTATTGATAAGATCAACATCATAAATATAAAGTTAACCACACAATTATGCATTTCACAAATCATAGTCATATGAGCATACCACATTTCAACATCTTTTCACATTCAACACTAATCAATCATACTCCATAACCAACATCTCATTTCATTAAACTCATAACATTATTTAGGACATTCATATAACCTTGACACCTATGGGCCCAACAAGTATTTAATACGATATTCAGAGTTCAGAGTTACTGCTTTGGTTCATAGTCACAATAATCACGCCCGTAGGCAATGTATATACATGTATCTCTATCCATGGATAGTGTAACAGACCCAGTCTCTTGGATCATCAACTCAACACATATGAGGAGATCCTCAACCCGGCAAGACTGTTACAAATCATATATCTCATAGTGTAACAGACCCAGTCTCTTGGACCATCAACTCAACACCTATGAGGAGGTCCTCAACCCGGCAAGACTGTTACCTTTCATCATTTCTTAGGCATGCCACCCAAATCCAGAACTCTGAAACTGAATAACATATTAAACAAACAATTCATTTCCATTCTCAATTCTCATCACATTTAGGCAAACATGCCTTCTTTCTTTCAATTACATCATCTTAGCCAATAACAATGGCTTCACATTTCATTTCACAATATAACATCTCATTATTCAAGTATATATATATATATATATCTCATCCATGATCACATTATATCTCACATAGCATCATTCATAAATATCAACATTTCATTCCACATTACTCATGAAACACATTACCATTCACAATGCACAACATAACATTGTTCAATCTCAACAATGCAATTAGGGAAAAGAACAATTGATTATAACATTCATTGATTCAAGTGTGTTTAAAGTGTTTAGGGTTAGGTTTAAGGACCAACCTACCTTTGGAGAACCAAAGCAATGCAAGAAGAACAAAGAATTAAAACCCTAACCATAAATAGTACATTCTGGTTTTAAACTCCATTTTATCCTTATTTTGAAAAATTGTATAAAATAATCTACTTGACTAAAAATTCTAAAATTTTTACAGAATTTAGTTTTGTATCTTAAAATCATCCCTTTAAAATTTCAGATCAAACTGAACACAAAATCTTGATCAAATAGTTCACCTAACCAGACTGCCCCAATTGCCCTGCATCCTGGCAGCAGTTCTGAACTTTGTGAATTCCATAAATCAAATTCAATCAACGTGATTCCAAATTATTTTTCTCAAATACTAAACTCACTAAGCAACAACATATCCAAAATTCGATTGGATATGATTTTTCTACATTTTATTAAAAATCCCGAAATATAGCTGTCTCAGTTAAGGTACCTGCTGGAACAGGTCTAATAGAAATAATCTTTCTAAACTCATAACCATTCCAAAATCGAATCAACATATTTTTCAGTCATTCTAGACTCATAGAGGCACAACATATCAAAAATTCACTTCAAGAACATTTTTCTATAATTAATTAAAAATCATACAAATCACAGCCTTTACTAATTGTAAAACAGAAATAATTTCACTAAACACAACTCTTACTCTTCCATCACCAACACCAACCTAGCTTTTTATCTTTAATTCCATTTCAACACTTTTACACACACCATACACAAACACACTCCATCAAACCCAAACAAAATTCCAAATAGAACAAGAGAAAACTTACCTTAAATGAAGAAATCCACAAATCTCTAACCAAAACCCTTGCTTCCTTCTTCAAATTGCTTCAAACCTCAAGATCACCTCTCTTTCTCTCTTTGTCTATGGAGAATCCGGCCACACATGAAGAGAAGAAGAAAATATGAAGAACAAAGTCAAATTTGGCTTCTTATATCCATCAAGTTTTTTTAACCTTGCAATTACTAAAACACCCTTCACCATTTAACTAACCTTTTGTCTCATCTAAGCCCTTATATGTAATTTCATTAACAACCAAAAATATCTTCTTCCACTTAACCATCACCTTGACTCTTCATTTGACCAATGTATATGTTAATTATATCATCATATAAACAACATATACATTTGTCTCTAAACCCTAAATTTCTTCTCCAAAACACATATACATATACATTCTCTTCCCATTTCTTTTCTCTTACAATTTAACACATATATTCAATCCAATATATAACAACAACAACACTAACAACAACATCAACCATAACAACCACATAACCAAGACTTCTAGGGCATACATGAGGATATTACAGGATTATTACATTGATATATTTTCTACAGGGCTAGACACATGGTGTCATTATAGACCAAAATAGTAACTCTGAAATTTGAATAGCATATTAGTTATCTTTGGGCCCTTATTTGTGTTTATTTTATGAAAATTGTGGAATGTGAAATATTTGAAAAGTATGAGAAAATGGAATGATGTGATATCCATATGCGTTGTGTATTGGCATTGCATTTGAGTTTTATTATTATCAAAGTTTGTATTACTAGGCTTTTGGCTTAGTGCGATTATTTACATTGCGCAGGTGATAAGGTAGATTCGGCTGATCCTGAGAGTTCTTCTAGACTAGGTCGGGTCTAGACTTGTGTTTGTGCTTGTAGAGTTGATATCAAGATCAGAAACTCTACATGAAATGGGCTATCCATTGCTTGTAGAGTTTGTATTTTATGTTATTGTATATTTTCAGTATTCTGCATAGTTGATATCGCCCCCACTCCTGGTCGAATGGTTCTTGCGACTTCAGCACTGTTTAGGCTAGGGGCCTTAGAGAACACAGACCTAAGTCCAGAGAAAATGGAGTCACCATCCGGATGGGCCGGGAAAAAGAAAGGGGTGGATGACTCAATTCCTAAGGAATCCCCAACCCCTTAATGGGTTCGAAAAGTTGGGTACGTGTGGGAAAGATGAGAAATGGCCCAGCACCCCTACAACGCCCGGTTCACTGGAACCGGCCTCCTTTACAAGTCTTAATATTATAAAATTCTTAAATATAATAACATTATCCATATTACACACAATAATTAAAAGAAAACATCATTATATTAAAATCAAAGCAATGTCCAAACAAAACAAATAAATGGACACCCATCAAAGGATGGAAACATGCCCTTACATCACATGCCTAGATAGGACACCCACCGAAAGGTAGAAACATGTCCTTTACATTGGTTCTAAAATAGAAAAGCAAATTAAATTACATGATATTTAACTAATGAGGTACCCACCAAGTGGAAACATACCTCTTACAACTTTTGGATACCTAAATCAATTGATAAAAGTAAATAATCATTCATAATAAATAAATCATTCATCAAAGCTATTAATCAAAATATAAAATAAACATCCATCCATGATAAATTAAATAAATCAAGTATTGAATTTAAATAAATTAAAGCATAAGAAATAAATCAAAGCATAATCAAGTATGGAATTGAATAAAGCAAATAAAAGTCCAATTATGGCTAATGTGACTTTTTATGGAATTAAAATAAATTAGGGTTTTATGTTTTAAAGGGTTGGTAAGACTCTTTGATTAATAAAATTAAGGTTTGAATGATGATATCATGAAACTAGGGTTTTAAACACTTTAAAATACTTTAATTTGTGATTTTTGGTTATTGGGTTCCTAAGCTACTGTGTAAAATTTAGGTTTTTACGTTTTTATGTTTTTTAATATTTTAAAAGGATTAGGGTTAATAAAAATTAGGGTTTAAGGTTTTAAAAGGGTTAGTGTTCATTATTTTGAATTTTGGAAGTTGAATTTGGATTTGATATTTTGGAATTAGGGTCACGGGTGGTAATTTTAATCTTAGGGTTTGGAAGATAATTTAATATTTTATGGAATTTTATGAATTTAAACAAGTGAATTAAAGTTTTTATAACTAGAAAAGATGTTTTAGAAGACTTTTTGAAGGAAAAAGTACCAAGTTTAAAGTTTTGAAAGAAACAGAATTTGATTTTGGTTTTGTTGAAGAATATGTTCAATTAGAGTTTTAAGGTTTTTAAGAAGAAAAAATAACAATTTTAAGCCTTTTGGAAGATAAACCAACGAAATAAGGTTTTTTTTTTTGCTTTAGAAAAACTAAATTAAAGTTCAAAGGTTTTCAATTTTGATTTCATAAATTTGCTACTGTATAAAAAAAACAATTAAAGAAAATTAATTAACACATACCTTCTTTTGATGATTTCTCCAAAACCAATTCTTCTTGGATGAACTAGCTCCAAAGACAAGCCTTTTTTGCCTTTGAATACTCTAAATCGTGCTGCTGCTATTCCAGAAAAGAGTTAAATTGAATTTCTTCTTTTCCTTCCCTGATTTGGTTTCAAATTTTCCAAACTACTCTTGGATTTTTGCCTCCCCTTTTTTAATTGTCTTTGGTCCTTATTTATAGTGGTTTGAGGTTGTTTATTCCTAATTAGTTAAGGTAAGTAATATTAATAAAAAAAAACCTAATTGGATTAGGTTTCAAAAAATTTGCGTCGAAAAATTAGCGATGCCGAAAAAAACTGCTGCGAAAAAATTGCGCTGGCAAAAAAATCTGCCGCAGCTGGCTGTGGCAGCGCGCCCGGAGCGGGCCCGTAAGCTATTTCACAGGCAGAAAATTTCTGCGTGCAAAATAGCACAGTGATTTCGCCCGCAGGAATTACCTGCTGGCGAAATGCCACGGGCCCGCCCGATGATTTTTTCGTCGCAGATTTTTCAGACTTATTTTTATTTTTATTTTTATTTTTTGACTTTTATTTGTTTATTTCTATTTTTTATTAATAAAAATTAAATACTAAAGTAAAAATTATTTAATAAAAATTATTTAATAAAAATTATTTTGGACCAATTAGACAACAAAAATCATTTTAGACTAAATAAAACATATTGGACCGGATTGGGTCAAAAATTAAGGGTCTACAGTTTGCCCCCTGCTTGAATGATCTGAAACCTTAGTGAAAGAGAGTGAAAAGCAATAAGACTTAATTTTTGAGATGGTTGAGGTTTTGGGTTCTGGACCAGGTTTGAGTTCTAGACTCAAGGATAATTTTAGGTTCTCGACCTAAGAAAAATTTGGGTTCTGGACCCGGTTCGAGTTCTGGACTCAAGGATAATTCTAGGTTCTGGACGTAAGAAAAATTTGGTTTATAGACCCTGTTTGAGTTTTGGACTCAAGGATAATTCTAGGTTCTGGACCTAAAGAAAATTTAGGTTCTGGACGCGGTTTGAGTTCTAAACTCAAGGATAATTCTAGGTTCTCGACCAAAAGAAAATTTGGGTTCTTGACCCGGTTCAAGTTCTGGACTTAAGGATAATTATAGGCTTTGGACCTAAGGAAAATTTGGGTTCTAGACCCGAGCTAAGTTCTGGACTTAAAAATAATTCTAGGTTCTAGACCTAATGGTAAACTTGGGTTTTGGACCTGGTTTGAGTTCTGGACTCAAGGATAATTCTAGGTTCTGGACCTAAGGAAAATTTGGATTTTGGACCCGGTTCGAGTTCTGGACTCAAGGATAATTCTAGGTTCTAGACCTAAGGAAAATTTGGGTTCTAGACTCGGTTCGAGTTCTGGACTCAAGGGAGATTCTAGGTTCTGGACCTAAGGAAAATTTGGGTTCTGGACCTGGTTCGAGTTCTGGACTCAAGGATAATTCTAAGTTCTGGACCTAAGGAAAATTTTGGGTTCTGGACCCGAGAGATTTGGATACTTGATCCTAAACTAGACTCGGATTGTCACATCCCAAAGTTTAGGTAGTCGAGTATTAGGCCAGAAGAACATAAATAAGTGGTCAAATAGAGGCTCGAGATAGTCAAAAATAAAAATCGATGTGCAAAGGAGGTCCGTGAAGTCGACGGGACCTAAAGGTAATTTTTTAAAAGGCTAAGGACCTAAGAGTAATTTCCAAAAGTCGTATTGGATGTTCTTAATAGTGCACATAACATATTCTAAAAATGGAAAGTAGAGAAAAATCGGGTCACAACTACGCATAACGGTTTTTCCAGAAAATGCCCCGTTAAAGAGAAATGAAGACATGTAGACTAGGGGCATTTTGGTCATTTTTATTAAGATTTATACATGAATTCAAAGTAGAAAATAAACATAAGAGTAAGTAGAGGATGTCGAGGGGTTGAATATGAAACGATCGTCAGTAGAAACGGAACCCGGGCAAAACCCGAGCAAAGAAAGGACCTAAAGGGAATTTTGTAAAAAGTTGAGGGCTTATTGGTAATTTTTCAAAATGACTTGGAAATCTAAAATGGACCTTACAAATAGAAAGTAGAGGTCGAGAGGATCAAAAGTATATGTAGTTTGACTCGTGGAACTGTACGGTTTAAGAGATATGATCAATTAATCGCTGGAACGTAAAGTGGGCCCGGTTTCGTGTTGGGACCGTATGGGTAACACGGGACAACTTTAGGGTATCCAATGAGAAGAGGGACAAGTGGGAAGAAGTAATGGGAAAGAAAACTATAAAAATCTCTTGTTGGCCAATCAAAAGTAACCATTTAGCATGAGTATTAAATTAAGAAAGAGAAAGGTGGACAAGTGGTCTTAAAGGATTTATCCAACACATAAGGTGATCGTCATTTCCCTTATATATATATATCATGATATGAAGAACAAAATCTCTCTTTTCCACTTACAAATTTCGGCCACAATAGGAAAAGCAAAAGGGAATTAAAGAGCAAGGTTTGGTACTTTAACCATGGAACTCCTTTTAAAATTTTTCTGTTTTACAATTAGTAAAATACTGTGACTTGTATGATTTTTAATTAAATATATAAAAATTATATTGAGTTGACTTTTGGATATGTTGTTTTTTAGTAAGTCTAGTATTTGAGAAAAATAATTTGGAACCACATTTATTGAATTTAATTTACGGAATTTATAAAATTTAGAACTGCTGCCAGGATGCAGGGCAATTGGAGCAGTCTGGTTGGGTGAACTACTTGACCAAGATTTTGTGTCCAGTTTGAGCTGAAGTTTTAAAGGAATGATTTTAAGATGAAAAACTAAATTCTGTAAAAATTTAGAGTTTTTATCCAAGTGGATTATTTTATACAAATTTTCTAAAACAAGGATCAAGTTGGGTCAAGAACCAGAGTTTATTGTTCATATGGTAATTTTTCATTATTAACTTGGTCAAAAACTTGGTGTGGGTGTTTTATTATTTTATTTTTGGTATTAAGTTTAATTATGATATGAAGAATAAATTAAGATGGAAAATATGTGAATACATATGATACATATGTGAGTATATGTGATATTTGTGTAAATATATATTGTATATACATGGAGAATATGTGGTATATATACGAAGTGAATGGGTGTATATGAAATGTTATTTATGCTCTACTCGGTAAATGGGTAACACTGGACTAGAATGGCGGTTATATCATGTGAGGTCAAGATCATGGCAACTAGTCGTGTGAGACCAAGACCACGCGGTTATATCGTGTGAGGTCAAGATCATGGCAACTAGTCGTGTGAGACCAAGACCACGCAGTTATATCGTGTGAGGTCAAGATCATGGCAACTAGTCGTGTGAGACCAAGACCACGCAGTTATCTTATATATTCCATATCGTGTGAGACCAAGACCATGGCAATTAGTCGTGTGAGGTCAAGACCACGCGTAACTCTATATGAGGCCTCATTTCGAGATCGGTGTATTCATAATTACCGAGTGGAGCAGATTAACTCGTACTTATAATGAAGTTATATTACATGTTGTTTACATACAGAATGTGAATCTTAACTTAATTAGAAAATATAAATATGATGATTGCATGAAAATAGTTTAATTATGCAGTATTCTACTTTTATATGTGATATCGAGTAGACATTGTATGGCAATGGTTAAAGTACCCACTGGGCAATAAGTTGCTCAGCGAGTTATATGTCTAACTCGCAGGTAGTGTATAGAAGATCAGCATTTCTACAGCGGCTTGCATCAGCTCGACGGTGATTAGGATAGGACTTTTGACATAAAATAGTAGTATGGCATGTACGTTATATCTATTGTAAAGGTTTGTTAACATATTAAGTATTATGGTGTATGTAACAAGAGAATAAACAGTGGTATGGTAATGAAACTTAGCAAATGATATGTAATCTTGAGAAATGATATAGAAGTGTGAACTTTTCTTGCAGGATTGTAGTTGAGGTTATAAGGGTGGATTATTGGGAGTGTGCTTGAGTTGAATTGTGAAATAAAATATTTTTCAAAAATAGTAAAAATCAGTTTTGTCGACACTTGGGACCCAAATTTCTAGGTGAACCTCTGGCAAAATTTCTGTAAAATCGGAACTAAAATTTGACTAGGTAAAATTGGTAGCAACATTAGGATAGTGTGGCGCCTCTACTCGGCTTACACATGTAGGCCGGGAAGGGGTGTTACAATTTGTGGTATCAGAGCATAGGTTTAGCTGTTCCTGGGCGGTTAGACATAGGAAAGTGTATGATAATTAGATATCGGGAGATAGTTAACCGAAGTGAGTTGGAAAGACTTTTGATAGGAAGAGGAAAATATAAGAGGATATACGTTTTATGTTGGGAGTGGCCATTACCAACGTAAAACGGGATACCCTGTAGTAGTTATGGTATTTGTAAAACAGTTATATATGAAAAGAAAGAGTCGAGAATAATTAAGCATGAGTTATTGAGTCTAATGTACATGCCATATATGAAAAAGGCTATATGTCGAGCTGTGCAGACCGCTGATTATTTTTATATTATAGGATGTCTCTAGACACGCAACAAGCTATGGAACAGGAGACAGAATCCCAAGCCTCCGCACCAATAGGTGTTGAGGAAGCCCATGGACTAGGACTAGGGCAGCAGCAGCCTAAGTACCCGGTCCGAAAACTTACCTTAGGCAGATAGCAGCAACATTCCAACAAATGGCCGGAAGGGGCCCTGCTGCCGAGGGGGATAGGAAACCCCCGATTGAGAAGCTGAGGAAATATGGTGCAAAAGAATTTAAGGTTGGTCATGAAGAGGGATCTGAGGAAGCGGAATATTGGTTAGATAGTATCATTAGAGTTCTTGACCAGCTTCGATGCACTCCGGAAGAAAGAGTAATTTGTGCTACGTCACTCCTGACGGAGGAGGCATACATATGGTGGGATACCACTCAGCAACGGGTTCCACTGGAACAACGGACTTGGAAATTTTTCAAGAGCGAGTTCAAAAAGAGATATATAACTGATGCATATTTAGCTGCAAGGCGCAATGAGTTCATCCATTTGAAGCAAGGTAGAATGACGGTATTAGAGTATGAGAAAGAATTTACGCGCCTCAGTAAGTATGGGAGGAAGTTAATAGAAACTGAAGCTGAACGATGTGAGAAATTTTTGGAAGGACTTAATGATGAAATTAAGATCCAATTAGTAGTGCTGGAGAATACTGAATTTTCAAGATTAATAGCAAAAGCACTAGATGTTGAGAAGGTACAAGTGAATCTGAAGAGTGGTCAACAGAAAATCCAGCAAAAAAGGGAACAGGTTCAGAGCACCCCAAGTAGTTATCAGCCTGCTAGTAAGAAATCTAGGAGTGGATTTTCTGGACCCCTAAGACAAATACAAAGCCAGGGAACAGTACAGAGGTCAGGTTATTCAACTTCACCAATGGTGAGTTCGGCAGGAACTACTAGAGTGGAATATCGAACCTGTGAAATTTGTGGAAAGAAACATCTTGGAAATTGTTGGTTTGCAATAGATGGAGTATGTTGGTGCTGTGGTGAAAGGGGCCATTTGAGAAAGGATTGCCCAAAGAAAGTTATAACAGTACCTAATGCACAGGAACAACCATCTGTAATTGGAAGTAGAGTTACAGGCAGAGGCAGAGGTAGAGCAAGTAGTAACAACCAAGCAGGAACATACTCGGAATCAGTAGATAGCCCCAAACCAAGAGCACCAGCTAGAGTATATTGCATGAGGGCAGAGGAGAATAAAACAAGAGAAGAAAAGGAAGGTATTTAAATTTAAAATTTGTGTTTTAAGTATATATATATATGTATGACTATTATTAGCAAAGTATTTACATGTATGAACAAGCAAGTTTCGGGGCGAAACTTAAATTAAGGGAGGTAGAACTGTCACATCCCAAAGTTTAGGTAGTCGAGTATTAGGCCAGAAGGACATAAATAAGTGGTCAAATAGAGGCTCGAGATAGTCAAAAACAAAAATCGGTGTGCAAAGGAGGCCCGTGAAGTCGACGGGACCTAAAGGTAATTTTTCAAAAGGCTAAGGACCTAAGAGTAATTTTCAAAAGTCATACTGGATGTTCTTAATAGTGCACATAACATATTCTAAAAATGGAAAGTAGAGAAAAATCGGGTCACAACTAAGCGTAACGGTTTTTCCAGAAAATGCCCCGTTAAAGAGAAATGAAGCATGTAGACTAGGGGCATTTTGGTCATTTTTATTAAGATTTATACATGAATTCAAAGTAGAAAATAAACATAAGAGTAAGTAGAGGATGTCGAGGGGTTGAATATGAAATGATCGTCAGCAGAAACGGAACCCGGGCAAAACCCGAGAAAAGAAAGGACCTAAAGGGAATTTTATAAAAAGTTGAGGGCTTATTGGTAATTTTTCAAAATGACTTGGAAACCTAAAATGGACCTTACAAATAGAAAGTAGAGGTCGAGAGGATCAAAACTATATGTAGTTTGACTCGTGAAACTGTACGGTTTAAGAGATATGATCAATTAATTGCCGGAACGTAAAGTGGGCCCGGTTTCGTGTCGGGACCGTATGGGTAACACGGGACAACTTTAGGGTATCCAATGAGAAGAGGGACAAGTGGGAAGAAGTAATGGGAAAGAAAACTATAAAAATCTCTTGTTGGCCAATCAAAAGTAACCATTTAGCATGAGTATTAAATTAAGAAAGAGAAAGGTGGACAAGTGGTCTTAAAGGATTTATCCAACACATAAGGTGATCATCATTTCCCTTATATATATATATATATCATGATATGAAGAACAAAATCTCTCTTTTCCACTTACAAATTTCGGCCACAATAGGAAAAGCAAAAGGGAATTAAAGAGCAAGGTTTGGTACTTTAACCATGGAACTCCTTTTAAAATTTTTCTGTTTTACAATTAGTAAAATGTTGTGATTTGTATGATTTTTAATTAAATATATAAAAATTATATTGAGTTGAATTTTGGATATGTTATTTTTTAGTAAGTCTAGTATTTGAGAAAAATAATTTGGAACCACATTGATTGAATTTAATTTACGGAATTTATAAAATTCAGAACTGCTGCCAGGATGCAGGGCAACTGGAGCAGTCTGGTTGGGTGAACTACTTGACCAAGATTTTGTGTCCAGTTTGAGCTGAAGTTTTAAAGGAATGATTTTAAGATGCAAAACTAAATTCTGTAAAAATTTTAGAGTTTTTATCCAAGTGGATTATTTTATACAAATTTTCTAAAACAAGGATCAAGTTGGGTCAAGAACCAGAGTTTATTGTTCATATGGTAATTTTTCATTATTAACTTGGTCAAAAACTTGGTGTGGGTGTTTTATTATTTATTTTTGGTATTAAGTTTAATTATGATATGAAGAATAAATTAAGATGGAAAATATGTGAATACATATGATACATATGTGAGTATATGTGATATTTGTGTAAATATATATTGTATATACATGGAGAATATGTGGTATATATACGAAGTGAATGGGTGTATATGAAATGTTATTTATGCTCTACTCGGTAAATGGGTAACACCGGTCTAGAATGGCGGTTATATCGTGTGAGGTCAAGATCATGGCAACTAGTCGTGTGAGACCAAGACCACGCGGTTATATCGTGTGAGGTCAAGATCATGGCAACTAGTCGTGTGAGACCAAGACCACGCGGTTATATCGTGTGAGGTCAAGATCATGGCAACTAGTCATGTGAGACCAAGACCACACAGTTATATCGTGTGAGGTCAAGATCATGGTAACTAGTCGTGTGAGACCAAGACCACGCAGTTATCTTGTATATTCCATATCGTGTGAGACCAAGACCATGGCAATTAGTCGTGTGAGGTCAAGACCACGCGTAACTCTATATGAGGCCTCATTTCGAGATCGGTGTATTCATAATTACCGAGTGGAGCAGATTAACTCGTACTTATAATGAAGTTATATTACATGTTGTTTACATACAGAATGTGAATCTTAACTTAATTAGAAAATATAAATATGATGATTGCATGAAAATAGTTTAATTATGCAGTATTCTACTTTTATATGTGATATCGAGTAGACATTGTATGGCAATGGTTAAAGTACCCACTGGGCAATAAGTTGCTCAGCGAGTTATATGTCTAACTCGCAGGTAGTGTATAGAAGATCAGCATTTTTGCAGTGGCTCGCATCAGCTCGACGGTGATTAGGATAGGACTTTTGACATAAAATAGTAGTATGGCATGTACGTTATATCTATTGTAAAGGTTTGTTAACATATTAAGTATTATGGTGTATGTAACAAGAGAATAAACAGTGGTATGGTAATGAAACTTAGCAAATGATATGTAATCTTGAGAAATGATATAGAAGTGTGAACTTTTCTTGCAGGATTGTAGTTCAGGTTATAAGGGTGGATTATTGGGAGTGTGCTTGAGATGAATTGTGAAATAAAATATTTTTCAAAAATAGTAAAAATCAGTTTTGTCGACACTTGGGACCCAAATTTCTAGGCGAACCTCTGGCAAAATTTCTGTAAAATCAGAACTAAATTTTGACTAAGTAAAATTGGTAGCAACATTAGGATAGTGTGGCGCCTCTACTCGGCTTACACATGTAGGCCGGGAAGGGGTGTTACACAGATACTCGATCCTAAACTAGACTCGGACACTCGATCCTATCTGGATTCGGATACTCGATCCTAAACTGGATTTGGATACTTGATCCTAACTGGATTGGACACTCGATCCTAAACTGGATTGGAATACTCGATCCTAAACTGGATTAGGATACTCGATCCTAACTGTATTGGGATATTCGGCCCTAAACTTATTTGATTTGGGTACTTGGACCCAAGATTGGGTACTTGGACCTGAGCTTGAATTGACTTGGGTACTTGGACCTGGGATTGATTTGATTTGGGTACTTGGACTCGAGATTGGGTACTTGGACCCGAGAATGAATTTGACTAACCTTTTATCAGTTGAGAAGTCTGACTGCTCCAGATGTTCTATGTAACACCCCTATATCCAATGCACACACACTACAACCACAACAATGTAGCATAAGTGCACCAAACATAGGGATGCTACGGTTCTCTTAACATTCAAAACACTTTAAAACTTGATACAATACCCTTATCATTATACATTATAGAAAAGTAAATCATTTACTTATAAAAAAAAACATATTAGTTATATATATATATACATTTAAATATTACACAGCGGAAGTTATAAAATTTTTACATATATGAAAACATTTGAATACATATTTACCATTATTTATATATATTTACATTATAAACAAAACTTTACACAATATAAAAGAGTTATACATGATTGGCAAATCTCCTCTGATCTTTAAGTTCCCAAAATCAACTCTTCAAGGTCTACTCTCACTTGGTCTTGATGAATTCTCAGGTTTGATTCTATCAGTTCTATCACCTGCGCGATTAAACACTATCGCTCTAAGCCAAGGGCTTAGTAAGATAAAACATGCAATGGATATGCTTTAATGCAATACAATGTCAATTCTAATTCATATCATATATGTAACAACATAGATGCAAAGCTAACAACATCTCTTTACATTTTATAACCAACATACATATATGCATATCACATTTCAACATCATTGCATATACTTCATTATTTAATCATCCATAAACAACAATAAACAAATCATGACTCTCATTAAACAAAGACAAGCATTGGGCCCAAGACACACTAATATGCCATTCAATTTTCAGAGTTAATGCTTTGTTTTTATGATTACATTTATCAATCTCATATACCCAACTAGGCCTCAAGGATTAAGTTCAACCAAGCTTCAAGGGGAGCAAAGCATGCTAAGCTTCAACCCAACTTGGCTTCAAGAACTAACCCAACCTAGCTTCAAGGGTGGTAACATCTCAATTAGGCTTCAAGGATTCAATCCAACCTAACTTCAAGAGATTGTTACACTTATTAGGCATGCCACCAACAACCAACTCTGAAAATGGAATAACACATTAGCCACACAATTCATTTATTATTCAATTATCATTTTCATTCTCAATTCTTAACATCATTTAGGCAAACATGCCTTATTTCTTTCAATCACATCATCATAGCCAATAACAATGGCTTCACATTTCATTTCACAATATAACACTTCATTATTCAAGTGTATATTTATCTCATCCATGATCACATTATATCTCACATAGCATCATTCATAAATATCAACATTTCATTCCACATTACTCATGAAACACATTACCATTCACAATGCATAACATAACATTGTTCAATCTCAACAATGCAAGAACAATTTATATTATTCATAGCTTTAGGATCATCCACAAGTGTTTGATTAAGTCATTCCTTGGTTTAAGTATGTTTAAAATGTTTATGTTTAGGTTTAGAGACCAAACTACCTTTGAAGAATCCAAACCATGCAAAAAGAGAACCAAGAAATCAAACAATATCCAACTCATTTGAGGGACACGCCCAGCCCACTTGAGGAACACGGCCGTGTCTTTAAAAATAAAAGAGGCAGTAGCCAACACAAATAAATGACACGGGCGTGTCTCTTCATGGCTTCTGCCCGTGTCACCCATGCACATAACCTTAACTAAAACCAACACTTTCTCAATTGTACTCAAACACAATATTCATCATATAACATGTTTCAAATGAACATAATCAATGTTCTAAACACATATTCACCACAAGAATTACTTCACAACACATTAATATAACAATTAAACACACATCATCTCAAAACACTAAAATCACCATCCTTCTCCACCTTTCAAAATCAACATTTACCACTTCCAACAACTACACCTATTTAAACTATTAACTTAAAACCAATTTAACACTTGAGAACAAATCATAAACACATCTCATCATCAAATCATCAAACCCTAATTAACTTCCCATACCACTTCAAAAGAATGAAAGAAATCAAAGGGAAGATCTTACCTTAGTTAAAAACTTCTTGAATCAACACTTGAACACCTAATCTTCCTTCAATTTTGAACTCAACTCATCAAGAACCTCTCTTCACCTCTTGCTTCCCTTTGTCTATGGAGGAGCCGGCCACTTCATGAAAGAAAGAAGAAAAATGATTAAGACACAAAGTCAAATTTTGCTTTTAATCTCCACCAAGTAATCTTATCCAAGCAATTACCAAATTGCCCTTAACCATATAACTAACCTTTTGTCTCATATAAGCCCACATATGTAATTACACACTTAACACAAAAATATCTCTCTTCCTTTGACTCTTCCTTTGACCCATTTATATGTTATATATATCATCATATACACAACATATACCATTCTCTCTAAACCCTATTTTCTTTCCAAAACACATATACACAAGCATTCTCCTCCCAATTTCTTTTCTTAACACATAATATACATTCAATCCAATTTATAACAATAACAACAACAACAATATGCAAAACTTCTAGGGCATAAATGAGGATATTACAATTCTCCCCCTCTAAAAAGAAATTTCGTCCTCGAAATTACCTGATATCAAATCTGAAACAATTGCGGATATTGCTTTCGCATGGATTGTTCATTTTCCCAAGTTGCTTCTTCTTTTTCATGATTCTTCCATAAAATCTTCACAAGTGGCACTCTCTTGTTTCTCAATTCTTTCACATCACGTGCCAAGATAGCAACTGGTTCCTCTTCAAACGTCAAATCAGGATTTACTTCAATTGACTCAATCGGCAACACATGAGATGGATCCAACCTGTACCTCCTCAACATAGAAACATGAAATACGTTATGAATCCGATCCAACGCAGGTGGCAAAGCAAGACGATAAGCAACTGGCCCAACTCTTTCCAAAACTTCATACGGTCCAATGAAACGAGGACTCAATTTTCCTTTCCGACCAAACCTCAAGATCTTCTTCCAAGGAGATACTTTCAAAAATACCTTATCTCCCACATCAAACTCTATATCTCTCCTCTTTAGATCTGCATAAGATTTCTGTCGGTCTGAAGCTGCTTTCAATCTGCCTCGAATCAATTTCACTTTCTCTTCAGTTTCTTGAATCAAATCAGGCCCAATCAACTTACCATCTCCCCGTTCACTCCAACAAAGAGGTGTCCTACACCGTCTACCATACAGAGCTTCGAATGGTGCCATACCAATGCTAGATTGGTGACTGTTGTTGTATGCAAACTCCACAAGTGGTAAGAACCTATCCCAACTTCCAGAGAAATCGATGACACAGCTTCTTAACATATCCTCAAGAATCTGTATCACCCTCTTCGACTATCCATCTGTCTGTGGATGAAAAGCAGTGCTGAAGTGCAGTCGAGAACCCAAAGCACTATGCAAACTCTTCCAAAATCTTGAAGTAAACCTGGGATCTCGATCAGATACTAAAGAAGTTGGAACACCATGCAACTTCACAATCTCATGGATATACAGCTCAGCCAACCTCTCCAAAGAGTAATCCATCCGCACCGGAAGGAAATGAGCTGTCTTAGTCAATCTATCCACAATCACCCATATGGCATCATGTTTCCTTTGTGTCAATGGCAACCCAGACATAAAGTCCATTGTCACTCTTTCCCACTTCCATTCAGGCACTGATAAAGGTTGAAGCAACCCGGTTGGAACTTGATGCTCTGCTTTAACCTTCTGACAAGTGAGACATTTCGATACAAACTCAGCAATGTCTCTCTTCAACCCAATCCACCAGTAAAGCTGTCTCAAATCATGATACATCTTCGTATTACCCGGATGCATAGCAAACATCGACTGATGAGCTTCTTCCAAAATGACCCTTTTCAAATCAGTATCATCGGGTACACACAATCTGCTCTTGAACCAGAGACTTCCATCACTCTTCACAATAAAATCTCTACCCTTTCCACTCTGACAATCCGAAACAATCTTCTGTATCTTTTTATCGGCCAACTGAGCTTCTTTAATCTGATTCAACAAAACTGGTTTCACATGCAACTGTGCCAACAATGCACCATCATCACAAGGTACAAAACTAGCACACAATGCTCTCAACTCAATAAGCAACGAGAGCGAGAAAACAGTCAAACCTGCTAAAGACTTCCGACTCAAGGCATCAGCAACAACATTTGCTTTACCTGGATGATAATCAATCAAGCAGTCATAGTCTTTAATCAATTCTAACCATCTCCTCTGACGAAGATTGAGTTCTTTCTGGACACCCAAATACTTCAAACTTTTGTGATCAGTGTAGATGAAACATTTCTCCCCAAACAGATAGTGGCGCCAAATCTTCAATGCAAACACAATGGCAGCCAATTCCAAATCATGGGTCGGATAGTTAAGCTCATGCGGTTTCAACTATCTAGATGCATAAGCTATAACTTTCCCTTCCTGCATCAAAACACACCCCAAACCTTTATGTGAAGCATCACTGTAGATCACATACGGTTTGCCTTCAACAGGTAAAGTAAGAACAGGCGCTTGAGTTAACATTTCTCTCAACTGTTCAAAGCTCGCCTGACACTGATCGGTCCACAAAAACCTCACTCCCTTACGAAGCAATCTGGTGAGTGGAGTAGCTATCAAAGAAAACCCTTTCACAAACCGCCGGTAATAGCCTGCCAAACCCAGAAAACTTCTAATCTCTGTCACAGACTTGGGTGGACTCCAATTTAAAATGGCTTCAACTTTACTCGGATCAACTCTAATGCCTTCTGCAGAAACAATATGTCCGAGAAAAGCTACTTGATCCAACCAAAACTCACACTTCGACAATTTGGCAAATAACTGTTTCTCTCTCAAAATCTGCAACACAATCCGCAGATGCTTGTCATGTTCCTCTTCATTCCGCGAATACACTAGAATATCATCGATGAAGACCACTACAAACTGATCCAAATAGGGCCTAAACACCCTATTCATCAAATCCATAAAAGCTGCAGGTGCATTCGTCAGACCAAAAGGCATAACTAAAAATTCGTAATGCCCATACCTGGTCCGAAAGGCGGTTTTAGGAACATCTTCAGCTTTAACTCTCAATTGATGGTACCCAGATCTCAAATCAATTTTGGAAAACACAGCTGCACCCCTCAATTGATCAAAGAGATCATCGATTCTAGGCAAAGGATATTTATTTTTAATAGTCACCTTGTTCAATTGCCTATAATCGATACACAACCTCATAGTACCATCTTTCTTTTTCACAAATAGCACAGGAGCTCCCCAAGGAGAAACACTGGGGCGAATGAATCCTTTGTCCAACAACTCCTGTAATTGCACTTTCAATTCCCTCAATTCTGCTGGTGCCATTCTATAAGGAGTAATAGAGATAGGAGTGGTACCAGGCAACAATTCAATACCAAACTCCACCTCTCTCTCAGGAGGCTACCCTGGCAACTCCTCTGGAAAAACATCAGGGAACTCTGCAACTGTGGCAATACTATCAATGGGAGAACCCTTCACTCTAGTATCCACCATATGAGCAAGATAGGCTTCACACCCCTTTCTAATCAATCTCCTAGCTGCAACAGCTGAAACAAATAAGGAGGCTAGCTATTCCTGTTCATTAGATACTATCACCTCTCTACCATCACCCGTTCTCAAAGAAACAATTTTCTTTTTACAATCCACCACAGCTCCATGTCGAGATAGCCAATCCATACCTAAGATCACATCATATTCCTTAAATGGCATCTCAATCAAGTCTCCAAGGAACTCCTCACCTTGTACCCTCACTGCACTATCTCGGTGCACCTTACTCACAACCACACTATGCCCTAACGGATTTGTCACCAACACATCAAATCCTAGGAACTCAGCATGCACATCAAATACAGGCAATACAGATGCACTAACATATGAATATGTGGAACCCGGATAAATCAAAGCAAGTACAGAAAAACCAAATAAGGAAAAAGTACCAGCAATGACTGCCGAAGCATCAGGCTGCCTCTGCATAACATACATCCTCTGGGAAGATCCAACCTCCTCTGGTCTACTCTCCCTGGATGTAGCACCTCCTCTAACACTGAACCCAGATCTGCCTCCCCGGCTGCTACCTCTGCCTGCTCGACCTCCCCTCACACTAGGTCGAGAAGCTGCAGTATCAACTGACATCTGCTCTTGCCTCTCAGGACAATCTCTCACAAAGTGATCTGGCGATCCACATCTGAAACAAACCCCTGCTACACCAGTCTTCCAGCAAGGACCACCATGTGGCCTACCACAATGGATACAGACGGGTAAGGTGGATCTCTGAACCATAGGGGTCGGAGCACTCGCCACTGAAGCTGCAGGTCTAAATCTCTGCCTCTGTAACTGCACTGACCTACCAGCTGACCTCTGACTCCTACTAACTCTAGGAACAAAGCTTCCTTTACCTCTCTTCGTAGAAGAAGACCCTGCCTCGAACTGGGGCCTTCTAACCCTGATCTCTTCCTCTGAAGCAACCGCAATACTCTGAGCTCGCTCTACACTTCGAGCTGCTGCCACAAGCTGTGAGAAATCCTGATATCTGGATCCAGCTACTAAGCACATAATCGAGGGCCTCAATCCCTCCTCAAACCTCCGACATCTATCAATCTCATCAGCAATGATACCCCCAGCATACTGACTCAATCTAATAAACTCAACCTCATACTTAGTTACAGTCTTGCTGTCTTGCTTCAGACTCAAAAACTCCATCTTTTTCATGTCTTTATACTCCCTAGGAGTATATTTCAACTCAAATTCCCTCAGAAAATCAGTGTAAGACAGTGTTGGAGGATCATCCATAGAATGGGGCACCGTCTTCCACCAATCGTAGGCATCCTTCTGTAGCAAAGATCTTGCATAATCAAACTTTTCCTCTGAGGTGGCTTGCAACTGAACAAATACCCTCTGAACTCTATCAAGCCACTGTTCTGCTACATCCGGATCAACTGTACCAAAAAAATCCTCTGCTCCATATTTCCTTAGCTTATCATAGTGCCTCACTGGTACTGAAGGCTGAGGGGGTGGTGGCTGCGGTTGCACAGGTGTTTGCCTCATAGCTTCCATCATATGCCTAAACCAGACTGGCGGAACCTCCTCACCAACTGGTCTACCCGACACCGAAGCAGGTGCCTCCTCAACACTATCAACCCTAGCTCCCTCATCAGGAGCAACGCTCTCCTCACTACCCTCAACCGACTGGCGTGAGTGAGAATCCATCACAACCTAAGTCTGCAAACACAACATACTACATCTTATTAAAGATCAGAGGTTGCCAATCCCAAACATGTATATTATTCAAGAACCACTTTTAAAATCAAAATAATCTTTTTCTTACATTTTACCTAGGTTGAGAATCTCAAACCTAGGCTCTGATACCAAAACAATTGTAACACCCCCATATCCAATGCACACACACTACAACCACAACAATGTAGCATAAGTGCACCAGACACAGGGATGCTACGGTTCTCTTAACATTCAAAACACTTTAAAACTTGATACAATACCCTTATCATTATACATTATAGAAAAGTAAATCATTTACTTATAAAACAAAACATATTCGTTATATATATATATATACATTTAAATATTACACAGCGGAAGTTATAAAATTTTTACATATATGAAAACATTTGAATACATATTTACCATTATTTATATATATTTACATTATAAACAAAACTTTACACAATATAAAAGGGTTATACATGATTGGCAAATCTCCTCTGATCTTTAAGTTCCCAAAATCAACTCTTCAAGGTCTACTCTCACTTGGTCTTGATGAATTCTCAGGTTCGATTCTATCAGTTCTATCACCTGCGCGATTAAACACTATCACGCTAAGCCAAGGGCTTAGTAAGATAAAACATGCAATGGATATGCTTTAATGCAATACAATGTCAATTCTAATTCATATCATATATGTAACAACATAGATGCAAAGCTAACAACATCCCTTTACATTTTATAACCAACATACATATATGCATATCACATTTCAACATCATTGCATATACTTCATTATTTAATCATCCATAAACAACAATAAACAAATCATGACTCTCATTAAACAAAGACAAGCATTGGGCCCAAGACACACTAATATGCCATTCAATTTTCAGAGTTAATGCTTTGTTTTTATGATTACATTTATCAATCTCATATACCCAACTAGGCCTCAAGGATTAAGTTCAACCAAGCTTCAAGGGGAGCAAAGCATGCTAAGCTTCAACCCAACTTGGCTTCAAGAACTAACCCAACCTAGCTTCAAGGGTGGTAACATCTCAATTAGGCTTCAAGGATTCAATCCAACCTAACTTCAAGAGATTGTTACACTTATTAGGCATGCCACCAACAACCAACTCTGAAAATGGAATAACACATTAGCCACACAATTCATTTATTATTCAATTATCATTTTCATTCTCAATTCTTAACATCATTTAGGCAAACATGCCTTATTTCTTTCAATCACATCATCATAGCCAATAACAATGGCTTCACATTTCATTTCACAATATAACACTTCATTATTCAAGTGTATATTTATCTCATCCATGATCACATTATATCTCACATAGCATCATTCATAAATATCAACATTTCATTCCACATTACTCATGAAACACATTACCATTCACAATGCATAACATAACATTGTTCAATATCAACAATGCAAGAACAATTTATATTATTCATAGCTTTAGGATCATCCACAAGTGTTTGATTAAGTCATTCCTTGGTTTAAGTATGTTTAAAATGTTTATGTTTAGGTTTAGAGACCAAACTACCTTTGAAGAATCCAAACCATGCAAAAAGAGAACCAAGAAATCAAACAATATCCAACTCATTTGAGGGACACGCCCAGCCCACTTGAGGAACACGGCCGTGTCTTTAAAAATAAAAGAGGCAGTAGCCAACACAAATAAATGACACGGGCGTGTCTCTTCATGGCTTCTGGCCGTGTCACCCATGCACATAACCTTAACTAAAACCAACACTTTCTCAATTGTACTCAAACACAATATTCATCATATAACATGTTTCAAATGAACATAATCAATGTTCTAAACACATATTCACCACAAGAATTACTTCACAACACATTAATATAACAATTAAACACACATCATCTCAAAACACTAAAATCACCATCCTTCTCCACCTTTCAAAATCAACATTTACCACTTCCAACAACTACACCTATTTAAACTATTAACTTAAAACCAATTTAACACTTGAGAACAAATCATAAACACATCTCATCATCAAATCATCAAACCCTAATTAACTTCCCATACCACTTCAAAAGAATGAAAGAAATCAAAGGGAAGATCTTACCTTAGTTAAAAACTTCTTGAATCAACACTTGAACACCTAATCTTCCTTCAATTTTGAACTCAACTCATCAAGAACCTCTCTTCACCTCTTGCTTCCCTTTGTCTATGGAGGAGCCGGCCACTTCATGAAAGAAAGAAGAAAAATGATCAAGACACAAAGTCAAATTTTGCTTTTAATCTCCACCAAGTAATCTTATCCAAGCAATTACCAAATTGCCCTTAACCATATAACTAACCTTTTGTCTCATATAAGCCCACATATGTAATTACACACTTAACACAAAAATATCTCTCTTCCTTTGACTCTTCCTTTGACCCATTTATATGTTATATATATCATCATATACACAACATATACCATTCTCTCTAAACCCTATTTTCTTTCCAAAACACATATACACAAGCATTCTCCTCCCAATTTCTTTTCTTAACACATAATATACATTCAATCCAATTTATAACAATAACAACAACAACAATATGCAAAACTTCTAGGGCATAAATGAGGATATTACATTCTATGCATTATGATTCTTCACCCTTAGAATGGATCTTCACCCTCGGAGATCGAGTCTTCACCCTTGAAAATAGATCTTCATCCTTGGAGATCAGGATCTTCTTTGTTCTTTGAAGATGGGAGTGACACGGCCAGTGGCTTGGCCGTGTCTCCTGGGTGTGTCAACTTCTGTGTCTTTTCTTTCTTTGCTTGGTCCTTCTTTACTTTGCCCTTTAGGAGAGACACGGCCAGTGGCTTGGCCGTAACGCCTGCCAGTGTCACCTACTGTTTCTTTTCTTTTTTTGCTTGGTCCTTCTTGACTTTTCCCCTTAGGAGAGACACGGCTAGTGGCTTGGCTGTGTCGCCTACCAGTGTCACCTATTGTTTCTTTTCTTTCTTTGCTTGGTCCTTCTTGACTTTGCCCCTTAGGAGAGACACGGCCAGTGGGTTGGCCGTGTCACCTGCCAGTGTCACCTACTATTTCTTTTCTTTGATTGCTTGGTCCTTCTTGACTTTGTCCTTTAGGTAAGACACGGCTAGTGGCATGGCTGTGTCGCCTGCTAGCCGTGTCGCCTACCCGTGTCATATTCTACCAAAATTTCTTTTGAGGTGACACGGCTAAGCTCGATTTGGCTTGGCCATGTCTTGCTTGATTCATGCTCTTCTTTCCTTGTTTTGATCTTCCAAGGGAGTTTTTTTTTTTTTTGCACTTTAACCACTTTTCCCTTGCAACTACTTTTCCTTCCTTTGATTCTTTAATGATTGTTGTAGGCTATTGGCTCGTTTGATCATGAGGTTGGACCTTCTTCCACTACCCCTTCATTTGCTCATTCTAGCCTGCCGGATACGCCATCTCATCTGCAGGGTATCGATGTGAACTACCTGGTACGTTCCTCATTTCATAAAAGCTTATGCTATATGTATGCATGATTATGTATGCTCTCACCTTTTTCCTTCTTGGCTCACAGCGGATGCTCGAAGAACAAAATAAGAAACTTCAAGAAGAATTGGCTGTAAGTCGTTGGCAAGCTTCTCATTTTGTAAGTTTATATCATCAACCCGAACAAATTTTCCGTGACTTTCAATTTCAAGGAATTAGGGATCCCGACGCTTCTTCATCAAGAGGCCCTCAGACTAATGAACATGAGATCGTTTCGTCTGCTTCTGATGAAGACCATGACAAATTGAAACTCCAAGGAAATAGGGATTTTAGTGCTTCTGCTTCGGATGATCCCAGGATGAGTAATTTGCCCCCTCCTCCAAAAGGCGACGACTTTTTTAGGTCTTTATTTGGTGACCTACCATCACCCTCTTAGTGATATGTAAACATTGTAGCAATTGTAAAACATTGTACAATAATAAAAACTATACAATTTTCCTCTTTACTGTAAATTTTTTTTTCATATTTTTTCGTTACTGCCGTTTTTCTTTTTTTTTTTTGGTTACTGCCAAAATTATTTCTTTTTTTTATATTTTTTTATATATATAGTACATCATAATTAATATCCACTTCTTTTGTTAAACCAAATCCAAAGTGGAAAAAGAAATTGTGACCACTTCCTTTCCTTATGCCATATGGTCTTATCCATTCCCATTATCTTTTCCATTTCACTTTTGGAAAAGGTTTATTTTCTTCTATATAAATCACATTGCATGCTATATTTCAATTCATAAATGAAAAATCTCTCTCTTTCAACGTGAAGACTCCCTTTAGCAATGTTCCCCTTTATTCATCAACCATGATCGAACACCATTTAAAGAAAATAAAAATTCTATTTAAAAATATGGATGCCAACCATTGGAAGCAAATTTCATGGTCAAAGCTTGATGTTTTAAAATGCTTTCAAAATGTCAAATTGGACCACTCCTTCTCAGGGTATCTAGAATTAATGGCTTTGAAATGTGTCCCTTGATTGAAGAATTTGAGGCCATCCTTGGACATCCAAATAATCAACAAATGGCATTACCCACATTGATTTCCAAAACTCAACAGAAGATGCAGATGTTATTTCAAAATTTGAAACCCGAGATTCTTTGGTTGATGAGAGGTGAAAAAATTCTACTTGCTCCTTTGATTGATTTTTGTTTTTCTCATTTGGCTCCTACTAAGGCATGGGGACACATGCTTTGTCTTTGCTTGCTTGGCCAATTCTTGCTTGTTTCTTCTGACGGCGATATTGATCTATGAGTATTGGATATTATGGACCAAATGGAAGGAGGCTTGTCGCCGGTACCTGTGATTTTAGCCGAGACCTTAGTTGGATTAGACCGATTTAAATCAGGATTGTCAAAGAGACTGATTGGGAGTCCATTACTGCTTCAGGTAATTAACTAAACTGCCCTTTCGGGTTTTCAATTTAGGTTTACTTTTTTCTTTTTATCGCTCTAACTTTTGCCTAGTCCGCCCATGCGGATTTTCAGAACTAGCGAGCTATCCTAATTTTTGCCTAAACTGCCCTTGCAGGTTTTCAACTTAGCGGACTCTTTTTCTTAAATTCTTTCTTCACAGATTTGGCTTCAGGAGCATCTTTGTTTGCTTGATACTCCCTCCATGGATTTTGCCAAATACCTACCACATCATCATTCTGCTAGGAAGCTACTCCATCCTGCTTCTTCATATGCTGACTGGGTCGACTAGATCCACTCACATTCTAAAGTCAATATCCGTTGGTTGGTACCTTGGTGGAAGATTTCTCGTATCACCATGCGGACATACTTGACTTTGCCCCTTAGGAGAGACACGGACATACTTGGGCGTCAGTATGGAGCTGAGCCTCATGATTCTGACTTTGCTCCTGACCTAGACATGCCTTGCTTGACTAAAGCCTACTTGGATCAGTTAAGGTAAAGCTGGCGTGTACGTTACACTTATAGACTGCCATAGATTTTACATTTGTCAATTCAGAAAGTGTTTTGTTAGGATGAAAAATAACTAAAGTAATAAAAGATGCTTCTTTTCCATTGATAATTTGTCATCACCTTTTGCAATTATGATTATTTATTTCATCCGTATCTGGTCAAATATTTATAACATTCCACATAGAACAAATTTAATCATTAATTCTGTTTTATTAAATTGGGGAACAACCAAACATAAAGCCAGCATACGCAAGATCACTCCTATTGCCAATTAGCCCTTTTGGGTTTTCTAATTGACGATTTTCTCTCATTAGCCCTAATTGTTGCCTAGCCCGCCCTTTCGGGTTTTCGGAACTAGCGGACTGCTCTAACTTTTGCCTAGGCTGCCCTTTTTGGGTTTTCAACCTAGCGAGCTCTTTTTTCTTCTCTTTTTTTATCATACATAAAACCTCTTCAACCTGTCAATGTTTACTGGCTCACTAAATTCGTTCCCATCCATGTCTGATAACTTCACTACACCTTTGCTCATGACTTGTTTCACGACATATGGCCCTTCCTAGCTAGGTCTGAACTTCCCTCTTGGATCAAATACATTAGGCTTACATTGCTTCAATACCAAATCCCCAACTCTGAATTTTCTGATTTTAACCCTTCTATTGTAGGCCCGAGCTATCTTCTTTTGATACAGTTGGTGATGATAGAGTGCTTTTAACCTTCTCTCTTCTAATAGAGCTAATTGTGTGTATCTGCTTGCTACCCATTCCTTTTCAGGCAGTTCAGCTTCCAAGACTACTCTTAATGACTTGATCTCAATCTCAATTGGCAATACCTCTTCCATCCCATAAACTAAAGAGAATGGTGTCATCCCAGTAGGTGTTCGCACACTCATCCTATATCCCTATAAAGCAAAGGGAAGCATTTTCGACCAGTCCCTGTAAGTCTTGGTCATATTGGACAGAATTTGCTTAATTATCTTGTTTGTTGCTTCCACGGCACCATTAGCCTTTGGTTTATAATGAGAGGACCGATGATGATGGATTTGGTACTTGGAGAATAAATCCTTAACTGCTCCTTGAAACTGTACCCCGTTGTCTGATATCACACTGTGCAGGACCCCATATCTGCAGATGAGATTCTTTTCAATAAACCTAGCCATTTGACTTGCACCCAACTTGTTGAAGGATTTGGCTTTGACCCATTTTGAAAAATAATCAACTGCTACTACAATGAAATGGTGACCGTTTGAGGCTGTCTGATGTATTTCTCCTATAATGTCGATACCCCAGGTGGCAAATGGCCAGGATGAAGACATTGAATGCAGTTCTTCTGGAGGCATATGATTCAAGTTACCATACATCTGACATTGCTGGCACTTCTTTAAAAATTCAATACAGTCTTTCTCCATGGTCAACTAATAGTAACCTTGTCGGATAATCTTCTTAACTAGGGCCAAACCACTCATGTGTGGACCGCAACTTCCCGCATGTATTTTAGACATGATGCGCTCCACTTCAGGCTTTCTTAAACATCTCAAATGCACTCCATCAGGCCATCTTCGGTATAACTATCCATGGAAGGTGATGTATTGTAATGACCACCTCCTTATGGCTCTTCTCTCTTTCTTTGTTGCCCCCGACAGGTATTCTCTTTCCTCCAAAAATTACCTTATAGTATCATACCATGCATCATGGTCCGTATCAACTTCCATGATTGTCTCATATTCATAGCAAGGAGTTGATGAATTGGTCAAGATCAGAGGCTTAAGGAATAGGCTGGCAGGATTTTCCCATAAAGAAGCCAATGTGGCTAGGGCATCAGCCATATGATTTTCTTCTCTTGACAGGTGTATAAACCTACACTTCTTAAAATTCTTCTTCATCATGGTCAGGTAACAGTGGTATGGTTTTAATTTTTCCTCTTTCAACTCCCACTCTCCATTTACTTGGGATACTACTAGCAATGAATCGCCATAAACTTCCACCTTATCCACCTTCATAATCATTAGGGTTTCCAAACCGAAAAAACATGCTTCATACTCCACCATGTTATTGGTTGCCCTAAATTTCAACTTCTTGGCTAAAGGGATAAGTTCCCCTTCGGGCGATTCTAGTATAACTCCCAAACCTGCTCCTTTCCTTTTTACCTCTCCATTAAAATACATTTTCCACCCTTGTACTTCAATTACTTCTAAATGTTCATCTGGAAATTCCAATATTACCTCTTCACTTTCTGGTAATGGTTGTTGAGCCAGGAATTCTGCCACCGTTCTACCCTTGATTGTTTTTCTACTTACATACTCAATCTCAAATTCTTCTAATATTATCAACCATCGACCATATTTCCCAATTAAAGAGGGTGTCTCCCTTAAGTAGTTCATTGGATCCAACCTGGAAATTGCTTGCACACTATACGATTGAAAGTAATGCCACAACTTCTTAGAAGACCAAACCATGACTATACATGTCTTTTCGATGATACTATACTTAATTTCATAAGGTAGGAGCTTTCTACTCAAATAGCAAACGGCATGCTCAATCCCCGACTCATCTACTTGGGCTAGCATGGCTCCTATCGACTCTTCTTCTACTGCTAAGTATAGTAAATACTCTTTTATTCAATCAAAGGCCTTTTGACATTCTTCGTTCCATACTACCATGATTCTTTCTAAGCAATTTGAAGATAGGCTCACAGATTGTTATGAGCTTTGCTATAAATCTGCTAATGTACTGCAGTTTACCAATGAATCCCCGAACTTCTCTCTTTGTCTTTGGGGCTGGCATATCCCTGATTGTTTGACTTTGTGAGGATCTATCTCAATACCATTCGGACCAATCACATGTCCCAACAATTTACCTGAGGTAACACCGATACACACTTCTTCGGGTTTAATCTTAGCTTATACTTCAAACCTCTATCGAAGAATAATTCCAAGTTCTGGAAGTGTTGCTCCCTTGTATCCAACTTCACCATCATATCATCAACATATACTTCAACTTCTTTGTGCATCATGTCATGAAATAGTGTGGTGGCCATCCTTTGGTAGGTTGCTCCGGCATTTTTTAAGCCGAACGACATCACCCTATAATAGAATATACCCCATGTAGTAGTGAAGGCAGTTTTGACTTTATCCTCTTGGACCATTAACACTTGATTGTATCCAGAAAATCCATCTACAAATGAGTGTACCACGCTAGAGGCTGCACTATCAATGAGAACATCTATATGAGCTGAAGGAAAATCATCCTTAGGGGAAGCCTTGTTTAAATCTCTATAGTCCACGCAGACCCTTATCCTTCCATCTTTCTTTGGCACGGGAACTATATTGGCTAACCAATCTGGGTATTCTATCACTTCAAGGAACTTCACTTGTATTTGCTTAGTGACCTCTTCTTTAACCAATTCAGCCCACTCAGGTCTTAATCGCCTAAGATTTTGTTTGACAGGTTTAATGTGAGTGTAAGTAGGAATATGATGCTCCGCTATGTCCCGATCTATCCTCGGCATATCTTCATAAGACCAAGCAAACACTTCTTCATATTTTTTGAATATTTTTTCAAATCTTTCTCTCTCATCAGGAGTAAGGTCGGATGCTATGCTAATGTTTTTAGGATTTTTAGTTATTCCCAAATTTAATGATTGTGTGTCAAAGAATTAATATTAAAGATGCTCATGTAACTGCTATTTGAATGTATGCAACCATAAGGAGAAACATCACACAAGGAAGCAAAATCAAACTTTATTGCATTTATTTTGGAAAAGAAAACATCATCATCCTCAAACAAAGCAGACAAATTAGAATCAAAATCAAAATCATTGTTCTCAGAATCATAAAGCAGGATGTCTTCAAACTTTTCTTCAACCAGGGCAGCAATCTCTTCCGGAGTCTTCTCGGCTTTCAGAGCAGCTTCATTCTTCTCTTTTGGATTGGATTCTTTGTTGATTGACAGGGTGAGCTCTTTCTTCACTTGCTCCACTAGCTCGGCAACATCTGCAAAAATTTCAAAACCTGGAATTAACTTACCCATGAACATGATCGGCTCGTGCTTTCCTTGGAGTGGTCCCATATCTAGGGCTTTGATAAAAATCTCTTCAAGTAGTGGGAAGCTCATCTTCTCATTCTTCTTTGGCTGGACATCATTGGCTTCATCATATCCCAACCCCTTCTTGGAAGCTTGAGTTCTAAAATCTAGCAACTTTGTTAAACCGGCCTTACCCTTTCCAAGACCAGCTCTGGGAAGGTAGTTCATGTTCTTCATCATATTCAAGACTTTGGAGTCCACTACTTCATCATCAGAAATTACAAGTACTTGAAAACCATTGAGAGGCCTCTCAACCATTAGAGCATTAACAATCTCATTATCTTCAGCTTCAATGACCACTATCTCATTTCCATTGGGGAATTTGATCTTTTGATGAAGGGTGGAAGGAACTCCACCAAGAGGGTGAAACCATGGTCGCCCCAAGAGCAAGACGAAGGTAACTGGTATGTCTAAAACAACAAACTCAACAATAGATTCAATTGGACCAACCTTGATGGCCGCTTTGAAAGTCCCTTCGGCATGCCTCTTAGTGTTGTCATAAGCACGAATTGTCACCTCGGTTGGGTTTAGATCTCTTGTTGACATGGCTGGCTTTGGCAATATCTTAAGTGGACAAACATTTATGGTGGACCCATCATCGACCATTACACATGGAGTCCTCTTCCCCTTGACTTCTATTTTGATAAAGAGAGGGTGGATGTGGTCTTTCCCCTCCTCCGGTAAGTTCGCATCTAAAAAAGAAACTGCTCCCATACTAACTTCACTCTTTTCTTGGATCTCCTCACATTTCATTTCTTCCCCAATTTTTATGAAGTTGATCAACTCCTCCGGTGTTGTGGAGGTAGAAATTGGCATGCTAGCTAAGGCTTTGGCCATAGTTTCTCGGTGCCTTTTAGAAGTAGCTAATAAGTCCCAAATGCTAACACTTGCTTGTGTTCTTTTCAATTGCTTTAGCACAGCATCATCTTCTTCTATTTCAACTTCCTTCCCCTTATTAGTTTCTATCTCCTTTGGTGGTGGCCTTGCGTAAGGCTTACCGGATCTAGTATTCATCACCTCATCTTCTTCGGGCTCGGACCAAGTCCACTCCTCCTTCTTGGATACAATATCATCATCACTGTCACTTGAATCCCAAAACCCATTGACAACACAAATTCCTACTTCTCCACCCATCATAGCTCGTTTAATTTTGACAAATGCCTCTTCTTCTTTGGTTGCTTTCTCATCCCCATCTTGAAAAGGAGACATGACAAAGTCCTCATGTAAACCTCCTCCAATCATGAAGGTCGCCGGTGGTGGTATCCTATTGAATTTTGGTAATGGGTTGTCTTTGGTGTTTGGCTTGTTGGGCTCAGGTAGCTTCCCATTATCAATTAGATTTTGAATCTCATGTATCAACCTCACACATCTATTCATGTCATGTCCTTGCATTTGGTGAAATTGACAAAATGCTTTGGTGTCAAAATTAGGTGGGAGAGGATTAGGCAAAGGACGAGAATTTAAGGGTTGTAGCAATCCCTTTCTTTGAAGCATGTTGAGAATCCAAGACATTGGTTTTCCAAATTCCAAAAAATTGTCTCCTTGTTCCTTGGTTAGTAGCATTAACACTGACGGCCTTTTGCATGCTTTGGCTACCAGGTTGATAGCTCCCTTTCTCATTCCTTTTTGTTGCAAATCGGCTCTTCTCCCTTTCCCATTCTTCAATTTGCAAACTAGATTGAAGAAGGTCTTTGAAATCACGGATGAGTGTATGAGACATTCTCTCATGAAGGCTAGGCAACACCCTTCTCACAATCATCCTTATTTGATCGGATTTATCGGGCCTCTTCTTGAGTAAAGCGGCCTTGTTTCTCCACCTTTTCACATAGTCCACAAAATTCTCATTCGGCCTTTGCCTAATGGACTCCACTTCCATCAAGGTAACTTCTAACTCAACATTATACCCATATTGTTGGATGAAGGCTTTGTAAAGTAGATCCCAACTCTTTTGTGTTCCATCATCTAAGGTATTGAACAAACTTTGGATGGCAGTGATAACAAAACCAAAGCATTAACTCTGAAAAATGGAATGGCATATTAGTGTGTTTTGGGCCCATGCTTGTCTTTGTTTAATGTGATTCATGAATGGTATAATGATTGCCTTTGTTGGAAATGTGATTCATGATTGGTGAATTGGGAATAAAATAATGATATGAAGTATGATATGTAATGTGTGTATTGATATATTGATTTTGAGTATTAATGATGGATTGTGGTTGGTGTTAATGATATGTATATACGTATATATAATATATGAAATTAGTAGAGATAGATGAAAGGTGTAATTAAAAAGGGAAACCATGATAAGAAACTAATGGTACATGGAAATTGATATATCATTATATGTTAGAACTTCTGTAATGTATGTTTATATTATTTACTTGTACTACTAAGCTCTCGGGCTCAGCGTGGATGTGTAATCACGCAGGTGACTAGGTGGAAGATATGAAGTCTTTCGTTATGCCACGAGAAGAGTAAGAGTTTGTCGAGACCAACTAGAGGGTGATGCATACATGTATAACTTTTAATTATGATGTATTTTTGATGAAGTGTATTCATATGTATAAATGAAGTTTTGATAAAGATAAGATTATTATATATATATGTAAGATTATTAAAAGTATAATGATTTTGTAAATGTTCTTTAAATGAATGTATTGTGGTTTGAACAATGTTAAAGGATTTTAACTTGTAACGAAAAGTGGCATCCTTATACTTTATATACTTACTGTATGTATACTAGGTATATGTATAGTACTTATATGGAGTATCGGGGTGTTATATAGTGAAAACTAGGCCCATAATTGATTTTTGGTATTTCATAATTGACCTAAATATTTTTGCAAGCTCTTTGTAAAAATGGTTGGGTGAAAATAGTTTTGTTTCTAAGCCCATTGTAAAAGAGATTAGAAAAATGGGTTTTGGGCTTAGTATTTAGGCCATGGGCCAAACAACTTTTGATTTGTTTTTTAGAAAAAAAATCTTATGTCCAAAGACCATCTTGAAATATTTTGAAAATAGTTTTGGTCTTTTGGATTTTAAAGATAAATTTATTTTGAGCTTACAATATACTTAGGTCATATTAGAAAAAGAACAAACCAAATAAGCCATGATTTAAGCCAAGATAAATCAACCATAGTCAAACAACATGCATTTGGGGTAAAACCTAAGGAAAGTAACTAGGCCAATTACATGAGCTTTAGTCTTTGGGTTAAAAGGCTTAGGTTCCCATAGCAGGTATATACCAAATGGTACGAGGCTATGAGTGGTTATGCCATGCTCAATCTCCATACCTTGAGTGAAAGTATGGTATCCCTTACATAACATAACACGGGTAACACGGGCATCCTAACTCACACACACAATGCAATCTAATATGATGCAATGGATAATATCATTATAAGAAAGAATATAATAATATAAAGACCAATGTAATCAACTTCTCTTATCCCTAGTGGAGTCACCACTATGAGTGGGGTTTTTCGCCCCCACTCCCGGTGGAATGGTTCTTGCGACTTCGGCACTTTTTAGGCTCGGGGCCTTAGAGAACACGGACCTAAGTCCGGAGAAAATGGAGTCGCCACCTGGACGGGCTGAGAAAAAGAAAGGGGTGGATGACTTGATTCCTAAGGAATCCCCAACCCCTTAATGGGTTCGAAAAGTTGGGTACATGTGGGGAAGGTGAGAAATGGCCCAGCACCCCCACAACGCCCGATTCACTGGAACCGGCCTCCTTTACAGGTCTTAATATTAAAATTTTTAAATATAATAACATTATCCATATTACACACAATAATTAAAAGAAATCATCATTATATTAAAATCAAAGCAATGTCCAAACAAAACAAATAAATGGACACCCATCCAAGGATGGAAACATGTCCTTACATCACATGCCTAGATAGGACACCCACCGAAAGGTAGAAACATGTCCTTTGCATTGGTTCTAAAATAGAAAAGCAAATTAAATTACATGATATTTAACTATTGAGGTACCCACCAAGTGGAAACATACCTCTTGCAACTTTTGGATATCTAAATCAATTGATAAAAGTAAATAATCATTCATAATAAATAAATCATTCATCAAAGCTATTATTCAAAATATAAAATAAACATCCATCCATGATAAATTAAATAAATCAAGTATTGAATTTAAATAAATTAAAGCATAAGAAATAAATCAAAGCATAATCAAGTATGGAATTGAATAAAGCAAATAAAAGTCCAATTATGGCTACTGTGACTTTTTATGGAATTAAAATAAATTAGGGTTTTATGTTTTAAAGGGTTAGTAATACTCTTTGATTAACAAAATTAAGGTTTGAATGATGATATCATGAAACTAGGGTTTTAAACACTTTAAAATACTTTAATTTGTGATTTTTGGTTATTGGGTTCCTAAGCTACTGTGTAAAATTTATGTTTTTATGTTTTTTAATATTTTAAAAGGATTAGGGTTCAAAAAAATTAGGGTTTAAGGTTTTAAAAGGGTTAGTGCTCATTATTTGAATTTTGGAAGTTGAATTTGGAATTGATATTTTGGAATTAGGGGCACGGTTGGTAATTTTAATCTTAGGGTTTGGAAGACAATTTAATATTTTATGGAATTTTATGAATTTAAATAAGTGAATTAAAGTTTTTATAACTAGAAAAGATGTTTTAGAAGACTTTTTGAAGGAAAAAGTACCAAGTTTAAAGTTTTGAAAGAAACCGAATTTGATTTTGGTTTTGTTGAAGAATATGTTCAATTAGAGTTTTAAGGTTTTTAAGAAGAAAAAATAACAATTTTAAGCCTTTTGGAAGATAAACCAACGAAATAAGGTTTTTTTTTTTGCTTTAGAAAAACTAAATTAAAGTTCAAAGGTTTTAATTTTGATTTCATAAATTTGCTACTGTGTAAAAAAAACAATTAAAGGAAATTAATTAACACATACCTTCTTTTGATGATTTCTCCAAAAACAATTCTTCTTGGATGAACTAGCTCCAAAGACAAGCCTTTTTACCTTTGAATCCTCTAAATCGTGCTACTGTTGTTCCAGAAAAGAGTTGAATTGAATTTCTTCTTTTCCTTCCTTGATTTGGTTTCAAATTTTCCAAACTACTCTTGGAATTTTGCCTCCCCTTTTTTAATTATCTTTAGTCCTTATTTATAGTGGTTTGAGGTTGTTTATTCCTAATTAGTTAAGGTAAGTAATATTAATAAAAAAAAAGAAACCAAAAATCTAATTGGAATAGGTTTTAAAAAATTTGCATCGGAAAATTTGCGCTGCCGAAAAAAAACTGCTGCGGAAAAACTGCGCTGGCAAAAAAATCTGCCGCAGCAGCGTGTGCGGAGCGGGCCCCGTAAGCTATTTAGCAGGCAGAAAATTTCTGTGTGTGAAATAGCACAGTGATTTCACCCGCAGGGCGGGTGAAATGCCCACGGGTCCGCGCGATGATTTTTTCGACTCCGATTTTTATTTTTGACTTTTATTTGTTTATTTCTATTTTTTATTAATGAAAATTAGATACTAAAGCAAAAATTATTTAATAAAAATTATTTTGGACCAATTAGACAACAAAAATCATTTTAGACTAAATAAAACATATTGGACCGGATTGGGTAAAAAATTAAGGGTCTACAATTATGTTTTTTTATTGGATTTTGTGTATTGTAAATTATAAAGAATGTTTGGGTTAAGTTATTTGAAATGGGAGTGTAAATATGTTCTAAATTATATATATATATATATATATATAAATGTTTGAGAAACTTGGTGAAATTGAGAAGTATGGTTGAGATGGTGATTTTAAATTATTTGGAAGTGTGTTCTTTTTGCAGGTTGTGTAATTGATAAATTTTGGGACGTCCAAATTATAGACAAAACTCTGGCAAATTTTTTCCAGAGATTTTCATATAAATGTTTTTTTTTTGTTTCTATAACAAGTAAAGAATATTTATATACTATTTAATTTTATATATTTAGTATTTGAAATTTTAAATAAAAAATGTGAAATTTTTTTTATTAAATCGGTCTGTGATATTTTTGTACCGTATATACATATTTTACGTATGTTGAAAATATATATTGTACATATAAACGGTATAAGGGTGTTACAAAAATGATCCATTCTCATTGAAGAAGACCCATGCTACTCAATAGTTAGAAGCATATGATAATATGAACAAGATGACTTTCTTAGAGCTAGGACCAAAAGAAAAAAAAAGCAAAATAAATAAAGATAAAAATAACAAAAGAAAAAGAAAAGGGAAAGCTTGCTATGTTGAAAACCCGGCAAGGCAACCTAGGCAAAAGTTATAGCAGTTTGCTAGTTTAGAAAACCCAAAAAGGGCGGGCTAGGCAAAAATTAGAGCTAAACAAGGGAGAAAATTATGAAATTTTGAATTGAAAACTTGAAAGGGTGGTTCACAAAGCTGATAGATTCCTCATTACCTAAAGTAGAAGGTTTCCACTCAACCTACAAGAAAAGGTCCAACTTAAAATGGTCTAGCCCCAACTAGAAACTAAGATAAATTTAGATGGGTGAAAGACCATATGGTTCATGATGTCCAATACAGCTCTAAATCAATCATCTTCAAATACTTAGACTTATTATTCCAAAAGGGAAAGGGGTGAAAGATGAAAGGCCATGTCCCAAAAAAAAAAAAGGAAAAAAAGAAAAAGAAAAAAGAAAAAGAAAAAGAAGAAAAGGAAAAAGAAGAAAAGGGAAGAATAAAAAGGGTCTTGAGTTCTTGCAAAAGAAAAAGAAAACAGAATAGGTGCAGATTTCTGCCACAAAGTTGGAAGAACATTAAAGCTTTATGATGTGCCTAAAAGGTGGAAATGATGCCAAGAGTTTAAGAATGGTTCCAATAGCATACAATTCTAATAAAATGTTCTTTTTAATATGAAGATTTATTAGCAGTGTCACATCAACTTCAATTTAAAAATGGCCTTCTTTTAAACCATGTCCTTTATAGTCCCCATTTCAAGCCTGCTAAAGACATGTTGATATCTTTTGGTAGGTAGAGTCTATTGTTGCGCTCTATTTAATACTACTACAAAGTGGCACTCGCAAATATATGAGTCTATTGTAGCAGCAGTGATCACCCCAAGGTCATCTTACAAGGAAGATATTATTCATAATAATTTGATTAAAGCAAAAAAATTTAAAAGTAAGTGTGTGATGTTTGAAATAGTGTTGAACTTGTAATATAAGTAAAATTGCAAGAAACAAATAATTGTTTGCTTCAAATTTGTCAAATTCTTGGAAAGATATGTAGGATTTAGAGATTGATTTAATAAAAGTTCAATTCTCTATAATCCATTAATATAACCAAATCACTTAATTTCTTCCTTAAGATTAATCAGATATCATCAATTCATTAGTACTCAGATTCATGAATCAATTAAATCCAACTATTTTTTTTTCTTGCAAATTAAGTAAACCCTAGAACTTATATCTCTAAATTCTTAAGATCATTGAAAGCATAGTTCCAATATTAAATTTTACCTCTTGGTTCTTTATAAAATATTTAGAGATGAAAGGGTGGCCAATCTATCAACCAAACATTCATTCAAATGCAATCAACATATGACAAGGCATATTAATGGAATTTATTGAATTAAATCATTTAATCAAATCTACTACAAATCTTAGGCATAAATAGTTTAGCTCATCATCAAATCAACATAAACATCCATTTGAATAAATGTTCAAATTACAAAACTTCATTACAATATAAATGTATTAAACAATCAAAATCTAAAAATTTGAATAAATTGAAAGAGTAGAAAAACATGTTTTGACTATAAGTTTAGGTTGCTCTTTCTCTTGCTTCACTTGGACTTGTTGATGATCTCTCAATCTCTTTCTGCAAATGGTTTGCTAGAAATCTTTACTAACTAAAAATGAAGTCTTGCCCATATATCTATGTGTATGAATGATGGTAGCTAGTAGATGATGATAGGTCTCCCTCTTTTGCAAAAATCCCTATCTTGGCCGTGTTATTCCATCTTCCCTTTGTGTATCTAAAAAAATGGAGTTGATGGTGGTAATAAATCAAAATGGAGATACCTTCTCTCTCTTCAAAAACTACCTTTTTATTTCAAAGATTGTCCTCTTTCTAATTACAAAATTTCTTCCTTTTCTCATGCCATTAACTTTTGTTCCCACTTTCTTCAACAATCCATCTTCCTTTTAATTTAAAAACTCACCATTCCTCTTATTCTGCTTTGCCATACTTCTTTGTTTCGATTTAAAGGTCATATATTTGTCTTCCATTTGCTTCTTCATTTGAGAGACATGACCAAGACTATTATGGCTTGGTCATGTATTCTATTATTTACCTTGGACACAGCCCTAGATGGCTGAACATGTCCCTTACTTCCAAGTTTAATAACTTTACTTTCTTCAGTGGAACATGGCCAAGACCAAGTTGTTTTGGCCATGTGATGTTACATGGCTAGAGACATGGCCATGATATTTGCATGTGTTCATTTATGTCTTGATCCACTTCTCTTCTTATGAAAGACACGGCCAAGCTCCCATTTGTCTTGGCCATGTCATGTGACATGACCAAAATGGATTTTGTCTTGGCCATGTCTCTTGTCACACGGCCAAGGTAAGTGAATGTGTCTCATTCTGTATGTCTTTCAATTCTTTCTTTTGAGAGATACAACCAAGATTCAAGTTGTCTTGGCCATATCATGTGACATGGCCAAGATTGATCTTGTCCTTGCCAGGTCTAATGTAACATGACAAAGATGGGCCTTGTCCTGGCCATGTCTAAATTTCTTCTTTTGAGATGGAACATGGCCATGTTAAAGCTATCTTGGCCATGTTATATATTTCCTTCTGAAGCTAGCTCCCAAGAATGGCCTTGCACATTTTATTGCTCTTCCTTCACAGGCTCCTTACTTTAACCTAAAATACAAAACCTAACAATAAACTTGAACAAACTATTTAGAAAACAACTAAAAGCAAATAGAAATACACTAAAAACTCATATAAACATGATCATAATAATTACTTCACACTTAATTCTTTGCTTGTCCCCAAGCAAAGTTAAATTAAACAAAACAAAACAAGAAGGAATTTATCAAACTCAATAATTATAAGATATCATGAAGAATTCCCTTTTTATAACGTTCACACTGATTGTCAAGCCAAATAAAATTAATACTCAAGAAATTCAATGGCCATCCAATGCATGCCAAAACTTAACTCTCTCACAAAATCTCTCAAGTGTTTGATTAGGGTAGTGTTTGCACTCTCAACATTCAATGAAAGAATATCTCCATAGGATTGCTTATCAATCAAATCTCTACCACCTAATTACAATCAAGCATCAATCATAAGGTCTTTCATTTGGTTGTAATGGGGCTAAGGTAAAGGCATGACGTTTAGGAATGTGAGCTTATTCATTAAGTTCAATAGCACCTTCAAGAATGAATTAATCGATTATATGTATAACCCAACAATCTCAAAGCAACCTTTACTCACTTAGCACTTGACTCTAAAATATCCTTTATTGGAATCCTCCTATTTTATAGCAAAGATAATACTCTAGCTTATTCCAACCTTAGCCATAAGAACAAAAATTTCTAATTTTTCCCTTCTTTTTTCTTTTTTTTTTTGCTTTTTTTGTTTGTTATTTTAAAAAAATAGGATTTTGAATTGATTCCTATTCTTAGATTTAATATAACAATAATATAATGAAAAAGAAGATCTAATAAAGAAATATAATAATTACAAAGTGTTTATTTGCAACTTTCAACCTGCTAAAATTAACCTTACACTTTAATTGACACAACAACTTCAATTACTAAAATCCAAAATGCTCTTGCTCCTAATGAAAGGACAAGAAATGGAATGAAATAGTTCAAGGCTAATGTTATTAGGTAAAAGAAGGCAAATGGGAAAAAAATGAAATAAGCTCAAATTTTGCATACTAAATACATATAAAAGGTTGGCTTTTTAAGCTGAATGGGTACACTTAGATGCCTTAATCATATTGATGCATAATTGAAATTCCCATGTGATCTTCAAATGCATATCTAAGTAAGTTCTAGCAATATATCAATCAAGAATGCTCACACAAAGAATAATAAGTTGGTATCCAACTTAAAGGCTCAAATTCACACAAGTTAAAGCTAATGCCCAGAATGACCATCAAAGTTGACAATAAGTATCAATTCTATTCAATTCTCAAATTCATGCGTCAAAATTTTTAAAGGTAATCTATCAACAATCTTATAACTATTGAGCTTTTCAAATTTCATTTATTCAAAGAAAAATAATACACTACTAAAACATAAACAAAGAAAAAGCTAAAAGTAAAAACTTTACACCCAACACTTAATGATTCACATTGTCCCCAATGTGAATATGCATAAATTTAAAGAGGAGTTCAGATTCCATTGTCCCATATGTGATATAAAGTGCTACTTCCATCCTTAATGAATTTGTCATCCATGTCCAAAAATATTTATAGCATATAACTCCGAAAGGTACCTGGTGTATTTCAATGCCTAAATAGCATCCTTTGAAAAGCAAAAGTCCCAAAGGGACATGTGAAGGTCATCTTGGGATGATCCTCCAGTACTATAGGAACTTTGTAATAACTTTGTTTCATTATGCAACATGGTTATATCCGATTTCTGCTCTTCCTCACCACTAAGAGTAGAAGAGATGATAATTGGTTTTGAACTGTTCTCCTTGAGAAAACATATTTCAGATGCTTTGGGATCTCTTTAAGTTCAACAAAATTTTGTTGAATCTCTTCTTCATCCACTTTAACAATTTCATGTCCCCTCTCATCAACTTAACTATCTAAAATTAACTTGCACTCATGAATTTCTAAATTATAAATTTTAGGTTGTTCTTCCAAGGTCAAGGCCATCTGAAGCTTGTCTTTACTACCTTCTTTGGAGAGCATGTCATAGAGTTTAGAAAGTTGATTATCTTGCTTTTCATCTTTCAATATACTTGGGAATGAAATTAGTGGCCTATAAGGATTGGGAGGCTTATGCAATTTTGGTGAGGTTGATGCCTCCAAATTCTCCTCCTCTTTTGATAGACTTGTTTTCTATATGTTGGGTTGTATCTCCTCGACATTCCTTCTTGATTAGTACCTACATCTAATGAATCTCCAACTTTGCTATATATTACCTTTCCACTCCTCAAAATTGTGATCACATTTGCTTGCTCTAGTCGCCTAGGAAATTTTACTTTTTGGTGTGCTTGGAGTTGATTTGCTAATTGCCCAACTTGAGTTTTCCACCTGCATTAATGATGCCTCCAAAGAATCAAATCTCTCATTGTTCACCTCATGATTTTGAGTGCCAATTTGAATAAAAGTATTCAAATTATCTTTCACTTTTGTTATCTTCAGTTGGTCTTGATTTGAAGATTGTTGTTGAAATTGAGAGCCTATTTGATATGGTTGAAAGGATTGGAGAGATTGAATATGATGTTGAATTTTCCAAGAAAAGTTAAGATAACTTCTCTAAACTATATCAAAAGAGTTAAAAAATGGATCAACTCTTTCCCTTTTTTGGAAACCCTATAAGGCATTCACTTGCTCTATTATTCAAAGTTTATAGAACACATATTTTTACTATGTCTTATAATGTCGTACTCTCCACATATCTCTTGCCTTGGCATTGGTAGGCTTCCCTTTGAATTTAGCAATTTAACCTACCTTATTAATTCTACTGTCTGCCTTGCCATTTCAAAATTTGAGTTCACATTATAAACTCCCTTGTGCCTTTTTCCTATACTCTTATGACGTGAATTTTCTCCTAGCATCTAAAATAGTCGTACAATTTCAGTAGCTATTTTTTCACCCATTACACCACAGCTGCATTGTCCACTGAATTATGACTTTGTTGTGTGAGCCCATCATAGAAAATTTGATTAAGAAACTATTATGGATAATAATGATGAGGGCATTCGAATAACAAGGATTTGAAGCATTCCATGCTCCTTTGTCTTCTGATGTGAATATAACTTGGTCATGAACTTATTATAAACTTCAGTCTATGTAGTCGATGAATTCTCTGATAGGGTCATCAACCATGCCTTTGCCTTAACCTTTAATGTGTAAAGAAAACACCACATTTAAAGCTCATCATCCATTAATGCTTGAAATGGAAATGTGTACAAAGTTGAATAAAAATCACATATGAAATTGAGAGGGTCTTCATTCGGCACTCCATGAAAAGAGGGCAACATTCTACAATGATTATCTTTCAATTCATAGTTCCTTGTTGCATTGCTTAACCGTATGCAAGAAATGGTTACCCCAATAATTGGTCGGGCAAACTCCTTCATGGGCAGTTCTTCTATGCCACCCATCTTTATTTCTATTTCTTCTTCAAATTGCTCTTCTACTTCTTCCTCTTCCTATCCTAAGGGATCTATTCTTCATGTTTTATGAAGTCTATGAATGTTGTCAATAAATGGAATAAGTTTTTTTCCTTGAGACTTGAGTTCTTACATAAAACACTTAGCAATTCAAAGAGAATAATCAAAAGAATCAAACTATTACTACTTAAATAGCCTTCCTATGCAACGATGCTAAAAACTTATTGCGGTCTATTTAATAATACTACAAAGTGCACTCACAAGTATACAAGGCTATTACAACAATGGTGATCTCCCCAAATTCATGTCACAAGTAAGGTGTTGTTCGTAAAAATTTGATTAAAGCAAATACATTTAAAAGTAAGTGTGTGATGTTTGAAATAGAGTTGAACAAGTAATAGAAGTAAAATAGCAAGTAACAAATAACAGTTTGCTTAAAATTGGTTCAAATTCTTGGAAGGATACCTAGGATTTATATATCGATTTCATCAAAGTTCAATTCTCTATAATCTATTAATATAACCTAGTGACTTAATTTATTCCTTAAGATTAATTAGACATCATCAATTCATTAGTTCTCACATATGAATCAACTAAATCAAATTATTTTTATCTTGAAAATTAAGTAAACCCCATAACTTATGTCTCCAATCCATTCTTAGGGTCATTGAATGCATGGTTCCAATATTAAAATTCACCTCTCGATTCTTCATTCAACATTTAGAGATTAATAGGTTGCCAATCTATCAACCTAACATTCATTCTAATGCAATCAACATATGACAAGGCATATTAATAGAATTTATTGAATTAATCATTTAATCAAATCTACTACAAATCCTAGGCATAAATGGCTTAGCTCATCATCAAATCATTATAAACATCCATTTCAATAGAGTTCAAATTACAAAACTTCATTGCAATATAAATTTTTTAAACAATCAAAGTCTAAAAATTTGAATAAATTGAAAGAGTAGAAAAACCCATTTTGACTATAAATTTAGGTTGCTTTTTCTCTTGCTCCACTTGGACTTGTTGATGATCTCTCAATCACTTTCTCCAAATGGCTTGCTAGAAATCTTTGCTCCCTAAAAATTGAAGTCCTGCCCATATATTTATGTGCATGAATGATGCTAGCTAGTAGATGATGATAGTTCTCCCTCTTTTGCCAAAATCCCTATCTTGGTCATGTTACTCCATCTCCTCTCTCTGCATATCTAAAAAAATCGAGCTAATAGTGGTGATGAATCAAAATGGAAATGCCTTCTCTCTTAAAAAGCAACCTTTTATTTTAAAAGCTTGTCCTCTTTTTAATTGAAAAATTCCTTCCTTTTCTCGTGCCATTACCTTTTGTTCCCACTCTCTCCAACAATCCATCTTCCTTTTATTTTAAAAACTCACCTGTAGACCCTTAATTTTGGCCCTAAGTTAATACAGTCCTAACTAAAGAATGCCAAAATAAATTTTATCCAGCTTTAAAAGGATTTAACCTAGTTTATAACTTTTGAATAGGTCGGTCCTATTTTGAAAGGCTTAAATTTAATTTAATCAGCTTATGAAGACCTCAATTAAATCTGTTCAACCCATAGATTAAAAAACTATAGACTAATTTAAGTCAGGATGGCCCAAGGTGACCTGTGCTAATGCTCATGTAAGCTAAGAGGGTCCAAGTTGACATGAGCAATGCTCATGTTGATTTGGCACAACCAAATCGACATGAGCCTAGCTCGTGTTGATTTTGGCACACCAAATTGACATGGGCTAGCCCCATGTCAATCTGGACATGCCAAATCGACATGGCCCAAACTAAAAAACAAATTGGCTAGTAATTTAAGTTCCTATTCATGCTAGAATCCTTTTAAGTCTTTGATTAGGCAGATTAGGCTTACGGTCAAGTTTTTATTTGCCTATAAATAACAACATTTAATACTAATAACAGGTATCAATGTTCAATAGTAATGATTAAGAATTATCAAGCAGCTACAACAAGTAACAATCATCTAGCAAGCATTGAACACATAAGTAGCAACAATGCATTCTCAAGCCAAAAATCTTGGATTGGTGCAGGCTGTAACTTGGATTAACCTATTCAATTTGGTGGAGCCTTCAAAGTAGGTTTCATTTTCTAAACTTAACTAGTTTAAAACGTACAATAGCTATATTTTCTATTGTTTTAATGTTTTTATTATTTGTTTTCATTGTCACTTTAATCCAGTAGCTTAATTGCATATACCTCAATTACATATTTATAAAACCAAAGCTTAATCCATACTATCTCATCCAGTAGCTCAAGGTTTAAATTAAGGGCATAATTATCAAAAACCTAACCTGTCTCCCAAGCCCTAATATGTTTTTCCAATAGTTGAAAACCCTAAATTATTTTCCAACTTCTAAAACCCTAAGTTGTTTTCCATTCTTTAAAACCTTAATTTGTTTTCCAATTTTCAAACCCTAATTTGTAAAATATTTTTCTCAATATCCAGTAACCTAATTTTTTTTCCAAAATAATTAAAAACCCTAGTCCCTTTTCCAAAACATCCAGAACCTTAGTTTTAATAAAAAGATCCAAACCATAATTTTTGAATCCCTAATCCAAAAAAACTAATTTCCAGTAACCATAATCAAAACCCTAGTTTCCCAAAACCTTGCTCTAGAAAATCCTAAATTTCCTAAACCCTAACCTAAACCCTAATTATGTAAACAATGAAATCCTAAATTTCCTAAACCCTAACCTAAACCCTAATTATGTAAACAATGAAAACCTCAAAACCTTTAATCCAGTAACCTAATTTTCCCAAATTTGCTAACCTTAATCCAGTAACCCAAAACCAATTTCATCAAGTAGCCCTAAAATCCTATTTTTCAACCTAAAAAGTTAATTTCCAAACTAAAACTATTATTTATAAAATAAAACCCCAAAACCCTATTTTTCATCCTTTGACCCCTACTTTAAGATGCAAACCCTAGTTATTTATATTTAATACTTTAAACCCCAGTTTTGATTATTTAATTTATCACCTACTCTTATGAATGCATGATTTATTTTTATTTAGTTTATGATGGATGGTTTATTTTATTTATTTTATAATGGATGATTTAATTTTAATTATCATACTTGAATGGTTTAATTTATTTTGTTATTTATTTATTTGGTTTAATTTGTTTCTTTTATGTTATTTTTAAGGATTAATATAAGGGGCATGTTTCTACCAATCAGTGGTAATTTTATTTTATTTGGTTGCCTTATTTATTTAATTTGTTTCTTTTATGTTATTTTAAGGATTAATATTAGGGGCATGTTTCCATGAATCGATGGGTGTCCTATTTTGGTTTTCTTTGTATATTGGACATTGGACATTGTAAAGGCATGTTTTCATCCTTCGATGGGTGCCTGTTTTATTTGTTTATTTTAATAAGATGATGGATGTTTATTTCTTTAAAATTATGTGTAGTGTGATAATTTTATAAATCTTATGAATTTAATAATATATAGACCTGAAAAGGAGGCTGGTTCTAATGAAATGGGTGTTGTGGGGGTGTTGGGTCATTCTCAGCTTCCCCATGTGTACCCAACTTTCTAAACCCATTAAGGGGATTAGGGATTCCTTAGAAATCGAGTCATCCACCCTTTTCTTTTTTCCAGCCCATCCGGGTGGTGACTCTATTTTGTCCGGATTTAGGCCTGTATTCTCTATGGCCTTGAGCCTAATGTAGATGAAGTCATAAAAACCATTCCAGCAAGAGTGAGGGCAAAAATCTCCGCTCACAGAGGCGACTCCATGTAACACCCCTTCCCAACCTACATGTGTAAGCTGAGTAGAGGTGCCACACTATCCTAATTGTTGCTACCAATTTACTTAGTCAAATTTTAGTTCTGATTTTTATAGAAATTTTGCCATAGTTCCGCCTAGAAATTTGGATCCCAAGTGTCGACAAAACTTATTTTTCTGATTTTTTTAAAACATTTTACACAGACCAATGTGAGTACCATCAAATTTAATGCACTCCCAATGAATCCACCTTATATCCTCAACTACAAACCTGCACGGAGAGTTCACACTTCTAATATAACATAAAGTAAAGATTTATGATTATTACATACTAATAACATACAGTTATAACATAAAAATTCTCTTTTATATTTATTCATATACATGCCACAACTATCAACTCATAATGGAACTAAAAGATCTACCCCTGAGATTTGTTGTGGTCTGGTCGTTGCTTCCCCAAGATTTATCTACTGCTCCGAACCTACGAGTCAAGAAAAACTTAACTCGCTGAGCGTTGTCGCTCAGTGGGTACTTTACTAATAAAAATAAAAGTAGTATATGAAAGTATTTGAAATCAAAGGAAATAATTAAATCAACAATCAACCCACTTTATACCAATAGAAATCATGAAACATTCAGTGTGATATTCTTTCAATAATGTAAAATCATAATTCAAACTCATTTGCATTATATAGTTCAACGAAAAATAATATGTCTTTGATTCAGGCTCTACTGGTATATAGGGAACCATAGTGATAAGGCAGTGGGCCTCCCCACTGTAACATAGGTGGCCCTCACCACCGATATCAGATCACAGGAATGGGCCTCCCCATCTTGGTTAACCAATGGGCCTCCCCATTGGCTTCAGTGGCCTCACCATTGAATAAAATATCATATCACAATAATGAGCAGTACTGCATGCGTTAGTATAGTGCACCATACCCTTATCTACCACTCCCACTATCCAGTAGAGCAAAAAGGTTAAAATGATTCAATTTAAGTCTCAAACCTCATTTTAGAATGACTCGCGAAATCATTTTAAATTCCCATCGCACTTTGCCATTTATGCCGCGCAACACATTCTTTAGTCAAACCATTCCCCTTTTTTGCATATTTAATAACCACAATAAACATATTAAACATTTCAAAGCATTCCTCAAAATATCCCAAATTGACCAAATGAATAGTATTGCGGCGAGAAAAATCGGCAACGCAAAATGGCATGACCAAATCAATAGTAAAATCTGGGTTTTCGTCAAAATTTCAGTCCACTTCAGTTATGCATTTGACCAAGTAAATGATCTTATTATTGCATGTAAAATTTTGTTGAAAAATTCATTCGTTTGTTGCCCCAAACAGTTGCCACAAAAATAGTCCAGAAGCTGTCACTTTGGGACCATTTCGGCCCAAACATTTGAAATGCATAGGATAGTTTATTTTTCTTTTGCAAATCAATATTAAGGCTTCTTTAATAGTAAAGTGAAGATTCAAACACTTCCTTTTAGCAATTTTTGCAAGTTTAACTCAAATCAAACTAATTAAAGTCCAAACAACTTACTAAATCAACTTGCCAAATTTTCTCAAAACATTTGGTTTCACTTAAATTTAACAACCCAATTGCCATAAGAAAACAATAACATAACTCAAATATTTAATTTAAACTCAATCAATATATTTAAACATCAATTTCAAAACTTCCATAAACCAAAGTTTGTAAGCAAATAGAATTTCTTTTATGGTAAAGCACCAAATCAAAAGTAATTATTCAAAGGTAAAGTACCAAACCTTATTTCTTTAACTCCTCTTAGCTTTTCCTTCTTCTCCTTCTTTAATTCTTTATTTCTCCTTCAATCAATTCAAGATACAACATAAACCTTAGAAATTCAAAATAATAAGTTATCCTCCATTTCTTTTCTAACCAAAACCCTAATCCAACCTTATTAATCTTTATACATCTTGATTCTTCCATTTAATCAATTAATCTCCTCACTTACTTAATATTTTTCCAATTCCACATAAAGACTCTAATTTCCAATCTTCTAATAAATATATAACTACCTAAAATTAATACTAAAATCAAAGTCTACTTACTAGAAAACCTTAAAAACTTACCTTAAAAATCAAATTTGGAGAAACTTGGAAGTCCTTTGGTGTTTCCCTTTGTTGGCCGAAATTTGCAAGTGGAAAAGAGAGAAATTGGTTCTTCATATCACATATATTTATATACAAAAGAAATGATGATCACCTTATGTGTTGGTTAAACCCTTTAAGACCACTTGTCACCTTTCTCTTTCTTCATTTATTACACATGCTAAATGGTTGCTTTTGATTGGCCAACATTAGATTTTTATAGTTTTCTTTTTCCTTCACTTCTTTCCACTTGTCCCTCTTCCCATAGGATATCATAAAGTTGTCCCGGGTTACCCATCCGGTCCCGACACGATACCGAGCCCACTTTACATTCTGACGATTAATCTATCATATCTTTTAAACCGTACAGTTCCACGAGTCATACTACATATAGTTTTGATCCTCTCGACCTCTACTTTCTATTTATAAGGTCTATTTTAGGTTTCCAAGTCATTTTGAAAAATTACCGATAAGCCCTCAACTTTTTACAAAATTCCCTTTAGGTCCTTTTCTTGCTCGGGTTTTCTTCCGGCTCCGTTTCTACTGACGATCATTTCATATATCACCCCTCGTCATCCTCTACGTACTCATTTTTTTATTTCCTACTTTAAATTCATGTATAACTTTAATTGATAATGACCAAAATGTCTTCGTTTTTCTTTAACGGGACATTTCCTGGAAAAACCGTTACACGTCGTTGCGACCCGATTAATCTCTAGAATATTCTTTCGGGGTCGGATATGGGCACTATTAAGAACTTCCGACTCTTAATTTTTAAGTTTACATAGTTACCCCTAACTTTTGAGAAATTTTCACTTAGGTCCTTTTGATATCCCTTCCTGACCTTGCTGTTTTTCTTTATTAATATCTTTTTACTCACAACTTCAAATTAAGTAATTCTTATTCCCACTGAAACTAGACATCTGGGGCTACATTGTGTCAAAATTTCAGGTCGATCCAAGCTATATCTGATTTTTGACGGTCCTTCGAATTCAAACCTACTATGCTGTCTTGAGGCAGCTTGCACATTGTCTACTAAATCCATCATATCTTATTCTGTACAACTCCAAATTGAATAATTTCAAGTTATAAATCTAGCTAAGACACAAATAAACAATTACGTCTTCTTTGAGACTCTCTAATTCTATCATTAACTTGGATGAAATTTGAGCTCAAGTTATAGGTTATGTCTGTTTCTTACCAATCTGGGATTTGGGATGTTACACTCCACTTGGGATAAAAGAAGTTAATTCCATTTTTTATATTATTTTATTCTTTTTTATTATGATATTATCCATTCCGTTGGTCTCCATTCCTTGTGTGCATGAGTTAGGGCTCTCGTGTTACCCGTGTTGTATTATATATGGGACTCCATACTTTCACTCAAGGAATGGAGATCGAGCATGGCATAACCACTCATAGTATCGTACCTTTAAGTATATACTTGCTATGGGAGCCTAAACATTTCAATCCAAAGAATAAAGCTCATGTAATTGGCCTAGTTACTTTCCTTAGGTTTTTACCCAAATGCTTGCTATTTGACTATGATTGATATATCTTGGTTTGAACCATGGCTTATTCAGTTTGTTCTTTTTCTAATATGATATAATTACATTATAAGCCCAAAACAATTTTTACTCCCTTAAACCTAAAAGACCAAAAATATTTTTGAAACTTTCAAGATGATCTTTAGACATAAAATTTTTCTAAGATGGGTCAAAAATTGTTTTTAACTCATAGCCAAGCCCAAGCCCAAATCCCAAAATCTATTTTCAAATAAATCTTTTCACAATGGGCTTTGAAAGAAAATAATTTTTCACCTCACGACCTTAATACAAAGCTCAAATTTTTTTTTTAAAAAAAAACAAACCTTTTTACAATGGGCTTTAAAATAAAACATTTTTCATTTTACAAGTATTTTCTTAAATGGGCTTACAACTAGTTAGGCCAATTATAGCATATCAAAAATTAATTGTGGGCCTAGTTTAGCAGAACTTATTAATCATGAGCTTGTGTAGACCCTTAATTTTTGAACCAGTCCAGTATGATATTTTTAAACAGTGCAAAATAATTTTTGTGGTATTTTAATTAAATAATATTTATTTTAATAATATTTGTTACTTATAATATTTATTTTTAATAAAAATAAATAAATAAAAATCGACGACGAAAATCACTAGCGACGAATTGACTTGTGCCAATTCGTCGCAGGAAAAACCTATGACAAATTGGCCATAAGCCAATTCGCCGCAAGTTTTACCTACGGCGAATTGGCTTGTGGCTCGCTCCTAGCTTACAACATTCCGCAGAAAATTTTTTGCCAGCATAGTTTCGCACGCCAGTAGCCCAGCTCGCGGGCAATTTGTTCGAAACTCTATTTTATTTGGTTTTTTATTTTATTTCCAAAAGGGGTTTTATTTCCTTAATCAATTAATATTAGGTTTTTATTTTTTACCTATAAATACCACATTAAAATACACAGAAAGGGACTTTTTGTCTTTTAGGACTTTTGGATTTGGATTTTTTTTGGGATTTCTTAGCAATCTTTGACGGCACAATTATTGAAGAAATTGATTCAGAACCTTGGACTTGAAAGGAGCAAGAGGCAATATGCAAGCAAGAAATGATTCATCAAAGGCAGTCCAACACTGTCTTTGTTATTGTTCAACTAGAATTCAAAATTGTGGTGGAACAAACAACGGAGGTTTGAATTTTTATTGACTTATTTATGTTTACAGTAGCTTCATCATTCAAATTAATCAATTGTTTAAACATAAAATAAATAATATTTTTGTTATTTGATCAATTGTTTTGCTTACCATCTAAACTCTATTTAAAACCCTAAAAAGAGTTTTTTTTTTCAAAACCTTAATACCTTAATACCCGTAAAACTAATTTTTGAAATTTAAAACCCTAAATACACTTTTGTAAAACCACAAAACAATAATCAATTTCTTAAAAACCTAAACAAATCTATTTTTCTGAGATTCATAGTAGCATATTCTTTCCAAATACCTAACTTAAAATCCTATTTTTATAATCTTCAATCTTATTTACATAAACCCTAAACCTTAATATTATTTTCTTAAAACTTTCGAAACCCTAAATTCAAAACCTCCATTCTTTAGATTCAAACCCTAATTTATTTCAAACCTAATCTTTAATTCAAAAATCCAGTAGCAATATTATTTCTTTTATATTAAATATTTCTCAATTAATTAATCCAGTATACACAAAACCCTAATTGTTAAATATAAAATCCAAAAAACCCTAATTGATGCGTAAAGGACTAAATTTATATACTTATTGTGAGCATCATGTAATTTAATTTATTTTAAAGTTTTTGGATCAATGTAAAGGATATTTTAAAGTTTCCATCTTTCGGTGGGTATGCTATCTAGTTTTAGATATTAGACGATGTAAGGAAATATTTTCATCCTCGGATGGGTGTCCATTTATTTTTTTTGTCTGGATATTACTTTGATTTTAATAGAATGATGCTTTATTTTAATTATTGCATTTAGTATGGATAATATTGTTATATTTAATAATTTTATAATATCAAGACCTACAAAAGAGGTTAGTTCCAATGAACAGGGCGTTATGAGGGTGCTGGGTCGTTTCTCACCTTCCCCACACGTACTGAACTTTTTGAACCTATTAGGAGGTTGGGGATTCCTTAGGAATCGAGTCATCCACCCCTTTCTTTTTCTCAGTTCATCCGAGTGGTGACAATATTTTCTCCAGGCTTAGGCCCGTGTTCTCTAAAGCTTCGAGCCAAAATAGTTCCGAGGTCGCAAGAACAATTCCACTAGGAGTGGGGGCGAAAATCTCCATTCACAGTGGCGACTCCACTGGGGATAAGAGAAGTCGATTTCGTTGGTCTTTATATTATTTTATTCTTTCTTATCATGATATTATCCATTGCAATATATTAGATTGCATCGTGTGCGTGAGTTAGGATGCCCGTGTTACCCATGTTGTGTTATGTTAGGGATAACATACTTTTACTCAAGGTATGGAGATCGAGCATGACATAACCACTCATAGCCTTGTACCTTTTGGTATATACTTACTATGGGAACCTAAGCCTTTTAACACAAAGACTAAAGCTCATGTAATTGGCCTAAATATTTTCCTTAGGTTTTTACCCCAAATGCTTATTGTTTGTCTATGGTTAATTTTTCTTAGTTTAAATCATGGCTTATTTGGTTTGTTCTTTTTCTAATATGAACTAAGTACATTGTAAGCTCAAAATAAAGTTTTCTTTAAAATCCAAAAGATCAAAGCTATTTTCAAAACTTTTCAAGATGGTCTGTGGACATAAAACTTCTCTAAAAAAACAAATCAAAAATTCTTTTCTCATGACCCAAATACAAAGCCCAAAATCCATTTTTTTTCTAAAATCTTTTTAAAATGAGCTTAAAAACAAAATTATTTTCATAATCTTTTAAAAGAGCTTATGAATATTTAGGTCAATTATGAAAATACCAAAAATCAATTATGAGCCTAGTTTATACTAAGAATTATTAACCATGGGCTTTGTTTTTGGCATGAATCATTAGTTACTTTTTCAAGTGAAAAATCTATTTTTGATAAACCTCTTAATTTAGTTTTAATCCAATATAGCATAAAAGCTACTTTAGTTGATTGGATGGATTAAAGCCTAATTAATGGGAATTATCATGAGCTGATTTCCATTTTTGAAAATATAACTATTGGTTGAAACGTCCGAGGGAAATATTCGAAAACAAGATGTTGGTATTTTGTTAACCATATACCTAGGAAAAGAGACTCACCATCCATGTGTGGAAGTTATAAGGTGGGAAGGAATGTCGTATTTATTCTTGTTTGTTTATTGTTTGTGCATACATGCATACATGCATCACATCACATATCACTAATCCTTTCTAGCTCACAGCCCTAGATTATGACAGTTCAAAAGCTTATGACAATCCGACCTACGCTGGAGACGAAGAATCTAGCAATGACTCAATCACTCTTTCACCAAAAGCATTGGAGCCCGAACAAATTCAAAGAATGGTGGACGACACCCTCAATGCTAAAATGAAAGAACTAAAGGGTCCCTAGTTGAGATCATGAAGAATCAAATGACTACAATATTTGGAAATAATGCCGAAGCTTCCGCAAGCACCAAGAAAGATAAGGGGAAGACTAAAGTTGGTGAAGTGGCTTTTGATGATGATAAGGTGATCATTGATGATGATGACGATTGGGCTCATTACTTCCCAGATCCTCAAGACAAGAAGAAAGAGCCAAAGATTGTTGAAAGATCAGCTGTGGAGAAAACTGAAACTTCAGATGTTGAAAAGATGATTGCTTATGTAACACCGTTATACCTTATATACACACAATATGTATTTCTAGCATATGTAAAATACGCATATACAGTACAAAAATATCACAGACCGGTTAATAAAAATTTTCACATTTCAAATTTCAAATATTAAATATATAAAATTAAATACTATATAAATATTCTTTGCTCATTATAACCCAAAATAAACATTTTATATGAAAAATCTCTGAAAAAATTTTGTTAGAGTTTTGTCTGTAATTTGGACTTTCCCAAAATTTAGCAAAACACAACCAGCAAAAAGAACACACTCCCAAATAATTTCAATTCACCATCTCAACCATACTCCTCAATTTCACCAAGTTTCTCAAACATTTATATATATATATATATAATTTAGAACACATTTACACTCTCATTTCAAATAACTTAACCCCAAATTTTCTTTATAGTTTACAATACATAAAATCCAAAACATAATATATTATGCATAATACTCAAAATATACAATAACATAAAGTATATACATGCTGCTAACAGTGTTTCTGATCTCGATATCAACTCTACACGCTCAACCACAAGTCTAAACTTGACCTAGTCTAGAAGAACTCTCTGGCTCAGCTGAATCTACCCTATCACCTGAGCGATGTAAACAATCGAGCTAAGCAGAAGCCTAATGGTACAAACTTTGATAATAACAAAAATCAAATGCAATGCCAATGCACAATGCTTATGAATATCTCATCATTCCATTTTCTTATACTTTTCAAATATTTCACATAAAAACAAAAACAAACATGGGCGCAAAGATAACTAATATGCTATTCAAATTTCAAAGTTACTGTTTTGGTCTATAATGACACCATGTGTCTAGCCCCTTAGGCAATATATCAATGTAATAATCTAACTAGGCCTGATCTTAGGACTCAATCATTTCACCCTGTTGGAAAAATTATGGTGATTACCACTCTATTCCCTTAAACCAGATTAGTAGGAAAGCGAAAATAAATGCAGAATATTAACACAGAATTTGATAACGGAGTTCGGCCAATTATGCCTATGTCTCCGGAGCTGCTGCAAACTTCTATTAAGGAGAAAATACAATGTGTTTACAAACACTCACAACCCTCACTCAATTATGAACAAGAATTTTTCCTCACAAAATTCTCTCAAAGACACTCTCTTCTCTTTACTCCTTCAATTTTAAGGTGTATACTCCAAATGAGGGAGATGAGTTTATATAGGCTCCAAAAAACATGGGTTGGTGAAATTAGTCAATAAATTAGGCACCTCCATTTTGACAATTACCTAAATTAGGCACCTCCATTTTTGACTTTGACAATTCCCCAAATTAGGCACCTCCACTTTTGACAATGTCCTAAATTAGGCACCTCCATTTTTGACAATTAGGCACCTCCATTTTTGACTAAAAAATGGTTGGTGCCTACTTCTTTGACAATCTCCCACTTGAAGACCGATTTCAATCTGTCTTCACATCTTGATCACTGCAACAGCTCTTCTACGACCTTGATACTAGTGTAGGCCAACTGAAGCTGAGCACAGCTTCAGTTTATCAATTGTCACCGTCTTCGTCAACATGTCTGCCGGATTTTGAGTTCCACTAATCTTCTCAAGTTTCAAAATCCCATCTTCCAGAATTGACCTGATAAAGTGATACCGCAACTGTATGTGCTTTGTTCTGGCATGAAAAGACGGATTCTTCGCTAGATGTATGGCACTTTGACTGTCACAATACAAGACATTATTTTCTTGCTTCTTGCCCAACTGCTCCAAGAAACTTTGGAGCCAAACCATTTCTTTGCTGGCTTCCGTGACAGCGACATATTCTGCTTCAGTTGTGGAGAGAGTAACTATCTTCTGTAATTGAGAGACCCAGCTTACTGTGGTACCTCCTAGAGTATAGACATACCCTGTAGTGCTCTTTCTAAAGTCAACATTTCTAGCTAAGTCAGCATCCACATAACGTGCTAGTGTCATATTTCCACTTTTAAAACAAAGTGCCTTATCTGTGGTACCTCGAAGATATCTGAGAATCCATTTGACTGCTTCCCAGTGTGCCTTGCCTGGATTATTCATGTACCTGCTAATAGCTCCCACTGCTTGAGCAATATCTGGTCTGGTACAAACCATGGCATACATCAAACTCCCAATTGCTGAGGCATATGGCACCTTTGCCATGTGTGTACGTTCCTCCTCCGTCTTCGGTGACTGTTCTTTGGAGAGTCTGAAATGAACACCTAAAGGTGTGCTCACTGATTTAGCATCTTGCATGTTGAATCTGGTTAGTACTTTGGTTATGTACTCAGCCTGTGATAACATCAAAGTCCCCGACTTCATGTCTCTATTGATCCTCATTCCAAGAATCTGCTTTGCGGCCCCCAGATCTTTCATTGCAAACTATTTTGACAATTCTTGCTTTAAATTTTTAATCTCTTGCATGTCTGAACCTGCAACGAGCATATCATCGATGTATAACAATAAAATAATAAAGCTATTGTCAAACTTCTTGATGTAGCAACAATGATCTGCTTGGCATCTTGTGAAACCGCTGCTACCCATAAAACTATCAAACTTTTTGTACCACTGTCTAGGAGCTTGTTTCAGACCATACAAACTCTTCTTCAACCTGCACACCATGTGTTTGTTGTCTTCCTTAATAAAGCCTTTCGGTTGCTTCATGTAGATCTCTTCCTCCAAATCTCCATGAAGGAATGCTGTCTTCACATCTAACTGTTCAAGAAATAAATTTTTTGCTGCTATGATTTTCAATACCAGTCTGATTGTCGTAAGTTTCACGACTGGAGAGAAAATTTCAGTATAGTCAACACCTTCCTTTTGTTGAAAACCTTTTACAACCAATCTTGCTTTGTAGCATTTACTTCCATCATGCTCTTCTTTGATCCTGTAAATCCACTTGTTGTGGAGTGCTTTCTTGCCTTGTGGTAGTTCAGCTAATTCCCATGTATGATTTGACATGAGTGAGTCCATCTCATCTTTTTAATGGCAGACTCCCACTTGATTGAATCTTCCACTTGCATTGCTTCATCATAGCACTCTGGTTCACCATTGTCTGTCAGCAACAAGTAATGCAAAGAAGGCGAGTAACGTTGGATTGGTCTTGTAATTCTTGAGGAGCGTCTCAATTCTGGCATGCTCGGCTCCTCTACTTCAGGACTATTCTGAACATCATTTCCAGAAATTTCCTCAAACTCACCGAATTCTTTATTTCCAACATCTATCTTGGAGCTATTTAATTCTGCATTTAATCTATCTTTGTATATCACATTCTCATTAAATATGACATCCCGGCTTCTGATGATCTCTTGATTTTCATAATCCCAAAACCGATAACCGAACTCATCACCACCATATCCAACAAAGACACATTTGTTTGACTTGGCATCTAATTTACTTCTTCCAGCAGAATCTATATGTATGTAAGAGATACAACCAAACACTCTTAAGTGTGAAAGGTTTACCTCTTTTTTGCTCCATGCTTCCTCTGGTATTCCACCATCCAGAGGTATTGAAGGCCCACGATTGATTAGGTAGGCAACGGTGTTGACAGCTTCAGCCCATAAATTCTTGGGCAAGTCAGCATGTATCCTCATGCTTCTGGCACGTTCATTTAGAGTTCTGTTCATGCGCTCAGCTATGCCATTCTGTTGCGGTGTCATGGGAACTGTTTTCTCCATCTTGATTCCGCTGTTTGCGCAAAATTCTCTGAATCTTCTATCTCTGTACTCTCCTCCATTGTCAGACCTCAATCGTTTGACTTTCAAACCAGTTTCATTTTCTACCATGGCCTTCCATTTTCTGAATGTATCAAAGACTTCTGATTTCTTCTTCAGAAAATACACCCATACCTTTCTTGTTGAATCGTCAATGAATGTGACATAATACAATGAGCCTGCAAGAGATGGAATTGGAGACGGTCCCCATACATCGGTATGGACCAACTCTAATTTTTCTGCCTTGGGTGTCTTGCCAATCTTTGAAAAACTGACCTTCTTTTATTTTCCAAAGATACAATCTTCACATAGGCCGACATTGATACTTTTCAGTTCCGGCAACTTTCCTTTTGACAAAAGCGTCTTGATCCCTTTCTCGCTCTTATGGCCAAGCCTTTGGTGCCATAGGTTTGATTTTTCATCTGCATCTGCTACTGAAATAACATTCTCTAAGTTTGAGGTTACATAGAGAGTGCCAGTTTTCTTACCACGAGCAATGACGAGTGCTCCTTTGGTAATCTTCCATTCACCGCTTTTGAAGGTTGTACCATAACCATCTTCATTAAGTTGTCCTATAGAGAGCAAATTCCTTTTAAGACCAGGAATATGTCTTACTCCTTGCAGCTTCCAGGTATTCCCGTTTGACAACTTTAATCGGACATCCCCTTTTCCTATGATCTTTAAGGTTTCATCATCAGTTAGATGAACCTTCCCGAAATCACCACTAACATAGTTGTCCATGATTTCTTGGCATGGAGTGGCGTGAAAAGATGCCCCAGAATCTAAAATCCATGATTCAATTGGACTGTTGACACTTAGAATCATGGCATCACCTGCTTCCTCGGTCACATTTGCAGATCCCTGTGCACTGCTATATTTCTTTGGCGCTCGGCAATCTTTTTTAAAATGACCCTTCTTGCTGCAGTTATAACACTTGAAATCTTTCTTCCCCGATCTAGATTTGTCTCTTCTAGATTTTGATCTGCCACGATCTGAACTTTTTTCTAAAGTTCTCCCTCTAGATTCTGTGTGTAAAGCTGAAGAGGTAGATGCTTCACCCAATTCTCTTCGTCGAATTTCTTCACTCAACACCAGATCCCGAACATCATCGAATTTTAATTTGGTTTTTCCCGATGAGTTGCTGACCGCTGTAACGGTAGCATTCCAACTATCTGGTAGAGATGATAAGAGAATTAAAGCCCGAATTTCAGCATCAAATTCAATTTTACTGAACTCAACTGGGTTGTGATTGTGTTGAATTCATTCAGATGTTGGGCCACTGATGCCCCTTCTGCCATTTGCAAATTGAATAACCGCTTCATCAAATGAACTTTGTTTGAAGCTGATGGCTTTTCATACATGTTGGAGAGAGCCGCCATTAGACCTGTTGTGGTCTTTTCTTTGGCGATGTTGAAAGCAACATTTCGTGATAATGTCAATCGAATAACTCCAAGGGCTTGTCTGTCGAGAAGATTCCATTCTTCATCTTTCATGCCTTCTGGCTTTATTCCTGAGAGAGGTTGATATAACTTTTTCTGGTACAGATAATCTTCAATCTGCATCTTCCAGAAGCCAAAGTCCGCACCATCGAACTTTTCAATTCTCACTTTTCCTTCATCTGCAGCCATCGCTCCCACTCGAATCTGGACTCCTTTGGATCGTTTCTGACTGTTTCTGCAAACCACTGTGTACTAGGACACCTTTGTCGACAAATCAGAACTGCCGATAGAATTTTAATATTCACGAAATTCACTATTCACATGAATAGTAATCTTGCAAAAAATTGACAGAATTTATCACCCAAAGCTCTGATACCAGTTGTTGGAAAAATTATGGTGATTACCACTCTATTCCCTTAAACCAGATTAGTAGGAGAGCGAAAATAAATGCGGAATATTAACACAAAATTTGATAACGGAGTTCTGCCAATTATGCCTACGTCTCCGGAGCTGCTGCAGACTTCTATTAAGGAGAAAATACAATGTGTTTACAAACACTCACAACCCTCACTCAATTATGAACAAGAATTTTTCCTCACAAAATTCTCTCAAAGACACTCTCTTCTCTTTACTTCTTCAATTTTAAGGTGTATACTCCAAATGAGGGAGATGAGTTTATATAGGCTTCAAAAAACATGGGTTGGTGAAATTAGTCAATAAATTAGGCACCTCCATTTTGACAATTACCTAAATTAGGCACCTCCATTTTTGACTTTGACAATTCCCCAAATTAGGCACCTCCACTTTTGACAATGTCCTAAATTAGGCACCTCCATTTTTGACAATTAGGCACCTCCATTTTTGACTAAAAAATGGTTGGTGCCTACTTCTTTGACACACCCAGCCTAGCTTTAAATATTTGTTTTTGAGGCTTATGACCCGATCATTTCACCTCAAAAATATTTTCACAATGACGCCCAACGTCTAGCCCGTAGGCAATCATAGGCATGCCGCCAAACACAGAATTATAAAAATTGAATAATATCCTAGACACACAATTTATTCATATTTCTCATTATTAATCTCTTTCTCATTGTCACATATTCAATATAGGCACATTGCCTTATTTTCTTATTTTTTCTCACTTTTCTCATTTTTCTCATTTATCTCAATATCAATTCATTTCATTATATTTCCACATATCTCATTACATTAGATCACATTTTTTTTCATTCACAACACATTACCCAATCACTTTGAGTATTTCCACATAATACACATTTTAATCACATCTACACAATTTAGCTATTATCAATGGCTTTTCACAATGCATTTAACACATATGACATTTCACATTATTCATGCACAACCAATGTACCAAATAGCTTAACACATTTTTCAACCAAAATAAGTTAAGCCCAAATGTCATGCAAACATAACCAATGTATTCAAAGTTTATACATACCTCAAATAGCAACCCAAAGCAAGCTTAAACAACCTCCAACCCTATCTTTCCAACTTGCCCTTCACCACTTGGATGAAGCAAAACAACCTCCCTCAATGCCTAAACCAAATGTGATAACAAATAATCATTTAGTATCACATTTAATGGCATTTCCAATATTAAACCATAATTAAACATCACTCCTTCAAATTTCCAAAAATTTAGTCTTTCCTTACTTTAATATTAGAATTCCATTCTATTCCATTTAATTTAGTGTTTTAAGTTTGTTTATATTATTAAAAACATATTTTAATACATTTAAACCATTAACATTACAAAAACACATTCTTATACAAAAAATCCTAAAATGGCATAACCTTCCCCCATTGAAGGTTTTCTATTCCAACACAATCCATTAATCATTTCAAGCTTATTTTCATCACTTTTAACACTAAACAACATGCTTAAACAAATAAAATCACACAAATCAACAACTTCAGAAAATTACTTTTCCAAAACCCTAAATCTTCACTTCCATTCTCAACCTCCAACCAAACACAACCAAATCCAATATTTGACTTTAAAATAATTGTTTATGCATCAAAACAACTAATTTGGAATCAATTTGTACAATTAAAGCTCATGTTTTCACAAACCCAAAAGTTCCATAACCCTAAATTCTCTCTCTTCATCATTCTTTATCCAAACTCCATCATCTCTTCAATCTAACCTTAAAATCATTGTTAAATACCCAAAATAACATTATCCACACCAATTCCAACAAATATAACATACTACTTAAAAAATCCAAAACTAAAATCCAAAACTCACATAATTCAATTTTCCATGGAATTTAAAGAAAAAAGTTGGAAACTTACCAATTGATGAAGAAACTTCTAAAACTCCACTTGAATCCTTAAAATTCTTTCAATCCTTGGTGTATGGAAGAAGAAAAAATCTCCTCTTGTTGGCTATGGAGTTTCGGCCTGGATGAAGAAGAAGAAGAAGATGAAGACTTTTTTTTTCTTTTTTCCTTTCATCTTTATTTTAAACCATATATATATTAAAATAATTTAATAATTATTTAATTATTTAATTATTTAATAAATTAAAGTCCTAAATTCCCTCTTCCATTCAAAAATAATTTATTTTAAATTATTTTATTTATTTTGAATTTCTAAAATTTATTTAGAAAAAATGCCATTGGACTTTGACTTTTTCTTTTAAAAAGTGTTAACTTTTATATGTTATGTATATTTTACATATATATCACATATATATTCAACTTTTTCATTTAAAATCCCTTCATTTTTCATTTAAAATCATTAATTTAATTTATCCTTTTCAATCATAATTTCTTTTATCAAATTTTTCAAAAATTAGAAATATTTAAAAATTTTGCGATATTATAGCTGACCTAGAAAAGAAGTTTGAAAAGAAGTTGAAAACCGAAGAAAAGTCCAAAGTTGACAAATTGTTTGAGCTAGATGAAGAAGTTTCGTACAAGTTAAAGATGCCATCCTTTGCAAAGTTTGATGGAACTGAAAATCCTCACCTCTATGTGAAGCAATATATCACTGTTATGCAGTCTGCCCGGGCTACTAAGACTCAAACTCTGAGGTACTTCATGCTCTCATTATATCCTATTATCCAAAATTGGTTCAATACCTTAGATGATGGCACACAAAAGAGTTGGGATCTGCTATACAAGGCCTTCATCCAACAATATGGATACAATGTTGAATTAGAAGTTACTGTAATGGAGGTGGAGTCCTTTAGACAAAGGCCAAATGAGAATTTCATGGATTATATGGAAAGGTGGAGGAATAAGGCTGCATTGCTCAAGAGAAGGCCTGATGAATCCGATCAAATTAGAATGATTATGAGAGGAGTGTTACCTAGCCTTCACGAAAGGACATCTCATACACTCATTCTGGATTTTAAAGACCTTTTGCAAGCTAGACTACAAAATGAAGAGTAGGAAAGAGAGAAGAACTGCTTTTCAACAAGAAGGAATGAGAAAGGAAACTACCAGTCTGGCAACCAAAGCTTGCAAAAGACAGTTGGTGTTAATGCTACTGGCCAAGGAGGAAGAAGGTAGTTTTCAGAATTGGAAAGGTCGTTGTCTTGGGTCCTCAATAAGCTACAAAAGAAGGGATTGTTACAACCCTTAAATCCTCGTCCTTTGCCTAACCCTCTCCCACCTAATTTTGACAGTAAGGCATTTTGTCAATTTCATCAAATGCAAGAGCACAACATGGATAGATGTGTGAGATTGAGGCATGAGATCCAAAATTTGATTGATAATGAGAAACTGCCCGAGCCCAACAAGCCAAATACTAAAGACAATCCATTACCAAGTTTCAATAGAGTACAACGACCGGTGACCTTCATGTTTGGAGGAGGTTTGCATGAAAGTTTTGTCATATCTTCTTTCCAAGATGTGGGTGGAGAAGAAAACAAGGAAGGAGTGGTATTTAGCAAACTTGAACAAGCTATGGTGGGTAAAGAAGTAGCAATTTGTGTTGTGAATGAGTTTTGGGACTCAAGTGATAACGATGATGATCTTGAACCAAAGAAGGAGTAATGGACCTGGTTTGAGCCTAAAGAAGATGAAGTAATGAACATTAGATCTGGTAAGCCTTATACGAGGCCACCTATGAGTGGGGATTTTTTCCCCCACTCCCGGTGGAATGGTTCTTGTGACTTCGGCACTGTTTAGGCTCAGGGCCTTAGAGAAGATGGACCTAGGTCCAGAGAAATTGGAGTCGCCACCCGGATAGGCCAGGAATAAGAAACGATTGGATGAGTTGATTCCTAAGAAATCTCCAACCCCCTAATGGGTTCGGAAAGTTGGGTATGTGTGGGGAAGGAGAGAGATAGCCCAGCACCCCCACAACGCCCAGGTCATTGGAAATGGCCTCCTTTGTAGGCCTTAATATTATAAAATTCTTAAGTACAAAAATATTATCCATATTACACGCAACAATTGAAATAAAGCATCGTTATATTAAAAATCAATGCAATGTCCAAACAAAGCAAATAAATGGACAACAATCCGAAGATGGAAACATGTCCTTACATTGTTCATGTCTAAACTAAATATGACACCCACCAAAAGGTAGAAACATGTCCTTTACATCATTCCAATATATAAAAGCAATTTAAATTACATAGAAATTAATTAATGAGGTACCCACAAAATGGAAACATACCTCTTACAATTTTAAAACTAAAACAAACAAATAATAACAATAAAGAAAACATACATCCATGATAAATTAAATAAATGAAGCGTTGAATTAAATAAATCAACCACCAAAACATATAATAGACTGCATACTCAAATCTAAAAATAAAACAAGTAAAGATACAAATTGAAGTTTACTGTTTCTATTTAAAGTTCTTTAATTAATATTTAGGGTTTTAGGATTTTAGTATTATTATTGTTATTTGTTTAACCTACTGTAAAGATTTTGTAACATTGGAATTGATTAGGGATTTATGAATTTAAGAAAGTAGTAAGGTTTTTTAGTTAATCAAATTAGGGTTTTAAGAGTAATGTCATGAAATTAGGGTTTTGAAATCTTAAGACATTTGGTTTATAATTCATGTTTACTGGATTGTTATTTTAGTTTTATTATATTATGGCGTTAGGGTTTAGATTAACTAGTTTGAGGTTTTAAATTCAATGAATTAGGGCTTAGGAAAATTAGGGTTTACCGTATTAGTATTGAGAGAATTATGGTTTTTTGGTATTTTGAAAAACATATTTGGTTTTAGGACGCTGGCTGCCACGAGCTGCTGGCCAATTGCTGCGATGCGTTGGGCTATTGGCACACGAGCAATGGGTTGCTAGGTGAGCAAGGCTGCTAGTACATGAGCAATGGGCAAGTGAGCAAGGAGGCTCTGGGTGAGGCACTGCCAATTTATCGCAGCCGCAGCCGCAGCCTCAGCCGTGCGTCGTCCGTCAATTCACCTGATTTTTAATTTTTAATTTTTTAATTTTAATTATTAAAAATAAATATTTAAAATAATAAATATTATATTATTATTAAAATAAATAATAAATATTATAAAATTATTTTAGACTTGTTTTAAAATATTGGACTGGACTTGGTCAAAAATAAGGGTTTACAGTTTGCCCCCTGCTTGAACGATCTGAGACTTTCAGTAGAAGAGAGTGAAAAGCAATATGACTTTGAGTATATTTTAGATGAGGATAGATTCTCGAAAGTGATTTGGGTACTTGGACCCGAGACTGGGTACTTGAATTTGATTTCAGTATTTGGATCCGAGAATGGGCACTTGGACCCGAGATTGAATTTGATTTAGGTACTTAGATCCATGACTGTATTTGATTTGGGTACCTAGACCCAAGACTGACCTTTTATCAATTGAGAATTCTAGCTTAACTGGTTGTTCCATTCTTTAATGGATTGTGAGTCTTTACCCACCAAAATTAGATCTTTATCCATGGGAGATCCGATTTTTACCCTTACAACATGGATCTTTTTCCATTGAAATATCAGGTCTTTACCCTCGAAACATGGATCTTTATCCATTGAAGATTGGGTTTTTACCCTTGAAACATGGATCTTTATCCATTTTAGATCAGGTTGTTACCTTTGAAAACATGGATCTGTATCCATTAGAGATCGGGTCTTTACCCTTGAAACATGGATCTTTATCCATTGGAAATCAGGTCTTTACCCTTAAAACATGGATCTTTATCCATTGGGGATCGGGTCTTTGCCCTTGAAACATGGATCTTTATCCATTGGAAATCGGGACTTTACCCTTGAAACATGGATCTTTATCCATTGGAGGTAAAGTCTTTACCCTTGAAACATGGATCTTTATCCATTAGAGATTGGGTCTTTACCCTTGAAACATGGATCGTTATCCATTAGAGATCAGGTCTTTACCCTTAAAATATATATCTTTATACATTGGAAATTGAGTCTTTATCCTTGCAACATGGATCTTTATCCATTGAAAAATCGGGTCTTTACCCTCGAAACAGGGTTCTTTATCCATTGGAGATTGGGTATTTACCCTTGAAACATGGATCTTTATCCATTGGAGATCGGGTTTTACCCTTGAAAACATGGATCTTTATCCATTGGAAATCGGGTCTTTACCCTTGAAATATGGATCTTTATCCATTGGAGATTAGGTCTTTACCCTTGAAACATGGATCTTCATCCTTTGGACTTTTGTCCTATTATTTGCTTAAGCTCCTCTAGCTGGACTTATCTTTTGTCTTTTGCTTCTTCATTCTTTTAAGAGTTATATTTTTCTTCTTTTTTCCATTCTTTTGTTCTTCCTTTGCACTTTTACAAATAATTAAGCCATTTTTTAGCTGTGCAAAAAATTCAGCCATTTCTTAGCTGGGCCCTCATATCTTTTCCTTACCCCCCCCCTACGTGGAAAAATATTGGAAGTGAGTCTAAAAATATTTTGTACATGCATAAACTCAAAAAATTGAAAGGAGAAACTTTGCCTCCTGTGTAGGCTCAAACTAATGATTTTTCCCATGCAGGCTTTGATTGATGTTTATGTTGTCTAGTTCTTAACACAAATATGCATTTCTTCTTTTGCAAAATGACTGGAGCTTCCTCCATCAATGGGCTTTCTATGCTCCCTGATTCAATATCTTCTTTTGATTCTTTATTTCACAGGGTGTTTGCTATTCACTTTTGACAAAGAAAAATGCAGTGTGATATGCTCATGTATGCATGATATGCATGGATTACACTTACAATGGTTCCATTGACTCACAGACCAAGGTGATCAGCTAAAGTGTTCACACAGATTTCTTTTAGATGCTCGTTCAGGTCTTACACTGGAATGACAGAAGGCTTTGCATTTATGGTTTTTATATTCAAGATGTTGAGGACATGAGTGTTGGAGACCCTAAACAACAGAGTCAGAAACACATCCATTTCAAGCTATGATTTAGCATGTCAATTGGTGGCTTCTTCATAACCTTGCAAATAATCATTTCCTTTGCCCAATGTGTCCTTCGAGGTTCGATGATTCGACACACATCCCTTAACTTGAAGGCTTTATATGGAATTTTTTTTTGAATTTTGAATTTTGATTTTGAAGTCAAATGTTGGCTTTGCCTAATCAATGTCAATATATACCATACTAAACTAAAAAATCATTTCTATTTAAGCAAGAACTATTGCACTTCAGATAGGCACATACACATTACTTACCCAAAGGTCTCATTGAGTTTAAGCATTGTCTCTCATATGCATGCTTATTCAAACTATCTCCACTAATAGACTCTACCTACAATGAGAGATCAACAGATCTTTGATAGGCTTGAAATGGGATCTATAAGGGACACAGGTTAAATGAAGGCCATTTGTAAGCTGGAACCATTATGACACTATAGGCAACCCTCACACTATAAATTTCTTGTTTAGAGAGTTGGAAGCATGAAAAGATAGAGCTTTGAACATTCTTCCTTCTTCTTGACATGAATCTGGATCTTAATTATGACAGTCTTTGCCTTTGCAAAAAGTTTGACACCCATATTTTGTTCCTTTTTTTCCCTTTTCTTTCTCTCTCTTTTTTATTCTTTCTTTTTTTTTTTGAGCATTTAACCATTTTGTCCTTCTTCCCTATAAGACTATCAAGTATAGGACCTTCAAGCACTAGATGACCTTTCTTCTATCTCTCTAATTTTGGTTGAATTTCTAGTTAGATTGGTCAAATTTAAGTCAAACTGTCTTTGCCTTCCACTGCTTTAGGTAAAGGAAAACCTGGTTAGCTTTCTGGACTGCCATTTGTATTTTCTTTTCCTTCTGATTTCGTACAAACTCAGAACCCATTTTTTTCTTTTTTTTCTTTTTTTTCTTTTTTTTTTCTCTCTTTCTCTTTCCTTTTCTGTTATTCTTCTTTTTTTGTGTTGGGTCTTAGCTCCAAAAGGATTATCTCGCTTGCACCATTCTATACTTCTATTTATGGATGAGTGGAGTAGAGTGAGTCTTATTTCAACAAGGATAAGTCATGTTAATAAATTGGAGATATTAGGTCAAATATAACTACTCTTATGGTCTTGAGAACTTCAACTATTCATATGGTCTTGACTATGCATTCCTTTCTTTTATCTTTTTACCTCTTCACCTAAGTGATCATTAGATTTGTCAAAAGTGTAAAAATAGCTCGGGGTAGGTCATTGGGCTTATAAGACAATAAAGATAAAGCTAAAATCTCATAAAGGCTTTAAGGGACAACTAGGGATTGATATTTAATATCGTGGATTCTTATTGTTGGCTTACCAAACAATGCCTTGATCATCTCTCCCTTAAGTAAGCATAGTTCAATTTCACCGCAAAAATTTGTCAAAGCATGTTCTAAGACTTACTAGGACCTAGACAAAGGTAATTATGCAGGAGCCCTCTCTAAGTACTCATACATAACTCAATGCTATAGAACAATTCCCTCATCTAGTAAAGTCATTCAAATCATGATGCATAGATATATTAATTTATGATTATCAAGCTAGACTCATCATTGGTTGAGCAACAAAGACCAACAAAAATTTAATGAAAAAAATTTATTCAAACAAACATAATTCAAAAAACATAATTGTTCCAATTAAATATTAAAGAAAGCAAAATAAAAAGAGCAACACTTCAAGCTAAAGGGAAGTTCGTTGAGTTGGAGTATAAGATACTTCATTTATTTAGAGATATCAAGGGCAAGGATTTTTCCATCATCAAGGATCATTGCTTCATCATCCACAGTTAGTCCAAGTTTGTTGAGTAGAACATCCTCTTTAGCAACTTCTCCATCCATATCATGATAAGGTGACAAGATAAAACTCTTCATGAAGGTTGCAAGCGGTGCTGCCCATCCAAATTTAGGCAGAGGATTATTCTTAGTGTTGGTCTTATCAGGCTCAGACAGCTTTTCACTGTCAATCAAATCTTGAATCTCATGCCTCAATTGCGTGAATATATCTATCTTATGTCCTTGAGTCTGATGAAATTGACAAAAAACTTTGGTATCAAATTTTAGGGATAAAGGATTTGGCAAAGGTTGATGGGCCAATGGTTGTAATAACCCTTTCTTTTGTAGCTTGATCAAAACCCAAGACAAAGTTTTCCCTAGATCTAAAAATTTATGCTTTATTGTTTATTCAGTTGTCGCACCTCCTCTTTCCCTTTGACTTTGCCCATTAGGGTGATACTTGCCCTTATTGCTCCAATTAGACAATACATGGTTCGACTGGTTTTGTAGAATAGGGATTGACCATTCATTTTTCATTCGATCTCTATCAGTGGACATGTTCCTTGTTAATGTTGCCTTTGCCTTCTTCCTTACGTCAATGGGGGATGCCTCATTAGCATTGTTAATGATCCCTAGAATTTCAATTAACTAGGTCTTCATAATTTCACCCAATTGATCCCATAGCTTGGCCATTCTAGCTTTGACAACCTCATTGACTATATCCCTTAGCTGGTTCATATCCATCCTTCCAATGAAGCACTTAAATTAAAATCAATGTTGTAGGTGGTGTCATTATATGCCCTTGAACTGCCGTACTTTAGGTTTGTGAGCCAGAAAGGATCAATGATATGTTATGCAATGCATGCATGCATATATTCATGTATGTACAAACAACAAACAAACAAAGATAATTAGGGCATCCTTCTAACCTTATAACTTCCATACACAAATGACGACTCTCTTTTCCTAGGCATATGGTTAACAAAGTACCAACATGGGATATTTTGTTCTTGAAAAATTCTCTCGGGTGATTTTAACCAATACTTATATTTTCAAATGTGGAAATCAGTTCATGATAATTCTAGTTAATTAGGCTTTAATCCATCCAATCAACTAAATCAGCTTTTATGCTATATTGGATTAAAACTAAATTAAGAGGTTTATCATAAATAGGTTTCCTATTTTGAAAAGTAACTAATGATTCATGCCAAAAACAAGCCCATGATTAATAATTCTTATTATAAACTAGGCTCACATTTGATTTTTAATATTTCATAATTGACCTAAATATTTTGTAAGCTCATTCAAAAGGTTGTGATAAAAATAAATTTGTTTCTATGTCCATTGTAAAAGTTTTAAGAACAAATAGATTTTGGGCTTTGTATTTGGGTCATGAGAAAAAACATTTTGACTTTTTTTTGGAAAAGTTTTATGTCCAAAGACCATTTCGAAAATTTTAAAAATATTTTTGGTCTTTTGGATTTAAAGGAAAAGAATATTTTTGAGCTTACGATATAGATAGGTCAAATTAGAAAAAGAACAAACCAAATAAGCCATGATTCAAACCAAGATAAATTAACCATAGTCAAACAACAAGCATTTACGGTAAAAACCTAAGAAAAGTAACTAGGTTAATTACATGAGCTTTAGTCTTTGGGTTAAAAGGCTTAGGTACCCATAACAAGTATATACCAAGAGGTATAAGGCTATGAGTGGTTATGGCATGCTCAATCTCCATACCTTGAGTGGAAGTATGGTATCCCTTACATAACACACCGCGAGTAACATGGACATCCTAACTCATGCACACGATGCAATCTAATATGATGTAATGGACAATATCATAATAAGAAAGAATAAAATAATATAAAGACCAATGGAATCAACTTCTCTTATCCCCAGTGGAGTGGCCACTGTGAGCGGGGATTTTCTTCCCCACTCCCGGTTAAATGGTTCTTGCGACTTCTGCACTATTAGGCTCGGGGCCTTAGAGAACACGGGCCTAAGCATAAAAAAATGAAGTTTCCACCTGGATAGGTCAAGGAAAAGAAAGGGTGGATGACTGGATTCCTAAGGAATCCCCAACCCACTATTGGGTTTAAAAAGTTGGGTATGCGTGGGGAAGGTGAGAAATGACCCAGCACCCCCACAACGCCTGATTTATTAGAACCGACCTCTTTTTCAGGTCTTAATATTATAAAATTCTTAAATATAATGATATTATCCATACTACATGCAATCATAAGAATAAATAAATACTTTATTAAAAATCATAGCAAAAACAAAATAAATAAATGGACACCCATCCGAGGATGGAAACATAACCTTACATTGTCCAATGTCTAAAATTAAATAGGATACCCTCCAAAAGGTAGAAACATATCCTTTACATTAATCTCAAAATATAAAAATAATTTAAATTACATGAAGCTTAATTAATGAGATACCCACAAGGTGGAAACATACCCCTTACATAATGAAAAATAATGTAAACGAATAAAAGACATTCAACCATTCATCATAAAAGTAAACCATTCATTATAAGTCAAATAAAGATCAAGATATGAAGATATAAAAAAAGAATACAGTATGTAAAGCATGATTCAAATAACAATTAAAGACAAAATGTACAAGCTAGGGTTTTATGAATTATTATTTAGGAAAATACAGTTAGGGTTTAGGGTTTCCCTTTTTTAAAAAATAGGATTAGGGTTCTAAAGTATTAGGGTTTATATTCAAAAACTAGGGTTTTAGGGTTTGGAGAAACTAATATTATTTTAATTATTTTTTAAGTATTAAGCTACTATAAAGATTTTGAAAAATAGAATTAATTAGGGTTTAAGGCTCATACCATGCAATTAGGGTTTATGAATTTATAAATTAGGGTTTTGGAAAAAATAATGATCAAAGCTTTGAAGTTGGAATAAACAAGCTACTGCTAAAAATATTTAAGAAAAATTAAGTGACATCACAAAAATTTTAAACAAAGCTATTAGCATGCTGACTAAATAATCATGTATTTGGAAGAATTCATGCTAATAGGCTATTGGATTCAATTTTAAATAAATATCATGAATGTTCCACTTTAAAATTATCAAAAGCATGTTATAATGGATTGATTACCATTGGAATTCTGGGGAAGCTTTGATAAAGACAACACAGCCTTGTCACCTTTTGAATTAGAGTGTTCTTTTTGTATTTGGTTGCTTAGTGTTGCTTCAAAGATCAAGAGTCCGATAATAATTCTTGAGTAAATTTTTTGTCGTACCTATTTATGTGTTTAATTCTCTCAAAAATCCTAATTCTCTGCCGAAAGAAAAAGTCCCCCCTAATTGTTTAACCATGCTATTTATAAGAAAATAAAACCTAATACCTTTGGCTTAATGAAATAATAGACTATTAAGGAAAATAAATTAAAACCGAGCTAAGTAAGGTTTTTAGCAAAATCATCAATGAGCACGAGCTGCCATGGGCTGCTGGCCAATTGCTGCGATGCACTGGGCTATTCGCAAGCGAGCAACGGGCTGCTAGCTAGCAAGGCTGCTAGCATATGAGCAATGGGCAAGCTAGCAATGAGACTCTAGGAGAGGGGTAGGCCAATTGGCTGCAGGCTTGTCCTGCGGTGAATTAGCTTGCCATCCAAGCAGTCGCAGCCGCAGCCGCACGTCGTCCGTCGATTCGTTCGATTTTTATTTTTTTTATTTTCTTTTTATTTTTATTATTAAAAATAAATATTTAAAATAATAAATATTATATTATTATTAAAATAAATAATAAACATTATAAATAAATTATAAAAATTATAAAAATTATTTTTGACTTATTTTAAAATATTGGACTGGATTTGATAAAAAAAAATTAAGGGTCTACACATGTCTTAATTAAGCACATTTATCTGTCTCGTGCTCCTGAGTCTGATGAAATTGACAAAATGCTTTTGTATCAATGTTTGGAGTTAAAGGATTCGACAAAGGTTGAGGAGTTAATGGTTGTAGCAAATCCATCTTCATTAGATTTTCTTTAACAAAGGTTCCCCCAAGTCTAAAAATTTATGCTTTTTTGTCAGTTCAGTTGTTGAATTTTTCTCAACACCTATTCTTTCCCTTTGACTTTGCCCACTAGGGTGGTATCCGCCCTTATTGCTCCACTTAAACAACACATGGTTTGACTGGTCTTGTGGAATAGGTATTGACCCCTCATATTTCATTTGATCTCTATCAATGAACATGTTCCTCATTAATGTTACTTTTCCCTTCCTCTTTACATCAATGGGGGATGCCTTATTAGCATTGTTGATGAACTCTTGAATTTCAATCAACTGGGTCTTCATAATTTTAGCCAATTGATCCTATAGCTCAGTCATCCTAAATTTTACAACCTCAACGACTTTATCTCTTAGCTAGTTTGTATCCACCCTTCCAATGAAGCACTTGAATCAAGATCAATGTTGTAGGTGATGTCGTTGTATTCTCTTGAATTTCCATACTCTAGGTCTGTGAGTCAGAAAGGATCAATGTCATGTAATGCAATGTGTGTATGCATGTATGTACAGACAAACAAACAAAGACAATTAGGGTATTCCTTCCAACCTTATAACTTCCACACATGAATGGCGAGTCTCTTTTCCTAGGTATATGGTCAACAAAACACCAACATGGGATATCTTATTTTTGCAAAAATTCCCTCAAACAATTTAACCAATAGTTATATTTTCAAACTTAAAAGTCATCCCGTGATAATTTCCATTAATTAGGCTTTAATCCATTGGATCTCAACTTAAAATAACTTTTATGATATATTGGATTAAAAATAAATTAAGAGGTTTATCATAAATAGATTTCTCAATTGAAAAAAAAAAAGACTAATGGTTTATGCCACAGATAAGTCTATGATTAATAAGTCTTGGCATAAGCTAGGCTCACAATTGATTTTTGGTATTTCCATAATTGACCTAAATATTTGTAAGCTCTTTTGCAATCTTTGATAAAATAAAAATAAAATTGTTACAAAACCCTTGGGCCATAAGGTAGAAAAAGATTTTTGACCCATCTTGAAAGATTTGAAAATTTGAGATTTTGGTTTTTTAAAGGAGAAAAATTATTTTTGAGCTTACAATATAAGTAGGCCATATTAGAAAAAGAACAAATCAAATAAGCCATGATTTAAACCAAGATAAATTAACCATAATCAAACAACAAGCATTTAGGGTAAAAACCTAAGGAAAATAACTAGGTTAATTACATGATCTTTAGTCTTTGGGTTGAAAAGCTTAGGTTCCCATAGCAAGTATATACCAAATGGTACAAGGCTATAAGTGATTATGTCATGTTCAATCTTCATACCTTGAGTGAAAGTATGGAATCCCTTACATAACACAATACGAGTAACACGAGCATCCTAACTCATGCACACGATGTAATCTAAATGATGCAATGGATAATATCATAATAAGAAAGAATTAAATAATATGAAGACCAATAGAATCAACTTCTCTTATCCCCAGTGGAGTTGCCACTATGAGCGGGATTTTTGCCCCCACTCCCATGTGGAATGGTTCTTGCGACTTTGGCACTGTTAGGCTCAGGGCATTAGAGAACACGAGCCTAAACCCGGAGAAAATTGAGTCACCAACTGGACGAGCCAGGAAAAAGAAAGGGGTGGTTGAATCGATTCCTAAGGAATTTCCAACCCCTTATTTGGTTCATAAAGTTGAGTATACGTGGGGAAGGTGAGAATGACCAGCACCCCCATAACACTAGTTTCATTAGAACCGACCTCATTTTCAGGTTTTAATATTATAACATTCTTAGTTAATATGATATTATCCATACTACATGCAATCATAAGAATAAATAATCAATTTATTAAAATCACAATAAGTTCAAACAAAATAAATAGGCACCCATTCCTGGATGGAAACAGGTCTTGTAATGTTTAAAATGTTATATACTAAACTTTTAAATGAATAGTGATAATTAATAGGGAATTGTGATATAAGTGATATGGATAAGTAATGTAAATAGTGGATGTCAAAAATTTACCGAAGCAATTAATTATTTTTATGGTCTTATGAGAGTTAAAATCGAATTAGAATCAACGATTAAGAAAGAGGCTGCACCATAACTAAGATGAGATTGGTCACACTAGATTGAGCTGAATATATATGTGTGTGTGTGTGTGTGTGTGTGGACAGGTGTAAGAGTGTAGAAAATTCATTTCTTTCTTCTTCATTCACGTTCAGCACCACCTTCCTCATCAAAACTCCTTCTTGCTTCCTAACTTCTAAGGTTTTGATTAAAAACAAAGAGCAAACAATGTTTAGTTATAAGTTTTGAGAAAATTAAGATAGAAAATATAATTATTAATAAGTAAGTAGAGAAAAGAAGAGTTAAAGAGGTATGTGTTTATGTATTTTAGTTTACAAATATTTATGTTTCTTTGAGTTTCATGTTTAAATTAGTTTATTGAGTCATTTAGAGGAGATATGTGCTAACTATTGGATAAATGAATTATTGTGTGATATAAGTAGAAATTGAAGTTGTTAATGTTGTTTTTCTTCATTTTGAATGATGATTGTGAAAGTTGATGAGTAGATCATTTGTTAAATACTTGATTAATTAAAGTTTTAGTAAGATATTAGATATAAATTCTTTTCATGTCAAAACTTTGATGTTGATTCATTTTTATCTTTGATCTTCATTATATTTTTGTTTTATGAAATTACAAGTGTAAAATACATGATTTTAAGATGCCAAGGGAGTAGTTTTAAGGTTCCATGAGTGTGGGATTGAAGTTCAGAGTGTTGGATGAAGAATTACTCCGAAAACAGTCCCAAAATCAATGCCACGGTCGAGGCCCTCAGATGCCACGACCGTGGGATTGAAAATGATGTTGTTTCTTCAAAAACATTCGACAAAATAGAGGATTTTCATATGCCACGACCGTGGCCTTGAAAGGCAACGACTGTGGAGGTCTTCAACATCATTTTACAGCTTCCTTTTGTATCCCACGGGCGTGGGGTTGAGTTACCACGGCCGTGGGGTACCTAAATGATGTTTTTGACTTGTATTTTGTGAGATACGGGCCTAGTATGAGGCTATTATGTTTATATTCATTACTTTTGTGTTGTGTAAGTGTTCAAAGCATGAAAAAGACTGATAACCCTTGAATTTGTGATAAATGTATAGAATACCAAATGTTAATGAAAGTATTGTTTCATAGAAATGATATAAAAATAATTCAGTATCAACACAACTTAATGAATTGCCCTAATCATACTGATTTTAGATCTAGCTTGGGATTGAATGGCTAGCCAAAAGGGAGGATATCCAAAGTGTTAGTGGGCACTCCGTGCCATCAATAGACACTCGGTGTCATCATATTCAGTGGGCATTCTTGCCATAGTGGGCCATTGGCCAAAATTCTATATAGCGGCATTCAATTGCCATCAGTGACCCGTTATCCAAATCTAGAATCTGAGATCAGTGTGTTTGGGCATAATTAAAAATAGTTATCTAGGATGAAAATAATGTGTTCTCAATGTCGATAAATTAGACAATTCTAAACCTAATTGTATTTAGAATTTCAATTTATAATGAATTTAGTTTGCAAGTTGATGTTTCTAAATTATTTAATTGCTATATCTCTTTTATTGCTATATCTCTTTTATTTAAATTTTCTTGTATATTATAAATACATAAACACCACTAAGCTTTGGTTAGCGTGTTGGAATTATTTTCTGAGGCGCAGATCAAACAAGGAGATTTGAAACCGCAGAGTGAGAGACTTACGTTCTTGGACAACTGTATCATCAAGGTTCAATGAACAATATTGTAAATATTGTACTTGTTATGGTTCACATAACATATCTTTATAATTTTGTATGACAGTTGTACTAGTTTGAGTGTAGTTGAGAATACTTATAATAATGTAAGTTTTTATTAAGAGTTCTTATAAATATATGAAAATATGTGTGTAACATAGAGAACTTAACAGTAGCATTATTGCTTAAAGATATTATGACTTTATTTCTTTAGTACATACATAGATATAAATAGAACATTTGTGATTATTAGGTGACATCTCCTATGTAGGTAAGTGTATGGACTATATAGGGGTGTTACAAATAGTGGTATCAGAGCAGGTTTAGACGGTTCTAAGTTGTGGGTTAAAAGAAAAGAAAAGTACAACTGTCATTGCTATGTGAACTATATGATTGAACAAATATTTGATGCAGTTGATATTTTTTTTTATGTTTAAAGGTATAAGATGGCCTCTGAATCCCATCAAGGTATTGAGGATCAAGCTGCATCCTCACACAGTCAGGCTATTGTGGGAAATCAGCAGCCATTGGAACCTTCTGCAGAACAAATTCCATTAGATCCTCAATTTGTGAGAAATATGGGGGAAATCCTTAGGCAAATTGTGAGAGTTACTCCTCCTGCACAACCTCCACCGCGTGTACTCCAAAGATCTCCTTTGGAGAGAATTAGAAAATTGGGAGCAAAAGATTTTAAAGCTCGTGACACTGATGAGTCTTCAGTAGCAAAGTATTGGATGGAGAGAATTGTGAGAGTTTTTGATATTCTGCATTGTACTGATGATGAAAGATTAGAATGTGCAGTTTCCTTATTGCAAGAACAAGCTTTTGCCTGGTGGGATACAAAGCAGAAAGGTATACCTGCAGGTAGACTTACTTGGGAATTTTTCCGAGAAGAATTCAAAAAGGAATATATTAGTAAGATCTATTTGGAGGAGAAGCGTCGAGAATTTTTGTATCTTAAGCAAAGGCAATTATCTGTGTCTGAATATGAGAGGCAGTTTGTTTGCCTCAGTAAATATTTTCCAGAGTTGGTTGTATCTGAGGAAGAGAAGTGTAAGCGGTTTGAACAAGGTTTGAATAGTCAGATTCGGGTGTATTTAATAGCAATTAGGATTAAGGAGTTTTCTACTCTTGTTAATGCAGCAGTCGCTATAGAAAATGAGATTAAACCAGTGCAGGGAAGAAAACAACAATTCAAGAAGGGAATTGCTAGTGAACAACAACAAGGTAGCCAGAAAAGACAGAGAATTATTCAAGCCCAAACTCAGGGGTTTAGTAGAGGAAGTGGAGCTAGTTTTCAGAAATCTAGAGGTGGGAGGTTTGGAGTGTCTTCAGGCTCTTCTTCAAGAATTGTTACTACACCTTGTCAATATTGTGGTAAGGGTGATGCAAGTGAAGATTGTTGGTTTAAAAAGGGGGCTTGTTTGAAATGTGGTTCTTTGGAGCATAAAATCAAATATTGTCCAATAATAAAAGAATTAGAAGTGGTGGAAGGACAAAGTTCTGTACAGAGGTCTCAATCAAATTGTAGGGCAGGTAGAGGTGGTCGACTCAGTGGTAGTCAGCAGAGAGGATCTGAAACAGTGGATAGACCTCAGACTCGAGGCAATGCTCCAGCTAGGGCTTATGCCATGAAAGCTCTGGAAGACCAGGATGCTCCTGATGTTGTAGTTGGTAAATTTTCTTTACTTGGTTTTGATGTGTATGCATTGTTAGATCCTGGTTCTACACATTCTTATATTTGTACAACTATAGCTTCAGGAAGGAAAATGTGTGTTGATAAACTTGATTATGAGATAGAAGTTACAAATTCCTTAGGCCATAGTGTGAAGGTAAATAGAGTATATCGAAATTGTCCACTTAGAGTTCATGATGTAGAGCTTTCTGCTGATTTGATTGAACTACCATTCCATGATTTTGATGTAATCTTGGGAATGGATTGGTTGTTCCGACATCAAGCAATTATGGACAGCTGTAGGAAAGCTGTAACTTGTAAGAGTCCGGGTTATGGTGAAATTGTAGTCCAAGGAGAAAAACAATTTTATCCTTCTAGTTTGATTTTTGTAGCTAAAGCTAGAAGGTTAATTAGGAAGAGATGTGAAGTTTATCTTGCCTATGTTAATGATACACGACATTCAAGCAAGGTTTTGGGAGACAAACCTACAGTGAGTGAGTTTTCAGATGTTTTTCTGGAAGAATTACCTAGAGTACCACCAGAGAGAGAGGTAGAATTTGTTATTGATGTAGTTCCAGGTACAACACCAATTTCTATTCCACCTTATAGAATGGCACCTCCGGAATTAAAAGAATTAAAGGTGCAACTCCAAGAATTGCTTGACAAAGGATTTATAAAACCTAGTGTGTCACCTTGGGGTGCACCGGTTTTGTTTGTAAAGAAGAAGGTTGGTACCTTAAGATTATGTATAGATTATCGACAGTTGAATAAAGTGACTATTAAGAATAAGTACCCGTTACCTAGGATTGATGACTTATTTGATCAGTTAAGAGGAGCGGGTGTTTTCTCAATAATTGATCTTAAATCGGGTTATTATCAGATGAAAATTAAAGAAGTAGATATTCCAAAGATAGCTTTTAGAACTCGATATGGACATTATGAATTTTTGGTGATGCCCTTTGGTTTAACTAATGCTCCAGTAACTTTTATGGACTTGATTAATCGAGTCTTTAAACCCTATTTGGACCAGTTCGTAGTTGTTTTTATTGATGATATACTGGTTTATTCTAAAAATAGGGAAGATCATGATAAGCATTTGAGAATTGTACTACAAACACTCAGAGAGAATCAATTGTATGCTAAATTATCGAAGTGTGATTTTTGGTTAACGGAAGTGGCATTTCTAGGACAAGTAGTGTCAGCTGATGGTATTCGTGTGGATCCAAGTAAAATTGAGACTATTTTGAATTGGCAGCCACCAAAGAATATAATTGAAGTCCGAAGTTTCCTTGGGTTGGCTGGATATTATAGAAGATTTGAGCAAGGGTTTTCGAAGATAGCACTTCCCTTAACGAAACTCCTTAGAAAAGAAATTAAATTTGAGTGGAATGCTCAGTGTCAAGCTAGTTTTGAACAATTGAATGCGATATTGACTAAAGTGCCTATCTTAACTCAACCAATTCCAGGTAAAGACTATGTTATTTATAGTGATGCTTCTCATTAAGAACTTGGTTGTGTATTGATGCAACAGGGTAAGGTAATTGCTTATGCTTCTAGGCAATTAAAATCTCATGAATTGAATTACCCTACACATGATTTGGAGTTAGATGCTATTGTATTTGCTCTTAAAATCTGGCAACATTATTTGTATGGTGAACGGTGTTATATTTTCACTGATCATAAAAGTTTGAAATATTTGCCAACACAAAAAGAATTGAATTTAAGACAGAGAAGATAGATGGAATTGATCAAGGATTATGATTGTATCATTAACTATCATCCTGGAAAAACTAATGTGGTAGCCGACTCTTTAAGTCGAAAGACTTTAGCAGGTATGTTGTATATAGAATATTTTAACATTATATATATATTACATAAACTAAATGATATCATGTGTTATGTTAGCAGAATTGAGGGTTGAACCAACTATTAGGCAAAAAGTGATAGAAGCTCAAAAACAAAATAAAAAATTGTTAGAACTGTTGAAACAAGTGCAGGATGGGGAAAAGCCAGATTATGTTGTGTCAAAAGATGGTGGAGTGTACTATAGAGATCGATTGTGTGTACCTGATGTGAAGGAACTAAAGGAATGTATTCTTGGTGAAGCTCACAATACTATGTATACTGTACATCCCAGAAGCAATAAGATGTACCAGGATTTGAAATCTCATTATTGGTGGCCTGGTATGAAAAGAGATATTACTAAATATGTGACTCGATGTTTAGTATGTCAACAAGTCAAAGCAGAATATCAAGTTCCATCGGGTCTTTTGCAACCTATATCCATACCAGAATGGAAGTGGGATAGAATCACTATGGATTTTGTGACTAGACTTCCAAATACCCAAAAGAAGCATGATACAATTTGGGTAATTGTTGATTGATTAATTAAATCAACTCATTTCCTTCCCATTCGAGTTGATTATTCAATGAATAAACTTGCAGAGTTGTATGTTAATGAGATATTCAGGCTTCATGGAGTACCAATGTCTATTATCTCAGATCGAGACCCTCACTTTACATCCAGATTTTGGGATAGTTTACAGAAATCATTGGGCACTCGACTTCATTTTAGTACTGCATTTCATCCCCAAACAGATAGTCAATCAAAAAGGGTGATACAAATACTTGAGGATATGCCTCGAAGTTGTGTAATCGATTTTGAAGGTAGCTGGGATAAATATCTACCTTTAGTAGAATTTGCTTATAATAATAGTTATCAAACGAGTATTGGAATGGCTCCATATGAAGCCCTCTATGGAAGGAAGTGTAGAACTCCATTGTGTTGGGTGGAATTGAATGAGAGCAAACTTGTAGGGCCTGATCTCATAAAACAAACTGAAGACAAAGTAAAGCTTATAAAGGATTGATTATAAATTGCGATGGACAGACAAAAATCTTATGCAGATTTGAAACGGCGTGATATTGAGTATAATGTGGGGGATAAAGTATTTTTAAAAAGTATCACCATGGAAGAAAGTTCTTCGCTTTGGAAAGAAAGGTAAATTAAGTCCTAGGTTTATTGGACCATATGAAATACTGGAATGTGTAGGTCCAGTAGCCTATAGACTAGCTTTGCCTCTAGAATTGGCTAAAATTCATAATGTATTTCATGTGTTGATGCTTAGGCGCTATAGATCAGATCCTACACATGTGATTCAGGTAGAATCTATTGAAATTTAGGCAGATTTGAATTATGAAGAAGAACCAGTGGCTATCTTAGCTCATGAAATAAAGGAGTTGCGTAATAAGCGCATTCCTTTAGTAAAAGTGTTATGGAGGAATCATTCGATGGAGGAAGCCACTTGGGAAAGGGAAGAGATAATGAGACAACAATATCCTCAACTATTTCAAGCATCTATAACAGGTAAATTTCGAGGACGAAATTTCTTTAGAGGGGGAAAATTGTAATGTCTAAAATGTTAGATACTAAACTTTTAAATGAATAGTGATAATTAATAGGGAATTGCGATATAAGTGATATGGATAAGTAATGTAAATAGTGGATGTCAAAAATTTACCGAAGCAATTAATTATTTTTACAGTCTTATGAGAGTTAAAATCGAATTAGAATCAACGGTTAAGAAAGAGGCTGCACCATAACTAAGATGAGATTGGCCACACTAGATTGAGCTGAATATATATGTGTGTGTGTGTGTGTGGAAAGGTGTAAGAGTGTAGAAACTTCATTTCTTTCTTCATCATTCACGTTCAGCACCACCTTCCTCATCAAAACTCCTTCTTGCTTACTAACTTCTAAGGTTTTACTAAAAAACAAAGAACAAACAATGTTTAGTTATAAGTTTTGAGAAAATTAAGATAGAAAATTGATATTATTAATAAGTAAGTAGAGAAAAGAAGAGTTAAAGAGGTATGTGTTTATGTATTTTAATTTACAAATATTTATGTTTCTTTGAGTTTCATGTTTAAATTAGTTTATTGAGTCATTTAGAGGAGATATGTGCTAACTATTGGATAAATGAATTATTGTGTGATATAAGTAGAAATTGAATTTGTTAATGTTGTTTTTCTTCATTTTGAATGATGATTGTGAAAGTTGATGAGTATATCATTTGTTAAATACTTGATTAATTAAAGTTTTAGTAAGATATTAGATATAAATTCTTTTCATGTCAAAACTTTGATGTTGATTCATTTTTATCTTTGATCTTCATTATATTTTTGTTTTATGAAATTGCAAGTGTAAAATACATGATTTTAAGATGCTAAGGGAGTGGTTTTAAGGTTCCATGAGTGTGGGATCGAATTTCAGAGTGTTGGATGAAAAATTACTTCGAAAATAGTCCCAAAATCAATGCCACGGTCGTGGGCCTGAGATGCCACGACCGTGGGATTGAAAATGATGCTGTTTCTTCAAAACCATTCGACAAAACAGAGGATTTTCATATGCCACGATCGTGGGGGTCTTCAACATCATTTTACAGCTTCCTTTTGTATCCCACGAGCGTGGGGTTGAGTTGCCACGGCCGTGGGGTACCTAAATGATGTTTTTGACTTGTATTTTATGAGATACGAGCCTAGTATGAGGCTATTATGTTTATATTTATTACTTTTGTGTTGTGTAAGTGTTTAAAGTATGAAAAAGAGTGATAAACCTTGAATTTTTGATAAATGTATAGAATACCAAATGTTAATGAAAGTATTGTTTCATAAAAATGATATATAAATAATTCAGCATCAACACAACTTAATGAATTGCCCTAATCATACTGATTTTAGATCTAGCTTGGGATTTAATGGCTATCCAAAAGGGAGGATATCCAAAGTGTTAGTGAGCACTTCGTGCCATCAATAGACACTCGATATCATCATATTCAGTGGGCATTCTTGCCATAGTGGGCCATTGGCCAAAATTCTATACAGCGGCATTCAATTGCCATCAGTGACCCGTTATCCAAATTTAGAATCTGAGTTCCGTGTGTTTGGGCATAATTAAAAATAGTTATCTAGGATGAAAATAATGTGTTCTTCAATGTCGATAAATTAGACAATTCTAAACCTAATTGTATTTAGAATTTCAATTTATAATGAATTTAGTTTGCAAGTTGATGTTTCTAAATTATTTAATTGCTATATCTCTTTTATTGCTATATCTCTTTTATTTAAATTTTCTTGTATATTATAAATACATAAACACCACTAAGCTTTGGTTAGCGTGTTGGAATTGTTTTCTGACACGCAGATCAAACAAGGAGAGTTGAAACCGCAGAGTGAGAGACTTACGTTCTTGGACAACTGTATCATCAAGGTTCAATGAACAATATTGTAAATATTGTACTCGTTATGGTTCACATAACAAATCTTTATAATTTAGTATGACAGTTCTACTAGTTTGAGTGTTGTTGAGAATACTTATAATAATGTAAGTTTTTATTAAGAGTTCTTATAAATATATGAAAATATGTGTGTAACATAGAGAACTTAACAGTGGCATTATTGCTTAAAGATATTATGACTTTATTTCTTTAGTACATACATAGATGTATATAGAACATTTGTGATTGTTAGGTGACATCTCCTATGTAGGTAAGTGTATGGACTATATAGGGGGTGTTACATGCCTTTACAACAGTTTAGTTTCCAAAAGAAAAAAAAAATAGGATACCCACCAATTGGTGGAAATGTATCCTTTACATTGATCCAAAACTTAAGATAAATTAAATTACATTAAACTTAATGATTGAGGTACCCAATCATGGAAACATACCACTTACAATTCTTGAAACCAAAATAAATCAATAAAAATAATCAATCATTCATCATAAATAAATCATTCGTCAATGATCAAATAAACCATCCATCAAGACATATCATAAACACACATGAATAAATAATCAATCCTATATTTAAATACCATATTTAAACAATAGATTTACAAACTAGGGTTTTTAATTTGTGAAATAGGGTTTGGATTATTTGGAAAATAAGTTTAGTGTTTGAAAGAGATTAGGTTAATTTAAAAAGATTATGGTTTATGAAAATTGGGTTAAAGATTTTGATGTTTAAGGAATAAGCTACTGTGATAATGTTTAAAAAATTAAGGCTGCTGGAACTCAAGCTAACAAATTATAGATATATTTTGCAGGAATAATAAACAACTCCAACAAACTATACTTCACAAAACTAACATGAATTAAGCCAAAAGACTGCAACCAATGAAATTAATTCAAATAAATAACAATCAAATTAAGTATTTAAAATCATCAAAACATTATATTGAATTAAGTTAGATGCGTACCATTGTTTGTTAGCTCCACCACAATTTCACTTTTGCTAACTTTTGCTGAGCTACCACCAAGACAGAAGACACCAGCTTGTTGCCCTGCTTATGTAAATTTGATTTTCTCTTGTTGCTATATGCTTTCTTGGGTTTAGGTTATATATTGCTAATTTTTGTGAAGCTACAAAGTCTTAGAAAAGGTCAGGCCAAAAGTCTCCCAAGTCCCCAAAAAAAATGAAAAGTCCCCTCCAAAGTCTTTAATCCTGTTATTTATAGCTAATTCAAACAAAAACTGAATTTATTATGGAAATAAAATCTATTCAGGAAATAGTAGCATTTTCGAGTAAAAATCAAATTTGGCTAAATTGGCAGGGCATGGGCTGCGAGCGTTGGTTGCGAAGATTGGGCCTGCTGCTTGCGTTGGGTGAGGGGCTGCTGCTAGGATTGGGCCTACTGTGTCTGTGAGCATTGACATTGGGCAAGGCTGTTGGCGATGTGTGTGAGGCGGGCATGATTCGCAACAGGCCGATAGGCATGTGACTAACTAGCTTGCCACGAGCGCTGCCGCGTGCCGCTTGCCGATTAGTCAGTCCGATTTTTTTATTTTTAACTTTTTTTTATTTTTATATTTATTATTAAAAATAAATATTATATTTAAAATGAATATTTATAATTTTCTTTTAATATATTAAATAATAAATATTATATTAAAATAAATAATAAATAATATAAAAATTATTTCAGACTATTTTAAAATATTGGACTGTACTTGTTCAAAAAAATAAGGGTCTACACCCTTCTTGCTAGGTTTGTTGGGTTATACAACTTTTCACAATTAATTAGATTTTGGATATCATGCTTTAATCGAATGCAGTTATTTGTCTCATGCCCTTATATCTGGTGGAATTGATAGAAGGCTTTAGTATCAAAGTTTGGTGGTAATGGGTTCGACAAAGGTAGAGTAGCCAATGGCTATAACAACCCTTTTTTTTATAGCTTATTGAAAACCCATGACAGGGGCCTCCTTAGATCTAAAAATTATCCTATATTCCCTTGACCAGTAGTTTCATTGACATCCACTATTTTTTGTGTACACTGACCACCATATTGGTAATTCCCCTTTTTGTTCCTTTTTCCAGAAAACTAGTTCTTCTCCCTTTCCCACTCTTCTATCTGTAAGCCAGATTGGAGAAGATCTTTGAAATCTCAAATAAGAGTATGAGACAACCATTCACAGAGGTTGGGGAGGAAACCTCTCACTATTATTCTGAGAATAACAACTTTATTTCTCCATCTTCTCACATAATCAATAAAATTTTCATTCTACTTCTGTTTGATAGTCTCCACCTCCATCAAACTCACTTCTAATTCAACATTTTACCATATTACTGAATGAAGGCTTGGTATAGCAAATCTTAATCTTTTTGAATGTTTTCCTCTAAGTCATTGAACAAGTTTTGCACAACAAGATCGAGAGAAAATATGAAATACCTTAGGGTTTGAGCCTTAGTAGCTGTAACAGACTGTATGACAGTGATGTACTACTTCACATGCAAATGAGGATTTCATATTCCATCAAACTTAGCAAAGGGAGGCATATTAAATTTGTAATGTATTTCTTCATCATCCTCAAACAGTTTGTCCACCTCCTACACCTCTTGAGTCTTTAGCTTCTTCTCAAACTTCTTTTCCAAATCGGTAATCAATTTTTAAACATCAGTAGATTCAATTTTCTTTTCTTTCTTCTTCTCTCATTAGTTTCAAAATAGTCTTCCCAATCATCATCATTGATTATCACCTTGTCATCATCAAAGGCCACCTTACCTACTTTAGCCTTTCCTTTGTCATTATGCTTCTTAGTACTAGCAGATGCTTCAGAAATAGTCTCCAATAGTGTAGCTAACTAGCTTCGCACAGTCTCAGCCAGGGTCCCCTTCAATTCTCCCATAAAATTTTGAACTTTAGTGAGAACTTGATTGAATTCTCACTGAACTTTGAATCATTGATGTATGTCGGATTGTCATAAGCCCGTGAACTGTTGTACTCTAGGTCTATGAGCTAGAAAGGATCAATGCGATGCAATGTGATCAATGTTGTAATATCCCAAATAATATCCTAAAATTTTAGAAATGTTAATTGTTGAAATTGAATTAAATGATTAGTGTATTTATATGATTAAGTGGAAAGAGAGGAGAATGGGAAGTGTGTATATGTTGTATATATGAAGATATATACAACATATTCAAGTCAACAAGTTGAGTTGGTCAAATGATATATTTAATTATCCAAAATAGAAATTAAATGTTATTGGAATATGATATTTGGTATTTATAATATTATAATAATTTAATTGCTTGGTGGAGATTTAGTGAGGATTTATGTGGTTAATGAAGTGGAGTGGTTATTGACTTTTCATCATCTTCTTCTTTCTTCTCCAAGAGGACCGGCCATCACCATTGTCAAAGGGAAAAGAGGTTTTGTTTCTTCCTAACTCAAGCAATTGAAGGATTTCAAGGATTAAGTTGGAGTTTTAAGGATTTTCTTCATATTTAATAAGTTTCCAACTTGTTTCTTTGATTTCTTTTGAGTTTGTGCATATGAGTTTGTTGGATGGTTGGTGTAGTTGTGTTTATGGTTGATTTTGGTGTGTTTGAGGTTGTTTTGTCTAGTTAAATTTGATTTTTGGTGATGGATTGAAGAGAAAGGGTTAAGTTTGGTGAAGAAAACAAGAGTTGTGGATTGTGTAAGTTTGAGTTGTGAAATATGGTTGTGATTGTGCTTTGATGCATGTAATTGAGTTATTTTGATGTTATGCAAGTTTATTATGGTATATTGAGGGATTTGGTTGAGTTTGTTTGAAATGGAAAAGGGTTAATACAAGATGATTGTTAGATGTGGCATTTTTGGTGTCGATTTTAGGTTTTTGGCCTGACACGCCCAGTAGCACGGCCATGTCTTTAGGCGTGTCATTGGTTTTGCTTTTAGTGTTGGTGACATCCAGTGACACGCCCATGTCACTGAGCGTGTCATAGCTTCTATGTTGGAGGAGGATTGGCACGTCCAATGACACGCCCATGTCACTGAGCATGTCATAGCTTCTGTGTTGGAGGAGGATTGACACGTACAGTGACACGCCCATGTCACTGAGCATGTCAAAGCTTCTGTGTTGTGGGTTTAGGGCACGGCCAGGGACACGCCCGTGTTGATGAGCGTGTCAAGTGTAGAGTTTGCCCTAGATAGTTCTCTTCCTTATTTTCTTATGTGTATCACTAAGTGAGTATGAATAATTACATTTGGATTAGGTTTTAAAGAGATTTGAGTTACCCCAATCCAAGTGTTGAAAGAAATCTTAGAAGAGGAGATTGGAATTGGTGTTTGTTGCTCTTAGAGGTAAGTACAAACCTTAAATGATTACATACATTTACATGACTTTGGGACTTAACACATTTGGTTGGAAAATGTTCTAAGTTACCTACTATATCGTTGGTGTATGAGAATAGTGCTATGATTAGCATAATGTGAACTATGTGAAATATATTTAATGATGATTCAAAATGTATGGATAATGCAATTTGTTATGTATACACTAATGATAGTGTGTGAAGCCATTGGTGATGGCTATATTGATATAAATGGGATATTTGAGGCATTGTGCTTATAATGATCACGAGAAAATGAAAAAAGATTTGATAATGAAATTATGAAAGAATTGTGTGCCTAGTATGTTATTCAATTTTCAGAGTTCTATTGTTGGTGGCATGCCTAAAAAGTAACAATCCCTTGAAACTGGGTTAGGCTTGGTCCTTGTAGCCTAGTTGGGTGTTACATGATGTAGTAGACCCTTGAAGTTCGGTTGGGCCTAGTCCTTGAATCCTAGTTGGGATGTTACATATGCGGTTATCCATATTGTGATTATGATTCACCTACGGGCTAGATAAATGTGATTATTGGACCAAAGAAGTAACTCTAGAATTTGAATGGCATATTAGATTTCTTTGGGCCTATGCTTGTCTTTGCTTTAATGTGAAATATGAATTATAAAACAATTGAGTAACACAATGAGTTATAATGTTATAAATTGTGGTATCCATATGTGTTGTGCATTTGCATTGCAATTGAATAATATTGTTATCAGGGTTTGTACCACTAAGCTTCTGGCTTAGCACGATTGTGATTTATCACGTAGGTGACAGGGTAGATCCGGTTGAGCCGGAGAGTTCAGCTAGACAGAGTCAAGTCTAGACTTGAGATTGTGAGAGCAGTGTTCGTTTGGACATCAAGATCAGAGATGAACTGCTAGCATGTATAAATTCTATATTTTTTAAATATTGATTTTGATGTAAACATATGCATATTCCGCTGCATATTCCACCGCATATTAAACAAATATTTTGGATAAACTTTTGGGTAATGATGATATATATATGTATTTTAACAATGAATGTTTTATCTATCACTTTCTATAATATAAGTTAAATGTTTTAAGTTTATTCACCTTGACTTATGATGATTTGAATTAAAGTTTAAAGATTGGTTTGTTTAAAATGGATTGTGACATTCTTATATCCGGTATACGTATATTACATATGTGGGTGTATGTGGTGTACATATATGGGATAAAAGGGAATTACATTTGTTTTGGTATCAGAGCCTAGGTTTGAGGTTCTCAACATAGGTGAAATGTAAGAAAAAGAAAATTTAAATTTTAAAATATGGTTTTTAAATAAGATACATGCATTGGCACTGGCAGTTTCTGACCTTTGATGAGGTAATCTCCTACTGTGTTTGCAGATATAGGTAGTGATGACATCTCAGACACGACAGTCTGTAGAGGGTAGAGCTGAGAGTGTCGCTCCTGTTGATGGTAGAGATGGAGCTAGAGTCGAGATAGCTAGAGAGGCACCTGCTCCTGTGCAGAGAGACCAATAGTTGATGAAAATTTGCCGGTTTGGTTATGGCATATGGTAGAGTTGTTGAGGAAGACTTCAGTGCAGCAGCCTCCACCGCAACCACAGCCGCAAGTACCAATAAGGCAATATGATAAATTGAGGAAGTTCAAAGCTGAGGACTTCATTTGTACTACAGATCCTACTGTAGCAGAGCAGTGGTTAGATAGAGTTCAAAGGGTATTCATCCAGCTGCAAGCTACTCCTGAAGAAAAGTTTGATTATGTCATATCACTTCTGCAGAGAGATGCATATGACTAGTGGAAGATGGTTCCACATGCATTGGATGATCCACCAACTTTGACTTATAGTGATTTTTTACGGGAGTTTGAGCAGAAGTATACTCCGAAGGAGTATAAAGATGCAAAGAAGATGGAGTTTTTGATTCTGAGATAGGATAACTAGACAGTGACAGAGTATGAGATTGAGTATATCCGGTTGAGTCATTATGCCGATGGGATTATTTTAGATGAGATAGACCGGTGTCAGAGATTTGAGGAGGGCTTGAGACCCTCTATTATGTGTATTATCATAGGCTCCTGGTATCAAGATTTTTCTCAGTTGGTTGCAATTGCTAGGAGTGTTGAGAGATCATAGGGTATTGCAGCAGCTGCACTGAGGAGGAGACTAGAGCTAGGAGACCCCTGAGTGAGGCAAGGTCTTCATCTATAAAGAGAGGCAGATGAGGCTATTTTTTGAGGTTCGGTAGGAGCCAGAGGGAGCCTGGTAGGTCAGTATAGCATCAGAGGCAGAGATCGAGACCTACAGTTTCAGTGGCTAGTGCTCTGACTCCAGTGGTTCAGAGGTCTGTTTCTTATACATGCGTCCATTGTGGTAGGAAACATGGGGGTGCTTGTTGGAGGATAGGTAGACCAGGAGTATGTTATAGATGTGGGTCACCAGATCATTTCCTCAGAGATTGCCCTGAGCTACCGAAATATTTACAGACTAATACTCCAACTTCTCGACCCAGTGTTAGAGGAGGTCGAGGTGTCGGAGGTTTTAGTAGAGGTGGTCGACTTGGGTTTAGTCAGAGAGAAGGTTCTACATCCAGAGGCAGTTTGCTAGATGAGGTAGGGTCATCACAGAGAGTGTATGTGATGCAGAGGCAGCCAGATGCTTCAGCCATCATTGCAGGTACATTTTCCTTATTTGGTATTTTAGTTCTTGCTCTAATAGATCCTGGATCTACTCATTCATACATAAGTGCATCTATCTTGCCTGTGACTGAATTGCATTTAGAGTTCCTAGGATTTGATATTTTGGTGACAAATTCTTTAGGGCATAGTCTTGTAGTTAGCAAGGTGCATCGTAATAGTCCAATTGTGGTTCAGAATGAAGAGTTCCTTGGTGATTTGATTGAGATGCCTTTCAAGGAGTATGATCTGATTTTAGGCATGGATTCGTTATCTAAGCATGGGGTTATGATAGATTGTCAGAATAAGTGTGTTACCCTGAGAACCTGTGATGGTAGGAGTGTGATGATATCAAGTGAGCAGAAACAACTTGCATCCATGTTTGTTTCAACTGTTGCAGCTAGGAGGTTGATTCGGAAGGGATGTGAGGCTTATCTTGCTCATGTGGTAGATACCAGAGTAGTGGGTTCCCAGCTTGATACTATACCCATAGTTGCTGAATTTCTAGATGTTTTTCCTGAGGAGTTGCCAGGGATACCCCCTGAGAGAGAGGTTGAGTTTGGTATCGATTTGTTGCCTAGTACCACTCCCATCTCTATTACTCCCTATCGAATGGCACTTGCTGAGTTGAGAGAGTTGAAGGTGCAGTTATAGGAGTTGCTGGATAAAGGGTTTATTCTCCCTAGTGTGTCTCAGTGGGGAGTGCCTATTTTGTTTGTAAAGAAGAAGGATGGTACTTTGAGACTGTGCATTGATTATAGGCAGTTGAATAAAGTGACCATCAAGAACAAGTATCCTTTGCCTAGGATAGATGATCTCTTTGATAAGTTGAAGGGAGCAGCAGTATTTTCTAAGATTGATCTGAGATCAGGGTACCATCAGTTGAGAGTCAGAGCTGAAGATGTATCTAAGATAGCTTTTCGTACAAGGTATGGGCCTTATGAGTTTTTGGTGATGCCTTTTGGGTTGACAAATGCACTAGTCGCATTCATGGATTTGATGAACAGGGTGTTTAGACCCTATCTAGATCAGTTTGTGGTGGTCTTTATTTATGATATCTTGTTGTATTCATGCAATGAGGAGGATCATGACAAGCATTTATGAATTGTATTGCAGACTTTGAGAGAGAAGCAGTTGTATGCTAAACTATCTAAACGTGAGTTTTGGCTTGATCAAGTAACTTTTCTCGATCATGTGGTTTCAGCATATGGTATTATGTTGCGCTCAAATTAAATTCTACTATAAGCGTCACTCACAAGTATACGAGGTAGCTGTAGCAAAGGTGATCACCCCAAAATCGTCTCTCAAGGAAGCTAGATAAGCTAATTGATTATCAGATTATAAATAACAAGTAATTAATAAATTAAAATTGCTAACAACTAATGAAGAAGATCGATTGAGGTTTAAAACAATAAAAGTAAATTGAGCTGATGTATTGATTCACTTAATAGAATGGTCTAGGGTTTGCACTTCTTTACTACTTATATGTATGAATGGTTATTCCTCTTAACTAATTTAATTTCAAAGATTAAATCTCAAGCAACTTAATTAATTGAATAAAGGAAATAAGCTCTCGCATTCAAACCTTTCTCAAATACTCTTGTTACAATTGAAATAATCTTTTCCTAGGTTATATATCTAATTCACCTAAGTCCCTAATTGAATTGTTCCAGTATTAAACTTCATCTCTCAATCCATCATCTAATACCTTAAAACACATAATTGGTGGCCAATCAATTATATATTAACAATAATCCATTCAATCAAGGCTAAAGAAATTATTAGTTAAGAGAATAACCAATTCATACAATCATAGCAGATCCATACAAACCCTAGACTAGATCAAATTAGCTCATAATGCTATCAAACATACTCATCTCATTAATATCCAAAGAAATCAATTGAAACATGATAATATTCTTAAATACAATTCTAATGAAATTAAAGAGATAAAGTTCGAGAACAAAACCAAATTACAAACTTCTTAGCTCTTGAAGAATCTCTTGCTCAGAACTTGCTCGAAGAATGTATCAATGGTGAGAACAAATCTAATCTAAGCTAGTTTAATCAAAGTGTAATCAAAAGATCAAAGAAAACAAGATATGAAAACCCTAATGTTCTTTGACGGCTAAAAACAAACTCAAACTCTCCACCCGCTCTGAAAACCCTAACTTTAATATTTATATGAAAAGCTCCGCTTCAAAAATCAGAGTTCTCTTTAATCCATGAGTGACACGGCCAAGTTGGGGGAGACACGGCCGTGTCTGAGGTTCTTGCAGGGACACGGCCACAAGCTTGGCCGTGTCCCCTGAAGGTCTCTTCTACTGCTTGATTTTCATCTTTCTTTTATTTTGGACTTGAGTGAGACACGGCCAAGCTAACACAACTTGGCCGTGTTTGAGCTTTTTTGGAGGGACACGGCCACAAGCTTGGCCGTGTCCCTTGCTTGTGTCACCTTCTGTAATATCCCAATGCATGCCCTAAAAGTTTTGATTATGTTGTTGTTGTATATTGGATTGAATGTATATGTATGTGATAAGAAAAGAATTTGGAAAAGAATGTTTATGTATATGTGTTTTGGGAAAGAAAAGAGGGTTTAGAGAGAAGTGTATATGTTGTTTATATGATATATATATAACATATAAGTTGGTCAAATATGTGGTCAAGGGAAGAAGATATTTTTAGTTGAGATTTGTGAAATGACTTAAAAGGACAAGTGATTGTAAGGAAATCAAAACATGTGGTAAAAGGGAGTTTTGGTAATTGCTTGAATTGAAATACTTGGTGGAGATTTAAAGATGAGTTGACTTTGGGCTTCTTGATTGTTCTTTGTGTTTTCTTCTTCTTTTTCTTTCATCTTGGCCGGCTCTTCCATAGACAAAGGAAAGCAAAAGACAAGTGAAGATCTTGAGGTGTTTAACTCAAATTGAAGGAAGATTGAAGTGATCTAGTGGATGATACAAGAAGTCTTATAACTTTGGTAAGTTCTCTTGTGATCTTTGTGCTTATTTGAAATGATATTTGAGTTTGATAGATTTTTAAGAGTGTGTTGGTTGATTTTGAGATGTGAGAAGTGTTTGAGTGATTTGATGATGGATTTTGAGTATGGATTGAAGAAAAGATTAAGTGGTTGGAAGAGATGATGTTGTGTATGTGGTGAGGGTTTTGAGATGATTTTGTGTTTTGTGTTTGATGTGTGTTTTGGCTTGTTTTGGTGTGTTGTAAGTTTGAGATGAGTTTTGAGCATGTTTTGTTAAGATTGTTTGAAGAGGATGTTAATGAATAGAAGTGTGTTGTTGAGTGTTTGGTTGTTTTGACCGGAGTTTTGATTTGTGGCCGGACACGCCCATGAGCACGTCTAGGGTTTTTAGGCGTGTCAATTGTGTTGGAGGCAGTAGGCTTGACACGACCAGTAACACGCCCGTGTTATTGAGCGTGTCATAGCTACTGTGAGTTTGGGGAATTTGCACGGCCAGGCGCACGTTCATGATGTTGGACGTGTTGTTCTGGTTGAGAGGCAGTAGGTATTACACGCCCATGAACACGCCCGTGTGGGTGATCGTGTCAGGGTTAGGGTTTGCCCTAATTAATTCCTAATTGGATTATCTCTTGTGTATCCCTAAGCAAGTATATGCTATTACTTTTGATTTAGGTCTTGAAGATAGTGATTGATCATTGATTTAAGAGGTAGAAGGATCTTGAACAAGGAATTGTTAAGAGTGGTGTGATTTGCTTTTGAGGTAAGTACAAAACCTATATGATTGTATGTAAGTACAAATGTGGCATTATTACATTGTTAATTTATATGAGCAATGTGTGTTGTTATGTTTATATCAATGATGATATATATATATATGAATAATGTGAATGACATGATGATGCAAATGATTGTGTATATGAAAGATTGAAATGTTATGATGTGAATTGAGATGAAATGGAATATAAAGCCATTGTGATTGGCTATGTTAATTCATTTGAGAATGAAATTGATAACAAATTAATGAATGAGTTGTGTGGCTAATGTGTTATTCTATTTTCAGAGTTTGTTGTTGGTGGCATGCCTAAAGATAGTAACAATCTCTTGAAGTTAGGTTGGACTTGATCCTTGAAGCCAAGTTGGGTTGAAGTTTAACATGTTTAACTCCCCTTGAAGCTTGGTTGGGTCTAGTCCTTGAAGCCTAATTGAGATGTTACAACCCTTGAAGCTAGGTTGGGTTTGGTTCTTGAAGCCAAGTTGGGTTGAGACTTAGCATGCTTTGTTCCCCTTGAAGCTTGGTTGAACCTAATCCTTGAAGCCTAGTTGGGTATATGTGATAATGATAAATGTGATAAAACCAAAGCATTAACTCTGAAAATTGAATGGCATATTAGTGTGTTTTGGGCCCATGCTTGTCTTTGTTTATATGTGATTCATTGATGGCAAAATAATTAAATAATGAAATTCATGAAAGGACTTTGAGATGTGATATGCTTATATGATTATGATTTGTGAAAGGCAAAGGTTTGATGTTAGCTTTTCACTTATGATGTTGATATTAATGGAATGTGTGACATTGCATAGCATACAAGCATAATGTTAGCATGTTTTGTATTACTAAGCCCTTGGCTTAGCGCGATAGTGTTGATCGCGTAGGTGATAGAGTTGATAGAGTTGAACCCGAGAGCTCTTCGAGGCCGAGTGAGAGTAGACATTGAAGAGTTGAATTTGGGACTTAAAGATCAGAGAAGATTTGCCAATCATGTATAACTCTTTTAATATTTTGTAAAGTATTGTTTATAATGTGAATATATGCACATTTGTAAATATAAATATTTAAATGTTTTCCTATATGTAAATAGTTCTAAATTCCGCTGCGTATTAAGTATATGTATATATGTATATATATATATCTATTTTGTTTTATATTACAGGTTAATCACTTATTTTTTTCTATTATGTATAATGAGAAAGATTATAGTATCATTGGAAATGTTTTGAATGTTAAGAAAATTCATAGCATTCCTATATTCGATGCATGTATACTACATTGTGGTGTATGTAGTGTGTATTTATTGGATGTGAGGGTGTTACAATTGTTTTGGTATCAGAGCCTAGGTTTGAGATTCTCAACCTAGGTAAAGTGTAAGAAAAAGAGTGTTTTGATTTTAAAACGTGGATTTTTGAATAACATACATGTTTGGCATTGGCAGTCTCTGATCTTTAATAAGAGGTATTATGCTGTGTTTGCAGATATAGATTGTGATGGATTCTCACTCACGTCATTCAGTTGAGGGTAGTGCTGAGAGTATAGCTCCTGAGGAGATTAGAGAGGGAGCTAGAGTGGATAGTGGCTGAGAGATACCTGCTTCTGTATCGGGGAGACCAGCTGGTGAGGAGGTTCCACCAGTTTGGCTTAGGCATGTGATAGAGGCTTTGAGACAAGCACCAGTGCAACCACCGCCACTACCCCCACAGCCTTTGGTATCAGTGAGACAGTATGATAAGCTAAGGAAGTATGGAGCTGAAGATTTTATAGGTACCATTGATCCAGCTGTAGCAGAGCAGTGGCTTGACAAAGTACAGAGAATATTTGTTCAGTTGCAAGCCACTCCAGAGGAAAAGTTTGATTATGCAAGATCATTGTTGCAAAAGGATGCATATAATTGGTGGAAGACAGTGCCCCATTTTATGGATGATCCACCAACATTGTCCTATGTTGATTTTCTGAGAGAGTTTGAATTGAAGTATACTCCGAGGGAGTATAAGGACATGAAGAAGATGGAGTTTTTGAGTTTAAAGCAAGACAACCGGTCAGTAACTGAATATGAGGTTGAATTTATTCGGTTGAGTCAGTATGCTGGGGGTATCATATCTGATGAGATAGATAGATGCAGAAGATTTGAGGAGGGATTGAGGCCCTCTGTCATGTGTCATGTGGCTGGATCTAGATATCATGATTTTTCCCAGCTTGTGGCAGCGGCTAGGAGTGTGGAGAGAGCCAAGGCTATTGCAGCTACTTCGGAGGAAGAGATCAGGGTTAGAAGGCCCCAGTTTGAAGCAGGGTCTTCATCTGTGAAAAGAGGTAAAGGAAGTTTTGTTCCTCGGGTTAGTAGGAGTCAGAGGCCAGCTGGTAGGTCAGTACAGTTTCAGAGGCGGAGATCTGGACCTGCAGCTTCAGTGGCGAGTGCTCCGACCCCGGTGACTCAGAGATCCACTCCACCCGTATGCATTTATTATGGTAGGCCACATGGTGGTACTTGTTGGAAGACTGGTGTAGCAGGGGTATGTTTCAGATGTGGATCTCCTGATCATTTTGTGAGAGATTGTCCCGAGAGACAGGAGCAGATGTCAGTGGATACTGCAGCTTCTCGATCTAGTGTGAGGGGAGGTCGAGGAGGCAGAGGGTTCGGCAGAGGAGGCAGATCTGGGTTCAGTTCTAGAGGAGGTTCTACATCCAGGGAGAGTAGACCAGAGGAGGCTGGATCTTCTCAGAGGATTTATGTGATGCAGAAGCAACCAGATGCTTCGGCAGTCATAGCTGGTACTTTTTCTTTATTTGATACTTCAGTACTTGCTTTGATTGATCCGGGTTCCATGCATTCATATATTAGTGCATCTGTTTTGCCTGTGTCTGATGTGCATGCTGAATCCCTAGGATTTGATGTATTGGTGACAAATTCGTTAGGGCATAGTGTGATTGTTAGTAAGGTGCACCGAGATAGTGCAGTAGAGGTTCAAGGTGAGGAGTTCCTTGGAGATTTGATTGAGATGCCTTTTAAGGAATATGATGTGATTCTAGGAATGGATTGGTTATATAGACATGGAGCTATGGTTGACTGCAAAAAGAAAGTTGTTACCTTGAGAACCAGTGATGGTAGAGAGGTGTTAATATTTAATAAGCAGGAACAGCTAGCATCCTTGTTTGTTTCAGCGGTTGTAGCTAGGAGATTGATTAGAAAGGGGTGTGATGCTTATCTTGCTCATGTGGTGGATACTAGAGTAAGGAGTCCTCAAATTGATAGCATTGCCACAGTCGCAGAATTCCCAGACGTGTTTCCAGAAGAGTTGCCAGGGTTGCCTCCTAAGAGAGAGGTGGAGTTTGGTATTGAATTATTGCCTGGTACCACTCCTATTTCTATTGCTCCTTATCGAATGGCACCAGCAGAATTGAGGGAGTTGAAAGTGCAATTACAAGAGTTGTTGGATAAAGGATTTATTTGCCCCAGTGTTTCTCCTTGGGGAGCTCCTGTGTTATTTGTGAAGAAGAAAGATGGTACAATGAGATTATGTATCGATTATAGGCAATTGAACAAGGTGACAATAAAAAATAAATATCCTTTGCCTAGAATTGATGATCTCTTTGATCAGTTGAAGGGTGCAACAATGTTTTCTAAAATTGATTTGAGATCAGGGTACCATCAGTTGAGGGTCAGAGCTGAAGATGTTCCTAAGACAGCCTTTCGGACTAGGTATGGACATTATGAGTTTCTAGTTATGCCTTTTGGTCTGACGAATGCACCTGCAGTTTTTATGGACTTGATGAATAGGGTGTTTAGGCCCTATCTGGATCAGTTTGTGGTAGTGTTTATCGATGATATTTTGGTGTATTCGCCTAATGAGGAAGAGCATGACAAGCATCTGCGGATTGTGTTGCAAATTTTGAGAGAGAAGCAATTGTTTGCTAAACTGTCAAAGTGTGAGTTTTGGCTTGATGAAGTTACTTTTCTCAGTCACATAGTTTCAGCGGAAGGTATTACAGTTGATCCAAGTAAAGTTGAAGCTATTTTGAATTGGAGTCCACCAAAATCTGTAACAGAAGTTAGAAGTTTTCTGGGTTTGGCAGGCTATTACCGACGGTTTGTGAAAGGATTTTTTTTGATAGCCACTCCACTTACCAGATTGCTTAGAAAGGGAGTTAGATTTGTGTGGACAGATCAGTGTCAGGCTAGCTTCGAACAGTTGAGAGAAATGTTTACTCAAGCGCCTATTCTTACTTTACCTGTGGAAGATAAACCATATGTGATTTATAGTGATGCTTCACATAGGGGTTTGGGTTGTGTTCTGATGCAAGAAGGTAAAGTTATAGCTTATGCTTCTCGACAGTTGAAACCGCTTGAGCTAAATTATCCGACCTATGATTTAGAGTTGGCAGCCATTGTGTTTGCACTGAAGATTTGGCGACACTATTTGTTTGGGGAGAAATGTTTTATCTACACTGATCATAAAAGTTTGAAATATTTGGGAGTTCAGAGAGAGCTCAATCTTCGGCAGAGAAGATGGTTGGAGTTGATCAAAGACTACGACTGTTTGATTGATTATCATCCGGGTAAAGCAAATGTTGTTGCTGATGCCCTGAGTCGAAAGTCTTTGGCAGGTTTGACTGTTTATTTACTCTCGTTGCTTGTTGAGTTAAGAGCGTTGCATGCTAGTTTTGTATCTTGTGATGATGGTGCATTGTTGGCACAATTGCATTTAAAACCAGTATTGTTGGAGCAGATTAAAGAAGCTCAATTGGTGGATGAGAAGATTCAAAAGATTGTTTCAGATTGTAGGAATGGGAAGAGTAGAGATTTTATTGTGAAAGATGATGGGAGTTTGTGGTTCAAGAACAGATTGTGTGTACCCGATGATGTTAATTTGAGAAGGATCATTTTAGAGGAAGCTCATCAATCAGTATTTGCTATGCATCCGGGCAATACAAAGATGTATCATGATTTGAAACAGCATTACTGGTGGTTTGGTTTGAAGAGAGACATTGCTGAGTTTGTATCGAAATGTCTCACATGTCAGAAGGTAAAAGCTGAGCATCAAGTTCCAACAGGGTTACTTCAACCTTTAGCAGTGCCTGAATGGAAATGGATAGAGTAACCATGGATTTCGTGTCTGGTCTGCCATTGACACAAAGAAAGCATGATGCCATTTGGGTGATTGTTGATAGGTTGACGAAGACAGCTCATTTTCTTCCAGTTCGGATGGATTATTCTTTGGAAAGGTTAGCTGAGCTGTATATCCATGAGATTATGAAGTTGCATGGTGTTCCAACTTCTATAGTGTCTGATCGAGATCCCCGGTTTACTTCCAGGTTTTGGAAGAGTTTACATGGTGCTTTGGGTTCTCGATTACACTTCAGTACTGCTTTTCATCCACAGACAGATGGACAGTCAGAGAGAGTGATACAGATTATAGAGGACATGTTGAGAAGTTGTGTCATTGATTTCTCTGGAAGTTGGGACAGATTTCTACCACTTGTGGAATTTGCATACAATAACAGTCATCAATCTAGCATTGGTATGGCACCATTTGAAGCATTGTATGGTAGAAGGTGTAGGACACCTCTATGTTGGAATGAACTTGGTGAAGGTAAGATAATTGGTCCTGATTTAGTTAAAGAAACTGAGGAGAAAGTGAGGATAATTCGAGATAGGTTAAGAGCAGCTTCAGACCGACAGAAGTCTTATTCAGATTTGAAGAGGAGAGACATAAAGTATAATGTGGGAGATAAAGTATTTTTGAAAGTGTCTCCTTGGAAAAAGATTTTGAGGTTCGGTCGAAAAGGAAAGCTGAGTCCTCGTTTCATTGGACCGTATGAAGTTTTGGAAAGAGTTGGGTCAGTTGCTTATCGACTTGCTTTGCCACCTGAGTTGGATAAGATCCATAATGTATTCCATGTTTCTATGTTGAGGAGATACAGATCAGATCCATCACATGTGTTGTCAATTGAATCTATCGAAGTAAGTCCTGATTTGACATTTGAAGAGGAACCAATTGCTGTCTTGGCACGTGAAGTGAAGGAATTGAGAAATAAGAAAGTGCCACTTGTGAAGATTTGGTGGAAGAATCATGCAAAGGAAGAGGCAACTTGGGAAAGTGAGCAAACAATGCGAGAGCAATATCCTCAATTGTTTTCGGACTTGATATCAGGTAATTTCGAGGGCGAAATTTCTTTTTAGAGGGGGAGAATTGTAATATCCCAATGCATGCCCTAAAAGTTTTGATTATGTTGTTGTTGTATATTGGATTGAATGTATATGTATGTGATAAGAAAAGAATTTGGAAAAGAATGTTTATGTATATGTGTTTTGGGAAAGAAAAGAGGGTTTAGAGAGAAGTGTATATGTTGTTTATATGATATATATATATAACATATAAGTTGGTCAAATATGTGGTCAAGGGAAGAAGATATTTTTAGTTGAGATTTGTGAAATAACTTAAAAGGACAAGTGATTGTAAGGAAATCAAAACATGTGGTAAAAGGGAGTTTTGGTAATTGCTTGAATTGAAATACTTGGTGGAGATTTAAAGATGAGTTGACTTTGGGCTTCTTGATTGTTCTTTGTGTTTTCTTCTTCTTTTTCTTTCATCTTGGCTGGCTCTTCCATAGACAAAGGAAAGCAAAAGACAAGTGAAGATCTTGAGGTGTTTAACTCAAATTGAAGGAAGATTGAAGTGATCTAGTGGATGATACAAGAAGTCTTATAACTTTGGTAAGTTCTCTTGTGATCTTTGTGCTTATTTGAAATGATATTTGAGTTTGATAGATTTTTAAGAGTGTGTTGGTTGATTTTGAGATGTGAGAAGTGTTTGAGTGATTTGATGATGGATTTTGAGTATGGATTGAAGAAAAGATTAAGTGGTTGGAAGAGATGATGTTGTGTATGTGGTGAGGGTTTTGAGATGATTTTGTGTTTTGTGTTTGATGTGTGTTTTGGCTTGTTTTGGTGTGTTGTAAGTTTGAGATGAGTTTTGAGCATGTTTTGTTAAGATTGTTTGAAGAGGATGTTAATGAATAGAAGTGTGTTGTTGAGTGTTTGGTTGTTTTGACCGGAGTTTTGATTTGTGGCCGGACACGCCCATGAGCACGCCCAGTGTTTTTAGGCATGTCAATTGTGTTGGAGGCAGTAGGTTTGACACGACCAGTAACACGCCCGTGTTATTGAGCGTGTCATAGCTACTGTGAGTTTGGGGAATTTGCACGGCCAGGAGCACGTTCATGATGTTGGACGTGTTGTTCTGGTTGAGAGGCAGTAGGTATTACACGCCCATGAACACGCCCGTGTGGGTGATCGTGTCAGGGTTAGGGTTTGCCCTAATTAATTCCTAATTGGATTATCTCTTGTGTATCCCTAAGCAAGTATATGCTATTACTTTTGATTTAGGTCTTGAAGATAATGATTGATCATTGATTTAAGAGGTAGAAGGATCTTGAACAAGGAATTGTTAAGAGTGGTGTGATTTGCTTTTGAGGTAAGTACAAAACCTATATGATTGTATGTAAGAAAAAATGTGTCATTATTACATTGTTAATTTATATGAGCAATGTGTGTTGTTATGTTTATATCAATGATGATATATATATATATGAATAATGTGAATGACATGATGATGCAAATGATTGTGTATATGAAAGATTGAAATGTTATGATGTGAATTGAGATGAAATGGAATATAAAGCCATTGTGATTGGCTATGTTAATTCATTTGAGAATGAAATTGATAACAAATTAATGAATGAGTTGTGTGGCTAATGTGTTATTCTATTTTCAGAGTTTGTTGTTGGTGGCATGCCTAAAGATAGTAACAATCTCTTGAAGTTAGGTTGGACTTGATCCTTGAAGCCAAGTTGGGTTGAAGTTTAACATGTTTAACTCCCCTTGAAGCTTGGTTGGGTCTAGTCCTTGAAGCCTAATTGAGATGTTACAACCCTTGAAGCTAGGTTGGGTTTGGTTCTTGAAGCCAAGTTGGGTTGAGACTTAGCATGCTTTGTTCCCCTTGAAGCTTGGTTGAACCTAATCCTTGAAGCCTAGTTGGGTATATGTGATAATGATAAATGTGATAAAACCAAAGCATTAACTCTGAAAATTGAATGGCATATTAGTGTGTTTTGGGCCCATGCTTGTCTTTGTTTATATGTGATTCATTGATGGCAAAATAATTAAATAATGAAATTCATGAAAGGACTTTGAGATGTGATATGCTTATATGATTATGATTTATGAAAGGCAAAGGTTTGATGTTAGCTTTTCACTTATGATGTTGATATTAATGGAATGTGTGACATTGCATAGCATACAAGCATAATGTTAGCATGTTTTGTACTACTAAGCCCTTGGCTTAGCGCGATAGTGTTGATCGCGCAGGTGATAGAGTTAATAGAGTTGAACCCGAGAGCTCTTCGAGGCCGAGTGAGAGTAGACATTGAAGAGTTGAATTTGGGACTTAAAGATCAGAGAAGATTTGCCAATCATGTATAACTCTTTTAATATTTTGTAAAGTATTGTTTATAATGTGAATATATGCACATTTGTAAATATAAATATTTAAATATTTTCCTATATGTAAATAGTTCTAAATTCCGCTGCGTATTAAGTATATGTATATATGTATATATATATATATCTATTTTGTTTTATATTACAGGTTAATCACTTATTTTTTTCTATTATGTATAATGAGAAAGATTATAGTATCATTGGAAATGTTTTGAATGTTAAGAAAATTCGTAGCATTCCTATATTCGATGCATGTATACTACATTATGGTGTATGTAGTGTGTATGTATTGGATGTGGGGGTGTTACACCTTCTATGTCTTGGTCTTCCTCTTTAGCTTGGTATGGGACACGACCACAAGCTTGACCGTGTCCCCTGCATGTGTCAGCTACTGTCCAATTTTTCCTTCTTCTTGGTTCCTTGACTTTTTAACCTAAAACAAAACTTGAAACAAACTTTAAACAAGAAGTAAATAAATATTAACCAAAAAAACATAAACACCACACTAACAACTAAGACAAAAATGACAAAAACACTAAAATAAATTAAAACTACCAAAATTAATGAAAACACTAAATAAACCGATTAAAAATAACAAAATACCTAAATAAAACAATAATTATCATAACAAATAAGATACAAATCTATAACAAAAACTAATAAAACATATTAGAGTTGATCCGAGTAAAGTTGAAGCTATTTTGAATTGGAGTCCACCGAAGACATTGACTGAGGTTAGAAGTTTTCTGGGTTTGGCAGGCTATTATAGACGGTTTGTGAAGGGTTTTTCTTTGATAGCTACTCCACTCACCAGATTACTTTGAAAGGGAGTTAGATTCATGTGGACAGATCGGTGTCAAGCAAGCTTTGAGTAGTTGAAGGAAATGTTGACTCAAGCTCCTATTCTTACCTTGCCTGTGGAAGATAAACCATATGTGATTTACAGTGATGCTTCACATAGTGGTTTAGGTTGTGTTTTGATGTAAGATGGTAGAGTCATAGTTTATGCTTCTCGGCAGTTGAAGTCACATGAGTTTAATTACCCAACGCATGATTTGGAATTGGCAGCCATAGTTTTTGCTTTGAAGATTTGGTGACATTATTTGTATGGGGAGAAGTGTTTCATTTATATGGATCACAAGAGTTTGAAATACTTGGGTGTTCAGAGAGAGCTGAATCTTCGGCAAAGACGGTGGTTGGGGTTGATTAAAGACTAGGACTATTTGATTGATTATCATCCTGGTAAGGCAAATGTTATTGCTGATGTCTTGAGTCGAAAGTCTTTGGCAGGTTTGACTGCTTATTCGCTCTCGTTGCTTGTTCAGTTAAGAGCGTTGCATGCTAGATTTGAATCATGTGATGATGGTGCTTTGATGGCTTAGTTGCAGTTGAGACAGTCTTGTTGGATCATATTAAAGAGTCTCAGTTGGCAGATGAGAAAATCCAAAAAGTTGTTTTGGATTGTCATAAGGGTGAGAGCCAAGATTTTCTTATGAGAAGTGATGGCAGTTTATGGTACAAAGATAGATTATGTTTTCCTGATGATGTAGAATTGAAAAAGATTATTTTGGAGAAAGCAATCAGTCAGTGTATGCTATGTACCCTGGAAGTACCAAGATATATCATGATTTGAAGCAATATTATTGGTGGTCAGGTATGAAAAGGGACATAGCAGAGTTTGTATCCAGATGTCTCACTTATTAAAGAGTGAAGGCCGAGCACCAAGTTCCTTCGGGGTTGCTCCAACCTTTATCGATGCCAGAATGGAAATGGGAGTGTGTAACCATGGATTTTGTGACTGGTTTGCCTTTGACTCAGAAGAAGCATGATGCAACCTGGGTGATTGTTGATCGATTGACGAAGACAACTCATTTTCTTCAAGTTAGAATGGATTATTCTCCTGAGAGGTTGGCTGAGCTATATATCGGTGAGATAGTAAGGTTGCATGGAGTCCCAATTTCTTTGGTATCCGATCGAGATCCCCAGTTCACTTCAAGGTTTTATAAGAGTTTGCATGATGCTTTGGGTTCTCGGTTACATTTTAGCACTGCTTTCCATCCTCAGACAGATGGATAGTCAGAGAGAGTGATACAGATTTTAGAGGATAAGTTGAGGAGTTATATCATCGTTTTCTCTGGAAGTTGGAACAGGTTCTTACCACTCATGGAATTTGCTTATAATAACAGTCATCATTCCAGTATTAGAATGAATGGCACCTTTTGAAGCATTGTATGGTAGAAGATGCAAGACACCTCTATGTTGGGATGAGGTTAGAGAAGGTAAGATGGTTGGTCCCGATTTGATTAAAGAAATGAAAGAGAAAGTGAAGATAATTATGGATTGTTTGAAAACAGCTTCAGATCTACAGAAATCATATTCAGATTTGAAGAGAAGAGACATAGAGTTTAGTGTAGGAGATAAAGTATTTTTGAAAGTGTCTCCTTGGATGAAAATTTTGAGATTTGGCCACAAAGGGAAGTTGATTCCTCATTTCATTGGACCTTATGAGGTACTAGAGAGAGTTGGACTAGTGGCCTATAGACTCACTTTGCCACCTGAATTGGATCAAAGTCACAATGTCTTCCATGTCTCTATGCTATGAAGGTACATGTCAGACCCTAAGGTTTAGAAGAAACAGAAGGATAATTTTTAGGGTTTTGGAAATAGAACAATTCAGTTTAGGATTTTGGAAAATTGGAAGGCAGATTAGGGTTTTAAGATTTTGAAGAAACAACAAATTTTAATCTTGGGTGATGAAGCTATTGTAAAGAAAAATAAATAAAGAAATTCATACCTTCATTTGTTGGTTCCACCAAAAATTGTTTCTTGGATGAACAAGAACAAAGACAAGCTTTGCTACCTTTGATGAATTAAATTGCTTGTTTGCTTCTCTCGAAAAGTCCGATTGATTTCACTGCCAGAAGGAATTTTAAAATTCGATTTCCTTTCAATGTTTTCCTCCTCAATTTCAGTCCTGAATTTCACCTCCTTTTTTTCTTTATTGTTTTAGTCCTTATTTATAGAAGATTTTTATGATTAATTTTAGTTGCTCACGGAATCTAACATTAATTAAGAAAAGGAAACCAAATCAAATTGTATATGGTTTCAAAAAAATTTGCATCGGAAAAATTTTGCTGGCGAAAAAAAACTGCTGCGAAAAAATTGCACTGGAGAAAAAAAACTGCAGCGGAAAAATTGTGCTGGCAAAAAAGCTGCCGCAGCTGGCTGCGGGCTGCCGGGCGAAAATTGTCCTTCGGGCCATTTCGCTGCAACCCTTTTCGGAGATGAAATTTTTCTTTGTCGATTTTTCGTCGCAGATTTTTATTTTTATTTATTCGTTTATTTTTTATTAATTATAAAAATTAAATACTAAAGCAAATATTATTTAATTAAGATAACAAAATTTTTTTGGACTAATTAAAATATATTGGACAACACAAAAATATTTTGGACTAATTAAAATATATTGGGCCTGTCTGGGTCAAAAATTAAGGGTCTACAGGCGTAATCATGCAATTTAGGGTTTGAGTCTTAGAACTAGGGTTTTATATGTAAAACTAGGGTTCAAGAATGTAATTGGGATTAAAATATGCACTAGTGTTTATTAATACAAATTAGGGTTTTTCCTAAACTATAGTTTATTCATGCAAACTAGGGGTTTTATTTTTTACTAAACAAGGGTTTTACTCATGCAAATTAGGGTTTTATTAATGAAAATTAGGGTTTTAGAATGTAATTGGAGTTTAAAACCTAAAACTAGGGTTTTGATTATCAAATTAGGGTTTTCATTTAAACTTACAATTTTAGATGCAAATTAAGGTTAAAACATGCAAAATTAGGGTTTGATTTTAAAAATAAGGCTAAAACATGCAAGATTAGGGTTAATATGAAAACTATGATTTAATCATAAATCTAAGATGCATGATTATGGTTTTCAAATGTACAATTAGGGTTTAAACTGGATTTAATTCTAAGGCTACGGTTTGTTATAAAGTATTTTAAAATTAAACTTGTAATTAAAAGAGTAAATTATGAAGCAATGAATACAATGGATTTTAATTGGATTGAGTTAATAAGTTCATACCGATGTTGTTGGCTCCACCAAGGTATTTTTATTGAACCATGTTGTTTGTTGAGAAGCTTGGGTCAATTAGGTTCTTGTCTACTGTCTAAATAATCCAAGGATTATTTATTGATTCTCACACTATTTGACTACTAGATTCTTCTCAGTTTGATTTCTAGATTATTACTTTTACTGGCTACTACATGTGTGTCTCTTTGTTTATTTTTGTGGCTATTGATCAACAAAGATGGCTCCCCTTTAATTGATAGTTCCTATTGTATTTATAGGCATCATTAGGTTTTGATCCAACTATTTCTTGAATAAGAAATCATGTTCGTCTTGTAAAACCATTAGCTTATCCAAGTCCTTTTGAATTTAAACCCAATTAGGATACTAAATTAAGCCATAATCAAGGACCCATGTCAAATTGGCATAGCCAATTCTACATGAGCACAACTCATATCGAATTTGGCATACCAAACCAAATTGAGTTGGTTTGTATTTTAAAAAAAATCATATCAATGTTAATTTTAACATCAGACCAGACTTAATGCAAACTTTTAAAATCAGACCGAGCCAAGTTAAAACTTCTTAAAATTGGATTGGTTTTGACTTGGTCCTTTTAGTTTGCATTGAACTCATTCAGAGCAAAAATTTAGGGTCTACAATGAAACTCAAATGAGTTAAATAGATTTAGTCAATGGAGATCATACCTACATAGTAGATATTTCCAAATAGAAGTTAGTAAACCAAGCCTTACTAGATAAACATCACAATTCTTGGATGGTTTTGATGGGTCAAGAATAGTGGGATTTTGGCTACTGTGTCTTTGGGTTTTTCCTTTTTCTCTCTGTCTCTTTGATTTTTATTTGCTATATGCCAATTCTTACTGCTCCATCTCTTTATTAATTACATCCTTTTTATAATGCTAATTAGGGTTACATTAGGTTTAATCTTGGTTGAAAAGTTCACATTGTATAAAAAAACCTTGTGTTTATCTCAACAAACTCAACCTCCACAAGAAAATTTCACTCCCAAAGTATTAATATTTTCAACCATCCTCCAACTCACCACTTCATTAATACACATTTAAGCCTCAACATTTAAGTCATTATATTTCATAATTCAATACTTATATAAATATATATATATACTACCATCGTAAATCTTTATAAACTAACAAAAGTGTTATGAATTAATTTACAAAAACCAAAATGCTTAAAAGCATAACTATACAAGTATACAAATGCCACAGTGGGATTTGCGGCACCTTAAGTTAACAAGTATCAACCGCAATCTGGATCCCTCTGACATGTAACTCTCTCACCTGTGCAATTCACACAACTATGCTAAGCTTGTAGTAAAAAAACAACATATACATACAAAAACACTTTTCCTTATAATGTAACTATGCAATGTTTATATAACCACATTTTGATTATAATTCATTCAATATATATATATATATCCAAACCCACAATCTTACACATTCACACATACATTAGGCCTAATAAACCCTATACAATACCAAGTCTAGTTATCAAATCAATTTCATGACCCAGCTCTGCTCGAGTCCATTTCCAATCTCAATTTTATGACCTAGCTCTGCTTAGGTCTATCAATGCATGCATAATCCATCTCAACAGTCTGGACATGTAAGTTACAAACAAATAGTATCATTTTATTTTTTCATATTCCCATCTCTTTATCACATTTACATTTTCTTTCATAGTTTTCACACTTTCTTCCTCATCCCTTGTCACATTGTTCATTTCTAATCTTTTTATTCTTCTTCAGCATATTTCATATTTTATACACTATGCACAAACATTTCAATGGCCATTATACAATGGCTCATTTTTACTTTCATGTAATAAACACACCCTTATTTATGCAATGCACATATTTTACCACAACAAAATTGAAAGTGACATAACAAATTATCAATTTCACAATGTGTTATGCTGATTACATTATTATTTAAACAAAAATTATTACAACTTGTACTAACCTTATTTTCTTCCCAAAACAACTCATTTTAATAATTTTTGTTACTTCCATCCAAACCCCTATTTCCCTATAACCTTTCATAAATCTTAATTTCATCCAAACGTCCTCATAATAAATTTTGAACCATGAAATCATCACATAAATATTAAGACAATACTAAATTCATCCATTACCATAATTATAACCACCCATGCCAGGAACCCTAATTACACATATTCACTGCAAAATCCTAATTTCATTATTTATGTCCATTTCAACTTATTAATAAAAAAATTACCATATTCTCATCATTTTAACTTCATTACTAACAATTTTAGCAATTAAACATACTTTCTCTCTCTAGCTATATTAAACATAATCTTACAACTAAGAAAATAAAGCTTAAAAGAAAAAGAACTTACTTGTCTTCTTACTTTTTCATCAAAAATCCACTTGAAACCTGTTGAATTATTGTGTAATTTGAATTATAATGAGGAACAAATCACTCTTTATCTGCATATAAAATTCGGTTATGGATGGGGATGAGGAAGAAGAAGACTCTCTATTATTTGTTTCTAATTTCCCATCAATAAATATTATTTTAATTAATTATTTAATTATTTTTCCTATCCATACATTTTTCCTCTTCCTTTGACTTTCATTTTTTTATTTTATCTTATTTAAATTATTATCTTCCCAACACCATATTTATGTTCTATATATATGTTAAGAATATTTCATGTACATGTATATGTCATAAATATTTTACTTATATATTATATATGTATATGTATATGTAATGTATATTTTATAAATCCATCAAGTATATATTATGTATAAATCTTGTATTTATTATGCATATTTCTTATATTTCTCTCTTCAAACACACTAACAACCCTCCAAATTAATTATTTAACAACATTCAAAATTTGTAGGTTTTACATTGGCCATGAAAAATGACCAATTCGTCATGAAATTTTAAGCCAATTTAGTGATTTGGCTTTCAAAATGGGATTGGACTCGAATTGGGCTTTTAAATTTTAATCAGATTTGGTTCGGGCTAAAATCAAGTGTCTATAGTTTTACCCCATGCTTGAACGATCTGAGAATTCAGTAGAAGAGACTGAAAAGGAACAATACAGCTTATGCATTTTGTACCAAGCATCATTGAATGATTATAATATCTGAACGGTTCATCAAACAACTCTAATATCTCAATGGCTTTATTGAATATCTCGGTGAATCAAAGCAACTATCGAGCAACTCTAATATCTTGATGAAACCACCAATTGATTTTAATATCTTGGTAAAATAATAACCATCGTGTGACTCTAATTTCTCAATGAAATGACCAAGTAATACTAATGTCTTGGTAAAACATCAACTGTCGAGCGACTTTAATATCTCGATGAAGCCACCATGCAACTCCAATATCTTGATGAAACCACAACCATCGAGTGACACTAATATCTCGATGAAGCCACCAAGTAACTCTAATATCTTGATGTAACCACCAAGTGATTCTAATACCTTGGTAAAACAACAAACATCGAGCGACTTTAATATCTCAATGAAACTACCAAGCAACTCTAATATCTTGATGATACAACAACCATTGAGTCACTCTAATATCTCAATGAAACATCTAAGCAACTCTAATAACTTGATGAAACTACCAAGTGATTCTAGTACCTTGGTAAAATAACAATCATCAAGTGGCTCTAATATCTCAATAGGATAGTGAGTGACTATAATATCTCACTAGAAACAAACCTAGATACTTCAATAAATAAAAAAACCACATGCCTTTGCAGAAATGGATCTTCAACTTGATTCTTTACTCTTAGGGATAGACCTTTATGCTAGATTGACTTCAGCTCTTTTAGCTAGACTAACCTTCCATCATTTGTAAATTCATTCATTTGAGAATTCTTGCTTTCTTCTAGCCATTTGTTCCTTTCTTTAATAGATTCCATTTTGCAAAACATTTGGCTATTTTTTTGCCCTCATATCCTATCTTTTGGATCTTTTTTAGCCCTCATATCCTCTCTTTGCCCTATGCATGGAAAAACATTGAACAAAATTCTATACATGCATAAACTCAAATTTTGAAAAGGAGAAGCTTTGTCCCTTGTGTAGGCTCAAACAGATGATTTTGTGCCCATTAGGCTTCAACCGATACTTTTGTTTTGTCACATTCTTTGTGTAAGCATGTGTCTCTATTTTTAAAAGTGCTCAGATCATTCTCAAGTAATGGGCCTTTCATGCCCCTGACACTATGTATGTGTGAGCGGGGATTTTTGCCCCCACTCTCGGTGGAATGGTTCTTAGGACTTCGGTACTGTTTAGGCTCAAGGTCTTAGAGAACACGGACCTAGGTCCGGAGAAAATGGAGTCGCGACCCGGATGGGCCAGGAAAAAGAAAGGAGTGGATGACTCGATTCCTAAGAAATCCCCAACCCCTTAATGGGTTTGGAAAGTTGGGTACGTGTGGGGAAGGTGAGAAATGGCCCAGTACTCCCACAACGGCTGGTTCATTGGAACCGGCCTCCTTTGCAGGTCTTAATATTATAAAATTCTTAAATATAATAATATTATCGATATTACATGCAACAATTAAAATGAAGCTTCATTATATTAAAATCAAAGCAATGTCCAAACAAAGCAAATAAATGGACACCCATCCCAGGATGGAAACATGTCCTTACATCGTTCATGTCTAAACTAAATAGGACACCCACCAAAAGGTAGAAACATGTCCTTTACATTGGTCCAAAATATAAAAGCAATTTAAATTACATGATATTTAACTAATGAGGTACCCACAAAGTGGAAAAATACCTCTTACACTTTTAATACTAAAACAAATAAATAATAACAATAAAGAAAACATCCATCCATGATAAATTAAATAAATCAAGCATTGAAGTTAAATAAATCAACCACCAAAGCATATAATAGACTACATAATCAAATCTAAAAATAAAGCAAGTAAAGATACAAATTAGGGTATAATGTTTCTATTTAAAGTTCTTTAATTAATATTTAGGGTTTTGGGATTTTAGTATTATTATTGTTATTTGTTTAGGCTACTGTAAAGGTTTAAGAAAATTGGAATGGATTAGGGTTTTAAGAATTTAAGAAAGTAGTAAGGTTTTTTAGTTAATCAAATTAGGATTTAAGGGTTACATCATAAAATTAGGGTTTTGAAATCTTAAGATATTAGGATTTATAATTCATAGCTACTGGATTGTGATTTTGGGTTTACTGTATTGCGTTTTAGGGCTTAGATTAACTAGTTTGGGGTTTTAAGAATTACGGTTTAGGAAAACTAGGGTTTACCGTATTAGTTTTGAGAGAATTAGGGTTTTTTGATATTTTAGAAAACATTTTTTGTTTTAGGATTTAAGAAAACAGTTTAGAGCATTATAAAATAATTATGATTTTTGGAAAATGTAAAGAAGATTAGGGTTTGGGGATTTAAGAAAACATTTGGAGATTTTGGACAAAAAGTTATGGTGTAGATGAAAATAGTTGGTAAAAACAACTCAGGGTTTTGAAGCTTTTTGAAACAGAAGAGAAACAATTTTAGGGTTTCAAGGTTTTAAAAATAGAAGCGAAACAATTTTAGGATTTTAAAGTTTAGAAGAAACGTTTTAGGGTTTTAAGGTTTTGATCAATTGTATGATGAAATAATTAATTCAATTTGAATGATGAAGCTACTGTAAAGAAATAAATAAAGAAAATAGAGATTCAAACCTCCATTCGTTGGTTCCACCAAAAAATTGCTTTCTGGATGAACAAAGACAAAGGCAGTGTGGCTACCTTTGATGAATTATTGATGGCTTTGCTTGTTGCTAATCTTCTCTGGCTAGGGTTTTCTGTAATCCAAGTTTAAAAGTTCAATTTTCGATCCCCCAATCAAGGTCCCGTCCATTAATTATGAGTTTTAAAGTATTATTTATAGGTTCGCCGCAGGAAGTTCCTGCAGCAAAATTGGCCAAGGCCATTTCGGCCGCAGGAATTTCCTACGAGCGAATTGGACCTTCGGCGATGAAATTTTTTCGTTGTCCGATTTTTCCGTCGCAAATTTTTATTTTTATTTTTTTTATTATTTATTATTATTATTTTTATTATATTTTTTTATTAACTTCACCATTTTTATTTTTATTAAAAATTATAAATAATAAATACTAAAATAAATATTATTTAATTAAAATGCCACAAAAATTATTTTGGACTATATAAAAAATAACGGACCGGATTGGGTCAAAAATTAAGGGTCTACAGTTTGCCCCCTACTTGAACGATCTGAGACTTCAGTAAAAGAGAGTGAAAAGCAATAAGACTTAATTTTTCTGGACACGGTTCAAGTTCTTGACTCAAGGATGATTTTAGGTTCTGGACTTAAGGGTAATTTTGGTTTTTAGACCTGAGCTAAGTTCTGGACTTATAAGAGATTTTAGGTTCTGGACCTAAGGGTAATTTTGGGTTATGGACTTAAAAGATATTTTAGGTTCTGGACCTAGGGTAATTTTGGGTTCTGGACCCAAGCTAAGTGAGATTTAATTCTCTGCAAAAAATAATTATAGTCAGTAGTATATAAATTTTGTTTGCAAAAAATTTAGCTAATTTTTTATGCACATATCTATCTTCTCCTTGTCCCCTACATGCAAAAATATTTTGAAAGTGCAAAAATATTTATGTACACGCAAGTATTTGAATGATTAAATTGAATAATTGAGTTTCCTATTTATTTATTGTGTAGTCACTGTTCGTGCATTATTTACTATCCATAAATAGTAATATACTATTTATAAATAGTATCATACTATTTATAAATAGTATGATACTATTTATAAATAGTATCATACTATTTATAAATAGTAATTTACTATTTATCAATAGTGAAATTTACTTTTTAAATTTTTTTTCCTTTGCTTTTCCTCTATATAAACAATCGATTTCTTCGTTTCATTCACAGTAAACTTGTTAATTTCATTCATTCATAGCAATAATTCTTTCAAATTTAGCATACAGTTTTGAAAAAAATGCATGCTCCAAGATCAGGAACTCATGGTAATGCTGAGTTGTTGGAGTTTATTCGGCATCATGAAGATGGAAATATAGGTCTACTAGCCGGGATACCGCTTCATCATAGTTCAAATAAAAAGAGCAAGGTTTTTATTTATTTTAATAGCAAATAAATTTCTTTTTCTTGTTTTTCTTTTTCTTTTCTTTCTTTTCATTTTTTTATTTGTTTTCTTTTGTTCCTATTTTCCTTTTAATATATTTATTATTATTTTTTCCTTTTCTTTTTTCTGTTTTATTTTTTCCTTTTTTCCTTTTTATTTTAATTTTTATTTGTTTGTTTTTTTTATATTTTCTATTTTTTAGAAAATTTAGGAAAAATATATTAATTTAAGAATTTAAGCTGATAGAATATTGATACACTTGCCTGTTGTTAACTTACCTAGCTCCGTGTTAGCGTGATAGTTGCGTAATTCGGGGCGGAAGGTGTATCTACAAAGCCCGACAATGGTATGATGTAGCACCTTCTCGGGTAAGGCAGATTATCCGAGATTGCGGCTTTGAGAGCTTCATCTTACAATTACCATCTGAGGAGTATCCGATAGACTAGAGCGTAATCTAGGCACCTGCAAAACGATGGTTGGACACAACTCATACTTTTCACTTGCCCATTGGAGAGATGACAATTGGTCCGGTTGATTTTGCTGCTATAACGGCATTCGGTATGATGGTCTTCCGGTTCCTCTTACCAATGATATTCTGACATTTGAAGAAATTCAATAATTAATTGGAATGGAACCATCATATAAAGGGCCTTTCAAGATAAAAATTGAGCCAATTCATAGTTATTGGATGAACTACAAAGGACGGGTTCACAGAGACACAGCCCAATAGTATGCTCGAGGATTTTTATTATATTTTCTCGGGTCGACCATTTTAGGCAGCACTGAATCTGCCATCCATTTGTCAGTGTTGAGGTCCCTTACTTATATGAGGATGGTACCACTTTAAGGCTGGGGTGAAGCTGGCCTTGCCTGTCTTTATCATGGTCTTAACAAAATTTGCCGAAATAAGAAGTCTTTTGTTGGCTTTATGGCAGTTGTCGAGGTATTCTTCTTCCACCAATGTCAATTCCATTCTTATTCTTGCATGAATTTGATTTTTATTATTGTTGTAGGCATGGGCATGTGAACACAGCCTTGTGAGGGTGCCTGGTATTTCTCGAGAGAGAATCGGGTATCCGAGATTAAATTTCTGGTTGTCTGAGCGTGTAGAAGTTCCCAGCTCTCACTATGTGCACACCCAGCATTTTGTCTTGAGCTGCTTAACCTGGGACCAGGTAAAATAGAATTAGTATACTTTAAATTTTATGTGAAAGTTTACTTACCTTATGTCATTTTGTAGGTGAATTTGGACTGGTGGAATGCAGAAGAGCAGACAAACTGGACTTCCTCCATGAATGTCGCATTGCCTTTTCAACATACTCGCTGAGTCATCGCCAGTCCTGTGTCTAGTGGCTGGTTTATCAGAGAGAGAGTATATGAGTGGTTTCTAGGTCCCGAGCAGCGGAGGATCCCAATGTGTTGCCCAAAATATACTTTAAATATTACATCAATGCCGGAGAATGCGTGGTGGTTGGCCCGACATGGTTATGATGTTGAAACATTTATCTATCCACCGGGTGCATCTTATACCCATTTTATTCAAATAGGGCTCTTAAACTTTGATGTATCTCCTGCTGCTGTACAGGAAATTTTCAAAGAAAATGAGGATAGAGATTAAGAGGAACATCATGGAGAGGAAGGAGAGTTTGTTCCACATTTCGAGGCTAGCACTTCTCAGGTAAGCTTTTACCATTTTTCCATTGCAATCGCTTATTTCTTAACTTATTTTGATTCTTTAATGATTGTTGCAGGCTGCTGGCTCATTTGATCATGAGGCTGGACCTTCTTTTATTGCTCCTTCATTTTCTCATTCTAGTCCTCCAAATATCCCATCTCATCCCCAGGGTATTGATATGAATTACCTGGTAAGTTTTCTTATTCCATGATAACTTATGCTATATGTATGCATGATTATGTATGCTCTTCCTCTTTTCCTTTCTGGCTCACAATGGATGCTTGAAGAACAAAACAAAAAACTTCAAGAAGAGTTGGCCACTAGTCGTCAGCAGGTTTCCCATTTTGAAAATTTGTATCATTAATCAAAACAAAATTTTTGAGACTTTTGATTTCAGGGGATGCGGGATCCTAGTGCTTCTTCATCTAGAGGCCCCCAAACTGATGACCATGAGATCCTTTCGTCTACCTCTGATGAGGACTGTGACAGATCGAAACTCCGAGGTAATAGAGATTCTGGTGCTCCTGCTTCTGGAGGACTCGGGACAAGTGATTTGCCTCCTCCTCCGACAGGCGATGATTTTTTCAGAGCTTTATTTGATGACCTACCACCACCTTCTTAGTGATGTATGAATATTGTATGAATTGAGTAAACATTGTATAATAAGTATAGAAATGATAATATATAATGTTCATTTTACTGCAACTTTTTTTCTTTCTTTTTTTTTATTTTATATATGTATATATATCATAATTATTGCGCCCCAATTTCCCTTTTTACATTCACAGCCGCATCAATTATCTAAAACCAAATGCAACACGGCAATTAAAGAGATTTCATCACTAATTCCTTTTCCTCATGCATCACGGTCTCATGCTTTCCTTATCAATTTTGGAAAAGCACAATCCTCCTATATAAATCACCTTTCACGTCATAATTTCATATAGAAACCAAGAGATTTTCCACTTCAACGTAAAAACTCCTTTTAACAATTTTGATTTTCCTTCATTCATCAACAATGACCGAACTCCATTTAAAGAAGAAAAAAATTATATTTAAGAATATGAATGTCATTCACTAGAAGTAAATGTCTTGGTCAAAAATTGATACTTTGAAGTGTTTTCAAAATGTTAAATTGGACCATTCCTTTTTACATGCCATGGCTTCTTTTTGGAATGTAGATTCTAGGACATTTAAAATTAATGGCTTTGAAATATGTCCCTTGATTAAAGAATTTGAGGCCATCCTTGGATATCCAAATAATCAACAAATGGCATTACGCATATTGATTTCCAAGACTCAACAAAAGATGCAGATGTTATTTCAAATTTCAAATCCCAAAGTTCTTCAGTTGATGAGAGGTGAGAAAATTCTACTTGCTCCCTTGATTGTTTTTATCTCTCTCATTTGGCTCCTACTAAGGCATGGGGACATATGCTTTGTCTTTGCTTGCTTGTCCAATTCTTGCTTGTTTCTTCTGATGGAAATATTGATCGACGAGTATTGGATATCATGGACAAAATGGAAGGAGGCTTGTCGCCGATACCGGTGATCTTAGCCGAGACATTAATTGGATTAGACCAACTTATGTCAGGATTGTCAAAGAGACTGACCGGGAGTCTGTTGTTGCTTCAAGTAATTACCTAAATTGCCCTTTTGGGTTTTCAATTTACGTTTTCTCTTTCTTTCTTTTTTTTTATTTTATTGCTCTAATTTTTGCCTAGTCCGCCCATGCAGGTTTTCGAAACTAGCGAGTTGTCCTAATTTTTGCCTAAGCTGCACTTGCAGGTTTTCAACTTTGCGGATTATATTTTTATATTGCTCTAATTTTTGCCTAGTCCATCCATGTGGGTTTTTGGAACTAGCGAGCCGTCCTAATTTTTGCCTAAGCTGCCCTTATGGGTTTTTAACTTAGCGGACTCTTTTTCTTTTCTTTTCTTTTTATTTTCCCTCACAGATTTGGCTTCAGGAGTGTCTCTGCTTGCTTGATACTCCATCCATGGATTTTGCCAGATATCTGCCACGGCATCATGCTGCTAGGAGACTACTCCATCCTACTTCTTTATGTGTAATATCCCAAACTATACGCTAAAAATTTTGGAATGATTATTGTTGAAATTGGATTAAATGATATTAAGTATATAATTATGTTTAAGTGGTAAGTGAGGAAAAGAGAAGAGTGTATATATTGTATATATAGAGATATATACAATATATACAAGTCAACTTATTAATGGTCAAAAGGGATATTTTGATTATTTTTAAAATGGAAATTAAAGTGAGTGGAAGATGATATTTATGAATATTATATTATTATACTTGCTTGGTGGAGATCAATTGGAGAATTGTGTGGTTTAAGATTTGTGAGTAGTTGACTTTGCTCTTCTTTCTTCATCTTCTCCTTCTTTCCTTGTTTGGCCAACTATCACCATAGCAAGAGAGGAAAGAGAGATTTTGCTCATCCAAACTCAAAATTGAAGGGTGTTTCAAGTGATCAATTTTGAATTCTAAGGGTTTTCATCACTTTTGGTAAGTTTTCCACTTGATTCTTTGGTTTTCTTTTGAGTTTGTGTATTGAAGTTGTTGATTGGTTGTTGATGATATGTGTATGGTTATTTTGATGTGTTTGAGAATTATGTTGTCTATTTGGCTTTGGTTTTGGGATTGGTTTGAAGGAAAGGATAAGTTTGGTGTTGGAAATCAAGTGTTGTGTTTTGGGTATGTGATGAGTTGTGATGATGATTGTGATTTGTGTTTGATGTATATATTGAGTTGTTTTGGTGATTTTGCAAGTTTAGTATGGTTTATTGATGTGTTTGGTTAAGTTTGTTTGGAGTGAAAGATGGTAAAAGAAAGAGGTTTGTTGGATATGGTGTTGTTGTTACCGGAATCTGGATTTTTGGCCTAACACGCCCATGAGCACAGCCAAGACTTTGGGCATGTCAATGGTTCTATTTTTTGAATGGGTGACACAACCAGTGACACACCCATGTCACTGAGCATGTCACAGCTTCTGTGTTGTAGTAGCATTGACACGGCAAGTGACACGCCCATGACACTGAGCGTGTCATAGCTACTGTGATGGTGGTGGATTGACACGTCCAGTGACACGCCCATGTCACTGAGCGTGTCATAGCTATTGTGTTGAGGGAGGATTGACACGACCAGTGACACGCCCATGTCACTGAGCATGTCAAAGCTTCTGTGTTGTGAGTTTAGGGCACGGTCAGGGACACGCCCGTGTTGTTGAGTGTGTCATGTGTAGAGTTTACCCTAGTTGGTTTTTATCTATATTATCTCATGTATATCTCTAAGTGAGTGTATATGATCACCTTTGGATTAGGTTTTGAAGAGATTTGAGCTACCTTAATCCAAGTGTTGGAGGATTCTTGGAAGAGGAAGTGTTTAGATTAGTGTGAGTTGCTCTTGAGGTAAGTACAAACCTTACATGGTTGCATACATTTACATGACTTTGAGACTTAACACATTTGGATGTAAATGTGTTAAGTAATCTAATACATTATTGATATATTTGATTAATGTTATGAATTGCATAATGTGAAAGATATGATGATCATTCAAAATGTATGTTAAATGAAATTGAGTAATGTATTGTATAAGAAAAGAAATGTGGAAAAATGTGATATTGAAATGAAATAGAAGAATGAGAAAAATGAGAAAAGATTATAAACTAAGGCAATGAGCCTAGTTTGATTATGAGAAATGAAATGAAAACTGAATTGTGAAAGAGATTGATATTGAAATAAATGAATTAATTGTGTGCCTAGTATTTTATTCAATTTTGAGAGTTCTGGGTTTGGCGGCATGCCTATGAATCGCTGGGCAGGTGAAAAGACTGGGTCGTAAGCCGAGCCCAGCTGAAAAATGTGAAATATGATGTTTTTGAGGTGAAAAGACTAGGTCATAAGCCTCAAAAACTGTAACAGTCTAGCTAGGTTGAGGACCAAGATACTGGAGCCCTAGGGTCTAGCCGGGTTGAGGCCCAAGAGACTGGGTATGTTACATTATCCATGGATATATATATATATATCGCCTATGGGCTTGATGAATGTAATTATGGACCAAAGCAGTAACTCTGAACTTTGAATAGCATATTAGATCCTTTTTGGGCCCATGCTTGTCTTTGCTTAAATGTGAATCATGAATGATGAAACAATTGAATGATATAATGAAATATAATGTTAGGAAATATGATGTTCTTGTGAATTGTTTATAATATTTGAAAGTATGAAATTTGCATTACATTAAAGCATATTGTTATAGTGGTTTGTACCACTAAGCCGTTGGCTTAGTGCGATTGTGGTTCATTGCGCAGATGACAGGTAGAACCGGAGAGTTCAGCTAGACCGAGTTGAGTTTAGACTTTGAAGTGTTGATTGTGGACTTAAAGATCAGAGACGAACTGCTAAACATGTATAAACTTTATGTTTTGTAAATATTGATTTTGATGTATATATATATGTAAATACCGCTATATTTTCCGCTGCTAAATAAACAAATGTTTTATCTATTATGTTTCATAATATATCTGAAATGTTTTAAGTTTTCTCATATTATTGCTAAAATGAAAGATTGGTTTGTTTAATATGAACCTTGACACTCCTGTATCTGGTATACGTATATTACAGATGTGGTTGTATGTAGTGTGCGTATATAGGGTATAGGGGTATTACAACTATTTTGGTATTAGAGTGGCGCAGCGGAAGCGTGGTGGGCCCATAACCCACAGGTCCCAGGATCGAGGGAAGAGAAGATTTTCTTTCATTCTTTCTTATTATTCTTCTTCCTCTAGAATGTGGGAGAGAGAGAGAGAGAGGTGAGATTTTGTTCACATACACATCAAATTCATAAGGGCTTTAAGAGAATTGATAGGTGATTTATGAATATAAACTAAGATATTGAAGATTTGGCAAAGAATTCAAGTAAGTATTCTTTTCCTTGTGTTGATTTCTATAGATTGAGTTTATATTTGATATGGTTAGTGTGTGAAGATGATGATAATGAAAGATTAAAGTATATATATGTGTTGAATTGGTATTTAGATGATGATAATATGGTTATTTGTGAGAGATGATGGCAACCTTTGGTTCACAGATAGATTGTGTGTTCCTGATGATGCAAGATTGAGAAAGATTATTTTGGAGGAAGCTCATCAGTCGGTTTTTGCTATGCACCCTGGAAATACTAAAATGTATCATGATTTGAAGCAACATTATTGGTGGTCAGGTATGAAGAGAGAGATAGCGGAGTTTGTATCTAAATGAATCACGTGTCAGAGAGTGAAGGCCGAGCACCAAGTTCCTTAGGGGTTGCTCTAACCTTTATTAGTGCCTGAATGGAAATGGGAGCGAGTGACAATGGATTTTGTGACTGGTTTGCCATTGACTCAGAAGAAGCATGATGCCATCTGGGTGATTGTTGATGGGTTGACAAAGACAACTCATTTTCTTCCAGTTAGAATGGACTATTCTCTGGAGAAGTTGGCTGAGCTGTATATCAGTGAGATAGTGAAGTTGCCTGGAGTCCCAATTTCTTTAGTGTCTAATCGAGATCCCCGGTTTACTTCAAGGTTTTGGAAGAGCTTCCATGCTGCTTTGGGTTCTCGATTGCACTTTAGCACTGCTTTTCATCCGCAGACAGATGGGCAGTCAGAGAGAGTGATACAGATTTTAGAGAACATGTTGAGAAGCTGTGTAATTAAATTCTCTGGGAGTTGGGATGAAGTTGACACAACCAGTGACACACCCATGTCACTGAGCATGTCACAGCTTCTGTGTTGTAGTAGCATTGAAACGGCAAGTGACACGCCCATGACACTGAGCGTGTCATAGCTACTGTGATGGTGGTGGATTGACACGTCCAGTGACACGCCCATGTCACTGAGCGTGTCATAGCTATTGTGTTGAGGGAGGATTGACACGGCCAGTGACACGCCCATGTCACTGAGCATGTCAAAGCTTCTGTGTTGTGAGTTTAGGGCACGGTCAGGGACACGCCCGTGTTGTTGAGTGTGTCATGTGTAGAGTTTACCCTAGTTGGTTTTTATCTATATTATCTCATGTATATCTCTAAGTGAGTGTATATGATCACCTTTGGATTAGGTTTTGAAGAGATTTGAGCTACCTTAATCCAAGTGTTGGAGGATTCTTGGAAGAGGAAGTGTTTAGATTAGTGTGAGTTGCTCTTGAGTAAGTACAAACCTTACATGGTTGCATACATTTACATGACTTTGAGACTTAACACATTTGGTTGTAAATGTGTTAAGTAATATATTACATTATTGATACATTTGATTATTGTTATGAATTGCATAATGTGAAAGATATGATGATCATTCAAAATGTATATTAAATGAAATTGAGTAATGTATTGTATAAGAAAAGAAATGTGGAAAAATGTGATATTGAAATGAAATAGAAGATTGAGAAAAATGAGAAAAGATTATAAACTAAGGCAATGAGCTTAGTTTGATTATGAGAAATGAAATGAAAACTGAATTGTGAAAGAGATTGATAATGAAATAAATGAATTAATTGTGTGCCTAGTATGTTATTCAATTTTCAGAGTTATGGGTTTAGCAGCATGCCTATGAATTGCTGGGCAGGTAAAAAGACCGGGTCGTAAGCCGAGACCAGCTAGAAAATGTGAAATATGATGTTTTTGAGGTGAAAAGACCGGGTCGTAAGCCTCAAAAACTGTAACAGTCTAGCTGGGTTGAGGACTAAGATACTAGAGCCCTAGGGTCCAGCCGGGTTGAGGTCCAAGAGACTTGGTCTGTTACATTATCCATGGATATATATATATATATCACCTATAGGCTTGATGACTTTGATTATGGACCAAAGCAGTAACTCTGAACTTTGAATAGCATATTAGATACTTTTTGGGCCCATGCTTGTCTTTGCTTAAATGTGAATCATGAATGATGAAACACTTGAATGATATAATGAAATGTAATGTTAGGAAATATGATGTTCTTGTGAATTGTTTATAATATTTGAAAGTATGACATTTGCATTACATTAAAGCATATTGTTATATTGGTTTGTACCACTAAGCCGTTAGCTTAGTGCAATTGTGGTTCATCGTGCAGGGGACAGGGTAGAACCGGAGAGTTCAGCTAGACCAAGTTGAGTCTAGACTTTGAAGTGTTGATTGTGGACTTAAAGATCAGAGATGAACTATCAAACATGTATAAACTTTATGTTTTGTAAATATTGATTTTGATGTATATATATATGTAAATACCGCTACATTTTCCGCTGCTAAATAAACAAATGTTTAATCTATTATGTTTCATAATATATCTAAAATGTTTTAAGTTTTCTAATATTATTGCTAAAATGAAAGAATGGTTTGTTTAATATGAACCGTGATACTCCTGTATCTGGTATACGTATATTACAGATGTTGTTGTATGTAGTATGCATATATGGGGTATAGGGGAGTTACATTATTGCGCTCTAATTAATACTACTAGAACTACACTCGCAAGTATACGAGGTTGCTGTAGTATCTTGGTGAACACCTCAAGGTCGTCTCATAAGGAAGCTAGATAAGCTAATTGATTATCAGATTGCAAATAACAAATTATCAATAAATTTAAATTGCTAACCACTAATGAAGGCAGATCGATTGGAATTTAAAACAATAAAAGTAAACTGAACTGATATATTGATTCACTTAATAGAAAGGTCTAGGGTTTTCACTTCTCTACTAACTTATATATATGAACGGTTATTCCTCTCTACCAATTTAATTTCAAAGATTAGATCTCAAACAACTTAATTAATCGAATCAAGGAAATAAGCTCTCGCATTCAAACCTCTTTCAAGTAATCTTGTTACAATTGAAATAATCCTTTTCTTAGGTTATATTCTAATTCACCTAAGTCCCTAATTGAATTGTTCCAGCATTAGACTTCATCTCTCAATCCTTCATCTAATACCTCAAACACATAATTGGTGGCCAATCAATTATATATTAACATTAATCCATTCAATCAAGGCTAAAGAAATAACTCGGTTAAGAGCAACAACCAATTCATACAATCATTGTAGATCTATACAAACCCTAGACTAGATCAAATTAGTTCATAATGATGCTATCAAACATATTCATCTCATTAAAATTCAAAGAAATCAGTTTAGACATAATAGAATTCATGAATACAATTCCAATGAAACTTAAGAGATAAAGTTTGAGAACAAAACCAAATTACAAACTCCCTTTAGCTTCTGAAGAATCTCTTGTTCAGATCCTTGCTAGAAGAATGTTGCAATGGCAAAAACAAATTTAATCTATATTGTTTGCCTCAAAGTGTAATAAAAAATCCAAGAAAATAAAAAATGGAAACCCTAAAGTTATGTTTGATGGCTGATAAAATCTCTAACTCTCTTCAAGCCCTAATTCTCTTATTTATACGAAACCCCACTCCAAAAATCTGTGTTTTCTTTCTCCCTTTAGTCTATGGAGTGACACAACCAAGCTCCTGGCCGTGTCACATGTCACTGAATGTGTCTGCTTCTACTTCATATTTGCTTCTTTGGAATGGAGTGTGACACGGCCAAGCTCCTGGCCGTGTCAAGTGGGTGTGTCACCTACTGATCTCTTCATTCTTTGCTCTCTTTCCTTTGGTCTTCTTCCTTGGCTATGTGTGGGACACGGCCAAGCTCCTGGCCATGTCATGTAACACGGCTAGTGCCTTGGCCGTGTCACCTGAATGAGTCAGTTACTGCCCAAATTTTCCTTCCTCTCTTGGTTCCTTGGTTTTGCCCTTAAGGTGAGACATGCTTCATGCTATTCTTTCTTCCAAGGAAATGTTTGCATATTAACATAAAATAAACACTTAAACAAACTTTAAACAAGAATCAAATAAACATTAACCAACAACACATAAACACCACACTAAAAACTAGAACAAAAATGACATAAACACTAAAATAAATTAAAACTACCAAAATTGATGAAATCACTAAATAAACAGATTAAAACTACCAAAATACCTAAAGAAAACAATAATCATCATAATAAATAAGACACAATTCTATGACAAAAACTAATAAAACAACTACCCCACACTTAAAACTTTGCTTGTCCTCAAGCAAATTCACATGGCATAAATTAAAAACTCAAACAACTTAACTATAATTCTAGTTATATAAGATGAAATCCTTTAAGAATCAGCCATAAATAATTACAATTTACTTCAATCAAGATTTTCTTAACTCATTCATTAATCCAGACATAACAAATCTCATCTCATCTAAGTGTTTCACTCGATTTCAAAGGTTAATTCACTCAAACCACTCATGACTGCATACTGCCATAAACTTGCTTAATCATCCAATCTCTCTCACTGATTTTCTCAAGAAATAATTCGAAGGTCTTTTATTTGGATGTAATGGGGCTAAGGTGAAGGTGTGAGAAAAGACATTTAAGTTGGAGCATCAAGAAATGGAGTGTCTAAATTAGACAATACTCTTGCTTAAGAAACTCGTAACTCCCTTAAATGGCATATTCACCAACCCTTGATAATCTCACATACTTGCATACTTAAAGAAAAGTACATGAGTCGACATTCCTCTTTGATGACTAATGCTAGAAAATATATGAATTTGTATATATATCTCTTCTCTTTTATTTTCTTTTATATTTTTATTTTTTTATATATATATACAAAATATAAAATTGCATGGAACATTTAGCTTACAATGTAGAGGAAAAGAATAACCGACTCCTAGCAAATACAATGTGCAAAGTATGCATTTCAGCCCCAAATCTTATTAAAGCAATACTATTTTTTTTAATTGCTTACCCCACACTTATGAATTAAACCACCCCATTGTCATATCATAAGAAACTCCATTCCTTAATACAGGTATGATGATAATAAGAAAATGTTGAGTTGTGAATTGTGTTGATCAATCAAGAAAAAGTTAAAGGCTCAACTTGGCTCACTAAGGAATTCATAATTAAGGGAGGTCTTTTTAAGCTAAAGGGATAACCTAATTTGCCTTCATCATTTTAAAACTTGAGATTAAATCATAATGTGAGTTCACTTAGTATGCAAAAGCAAGCTCTAGAGTTGCAAAATCATGAAGGTGCACACTTAAGAAAAGAAAATCAATTGACAATAATATTCAAGTCTGTGGATGGTATGGGATCGCCACCTTGTGTTTCACACCAGATTTGTGCATTAATTTCTCAAAACGTTTGTTGCAAAAATGACTTCCCCCATCGCTGACTATCACTCTTGGTGTGCCAAATCTGCTAAGAATATATTCCTTCACAAATTTAACAACCACATTAGCATCATTAGTACGGGTGGGGATTGCCTCCACCCATTTTGAAACATAATCAACAGCAACTAAAATATATTCATAACCAAAAGACTTGGGAAAAGGACCCATAAAGTCTATTCCCCACACATCAAACAGTTCAACAACAATATATGATTGAAGAGGCATTTCATTCCTCCTCCCAATGTTACCCACTCTTTGACAGCGGTCACAATGCTTACAATACTCTTGAGCATCTTTGAATAGAGTAGGCCAGTAAAAACCACTTTGAAGCACCTTTTCTGCAGTCTTCCTCCCTCCAAAATGACAACCACAGTGATGGTCATGACAAAATTTAAGAACACTCAATTGTTCTTCCTCAGATACACACCTCTGAACTATCTCATCTTTGCAAATCCGGGTTAGGTAAGGTTCCTGAAATGACATGTTATAACAAAATACCACAAGCAAGATAGTTAGCAATATCTGTAAACCAAGGTGCATTAATTACCATAAACAGCTGCTCATCGGGAAATGCTTCTAAATTTTTATGAATGCTATCAGATGCAAGATTTTCACTAAAGAAGGGTAATCTAGATAAATGATCAGCTACAACATTCTCACTTCCCTTAGTATCCTTGATTTGAAAATCAAATTCTTGCAATAATAACACCCATCTAATTAAGCGCGGTTTAGCATGTTGTTTTGTCAAAAGATATTTTAGAGCTGCATGATCAGAATGCACAATAATTTTTGACCCAATTAAATATGCTCTAAACTTATCTAAGGCAAAAACAACAGCTAACATTTCCTTTTCAGTTGTTGTGTAATTCATTTGTTCACTATTCAGGGTCAAGCTAGCATAATATATTACTCTCAAAAATTTATCAACCCTTTACCCAAGAACCGCTCCTACTGCATGATTACAGGCATCACACATAATTTCGAAAGGTAAAGACCAAACTGGAGCTACAATCACCGGTGCACTAGTCAGGTTTTCCTTAAGGGAATTAAAGGCTTGCATGCATTGTGCAGTAAACTCAAATGGAACATCTTTTCCCAACAAATAGCATAATGGTTGGCTTATTTTGGAAAAATCCTTAATAAACCTCCAGTAAAAACCTGCATGCCCTAGAAAACATCTTATTCCCTTAACAGAGGTAGGTGGGGGTAATTTAGCAATCAATTCTACCTTGGCCTTATCCACCTCAATCCCCTTACTTGACACAACAAGACCTAATACAATGCCCTGAGTAACCATGAAATGACTCTTTTCCAAACTCAAAGTAAGGTTACATTCAATGCATCTCTCAAGCACAAGAACAAGTTTATTGAGGCAATTATCAAAAGAACTACCAAAAACAAAAAAGTCATCCATAAATACCTCAATAAAATCATCTATCATGTCTATGAAGATAGACATCATGCATCTCTGAAAAGTCGCAGGCGCATTGCACAAGCCAAATGGCATACGCTGAAATGCATAAGTCCCAAAAGGGCAAGTAAAAGTAGTCTTGGATTGATCCTCTGGTGATATCGGCACCTGATAATAACCTGAAAGTCCATCCAAAAAGCAATAATGTGAGTGTCCAGAAAGTTTATCTAACATCTGATCAATAAAAGGAAGAGGGAAATGGTCTTTCTTTGTGGCATTGTTCAACTTCCTATAATCGATAGACATTCTCCACCCAGTAGTAGTCCTAGTAGGAACCAATTCATTATTTTCATTTTTCACTACAGTGATTCCAGATTTCTTAGGCACTACATGTACTGGGCTTACCCACTCACTATTAGCTATTGGATATATCACTCCTTCATCCAGCAATTTGAGCACTTCCTTATTAACCACTTGACTCATGTTTGGGTTAAGGCGCCTTTGGGTCTCCCTCTTAGGTTTAGCTCCCTCTTCTAAAGTGATTCTATGCATGCACATTGAAGGGCTCATACCTTTGATGTCACTCAATCCCCATCCTATTGCTCTTTTCAATCTTTTTAGCTCACTCACCAACCTCATCTCCTCCCCTTCACTAAGTTCGCTAGATATTATCACAGGTAAGGTGTTGTGATCTCCTAAAAACACATATTTCAGATTTTTAGGTAACTCTTTCAGCTCTAACTCAAGTGAAGGATTCTTCTCTTCCTTCTGGATGGAGGGAAGTTCAAATACTGGGTCCTCCTTAAGTTCCTCTATTTCAGCACTCTCTAATGTCTCAAGGCAACTGCCTATTTCTGAATAAAAAATATCCAAACCACCATCTAAGGTCAGTGCCAGCTCCAATTTATCCGAGGAACCTGTCTGCAAGAAAATATCTGAAACAACTGCATCAATACAATCAATTAAAGAGCAATCCTCATATAATGCAGTTGTAGGAATGGGAGAAGTGTTAAAAATTTAAAATTCAACTGTTTGTCCAAAGACAGTCATTAACAATTTACCATTTTTAACATCTATCAAGGTGTTGATAGTCACCATAAAAGGCCTACCCAGTAGAATAGTGTGTGCGGATGGTGTAGGGTTACTTCCTTCCATGTCAAGAACTATGAAATCCACAGTCACTATCAACACACCAACCTTAACTAACACATCTTCTATAACCCCTTTCGGGAATCTAAGAGATCTGTCAGCTAATTGCAACACCATTTTGGTAGGTTTAAGTTTCCCCAGTTCTAATTCAAGATACACAGAATAAGGCATCAAATTTACACTAGCTTCTAAATCACACATGCCATCAATCCCCTTTCCATTACCCATAGTAATTTGAATTATGAAACTACCAGGATCCTTTAGCTTTAAAGGTAGTTTATGCTACAAAACTGCACTAGCTACCTCTGATACTATCACCTTCTCATTTGGCTCATACCTCTTTTTTTGGTGTTCAGTTCCTTAAAGAATTTGGGATAAGCCAGCATGTTCTTTATTGCTTCAAGTAAGGGTAAGTTAATACTTACCTTAGACAACATGTTGAAGATGTCTAAAAATTGCTTATCTTGCTTATCATTCTTCAACCTACTGGGGAATGGTATAGGTGGCCGGTAAGGATTACTTGCCTTGTGTAAATCTACTGAAGGGGATTTCTCCATTGATTTTTCTACAACACCTTTGTTCTCTGGTTCTCCTTCCTTTTTGTTCTCTTGATCACCTGCATTCACAGAATTATTTTCAATATTATTGTTAATTACCTTGCCACTTCTAAGCACAGTCACTGATTGTGCCTGCTCAGGTTGACTTGGAAATTTCCCTTTTTGTTGAATTTGCATTTGTTGTGCAAGTTGTCCCACTTGAGTCTCCACTTTCTTAAAAGATGCTTCTAATGAATCCAGCCTTTTGTTAGTCATTTCTTGATTCTTAGCACTGACTTGGATAAAGGCCTGTAAACTATCCTCCAAACTCTCTCTCTTAGGCTGCCCTTGATTTAAAGATTGACCCTGCGGTTGGTTTTGTCTCTGGAGCAAATAGAAAGGTTGTTGAGAGTTATTTGTTGCCCAGGAGAAATTTGGATGATTCCGCCAACCAGGATTGTAAGTATTTGAGTAAGGATCATTCCGGGCCCTTGGTTGATATCCTCCCATAGCATTGACTTGCTCAGCTTCATTTCCATAAGACTCATATGCGGAGGGGCATATATTTGCTCCATGCCCAAAAGTCCCACAAATTCCACACACTTCTTGAGTGGATGAAGAAGTATTGTTCTTCATGTTTAGCATCTGTACTTCCCTTGTCAGTTCAGCTATCTGATTGACCATCTCACTATTGGCTTCCAATTGATTCACCCCTTTACTTCTTCCTCTTACACTTTTCTATTGAAAATTAGCTCCCAACATTTCAAAAATTTCATAAGTTTCATCAGCTGTCTTTTCTCCCATAGCTCCCCCAGCTGCGTTATCAGCAGTGTTCTGAAATTGCTGGGTTAGACCATCGTAGAAAAATTGATTCAGAAGCTGAAGTGGGTAGTGATGGTGTGGACACTGGATCAATAACATCTTAAACCTGTCCCAAGCCTCATGAAATGGCTCTCCTTCAAATTGATAGAATGTAGCTATTTTGCCTCTCAATTCAGCTGTCTTCTGATGTGAATAAAACTTGCCCATAAACTTGTCATAAACTTTCTCCCAAGTTGTCAAAGAATTTTCAGGCAACATCATAAGCTAGCTCTTTGCCCTATCCTTCAATGTATATGGAAAACATCTCATCCTCAACTGGTCATCTATTAATCCTCCCAATGGAAATGTGTTGAGGGTGGAGTAGAAATCCCGAATAAAGTTCAAAGGATCTTCATTTGGAACTCCATAGAATGATGGCAGCATGTTGTAATGGATGTTCTTCAACTCATAATTTCTTGCTGCGTCTGTCAATCTTATACAAGATGTGGAAGTTCCAATGACAGGTCTGGCAAAATCTCTCATAGCTCTTTGCCTTTCTTCTCCCATATTGGTAGATTGTGCAGTATCCGACTCAAAATCAGAAGTGTCCTCCTATGTATCAAATCTGGTGTACAGTTCAAACTCTTCTCTGCTCCTTTTCACTCTTTGAATTTCTGGAATAACTGGGTATAGCTCTCCTCCGAGTGATCTCCTGCCTTGCATAAACTAAATTTCTGGAAAAATAAATTATTAAAAGCAAAAGACAAATAAAAACAAAAGTAAACAATGAAAAATAACCTAAAATATTTATGCCTAATAAACAATTACGCCAATTAGCTTACCCGGTAACGGCGCCAAAAACTTGTTGCGCTCTAATTAATACTACTAGAACTACACTCACAAGTATACGAGGTTGCTATAGTATCTTGGTGAACACCTCAAGGTCATCTCACAAGGAAGCTAGATAAGCTAATTGATTATCAGATTGCAAATAACAAATTATCAATAAATTTAAATTGCTAACCACTAATGAAGACAAATCGATTGGAATTTAAAACAATAAAAGTAAACTGAACTGATATATTGATTCACTTAATAGAAAGGTCCAGGGTTTGTACTTCTCTAATAACTTATATGTATGAACTGTTATTCCTCTCTACCAATTTAATTTCAAAGATTAGATCTCATGCAACTTAATTAATCGAATCAAGGAAATAAGCTCTCACATTCAAACCTCTTTCATGTAATCTTGTTACAATTGAAATAATCCTTTTCTTAGGTTATATTCTAATTCACCTAAGTCCCTAATTGAATTGTTCCAGCATTAGACTTCATCTCTCAATCCTTCATCTAATACCTCAAACACATAATTGGTGGTCAATCAATTATATATTAACATTAATCCATTCAATCAAGTCTAAAGAAATAACTCAGTTAAGAGCAACAACCAATTCATACAATCATAGTAGATCCATACAAACCCTAGACTAGATCAAATTAGTTCATAATGATGCTATCAAACATATTCATCTCATTAAAATTCAAAAAAATCAATTTAGACATAATAGAATTCATGAATACAATTCCAATGAAACTTAAGAGATAAAGTTTGAGAACAAAACCAAATTACAAACTCCCTTTAGCTTCTGAAGAATCTCTTGTTTATATCTTTGCTAAAAGAATGTTGCAATGGCAAAAACAAATTTAATCTAGACTGTTTGCCTTAAAGTGTAATAAAAAAAATCCAAGAAAATAAAAAATGGAAACCCTATTTGACGGCTGATAAAATCTCTAACTCTCTTCAAGAACCCTAATTCTCTTATTTATAAGAAACCCCGCTCCAAAAATCCACTTTTTTCTTTCTCCCTTTAGTCCATGGAGTGACACGGCCAAGCTCCTGGCCGTGTCATGTCACATGGCCAGTGGCTTGGCCGTGTCACTGAATGTGTCTGCTTCTGCTTCATATTTGCTTCTTTGGAATGGAGTGTGACACGGCCAAGCTCCTGGCAGTGTCATGTGACACGGCCAGTGGCTTGGCCATGTCAAGTGGGTGTGTCAATTACTCATCTCTTCGTTCTTTGCTCTCTTTCCTTTGGTCTTCTTCCTTGGCTATGTGTGGGACACGGCCAAGCTCCTGGCCGTGTCACCTGATTGTGTCAGTTACTGCCCAAATTTTCCTTCCTCTCTTGGTTCCTTGGTTTTGCCCTTAAGGTGAGACATGCTTCATGCTATTCTTTCTTCCAAGGAAATGTTTGCATATTAACCTAAAATAAACACTTAAACAAACTTTAAACAAGAATCAAATAAACATCAACCAACAACACATAAACACCACACTAAAAACTAGAACAAAAATGACATAAACACTGAAATAAATTAAAACTACCAAAATTGATGAAATCACTAAATAAACAGATTAAAACTACCAAAATACCTAAAGAAAACAATAATCATCATAATAAATAAGACACAATTCTATGATAAAAACTAATAAAACATACATCATGTGCTGACTGGGTTGATTGGATCCACTCATGCACTGAAGTCAACATCCGTTGGTTGGTACCTTGGTGGAAGATTTCTCGTATCACCATTCAAACATACTTGATGTATGTTCCCCTTGCTGCTCTTTGTCGAGGTACTTGCTATGATCCTCATCGGGTTGGTCGTTAGTATGGAGCTGAGCCTCGCGGTTCTGAATTCACTCCTGATTTAGACATGCCTTGCTTGACTGACGTCTACTTGGATCGACTGAAACAAAGCTGGCTTGCACTTTACCCTTATCGTCTGCCATAGATTTTACATTTGTCAATTCAGAAAGTGTATTGTTAGAATGAAATAATAATTATAAAAGTAATAAAAGATGCTTCTTTTCCTTTATAATTTGTCATCACCTTTTACTATTGTGTTTATTTATTTCATCCATATCTCGTTAAATACTTGTAACAGTGCACATAGAACAATTTTAATATTAATTTTGTTTTATTAAATTGGGGAATAACAAAACATAAAGCCAGAATACACAAGATCACTACTGTTGCCAACTAGCCCTTTTGGGTTTTATAATTGACAATTTTCTCTCATTTAGCCCTAATTGTTGCCTAGCCCGCCCTTTCGGGTTTTCAGAATTAGCGGACTGCTCTAACTTTTGCCTAGGCCACCCTTTTTGGGTTTTCAAACTAGCGAGCTCTTTTTATTTTTTTCTTCTCTTTTTTTATACATAAAACCTCTTTAACCTGTCAATGTTCACTGGCTCACTAAACTCGTTCCAGTCCATGTCTGATAACTTCACTGCACCCTTATTCATGACTTGTTTCACAACATATGGCCCTTCCCAGCTAAGCCTAAACTTCCCTCTTGGATCAGATACATTAGGCTTACATTGTTTCAACACCAAATCCCCGACTCTGAGTTTTCTGATCTTAACCCTTCTATTATAGGCCCAAGCTATCTTCTTTTGATACAGTTGATGATGATATAGTGCCTTTAACCTTCTCTCTTCTAGTAAAGCTAACTGCGTGTTTCTGCTCGCTACCCATTCTATTTTAGGCAGTTCAGCTTCCAAGACTACTCTCAATGACTTGATCTCAATTTCAATTGGCAATACTGCTTCCATCCCGTAAACCAAAGAGAACGGTGTCATTCCACTAGGTGTTCGCACACTTGTTCTATATCCCCATAAAGCAAAGGGAAGCATCTCTGACCAATCCCTATAAGTCTTGGTCATCTTGGATAGAATTTGCCTAATTGTCTTATTTGTTGCTTCTACCACACCATTAGCCTTTGGTCTATAAAGAGAGGATCTGTGATGATGGATTCGGTACTTCGAGAATAAATCCTTAACTGCTCTTTGAAACTGTACCCCATTGTCTATTATCAAACTGTACGGCACGCCATACCTATAGATGAGGTTCTTTTCAATAAATCTGGCCATTTGACTTGCGCCCAGTTTGTTGAAGGATTCAGCTTCGACCCATTTCAAAAAATAATCTACTACTACAATAATGAAACGGTGATCGTTTGAGGCTGTCAGATGTATCACTCTTATAATGTCGATACCCCAAGTGGGAAAGGGCTAGGGTGAAGACATAGAATGCAATTCTTTAGGAGGCATGTGATTCAAGTTACCATACTTCTAACATTGATGGCACTTCTTTACAAACTCTATACAATCTCTCTCCATGGTCAACCAGTAGTAACCTTGTCGAATAATCTTCTTAACTAGGGCCAAACCACTCATATGTGGGCTGCAACTTCCCGCATGTATTTCTGGCATGATATGCTCCACTTCAGGCTTCCTCAAGCATCTCAAATGCACCCCATCAGGCCATCTTAGACATAACTCTCCATGGAAGGTAGTGTATTGTAAGGACCACCGCCTTATGGCTCTTCTTTCTTTCTTTGTTTCCCCCGACGGGTATTCCCTTTCCTCCAAAAATCATCTTATAGTATCATACCACGCATCATGGTTTGTATCAATTTCCATGTTTGTTTCATATTCATAGTAAGGAGTTGACGAACTGGTCAAAATCAGAGGCTTAAGAAATAAGCTGATAGGATTTTCACATACCGAAGCCAATGTTGTTAGGGCATCAGCCATCAGATTTTCTTCTCTTGATAGGTGTATAAACCTACACTCCTTAAAGTTCTTCTTCATCATGGTCAAGTAATGGAGGTATTGTAACGACCCGCCTATCTTTCGGCCACCCGCCTAGCTGCTGGGCCCAGCCCAGGAACCTTCAGCGGATCGTACAGTACTGGACCGCCCTCGCGGGCTCCCAGCAGGATTTGTTTATTTGGCCCAAGTGGCATTGTCACACACTTAGGTCGCCTCCCCGGATCGAACACCTGACCTCCCCCTTAAGAGAGCCAGCGAGCGCAATCCAGTACCATTTCTGCTACTAGCAGAAATGGTACTGGATTGCGCTCGCTGGCTCTCTTAAGGGGGAGGTCAGGTGTTCGATCCGGGGAGGCGACCTAAGTGTGTGACAATGCCACTTGGGCCAAATAAACAAATCCTGCTGGGAGCCCGCGAGGGCGGTCCAGTACTGTACGATCCGCTGAAGGTTCCTGGGCTGGGCCCAGCAGCTAGGCGGGTGGCCGAAAGATAGGCGGGTCGTTACAGTTAAAAAGGCGCCTTTTTAACTGTAACGACCCCAGCCAGGCCCTCGGCCCTCAGCCTACCCGGCCGGCAACCGGCAACCCAGCCTTTTCTCCCGTAGGTGGGCCGCTACAGTACTGGACTGCCCTCACGGGCCCTCCAGCAGGATTTGTTAATTTGGCCCAAGTGGCATTGTCACACACTTAGGTCGCCTCCCCGGATCGAACACCTGACCTCCCCCTTAAGAGAGCCAGCGAGCGCAATCCAGTACCATTTCTACCACTGGTAGAAATGGTACTGGATTGCGCTCGCTGGCTCTCTTAAGGGGGAGGTCAGGTGTTCGATCCGGGGAGGCGACCTAAGTGTGTGACAATGCCACTTGGGCCAAATTAACAAATCCTGCTGGAGGGCCCGTGAGGGCAGTCCAGTACTGTAGCGGCCCACCTACGGGAGAAAAGGCTGGGTTGCCGGTTGCCGGCCGGGTAGGCTGAGGGCCGAGGGCCTGGCTGGGGTCGTTACAGGTATGGTTTTAATTTTTCTTCTTTCAACTCCCACTCTCCATTTACTTGGGATACTACTAGCAATGAATCTCCAAAAATTCCACCTTATCCACCTTCATAATCATTAGGGTTTCCAAACCAATGATACAAGCTTCGTACTCCACTATATTATTGGTTGCCCTGAATTTCAACTTTTTGGCTAAAGGGATAAGTTCCCCCTTCAGGAAATTCTAGTATGACTCCCAAACCTGCTCCTTTCCTATTTGCTGCTCCATCAAAATACATTTTCCACCCTTGTACTTCGATTGCCTCTAAATGTTCATCCAAAAATTCCAAGACTACCTCTTCGCTATCTGGTAATGGTTGTTGGGCCAGGAATTCTGCCACTGCTCTACCTTTGATTATTTTCCTGGTTACATACTCAATCTCGAATTCTACTATTATTATCAACTAGCGACCATATTTCCCAATCAAAGAGGGTGTCTCTCTTAAGTACTTCATTGGATCCAACCTGGAAATTGTTTGCACAATATAAGATTGAAAGTAATGCCGCAACTTCTTAGAAGACCAAACCACGGCTATGCAGGTCTTTTCAATGATACTATACTCAATTTCATAAGGTAGGAGCTTTCTACTTAAACAGTAAACTGCATGTTCAATCCCTGACTCATCTGCTTGGGCTAGCATGGCTCCTATTGACTCTTCTTCTACTGCTAAGTATAGTAATAGAGGTTTGTCGGGTTTAGGTGGTTTTAAAATAGGTGGGTTCAGCAAATACTCTTTTATTCGTTCAAAGGCCCTTTAACATTCTTCATTCCACAGGACTGGCTGATTCTTTTTAAGCAATTTGAAGATAGGTTCACAGATTATTGTGAGCTTTGCTATAAATCTGCTAATGTATTGTAATTTACCAATAAATCCCTAAACTTCTCTCTCTATCTTAGGGGCTGGCATATCCCTGATTGTTTTAACTTTGTTAGTATCAATCTCAATGCCATTCGGACCAATCACATGTCCCAATAATTTTCCTTAGGTAACACCGAACACACACTTCTTCGGGTTTAATCTTAGCTTATATTTCAATGCTCTATCGAAGAATAATTCTATGTTTTAGAAGTGTTGTTACCTTGTATCCGATTTCACCATCATATCATGAACATATACTTCAACTTCTTTGTGCATCATGTCATGAAATAGTGTGGTGGCCATCCTTTGATAGGTTGCCCCAGCATCCTTTAAGCCAAACGGCATCACCCTATAACAAAATATACCCCATGTAGTAATGAAAGCAATTTTGGCTTTATCCTCTTGGACCATTAACACTTGGTTGTATCTGAAAAATCTATCTACAAACGAGTGTAGCACGATAGAGGCTGGACTGTCAATGAGAACATCTATATGGGGTAAAGGAAAATCATCTTTAGGGGAAGCCTTGTTTAAATCTCTATAGTCCACACAGACCCTTATTCTTCCATCTTTCTTTGGCACGGGTATTATATTGGCTAGCCAATCTGGATACTCTATCACTTCAAGGAACTTTACTTGTATTTTTTTAGTGACCTCTTCTTTAACCAATTCAGCCCACTCAGGTCTTAATCGACTAAGATTTTGTTTGACAGGCATATCCTCATAAGACCAAGCAAATACTTCTTCATATTTTTTGAATATTTTTTCAAATCTCTCTCTCTCATTAGGAGTAAGGTCGGATGCTTTGCTAATATTTTTAGGATTTTCAATTGTTCCCAAATTTAATGATTGTATGTTAACAGAATTAATATTAAAGATGCTCATGTAACTGCTATTTGAATGTATGCAACCATCAGGAGAAACATCACACAAATAAGCAAAATCAGACTTTATTGCATTCATTATAGAAAAGAAAACATCATCACCCTCATACAAAGCAGACAAATTAAAATCAAAATCAAAATCATTGTTCTCAAAATCATAAGGCAGAATGTCTTCAAACTTTTCTTCAACCAAGGCAGCAATCTCCTTCGGAGTCTTCTCAGCATTCAGGACAGCTTCCTTCTTCTCTTCCGGATTGGATTCTTTGTTGGCTGGCGGGGTAAGCTCTATCTTTGCTTGCTCCACTAGCTTGGTAACATCTGCAAAAATTTCAAAACCCGGGATAAACTTTCCCATGAACATGATTGGCTCGGGCTTTCCTTGTAGTGGTCCCATGTATGGAGCTTTGACAAAGATCTCTTCAAGTGGTGGGAAGTTCATCTTCTCATTCTTCTTTGGCTGGGCATTGTTGGCTTCATCATATCCCAACCCCTTCTTGGAAGTTTGAGTTTTAAAATCTGGCAGCTTTGTCAGACCGGCCTTTCCCTTTCCAAGACCAACTTCAGGTAGGTAGTTGATGTTCTTCATCATATTCAAGACTTTGGAGTCCACTACTTCATTATCAAAAATTGCAGCTACTTGAAAACGATTGAGAGGCCTCTCAATCATTTGAGCGTTAACAATCTTATTATCTTCGGCCTCGATGACCATTGTCTCATCTCCGTTAGGGAACTTGATCTTTTGATGAAGGGTGGAAGGAACTCCACCAAGAGGATGAAACCATGGACGTCCCAAGAGTAAGGCAAAGGTAAAAGGTATGTCCAAAACAATAAATTCAACAATAGATTCAATTGGATCAACCTTGACAGTAGCTTTGAAAGTTCCTTTGGTGTGTCTCTTAGTGTTGTCATAAGCCCGAATGGTTACCTCGGTCGAGTTTAGATCCATTATTGACATGGCTAGCTTTCACAATATTTTTAGTGGACAAACATTTATGGCGGACCCATCATCGATCATTACACGTGGAGTCATTTTTCCTTTGATTTCTATTTTGATAAAGAGAGGGCAGATGTGATCTCTCCCCTCTTCCGGTAAATCCGCATCTGAGAAGGATACCACTCCCATATTAACTTCGCTCTTCTTTTGAATATCTTCACATTTCATTACTCCAATTTTTATGAAGTTGATCAGCTCCTCCGTGTTGTGGAGGTAAAAATTGGCATGCTAGCCAAGACCTTAGCCATAGTCTCTCGGTGTTTTTTAGAAGTAGCCAATAAGTCCCAAATGCTAACACTTGCTTGGGTTCTTTTCAATTGCTTCAGCACAGTATCATCTTCCTCTTCTTTATTCCCTACTTCAACTTCCTTTCTCTTATTAATTTCTACCTTCTTAGGCGGTGGCCTTGCATAAGGCTTACCGGATCTAGTGTTCATTACTTCATCTTCTTCGGGCTTGGACCAGGTCCATTCATCCTTCTTGGATGCAAGATCATCCTTACTATCGCTTGAATCCCAAAACCCATTGACAACACAAATTGCTGCTTTTTTACTCACCATAGCTTGTTTAATTTTGCCAAATACCTCTTCTTCTTTGGTTGCTTCTCCACCCACATCTTGAAAAGAAGACATGACAAAATCTTCATGCAAACATCATCCAATCATGAAGGTTGCCGGTGGTGGTACTCTATTGAACTTCGGTAATGAGTTGTCTTTGGTGTTTGGCTTGTTGGGCTCGAGTAGCTTCCCACTATCAATCAAATTTTGTATTTCATGCCTCAACCTTACACATCTATCTGTGTCATGCCCTTACATTTGATGAAACTGACAAAATGCTTTAGTGTCAAATTAGGTGGGAGAGGATTAGGCAAAGGACGAGGATTTAAAGGTTGTAACAATCCCTTCCTTTGAAGCTTATTGAGAACACAAGACATCGGTTTGCCCAATTCTGAAAATTGCCTTCTTATTCCTTGGTTAGCAGCATTAACACCGACTGCCTTTTGCATGCTTTGGCTACCAGACTGATAGTTTCCTTTCTCATTCCTTCTTGTTGAAAAATGGTTCTTCTCTCTTTCCCATTCTTCAATTTACAGACCAGCTTGGAGAAGATCTTTGAAATCACAGATGAGTGTATGAGACATCCTTTCATGAAGACTAGGCAACACCCCTCTCACAATCGTCCTTATTTGATTGGATTCATCGGGCCTCTTCTTGAACAAAGCGGCCTTGTTTCTCCATCTTTTCACATAGTCCACAAAATTTTCATTTGGCCTTTGTCTATTGGACTCCACTTCCATTAAGGTAACTTCCATCTCGACATTGTTTCCATATTGTTGGATGAAAGCCTTGTATAGCAAATTCCAACTCTTTTGTGTTCCATTATCTAAGGTATTGAACCAATTTTGGACAACAGGGTCCAATGAGAGCATAATGTACCTTAGAGTTTGAGCCTTAGTAGCTCGGGCAGACTGCATAGTAGTGATATATTGTTTCACATGGAGATGAGGATTTCCAGTTCCATCAAACTTCGCAAAAGATGGCATCTTGAACTTGTACGGAACTTCTTCATCTAGCTCAAATAAATTGTCAACTTCAGACATTTCTTCGATTTTCAGCTTTTTTTCAAATTTCTTTTCTAAATCAGCAATCATTTTTTCAACATCAGAAGCTTTGGTTTTCTCCATAGCTGTTCATTCAACAATCTTTGGTTCATTCTTCTTGTCTTGAGGATCTTAGTAGTATTAAGCCTAGTCATCATCATCATCATCAATGATCAACTTTTCACTATCAAATACCACTTCACCAACTTTAGTCTTCCCTTTGTCCTTTGGCTTCTTAGTGCTAGCAGATGCTTCGGCATGATTTCCTAAAATTGCAGCCAATTAGTTCTTCATGGTCTCAGCTAAGGCCTCTTTTATTTCTTCAATCTTGGCATTGAGGGCATCATCCACCATTCTTTGAATTTGTTCGGGCTCCATTGCTTTTGGTGAGCAAGTGATTAAGTCATTGCTAGATTCTTCACTTCGGCATAGGTCGGATTGTCGTAAGCTTTTAAACTGTCATAATCCAGGGTTGTGAGCCAGAAAGGATCAATGATATGAGACGCAAATGTATCCATGTATGCACAAATAATAGACAAAGATAAGTAGAACGTCCCTTCCAACCTTATAACATCCACACACGAATGACGAGTCTCTTTATCTAGGTATATGGTTAACAAAATACCAACATGGGGTACCTTGTTTTCGAATATTTTCCTCGGACGTTTCAACCAATAGTTATATTTTAAAAAATGGAAATCAATTTATGATAATTCCCATTAATTAGGTTTTAATCCATTTATTCAACTAAAGTAGCTTTTATGCTATATTGGATTAAAACTAAATTAAGAGGTTTTATTACAAATAGATTTCTCACTTGAAAAAAAACATATAGTGGTTCATGCCAAAAACAAGCTCAGGATTAATTATTCTTAGCATAAACTAGGCTCACAATTGATTTTTGGTATTTCGTAATTGACCTTAATATTTGTAAGCTCTTTTAAAGGTTGGATGAAAATAATTTTGTTTCTAAGCCCATCGTAAAAATTTTAGAAAGAATGGATTTTGGGTTTAGTATTTGGGTTATGAGCATAAGAATTTTTAGTTTGTTTTTAGAAAAGTCTTATATCCAAAGACCATCTTAAAAAGTTTTGAAAATAGCTTTGGTCTTTTGGACTTTAAAGAAAAATTTATTTTGAGCTCACAATGTACTTAGGTCATATTAGAAAAAGAACAAACCAAATAAGCCATGATTTAAGCTAAGACAAATTAACCATAGTCAAACAACATGCATTTGGGGTAAAACCTAAGGAAAGTAACAAGGCCAATTTGTAGACCCTTAATTTTTGACCCAATCCGATCCAATATATTTTTAATTAGTCCAAAATCATTTTTTTTGTTATCCAATATATTTTAATTAGTCCAAAATCATTTTTTATAATATTTGCTTTAGTATTTAATTTTTATAATTAATAAAAAATAAAAAATAATAATAATAAACAAAAAATAACAAAAAATAAAAATAAAAATCAGCGACGGAAAAATCATCGCCGAAAATCAGAGTGCGGCGAAATGGCCCGCAGGCTAATTTTCTCCCACTGCCGCAGCTTTTTTGCCAGCGCAATTTTTCCACAACAGTTTTTTTTGCCAACGCAATTTTTCTGCAGCAGTTTTTTTCTACAGCAAAATTTTTCCGACGTAAATTTTTTCGAAACCTAATACAACTATGTTTTGGTTTCCTTTTCTTAATTAATTTTATATTCCGTGAATAACTAGAATTAATCAAAGAAATCTTCTATAAATAAGACCAAAAACAACACAAAAAGGGGGGATTTTGGAGGAGAAATTGAAACCGTAATTGAGGAGGAAAACTTTGAATCATTCGGACTTTTTGAGAGAGCAAACAAACAACTCAATCCATCAAAGGCAGCAAAGCTTGTCTTTGTTCTTGTTCATCCAAGAAGAAATTTTTGGTGGAACCAACCAACGAAGGTATGAATTTCTTTATTTGTTTCATTAATACACAGTAGCTTCATCACTATAGATTAAAAATAATTGTTTCTATTTCTTCAAAATCAAAACACCCTAGAACCTCAATTCACCTTTTATAAAGCTTAAAAATCTTAATTCGTTTATTTGTTTTCCAAAAATCTTAAAATTGTTATTTTTATTTCTTCCAATTTTTTAAAACCCTAATTTGCCTTCCAATTCTTCAAAACCATAAATAGAATATGTTTCTTTCCACAAACCCTAAAAAATATCTTTTTTGTTTCTATAAACCCTAAATCATTTTTTTTTTATTTTCATAAAGTTTCATAAAATTATCAATTGATTTTTCAAATCCTAAAATCTAATGCATTCTCCAAAACCCTAATTCTAAAATTCTAAAATCCTAATTCAACTCCAAAACCCAAAATAGTAAACCCTAACTCCCTTAAAACCTTAAACCCTAATTCCCTTAAAACCTTAAAATCATATAAAATATAAAAATTAAAATTCAAACACAGTAAGCTTAAAAACCACCATCCAGTGACAGTAAATCATAAACCTAATGTTTTAAAGTGTCCAAACCCTAGTTTCATTATTTCACTTCTCAAACACTAATTTGTTAATCAAAGAACTTTATCAACATCTTAAATTATAAAACTTTAATTCATTTCAATTCCTTTAAAACATATAGTAGCTTATTCCAAAACCCTAAAGTATTAATTAAAGAATTTTAAATAGAAACAGTAGCCCTAACTTGAATCTTTACTTGCTTTATTTAATTTTATATTCTTTAATTTATTTAAGTTAAAAGCTTGGTTTATTTAAATCATCATGGATGAATGTTTATATTTTGATTGATGTTTAATATCTTTGATGAATGATTTATTTATTATGAATGGTTATTTACTTTTATCGATTTACTTAGATTTCCAAATATTGTAAGAGGTATATTTCCACTTGGTGGGTACCTCATTAGTTAAATATCATGTAATTTGAATTGCTCTTATCTTTTAGAAACAATGTAAGGGCATGTTTCCATCTTCGGATGGGTGTCCATTTATTTGTTTTTCTTGGACATTGTTTTGATTTTCAATATATAAATGCTTTATTTTAATTATTGTATGTAATATGGATAATATTGTTATATTTAAGAATTTTATAATATTAAGACCTGTAAAGGAGGCCAATTCCAACGAACCGGGTGTCTTGGGGGTGCTGGGCCATTTCTCACCTTCCCCACATGTACCCAACTTTTTGAACCCATTAGGGGGTTGGGGATTCCTTAGGAATTGAGTCATCCACCCCTTTCTTTTTCCCGGCCCGTCTGGGTGGCGACTCCATTTTCTCTGGACATAGGTCCGTGTTCTCTAAGGCCCCGAGGCTAAACAGTGCCGAAGTCGCAAGAACCATTCCACCGGGAGTGGGGGCAAAAATTCCCGCTCACAGTGGTGACTCCACTAGGGATAAAAGAAGTTGATTCTGTTGGTCTTTATATTATTATATTCTTTCTTATAATGATATTATCCATTGCATCATATTAGATTGCATCGTGTGCGTGAGTTAGGACGCCCGTGTTACCCGTGTTGTGTTATTTAAGGGATACCATACTTTCACTCAAGGTATGGAGATCGAGCATGGCATAACCACTCATAGCCTAGTACCATTTGGTATAAAATTGATATGGGGACCTAAGCCTTTTAACCCAAAGACTAAAGCTCATGTAATTGGCCTAGTTACTTTCCTTAGGTTTTTACCGCAAATGCATGTTGTTTGACTATGGTTAATTTATCTTGGCTTAAATCATGGCTTATTTGGTTTGTTCTTTTTCCAATATGACCTAAGAATATTGTAAGCTCAAGATATTCTTTAAATTCAAAAAGACCAAAGCTATTTTCAAATTTTTTCAAGATGGTCTTTGGACATAAGACTTTTCTAAAAATAAATCAAAAATTCTTTTGCTCATGGCCCAAATACTAAGCCCAAAATAAGTTTTTACTAAAATCTTTTTACAATGGGCTTAGAAACAAAATTATTTTCATCCAACCTTTTCTTATAAAGAGCTTGAAAATTATTTAGGTCAATTACGAAATACCAAAAATTAATTGTGAGCCTAGTTTATACTAAGAGTAATTGATCATGGGCTTGTTTTTGGCATGAAATAGTTACTTTTTCAAGTGAGAAATCTATTTATAATAAACCTCTTAATTTAGTTTTAATCCAATATAGCATAAAAGATACTATAGTTGGTTATATGGATTAAAACCCAATTAATGGGAATTATTATGAGTTGATTTCCATTTTTGAAAATATAACTATTGGTTGAAACATCTAAGGGAATTATTCAAAAATAAGATACCCCATGTTGGTATTTTGTTAACCATATACCTAGGAAAAGAGACTTGCCATTCGTGTGTGGATGTTATAAGGTTGGAAGGAACGTCCTATTTGTCCTTGTTTGCCTATTGTTTGTGCATACATGCATACATGCATTTGCATCTCATATCATTGATCCTTTCTGGCTCAAAGCCCTGGATTACGACAGTTCAAAAGCTTACAACAATCCGACCTACACCAGAGACGAAGAATCTAGCAACGACTCAATCACTTGCTCACCAAAAGTAATGGAGCCCAAACAAATTCAAAGAATGGTGGATGAAGCCCTCAATGCCAAAATGGAAAAAATAAAAGAGACCCTAGCTGAGACCATGAAGAACCAATTGACTGCAATTTTAGAAAATCATGTCGAAGCATCTGCTAGCACTAATAAGCCAAAGGACAAAGGGAAGACTAAAGTTGGTGAAGTAGTTTTTGATGATGATAAGGTGATCATTAATGATGATGATTGGGCTCAATACTACGAAGATCTTCAAGACAAAAAGGAGCCGAAGGTTGTTGAGAAGGCAACTATTGAAAAGACCGAGACTTCTGATATTGAAAAGATGATTGCTGATTTAGAAAAGAAATTTGAGAAGAAACTGAAAATCGAAGAAATGTCTGAAGTTGACAAATTATTTGAGCTAGATGAAGAAGTTCCGTACAAGTTCAAGATGCCATCTTTTGCGAAGTTTAATGAAACCGAAAATCCTCATCTCCATGTGAAGCAGTATATCACTGCTATGCAGTCTGCCTGAGCTACTAAGACTCAAACTCTAAGGTACTTTATGCTCTCATTGGACCCTGTTGTCCAAAATTGGTTCAATACCTTAGATGAAGGAACACAAAAGAGTTGGAATTTGCTATACAAGGCCTTCATCCAACAATATGTATACAATGTTGAAATGGAAGTTACCTTAATGAAAGTGGAGTCCATTAGACAAAGGCCAAATGAGAATTTTGTGGACTATGTGAATAGATGGAGAAACAAGGCCGCTCTGCTCAAGAAAAGGCCCAATGAATCTAATCAAATAAGGATGATTGTGAGAGGCGTCCTGCCCAGTCTTCGTGAAAGGATGTCTTATACACTCATCCGGGATTTCAAAGATCTTCTCCAAGCTGGTCTACAAATTGAAGAGTGGGAAAGGGAGAAGAATCGCTTTTCAATAAAAAGGAATGAGAAAGGGAACTACCAGTCGGGCAATCAAAGCACACAAAAAGAAGTTGATGTTAATGCCACTAGTCAAGGAGGAATGAGGCAGTTTTCAGAATTAGGGAAGCCACTGTCTTGGGTTCTCAATAAGCTACAAAAAGGGGATTATTACAACCCTTGACTCCTCGTCCTTTGCCTAATCCTCTTCCACCTAACTTTGATACTAATGCATTTTGCCAATTCCATCAAAGGCCTGGAGACGAAACGGACAATTGTATGAAGTTGAGGCATGAAATCTAGAATTTAATTGATAATGGCAAGTTGCCTGAGCTGGACAAGCCCAGTACCAAAGGTAATCCATTTCCATGGTTCAACAGGGTGCCACCACCAGCAACCTTCATGGTAGGAAAAGGATTAGAAGAGGATTTTGTTTTATCATCCTTTCAAGATGGAGATATTGAAGATATGAAAGGAAAAGAAGCTTAAACTCAACAAACTTTCCTTAGCTTGAATGTTGCTTTTCAATTTTACTTTCTTTAATATTTAATTGGAACTATCGTGTTTTTCAAATTTAAATTTGTTTGAATAAATTACTTTTATCAAAAATTTTGTTGGTCTTTGTTCATTTTGGTTCTCAACCAATGAGGAATCTAGCTTGATAATTCATGAATTAATATATTTATGCATCATGACTTGAATGACCTTACTAGATGAGGAAAATGCTCTATAGCATTGAGTTGTGTATGCTTACTTAGAGAGGGCTCCTGCATAATTACCTTTGTCTAGGTCCTAGTTAGTCTTAGAACATGCTTTGACAAACTTTTGAGGCAAAATTGAACTCTGCTTATTTAAGGGAGAGATGATCTAGGCATTGTTTGGTTAGCCAACAACTAGTATCCACCTATTAAATATCAATCCCTAGTTGTCTCTTTGAGCCTTCATAAAATTTTAGCTTTCTTTTCATGGGCTTACAAACCCCAACAATGTAATATCCCAAAGTGCGCCCTAGAAGTTTTGATATAATTGTTGTTTTATTTGGATTGAATGTATATGTTAAATTTGAAAGAGAAAAGAATTTAAGAGAGAGTGTATATGTTGTATATATGGAAATATATATATAACATATACACAAGTCAAATAAGAAGGTCAAAAGAAGAAGATATTTATGTTTATTATTGTTGAATTAATTAATTAATGGAAAATAGAAATTTAGATGAGTGGAAGAGAGAAGATGGATTATTTTAATATTAAAAATACTTGGTGGAGAATTGAGAGGAGACTAAATATTTGACTTTGATTTATTTTACTCTTCATTTTCTTCTTTTTCTTTTGGGTTGGCCGGCACACCAAAGAGACAAGAGAGCAAGAGAGGTTTTGATTTCTAGGATCAAATTGAAGGAAGATTTCAAGAAAACAAGTTAGAAATTCAAGAAGTTCATCATTTTTGGTAAGTTTTCTCTTGATTTCTCTTGTTCTATTTGGAATTTTGTTTGAGTTTGATGGAGTGTTGTTGATGGTTGGAGTGTGTTTGTGTATGGTGTGTGTAAAAGTGTTGAAATTGAATTAAAGATAAGAAGTTAGGTTGGTGTTGGTGATGGAAGAGTAAGAGTTGTGTTTAGTGAAGTTGAAAGCATAGAATACATGAGTTTGGTACTTTAACCATTGAACTCCTTTTGAAATTTTTCTGTTTTGCAATTAGTAAATGTTGTGACTTGTATGATTTTTAATTAAATATAGAAAAACGTTCTAGAAGTGAATTTTTGATATGTTGTGCCTATATGAGTCTAGAATGACTGAAAAATATGTTGATTTGATTTTGGAATGGTTATGATTTTGGAAAGATTAGTTTTATTAGACCTGTTCCAGCAGGTACTTTGACTGAGACAGCTATCTTTCGGGATTTTTAATAAAATGTAGAAAAATAATATCCAATTGAATTTTGGATATGTTGTTTCTTAGTGAGTCTAGTATTTGAGAAAAATAATTTGGAACCACGTTGATTGAATTTAATTTATGGAATTCACAAAGTTCAGAACTGCTACCAGGATGCAGGGCAATTGGAGCAGTCTGGTTGGGTGAACTATTTGACCACGATTTTGTGTTCAGTTTGATCTGAAATTTTAAAGGAATGATTTTAAGATGTAAAACTAAATTTTGTAAAAATTTTAGAGTTTTTAGTCTAGTAGATTATTTTATAAAATTTTTCAAAATAAGGATTAAGTTGAGTCCAAAACCAGAGTTTACTATTCATATGGTCATTTTGCTAATATTCCTTTTGGATTAGGTTGTGAAGAGGTTGAATTGCCCTAACCTAAGTGTTGAGGATTCTTGGAGGAGTAAGTGTATAGATTGGTGTGAGTTGGTTTCAAGGTAAGTACAAACTACATTATTGCATACATTCATATGATGTTGAGACTTAACATACATTTGATTGTAAATGTGTTAAGAAATCTAATGCATTGTTAATGCATATTAATAATGTATGTTTGGTATAATGTGAATGTTGTGATGAGCATGTAAAATGTGTGTGTTAATGCCATTGGTTATATACACTTGAATGATAAATTGTTTTAATGTGATTTGAGATAATATAAGATATGATGAAATGAAATATGGAATATGAAATGTGAAAGATATGATGATTGTGTGCCTAATATGTTAATTCAATTTTCAGAGTGCTGGGTTTGGCGGCATGCCTATGAATCACTGGATAAGTGAAAAGACTGGGTCGTAAGCCGATTCCAGTTGAAAAATGTGAAATGATAAATGTGAAATATGATGTTTTTGGGGTGAAAAGACTGGGTCGTAAGCCTCAAAAACAGTAACAGTCTAGCCGGGTTGAGGATTTCCTCGGTTCTAACCTGGTTGTGGTCCAAGAGACTGGGTCTGTTATGCTATCCATGGATAGAGATATATATATTGCCTACGGGCTTGGTGATTGTGATTATGGACCAAAGCAGTAACTCTGAACTTTGAATAACATATTAGTGTATTTTGGGCCCATGCTTGTCTTTGTTTTCAATGTGAATCATGAATGTTTTGATTAATTATTAAATAATGTAAGATTGTGAAATATAATATTCTTTTGAATTGTTTATGAAACTTGATTGTGTGACATTGGCATTGCATTGAGGCATAATATTATAGTTGTTTGTACCACTAAGCCGTTGGCTTAGCGCGATTGTGGTTTATCGCGCAGGTGACAGGGTGGAGCCGGGGAGTTCCTCTAGGCATAATAGAGTTTAGATTCTGAAGTGTGAATAGTGGGCTTAAAGATCAAAGACTGACTGCCAAACATGTATAAACTTTATGTTTTGTAAAATTTGAGTTTTAATGTATATGAATTTGTAAATATTGTTTCTTTCCGCTGTATAGTGAACAAATATTTTATCTACTGTGTTTCATAATAAACCTTTACTTTATTCTGTACTAGAAGTGTAAATCCTTTTTGCAGGTTGTAGTTGAGGTTATAAGGGGGATTTATTGGGAGTGTACTAAGAATTATTTTGTTTGCATTGGTTTGTGTGAAAATGTTTTCAAAAATCAGAAAAAAACCAGTTTTGTCGACACTTGGGACTTAATTTCTAGGCAAAACTATGGCAAAATTTCTGTAAAAATCGAAACTAAAATTTGACTAAGTAAAATTGGTAGCAATTTTTGGATAGTGTGGCGCCTCTACTCAGCTTACACAGGTAGGTCGGGAAGGGGTGTTACAATTTTTGGTATCAGAGCCAAGGTTTGAGATTCTCAACCTAGGTGAATTGTAAGAAAAAGAATATTTTGATTTTAAAAGTTGGTTTTTGAATAAAATACATGTCTTGGTATGGCAATGTTTGATCTTTAATGAGGAATATTCTGCTGTGTTTGCAGATATAGGTAGTAATGGAGTCCCATTCACGTCAGACTGTAGAAGGAAGTGCTGAGAGTGTAGCTCCAGGAGAGTGTAGAGATGGAGCTAGAGTTGAGAGGGTGAGGCACTTGTTTCTATGCCAGAGAGATCAGCTGCAGAGGAGGTTCAGCCGAGTTGGCTAAGGCATGTGATAGAACTATTGAGGCCAGCTCCAGTGCAGCCCCCACCACCACAGCCTCAGGTGCCGGTAAGACATTATGATAAGTTGAGAAAATATGGGGCTGAAGATTTCTTGGGCACTACCGATCCTGCAGTGGCTGAGCAGTGGTTGGATAAAGTGCAGAGAATATTCATCCAGTTGCAAGCTACTTCAGATGAAAAAATTTGACTATGCCAGGTCCATCCTAATGAAAGATGCCTATGACTGGTGGAAGACGGTTCCTCATGCCATGGATGATCCACCTACATTATCCTATGGTGATTTTCTGAGGGAGTTCGAGCAGAAATATACTCCGAGGGAGTATAAAGATATTAAGAAGATGGAATTCCTGAATTTGAGGCAAGATAACCGGACGGTAACAGAGTATGAGATTGAGTATATCCGGTTGAGTAGATATGCCGGGGGAATTATTTCCGATGAAATAGACTGGTGCCGAAGATTTAAGGAGGGATTGAGGCCCTCTATCATGTGCATTGTGGCTGGTTCCCGGTACCAGAATTTTTCTCAGCTTGTTGCAGCAGCTAGAAGTGTTGAGAGAGCACAGGGCATTGCAGCAGCTGCTACTGAGGAAGAGACCAGGGTAAGGAGACCCTAGTTTGAGGCAGGGTCTTCATCTATGAAGAGGGGTCGAGGAGGTTTTGTTCTGAGAACCAGTAGAAGCCAGAGACAGTCGGGCAGATCAGTTCAGTATCAGAGGCAGAGGCCGAGACCGATAGTTTCTGTAGCTAGGCCCCGACTCCAGTGATTCAGAGGTCTACTCCACCTGTATGTGAGCATTGTGGTAAGACCCATGGGGGTGTTTGTTGGAAGATTGGTGGATTAGCTGGGTGTTTTAGATGTGGGTCACCAGGTCATTTTGTTAGAGATTGTCATGAGATGCAGGAGTATAGGCAGGCTGATACTGCAGCTTCTCGACCTAGTGTCAGCAGAGGTGGTCGAGGGGGCAGAGGTTTCAGTAGAGGTGGTAGACCTGGGTTTAGTCAGAGAGGAGGATCTTCATCCAGGGGCAGCAGGCCAGATGAGGCCGGATCTTCTCAGAGAGTATATGTGATGCAGAGGCAGCCGGATGCTTTAGCAGTTATAGCGGGTACATTTTCTTTATTTGGCATTTCAGTACTTGCTTTGATTGATCCAGGATCTACTCATTCATACATAAGTGCATCTATCTTGCCTGTGTCTGAATTGCATTCTGAGTCCTTAGGATTTGATGTTTTGGTGACAAATCCTTTAGGGCATACTGTGGTTGTTAGCAAGGTGCACCGAGATAGTGCTGTAGTGGTGCAAGGTGAAGAGTTTCTTGGAGATTTAATTGAAATGCCTTTTAAAGAGTATGATTTGATCTTAGGCATGAATTGGTTGTCTAAGCATGGAGCTGTGGTGGATTGTCAAAAGAAATATGTTACTTTGAGAACTGGTGATGGTAGAAGTATATTAGTATCTAGTGAGCAGAGACAACTTGCATCCTTGTTTGTATCAGCTGTAACAGCTAGAAAGTTGATTAGAAGAGGGTGTGATGCTTATCTTGCTCATGTTGTGGATACCAGAGTAGTGGGTTCTCAACTTGATAGTATACCCACAGTTGCGGAGTTTCCAGATGTTTTTCCTGAGGAGTTGCCAGGGTTACCCCCTGAGAGAGAGGTTGAGTTTGGTATCGAGTTGTTGCCTGGTACCACTCCCATCTTTATTACTCCATATCGAATGGCACCTGCTGAATTGAGAGAGTTGAAAGTGCAGTTGCAGGAGTTGTTGGAGAGAGGGTTTGTTTGCCCTAGTGTTTCACCGTGGGGAGCTCCTGTTTTATTTGTGAAGAAGAAGAATGGTAGTATGAGGTTATGCATTGATTATAGGCAATTGAATAAGGTGACTATCAAGAATAAGTATCCTTTGCCCCGAATTGATGATCTCTTTTATCAGCTGAAGGGAGCAGCAGTGTTTTCCAAGATTGATTTGAGATCAGGGTACCATCAGTTGAGAGTCAGAGCTGAAGATGTTCCTAAGACAACTTTTCGTACAAGGTATGGACATTATGAGTTTTTAGTAATGCCTTTTGGATTGACGAATGCACCTGCAGCTTTCATGGATTTGATGAATAGGGTGTTTAGGCCCTATCTGGACCAATTTGTGGTGGTTTTCATCGATGATATTTTGGTGTATTCACGTAATGAGGAAGAACATGACAAGCATCTGCGAATTGTGTTACAGATCTTGAGAGAGAAGCAGTTGTATGCTAAGCTGTCAAAGTGTGAGTTTTGGCTTGACCAAGTAACTTTTCTCGGTCATATAGTTTCAGCAGATGGTATAAGAGTCGATCCCAGTAAAGTTGAAGCTATTTTGAATTGAAGTCCACCAAAGTCAGTGACTGAAGTTAGAAGTTTTCTGGGTTTGGCAGGCTATTATCGAAGGTTTGTGAAAGGTTTTTCTTTGATAGCTACTCCACTCACCAGATTTCTTCGAAAGGGAGTTAGATTTGTGTGGACAGATCAGTGTCAAGCTAGTTTTGATTAGTTGAAAGAAATGTTGACTCAAGCTCCTGTTCTTACTTTGCCTGTGGAAGATAAACCATATGTGATTTACAGTTATGCTTCACATAATGGTTTAGGATGTGTTTTAATGCAAGAGGGTAAAGTTATAGCTTATGCTTCTCGGCAGTTGAAGCCACATGAGCTTAATTATCCGACGCATGATTTAGGGTTGGCAGCCATAGTGTTTGCTTTGAAGATTTGGCGACACTACTTGTATGGGGAGAAATGTTTTTTCTATATGGATCATAAAAGTTTGAAATATTTGGGTGTCCAGAGGGAGCTGAATCTTTGGCAAAGGCGATGGTTAGAGCTGATCAAAGACTATGATTGTTTGATTGATTATCATCCTGGTAAGGCAAATGTAGTTGCTGACACCTTGAGTCGGAAGTCTCTGATAGGTTTGGCTGTTTATTCGCTCTCGTTGCTTGTTGAGTTGAGAGCGTTACATGCTAGTTTTGAAGCATGTGATGATGGTGCATTGTTGGCTCAGTTGCAATTGAGACCAGTATTGTTGGATCAGATTAAGGAGGCTCAATTGACAGATGAGAAAATTCAGAAGATTGTTTCAGATTGCCAAAACGGGGAGAGCTGAGATTTCTTTATGAGAAGTGATGGTAGCCTTTGGTTTAAGGATAGATTGTGTGTTCCTAATAATGATAGTTTGAAAAAGGTTATTTTAGAAGAAGCACATCAGTCGGTTTTTGCTATACATCCGGGAAATACAAAGATGTACCATGATTTGAAACAGCATTATTGGTGGTCATGTATTAAAAGAGACATAGCGGAGTTTGTATCCAAGTGTCTCACTTGTCAGAGGGTGAAAGCTGAGCATCAAGTTCCAACAGGGTTGCTTCAGCCTTTATCAGTGCCTGAATGGAAATGGGAGAGAGTGACAATGGATTTTGTGTCTGGTTTACCATTGACACAGAGGAAGCATGATGCTATTTGGGTGATTGTTGATAGATTGACAAAGACAGCTCATTTTCTTCCGGTTCGGATGGACTATTCACTTGAGAAGTTGGCTGAGCTGTATATTAGTGAGATAGTGAAGTTGCATGGAGTTCCAATTTCTTTAGTGTCTGATCGAGATCCTAGATTTACTTCGAAGTTTTGGAAGAGTTTACATGGTGCTTTAGGTTCTCGATTGCACTTTAGCACTGCTTTTCATCCGCAGACAGATGGGCAGTCAAAGAGAGTGATACAAATTATCGAGGATATGTTGAGAAGCTGTGTCATTGATTTCTCTTGAAGTTGGGACAGATTTTTGCCACTTGTAGAATTTGCTTACAACAACAGTCATCAATCCAGTATTGGAATGGCACCATTTGAGGCATTGTATGGAAGAAGATGTAGAACGCCTTTATGTTGGAATGAAATTGGAGAGGGAAAGTTAATTAGTCATAATCGGATTAAAGAGACTGAAGAAAAAGTGAAGATGATTCGGGATAGGTTGAAAGAAGCTTTAGACCGACAGAAGTCTTATTCAGATTTGAAGAGGAGAGACATAGAGTTTGATGTTGGAGATAAAGTATTTTTGAAAGTGTCTCCTTGGAAAAAGATATTAAGATTTGGTCTAAAAGGGAAGCTGAGTCCTCGTTTCATTGGACCGTATGAGATAATAGAAAGAGTTGGACCAGTTGCTTATCGTCTTGCTTTGCCGCCTGAGTTGGATAGAATCCATAATGTCTTTCATGTTTCTATGTTGCGAAGGTATAGATCTGACCCATCTCATGTTTTACAAGTTGAATCTATTGAGGTGAGTCCGGATCTAACTTTTGAAGAAGAACCAACTGCTATTTTGGCACATGAAGTGAAAGAGTTGAGAAATAAGAAAGTGCCACTTGTAAAGATTCTTTGGAAGAATCATGGTAGAGAAGAGGTAACTTGGGAGAGTGAGCAAGCGATGCGAGATCAGTATCCTCAACTGTTTCAGACTTGATATCAGGTAATTTCGAGGACGAAATTTTTTTTTAGAGGGGGAGAATTGTAATATCCCAAAGTGTGTCCTAGAAGTTTAGATATAATTGTTGTTTTATTTGGATTGAATGTATATGTTAAATATGAAAGAGAAAAGAATTTAAGAGTGTATATGTTGTATATATGGAAATATATATAACATATACACAAGTCAAATAAGAAAGTCAAAAGAAGAAGATATTTATGTTTATTATTGTTGAATTAATTAATTAATGGAAAATAGAAATTTAGATGAGTGGAAGAGAGAAGATGGATTATTTTAATATTAAAAATACTTGGTGGAGAATTGAGAGGAGACTAAATATTTGACTTTGATTTATTTTACTCTTCATTTTCTTCTTTTTCTTTTGGGTTGGCCGGCACACCAAAGAGACAAGAGAGCAAGAGAGGTTTTGATTTCTAGGATCAAATTGAAAGAAGATTTCAAGAAAACAAGTTAGAAATTCAAGAAGTTCATCATTTTTGGTAAGTTTTCTCTTGATTTCTCTTGTTCTATTTGGAATTTTGTTTGAGTTTGATGGAGTGTTGTTGATGGTTGGAGTGTGTTTGTGTATGGTGTGTGTAAAAGTGTTGAAATTGAATTAATTATAAGAAATTAGGTTGGTGTTGGTGATGGAAGAGTAAGAGTTGTGTTTAGTGAAGTTGAAAGCATAGAATACATGAGTTTGGTACTTTAACCATTGAACTCCTTTTGAAATTTTTCTGTTTTGCAATTAGTAAATGCTGTGACTTGTATGATTTTTAATTAAATATATAAAAACGTTCTAGAAGTGAATTTTTGATATGTTGTGCCTCTATGAGTCTAGAATGACTGAAAAATATGTTTATTTGATTTTGAATTGGTTATGATTTTGGAAAGATTATTTTTATTAGACCTGTTCCAGCAGGTACCTTGACTGAGACAGCTATCTTTTGGGATTTTTAATAAACTGTAGAAAAATAATATCCAATTGAATTTTGGATATGTTGTTGCTTAGTGAGTCTAGTATTTGAGAAAAATAATTTGGAACCACGTTGATTGAATTTAATTTACGGAATTCACAAAGTTCAGAACTGCTGCCAGGATGCAGGGCAATTGGAGCAGTCTGGTTGGGTGAACTATTTGACCAAGATTTTGAGTTCAGTTTGATCTGAAATTTTAAAGGAATGATTTTAAGATGTAAAACTAAATTCTGTAAAACGTTTAGAGTTTTTAGGCTAGTAGATTATTTTATACAATTTTTCAAAATAAGGATTAAGTTGAGTCCAAAACTAGAGTTTACTATTCATATGGTCATTTTGCTAATATTCCTTTTGGATTAGGTTGTGAAGAGGTTGAATTACCCTAACCTAAGTGTTGAGGATTCTTGGAAGAGTAAGTGTATAGATTGGTGTGAGTTGGTTTTAAGGTAAGTACAAACTACATTATTGCATACATTCATATGATGTTGAGACTTAACATACATTTGATTGTAAATGTGTTAAGAAATCTAATGCATTGTTAATGCATATTAATAATGTATGTTTGGTATAATGTGAATGTTGTGATGAGCATGTAAAATGTGTGTGTTAATGCCATTGGTTATATACACTTGAATGATAAATTGTTTTAATGTGATTTGAGATAATATAAGATATGATGAAATGAAATATGGAATATGAAATGTGAAAGATATGATGATTGTGTGCCTAATATGTTAATTCAATTTTCAGAGTGCTGGGTTTGGCGGCATGCCTATGAATCACTGGATAAGTGAAAAGATCGGGTCGTAAGCCGATTCCAATTGAAAAATGTGAAATGATAAATGTGAAATATGATGTTTTTGGGGTGAAAAGACTGGGTCGTAAGCCTCAAAAACAGTAACAGTCTAGCCGGGTTGAGGATTTCCTCGGTTCTAACCTGGTTGAGGTCCAAGAGACTGGGTCTGTTACGCTATCCATGGATAGAGATATATATATATATATATATATTGCCTACGAGCTTGATGATTGTGATTATGGACCAAAGCAGTAACTCTGAACTTTGAATAACATATTAGTATATTTTGGGCCCATGCTTGTCTTTGTTTTCAAGGTGAATCATGAATGTTTTGATTAATTATTAAATAATGTAAGATTGTGAAATATAATATTCTTTTGAATTGTTTATGAAACTTGATTGTGTGACATTGGCATTGCATTGAGGCATAATATTATAGTTGTTTGTACCACTAAGCCGTTGGCTTAGCGCGATAGTGGTATATCGCGCAGGTGACAGGGTGGAACCGGGGAGTTCCTCTAGGCGGAGTAGAGTTTAGATTCTGAAGTGTGAATAGTGGGCTTAAAGATCAAAGACTGACTGCCAAACATGTATAAACTTTATGTTTTGTAAAATTTGAGTTTTGAAGTATATGAATTTGTAAATATTGTTACTTTCCGCTGTATAGTGAACAAATATTTTATCTACTGTGTTTCATAATAAACCTTTACTTTATTCTGTACTAGAAGTGTAAATCCTTTTTGCAGGATGTAGTTGAGGTTATGAGGGTGATTTATTGGGAGTGTACTGAGAATGATTTTGTTTGCATTGGTTTGTGTAAAAATGTTTTCAAAAATCAGAAAAAAACCAGTTTTGTCGACAATTGGGACTCAATTTCTAGGCGAAACTATGGCAAAATTTCTGTAAAAATTAGAACTGAAATTTGACTAAGTAAAATTGGTAGCAATTTTTGGATAATGTGACGCCTCTACTCAGCTTACACAGGTAGGTCGGGAAGGGGTGTTACAAACAACCTACCCTAAGCTTTTGTGATACTTTTGACAAGTCTTATGATCACTAAGATGAAGAGGTAAGAAGATTAAAGAAACAAATGAATAGTCAAGACCATGAAGATAATTGAAGTTCTCAAGACCATAAGGGTAGTTGAAGTTCTCAAGACCATAAGGGTAGTTGATGTTTTCAAGACCATAAGGATAGTTGGTGTTCTCAAAACCATAAGGGTAGTTGAAGTTCACTTACTATCTCCAATATATCAAGACAACATCAACATCAGAGTAACAAATGATTTATCCCTGTTAAAGAAGATTTATGTTACTCCACTCATCCATTATTGGAAGCCCAAGTCAGTACAAACAAGACAACTCTATTCGAGCTAGAACCAAACATAAAAAAACAAAAAAAAAAGGAGAAGAGAAGAGAAAAAAAAAAGAAAAAGAAAAAGAAAAGAAAAGGACAAAAGAAAAAAGAAAAAGGGACAAAAGGAAAAAAGGAAAAGAGAAAATGAAAAAAAAAAGATAAAACCTAAAAAGGCGGTTCTGTAAGCCAACTGAGTTCTCTTTTACCTAAAGCAACAAAAGGCTTCAATTTGGTTCATAAGAACATTTTGACTTGAATTGGTCCCAACCCAACCAAAGATTCAATCAAAATCAAAGAAAAAGGAGAAAGACCATTTAGTTCTTGAAAGTTCTATACTTGACAGTCCTACAAGGAAGAAGGACAAAATTATAAAATGCTCAAAGAAAGGAAAGAATAAGAAAAATAAAAAGAAAGAAAAGGGAGAAGATGAAAAGAAACAAATTTGGGTAACAAACTTTTTGCAAGGGCAAAAATTGTCCTAATCAAGATCCTAATTAATGCCAAGAAGATAGAAGGAATTTGGAGTCTAGCAAGATTGCCTCCAAGCTACCTAAAATTCAAACAAGAAAATTATAATGTGAGGGTTTGTCCATTGTGTCACATTAGCTCCTATCTCAAAATGGCCTTCATTTAACCCATGTCCCTCATAGACCCCATTTCAAGCCTATCAAAGACCTGTTGATCTCTCTTGGTAGGTAGAGTTTATTAGTGGAGATAGTTTGGATAAGCATGCATATGAGATAGATAGTATTTAATCTTAATGAGACCTTTGGCCAAGTAATGTGTATGTGCCTATCTGAAGTGAAACAGTTCTTGCTTAAAAAGAAATGATTCCCGAGTTTAGTACGGTAACTAAGGTTGTCATGTTGTAGATATGTTAATTTGGAAAATCAAGTCCTGAGGTGCATTGACATTAATTTGGCAAAGCCAACATTTGATTTCAACATAAAAAAAAGCACAAAAAAATGGAGTTTTTGTCATACAAAGCCTTCAAGTTAAGGGAAGTATGTTGAACCTCCAAAGGACACATTGGGCAAAGAAAATGATTATTGTCAACGGCATGAAGAAGCTATCAACTGACATGCTGAAACATAGTTTAAAAAGGATGTATCCCTGACTCTGCAACTTGGGATCTCCACCACTCGTGTTTTCAACATCTTGAAGATAAAAGCCACAAATGCAAAGCTTTCGATCATTCCAATGCAAGACTTGAACGAGCGTCAAAAAGGAACCAATGAGAACACTTCTGCTGATCACCTCGGTCTGTGAGTCGATGGAACAAATGTAAGTATTATTCATGCCTATCATGCATACATGAGCATATCACATCACACTTTCTTGTCCTGTATTGTCTATTCTTTATTAAGGTAAACGGCAAACACCTTGTGAAATAAACAATCAAAAGAAGATATCAAATTAGGGGGGGCATGGAAAGCCCATTACTTGAGAAAGTTCCAGTAAGTTTGCAAATAAAAGAAATGCGTGCTTGTGCAAAGAACTAGACAACAAAAACATCAATTAGAGCCCGCATAGAAAAATCATGGGTTTAGGCCCACACAGGGGGCAAAGTTTCTCCTTTTCAATTTTTTTGAGTTTTTATATATAATATTTTCAAACTCACTTGCAAATATTTCGCCACGCAGGGGGCAGGAAAGGATATGAAGGCTAGCTAAAAAGGGCTTAATTTTTTTTAAAGTGTAAAGCAAGAACAAAAAAAGAATGAAAAAAAGAGAGGAGAAGAAAATTAGAATTCTCAAAAGAATGAAGATGCAAAAGACAAAAGATCAGTTCAGCTAAAAAAGCCGAAGCCAGGGTAAAAACCCAAATCTCGGGTCTAAGTACCAATCTCGGGTCCAAGTACCCAAATCAAATTCATTCTCGGGTCCAAGTACCCAAATCAAATCAATCTCGAGTCCAAGTACCCAAATCAAATTCATTCTCGGGTATAAGTACCCAAATCAAATCAACCTCGAGTCCAAGTACCCAAATAAAATCATTCTCGGGTCCAAGTACCCAAATCAAATTTATTCTCGAGTCCAAGTACCCAATCATGGGTCTAAGTACCCAAATCAAATTAATCTCGGGTCCAAGTACCCAATCCTGCGTCCAAGTACCCAAATTCAATCCAATCTCAGGTCCAAGTACCCAAATCAAATTCAATCTCGGGTTAAAGTACCCAATCTCGGGTCCAAGTACCCAAATCAAATTCATTCTCGGGTCCAAGTACCCAAATCAAATTAATCTTGGGTCTAAGTACCCAATCTCGGGTCCAAGTATCCAAATCAAATCAATCTCAGGTCCAAGTACCCAAATTCAATCCAATCTTAGGTCCAAGTACCCAATCTGGGGTACAAGTAAACAATCTCAGGTCCAAGTGCCAAATCAAATCAATCTCGGGTCCAAGTACCCAATCCTGGGTCTAAGTATCCAAATTCAATCCAATCTCGGGTCCAAGTACCCAAATCAAATTCAATCTCGAGTCCAAGTACCCAAATCAAGTTCAGTCTCAGGTCCAAGTACCCGAAACAAATTCAAATAACCATCTCATCAAAAATTAAGTCTTGTTGCTTTTCACTCTCTAAAATCTCAGATCGTTCAAGCAGGGGGCAAACTGTAGACTCTTAATTTTTGACCCAGTCTGGTCCAATATATTTTTAATTAGTCCAAAATCATTTTTGTGTTGTCCAATATATTTTAATTAGTCCAAAACAATTTTTTATAATATTTGCTTTAGTATTTAATTTTTATAATTAATAAAAAATAAAAAATAATAATAAACAAAAAAATAAAAATAAAAATCGGCGACAGAAAAATCATGGATGAAAAAATCGTCGCCGAAAATCAGTGTGCGGCTTCGCCCGTAGGATTTTGCAGCGGGCAAAATGGCCCGTAAGCCAATTTTCGCCCACTGCCACAAGTCGCTGCGGCAGCTTTTTCGCCAGCGTAAATTTTCATCAGTAGTTTTTTTTCTCTAGCGAAATTTTTTCGACGCAAATTTTTTCGAAACCTAATACAATTAGGTTTCAGTTTCCTTTTCTTAATTAATGTTATATTCCATGAATAACTAGAATTAATCAAAGAAATCTTCTATAAATAAGACCAAAAACAAAAAAAAGGGGCAGATTTTGGAGGAGAAATTGAGATCGAAATTGAGGAGGAAAACTTTGAATCAATCGGACTTTTTGAGAGAGAAAACAAACAATTCAATCCATCAAAGGCAGCAAAGCTTGTCTTTATTCTTGTTCATCCAAGAAGAAATTTTTGGTGGAACCAACAAACGAAGGTATGAATTTCTTTATTTGTCTCATTAATACACAATAGCTTCATCACTATAGATTAAAAATAATTGTTTCTGTTTCTTCAAAATCAAAACACCCTAGAACCTCAATTAACCTTTTCTAAAGATTAAAAACCTTAATTCGTTTATTTGTTTTCCAAAAATCTTAAAATTGTTATTTTTGTTTCTTCCAATTTTTTAAAATCCTAATTTGCCTTCCAATTCTTTAAAACCATAAATTGTATCTGTTTCTTTCCACAAACCCTAAAAAATATCTTTTTTATTTCTATAAACCCTAAATCATTTTGTTTATTTTCATAAAATTTCATAAAATTATCAATTGATTTTTCAAATCCTAAAATCTAATGCATTCTCCGAAACACTAATTCTAACATTCTAAAACCCTAATTCAACTCCAAGACCCAAAATAGTAAACCCTAACTCCCTTAAAACCTTAAACCCTAATTTTTCTAAATTCTAATTCCCTTAAAACCTTAAAATCATATCAAATATAAAAATTAAAATTCAAACACAATAAGCTTAAAAACCACCATCTAGTGACCATAAATCATAAACCTAATGTTTTAAAGTGTCCAAACCCTAGTTTCATGATTTCACTTCTCAAACACTAATTTGGTTAATCAAAGAACTTTATCAACCTCTTAAATTATAAAACTTTAATGCATTTCAATTCCTTTAAAACATACAGTAGCTTATTCCAAAACCCTAAAGCATTAATTAAAGAATTTTAAATAGAAACAGTAGCCCTAACTTGAATCTTTACTTGCTTTATTTAATTTTATATGCTTTAATTTATTTAAGTTAAATGCTTGGTTTATTTAAATCATCATGGATGAATGTTTATATTTTGATTGATGTTTAATATCTTTGATGAATGATTTATTTATTATGAATGGTTATTTACTTTTATCGATTTACTTAGATTTCCAAATATTGTAAGAGGTATGTTTCCACTTGGTGGGTACCTCATTAGTTAAATATCATGCAATTTAAATTGCTCTTATCTTTTAGAAACAATGTAAGGGCATGTTTCCATCGTTGGATGGGTGTCCATTTATTTGTTTTGCTTGGACATTGTTTTGATTTTCAATATATCGATGCTTTATTTTAATTATTGTGTGTAATATGGATAATATTGTTATATTTAAGAATTTTATAATATTACGACCTGTAAAGGAGGCCAGTTCCAACGAACTGGGCATCGTGGGGGTGCTGGGCCATTTCTCACCTTCCCTACACGTACCCAACTTTTCAAACCCATTAGGGGGTTGGGGATTTCTTAGAAATTGAGTCATCCACCCCTTTTGTTTCCCAGCCCGTTCGGGTGGTGACTCCATTTTCTTCGGACTTAGGTCTGTGTTCTCTAAAGCCCCGAGCCTAAACAGTTCCGAAGTCGTAAGAACCATTCCACCGAGAGTGGGGGCAAAAATCTCCGCTCACACAATTACATGAGCTTTAGCCATTGGGTTAAAAAGCTTAGGTTCCAATAGCAAGTATATACCAAAAGGTACGAGGCTATGAGTGGTTATGCCATGCTCGATCTCCATACCTTGAGTGAAAGTATTTGTATCCCTTACATAACACAACACGGGTAACCCGGGCATCCTAACTCATGCACATGATGCAATCTAATATGATGCAATGGATAATATCATTATAAGAAAGAATAGAATAATATAAAGACCAACGGAATCAACGTCTCTTATCCCTAGTGGAGTTGCCACTGTGAACGGGGATTTTTGCCCCCACTCCCGGTGGAATGGTTCTTGCGACTTCGCCACTGTTTAGGCCTGGGGCCTTAGAGAATATGGACCTAGGTCTGGAGAAAATGGAGTCACCACCCGGACGGGTTGGGAAAAAGAAAGGAGTGGATGACTCAATTCCTAAGGCATCTCTAACCCATTAATGGATTCGAAAAGTTGGGTACATGTGGGAAAGGTGAGAAATGGCCCAGCACCCCCACAACCCCTGGTTCATTGGAACTGGCCTCCTTTGCAGGTCTTAATAATTATAAAATTCTTAAATATAATAATATTAACCATATTACATGCAACAATTAAAATAAAGCATCATTATATTAAAATCAAAGCAATGTCCAAACAAAGCAAATAAATGGACACCCATCCGAGGATGGAAACATGTCATTACATCGTTCATGTCTAAACTAAATAGGACACCCACCAAAAGGTAGAAACATGTCCTTTACATTGGTCCAAAATATAAAAGCAATTTAAATTACATGATATTTAACTAATGAGGTACCCATAAAGTGGAAACATACCTCTTACACTTTTAATACTAAAACAAATAAATAATAACAATAAAGAAAACATCCATCCATGATAAATTAAATAAATCAAGCATTGAAGTTAAATAAATCAACCAGCAAAGCATATAATAGACTACATAATCAAATCTAAAACTAAAGCAAGTAAAGATACAAATTAGGGTTTACTGTTTCTATTTAAAGTTCTTTAATTAATATTTAGGGTTTTGGGATTTGAGTATTTTTATTGTTATTTGTTTAGGCTACTATAAAGGTTTAAGAAGATTGGAATGGATTAGGGTTTTATGAATTTAAGAAAGTAGTAAGGTTTTTTAGTTAATCAAATTAGGGTTTAAGGTGACATCATAAAATTAGGGTTTTGGAATCTTAAGATATTAGGATTTATAATTCATAGCTACTGGATTGTGATTTTGGGTTTACTGTATTAAGTTTTAGGGCTTAGATAAACTAGTTTGGAGTTTTAATAATTAGGGTTTAGGAAAACTAGGGTTTACCGTATTAGTTTTGAGAGAATTAGAGTTTTTTGATATTTTAGAAAACATTTTTGGTTTTAGGATTTAAGAAAACAGTTTAGAGCTTTATAAAATAATTATGATTTTTGGAAAAGATAAAGAAGATTAGGGTTTGGAGATTTAAGAAAATATTTGGAGATTTTGGACAAAAAGTTATGGTGTAGATGAAAATAGTTGGTAAAAATAATTTAGGGTTTTAAAGCTTTTGGAAATAAAAGAGAAACAATTTTAAGGTTTCAAGGTTTTGAAAATAGAAGAGAAACAATTTTAGGATTTTAAAGTTTAGAAGAAACGTTTTAGGGTTTTTAAGGCTTTGATTAATTTGTATGATGAAATAATTAATTCAATTTGAATGATGAAGCTACTGTAAAGAAATAAATAAAGAAAATAGAGATTCAAACCTCCGTTCGTTGGTTCCACCAAAAAATTGCTTTCTAGATGAACAAAGGCAAAGGCAGTGTGGCTACCTTTGATGAATTGTTGATGGCTTTGCTTGTTGCTAATCTTTTCTACCTAGGGTTTTCTGTAATCCAAGTTTAAAAGTTCAATTTTTGATCCCCCAATCAAGGCACTGTCCACTAATTCTGAGTTTTAAAGTATTATTTATAGGAAAAATTATAAGAATAATTCTAATTGTTTAAGGAAACAAAAATTAATTAGGAAAAGAAACTAAAACCAAATAGAATTTGGTTTCGAAAAAAATTGCGTTGGAAAATTTCGCTGGCAAAAACTACAAGCATTGGCGAGGACTGCGAGAGCTGGCGGGCGAAAATTGCGAAATGGCTGGGCGGTCAGCCAATTCGCATAGGAATTTCCTGTGACAAAATGGCCCAAGGCCATTTCACCCTCAGGAAATTCCTGCAGGTGAATTGGCCTTGGCCAATTGGACCTTCAGCGACGAAATGTTTTCATCGCCTTTTTTTCGTCGCCGATTTTTATTTTTATTTTTTATTTTTTTATTGTTTTTTATTGTTTTTTATTATTTTTTATTATATTTTTTATTAACTTCACCATTTTTATTTTTATTAAAAAATATAAATAATAAATACTAAAATAAATATTATTTAATTAAAATACCACAAAAATTATTTTGGACTATATAAAAAATAATAGACCGGACTGGGTCAAAAATTAATTGTCTACAGTTTGCTTCTTACTTTTTTCTTTGTAGAGTATCGACTGTTTACCTTAATAAAGAATAGACAACAAAAATGCAGTGTGACATACTCTTGTTTGCATGTATGGATGATATACATGGGTGATACTTACAGTGGTTCTAATGACTCACAAACTGAGGTGATAGGCCGAAGTACTCCCATTTGTACCTTTAGGATATTCATGTAGGTCTTGTTTTGGATCATTAGGAGATGTCATGTCCATAGCTTCATCTTTAAGATATAGAAAACATAAGCAGTGGGGGCCCCAAGCAAGATAGTCAGAGATATACGTGATACCCATTTCTACCCATGATTCAAGACATTAGTTGATGACTTCTTCATAACCATACAAATAATTCTTTCATTAGCCTACCTTTGCCCTATTGTGTCCTTTAAGGTTTGATAGTTCAACATACTTGCCTAATCTTGAAGGCTCACGTGATAAGAAAACACTTTTTTCTTTTTTGTATAATTTAAAATCACATCTTGGCTTGTCAAATCAGTGTTAGTATGCCTTAGGACTTGATTTTTTGTAATTAACACATTTATAACATCATAACCCTAGTTAATGTACTAAATTTTGGGACCATTCTATTTGAACAAGAACTATTGCACTTCAGATAGGTACATACATATTACTTAGCCAAAGGTTACATTGAGTTTAAATATTGTCCATCTCATATGCATGCTTTTTCAAACAATCTCCACTAATAGACTCCAGAGACCAAGAGGTATAAACAAGTCTTTAAATAAGCTTGAAATGGGGTCTATAAGGGATATGGGATAAGTGAAGGTCATTTTTAAATTGGAGCTAACGTGGCATAAATGACAAATCTTCACAATATGAATTTTCCATTGGAGCCATATATAGTTGAAAACATTCTTAAAATTTGGACATCATTTCCACCTTCTTGGCTCCTTGTTATCTTGATTATAAAATTTTTGCTTTTGCAAAAAGCTCGAGATCCTCATTCTTCTTCCCATTTCTTCTATTTTCTTTTGTCTTTTTTTCCTTTTTCTTTTTTCTTCTTTTTCTTTTTTTTCTTGTTTCTCTTTTTTCTTTTTCTTAACATGCATGTAAGGTTTCTTGTACCATTGTACTTAGTGAAAGCAGGCATTTAAAACTTATGTGGGTGATTCTCATCCTCTTCAAAAAGTTTATCAACTTCTGAGGCCTCTTCAACTTTCAATCTCTTTTCAAGCTTCTTTTCCAAGTCAACAATGAGCTTTTCCACATTAGTAGCCTCTGTCTTTACTTCCACCTTTTTCTCTTTCTTCTTTCTTATTGGTCTTGGAAGTATGTATCTTTGTCGTCATCATCAATCACCACCTTTTCTTTATCAAAGGCTACCTCAGCTACCTTAGCCTTCCTCTTGTCCTTCTGCTATTTAGAACTAGCAGATACCTCAATGGTGTTATTTTCTAATAGTGTAGCTATTTGACTTCTCATGATCTCAGCTAGGGCCACCTTTAATTGTTTCATCTTGGATGTGAGGGCTTAATTCACCATGTTTGGAACTTGCTCAGGATCCATTGCTTTTGATGTGAAGTTAACTAACTCTTCCCTGAACTCTGAGTCACTGACATAGGTGGGGTTGTCATATGCTCTCAAACTACTATACTCCAGGTCTTTGAACCAGAAATAATTAATTTGATGTAATGCAATGTAATGTATGCATGTATGCATGTGGAACAAACAAATAGAGTCACGATGTTCCTTCCAACCTCATTTCTTTGTAGACACGAGTGGCAAGTCTCTTTTCTTAGGTGTTATGCTTAACAAAATATCAACATCAGATATTTTTATTTTTGAAAAAAAAATCACTTAGATGAAATAACCATTAGTTTGTGTTTTCAAATACCGAAGTCACTCTATGATAATCCCTACTAATTAAGCCTTAATCCTTTAGGTCCATTGAAAAATTTTGAGTAGCATTTTTACCATATTTGGATTAAAACTAAATTAATAGATTTATTATAAATAGACTTCTTATTTGGAAAAAACAAATAATGATCCATGCCAAAAACAAGCCTATAACTAATAAGTCTTGGCATAAATAAGGCCTACAATTGATTTTAATATTCCATAATTGACCTGGCTAATTAAAAGCCCATTTCAAAAAATTTGACCCATTATAAAAAAATTTTAATTTTCAAAGTCCAAATGAAAGCTTGGTTTTGAAAAATGGGCCATAAAGCAAAAACAAAATGGTTTTGAGCCCTTCCTTGAAAATACGTCAAAGTCCATTGTAAAAATTTTATTCTAAAAAATTGATTTTGGGCTTGGTGCTTAAGCCAAGAGGTAAAGAATGATTTTTTATTTTTATTGATATTTATAAAGGTTTTAAGCTTTCTTGGAAAAGTTTTTGAAAATGATTTGGGCCTTGGGCTTACACCATAATGAGGTCATATTATAAAAAGACAAACCAAATGGGGCATAACTTAAACCAAAACATGTTAATCATAGTCAAACAACAAGTATTTAGGGTAAACCTAATTAACATTATTAGACTAACTACATGGGCATTAGTCTTTAAGGTAAAAGACTCAGGATCCCATAGCAGCTATATACTAAAAAAGTACAAGGGTATGAGTGGTTTTGCAGTGCTCAATGTCCATACCTTGAATGAAAGTATGGTATCACTTACAATCATATAACATGGGTTCCAAAGTGCAACCTAACACACACAATACAATTCTAAATAATGCAATGAATAATATTATATTAATAAGAAATAAAATAATATAAAGACCAATAGAATCAACTTCTCTTGTCCCTAATGGAGTCTCCATTATAAGCAAAGATTTTCGCCCCCACTCAAGGTGAAATATTTCTTGCAATTTCGACACTGTTAGGCTCTAGGCCTTAGAGAACAGGCCTAAGCCTGGAGAAATAGGAGTCACCACTTTGACAAGCTAGGAAGAAAGTAGAAGAGGTGGATGCCTCGATTCTTAAGAAATCCCCAACCCCTACTTGAGTTGAAAAGTTAGGTACATATGGGGAAGGTGACAAATGGCATAGTACCACTCATAATGCCAGGTTCATTAGAACTTATCTCCTTTTTAGGTCTAAATATTATTAAAATTTTATATTATTATGATATTACTCATATAACAAGCAATTAACATGTAATTAAGGTTTCAGTTTGCAAAATTAGGGTTTTTGATAACAATGTAAATAAAATCAAAATAATAGATTAAAACACAATAAATTTACAAGGTTAAATGAGGATGACACTCAATCGAGTTAAATAGATTTATTCAATGGAGATCATACCTACATTATAGATTTTGTCAAATATAATTAACTAAAACAAGCCTTGCAAGTTAAACCAAATGATTCTTCAGCTTTGGATGGTTTTGATGGGTCTCGATCAGTGGGATTTTGTCTACTATGTCTCTGGCTTTTTCCTTTTGCTCTCTATCTCTCTAATTTTTATTTACTGTATGCCAATTCTTATTGCCCTGCATTGTTATTAATGTTTCCTTTTTATAATTCTAATTAGGGTTACATTAAGTTAAATCTTGGTTGAAAAGTCCATATTGTATTATAAAACCTGGTGTTTATCCCAATTAGGCCAAGTTTAAGTAGGATTAGGAAATTAAAAAAACTGGCTTATGGTGAATTGGCCTTGAGTCATCTTGCTCATGGCTAATTGGTCATGAGCAAGGCTCGTGACTAATTGGTAATAAGCAAAGGCACATTAGCAATTTGTTATGACTTTTTGGGCCAATTCAGTGATTTGGCTTTTAAATCAGGATCAAACTAGAATTAGGCTTCTAAATTGGGGCTGAATTTAGTTTGAGCCAAAATTAAGATTCTACACATGTATGTTTTGTACATAACTAGATCCTTGATGTAGTGTTCTATTGAAATTTGCTATAATAGAGAATAATTTTAGATTCAATAAATTATGTTTTTAATTATTTTACTACTAACATAAGACCTGCCCAAAAATTAAAACGGCTAAGGATCAAATCAGACCGTGCATAATTTGTCGTAGCCATGGTTAATTTGCCATATTGTTTTCTTTTTTTTTTCTTTATTATATATCTTCACTTTTATGGTACTTTTGTGAAAAGGTAACTTTAATCTTTTTTGTTTTAATTTATTCTAATTAGAGCTTGATTATAATTATAGTATTTTGTAGTGATTAATTATGTGTAATGTACTTTTTATAAGTTTGTGTTATGATGTATTAATACTCCGTGATAATTTTATGCGATGATTAATTATGCCTTTAATTATGGATATGTTGTTTTTAATTATCTATTTTGAAATAGATAAAAAAGGAATGTTTCCATAGCTTGTGGGTGCCTTGGTTTATTTGTTGTATATATTCTTTTATTTACTTAATTATCTTGGATTTTAAGGAGTTGTAAGGGTATGTTTCCATCTTGCATGGGTTCTCATTTTATTTTTTGTATTTTGATTGATTAATTTATGATATGACATTTATTTATTTTATTTCAATAATGTTTGTAATATGAGTAATATTATAATAATCCAAAATTTTAATAATATTTAGGCCTGAAAAAGAGGCTAATTCTAATAAACCGAATGTTATGGGGGTGCTGGCCCATTTTTCACTTTCCCCACGTATACCTATGAACCTGTAATTTTTGCACCTAATTTAAAAATTAGCGAAATTAATTGGAAAAAACTAATTTGTCTTAAAAATGAAATTTTGTCCATTTTGATTTGATAAAAAAATTGCCACGCCAGGCACGGACAGACCATGCAGCCCATCAGTCTAAAAACTTATTAAATTAAAATTAAATAATGGAAAAATGTAATGATTAATTAAAATATATTAGCAAACAATAATAATAATAGAACAACTAAAATTTTAAAGAAAGGTTTGTCATTAATAAGTCCATACACACAAACTATAAAAATTAAAAGATATAGTACAATCATCATGAAAAACATGCATCATAATGCATCGCTAGCAACCTATATAAAATAAAAGAATTAAATAGAAAATTCATTCTCCATGATGGCATTGCTTTCCTACTCGCTCAATGGATAGTTTGGCCAATGTGACAGACAGTAGAGCCTCAAAACTACAAGCCATTTCAAAGTTATATTTGGACCACTCATTAGGCCACTGCAAAAAGGGGCAAAATTTATAAGAATATTGGAACATGAAAGCAAATGGAATACAATGCAAGAACATGTCTACCTCTCTAAAATATGACAGCAGTGGAACAAAGGGAACTTTAGGAACATCAATCCTCTCCTGCCTCATGTTTTCACCTCCAACATAGGTGACAGATTTGGTTAAGCAATAGTACGGATGAATACCCTTAGGAGGTGCAGAATAAGTCCTGACAAAAGTTGATTAGGAGCTAGCTTGAGATCGTCCTGGAACGAGTGTAGTTTCAGTAAACTTAGTGTTAGCCTCTACAAAAGTTCAATTTTCCCTCGGTAAGTAGCACCTCACCTAGCACCAGCCACACTAATTTTAGGACGTGATGTAACACCCATAAATTTTAGATATTGTTAAGTAATTAATTTAGATGATAGTGTATTGGTGAGGAAAATGTAAGGTCTGTACATGATATACCCACAATGTATACTTGATGTATACATGAAATACACATACATATATGTTACATATACTTTACATATATATGACATATACATATACCTAAACTATATACAACATATATATAAAATATAAATATTTATACATATATATTTATGTATGGGAAGATGAAAATTATTAAGTAAATAAATAAATGAAAGAGGAAAAGAAAGTCAAAAGAGGAGAGAAAATAAGTGGTGGATATTTAAAGTGAATTAAATAAATAATTAATTAATTACGTAGTAAATATATGAAAAGAAGATGGGCAAAAATGAGAAAATCAATTTATAAATGTCTTCTTCTTCCTCCTATTTTCAAGCATGGCCGAATTTGATAGGGAGCAAGCAAGAGAGAGAAAGTTTCTTCTAAATACATAGGATTCCACTAGTTTTTTAAAGGGTTTGGTGGTGATTTTGAAGATTTAGCAACATTCAAAGTAAGTTTTCTAATTTTAATCTTGTTTTCCTTTATTTTTGGATTATGTAAACATATAGATAGAGAGGGAAAGTATATTTAAATTGTTAAATTGATAGTAGTTGATGTTAAAATGATTGGTATGTGATGAAATGATTGTTGCTTGGTTTGAAGTTGACATATGGTTTGAAGTTGACATGTTGATAACTTTAGGGTTGTAGATAGGTTATGTAAAAATTAGGGTTTTGGTATGGGTGTACATAATTGTTGTTATGGGATAATTTAATATTCTTTTAATGTATATGTTGTGATTTTATGGTAAGAAAATGAATATGAGTAGGTTTAGTTGAAGTTAGGGTTATGGGTGGGTTATGTGGAAATAAGGTTTTGCATAGAAATGAATATAATTATTGGAATGAGTTATTTTGACTTTATTTTGATATGTAAGCAATGAATTTATGATTAAATATTGGAAATAAATTGGGTTGGATGAAGTTTAAGCAAAGTATTGGAAATAAATTGTTGTTGGGTTATGTTTGCATAAGGCATATTGATAAAAGTGGAGAAGTAATAAGTTTTTATCAAAGATAAGGCTTGGAGATTGAAACAATGTTAGTACATATCCTAAAAACTTGTGTTTTTATGTCAAATGTGAGTTGGCATTGTATGTGAAAAGTACTTGGAAATGTGGAAAATCACATAGTCTATGGAATATGACATAGTTATGTGATAGTGTCATATTGGGCATTTGCTCAATATAAAATTAAGGTTTATATATATGAAATGTATAAGCTTTGTAAGATGAGCCATTGTATAATGGCTATATAGTGGTGAAGCACTTAAAATGTAAAATATGCTGAAAAATGTTGGAATTGTGGAAATTGTAGACCCTTAATTTTGGCACTAGTTTGAATGTGGTTTTAATTTAAAGATTGGGTTTAGTTTGGTTTCAATAACAAGGTCCAAATTAAATCAAGCCTAATTCTTAAAGTTTAGATTAGGTATAGTTCAAATTAAATTGGGTCAATACAATTAGAAAATTGGTTCGATCCTTGTCCAATTTGATATGAGGGGCTCATATCAAATTGGTTGTTTCAATATGAGCTAAGTCCATGTCAAAGTGGCCAGCCCTAATTTAACATGTGTTTAGTTTTAGCCCAATTTAGAAGTCGTAATCGTGTTTAACTTTAGAAAAAATCGGATAATAATTAAGTGTTGGAACCAGATTAGGACTAATGATATAAGTTAGCCCTAATTTGAGCATTATAAATAGAAATCAATCAAGCTAAGGAAGGGGGATGACTTTTATCAATTAAGAGCAACCAGTAGCCAACAGAATTTGGGACCATTTGAAAAATTAAAAACACACAGAGATAAAAAAGTAAGAAAATTGAAAGAAGTAGTAGCTTGATCCTCAGATCATCAAGGCACCAACAAAGATTTCCATTGATCCAGACTTTCAATCATTTAGGGCATGAGTTTGATTCAATAAATTTAGCTTGGTGGAGCCAACAATGCAGGTTTGATTTTCTAAATTCCACTTGTTTAAGCTTACATTAGTAATTTACATTCTTTAATAAGTATTTAGGCAATTGTTTGTTTGAAACCCTTATCTTCATTTTTATCTCATCCAATAGGGAATAATTTTAATTTTAACTTGGTTTAAACCTTAATTAAATTATTTAATTCAAGGTATTTTGATCCAAAACCGTTATCCATTAGGTCAAGCCCATAGTTGCATGTTTTGGTCTAGTTAGCATTATAAATTTTAGAATCGCATTAAAAACCCTAGTTTTACATGTTTTAATTCTAGCTTATATATTAAACCCTAATTAGGTTATTAAACCGTAATATTGCTAATATACCTTAAATTGTTTGCACTGTGACCCAAAATCCTAATTTATAAATCATTTACCTTTTCTAGGAAATGAGTCTATGAGCTGGGATTTTTGCCCCCACTCCCAGTGGAATGGTTCTTGCGACTTCGGCACTATTTAGGGTTGGGGCCTTAGAGAACACAGACCTAAGTCCAGAGAAAATGGAGTCGCCACCCGGATGGGCTGGAAAAAAGAAAGGGGTGGATGACTCAATTCCTAAGGAATCCCCAACCCCCTAATGGGTTCGGAAAGTTGGGTACGTGTGGGGAAGGTGAGAAATGGCCTAGCACCCCCACAACGCCCGGTTCATTGGAACCGGCCTCCTTTACAGGTCTTAATATTATAAAATTCTTAAGTATAACAACATTATCCATATTACACATAATAATTAAAAGAAAGCATCAATATATTAAAAATCAAAATAATGTCCAAGCAAAACAAATAAATAGACACCCATCCGAAGATGGAAACATGCCCTTACATCCATGCCTAAATAGGACACCCACCGAAAGGTAGAAACATGTCCTTTACATTGTTCTAAAATAGAAAAGAAATTTAAATTACATCATATCTAACTGATGAGGTACCCACCAAGTGGAAACATACCTCTTACAACATTTGGAAATCTAAATAAATTGATAAAAGTAAATAATCATTCATCAAAGGTATTAAACATCAACAAAAAGTAAACATTCATCCATGATAAATTAAATAAACCAAGTATTGAACTTAAATAAATTAAAGCATATAAAATAAATCAAAGCATAATCAAATATGGAATTGAATAAGGCAAATAAAAATCCAAATTATAGCTACTGTTTCCATTTAGGGCTCTTTATTTCATGTGTTCAGGGTTTTGAAATTTATGGAATTAGGTTACTGTGACTTTAAGAGAATTGAAATAGATTAAGGATTTTATGTTTTAAAAGGTTGGTAAGATTCTTTGATTAACCAAACTAGGGTTTGTTACGTAAAATCATGAAACTAGGATTTGGACTCTTTAAAATACTTTTGATTTATGGTTTTAAGTTTATTGTGTGAAATTAAAATATTTTCTTTTTATGATTTTTAAAGTTTTAAAGGATTAGGGTTCACTATATAAATAGAAAAGATGTTTTTAGGGTTTGTTGAAAGAAACAGAATCAAATTTTGGTTTTGAAGAAAAACATGTTCAATTAGGGTTTTAAGATTTTGTAGAAGTAAAAACAACAATTTTAAGTCTTTTTGAAAAATAAAGTAACGAATTAGTGTTTTTAACTTTATAAAAACTAAATTGAAGCTCTAGGGTTTTTAATTTTGAAAGACACAATTTCATAATCTTAGCTACTGTGAAAAAATATAACAATTAATACAAACCTCCTTTTGATAGTTCCTCCAAAAATAATTCTTCTTGGATGAACAAAAACAAAGGCAGTTGCTGCCTTTGATCGTTTGTTAATGGCTTTGCTTCTTCTTCTCTCAAAAGGTCATATTGATTTCACTGCTTTCCCACTCAATTTCGGTTTAAAAATCTCTTCCAGTTTCTATCCCGATTTCTCCCTATTTTTTCCTCTGATTTCTTCCTTATTTATCGAAGAATTCTATTATTAATCCTAGTTACTCATGGCATATAATATTGAATAAGAAAAGGAAACCGAAATCTAATTGTATTAGGTTTCAGAAAATTTGCGTCGAAAAATTGCGCTGGCGAAAAAAATTACTGCAGGAAAAATTGCGCTGGCGAAAAAGCTGCCGCAGCTGCGGGCAAAATGGGCCTGCGGGCCATTTCGCCCACAAGAAATTTTTTTAATATATATTTTTATATTTTTTATATTTTTAATTTGTTTATTTTTATTTTTTATTAATAAAAAGTAGATAATAAAGCAAAAATTATTTAATTAATATAACAATAATTATTTTGGACCAATTAAGATATATTAGACAACACAAAATTTATTTTAGACTAAATAAAATATATTGGACCGGACTGGGTAAAAAATTAAGGGTCTATAGTTTGCCCCCTGCTTGAACGATCTGAGACTTTAGTGAAAGAGAGTGAAAAGCAAGAAGACTTAATTTTTGAGATGGTTATTTAAATTTGTTTTGGGTACTTTGACCCGAGACTGAACTTGATTTGGGTACTTGGACCAGGGATTGGGCACTTGGACCCGGGATTGGATTTGATTTGGGTACTTGGACCCAAGATTGGGTACTTAGACTTGAGCTTAAATTTGATTTGGGGTACTTGGACCCGAGATTGATTTGATTTGGGTACTTGGACCCTAGATTGAGTTTGATTTTGGGTACTTAGACTCGAGATTGATGTAATTTGTGTACTTGGACTCGAGATTTCTTTGATTTGGGTACTTGGACCCGAGATTGGGTACTTGGACCGGAGATTAATTTTGATTTGACTGACCTTTTATCAGTTGAGAATTCTGGCATAACTAGTTGTTCCATTTTTATGAATTGTAGATCTTTATCTATTAGAAATTAGGTCTTCAACCTAGGAACATAGATCTTTATCCATTGGAGATTGGGCCTTTACCCATGAAACATGGATCTTTTATCCATTGGAAATTGGGTCTTTACCCTCGAAATATGGATCTTTATTCATTTGAAATTGGGTCTTTACCCTTGAAACAAGGATCTTTATCCTTCGGACTTTGGGTCTTTACCCTTTGAAATATGGATCTTTATCCATTTGAAATCAGGTCTTTACCCTTGAAACATGGATCTTTATCCATTAGAGATCGGGTCTTTACCCTTGAAACATGGATCTTGATTCATTGAAAATCAGGTCTTTACCCTTGAAACATGGATCTTTATCCATTGGAAATCGGGTCTTTACCCTTGGAACATAGATCTTTATCCATTAGAGATCAGGTCTTTACCCTTGAAACATGGATCTTTATCCATTGGAAATTAGGTATTTACCCTTGAAACATGGATCTTTATCAATTGGAAATCGAGTCTTTACCCTTGGAACATGGATCTTTATCCATTAGAGATCGGGTCTTTACCCTTGAAACATGGATCTTTATCCATTGGAAATTAGGTCTTTACCCTTGCTTCAACCATTTTAGCTGGACTGACCTTTTGTCTTTTGCATTTTCATTATAATTTTTTCTTTTGATGATTTTTTATTCTTTTGAGAATTCTTTTTCTTGTTCATTAATTAAACATGAACAAAAAATCAGTCTTTTTAGCTAGCCTTCATATTTTCTCTTTGGCCCCTGTGTGGCAAAATATTCAAAATATTTTATTTATGCATAAACTCAAAAATTGAAAAGGAGAAGCGTTGCCCCCTGTGTAGGATCAAACCCATGATTTTTATATGCGGGCTCCGTCTAGTTCTTTTCACAAGCATGTATTTCTTCTTTTGCAAAATGACTGGAGCTTCCACAAGCAAATAGGCTTTCTATGCCCCCTTGATTCAATATCTTCTTTTTATTCTTTACTTCGCAGGGTGTTTGCTGTTCACTTTGACAAGGAATAGACAACACAAGACAAGAAAGTGCGATGTGATACACTCATGTATGCATGATATGCATGATAATATTCACAGCGGTTTCATTGACTCACAGGTCGAGGTGATCAGCAGAAGTATTCTCGTTGACTCCTTTTCGATGCTCGTTTAAGTCTTGCACTGGAATGACAGACTGCTTCACATTTATGGCTTTTATCTTCATGATGCTGAAAATATGAATAATGGAGACCCCAAGCAGCAGAGTCAGGGATTTATCTATTTCAAACTATGTCTCAACATGTCAGTTGATAGCTTCTTCATGACCTTGCCAACAATCATTTCCTTTGCCCAATGTGTCCTTTGGAGGTTCAACATACTTCCCTTAACTTGAAGGCTTTGTATGACAAAACTTTTGTTTTCTTTTTTTTTTTTGAATTTTGATTTTTGATTTTGAAATCAAATGTTGGCTTTGCCAAATTAATGTCAATGCACCTCAGGAATTGATTTTTTCAAATTAACATACCTATAGCATGAAAACCCTATTTACCGTACTAAACTCGGGAATTATTTCTATTTAAGCTATAACTGTTGCACTTCAGATAGGCACATACACATTACTTGGCCAAAGGTCTCATTTGAGTTTAAATATTGTCTATCTCATATGCATGCTCATCCAAACTATCTCCATTAATAGACTCTACCTACCAAGGGAGATCAACAGGTCTTTGATAGGCTTAAAATGGGGTCTATAAGGGACATGGGCTAAATGAAGGTCATTTTGAGATAGGAGTTGGTGTGACACAATGGACAAACCCTCACACTATAAATTTCTTGTTTGAATTTTAGGCAGCTTGGAGGCAATCTTGCTAGACTCCAAATTCCTTTTGTCTTCTTGACATTAATCTGGATCTTGATTAGGATAGTCTTTGCCCTTGCAAAACGTTTAAGACCCAAATTCATTTCTTTTCTTCTTTTCCCTTTTCTTTCCTCTTTATTTTTCTTTCTCTTCCCTTTTCTTTCTCTTTCCTTACTCTTCCCTTTCTTTTATCATTTTGTCCTTCTTTCTTGTAGGACTATCAAGTACAGAACTTTCAAGAACTGGATGGTCTTTCTCCTTTTCCTCTGATTTTGTGGTATCTTTGGTCGTGTTGGACCAATTCAAGGAAAAATGTCTTTATAAACCCAAATGGAAGCCTTTTGCTTCTTTAGGTAAAAGAGAACTCAGTTGGCTTTTTGAATCGCCATTTTAGGTTTTCTCTTTTTTCTTTTCTTTCTCTTTTTCTCTTCTTCTTTTTTCTTTTTTCTTCTTTTTCTTCTTTTGTTCTTTTGTTTTGTTTTTTTTTATTTTTATTTTGTTTTTTTTTGCTCTAAAAGAGTTGTCTTGTTTGTACTAACTTGGGCTTCTAATAATGGATGAGTGGAGTAACATAAATCTTCTTTTACAAGGATAAATTATTTGTTACTCTGATGTTGATGTTGTCTTTGTATATGGGAGATATTAAGGGAACTTCAACTACTCTTATGGTTTTGAGAACATCAACTATCCTTATGGTCTTAAAAACATCAACTATCCTTATGGTCTTGAGAACTTCAACTATCTTCATAGTCTTGAGAACTTCAACTATCTTTATGATCTTGACTAATCATTGCCTTCTTTGATCTTCTTGCCTCTTCATCTTAGTGATCATAAGACTTGTAAAAAGTATCACAACAACTCAGGGTAGGTTGTTGGGGTTATATGCCAATGAAAAGAAAGCTAAAATTTTATGAAGGCTCAAAGGGACAACTAGGGATTGATAATTAATAGGGTGGATACTAGTTGTTGTCTAACCAAACAATGCCTAGATCATTTCTCTCTTAAATAAGCAAAGTTCAATTTCACTTCGAAAGTTTGTCAAAGCATGTTCTAAGACTAACTAGGACCTAGACAAAGATAATTATGCAGGAGCCCCCTCTAAGTAAGCATACACAACTCAATGCTATAGAGCAATTCCCTTATCTAGTAAAGTCATTCGAATCATGATGCATAGATATATTAATTCATTAATTATCAATCTATATTCCTCATTGGTTGAGCACTAAAATGAACAAAGACCAACAAATTTTTTTATAAAAGTAATTTATTCAAACAAATTTAAATTTGAAAAACACGATTGTTTCAATTTAAATATTAAAGAAAGTAAAATTGAAAAGCAAGATTCAAGCTAAGGAAAGTTTATTGAGTTTAAGCTTCTTTCCTTTTCATATCTTCAATATCCCTTGTTTTGTAGTTTGTCGAAGACCTAAGACAAAGGCTTCCCCAGATCTGAAAACTGCCTTCTATTTGGTTGACTGGTTGTATTAACATCAACTTCTTTTTACGTGCTTTGATTTTTGGACTGGTAATTCCCTTTCTCATTCCTTTTTATTGAAAAGCGATTCTTCTCCCTTTCCCACTCTTCAATTTGTAGACTAACTTGGAGAAGATCTTTGAAGTCCCTTATAAGGGTGTGAGACATTCTTTCACGGAGATTAGGCAGGACACCTCTCACGATCATCCTTATTTGATCGGATTCATCAGGCCTCTTCTTGAGCAAAGCGGCCTTATTTCTCCATCTCTTCACATAGTCCACAAAATTCTCATTTGGCCTTTGCCTAATGGACTCAACTTCCATTAAGGTAACTTCCAGCTCGACATCATTCCTATATTGGTTAATGAAAGCCTTGTATAACATGTCCCAATCTTTTTATGTACCTTCCTCTAAGGTGTTGAACCAATTTTGGACAACAGGGTCCAATGAGAGTATGAAGTACCTTAGAGTTTGAGCCTTAGTAGCTCGAGCAGACTGCATAGCAGCGATATACTATTTCACATGGAGATGAGGATTTTCGGTTACATCATACTTCGCAAAAGATGGCATCTTGAACTTCTACGGAACTTCTTCATCTAGCTAAAACAATTTGTCGATCTCAGACACTTCTTCGATTTTCAATTTCTTCTCAAATTTCTTTTCTAAATTAGCAATCATCTTTTCAACATCAGAAGTCTCGGTCTTTTCAATAGTTGCTTTCTCAACAACCTTCGGTTCTTTCTTCTTCTCTTGAACATCTTGGTAGTATTGATCCCAATCATCATCATCATCAATGATCACCTTTTCATCATCAAAAACCACATCACCAACTTTTGTCTTCCCTTTGTCCCTTGGCTTCTTAGTGCTAGCAGATGCCTCAGTATGATTCTCTAAGATTGCAGTCAATTGGTTCTTAATGGTCTCAGCTAGGGCCTCTTTTATTTCTTCCATCTTTGCATTGAGGGCCTCATCCACCATCCTTTGAATTTGTTTGGGCTCCATTATTTTTGGTGAGCAAGTGATTGAGTTATTGCTAGATACTTCGTCTCCGGCGTAGGTCGGATTGTTGTAGGCTTTTGAACTGTCATAATCCAGGGCTGTGAGCCAGAGAGGATCAATGATATGAGATGCAAATGTATGCATGTATGCACGAACAATCAATGAAGAAAGATAATTAGGACGTTCCTTCCAACCTTAGGACGTTCCTTCCAACCTTATAACATCCACACACGAATGGCGAGTCTCTTTTCCTAGGTATATGGTTAACAAAATACCAACATTGGGTATCTTATTTTTGAATAATTCCCTCAGACATTTTAACCAACAGTTATATTTTCAAAAATGGAAATCCATCCATGATAATTCCCATTAATTAGGTTTTAATCCATTCAACCAACTAAAGTAGCTTTTATGCTATATTGGATTAAAACTGAATTAAATGATTCATGCCAAAAACAAGCTCTTGGTTAATTTATTCTTAGTATAATCTAGGCCCACAATTGATTTTTGTATTTCATAATTGACCTAAAAAAATTGCAAGCTCTTTATAAGAAAAGGTTGGGTGAAAATAGTTTTGTTTCTAAGCCGATTGTAAAAGATTTTAGAAAAATGGATTTTGGGCTTAGTATTTGGGCCATGGGCCAAAGAATTTTTTATTTGTTTTTAGAAAAGTCTTATGTCCAAAGACCATCTTGAAAAATTTTGAAAATAACTTTGGTCTTTTGGATTTTCTAAAGAAAAATTTATTTTGAGCTTACAATGTACTTAGGTCATATTAGAAAAAGAACAAACTAAATAAGCCATGATTTAAGCCAAGATAAATGAACCATAGTCAAACAACATGCATTTGGGGTAAAACCTAAGGAAAGTAACTAGGCCAATTACATGAGCTTTAGTCTTTGGGTAACAAGGCTTAGGTTCCCATAGTAAGTATATACCAAATGGTACGAGGCTATGAGTGGTTATGCCATGCTCGATCTCCATACCTTGAGTGAAAGTATGGTATCCCTTACATAACATAACACGGTAACACGGGCATCCTAACTCACGCACACAATGCAATCTAACATGATGCAATGGATAAATATAATTATAAGAAAGAATAGAATAATATAAAGACCAATGGAATCAACTTCTCTTATCCCCAGTGGAGTTGCCACTGTGAGCGGGGATTTTTGCCCCCACTCCCGGTGGAATAGTTCTTGCGACTTCTGCACTGTTTAGGCTCGGGGCCTTAGAGAACACAGACCTAAGTCCAGAAAAAATGGAGTCGCCACCCGGATGGGCCGGGAAAAAGAAAGGGGTGGATGACTCAATTCCTAAGGAATCCCCAACCCCCTAATGGGTTCGGAAAGTTGGGTACGTGTGGGGAAGGTGAGAAATGGGCCAGCACCCCCACAACGCCCGGTTCATTGGAACCGACCTCCTTTACAGGTCTTAATATTATAAAATTCTTAAGTATAAAAACATTATCCATATTACACACAATAATTAAAAGAAAGCATCAATATATTAAAAATCAAAACAATGTCCAAGCAAAACAAATAAATGGACACCCATCCGAAGATGGAAACATGCCCTTACATCCATGCCTAAATAGGACACCCATCGAAAGGTAGAAACATGTCCTTTACATTGGTTCTAAAATAGAAAAGCAATTTAAATTACATGCTATTTAACTAATGAGGTACCCACCAAGTGGAAACATACCTCTTACAACATTTGGAAATCTAAATAAATTGATAAAAGTAAATAATCATTCATCATAAATAAATCATTTATCAAAGGTATTAAACATCAATAAAAAGTAAACATTCATCCATGATAAATTAAATAAACCAAGTATTGAACTTAAATAAATTAAAGCATATAAAATAAATCAAAGCATAATCAAATATGGAATTGAATAAGGCAAATAAAAATCCAAATTATAGCTACTACTTCCATTTAGGGCTCTTTATTTCATTTGTTCAGGGTTTTGAAATTTATGGAATTAGGTTACTGTGACTTTAAGAGAATTGAAATAGATTAAGGATTTTATGTTTTAAAAAGTTGGTAAGATTCTTTGATTAACCAAACTAGGGTTTGTTATGCAAAATCATGAAACTACTATTTGGACTCTTTAAAATACTTTTGATTTATGGTTTCAAGTTTACTGTGTGAAATTAAAATATTTGTTTTTTTATGGTTTTTAAAGTTTTAATGGATTAGGGTTCACTATTTTAGGTTTGGAAGTTACATTTGGGTTTAAGGTTTTAGAATTAAGGTTTCGGTGGATGCTTAGGTTTTTTAGAATTTGGAAAAAGCAATTGATAATTTTATGAAAGTAGACAAACGATTTAAGGTTTATATAAATAGAAAAGATGTTTTTAGGGTTTCAAATTTTGGTTTTGAAGAAAAACATGTTCAATTAGGGTTTTAAGATTTTGAAGAAGTAAAAATAATAATTTTAAGTCTTTTTGAAAAATAAAGTAACGAATTAGTGTTTTTAACTTCAGAAAAACTAAATTGAAGTTCTAGGGTTTTTAATTTTGAAAGGCACAATTTCATAATCTTAGCTACTATAAAAAAATATAACAATTAATACATACCTCCTTTTGATGGTTCCTCCAAAAATAATTCTTCTTGGATGAACAAAAACAAAGGCAGTTGCTGCCTTTGATTGTTTGTTAATGGCTTTGCTTCTTCTTCTCTCAAAAGGTTAGATTGATTTCACTGCTTTCCCACTCAATTTCGTTTTCAAACTCTCTTCCAATTTCTGTCCCGATTTCTCCCTATTTTTTCCTCTGATTTCTTTCTTATTTATAGAAGAATTCTACTATTAATCCTAGTTACTCACGGCACATAATATTGAATAAGAAAAGAAAACCAAAACCTAATTGTATTAGGTTTCGGAAAATTTGCGTCGGAAAATTTCACTGGCGAAAAAAAACTGCTGCGGAAAATTTACGCTGGCAAAAAAGCTGCCGCAGCTGGCTGTGGGCAAAATTTGCCTGCGGACCATTTCGCCCACAGGAAAATCCTGCGAAGGTCATTTCGCCGCAATCCAACTTTTTTTATATTTATATTTATATTTATATTTATTTTTTATTTTTGATTTGTTTATTTTTATTTTTTATTAATAAAAATTAGATAATAAAGCAAAAATTTTTTAATTAATATATCAAAAATTATTTTGGATCAATTAAGATATATTAGACAACGCAAAAATTATTTTGGACTAAATAAAATATATTGGACCGGACTGGGTCAAAAATTAAGGGTCTACAGAGTCACATTGTGAATGTAACATATGGATTTGTAATTTGATGAGCTAAAAATGTGAAAATGATAAATGAGAAAGTGGAAATGTGTTAGTAATCATGATAAGGTTGATCACTTGAAAAGTTTATAAAAATATTATTATGTGTTCATGAACAATTACTTGTCCAGTGAAGTGAAATTGATAATGCATATATTGATGTACCTGAGCAGAGCTAGATCATTAGATTGAGACTGATTATGGGCCTGAGCAGAGCTGGTTTATGATATTGATATTGTGATAATTGGATTTGATAATTGTTTAAGGGTGGTTGGGTTGTAATACCCTTATACTTTATATGCATACAATACATATATCCATATATATAGATTACGTATACAGAATATAATGATATCACCATCTTGTTGCTTAGAAAAACTCCATAATTTAAATAGCATAATTTATACATTAAAAGACAATTAATTTAACTAATAAGTAGGCATATGTTAGATAATATATATGTAAAAAAATTACAAATTTATAAGAAAATCTTTAAGAAAATTTAACTAGAGTTTTATCTGTAATTTCAATAATTCCCAAATTATCAAGAACACAAGCATAGAAATAGACACTCACAAAATATAGTTTTCACCCATATCCAAAACATCAATTTGTAAATACACATTCAAGTTCATAACTCAAAGTATTATTCATCATAATTGAATACTTTTATAAATGCATATATATATATATACACACAACCCTCACAATTCTTTATATATTAACACAAATGTTATATATTGATGCACATAAATCAAAATAGTTAAATCCAAATTTATACATGAATACAAATGGCATAGTTGGTCTGGCAGCATCCTAAGTCACCTAGTATCATCTACATTCTGATTCTCTCTGAACAGCAACTCCTTTACCTGCATGATATACACTATGCTCTAAGCTTATAAGCTTAGTGATACATATTTTTAAACAACAACAAATATAATATACACATTTACTTTTCTTTTTCTCAAATTATGGATTTAAAATATTTTTATTAAACTTTTGTTAATTTTTATTGCATACATCATTTGTAAATTCATCACCAAATTCTAACATATAAGCACACTCACATACTCATTCGCTCAATTCTCCTATACAATCTCCATTGTCCACAACACCACACATATATAAACATATCACAAATACACACATTGAGCCCAAATAACCTTATACATTGGTTTAGCTCCAGAAATAATGTTTTCATATATGAGCAGGGATTTTCGCCCCCACTCCTGGTGGAATGGTTCTTACAACTTCGATACTATTAGGCTCAGGGCCTTAGACAACATGGGCCTAAGCTTGAAGAATAAGAGTTGCCAACCGAACGGGCTGGGAAGATAGAAATTAATGGATGACATGATTCCTAAGGAATACCCAACCTTCCCTGTTGGGTTTGAAAAGTTAGGTATGCATGGGGAATGTAAGAGTGACCCAACACCCCTATAATGTTTGGTTTATTGGAATCGGCCTCCTTTTCAGGTCTAAATATTGTTAGATTCTTATATTATTATAACATTGTTCACATTACATGCAACTAAAAATAAACATTCTTCATATTATTAATTTAGACAAACCAATTAAAATGGGCATCCATCCATGGATGGAAACATGCCCTTACAATATCCAATGTCCAAAACACAATTAAATAAAATTATGACACCCACCAATTGGTGGAAACATATCCCTTATAATCCCAAAATGCAAATAAGATAAAAAGAAACAAATTAAATAAACAAGGCACCCACAAAGTAAAAACATGCCTTTTACAAGTCTCTTAAAAATACAATAAATAAATACTTAATAATCATACATGTTAAAGCAAGTAATCAAATAAATAACCATCCATTGCACAAATAATTGTAAATTAGGGCTAAACTAATGAAGTTAAAGTTAATCATAAAAATTGCAATTTATAAATAGATCTTAATATTAACCTATTAATGAAATATAGGGTGATATGATGCGAGTCGTGCCTACGGCGATCCCATGCAACACTACTAGGGTTTTAATCCTAAAACTAGGGCTTAATATATGTAATTAAGGTTTCATGTTTACGAAATAGGGTTCTATATTTAATTGCATAAAATCAAAGCAGATTAAGATAGGCATACAATGTTATAGAATAAATAAGATGATATTATATCAAATTAAGTAATTTTACGTATAAGAAAGCATAAATGCTATAGGTTCCACAAAAACAATTCACATTGAACCAAGCATTGCTACTGCTTAATTTATTTTGATCAGTTTGGGTAAACTAGGGTTTTTGACCGAACACGAATGTTCAATGTTTACTATTGTGTATTTGAGGTTTCTCTTTCTTTTAATTTCTGGATTGCTTTTCCTGTTTGTTAAAGGTTCTACTAATCTCTCTTTTTAATCAATTTTCCTACTTCTAATTATTATGGTTGTCCCCATTGTCACTTGTAAATTGGGTATTCATAAACCAATTCCTAGGGCATCAAAAAATAATTATGATCCACTCGAGTCTTATTAGGACTCAAAGACCTTAAACAGTGGCCAACCAAACGCCAATTCAACATGAGAACTTCTCCATGTAGAATGGGCTTGCCAATTTGACATGAGACTTGGCTCATGTTGAATTAGCTTACCAATTCGACATGATTTTAATGTTGGCCCAGCATTTTAGCTTTTGGGTCAAACAAAAATTGGCTTTGGATTTTTAATTTGTTCCATTCTTGATTTGGGCTTTTAAGATTGAAACTAAACTTGATTTAACCTTTCTAATAAAATTCAAACTGGGCCAAAATTAAGGGTGTAATATCCCAACGTATGCCCTAGAAGTTTGGATATAATTATTGTTTGTTTGAATTATGTGTATATGTTATGTTGATAAGAAAAGAAATTGAAAAGAGAATGTTTATGTATTGTTTAAAAAGGAAAGGCATGTGTAGAGAGAAAGTGTATATGTTGGGTATATGGTAATATATATAACATATACATAAGTCAAAATGGAAGGTCAATGCAAGAAGATATTTATTTGTGGCATGTGAAATTACTATTAAGGGCATATAAGAAAAAGAAGTTAAGTTAAATGGGAAGAGGGCATGTTAGTAATTGCTCATGTAGAATTGCTTGGTGGAGATTAAAAGAAGAAGAGGAGTTTGACTTGATTTTATTTTCTTCTCTTCTCATTTGGTGTGGACGGCTACCATAAGGAAAGGGAGAGCAAGAGAAGTGTTTTCATTTCTAACATCAAATTGAAGGGAGAATCAAAGGATTAAGTTGGAGAGTTGTGAAATTTCTTCAATTAGGTAAGTACTCTCTTATTTTCCTTTGTTATTTTTGAAGTTGTATTTGAAGTGAGTTTTGATTTGTTGAGATTATGATTTGGTGGGGTTGAGATGTGATTATAAGTGTTTAAATTGGTTGTAAGTTAAATTGGTGTTGGTTTTGGTTTGAAAATGGTAAGTTGAGTGGATATTGAAATTGAAAGAATAAGAATGATGTTGGTTTAGGGTTTTGAAGTGGTATGTGTTTAAATGTGTTGTTAATGATTTGTTAGTGAGAATATTGTGATGAATATGTAAAATAAGTGTTAATGACATTGTTTATATCCAATTGAATGAGGCTATGTTGTGCACAATGAGTTTAAATGCAATTAAAAGAGTTTTGGCCACATTTAGGGTTTTGTTCATGTGAGACACGGCCAAACCAAAGAAGGAACACGGCCAAGACTTAAGATTTTTGGGAGACATGGCCAAGTTCAAGGAAATTTGGCCGTGTTGGATCAATTTTGGAGAGACACGGCCACTGGCTTGGCCGTGTCCCTTGCCCATGTTTGCCACTGCCTGAATTTTGTTGAGAGACACGGCCGTGTCCCCTTGCCCGTGTCTGTCTCAGTTTGAATTGGTGTTGAGAGACACGGCCACAAGCTTGGCCGTGTCCCTTGAGTGTGTTGGTTACTGTGTTTGGTTTTTGCTCTTCTTACATGATTGGGATTGAACCTATATTTGATGATGCATATGATACTATATGAACAATGCTATGTTTTATGCATTGTGAATCTTGTGAATGGTAATGTGTTATATGAATAATGTACTTTGTAATGTTACATCAATGATGCTATAGGTAAAATGTGAAGGATATGATGAGGTAATTGATTATGTATAGCTTGATGGGAGTAGTTCTTGAGGTAAGTACAAATTTACCTAGACTCATTCTTTTATATTATTTTGAAACTTAAAACAATGTTAAGTAGATTATTATATTGTTAATACAATTTGACTAATGTTGTTATTTGTATAGTGTGAAAGTTATAATGATTATCCAAAAAGGGTTGTGCAAATGCAATTTGTTATGATAAATGTTTTAATAATGAATGGTGTAAATGTGTCTTGAGAAATGATGAAATGTGATGTTATCATAGTTGATAATAATGATCAAAATGAAATAAATGGACATATGGTTTATATGACAATGAATTTAAGATACATGTGCAATGTAATTGATTATGTATGCTTGGATGATAAAGTGTATAATGTGAATTGAGATACAATGTGATGTGAAGCCATTGTGTTTGGCTATGATGATTTAAATGTGATGTGAAGCCATTGTGTTTGGCTATGATGATTCAAATGTGATGTGAAGCCATTGTGTTTGGCTATGATGTTTCAATTGAGATAAATGAGGCATGTTTTCCTAGATGATGATGAGAATTGAGAATGAAAGTGCTAATGAAATAATGAATGAATTGTGTGGCTAATGTGTTATTCCATTTTCAGAGTTTGTTGTTGGTGGCATGCCTAATATTAGTAACAATCTCTTGAAGTTAGGTTGGACTTGATCCTTGAAGCCAAGTTGGGTTGAAGTTTAACATGTTTTACTCCCCTTGAAGCTTGGTTGGGTCTAATCCTTGAAGCCTAATTGAGATGTTACAACCCTTGAAGCTAGGTTGGATTGGTTCTTGAAGCCAAGTTGGGTTGAGACTTAGCATGCTTTGTTCCCCTTGAAGCTTGGTTAAACCTAAATCCTTGAAGCCTAGTTGGGTCTATGATAATGATAAATGTGATAACAAAACCAAAGCATTAACTCTGAAAATTGAATGGCATATTAGTGTCTTTTGGGCCCGAGTCTGTCTTTGTTGTCAATATGATATACAAATGTTGAAATAAATGAGTAATGAGATCTATGGTTGACTTTGTTGGCAATGTGACTCATGATTGGTGAATTGTGAATTAAACAATGTTAGGAAGTATGATGTGAAATGTGTATATTGATATACTAATTGTGAGTATTAATGATGGATTGCGGATAATGATTCAATTAAATGATATAATGATTGCCTTTGTTGAAAATGTGATTCATGAATATTGAATTGTGGATAATGATTTAATTGAATTGCGTAATGAGATGTAAGGTTATGAAGTATGGCATGAGAATATTGTATAAATGAGTTATTGAAAAGAGATTTGATTTTGAGAAGTTATGTTGAGATATATGATTCTGGAAGTATAATGTGACATGTAATATGTATATGAGGTAGCAATGGTAAGTATCGTTTTGTGAATGTTTTAGGTAAATATATATATATAATCTATGAGATTAGTGGGAGTATATGAAGAATGCACTAAGAAAGGAAAAACGGAATAAGAAAACAATAAAACATGATGCTAAAAATATGAGGTACGATTCTTTTGTAAAGTATATTTTAAATATTTATTTGTACTACTAAGCTCTCGGGCTTAGCGCGGATGTGTAATCGCGCAGGTGTCTAGGAGGAAGATATGAAGTCTTTCGTTATGCCACGAGAAGAGTAAGAGTTTGTTGAGACCAACTAGAGGGTGATGCATACATGTATAATTTTTAATTATGATGTATTTCTGATAAAAGTGTATGTATATGTATAAATGCAGTTTTGATAAAAATAAGATTATGATATATATGTAAGATCATTAAAAATATAATGATTTGTAAATGTTCTTTAAATTAATGTATTATGGTTTGAATTCTGTTAAAGGTTTTTAAAATGTAACGAAAAGGGACATCCTTATACTTTATATATTTACTGTTTGTATACCAGGTGTATGTATAGTACTTATATGGAGTATCAGGGTGTTACAAAGGGTATTCATAGTCTATCTCAATAACTATGACATCAACATTTCTCATCCCGAAGGCGTTATAATATCTGACACCAACATGCCTCACGAAAGTGTAATAATATCTAGACACCAGCGTGTCTCACCCGAAGGCATATTAATATCTGTGACACTAGCATATCTCACCTAAAGGCATAATCATAACCAAAAATAATCTTAGAGCTGGACTTTATACAAAGCCATATGCAATTCACATTTCCTACATTCCATTTTTCTCATGTTTTTCCATATTTCATATACATTGTAAATGTGGCTAATTTCCACATTTTAGTACATAATCTTCACTTTTCATAGCTTGCACATATCATCATATTACTTACCAGGATATGACTTGTAACACCTCTATAACCCATATACGCACACTACATACAACCACATCTGTAATATACGTATATCAGATACAAGAGTGTCACGGTTTATATTAAACAAACCAATCTTTCCTTTTAGCAATCATATGGGAAAACTTAAAACATTTAAGTTATATTATAAAACATAATAGATAAAACATTTATTTATTAAGCAGCGTAAATGTAGCGGCATATACATATGTGTACATCAAAATCAATATTTAAAATATATATAGAGTTTATACATGCTTGGCAGTTTGTCTCTGATCTTAAAGTCCAACAATCAACTCTTCACAAGCCTAGACTCGACTCGGTCTAGCTGAACTCTCCGGTTCACCTGGATCTATCCTGTCACCTGCGTGATGAACCATAATCGCACTAAGCCTATGGCTTAGTGGTACAAACTACAATAACAATATGCTTCAATGTAATGCCAATGTCATACTTTCAACCATTATAAACAATACACAAGAATAACATATTTCTTAACATTACATTTCATTATATTATTCAATTGTTTCATTATTCATGATTCACATTTAAGCAAAGACAAGCATAGGCCCAACAGAAACTAATATGTCATTCAACTTCCAGAGTTAATGTTTTGGTTCAATAATCACATTTATCAAGCCCTTAGGCATTCATTATCACAATGAGAAACATCTCATATGTAACATTCCAACTAGGCTTCAAGGACTAGGCCCAACCAAGCTTCAAGGGGAGCTAAGCATGCTAAGCATCAACCCAACTTGGCTTCAAGGACCAAGCCCAACACAGCTTCAAGGGATTGTTACTTTTAGGCATGCCACCAATAACAAAACTCTGAAAATTGAATAACATACTAGGCACACAATTCTTTTATTATTTCATTATCAATTCCATTCTTACTTTCTCATAATCATCTAGGCAACCATGCCTCAATTATTTCATTTGCATCATTATAGCCAATAACAATGGCTCCATATTTCATCATTTGAGTGCACATCACAACCTACATTGTTCATATATTTTGAATTCTCAACATATAATTCACATAATGCACATAATACAAATCATTGCACCATTCTCATATATCAATAATACAATAGGTAACCTAACACATTTTCCAACCAAATGTGTTAAGTCCCAAAATTATGTAAATGTATGCAATCATGTAGGGTTTGTACTTACTTCAAAGAACAACTCACACCAATTCCAAACTCCTCTTCCAAGAATCCTTCAACACTTGGATTAAGGCAATTCAATCTCTTCAAAACCTAATCCAAAAGGAATGATACACACTCATTAAGAGATACACATAAGGAAATAAGGATAAAAACCAACTAGGGAAAACTCTACACATGACACGCTCAACAACACGAGCGTGTCCCTGATCGTGCCCTAAACCCACAACACGGGCGTGTCACTGGCCGTGTCAATCCTCCCTCAACACAGTGGCTATGACACGTTCAGTGACACGGGCGTGTCACTGGCCCTGTCAAATCCACCAACATCACAGTAGCTATGACACGCTCAGTGACATGGGCGTGTCACTGGACATGTCAATACTACGCCAACACAGAAGCTGTGATACGCTCAGTGATATGGGAGTGTCAATGGCCTTATTACCCATCCAGAAAATAGAACCATTGACACTCCCAAAGACTTGGCGGTGTTCATGGGAGTGTTAGGCCAAAAATCTTGATTCCGATACCAACAACACCACATCCAACAAACCTCTTACTTTCACCATCTTCCACTCCAAAACAAACTTACCCAAAACTATCAATAAACTATACTAAACTTGCATAAACACCAAAACAACTCAAAACAAGCATCAAACACCAATCAAAACCATCATTACAACTCAACAAATACACAATACACAATACTTGCTTTCCATCATCAAACTTAACCTTTCCTTCAAACCAATCCCCAAAATCAAAGCCAATAAGACCAAACACTCTCAAACACACCACAATCAAACATACACATATCAACAACAACCATACACTAAGCTCAATTCACAAACTCAAAAGAAAACCAAAGAATCAAGTGGAAAACTTACCAAAAGTGATGAAAACCCTTAGAATTCCAAAATTGATCACTTGAAACACCCTTCAATCTTGAGTTAGGAAGAGCAAAATCTCTCTTTCCTTCTTTCTATGGAGATGGCAGGCCAAAGAGAAGAGAAAAGAAGAAGATGAAGAAAGTCAACCCACTCAACTCTTCTCTTAACCACTAAAGCCTTCTTTTAATATCCACCAAGCAGTTATAATAATAAAATAATCATAAATATCATCTTCCACTAAATTTAATTTCTATTTTAAAATAACAATAAAATCTCATTTGACCATCACATTTATTGACTTGTATATGTTGTATATATCTCTATATATATAACATATACACACTCCTCTTTCCTCTTAATCCTTAACACACACTTTAAAATCATTTAATCCAATTTCAACAATAATCATTTCAAAAAATTTAGGGTATAGTTTGGGATATTACGATTCTCCCCCTCTAAAAATAAATTTCGTCCTCTAAATTACCTGATCTTAATTCTAAAATAGCTGGGGATGCTGGTCTCTCATCACTTGCTCACTCTCCCAAGTTGCCTCTTCCTTCGCATGATTCTTCCAAAGAACCTTCACAAGTGGCACTTTCTTATTTCTCAACTCTTTTACTTCATGTGCCAAAATAGCCACAGGTTCTTCCTCAAAAGTCAAATCTAGACTCACCTCAATAGATTCAACAGACAAAACATGAGATGGGTCTGACCTGTACCTCCGCAGCATAGAAACATGGAAAACATTGTGAATTCTATCCAACTCAGGCGGCAAAGCAAGTCGATAATCAACTAGTCAAACTCTCTCCAATACCTCATAGGGTCCAATAAAATGAGGACTCAACTTTTCTTTGTGGCCAAATCTCAAAATCTTCTTCCAAGGAGACACTTTAAAAAATACTTTATCTCCAACATTGAACTCTATATCTCTCCTCTTCAAATCTGAATATGATTTCTGTCGATCTGAAGCTCCCGAATTATCTTCACTTTTTCTTCCATCTCATTAATCAAATCGGGACCAACCAACTTACCTTCTCCAACTTCATTCCAACATAGAGGCATCCTACATCTTCTACCATACAATGCCTCATAAGGTGCCATTTTAATACTAGATTGATGACTGTTGCTGTAAGCAAATTCCATCAATGGCAAAAATCTGTCCCAACTTCCAGAGAAATCAATGACAGCTTCTCAACATGTCCTCTATAATCTGTATCACTCTCTCTAACTGCCCATCTGTCTGCAGATGAAAAGTAGTGCTAAAATGCAATCGAGAACCCAAAGCAGTATGCAAACTCTTCCAAAACCTTGAAGTAAACCTGGGATCTCAATCAGACACCAAATAAATTGAGACTCCATGCAATAATCTTATCTCACTGATATACAGCTCAACCAACTTCTCTAGAGAATAGTCCATCCGGACTGGAAGAAAATGAGCTGTCTTCGTCAACTGATCAACAATCACCCATATGGCATCATGCTTCCTCTGAGTCAACGACAAACTAGTCACAAAATCCATCGTCACACGTTCCCATTTCCATTCAGGCACTGATAAAGGTTGGAGCAACCCTGTTGGAACTTGGTGTTCGGCCTTCACTCTCTGATAAGTGAGACATTTGGATACAAACTCCACTATATCCCTCTTCATACCTGACCACCAATAATGTTGCTTCAAATCATGGTACATCTTAGTACTCCTAGGGTGCATAGAAAAAACCGACTGATGTGCTTCCTCCAAAATTATCTTTCTCAATCTTGCATCATTAGAAACACACAATCTATCTTTGTACCAAAGGCTGCCATCATCTCTCATAATAAAATCTCGGCTCTCCCCCTTTTGGCAATCCAACACAACTTTTTGAATTGCCTCATCAGCCAATTGAACCTTTTTAATCTGATCCAACAATACCGGTCTCAAATGCAAATGAGCTAACAAAGCACCATCATCAAATGATTCAAAACTAGCATGCAACACTCTCAATTCAACAAGCAACGAGAGCGAATAAGCAGTCAAACCTGCCAAAGTGTAATACCCAACGTATGCCCTAGAAGTTTGGATATAATTATTGTTTGTTTGAATTATGTGTATATGTTATGTTGATAAGAAAAGAAATTGAAAAGAGAATGTTTATGTATTGTTTAAAAAGGAAAGGCATGTGTAGAGAGAAAGTGTATATGTTGGGTATATGGTAATATATATAACATATACATAAGTCAAAATGGAAGGCCAATGCAAGAAGATATTTTATGTGGGATATGTGCAATTACTTAAAAGGGCATTTGAGTAAGAAGAAAACTAGAACAAATGAGAAGAGGGTATATTAGTAATTGTGCTTGTAAATTGCTTGGTGGAGATTTAAAGAGGAAAAAGGAATTGACTTGTGTGGATTTTCTTCTCTTCTCATGGGTGTGGCCGGCTATCCAAAGGGAAAGAGAGCAAGAGAGGTGTTTGAACTTCTAAACTCAAATTGAAGGGAGAATCAAAGGATTGAATTCAAGATTTGTGAAATTTCTTCATTTAAAGTAAGTACTCTCTTGTTTTCCTTTGTTAATTTTGAAGTTGGGTTTAAGATGAGTTATAATTTGTTAATATTATGATTTGGTGAGTTAGAGATGTGTTTACAAGTGTTGAAATTGATTGTAAGTTAAAAGATTGAATTGATGTTGGTTTTGTTGTGAAGATGATAAGTTAAGTGGATGTTGATAGTGAAAGATCAATATTGATGATGGTTTTAGGGTTTTGAATTGGTAGATGATTAAATGTGTTGTTAATGGGAATATTGTGTTAAACATGCAAAATAAGTGTTAATGACTTTGATTACATCCATTTGAATGAGTTTATATTGTGTATAATGTGTTTAAATGTAATCAAAAGAGAGTTGCCCATTTCTAGGGTTTGTATACATGAGAGACACGGCCAAACTAAGAAGAGACACGGCCAAGACTTAATATTTTTGAGAGACACGGCCAAGTCCAAGGGAATTTGGCCGTGTTGGATGGATTTTGGAGAGACACGGCCATTGGCTTGGCCGTGTCCCTTGAGTGTGTCTGCCACTGCCTGATTTTTGTTGAGAGACACGGCCGTGTCCCTTGCCCGTGTCTGCCTCGGGTGATTTTGGTGTTGAGAGACACGGCCACAAGCTTGGCCGTGTCCCTTGAAGGTGTTTGCTACTGTGATTTGTTCCTTGCTTTTCTCACATTGTTGAATCCTTCCAAGGTCTTTTTGTATCCACACTTTAAATACACTTGAAACAAAGATGACCTAAATGAATGTGTATTGAGGATTCTAAATTTATGAACAAGATGAAACATATATGTGTATATATCCATGATGATCATTCTTAATGGATGTTTAATGTGTTTATGAATAATATACTTTTCAATGTTACATCAATGATGCTATATGTAAAATGTGAAGAAGATGAGGAAGTAATTGATTATGTATAGCTTGGTGGGAGTAATTCTTGAGGGTGAAAGAGATGAGGATCATTCAAAAAGGTATGTACAATGCAATTTATAATGATGTGCATAATATGATTGAAGCATGCCTAGATGATATGATTGAATAATGATATGTTTGCCTACTTAATGTAATTGATGTTGTATATATATCAATGATGGAATATGAAATGTGAAGGATATGATGAGATAAATGATTGTGTATTTGAAAGATGAAGTGCTATAATGTGGATTGAAATGTAATGTAAAGCCATTGTGATTGGCTATGATAACTCAAATGTGATGTGAAGCCATTGTGATTGGCAATGATGATTCAATTGAAAGAAATAAGGCATGTTTGCCTAGATGATGATGAGAATTGAAAATGATATTGATGATGAAATAATCAATGAATTGTGTAGCTAATGTGTTATTCTATTCTCAGAGTTTGTTGTTGGTGGCATGCCTAATATGAGTAACAATCTCTTGAAGTTAGGTTGGGCTTTGTGAACACCCGAATTTTGGGGCTCGGAAAGCCAATTTCCTCAGACCAAGCCAGATCGGGGGACAACGGTAAAAGTCCACCGAAAGTATGTCTTCATGGTACTTGAAATGTCCGGGACGACGTGAGGATCACGGATATGGTCCCAGAATAATTTTTGGAGGCCCGTGGCTCCCGGAAAGTCAGTTTTAGCAGAAATAGCGCGAGTCGCTGTGGGCCGGGATAGCGGCCCGGCCGCCGTGATTCCGGCAGCTAGTCGCCATGAGGATGGCAGCCCGGCCGCCGTCCAGCCCAATTTTGCCTATAAATAGGCTTCAGATTTTCAAAAAAAAAAAAACTTTTGGACTTCCTACGCCCAGATGCTGATGAAATTTTTATGCTTAAGAATTTCTAATATTGTGTTGTAGAAAGCAAGAATCATACTCAAAAGTGCAAGGAAACAAGATCTGGAACTTAGAAGTGGAAAAATTCTAATCAAGGTAATATCATAATTCATCTTTGGTCAATTCGAGCATATCATAAGCATTCTAATCTTCTTCTTAATTTCTTCTCGATCAAAGACCTAATCTTTTTAGGTCTGAGGGCCTAATGGACTAATCAATCACCCTTTCGGCATTAAGCCGTAAATAAAATCAACTCTTTTATTGGCACGGAGCCTAAATTGCATCTCTTTGGTACTAAGTACCTAAACGGCACCATTAAAATGAATTTTTGGCATGAAGCCTAAATCGAACTCTTTTGGTACTAAGTACCCGAAATTATACAATTTTTGCACTAAGTGCTAAATCTCACAAATAGGGCAAAAAGCCCGACAAATGCACGAAGCATACACACACACATGCATGAAGCATAAATTTCATCGCCTTTAAATAGGCTTTTCCGAGCTACATGGGCTTTGATCTTCCATTCAAACGGGAGTATGTAGGCATATTTGGGATTCACCCCAAGTAGCAAGTCCGCTATTTATTAACAATCTGTTTGTTTTTCTTTTCTTCATCCCTTTTGTGTTTATTTCTTTTTTTTATTATTACAAAGTTAGTCGAATACATGACATAGTCCCCGAATCCTCCTTGGGTTCGCAGACTAGAAACCTTTACATTGGACAAGTTATTGAAGTCAAACAAGGGTTTTCTTAGTTTTTCCCTTCGAACAAAATAAACTGAGTGGCGACTCCCGACAACATGTGAACTTTCGCCCGGATCCTTTTCGGGCGGAAAACCGAGGTTCACAATTTGGCGACTCCACTGGGGAACATAAAAATGATTTATGTGATCCTAGTGGACTACTATTGTTTATTTGGCTAACTGGCCCTTCTTTAGGGTATTTTTATTTATTTTGGCAGGGTACCTTAGCAATGGTTGTCTTTTCTTTAAAGACATTAGTACTGAAAATTGAAAAAAAAAATATATCTTCTTGGGGACCATAAAAAATAATAATAAATAAAATAATGGCTATATATTACACAAAACAAAATAATAAAAAATGATAATAATAATGATTTATGGAATTATAGTAGACTGTTATTATTATTCGTTTAACTGATTTGCCCTTCTTGAGGGTATTTTTATTCATTTTGCAGGGTACCCTAGCATTATATATCCTTTCTTTAAGGATGTTGGATTGAAAGTTGACAAAAGGAATCTTTTTCCTTCAATGGTCCCTTATTTGATAAATTGTGCATTTGTTTTGTCATTCAGAGAATCTTTTTTCTCTTGCATATATGGGGGAATCCTTTTCCTCCATTGCATAAAAATTATTTTCAAATGAATTTCTTCTCTTTCTGTTCAAAGTTCTGAGTCTGGATAGCAAGTAGCGCTGACCAGCAGGTCTCCTTGATTATGCCGGCGGACAGCCAAAGCGTCCTCCCTGTTGTCGCAAACCATTCCAATCCTTTTGGAGTGGCCTATGAGTAATCGTACTGTTGGACCCACGTGAAACTCCTTGTTTCACATGTGGTTAGGTATATCTTACTCAAGACTCAAGGGTCCCTATGATAAGCCGATTCTCTATTTTTACATAACAATAGAACCTTCCCTTAGGTTGTATGTACCCAATGATAGTGCCGCATTCCATTAAAATGAATTGTGATGTAATGAGGTGCATTCATGCAACATAACAACATTGTTTTGGGGAAAAATTTTGATGTACATAAGTGGACCAAGAGTTTTCCTACCCTACACACCACCCTGATCTTTTACCCTTGACCTTTTCAGGTACCCTCTGTCCGTGTGCCTTCACCTACACCAGACACATCAACACCAACTGTGCTATCCCCTACAAGTTCTACTACCCCAACTTCACCAACTACTCCAATTACTGAAATGGCCACGATTGAACAGATTAAGGCTTTGCTGGATGGTCAAGTTAAGGAAATTGAAGCTAGAATGCAAGAAAAAATTGATGAAGCTTTAGCCGCCCAAAGGGTAGCCATTCTGGCTGAATTAGAAGTAGCACCAAAGACAGTCCCTATTCCTGGAAATTTGGGGAAGGAACCCATTGTGGGGCAAACTAGTACCCCCGTGACTGCTCAGATTAATACCCCTGTCATCAATTTGGAGGATCCACCCTCCAAGAATGAAACAGATGAACTGAAAAAGAAACTTGAATTGCTTGAGAGGTCAATCACTGCCATGAAAACTCACAAAGAGGTGGTAGACATGGATTCCTTATCCTTGTTTCCCCAAGCCAGATTACCTCCAAAATTCAAGATGCCGGGGATGGACAGATTTGATGGGACCACTTGCCCTAAAACTCACCTGAAAATGTATGTGGGAACCTTAAGTCCTTGGGGTTTAAATGATGAGCTCTTTGCTCAGTTATTCCAACAATCCCTGACTGGGGCTGCCCTTAAATGGTTTGTGAGTCTAGACCGTTCCAAGATTAAGACATGGGAAGACATCTGCAATGCATTTAACTCTCAATACCACTACAATATTGAGGTGGATGTCACTAGAAGAGAACTTGAGACCACCAAACAAAACAACAATGAACCCTTCTCCTCGTTCCTTACGAGGTGGAGGGCAAAAGCCGCCCATATGTTCAATCGCCCTTCAGAACAAGAGCAAATTGATATCATAATCAGGAATTTAAGACCTACATATCAGGCTCAACTGCAAACCCAATATCTACCTACTTTCAAATCGCTCATTGCGACTGCAACCAAGGTAGAAGATTTGATACAGTTGGGTAAAATAGTGGATGAGGGGGCTGCATCGAAATATAAGAAACAAAGCCAAACTCCTTCCTCAAGCAAGGTCAATCAAGTGGCCAATATTGCCCCTGCGAATCCTTTACGTGTGGGCAATCTTGGGTCGAGAAATCAGCCAAGAAGGCAATATACTGACCTTGGGGTACCCCTTCATTTGGTGTTTAAAAAGGCTGTGGAAGGGAAATATTTGAAGCCTTTGGACCCAAGACCTCCTCCAAACCCATTACCTTCCAGTTATAAAGTCAATGAATACTGTGAATACCATCAAGGGAATGGGCATAAAACAGATGCTTGCTGGACACTTAAAAACCGCATCCAGGATCTGGTGGATAGTGGTGACATCATTCCTCTCAGGAGGCAACCAAACATCAACACTAACCCTTTGCCCAATCATTCCATCCACGCCATTACTATGGAAGAAGAGTTGTTTGATCCTTTCAAACTTCTCTTGGAAATGAATGAAGTGTGTGTGTTAGATTTGAACGATCTCGCTGAAGAGGTCAGTGCTCTGACAAGAAGTGGAAGACAATATCAGCCACTTGACTTGGGAAAAACCCCTACAACCTCAAATCCCCCCCATAAGAAAACACCAGAGCCAAAAGAAGACCCTGTCCTCACTCAGCTTAAACAAACTCAAGCTAAGGTGTCAATTTGGGAGCTCCTTGCTTCCTCATTCCCACACCGCCAGGCTCTCAGCGAAGCTTTGAGTCAACTTGATACACCTGTGGACACAAGCCCAGAAGCTTTGGTGGCCACTTTGACCCAATCAACCAAGGCATTGAGTATCAGGTTTTCTGATGTGGATTTACCAGAAGACGGTAAGAAACACAATGATGCTCTATACATCACCATACAGACTGGGGGAAAGACTGTGCCCATGGTTCTCATTGATAATGGGTCAGCCTTAAATGTGTGTCCCTTGAAAGTAGCAAGCTGTCTGGGGTTGGAGGCTACAGATCTTACACCTTCTGATCAGATTGTGAGAGCATATGATAACACTCGAAGAGAAATTTTGGGTGTTGCCACTCTAGAAATTGCTATTGGGCCGGTGAAAATGGGAGTACCATTCCAGGTCATTGATGTACCCGCGAGCTTTAATCTCCTCCTTGGAAGGCCGTGGATTCATCAGATTAATGCTGTACCTTCTTCACTACACCAAAAACTTAAATTCCCTTTTGAAGGAAAAATCATCACTATCAAAGGGGACACCTGCGAAATCAACAGGAAAACCATGGATCAGTCTCTCCTTGAGGTTGTTCCTGGTGAAACCGCCATGACCTTGACTGGGTTTCATTACGACACAGTTCAATGCATAGAAGGTGAAAAACCCAAAGGGCCATTTGTCTCATATGACTTTGGGGAGGTCCAAATCAACTGCCTAGTGGGAATGATGCTGAGGGTAGGTCTATTGCCCGGTATGGAAATGATGAAGTCTGGGAGAAAAATACCCGTAGTACGGCCATGGGAAGAGCCTAAGAATAAGGGAACTTTTGGCTTGGGGTACAAACCTACAGACGAGGAAATAGAAGAGCTTGAGCGTGGAAGGAAGAAAAAGGGGAGTTGGGGGGCAAGAAGCCTCAAAATGCGCCCTTACTTTAGAACTCTGAATGGTCACTTTTGCAAACCTAGAAAGGCAGTTCATCACCGTGGTTTTCAGGAACCATTCTATTCTCCTATGACCGGAAAGAAGCTACCGGGTTTTGAAATGTTTGCTGATGTTGTGGCCATGAAAGAAGAAGAGCCAGAACCTGAAACTGACCCCCAAATGGAAGATTTCATGCGGCTTGGTCTCTTTGATGAGGTTGCTGTGATAACCAATTTTGAAGACAATAGGGATTTCACAAAGCTGATCAAGACCACGGATGGACCGCTGAGAAACTGGTACGCCGAGGAGGGACAAGCTGCTGAGGTTAAACCTAGTCCTGTGTCACACCCTGAACTTGAGTCTTGTACCGAGTCTTGTACTAATTCTGAGTCAAGAACCAAGTCAGAGTCTAATTCTGAGTCTTCTGTAGTTTCAGATTTAGGGAACCCTAATGTCAAATCTAATGTAATCTTGGAGAATGACTCCACCATTATCAATGAAATTGTTCGGATTCTTGGTTACCCTGTATCTTTTGCTTTCCAAGTATTATCTAGCAAAAATGAAATAAATGAAAAGATAATAATTGGCAAAGAAAATGAACATACATACATTGCATATGATTGTGTGAATAAAGAACAGGTGGTCGATTGCATCAGGAAGTATGTCGACTGCTTCATGTGGAAGGCAAGTGATGTCACGGGAATAGACCCAGCTATAGCAGTGCATAAGATTCCGCTATACCCAGAGGCAAAGCCGGTTAAGCAGAAGTTGAGGAGAATGAAGCCAGAATGGTCTTTGAAAATTAAAGAGGAGGTTGCCAAGCAGCTGGACAATAAGTTCATAGAACCAATTGCCTACCCTTCCTGGTTAGCAAACATTGTACCGGTCCCGAAGAAAGACGGAAAGGTCAGAATGTGTGTTGACTACAGAGATCTGAATAAGGCTTGTCCCAAGGACGATTTCCTGCTACCTCACATCGATTTGCTGATAGACAGGATGGCTGGGCATGTGATGGTTTCCATGACTGATCTTGCGGTTGGGTATAATCAGATCCTGGTGCACCCACCAGACAAAGAAAAGACAACTTTCATTACAGAATGGGGCACTTTCTGCTACAGGGTCATGCCTATCAAAGGATGGCGACAACAGTCTTTCATGACATGATACACAAAGAAGTAGAAGTGTATGTTGATGATATGATTGTTAAGTCAAAATCTCCAGAAGAACACGTTGAAGCACTTGAGAAGTTCTTCCTTAGACTTCGCAAGTACAATTTGAAGCTTAATCCTGCAAAATGCCTCTTTGGTGCGACATCGGGCTTATTTTTGGGATATCTGGTCAGCAAAAAAGGAATAGAAGTTGATCCAGCAAAGTCAAAGGCTATTCTGAAAATGCCTCCACCAAGAACAGAGAAAGAGGTTCGAGGCTTGCTAGGTAGATTACAGTATATCAGTCGATTCATATCACAGTTGGCTGAGACTTGTGGTCCTATCTTTAAGCTACTAAGGAAAGGTGCTTCACAAGAATGGAATGAAGACTGCCAAAAGGCCTTCGACAAGATCAAAGAATACTTGTTAAGTCCGCCAATTCTACAACCTCCCAGAATGGGAAAACCTCTGCTCTTGTATTTGTCGGTAACAGATGAAGCCATGGGGGCAATGCTAGCTCAAGAGGCTGAAGATACAAAGGTAGAAAATGCAATCTACTACCTCAGGAAAAGGATGCTGGACTATGAGTTAAAGTATAACAAGATTGAGAAGTTGTGTTTAGCCTTGTATTGGGCTTGTATGAAGTTACAACACTACTTGTCTTCTTACACTACTTATGTCATCGCAGAACAGAGTCCCTTGAAATTCCTTATGGAGAGGCCTGTTTTGGACAGCAAAATGGCAAAGTGGGTGTCAACATTAGCAGCCTTTGACTTGAAATTTGTTCAAAGGAAAGCTGTGAAAGGCGGGGCAATAGCTGACCAATTAGCAGAATTACCTATAAAAGACGAGATGCGAGAAATGGGTTTCCCTGATGAAGACCTCTTGAATGTGGAAGGAAGTGTTTGGGAGATGTATTTTGATGGAGCATCCAATTATCATGGAAACGGAATTGGAATTGTGTTCAAAACTCCTTGTGGAGAATACATTCCATTCGCAGTTAAACTTGACTTTAGCTGCACAAACAACGAAGCAGAATATGAAGCTTGCATCAATGGGCTTGAAACCGCCCTGGAATTGGGGATTAAGGACCTAAAGGTCTATGGTGATTCTATTTTAATAGTATCACAAGCTTTAAGGAAATGGAAGATAAGAGAAGAGCATTTGGTTCCTTACCTACAACGCCTTGATCATTTGGCACAACAGTTCAATGATCTGTCCTTCGAATATCTCCCAAGAGCAAAAAATCAGTTTGCTGATGCCTTGGCTACTTTAGCTTCCATGATCAATATCAAGGAGGGGAAAGTCATTCGTCCATTGAAAGTTCAGCTTCAAAAGCAATCCGCCCATGTAATGCACTTGGCCGATGGTAAACCATGGTTTTGGGATATCAAGACCTATCTCAAGGATGGAAATTATCCGGAGGGATCATCAAAGGTTGATCAGAGGGCAATAAGGCAGCTTGCCACAGGTTACATTCTTAATGGAGATACCCTCTACAAAAGAAGTTGGAATGGAATGCACCTAAGGTGTGTGAATGAAGCGGAGGCAAAGCAAATAATGGAAATGGTACATGGTGGCGAATCAGGACCACACATGTATGGGATCGCCTTGGCTCAAAAAATTGCCAATCTAGGATATTACTGGTCCACCATGAATGCAGACTGCGTGGCATTTGTGCAAGAATGCCATCAATGCCAAATATTTGCTAAGCTACAGAAGCAACCTCCTGTTGCCCTGAATCCGATCACTTCTCCATGGCCCTTCGCTACTTGGGGAATTGATATAATTGGTAAAATACATCCAAAAGCATCAAATGGACATCAGTTTATCTTGGTAGCAGTGGATTACTTCACAAAGTGGGTTGAAGCGGCTTCCTATGCAGAATTAGACGCCAAAAAGGCAGCACAGTTTGTCCGAACCAACATCCTTTGTCGGTACGGAACACCATTCGAGATTATCACAGATAATGGAACTCATTTCCAAGCAGAATTTACTAAACTCTTGCAGGATAAGAAAATCCAGCATCATAAGTCCTCTCCTTATAGACCCCAAACAAATGGAGCTGTAGAAGCAGCGAACAAGTCTATAAAGGTGATCATACAAAAAATGATCAAGGAACATAGGCGTTGGCATGAGAAGTTACCACTGGCTTTGTGGGGATACAGAACATCAGTTAGAACTCCTACTGCGGCAACCCCGTATTCACTGGTATACGGAATGGAAGCAGTACTCCCCATTGAACTGGAAGTTCAATCGGCGAGGATAATTCAAGAAAGTCAGATAAATGAAGCTGAATGGATCAGCAATTATCATCATCAATTGTTGAGTTTGGATGAAAAAAGACTTCAAGCTCTACATCAGATTCAAGGGTATCAGAGGCGAATGGCCAGACATTTCAACAAAAAGGTCAAAGATCGAAAGTTGGAAGAAGGTTGTTTTGTCCTGAAAGAGATCAGAACACCTGTTACAGATCCTCGTGGGAAGTTCCGTCCTCATTGGGGAGGACCCTACATTTTAAAGAAAATACTTTCCGGCGGAGCCGTCATCTTGTCTGATTTGGATGGTCTGGAGTTCACAAACCCATGCAATCTGGATCAACTAAAGAAATATTATGCATGATCATGCATTGTAGGGAACTACATTAGACCTGATTCTCGCAAACTAATTCGAGATATGTAGGCAGCTCTCCTTGAGCACGGTCTAAATTTTAATAAAAATCATTCATTCATCTTTCTTTTGCCAAAAAAAACAAAAACAAAAACAAAAACAAAAAAAAAACAAAACAAACAGAAAAGATCCCGCTAAGCTGAAAACCCACAAAGGGCGGCTTAGGCAATAGTGGGGCCCGCTAAGTCGAAAACCCACAAAGGGCGGCTTAGGCAAGAATGGGTAAGAGCTCGCTAAGTTGAAAATCCGAAAGGACGGCTTAGGCAAAAATTAGGGCAAGTAAATAAAGTAGATAATGCTTGGAAAGCAAACAAAAAGGGTCATTCATCCTAAGAAGGGTCATTCATTCCAAAAAAGAGTCATTCATTCCATGAAATATCAAACCCATCAAAAGTGTCAAACCATAAGTCCAAAATGTCAAAAAAAAAAAAAAGTCAACCCTAGAGTCTAAATTTTGTGCCTCCTACTTGGGGCAGAGTCTGCAGCGTCTGCCTTCTCCTCGTTAAGAGGAACCACCTCATTTCCCTCCAGCTTCTGCAGCAATGCAAGCCTCCTTGGCTTTTCAATTGGCCAAACTTCAGCTATAAACCAAGTTCTGTACTCGGGAGTAGTCTGAACAAGGGAAGGCTCTGCAAAAAGCCTGATCATCTGATAGTCCCTAACTTAAGTTTGAAGAACAGGTCGAGTAACTCCGGGAATAATTTGGGGGCAACTTCAGAAAAATTCAAGTTCCTGCCCCAATGGAGTTGGACTTCCTAGAGGATTATTTCTAAGTTCTTTACCAGAAATAATTACTGATAGCTTGAGCTTGAGGCCTTGTAAAGTTGAAAAGCCTCTGAAAAGCCCCACATAGCCAATTTGAATCTCATGCCTTACAAGGGGGGGGGGGGGGGGGGGCATTTGAGTCACATCCAATGATTGAGCAGAATTCCTCAAAAAGAGGACACATCTCGTCCATCCGGGCACCAAACCTGAAGACGTGAGCTTGCGGAACCCAAAATTTGGTACAAGCGTGCAAGAAATCCCAATTCACCAATATCTCTCTAAGAGTAGCAACAACTTTCAATCCATATCTTTCCATATTGATCCTTTCAACCTTATGGAGACTCTTGGTCCAGTTGTGCATACAACGATTGTAAAAAAAAAAAGAAAGAAAAAAAGAAGCCTTTTTGGAAAATAGAAGGGGACATCATGCATACATATGTACTGTTTGTGCTTAACAAAAGTGCAGGTACAGAAAAATCAGAAATGTTGCAAGCAATCGGAAGTGCCAAAATGCGGATCTTGTACCCCTCGCTCAAAATTCGCTCTTCAGAAGGCCACTGGGCCCCATAAATCATTTTTATGGAACCCAGTGGGGGGCAATTGTGAACACCCGAATTTTGGGGCTCGAAAAGCCAATTTCCTCAGACCAAGCCAGACCGGGGGACAACGGTAAAAGTCCACCGAAAGTATGTCTTCATGGTACTTGAAATGTCCGGGACGACGTGAGGATCACGGATATGGTCCCGGAATAATTTTTGGAGGCCCGTGGCTCCCGGAAAGTCAGTTTTAGCAGAAATAGCGCGAGTCGCGGTGGGCCAGGACGGCGGCCAAGCCGCCGTGTTTCCGGCGGCCAGCTGCCATGTTTCCGGCGGCCCGGCCGCCGTCCAACCCGATTTTGCCCATAAATAGGCTTCAGATTTTCAAAAAAAAAAAAACTTTTGGACTTCCTACGCCCAGATGCTGACGAAATTTTTATGCTTAAGAATTTCTAATATTGTGTTGTAGAAAGCAAGAATCATACTCAAAAGTGCAAGGAAACAAGATCTGGAACTTAGAAGTGGAAAAATTCTAATCAAGGTAATATCATAATTCATCTTTGGTCAATTCGAGCATATCATAAGCATTCTAATCTTCTTCTTAATTTCTTCTCGGTCAAAGACCTAATCTTTTTAGGTCTGAGGGCCTAATGGACTAATCAATCACCCTTTCGGCATTAAGCCGTAAATAAAATCAACTCTTTTTTTGGCACGGAGCCTAAATTGCATCTCTTTGGTACTAAGTACCTAAACGGCACCTTTAAAATGAATTTTTGGCATGAAGCCTAAATCGAACTCTTTTGGTACTAAGTACCCGAAATTATACAATTTTTGCACTAAGTGCTAAATCTCACAAATAGGGCAAAAAGCCCGACAAATGCACGAAGCATACACACACACATGCATGAAGCATAAATTTCATCGCCTTTAAATAGGCTTTTCCGAACTACATGGGCTTTGATCTTCCATTCAAACGGGAGTATGTAGGCATATTTGGGATTCACCCCAAGTAGCAAGTCCGCTATTTATTAACAATCTGTTTGTTTTTCTTTTCTTCATCCCTTTTGTGTTTATTTCTTTTTTTTATTATTACAAAGTTAGTCGAATACATGACATAGTCCCCGAATCCTCCTTGGGTTCGCAGACTAGAAACCTTTACATTGGACAAGTTATTGGAGTCAAACAAGGGTTTTCTTAGTTTTTCCCTTCGAACAAAATAAACTGAGTGGCGACTCCCGACAACATGTGAACTTTCGCCCGGATCCTTTTCGGGCGGAAAACCGAGGTTCACAGGCTTGATCCTTGAAGCCAAGTTGGGTAGAAGTTTAACATGTTTTACTCCCCTTGAAGCTTGGTTGGGTCTAGTCCTTGAAGCCTAATTGAGATGTTACAACCCTTGAAGCTAGGTTGGATTGGTTCTTGAAGCCAAATTGGGTTGATACTTAGCATGCTTTGTTCCCCTTGAAGTTTGGTTGAACCTAAATCCTTGAAGCCTAGTTGGGTCTATGATAATGATAAATGTGATGATTAAACCAAAGCATTAACTCTGAAAATAGAATGCCATATTAGTGTCGTTTGGGCCCGAGTCTGTCTTTGTTGTCAATATGATATACAAATGTTGAAATAAATGAGTAATGAGATCTATGGTTGACTTGTTGGAAATGTGATTCAAGATTAGTGAATTGTGAATCAAATAATGTTATGAAGTATATTGTGTAATGTGTGTAATGATATATTGATTGTGAGTGTTAATGATGGGTTATGATTGATGAATTGTGAATAAAACAATGTTATGAAGTATGATGTGTAATGTGTATATTAATATATATTGATTATGAGTAATGATGATGGATTGTGGTTGGTGATAATGACATGTATATAATATATGAAATTAGTTGAGATATATGAAAGGTGCAATTCAAAAGGAAAAACATAATAAGAAACTAATGGTACATGGAAGTGATATTTCATTATATGTTAGAATTTCTATAATGTATGTTTATATATTATATTTGTACTACTAAGCTCTCGGGCTTAGCGCGGATGTGTAATCGCGCAGGTATCTAGGTGGAAGATATGAAATCTTTCGTTGTGCCACGAGAAGAGTAAGAGTTTGTCGAGACCAACTAGAGGGTGATGCATACATGTATAAAATTTTAATTATGATGTATTTCTGATAAGAGTGTATGTATATGTATAACTGAAGTTTTGATAAAGATAAGATTATGATATATATATGTAAGATCATTAAAAATATAATGATTTGTAAATGTTCGTTAAATTAATGTATTGTGGTTTGAACTTTGCTAAAGGTTTTAAAAATGTATCGAAAAGTGACATGCTTATACTTTTTATACTTACTGTATGTATACCAGGTGTATGTATAGTACTTATATGAAGTATCGGGGTGTTACAATTATTTTGGTATCAGAGCTTAGGTTCGAGATTCTCGGCCTAAGTGAAATTAAAAAGAAAAAGTTTTGCAACGCTTAAAATGAATTAAAAAGAAGAGTTTTGAAATGCAATTGGTAATACATGCATATGCATTGACACCTAGGTTGGTCTCGGATGTGGCATTATATGATTTGTAGTATAACTATGTTATATGAGATGGATGCTAGCATGTGAAAGATGTTTTACATGAAAGTAAAGCTAGAAAAAGAAATTTATGCAAGTAAAGTGAATTATTAAATGTGTTGAAGTATAAAGAAATGAAAAGAAGAATAAAGTTGAAAATGAGTTGAAATCAAATCAAGATAAGAGTATGTACTTTTTCCTCTACGGTTTGAACCTCTTTGTAATAAAGTTTATGTTGGGTTTGCTAGACAGAGGAAATATTGTTGAATTGTTAATATTGAAAGATATGTTATTAAAATGAGGAGAGTATGGTGGAATATAGAATGAGTTGATTAGTATAGACAAAGTGTGACTATTTAAAGTTTGAAGTATATATATAAAGTTAAGGCTTTGTTTAAAGGAAAAAGAGATGATATTGGTTAAGTAAGAATATAAATTGGTATTGTTATTTTAATGCAAACATTTTAAATTCAATGTTAGAAATGTGAGATGTTTGAATATTGTGAAAGCTCATGGTAATGGTGATAATATGTGATATTTGAGATTTTTCGAAATGAGCTTGATAATTGTGAAAATTATATGTTTTGATATTGCTTTGTGATATATATACATAAGATGTTTTTAAAGTGATATTAAGAAAAGATGAATTTGGCAAATTGAAGTTTAAGCAAAGTAGTAAGTTGAAAAGTTAAAGGTTTAGTGGAATTTGATAAAGATTATTTGGATATTGAAAGTTAAATGTATATTCAATACATGAGCTAGGTGAAATGACTAATATTGCACATGAAAGTATTATGAATTGAGTAATGTGATTGATAGCATGAGAATTTGTTTTGAAGTAAAAAGGGAAGTGGATAAGCAAATGAAAAGGAGCTATCTTAAATCATTTTATTGCAAAGGGTAAAAATGGATATGGAAGTATATTAAATGTTTTTAAGGACGAAAGTGAAAGAGATGTCACATTGGGAATATGACTAAGATAGATGTGAAGTGTTATTATAGTCAGAATATATATATATGTGTGTTGTGTGAATAAATACTTTACATTATATTGGAAGAATGAGAATGATAGTGTTTAAAAGAAAGTGATAAACATTAAATTTTTATTGAATGTGTGAAAAAAAAAATAAGAGCATATCATTAAGTGTATACATGTATATGATATGTGGACTGAGTTTTTCAATATGAATGAAATTATGATGTATAAAAAAAAATGTGTGAGAATCACATTATGAAGGTGACTTATGATTATGTATGTGGTAAATTATAGAATTAGTGATATGGAAATGATGTTGTGTGTATTAGTGGACCTAAGAGAGATTAGGTCTTGAACTGTGAAGAGCTAGATGGATTATGTGATGGAAGTGAGTATAGCATGGATTTGAGTAATATTGGACCGTGGAAATTGTTATAGTGAGTATTGAACTTGATGATTATATAATATTTAGAATTCCCAAGTATTCACATATGGAAAGTTATATGTGATTATATATTATAAGAGATTGTAAATGGATTAGAAATGAAGTGATGAATAGAAATTGTATAGAACTGCATATGATTGAACATGTATATAGTAATATTGTTGAAACATGAAATAAGTTGATAAAGATCATATAATCAAGAGCAAGTTGGTTTGAAATGGAGTTGGAATGTATTAACTTTTGATATAGCAATAATGTAAAGAAGGAATAGGTAATTCTTGAGATACACCTTAGCCTTGTATTTGTAAAGATTGAGAATAAAATTATAAAAGAACAGTATTGATTTGAAAGTTCCAGGCTTGAATATTAATCTCTTAAAGCCATGTGTTTTGTTAAGTATATTTGAGCGATTAATTGGTTATCCATGGATTTGGATTTTAGATCAAATGATTGTAATACAGATTTGGTAAGATTGAAATTATGTTGAGAAGTATAGTTAAAAGTTATGATGGATAAAGTTATACTTTATCATTTTATGTTAAGAATTTGGTTATAATTATGAAGTTAAAGAGAGAAAAGGAATTTATGGAAATGTTTTGAGTTATGAATAATATGACAAAAAGGTAATTTAAATAAGTATAACAATGATATGAAATGTGAGGAGATATTAAAAAGGGAGAAATTTTAAAATATGACTGAAAGTTATGTTAAATATGTTTATGGTATATAATGAATAAATGAATGGACTTGAGGTTTAAATGAATGAGCTATAGATAGTAAGTATGGTATAAAAGTTTTATGATAATTGGTGGGAATTATATTGAGATAACTTGAAGTGATTTGTTATCATGATAATTTGACTGAATATGGATCGGAAGAGATCAGGAATTGTATGTAAGTTTTGTAACATCCCGAATTCCAGATTGGTAAGAAACAGACATAGAGGATATGATTTAGGCTTAGATTAAAGGAGTTTAGAACATGACCTATAACTTGCGCTCGAATTTCATCCAAGTTAATGACAGAATTAGAGAGTCTCAAAGAAGACTTAATTGTTTATTTGTGTCTTAGCTAGATGTATAACTTGAAATTACTCATTTTGGAGTTGTACAGAATAAGATATGATGGATTTAGTAGACAATGTGCAAGCTGCCTCAGGACAGCATAGTAGGCTTGAATTCAAAGGACCGTCAAAAATCAGATATAGCTCGGATCGACTTGAAATGTTGAAACAATGTAGCCCCGGATGTCTAGTTTCAGTGGGAATAAGAATTACTTAATTTGGAGTTGTGAGTAAAAAGATATTAATAAAGAACGACAGCAAGGTCTGGAAGGGATATCAAAAGGACCTAAGTGGAAATTTCTCAAAAGTTAGGGGCAACTATGTAAACTTAAAAATTAAGTGTCGGAAGTTCTTAATAGTGCCCATATCCGACCTCGGAAGAATATTCTTGAGATTAATCGGGTCATAACAGTGGGTTTCAATTTTTCCCGAAAACGCACGGTTTAAAAGTTACAATCAATTAATCGTTGGAGGGTATTTTGATATTTTCACACCCTAGACTATAAAATTACAGCACAAGAAAGTTGAGGGGGTCAAAATATGAATAAAAGGAAGCCTAAAGGCTTGCCAAATAAATAAGATAAAAGAAGGAGGCAAGTGGGCCAATCATAAGTAGCCATATAGCATTTATTAAAAGAAGAAAAGAAAAAGGGATGGACAAATGGCCCTAAGGCATTCATCCACCCCAAAAGTGGATCATAATTAGCCATATAGCATTTATTAAAAGAAGAAGGCAAGTGAACCAATTAAAAGTGGCCATTTTTGCTATAAGGTGTACCAATTAGAAGAAGGCAAATGGACCAATTAAAAGTGGCCATGTTTTGTTATAAGGTGTACCAATTAGAAGAAGGCAAATGGACCAATTAAAAGTGGCCATGTTTTGTTATAAGGTGTACCAATTAGAAGAAGGCAAATGGACTAATTAAAAGTGGCCATGTTTTGTTATAAGGTGTACCAATTAGAAGAAGGCAAATGGACCAATTAAAAGTGGCCATGTTTTGTTATAAGGTGTACCAATTAGAAGAAGGCAAATGGACCAATTAAAAGTGGCCATTTTTGCTATAAGGTGTACCAATTGGAAGTCAACATCTATTCACCACTTATGACTGCCATTTGTATCAAAATAAGCTAAGGAAAGAAAGTATAAAAGCCCTCTCTTGCATGGTGAATTCGTCCAAACCATAAGAGAAGGAAGAAGGAGGTATTTTTCCTAAGTTTAAGGCTTTTGATTTAAAGAGTTTGGTGACAAACAAGATTATAAGGAAATCAAGGAGACAAGTAAGGAAAGGAAGTGATATAGAATAAGGACTAAGGAAAAGCAAGGTTTGGTACTTTAACATAAAAGAAATTTTATTTTCTTACAAACTTTTGTTCATATGGTATATATATGCGTGTATATGGTATATATGTGAATACATATGATACGTATGTAAGTATATGTGGTATTTGTGTAAGTATATATTGTAAATACATGGAGAATATGTGGTATATATATATGAAGTGAATGGGTATATATGAAATGTTATATATGCTCTACTCGGTAAATGAGTAAAATCGGTCTGGAATGGGGGTTATATCGTGTGAGGTCAAGATCATGGCGACTAGCCGTGTGAGACCAAGACCACAAGGTTATATTGTGTGAGGTCAAGATCATGGCAATTAGTCGTATGAGACCAAGACCACGCAGTTATATCGTGTGAGACCAAGACCATGGCAATTAGTCGTGTGAGGTCAAGACCACGCAGTTATATCGTGTGAGACCAAGACCATGGCAATTAGTCGTATGAGGTCAAGACCACGCAGTTATATCGTGTGAGACCAAGACCATGGCAATTAGTCGTGTGAGGTCAAGACCACGCGTAATTCTATACGGGACCTCATTTCGAGATCAGTGTATTCATAATTACCTTGTGGAGCAAACTGATAAAATGATAATAACTGAATATATGACATGTATGGATTGTTTTTACTGTGATATTATTTTTCAATACGATTCATTGCTTTTAAAAGTGCATTATGCTTTTATTATTCATTTTCCGTAATTAGTTAAAGTACCCACTAAGCAATGCTTAGCGAGTTTAGTTTCTTCTAAACTCGTAGATTATTAGCAAGGAGCCAGTAGCAAGCAGAGGAGTCCTGCGATCTGCCGGTCATCAACAAGCTTAGGAGGTGCTCTTCATTTTGTATTTTGTATTAGAAACTGGCATGTACTTATTTGAACAATACAAAGAGATAACTTTATGTAGCATGTAAATCTAGTAATGTATAATAACTGTATGATTTTGAATTGAGTTGGGTTGTGAATATAGAAGTGCGAATTCTTCTTGGAGGATTGTAGTTGAGGTTATAAGGGTGGATTATTGGGAGTGTGCTTGTATTGAATTGTGAAACAAAATGTTTTTCATGAATAAGAAAAACCAGTTTTGTCGACACTTGGGATCCAAATTTCTAGGCGGAACTATGGCAAAATTTCTGTAAAAATCATAACTAAAATTTGACTAAGTAAATTGGTAGCAACAATTAGGATAGTGTGGCACCTCTACTCAGCTTACACATGTAGGTTGGGAAGGGGTGTTACAAGTTTGCCCTAATGGAATTAGGTTATATATATACATATTTGAATATTGTGAAATTTCATGATAGGTTAAATAAATTAATCGTTGGTTGGAATTGAACAAGATTGGAACATGGGTATATTGTGACAGATAGATCAATTGATCTGGATTTGGCTAAGATTATGAATCCTTATTGAGATTTAATATGTATAGTTGTACTAAGAGTGTAATTGTTTACATGATAATGTATATGATGTAAAATGTTAAAGTGTGAATGGACATGAATGAATGGAGTTATAGTAGTTATAAATCATGATAAAAAAAGGAAAAGATTGGTTATTTATAAAATAAGTTGAAAGGTAATGTATTAATATGTAAGTTAAGTGAAAAGCATGCTAAAGAAGTAACTCCAATTGTGAAAGATAAGGATCTTGTTATCTATTGAGGTTTGATAAATGTCTATTTAGACAGTGATTGTAATGACGGGATAATTAATGCTAAGATTTAAACCAATGATTTTAAGGTTAAAGTTAAAAGAGTAATTACTAAGAGGTGAAGAAACAATATATATATTAAAAATAAAGATTAGATGAAGTATAAGTGTACTATAAAATGATCTGATTCTTGTATAAAGACATTAATAGGAAATGTAATGAGTTCTTTTGAATACTTGATCAAGGAAGTAATGAGATATATAAACATATAGAATGATGAGTTATGGAATTTAGAGAAGATGGTTGATTCTAGAGGGAAGAGTTGAAGTTATATGATTTGATAATATAATAACTTAAGCATATAATTAACTTCATATGGAAGTTAAGATAGTATTTTGTTAAGAATAGATTGTTACGGTACTGATAATTTCGAGGACGAAATTATTTAAGGGGGAGAGAATTGTAATATCCCAACGTATGCCCTAGAAGTTTGGATATAATTATTGTTTGTTTGAATTATGTGTATATGTTATGTTGATAAGAAAAGAAATTGAAAAGAGAATGTTTATGTATTGTTTAAAAAGGAAAGGCATGTGTAGAGAGAAAGTGTATATGTTGGGTATATGGTAATATATATAACATATACATAAGTCAAAATGGAAGGTCAATGCAAGAAGATATTTTATGTGGGATATGTGCTATTACTTAAAAGGGCATTTGAGTAAGAAGAAAACTAGAACAAATGAGAAGAGGGTATGTTAGTAATTGTGCTTGTAAATTGCTTGGTGGAGATTTAAAGAGGAAAAAGGAATTGACTTGTGTGAATTTTCTTCTCTTCTCATGGGTGTGGCCGGCTATCCAAAGGGAAAGAGAGCAAGAGAGGTGTTTGAACTTCTAAACTCAAATTGAAGGGAGAATCAAAGGATTGAATTCAAGATTTGTGAAATTTCTTCATTTAAAGTAAGTACTCTCTTGTTTTCCTTTGTTAATTTTGAAGTTGGGTTTAAGATGAGTTATAATTTGTTAATATTATGATTTGGTGAGTTAGAGATGTGTTTACAAGTGTTGAAATTGATTGTAAGTTAAAAGATTGAATTGATGATGGTTTTGTTGTGAAGATGATAAGTTAAGTGGATGTTGATAGTGAAAGATCAATATTGATGATGGTTTTAGGGTTTTGAATTGGTAGATGATTAAATGTGTTGTTAATGGGAATATTGTGTTAAACATGCAAAATAAGTGTTAATGACTTTGATTACATCCATTTGAATGAGTTTATATTGTGTATAATGTGTTTAAATGTAATCAAAAGAGAGTTGGCCATTTCTAGGGTTTGTATACATGAGAGACACGGCCAAACTAAGAAGAGACACGGCCAAGACTTAATATTTTTGGGAGACACTGCCAAGTCCAAGGGAATTTGGCCGTGTTGGATGGATTTTGGAGAGACACGGCCACTGGCTTGGCCGTGTCCCTTGAGTGTGTCTGCCACTGCCTGATTTTTGTTGAGAGACACTGCCATGTCCCTTGCCCGTGTCTGCCTCGGGTGATTTTGGTGTTGAGAGACACGGCCACAAGCTTGGCCGTGTCCCTTGAAGGTGTTTGCTACTGTGATTTGTTCCTTGCTTTTCTCACATTTTTGAATCCTTCCAAGGTCTTTTTGTATCCACCCTTTAAATACACTTGAAACAAAGATGACCTAAATGAATGTGTATTGAGGATTCTAAATTTATGAACAAGATGAAACATATATGTGTATATATCAATGATGATCATTCTTAATGGATGTTTAATGTGTTTATGAATAATATACTTTGCAATGTTACATCAATGATGCTATATGTAAAATGTGAAGAAGATGAGGAAGTAATTGATTATGTATAGCTTGGTGGTAGTAATTCTTGAGGGTGAAAGAGATGAGGATCATTCAAAAAGGTATGTACAATGCAATTTATATTGATGTGCATAATATGATTGAAGCATGCCTAGATGATATGATTGAATAATGATATGTTTGCCTAGTTAATGTAATTGATGTTGTATATATATCAATGATGGAATATGAAATGTGAAGGATATGATGAGATAAATGATTGTGTATTTGAAAGATGAAGTGCTATAATGTGGATTGAAATGTAATGTAAAGCCATTGTGATTGGCTATGATAACTCAAATGTGATGTGAAGCCATTGTGATTGGCAATGATGATTCAATTGAAAGAAATAAGGCATGTTTGCCTAGATGATGATGAGAATTGAAAATGATATTGATGATGAAATAATCAATGAATTGTGTAGCTAATGTGTTATTCTATTCTCAGAGTTTGTTGTTGGTGGCATGCCTAATATGAGTAACAATCTCTTGAAGTTAGGTTGGGCTTGATCCTTGAAGCCAAGTTGGGTAGAAGTTTAACATGTTTTACTCCCCTTGAAGCTTGGTTGGGTCTAGTCCTTGAAGCCTAATTGAGATGTTACAACCCTTGAAGCTAGGTTGGATTGGTTCTTGAAGCCAAATTGGGTTGATACTTAGCATGCTTTGTTCCCCTTGAAGTTTGGTTGAACCTAAATCCTTGAAGCCTAGTTGGGTCTATGATAATGATAAATGTGATGATTAAACCAAAGCATTAACTCTGAAAATAGAATGCCATATTAGTGTCGTTTGGGCCCGAGTCTGTCTTTGTTGTTAATATGATATACAAATGTTGAAATAAATGAGTAATGAGATCTATGGTTGACTTGTTGGAAATGTGATTCATGATTAGTGAATTGTGAATCAAATAATGTTATGAAGTATATTGTGTAATGTGTGTAATGATATATTGATTGTGAGTGTTAATGATGGGTTATGATTGATGAATTGTGAATAAAACAATGTTATGAAGTATGATGTGTAATGTGTATATTAATATATATTGATTATGAGTAATGATGATGGATTGTGGTTGGTGATAATGACATGTATATAATATATGAAATTAGTTGAGATATATGAAAGGTGCAATTCAAAAGGAAAAACATAATAAGAAACTAATGGTACATGGAAGTGATATTTCATTATATGTTAGAATTTCTATAATGTATGTTTATATATTATATTTGTACTACTAAGCTCTCGGGCTTAGCGCGGATGTGTAATCGCGCAGGTATCTAGGTGGAAGATATGAAGTCTTTCGTTGTGCCACGAGAAGAGTAAGAGTTTGTCGAGACCAACTAGAGGGTGATGCATACATGTATAAAATTTTAATTATGATGTATTTCTGATAAGAGTGTATGTATATGTATAACTGAAGTTTTGATAAAGATAAGATTATGATATATATATATGTAAGATCATTAAAAATATAATGATTTGTAAATGTTCTTTAAATTAATGTATTGTGGTTTGAACTTTGCTAAAGGTTTTAAAAATGTATCGAAAAGTGACATCCTTATACTTTATATACTTACTGTATGTATACCAGGTGTATGTATAGTACTTATATGAAGTATCGGGGTGTTACACAAAGACTTCCAATTCAAGGCATCTGCAACAACATTTGTCTTACTAGGATGATAATCAATCAGACAGTCGTAGTCTTTAATCAACTCTAACCACCATCTCTGCCGAAGATTCAGCTCTCTCTGAACACCCAAGTATTTCAAACTCTTGTGATCTCTATAGATTAAACACTTCTCCCCATAAAGATAATGTCACCAAATCTTCAAAGCAAACACTATGGCTGCCAACTCCAAATCATGCATCAGATAATTAAGCTCATGCACTTCAACTGCCGAGAAGCATAAGCTATGACTCTACCCTCCTGCATCAAAACACAACCTAAACCACTATGTGAAGCATCACTTTATATCAAATATGGTTTATCTTCCATAGGCAAGGTAATAACTGGAGCTTGAGTCAACATCTCCTTCAACTGCTCAAAACTAGCTTGACATTGATCTATCCACACAAATCTAACTCCCTTCCAAAGTAATCTAGTGAGTGGAGCAGCTATCAAAGAAAAACCTTTCACAAACCGTCGATAATAGCCTGCCAAACCCAAAAAACTTCTAACTTCAGTCACTAACTTCGGTGGACTCCAATTCAAAATGGCCTCAACTTTACTCAGATCAATTCTTATACCATCTGCTGAAACTACATGACTGAGAAAAGTCACTTGATCAAGCCAAAACTCACACTCCGACAGCTTAGCATACAATTGCTTCTCTCTTAAAGTCTATAATACAATCTGCAAGTGCTTATCATGATCCTCCTTATTATATGAATACACCAAAATGTCATCGATAAAGACCACCACAAACTGATCTAGATAGGGGCTAAACACCCTGTTCATCAAATCCATAAAAACTGCTGGTGCATTTGTCAACCCAAAAGGCATCACCAAGAACTCATAATGCCCATACCTTGTGCGGAAAGCTATCTTAGGAACATCTTCAACTCTGACCCTCAACTAATGATACCTTGGTCTCAGATCAATCTTGGAAAACACTGCTGCTCCCTTCAACTGATCGAAGAGATCATCTATCCTAGGCAAATGATACTTATTCTTCATAGTCATCTTGTTCAACTGCCTATAATTGATGCACAATCTCAAAGTACCATCTTTCTTCTTTACAAACAAAACAGGCGCTCCCCATGGAGACACACTAGGGTGAATAAATCCTTTATCTAACAACTCCTACAAATGCACCTTCAACTCTCTCAATTCAGCAGGTGCCATTCGATAGGGAGTAATAAAGATGGGAGTGGTACCAGGCAACAACTCAATACCAAACTCAACCTCTCTCTTAGGGGGTAACCCTAGCAACTCCTCAGGAAACACATCTGAGAATTCTGCAACTGTGGGTATACTATCAAGTTGAGAACCCACTACTCTGGTATCTACAACATGAGCAAGATAAGCCTTACACCCTTTTCGAATCAACTTCCTAGCAGCAACAGCTGAAACAAACAAGGATGCAATATGACTCTGCTCACTAAATACCATCACACTTCTACCATCACTGGTTCTTAAAGTAACATACTTCTTTTGAGAGTCTACCACAGCCCCATGCTTAGACAACCAATCCATGCCTAAGATCAAATCATACTCCTTAAAAGGCATTTCAATCAAATCACCAAGAAACTCTTCATCTTGTACCACAACTAAACTATCACGATGTACCTTGCTAACTACCACACTATGCCCTAAAGGATTTGTCACCAAGACATAAAATTCTAGGGACTCTGAATGCAATTCAGACACAGGCAAGATAGATGCACTTATGTATGAATGAGTAGATCATGGATCAATCAAAGCAAGAACTAAAATACCAAATAAAGAAAATGTACCCATAATAACTGCTGAAGCATCCGGCTGCCTCTGCATCACATACACTCGCTAAGATGGTCCAGCCTCATCTGGCCTACTACCTCCGGATGTAAAGCCTCCTCTCTAACTAATCCCGGGTAGACCACCTGTACTAAAACCTCTGCCCCCTCGGCCTCCTCTATTGGCACTAGGTCGAGAAGCTGCAGTATCAGTCTGTCTATCTTCCAGTAGCTCAGGGCAATCTTTATTGAAATGATCTGGGAGCCCACATCTAAAACATACTCCTGGTCCACCTTCCAGCAAACACCCCCATGTGCCCTACCACAATGAACACATGTAGGTGGAATAGACCTCTGAATCACTGGAGTCCGAGAACTAGCTACAGAAACTGTAGGTCTCAATCTCTGCCTCTGATATTGAACTAACCTACCAGACTGCCTCTGGCTTCTACTAATCTTCTGAACAAAAATTCCTCTGCCTCTCTTCATAGATGAATACCCTGCCTCAAACTGGGGTCTTCTAACACTAGTTTCCTCCTCAATAGCAGTTGCTGCAATACTTTGTGCTCTCTCAACACTCCTAATTGCTGCAACCAATTGAGAAAAATCTTGATATCGAGAACCAGCAATGATGCACGTAATAGAGGGCTGCAATCCCTCCTCAAATCTTGTAACACCCCTATACCCTGTATACGTACACAACATGCTAATATGATCGTAATATACGTATACGGAATATAGATATGCCACGGTTTATTAAACATACGAATAATCCCTTTTCAATAATATGAATATAATTAAAACATTTAAAAGAGGTTATAAAACACAATAAATAAAATGTTTATTCAAAATGCAGCGGAAAGTATAAAAAATATTTACAAATACAGATACATCAAAACTCAAAGTTTTACAAAACATAAATATATACATGTTTGGCAGTATGTCTTTGATCTTTAAGCTCCACTATCAACAGCTCAAAATCTAAGCTCTACTCGGCCTAGAGGAACTCTCCAGTTCTTTCCTGTTACCTGCGCGATAAATCATAATCGCGCTAAGCCAACAGCTTATTGGTACAAACTACAATAAAACTATGTTTCGATGCAATGCCAATGTCACACAATCAACTCCATACACTATTCAAAAGAATGTTAAATTTCAACATCTTACTTTGCTCAATGTCATATCAAACATTCATTCTCAATAAGATACTTATGCATTATAATCACCTCATTATTCATTGGTCTCACCATTCATGAATCACATTGAAAACAAAGACAAGCATGGGCCCAAAGACACTAATATGCCATTCAACTTTCAGAGTTAATGTTTTGGTTTAATTATCACATTTATCATTATCATTATCCAAACTAGGCTTCAAGGATATAAGTTCAACCAAGCTTCAAGGGGAACAAAGCATGCTAAGTATCAACCCAACTTGGCTTCAAGAACTACACCCAACCTAGCTTCAAGGGTTGTAACATCTCAATTAGGCTTCAAGGACTAGACCCAACCAAGCTTCAAGGGGAGTTAAGCATGCTAAACTTCAACCCAACTTGGCTTCAAGGATCAAGCCCAACCTAACTTCAAGAGATTGTTACTATAGGCATGCCACCAATAACAAAACTCTGAAAAATGGAATAACACATTAGACACACAATTCATTTATTATTTCATTATTAATTTCATTCTCATTTTCTCATCATCACTTAGGCAACCATGCCTCAATCATCTCATTGGCATCATTATCATTTTAGCCAACAACCATGGCTCCATATCTCATCAAGAGAGTATATACATATATATATATATCATCAATTGCATTGAATATCATATAGGCAAACATGCCTCAATTATGTCATTTACATCATTATAACTAACCACATTGGTTTCACATCTCATTATATCTCAATTCACATTAGACAAAACATAACGTTTATCAAATGTAATCAATTCTTTAACATATGTACAATAAAATAAGTTAAGTATCAAAATTATGTAAATGTATACAACCATGTAGTTTGTAGTTACCTTAGGAACAACTCACACCAATCTACAACTTTTCTCTTCCAAAATTTCTTCACCACTTAGGTTAAGGCAAATCAACCTCTTCACAACCTAATCCAAAGGAATAATACACATGAGATACAAATTCTACACATGACACGCTCAATAACACGGGCGTGTCCCTGACCGTGTCCTAAACTCACTACACAGAAGCTTTGACATGCTCAGAACCACGGGCGTGTCACTGAACGTGTAATACATTCTGTCTCACAGAAACATTGACACATCCAACAACATGGGCGTGCTCATGGTCGTGTCAATTCTCCAACATCACAGTAGCTATGACACGCTCAGTGACATGGGTGTGTCACTACTCGTGTCATCCATCCAAGAACACAGAACTATCGACACGCCTAGAAACCTGGTTGTGTTAATGGGCGTGTCAGGCCAAAAATGCAGATTCCGGCCACAACAACACTACATCCAACAAATCACTTTCTTTCACCAAAATCCACTTCAAACAAACTTAGCTCAACATACCCAAAAGCCATAACAACCTTGCAAAAACACCAAAGCAATTCAAAACATACATCACACCCAAATTATAATCATCATCACAAACCCTAAACACAACCACAACACTATCTCTTCCAACAAACTTACTCTTTCCTTCAATTCAACCCCAAAACTCAAAATCAAATGAATCAAACACTCTTAAACACACCATAATCAAACAAACTCCTATTAACAACAATCATCCATCAAACTCAAACACAACTTCAAATAAAACAAAGGAAAACAAGAGAGAGCTTACCAACAATAATGAAACTTCTTGAATTTTCAACTTGGTTACTTGAATCACCTTTCAACTTTGAGCTTGGAACACAAAACTCTCTTTTGCTCTCTTGTCTTGATGATGTCCTGCCAACAAAGGAAAAGAAAAGAAAATGAAGACAACAAGTCAAACACTTATCTCTTTAAACCTCCACCAAGTCATTTTAATATTAAAATAATCCAAATTAATCTCTTCCATTCATAATTTCCTTATTAATTAATTCCATAAATCATAACATAAATATCTTCTTCCATTAACTTTCTTTGACTTTGACTTGTGTATATGTTGTATATATTTTTATATACACAACATATACACTCTCTCTATAATTCTTTTCTCTTCCCAAAGAATCATATACATTTAATCCAAGTAAAACAACACTAATATCAAAACTTCTAGGGCACATTTCGGGATATACCGCATCATTTTTTACGTGACTGAGACGCCATCACTACCTATATCTGTAAACACAGCAGAATATACCGCATCAAAGATCAGAGATTGCCAGTAACAAAGAATGTATCTTATTCAAAAATAATATTTTAAAATCAAAATTTTCTTTTTCTTACAATTCACCTAGGTTAAGAATCTCAAACCTAGGCTCTGATACCAAAACAGTTGTAACACCCCTATAACCCATATACGCACACTACATACAACCACATCTATAATATACGTATATCGGATATAGGAGTGTCACGGTTTATATTAAACAAACCAATCTTTCCTTTTAGCAATCATATGAGAAAACTTTAAACATTTAAGTTATATTATAAAACATAATAGATAAAAAATTTGTTTATTAAGCAGCGGAAAATGTAGCGGTATATACATATGTAAACATCAAAATCAATATTTACAATATATATAGAGTTTGTACATGCTTGGCAGTTCATCTCTGATCTTAAAGTCCAACAATCAACTCTTCACAAGCCTATACTTGACTCGGTCTAGCTGAACTCTTCGGTTCACCCGGATCCACCCTGTCACCTGCGCAATGAACCACAATCGCGCTCAGCCTATGGCTTAGTGGTACAAACCACAATAACAATATGCTTCAATGTAATGCCAATGTCATACTTTCAACCATTATAAATAATACACAATAATAACATATTTCTTAACATTACATTTCATTATATTATTCAATTATTTCATCATTCATGATTTACATTTAAGCAAAGACAAGCATGGGCCCAACAGAAACTAATATGTCATTCAACTTCCAGAGTTAATGTTTTGGTTCAATAATCACATTTATCAAGCCCTTAGGCGATTCATTATTACAATGAGAAACATCTCATATGTAACATCCCAACTACGCTTCAAGGACTAGGCCCAAGCATTCTCGAACCAAAATCTTTGAGATTTAATTATATAACACTTATAATGGATTTGGAGAAACCATGAAGAGTAGTCCAAAGAGGGCACTTCTAAATAAAAACTTGGCCACTTGTAAACAAATCATTTCATAAGGGATTGGCAACAACCCTTCTCTCTTTAACCCAATTTGTAGTGCCCATATATCTCTGTCATGTAAATTGGTGCCAAGTGAATCTTAAATCATGCAAATCATAATCAAGAAGAGCATCACAAAACTAAGTGCAAAGATAATAAGGATAAGGGACATCACCTCATTTTTCCAATAGAGCTAAAAGCTCATTAAAATCCCCCATGAAACACCATGGTAGGGACAACTAATGCTTCATTTCCTATAGCAAGTTCCATGTTTGTAATCATCGAGCTCTATTAAGATGCCCAGAGAACCCAGTGTATAGCCAGTAAATACAAGATTCCAAATTAACCTTAAGGTCCTTATGATGAATGGAGAAACCTAATGCCTTAGCCAATTCTCAGTATCTCTAGAAAAAAAAAAAAGTAAACCTCTCTCTATGACGGATGTTATCTACAACACAATAGGAATTTGTGATGCATTATACAATTTTGAATAAGCCTTTTCATAATAACCTAGCATTCCATAGTAAAAGCAAAAAATAGGCAGCTTCTTATGTTTAAACAAGATCCAATAACAAGTCCCATCTTGTTTTCTAAGCTTCATACATCATTTAAGGGAAACTCTAACATCTAGAGCAACCATAATCTTTAGAAAAGGTAACCATATACTAGCAAAGTTATGTTGATCGAACTCAATGTAGGTGCCCATTGACACACCAATATTTTAGCACATCCTTTTATTATTAAAATCATTGGCAAATAGAACATTTGAGCCCAGAAACAAATCTTATTCATCTCAACTGAGAGGTGTTGGATTATAGTACTTACTTATGCAAAAACAAGAAGGTGAGAGTCAAAAGTCCATGGCTCATTTTTAAAAACTTGTTGCACATCCAATTCATAGAAAAACTAAAAGAGATAAGTTGAAAAGCCTAACTCCTTAATGGAAATACGCTTAACTTTTTGCCAAATTAAGGCAAACAAGTTATTCATTGCTTGAAAGTTACATGATGGGTTGTCAACAATATACCCACCACAACATATTGAGAGTAATCAAAATTAGAAACCCTAGAGTTATCATTCATATCCAGGCCATCCCTATCCTCCTCTACAAGAAAAAAGCATTCATAATGCTTAGCTAGATTGAACTCCATTACCATAAAACATAAACAAGAAAACCACAACTTGTCACAATATGGCATAATACATCCATTGGCCCCCTGAACTTAGCAACTTTGGTCATTTTGCCCCCCTCAACTATTTGATTAACCACTTTGCCCCTTATACTTGAATATTTCATAACAAAATAACCTTGTATGCATATGTGGCAGAACGCATGATGTTCTTTTCTGAAGCACACATGAATGGATCTCTTAATGCTGACATGGAAATAAAATGACCAATCTACCCTTGTCAAACATAAAAATGTCTTCCCAAATATCAAAATCTTCTCTTACTTTCAATAATCAAAATGGTAATTGGTGATGGTATCACGATATACTACTAATTCTCCCTCTCAAACCAACTCCATCCATAGTGAGTTCACAATTCCTTATTGCTACTATGGAGAAGCAGTAATTTTAATAATGTCAACAACTCACGCCAATCCTAGAAGATGATTTTTTAGGTGTAATAAGTATGGGGCAAGTATGTAAGAACCAACTATTAATCGATTTCTAGTGTTTATGCTTGGTAAATCCATGCTATCATTGTGTTCTATTTGAGTTCAAGCCATGAGCCACTTCTGGGTTCTCTATTTGTGTGTGTGCATATTCAAGGCATGCGTGCTTGTGATTTCTTTGTTTTGTATGAGCCACCACTGCTAGAGCATATGAATAGGTACATTGTGAGGCTGCAAAAGAAGATGAAAGAATGTGAAAGGCAAAGGGATTCAACTATGAGCACTGCAATTCATTTGAAGTGGGTAATATTATGTATGGGGGTGGTGATGGTTGCTTCCTAGTTTGGATACTTCATTTGAAATGGGTGATATTATGGATTTTGGTGGTGATAGTTGTTGTTCATGTTGATAAAATAGTGTAGGATTGCTATTTTTTTTTTAGGAATCACACTTTTGTAGTTGATTTTGTGTGGGATGGTGATGGTTATTGTTTATATGATGGTTTTTGGCACTTGCACTTTTGTGCATTATATTGTTTAAGCTTTTAATTTACTTTATCCTCAAGCCTAAATTTCTTGGATTTAAGTAATGTAACAAAACAATTCCTATGAATGCAAACTACTTAATTTGATTCAATTTTTATGAATTGTGTTTTGGGTTATTGTTCTATATTTCCACTTTCCAACACCTATCAACTATCCACCAATCTCTATAAAATAAAAATTTGTAACTAACTAAGCATAAACAAATGATATTCTATAACATTCCAGCAACAACTCAAACCATCTGCAGTCAATTAACTGCCTACAACAGCCTGCGTTAAATCAACAACAACATGCAATAAGAATCAACAATAATAATAACATGTAATAAGAATCAATAGCAAAAACAACCTGCAATCAATCAATTTCTATAATAATCTGCAAGCATTCATCAATAGACAATAATTGTATTCATCTACATTAACAAAAAAGTCTCAAATCCTCAACTTGCATTAAACAAACAAAACAAGTTAGCATTACAGTTGTCCATGTCACAACATGTTGTTTGCAACTATTAAATGCATTTAAATAGACATTAAATCCTAAAGTATCTACCATTACAACTTTGTAGACATTGACATTTAGCACCTTAGAGTTATTGTCGAATACTATAATAATATTATCAAAGTCGATAATTATCAAGGAATATCGAGCAGATAGCTAAAAGAGCAAATCCGTTGATTCTTAAAATCATCGAATTCGGTAATTGCATACTTTCGAACTCGATAACTTTGCTATACAAATCTCACCTCTCACCTATAAAAGGGAGCCCCATCTCTCTTGAAGGGACTTTTTTTGCATCTGTTTCTTCTTTTATCCAGCTAGGTTTTCTGTTTTAGCATACCAAAGAGAATATAGTCTAAAACATTATCATTTTCCCATCTTTTTATCTTATATTTCATATGTAAAAGGGGATTATTCTAGCAAAGATCAATCATTCAAAGTAAGAGTCAAGAACATTGCATTGCAACTCTAGGAAGATTGGTTGTGGTTTTCATCAACTGGTACTAAGTTTCTTAAACTTCTAGTGTCTATCCATAAATCGATACCATTTAATGTCATGATCTATGTTTATATTGCATCAATTCATCCAACACACATGGCTCATTCATAAGCAGAATTATTAAACTCTAAAAGAACAAAAAATACTCATTCAAGATCTGAGATCTACTAACTTCATGGTAGATCTTTGAATGTATGACCTATAAATGATGAAACAGATCCTAAAGGACTATATCTAACTTTCCTTGACTGAGGACTTGAACTCTTGGATAAAAAATTACTTTCAATGTGATTCATATAAGAAATCTATAGTTTAAGGTTATTTCTGCTAGAAATGGCAATTGATTTTCGAATTGGATATTTACATTATTATCGAATTTGATACTATGGTTCAAATCTCAGTATATATGCTAAGATATCCTCCACTAATCTCTTTTGTAGGTTATTGCTCTGTAATTATCATGCTCCCATATATGTATGTGTCTACCACTATTATTGATTTGCTTATGATTCGACCACATGCTTAGATTTAGGAATATGGACCTAATCTACAGTCATAGGTAACTTCTATCTGAAATTGCAGATAACTGTAATTTGATATTCTTATGATGCTCAAATACGATATTTTAAATTAAATTTCAATATATGTATCGTGTTGTTATCAATTAATCCTTTCTACATGGTATTCTAAAATTCGTTAATTCATAAACTCTCAAATTCGAATATAATTCTCCTATATATATGTCTGCTACTGCTAATTTCTTAATGATTATACTTTGTGAATATTGTCACATTTGACATTTCTCGAATACCGAATTCGAACATCTCCATCTGACATAATTTATATCTATTTCATTCAGCTAACAGATCTTGCAGGTTATCCTTGAACAAAGAGATTATCGAATTTGATAATTTAAAAAATATTGAATTTGGCATTATTTCTCAATTCTATACATATTGGTTTTGTTCCAATTGTCTGATCTTGCATGTTATTCTCGAGTTCGATAATCTCATAATTATCGAGTTTGACAGCATTATCAGAATTCATATTCCTCTTTTATTTTATCCTTTGTCATGTAATTATTATTATTATAGCTATACATTCATCAAGCACTCATCCAGCCTACATTTTACCCTTTTCTTTTAGATTTGTTGAATATAGGAAATGATATAATATTCTCTTTAGAATAATATGTAAGATTTGTAAAGCTTTGTAATGTAATTATTTCCTTTATAGATTCATTGTTGTAAATAACATGTTTCCACCCCGGTGGGTGCTTGTAGGAATTTTATGTATAACCACACATCACCTGCATCATGATAAAAATTTGTTTATTATGTTGTTATGTTATAAATGTTAATACTCGTATGATATTCTGAATATTCCTTACTAATTCATAATCATAGAGGAGGTCGATTCTTTGAATTGGGCATATGTGAATACCAAGGATTTTCATCTAAATTATTCTCATATGTACCTGACTTCCCAAACTCGGGTTTAAATGGGGTTTGGGATTTCTCAAAAAAAGAAAGAATTAAGAGAATGCTACCCCCTATAATTTCTTGATCTTGTCCGGTTGCGACTCCATTCCATATAAGCCTTGCCTACTAGATCTGTGAGATCAATAACTTGGCAGTGTTGAGACCTTAAAATATATTGTGCCTGGATGGGCCAAGCACTCACAGTGATGACTCCACTAGGGACATGTGAGAAGTTGATTTTGTTGATTCATGTATTAGTAATTTTTATTCAGATAATCAAAAAATAGTTCCATTTACAGTAGTTGCGTCATGTGTGTGTGAATTAGGATGCCTAAATTACTCATGTTATATGGTGAAGGGGATACCATATACTTCATTCAAGATATGAAGAACTGACACTACATAACCATCACACGCCTATTACCTCTGGGTATATTTCTGCAGTGAAAGCCAAAGACTTGTTGACCCTAGACTAAAGTGCATGTAAGAAGCCTAGAAATTTTCCTTTAGGAATGCCAACGTGTTTATGGTTAACAAATTGTTAGCTTATCTTGATAAAATCCTTGTCTTTTGCCACTATGAACAAAACAATAGATCTATCATTAAAAGCTTAAAACTTGTTACCCATAACAAAACTTCTTTATTGGTGAAACTTTTCTGGTAATTTCCTATAAAACACGGATATACAAAAGTGAAAGTTTTAATGAGACCCTTTAGATTTTTCATCACAGAAATTACCCCCTGATGGAAATAACTATAAACCAAAAAAAAATTGAGAAAAAGAGACTCACCATTGAACATATGTGCAGTGCGAGGTTCCACTAGAAACTATGGAGGAAGCTTCATCGACCAGCCAAGTACATGCTCCAAACTCCCTCTCAGCATATGCATACATTTCATCTATTTTGTTTTTGGCTTGTAAGCTTTGAGTAAAGAGTAGAAAGGGGACTATTGACAATAAGATCTTAAGGGAATTGCATACACACCCAACAAAGGCATTAGTAAGCTTTGAAGTAGCATAAATAAATGACCAAATAGCCATCATTATAAAAATAATGCATACATTGGGAACATCAAGTGTCCAGGCTAAGGGATCAGCCAGTATCTTAGAGAATAAGAGAAGAAAGGTGGTAAATGAAGATAAGGATATGCATGATGACCCATAAGAAAACTATGATCGCATAAGTCTAGCATTCAGGAAGGAGGTTACTGATTTTGAAAAAGCAATGTTCTAAAAAATGGACATCCTAGAAAGGAAATATCAATAATAGTCCTCCATAGAAGATGAAATGGCTGAACTTGACAAGATGTTTATGGAGAAAGAAATCATGCTGCCCAAGTTCAAGCTCCTTCATATTCCAAAGTTTGATGGAACTGGAGACCTTGAGATTGACTTGAGCCAATATGTAACCTTAATGAAGACTATTCTTTCCATTAAGGAACAAATTATGAAATGGTTTAGTCTATCCTAAGTTGGAGATGCCATTCATTGGTACAAATTAATTGACATCACTACTAAGGAAAATTGGAAACTGCTACAAACCTCCATCATTAAGCGATTCAGGTATAATATTAACATAGAAGTCTCCTTGATCGACTTAGAGTCTCTAAGATAGAAAGAGAATGAGAGCTTCTCAGACTACATGAAGAGATGGAGAGGAAAAGCTACTTTAGTATGGGAAAAACCATCTAAAAATGATCAAATCAGGCTGTTAATCAAGGGCTTTCATTTGAAAAATAAGCTGAACTTTGTACTCATCAAGAATTTTCTAGATTTGTATGACTTAGGGATACAATTGGAAGAGTGAGAAAGGGAGAGAGAGATTTAAAGATACATGAGGGCTTGTTTCACTAAATAAAAAGATGTATTTGCATTAACAAAAATTCCAAAAAACGTTTCTAAATAAATAAATGAGATAGAAGGGCTCAAATTGAAAAAAAAAAAGCGTAAAATATATCATTCCCCATCTGAGGTCCTGAAGCCATCCACAGGAGCCAAGAAGAAGGAGCTATAGTAGGTGTATCCTCTGATATCTCTAGAGGCCAAAGAGAAGTCCCAGGAATAACATCTGATATGGAATCAGGTATTGTCTCTACAATCTGAGTAGGCTGCCCTTCAGGGTCTATCCTGAGGGAGTAGAATGACTAGCACTAGGAGGAAGATTTTGATCCCTCTCATCACTCTCCTTAGAATAATCAGAAGAGTCTTCCCTAGAGCTGCCAGCACCTGAATCACAATCATCTGAACTACTCTCCTCTAAATCCTTCTTATCATCCACATCTTCAGCAACAAGATCTGCAAGGCCTCTCTGGTTTGATGTAGAGGCACCATCAATACATCTTTGTAAAATTTGTAACTCCATCTTAAAAGAAGTAATCTCATCCTTAAGCAAATCATTCCTCTCATTTGCACTGTCAAGCTCACTCTGAAGATGTTTGTTGGATGCCCTCTCAGTCTTTAACTCAGTCTATAAGCCAGCAAAATAGGACATTCATAAGCATGCATTTTAATAAAAATTATGAAATTGAGTTTTGTAGGAAAAAGTATACTTAATGTAAGAGTGGAAATTTGCACATCCCTAACTACAATCTAGCTCTGGAAAAGCAAAGAAGCACACTGGTAAGTATAAGAACAAATCACTTCATACAATAAAAGAAGTCTTGCTTCTTGCAGGTACTTACCTGCTGCCTCATTGGAAAGAGTAGTGAGGCAAGCTGTAGTAGAAGAATACAAGGAATAAAGCTCCTCATATGTACTCCAAGGAACCTACAAAGTAAAACAAAAGCAAAATAATTTACTATAAAAAAACCTACATGAGTCATATCAGGAGGACTCCTTGGCATGACTCCATTCATGGGAATTAGCATCTCTAAAATGGGCACTTCCCCAGCCATGTATAAGAAGAATATAGGCTGAGGCGGCCACTCAGGCATCCCAGAGACAAAAAAAGCTAGAGTTGATGATGGAGGCGGCTCAAAAGGAGTAGGAGAATGACAAGCCCAAGTATCCCAGGACTTAGAAGCCTTAGCTAGTCTCTTTCTCCATTGAAAGGTCTGAAGGGAAGAATAAAAATAAAAAATCTATACAATAAACAAAGAAAAAGGAAAAATACAAACCTATAATCTCTCCTCATTATGGACCGTCTCACTTGTAAGATGAGACTGAGAGGCAAATGCATCAGCTAGAACATAGGAAGTTGGCCTAGGAGGGAGCAAACTCTGCCTCACATAGTCTAGATAAGATGAGGAAGCAACATCATCCATTTCCACAATGAATTGAATTAATTTTGAAGTAAAAATAGTTTTTGGAATGTCAACAGGAACTGATCGCCTGTCTGGGCCTAAATGTCACTCAAAAACACATTCCTCTAAATACCATTTAGAAGAGCCTAAGCTAGCTAAAACCATCTGCCACTCAACCCATGGTTCTATTGAGAACATTGTTGGAGACCAAGGGCACTCCAATTGATCTGCAGGATCCCACTATGCTAGAGACACCTAGAAAAATGAAACGAGGCAAAGGTAAGTATATAAACCATTATTTATAAAACTAACTGAAATTTTTTACCTCTGATCAGGGAAGTTGTAGAAGGGCATATCTCAAAGCAGAGACACCAAGAGACATCTCAAAAGCCTTCATGTTCCCCATCCAAGCTCAAAGTCATGGGAAGTCATGATGGAAAACCAACTCAATATCAGGAGACGATAGAAGATTGAGCTCATAAGCCCAAATCTATATAAAATGGCTACATAGAATAAGCAAACAGATAGTGAATAAATAGAAAAGAAAAAAGAAAAAGTGCAAACCTCTATGACAACCAGCAAACCCACAGGGTATTAGTACATCTACAGGCCTAATCTAGGCCATGGTATAAGCAAGATAGACCCGCCTCTCCCCAATTAAACTCAGGGACTACAGTCAAATAAGAGAGGGACCTTAGGACACTAGTATGTATTACAAAATTAGAATCTGCAAAAATAGTAGTGCTGAGGAGGTACAATAGAAAACTCTAAGCACACTGAGATTTCCGCTCATCCGTATGAATAGCATTCATCCTCTCGTCTGTCCAGTAATCAATCATGTTGGTGTACTAGATCTTTCTGCCATTAAACATGGGAACAAAGCCAAGAAGACCCCTCATCTAATTATCTAGGATAACTTTGGTGTCAAAGGGGACCATCTCTTCTCTAAAACCAATCCTGGTAATTAATGAAAAATCCAAGGGGGTAATGGTAATATCGCCAAAGCCCAAATGGAAGGTATGTGTAGTATCCATCCACTGCTTAGCTAGGACCTCCAAGACACATCAATCCATCTTTGCCTCAGTCTCAGGCAATGTCTAAATAAAAGAATAAAAAACAGATGCCTTAATAATATCCTGCGCCGCCTTAGGGAGAGCCCCATACCACTCCCTAGCCAGGTGAACGGAATGAACAGCTGGAATCAAACTGGCATCAAACTGCATCAAAAGAAAGGGAAGTAAACAAATAAGTTCAAATTGAAAATTATAAAGCATTTTAGAAATGCATATGTCTAACCAGCATGTTTCCTCTTTTCATGATAGGAGAAGAAGGTAAAAGCATAAGAGAAAGAGTAAGAAAAATGAAACTAGAAGTCAAGGTAATAAAGTATCAAATTCGATAGTTTTATTATCACATACGATAACAATTATTGTCGAATTTGATATTCATTTCAAATAAAAATTTTGAACATGCAAAGGACAAATCACTTAGAAAAGATAATAAACAACTATCAAACTCGATACATATATTATCGGACCTGATATCCACCTAAGCAAAAGTCTCAGCAAATGAGGAAAGATTATCAAAGCAGATAACAATCCTAGAATTATCATAGTTTGTCATTCTAAGAAGGCTTATACCATCGAATTGGACATTCCTAGGCTTGATTTGACAGAGTGCCATAATATCTTACCCTAATCATCATAATCAATTTCCAAAGAAACCTTGGTAAAATCCCTAAAATACTTAAGAAATTCATGCAAGCTAATTGTGAGCAGGGATTTTTGCCCCCACTCCCATATGGAATAGTTCTTACAACTTTGATACTATTATGCTCATGGCCTTAGAGAACACATGCTTAAACCGGAAGAAAATAGAGTCGCCACACGGACAAACCGGGAAAAGGAAAGGGATGGATGACTTGATTCCTAAGGATTACCCAACCCCCTAATGGGTTCAAAAAGTTGGGTATGCGTGGGGAAGGTGAGAATAACCCAGCACCCTCCACAACACTCGGTTCATTAGAACTAGCCTTCTTTTCAAGTCTAAATATTATTAAATTCTTAAAGATTATGATACGATCCATACTATATTCGAGTAGTAAGATAAATAATCATTATATTGATTTTAAGACAAGTTCAAACAAAATAATAAATAGGCACCCATCGAAGGATGAAAATAAGCCTTTACAAATGTCCAATATCCAAAAGAAAAATAACAAAAATAAATAAAATGAGACACTCACCATAAGTGGAAATGTGTCCCTTACAATAGTCCCAAAAATTAAAATTAAATTACATAATAAAACTCAAGGTACCCACATAGTAGAAACACACCTCTTACAATTCAAATGAACAATTAACCCAATCAAGTCTGTAGACCCTTACTTTTTTACCAAGTCTAGTCCAATATTTTAAAATAAGTCCAAAATAATTTTTGTGATATTTATTATTTATTTTAATATTTATTTTAATAATATAATATGTATTTTATTTATTATTTATTTTATTTATTTTATTTATTATTAATTTTTGATAATATAATTAAATATATAATATTTATTTTTAATATATATATATATAATAAAATAAAAAAAATTGGATGTACTAATCGGTGAGCGGCACATGGCAAGCCAGTTCGCCGCAGGCCAAGCCTGTGGCGAATTGTGCAGCACCTCACAAATCCTCACAGCACTCGCATGCCCAATCCTCGCAGGCCCACAATGATCCTCGCAATTGTCCCAGCTACTCCTCGCAGCGCCCCAGCATGCAAGCCCCAGTAGCCTTATTGCCCCAGCATGTAGACCCAACGCCCAGCAGCCAGCGCCCACGGGCAAATTCTGCCCAAACCTTGTTTTAGTCAGTTTTGATTTTTTGCTTAACTGTCTACTATTTTCTTAACCAATTAGTATTAGGTTTTGATTTTTCCTATAACTAACTTATTAAAACACACTTCACGAGGGACTTTTGCTTTCGGCTGAGAATTAGGATTTTTGAGAGAAGTAAACACAGAGGGGACTTTTTCTTTCGGCTGTGATTTTTGGAAAATTATTGAGGGACTCTTCTTTCGGACTTTGGAAACGGCAACAATGAAAAGGCAAAGAGCAACAAGGAACAAAAATCAAACGGCAAATAAACTCCACTTTTGATTGGAATTTTGAACGAAAATAGAGACAGAGAGCAAGAGAACAAGAAAGAAATCAAAGGCTTGAGACCACCAACTAGATGACAGTGCCATACGCCTATCTTCAATTCATTTCAACTAAGATTTATAAGCTTAAATATTAGTGGAACCTACAATGGAGGTTTGCAATCTTTCATTTAAATTATTTTTAAGGTTACAGTAATTTGATTATTATTTTTCTTTGTTTTATTTTCATTTTATTTTCATTATTTTATTTAAATTGTTTCAATTATTATTTAAACCCTCAAATATCATGGTAACAAAAATAAATTTTTAAAACCCTAAAATCTTAATTTTCACAGCCGTATGGGCTCATCGAAGGAGTCAATATATTATTTGTGTATTATAAGTCTTTGTATTTTACTCTCTTTATAAAATAACCCTAATTTTGTTATTAAAATTCTTATAGACCCTTAATTTTGACCCCAATTTGATATGGTCCTAATTAAAGAATGCCAAAATAAATTTGATCTAATTTACAACTTCTAATAAGTTTGTCCAAATTTAAAAGTCACAAACTCAACTATAAAACCCAAAAACCAAGTCTTTTTTAGAAGGTTCGGTCCAAAAAATTAAAAAAAAATGCAAAATTAATTCAAGTTCAAAGGCCTAAGTGACATGAACCTTGGCTCATGTTGACCTGGAGGCCCAAGGTCGACATGAGTATGCCTCATGTTGACCTGGGCAGCCCAAGGTCGATATGAGCATGCCTCATGTCGACCTAGGCAACCCAAGGTTGACATGAGGTTGGCCTCATGTTGACCTAGGGCAACCAGGTCGACATGGGTTCAATAACTTTCCTAATTCAACTAGAATTCATTTTAGGTACTGATTAATATTAGGTTAAGGATTCTGAGTGAGGTTTGGATATAAATATTAAAGTTTTAGAATTCAGAGGGGGGGGGGACATTAACAAGGGAAAAATATTAACAGGGGATGGCAAGGAACATTAACAAGATAGCAAGGAATATTAAAGAGAGACGACAACAAACAAAAAAGATTAGTAGCAAACATTCATTAGTCATCAATCCATCAAAGACAACAACATTGTTTTTGTTCATTGTTTATGCAGAAATTAATTGTGGAGGAACCAACGAGCGGAGGTTTGATATTTAATCATGAATTATTTATGTTCATCATAGTTTCGTTTCTTTGATTAATAAGAACATGCATGCAGTAACTTGATCTTTGAACACACAGTACCTTGATCTTTGAACATGCAGCAAATTGGTTTTTGTTTTAATAACTTTAATAGTTTGCTTTAATTATCACATTGATCAGTTGGTATCGTAACACCACTGGCATATTTCATAAATAACATAAAACTATCCAATAGCCATTGAGGATTTAAATTAATTGTTAAAATCTATCTTGTTTACTTTACCTCAAGAACCGTAGGTTATTTCATTGAAACTCAAAACCTCAAACTATTTTTACTCAAAAGCCTAAACCATTTCATTATTAAACTCCAAAATATTGATTATTTTCCAAAACCTTAATTTATTTCTCCAAATCCTAAATTATTTTTTTAGGCAGTAAGTTAAACCCCATAACCCTTTCCCCAAATTATTCTACTTAAAGCCATTAAAAATCCTAATCCCAAAACCCTAGTTTCAAAAACTCTAACTCCAAAACCCTAATTTTAAAAACCCTAATTCCAAAACCCTAGTTTCCAAAATCCTAGTTTCAAAAACCCTAAAAATCCTAATTTCAAAACCCTAATTACAAAACTTTAGTTTCTAAAACCCTAAGTTCCAAAACCCTAAATTCTAAAAACCTTAAATTCTTTAAAACCCTAAATTTATATGTTTATTCCTTTAGTTAATTTTAGATTTGATTATATAGTTTATTATATTTTTTGATGGTCGTTTTATTTAATTTCAATTCTTGATTTATTTAATTTACCATGGATGGATATTTTCTTTATTATTATGATTATTATTTGTTCGTATTAGAATTAAAATTGTAAGAGGTATGTTTCCATCTTGTGGGTACCTCATTAGTTAAGTTTTATGTAATTTAAATTGCTTTTATATTTTGGACCAATGTAAAGGACATGTTTCTACCTTTCGGTGGGTGTCCTATTTAGTTTAGACAAGAACGATGTAAGGACATGTTTCCATCCTTGGATGGGTTGTAACACCCCTATACCCCATATACGCACACTACATACAACCACATCTATAATATACATATATCGGATATAGGAGTGTCATGGTTTATATTAACCAAACCAATCTTTCCTTTTAGCAATAATATGAGAAAACTTAAAACATTTAAGATATATTATAAAACATAGTAGATAAAATATTTATTTATTAAGCAGCGGAAAATGTAGCGATATTTATATATATACATCAAAATCACTATTTACAGAACATAAAGTTTATACATGTTTGGCAGTTCATCTCTGATCTTGAAGTTCCCTATCAACACCTCACAGGCCTAGACTCGACTCGGTCTAGCTGAATTCTCCGGGGCAACTGGATCTACCCTGTCACCTGCGCGATGAACTACAATCGCGCTAAGCCAATGGCTTAGTGGTACAAACCACAATAATAAAATGCTTTAATTTAATGCCAATGTCATACATTCAAATATTATAAACAATACATAAGGATATCATATTTCAAAACCTTACATTAAATTTTATTATTCATTTGTTTCACCATTCTTGATTCACATTTAAACAAAGACAAGCATGGGCCCAAAAGAAACTAATATGCCATTCAACTTTCAGAGTTAATGATTTGGTTCAATTATCACATTTATCATCATCCCAACTAGGCTTCAAGGATTAGGCCCAACCAAGCTTCAAGGGGAGCGAAGCATGCTAAGCATTAACCCAACTTGGCTTTAAGGACCAAACCCAACCCAGCTTCAAGGGTTTGTAACATCCCAACTAGGCTTCAAGGACTAGGCCTAACCAAGCTTCAAGGGGAGTTAAGCATGCTAAACTTCAACCCAACTTGGCTTCAAGGACCAAGCCCAACCCAGCTTCAAGGGATTGTTACTATTAGGCATGCCACCAACAACAAAACTCTGAAAATTGAATAGCACATTAGGCACACAATTCTTTTTATTATTTCATTATCAATTCCATTCTCATTTTCTCATAATCATCTAGGAAACCATGCCCCAATTATTTCATTTGCATCATTATAGCCAACAACAATGGCTTCACATCTCAACATTAGAGTATACATAACCAATTGCATTGGACATACATTTTGATTGATCATCATATCTTTCACATTATGCAAATCATAACATTAATCAAATGTATCAACAATGTAATAGATTACTTAACACATTTGCAACCAAATGTGTTAAGTCCCAAAGTCATGTAAATGTATGCAACCATATAGGTTTGTACTTACCTCAAGAGCAACTCACACCAATCTAACCACTTCCTCTTCCAAATATCCTTCAACACTTGGATTAGGGCAACTCAATCTCTTCAGAACCTAATCCAAAGGTGATTATACACACTCACTTAGAGATACACATGAGATAATATGGATAAGAACTAACTAGGGCAAACTCTACACATGACAGGCTCAACAATACTGGAGTGTCCCTGACCGTGCCCTAAACTCATAACACAGAAGCTTTGTCATGTTCAGTGACATGGGCATGTCACTAACCGTGTCAATCCTCCAACATCACAGTAGCTATAACACGCTCAGTGACATCGGCATGTCATTGGTCGTGTCAATCCACCAACATCACAGTAGCTATGTGTGAGCGGGGATTTTCGCCCCTACTCCCGGTGGAATGGTTCTTGCGACTTCAACACTGTTTAGGCTCGGGGCATTAGGGAACACGGACCTAAGTCTGGAGAAAATGGAGTCGCCACCCGGAAGGGCCGGGAAAAAGAAAGGGGTGGATGACTCGATTCCTAAGAAATTCCCAACCCCTTAATGGGTTCGAAAAGTTGGGTATGTGTGGGGAAGGTGAGAAATGGCCCAGCACCCCTACAACACCCGGTTCATTGGAACAGGCCTCCTTTACAGGTCTTAATATTATAAAATTCTTAAATATAACAACATTATCCATATTACACACAATAATTAAAAGAAAGCATCAATATATTAAAATCAAAGCAAATAAATGGACACCCATCCAAGGATGGAAACATGTCCTTACATCACATGCCTAAATAGGACACCCACCAAAAGGTAGAAACATGCCCTTTACATAGGTTCTAAAATAGAAAAGCAAATTAAATTACATGATGTTTAACTAATGAGGTACCTACCAAGTGGAAACATACCCCTTACAACTTTTGGAAGTCTAAATTGATTGATAAAAGTAAATAATCATTCATCATAAATAAATCATTCATCATAAATAAATCATTCATCAAAGCTATTAATCAAAATAGAAAATAAACATCCATCCATGATAAATTAAATAAATCAAGTATTGAAATTAAACAATTTAAGGCATAAGAAATAAATCAAAGCATAATCAAGTATGGAATTGAATAAAGCAAATAAAAGTCCAATTATGGCTACTGTGACTCTTTATGGAATTAAAATAAATTAGGGTTTTTTGTTTTAAAGGTTTGGTAAGACTCTTTGATTAACTAAATTAAGGCTTGAATGATGATATCATGAAACTAGGGTTTTAAACATTTTAAAATACTTTAATTTGTGATTTTTGGTTATTGGGTTCCTACGCTACTGTGTAAAATTTAGGTTTTTATGTTTTTATGTTTTTTAATGTTTTAAAAGGATCAGGGTTCATAAAAATTAGGGTTTAAGGTTTTAAAAGGGTTAGTGTTCATTATTTTGAATTTTGGAAGTTGAATTTGGATTTGATATTTTGGAAGTAGGGTCACGGATGGTGAATAATTTTTAGGAATTTGGAAATCAATTTGATATTTTATGGAATTTTATGAATTTAAGCAAATAAATTAAAGTTTCTATAAGTAGAAAAGATGTTTTTTAAGGCTTTTTGAATGAAAAAGTACCAAGTTTAAAGTTTTGAAAGAAACAGAATTTGATTTTTGTTTTGTTGAAGAATATGTTCAATTAGAGTTTTTAGGTTTTTAAGAAGAAAAAATAACAATTTTAAGTCTTTTTGGAAAATAAAGCAACGAAATAAGGTTTTTTTTTTTGCTTTAGAAAAATGAAATTAAAGTTCAAAGGTTTTTAATTTTGATTTCATAAATTTGCTACTGTGTAAAAAAACAATTAAAGAAAATTAATTAACACATACCTTCTTTTGATGATTTCTCCAAAAATAATTCTTCTTAGATGAACTAGCTCCAAAGACAAGCCTTTTTTACCTTTGAATCCTCTAAATCTTGCTGCTGCTATTCCAGAAAAGAGTTGAATTGAATTTCTTCTTTTCCTTCCTTGATTTGGTTTCAAATTTTCCAAACTACTCTTGGATTTTTGCCTCCCCCTTTTTTAATTGTCTTTGGTCCTTATTTATAGTGGTTTAAGGTTTTTTATTCCTAATTAGTTAAGGTAAGTAATATTAATAAAAAAAAGAAACCAAAACCTAATTGGATTAGGTTTCGAAAAATTTGCGTCGGAAAATTTGCGCTGCCGAAAAAAACTGCTGCGGAAAAACTGCGCTGGTGAAAAAATCTACTGCAGCAGCGGGCGCGGAGCAGGCCCGTAAGCTATTTCACAGGTAGAAAATTTTTGCGTGCAAAATAGCACAGTGCTTTTGCCAGCAGGAATGGCCACGGGCCCGCGCGATGATTTTTCACTGCCGATTTTTCCGACTCCGATTTTTATTTTTTGATTTTTATTTTTTGATTTTTATTTTTTATTAATAAAAATTAGATACTCAAGCAAAAATTATTTAATAAAAATTATTTTGGACCAATTAGACAACAAAAATTATTTTGGACTAAATAAAACATATTGGACTGGATTGGGTCAAAAATTAAGGGTCTACAGTTTGCCCCCTGCTTGAATGATCTGAAACCTTAGTGAAAGAGAGTGAAAAGCAATAAGACTTAATTTTTGATGAAATGGTTGAGGTTTTGGGTTCTGGATCCAGTTCGAGTTCTGGACTCAAGGATAATTCTAGGTTCTGGACCTAAGAAAAATTTGGGTTCTGGACCCGGTTCGAGTTCTGGACTCAAGGGAGATTCTAGATTTTGGACATAAGGAAAATTTGGGTTATGGACCCGGTTCGAGTTCTGGACTCAAGGGAGATTCTACGTTTTGGACCTAAGGAAAATTTGGGTTTTGGACTCGGTATTGGGTACTTGGACTCGAGATTGATTTGATTTGGGTACTTGGACCCGAGATTGATTTGATTTGGGTACTTGGACCCGAGATTGATTTGATTTGGGTACTTAGATCCGAGATTAGGTACTTGGACCTGAGATTGATGTGATTTGGGTACTTGGACCCGAGATTGGCTACTTGGACCCGAGTGCTTCGACCTGAGATTGAGTTTGACTGACCTTTTATCATTTGAGAAGTCTGACTGCTTCGGCTGTTTTATGCATTATGATTCTTCACCATCAAAATGGATCATCACCCTTTGAGATCGGGTCTTCACCCTTAAAAATGGATCTTCATCCTTTGAGATTGGGTATTCACCCTTAAAAATGGATCTTCATCCTTTGAGATCGGGTCTTCACCCTTGAAAATGGTTCTTCATCCTTTGAGATCGGGTCTTCACCCTTGAAAATGGATCTTCATCCTTTGAGATCGGGTCTTCACCCTTGAAAATGGATCTTCATCCTTTGAGATCTGGTCTTCACCCTTGAAAATGGATCTTCATCCTTTGAGATAGGGTCTTCACCCTTGAAAATGGATCTTCATCCTTTGAGATCGGGTCTTCACCCTTGAAAATGGATCTTCATCCTTTGAGATCGGGTCTTCTTTGTTCTTTGAAGATGGGAGTGACACAGCCAGTGGGTTGGCCGTGTCCCCTGGGTGTGTCAGCTTCTGTGTTTTTTATTTGGTTCTTCTTTATTCTTGGCTTAGGATGGGACACGGCCAAGCTTGTGGTCGTGTCATGTGACACGGCCAGTGGCTTGGCCTTGTCACCTGCCAGTGTCACCTACTGCTTCCCTTCTCTCTTTGCTTGGTCCTTCTTGACTTTGTCCTTTAGGTGAGACACAGCCAGTGGCTTGGCCGTGTTGCCTGCCCATGTCATATTCTACCAAAATTTCTTTTGAGGTGACACGGCTAAGCTTGATTTGGCTTGACCATGTCTTGCTTGATTCATGCTCTTCTTTCCTTGTTTTGATCTTCCAAGGGATTTTTTTTTGCACTTTAACCACTTTTCCCTTGCAATAGCTTTTCCTTCCTTTGATTCTTTAATGATTGTTGCAGGCTGTTGGCTCGTTTGTGTTAGTGTATATGCCCTAGGCCATCGATTTGGACCTTAATGTTATTCATTTTGTTATTAATAAAGAAGTTTTTATTATCATTGTTATGTTTGCATGTTATATATAATAATGATTATATCCCTGGTTTATTATTGTTATGGAGATAATAATAAATATAACTAGTGTAATATTGATTTGATAATCATAAGATGATTATAGGTATGAAGATACAAATCAATATTATGGATACATGTTAGAGAACAGTGTATTGGATAGACCCACATAGATATCACTTCATGGTTTAATGTCATAAGTGTATCTCATAATAGTTTTCATTTAATCCTTTGACTTGAGATTGTCATAGTTTCCAACATAAGGAATATTATGTTTTGACATGATCAAACGTTATCTGTAACTAGATAATTATAAAGGTTATGCTTGAACATGATATAAATTATGTAGAGGAAAATGAACAATCAAGATGGAATTTGTCCCTCTCTTTGAGAGAGATATCTTCTGGGCCCCTTGATAAGTGTAACTGAGAAATGCATGGCCATGCTCAAATAAGTTGATATAAGATCAATCTTATTTGTTTATCAGTTAACTTGGAGATCGAGTAATCATAAGTTTGGACAATATAAGTATGACATTTACTATGACTTATGTTCAAACTAGATATCGTGTGACAAAGGGATTAATGCATGTACTATTTCAGGTTTTTCATTTATAATGATTCTCATGATTAATTGGGTAGTCGTAATGTCTTGCTAGAGGCCAATTATGATTTGTGCATTTCAATAGAGATTGAAATACACTACCAATTAATATGAGCCTATCGGGTCACACACATAGAACGTAGGCTGTACTTAAATAATAATAATTATATTTAATTATTATTGTTAGTATTATTATTATTATTAGATATTAATAATAATATTGTTATAATAATTATTATTAGATAATAATTATTAAAACGTGGGTCCATATGGGATATGGACAGTTAGGGTTTTGATAAAAAGAAGTCTTTTAAAACGGTTTTAAAAGGACTGGAGGTTTAATGATCTTATTATTCGTTTTGCAAAAGAAAACGTAAGAAGAAAAAAAAAACCTAAAAAAAAAAACCCTAGTTTCATTTTGAAAAGGTTCAGCCACTGCCGTTGGTGAGCTAGCACTCAGACCGGCATACGTTTGTGTGGATTTCGTTAGAGGGTGTTCGTCTTTAGAAGGCAACATCTGTTAACCTTTTTTGAAGCTACACAAAAAGGTTAGTTTCGAATCTCTTTTATCGAACTGAATGGATCACATGGATCCTGTGAGTAAATCGAAAGAATTTTTGTTTTTCCACTGCGGCAAGGACCGCCGTATGTTCGTACCCTATAGTTCGTTACCGCGACATTAAGAATGTCAATATATTTGTTTCTATTTAACATGTTAGTGATGAATATGTTATGTTTGTTTGATGTCTTGGCATGGTGCATAGCATGGCCTTATGACCTATGTGATTGGTTTATTTATATCTTAATTTTTTATAAATACGGCCTGCGTGTCGTTTATTTTTGTAACTTTATAATTACTAGTTTAGTAGTTAGTTTTTATTATTAATGTAATAATGAAGACTCAAGCTTGGAGAAGAAGATGAAAAATTCCATGGAGATGAAGTTGCCTTTCAAGATATGAAGAAATGTACTATTGCAAATGTTGTAATAGATAGGTTTTCTTTTCACCTAGGGTTGCCTATATGATCTTCATTTGGTCTCATGAAGATCATATCTAGTTTGGCCATGCTATGTCACGTTTATTTTTATCAAATATGTATGAGATGCCATGTTTGATAGTTTATGTATGCATATAGGATATGATATATAAATGTCAATTTTAACATGTTTTCAAAAAAAAAAAATTAAATGGAATGAACCCTCACTATTAATCTAAGTTTTAATGCCATCCATGTCTTAAACACTTATCAAGGCTAAGATCACCTAAATGTAGATTTTGCCAAAGCAAAGTACTTTAGGTTATCCTAGCAAGATATGATGAGTAATGGTGCTGCTCATGCGTTTAAAATTGGTTAGACTTAATTAGGCTATCAAAATGGTTTTGGGCCTAAGGCATTAGATGGGGTATAACATGCTATGACATATGATGTCATGATCCCATATTATCTAAGAGTTACATCTGATGTAATTGGTAATGGGTTACCTACCATAATAACTTGATTTTAAGTGTCATGCCAAAGCTGACTTAATATTAAGTAAAATTGGATCTTAGCCCACTAAAATGTCATTGTGATGATTGAGGGTTATATTTTAGTGGGAGTTTAATTACTTATCACCTTTTATTAATTAAAATTTGCATATTTTGTAGATTGAAATGGCTACCAACAATAACTCCACTTTATCACTGCGATCCATCCTTGAGAAGGAAAAACTGAAAGAGAATGGGACTAATTTTGTTGATTGGTTTAGGAACCTGAGAATTGTTCTCAAACAAGAAAAGAAGTCCTATGTGCTTGATGAAGCTGTCCCTGAGCCACCTCCTGCTAATGCTTCTAATGCTGATAAGAACAAGCATAAGAAGCATATGGATGATTCCAATGACATTGGATGTCTTATGCTTGCTACTATGTGTCCAGAACTTCAGAAGGATCTGGAACACTTGGAGGCTTATGAGATGAGTGTCCATCTCAAACAAGCTTTCCAACAGCAAGCTAGGCAGGATAGATTCGACACTGCTGTTGCATTATTTGACTGCAAGATGTCAGAGGGCGAATCGGTTAGCGCTCATGTTTTGAAAATGAAGGGCTACATTGATCACCTTGCCCGACTTGGATATCCCTTGAGTTTAGAACTCTCCACGGATTTGATCCTTCATTCTTTGCCCAGCAGTTTTTCACATTTTGTTATGAACTATAATATGAACAACATGGAAAAGTCCATTCCTGAGCTACATGGTATGCTCAAAACTGCTGAAGGGAATATCAAAAGGCCCACTAAGGCTACCCATGTATTGAATGTCAATAAGGGTAAGCCTATGAAGAAAAAAGGCAAGGCAAAGGGTAAAGCAACAGTTGCTACAAAGCCTAAGGGACAGCCCAAGCCAAAAGAACGCAAGGCACCTGTTCCTAAGGAAGGAACTTGTCACCATTGCAAGGAGCCTGGGCATTGGAAAAGAAATTGCCCACTTTATTTGGCTGAATTGAAGAAATCGAAGGGTAGTGCGACTACGTCTTCAGGTATATATGTTATAGAAATTAACTTATCTGCTTCTACTTCATGGGTATTGGATACTGCATGTGGTTCTCACATTTGTACAAATGTGCAGGGACTCAAAAGGAGTAGATCACTGAAAAGGGGCGAAGTTGACCTACGAGTTGGGAATAAAGCAAGAGTTGCTGCACTAGCTGTAGGATCTTATGAACTTCATATGCCTAATGGCTTTTTGTTAAATTTGAACAATTGCTATTATGTTCCTACTCTGAGTAGGAATCTTATTTCAGTTTCAGTTTTGGATGATGAAGGTTTTTCATTTTTAATTAAAAATAAGACCTGTTCTATTTTTGATAAAGATGATTTGCTTTATGGTATTGCAAGATCTTTTAATGGCCTTTATGTCCTTGACTTAGATGATTCTAGGGAGAATCATATTTATAACATAAACTCTAAGAGAATTAAGCCAAATGACCTAAACCCTACATTTTTATGGCATTGTCGTCTTAGCCATATAAATGAGAGACGCATTTCTAAACTCCATCAAGATGGATTATTAGATTCATTTGATTTTGAATCATTTGATAAATGTGAATCTTGTTTACTTGGCAAAATGACAAAGAATCCTTTCACCGGACAAGGTGAAAGGGCTAATGACTTGCTAGGACTAGTACATACAGATGTATGTGGCCCGTTAAGCATTAGTGCCAGAGGAGGATATAATTACTTCATTACTTTTACTGATGATTTCAGTAGGTATGGCTATGTCTACCTAATGAAACATAAGCATGAGGCTTTTGAAATGTTCAAAACTTTTCAAAATGAAGTACAAAATCAACTTGGTAAAACTATTAAGGCACTTCGATCTGATCGAGGTGGTGAATTTTTGAGCCAAGAGTTTGACGAACATCTAAGAAATTATGGAATTGTTTCACAATTAACTCCTCCAGGAACTCCACAGTGGAATGGTGTTTCTGAAAGAAGAAATCGAACTTTATTAGATATGGTTCGATCTATGATGAGTCAAGCAGATCTTCCATTATCGTTTTGGGGTTATGCCTTGGAGACAGCTGCTTTTGTTTTAAACCGTGTACCATCTAAAGCGGTTGAAAAGACACCATATGAGATATGGACTGGCAAAACACCTAGTTTGTCTTTTCTTAAGATTTGGGGTTGTGAGGCTTATGTGAAAAGACCAGTTTCAGATAAGTTAGCTCCAAAATCTGCTAAATGTATCTTTGTGGGATATCCTAAGGAAACTAAAGGATATTATTTCTATATTCCATCTGAGAACAAAGTGTTTGTTGCTCGAAATGGAACCTTCTTGGAAAAGGAATTCATTTCTAAAAGAACTAGTGGGAGCACAGTTCAATTAGATGAATTTATAGAACCACAAGAGGATATTGAACCGCCTGTAGAAATAGTTTCAGAACCACAAGTCATTGTGGAAACTGAAAATGTTACACAAGTTCTGCGCAGATCTGATAGACCACGTCATCAGCCTGAGAGATATGGATTTCTCATGACTGAAAGTCGTGAAGTTTTGCTCATAGATCAAGATGAGCCAACTACCTATCTTGAAGCTGTGTCAGGTCCAAATTCAGAGAAATGGCTTGGAGCCATGCACTCTGAGATGCAGTCCATGTTTGACAACCAAGTTTGGGCCTTAATTGATCCTCCCGAAGGTATTAAGACTATTGGTTGCAAATGGGTTTTCAAGAAGAAAATTGACATTAATGGAAATGTGCAAACCTATAAAGCAAGGTTGGTTTCTAAAGGTTTCAAACAAACACATGGTATAGACTATGATGAAACTTTTTCTCCAGTTGCTATGATTAAATCTATTAGGATTCTCCTTGCCATTGCTGCATACTATGATTATGTGATATGGCAAATGGATGTCAAAACCGCTTTCCTTAATGGAAATTTACTCGAGGATGTGTACATGACACAACCTGAGGGTTTTGTAAATCCTGAGAATTCTGGGAAGGTTTGCAAGCTTCAAAGGTCCATTTATGGATTGAAGCAAGCATCTCGAAGCTGGAATCTTTGTTTTGATGAAACAGTTAAGAACTTTGGTTTCATTCAAAATGAAGATGAACCATGTGTTTACAAGATGGTTAGTGGGAGTGCTATCGTGTTCTTAGTCCTATATGTAGATGACATATTGATCATTGGAAATGATGTCCCCACTTTACAAAAGGTTAAAGATTGGTTAGGGAATTCTTTTTCGATGAAGGACTTGGGAGAGGCTGCATATATCCTTGGTATAAGGATCTATAGAGATAGATCTAGAAGGATAATTGGCTTAAGTCAAAGTACATACATTGACAAAGTGTTGAAGAGGTTCAGTATGCAAGATTCCAAGAAAGGATTCTTGCCTATGTCACATGGTATTCATCTTGGCAAGAATCAATGTCCTAAGACATCTGAGGAGCGAGATAGAATGAATAAGATCCCTTATGCTTCTGCTATTGGATCTATTATGTATGCCATGCTATGTACTAGACCTGATGTCTCATATTCTTTAAGCACAACAAGTAGATATCAAGCTGATCCTGGTGAGGGTCACTGGACAGCTGTTAAGAACATTCTTAAGTATCTAAGAAGAACTAAGAATGTTTTCTTAGTTTATGGAGGTTTGGAAGATGAACTAGTTGTAAATGGTTACACAGATGCTAGTTTCCAAACTGATATAGATGATTACAAATCGCAGTCAGGTTTTGTATTCACATTGAATGGTGGAGCCATTACTTGGAAAAGTTCCAAGCAAAGCACAGTAGCAGATTCTACAACAGAAGCTGAGTATATAGCAGCATCAGATGCTGCTAAGGAAGCAGTTTGGCTGAAGAAATTCATCACTGAGCTTGGAGTGGTGCCTAGCATTGCTAATCCTATGGCTATCTATTGTGACAACAATGGTGCCATAGCGCAAGCAAAAGAGCCAAGGTCCCATCAAAAATCTAAGCACATACTCAGGCGATTTCACCTCATTCGAGACATCATTGATAGAGGTGATATCAAGATATGCAAAGTTGACACAAATGACAACATAGCAGATCCATTGACAAAGCCTCTCTCGCGGGTCAAGCATGATCAGCACACTAGGTCTATGGGCATGAGATATTTGTTAGACTAGGCCTAGTGCAAGTGGGAGACTGTTAGTGTATATGCCCTAGGCCATCGATTTGGACCTTAATGTTATTCATTTTGTTATTAATAAAGAAGTTTTTATTATCATTATTATGTTTGCAGGTTATATATAATAATGATTATATCCCTGGTTTATTATTGTTATGGAGATAATAATAAATATAACTAGTGTAATATTGATTTGATAATCATAAGATGATTATAGGTATGAAGATACAAATCAATATTATGGATACATGTTAGAGAACAGTGTATTGGATAGACCCACATAGATATCACTTCATGGTTTAATGTCATAAGTGTATCTCATAATAGTTTTCATTTAATCCTTTGACTTGAGATTGTCATAGTTTCCAACATAAGGAATATTATGTTTTGACATGATCAAACGTTATCTGTAACTAGATAATTATAAAGGTTATGCTTGAACATGATATAAATTATGTAGAGGAAAATGAACAATCAAGATGGAATTTGTCCCTCTCTATGAGAGAGATATCTTCTGGGCCCCTTGATAAGTGTAACTGAGAAATGCATGGCCATGCTCAAATAAGTTGATATAAGATCAATCTTATTTGTTTATCAGTTAACTTGGAGATCGAGTAATCATAAGTTTGGACAATATAAGTATGACATTTACTATGACTTATGTTCAAACTAGATATCGTGTGACAAAGGGATTAATGCATGTACTATTTCAGGTTTTTCATTTATAATGATTCTCATGATTAATTGGGTAGTCGTAATGTCTTGCTAGAGGCCAATTATGATTTGTGCATTTCAATAGAGATTGAAATACACTACCAATTAATATGAGCCTATCGGGTCACACACATAGAACGTAGGCTGTACTTAAATAATAATAATTATATTTAATTATTATTGTTAGTATTATTATTATTATTAGATATTAATAATAATATTGTTATAATAATTATTATTAGATAATAATTATTAAAACGTGGGTCCATATGGGATATGGACAGTTAGGGTTTTGATAAAAAGAAGTCTTTTAAAACGGTTTTAAAAGGACTGGAGGTTTAATGATCTTATTATTCGTTTTGCAAAAGAAAACGTAAGAAGAAAAAAAAAACCTAAAAAAAAAAAACCCTAGTTTCATTTTGAAAAGGTTCAGCCACTGCCGTTGGTGAGCTAGCACTCAGACCGGCATACGTTTGTGTGGATTTCGTTAGAGGGTGTTCGTCTTCAGAAGGCAACATCTGTTAACCTTTTTTGAAGCTACACAAAAAGGTTAGTTTCGAATCTCTTTTATCGAACTGAATGGATCACATGGATCCTGTGAGTAAATCGAAAGAATTTTTGTTTTTCCGCTGCGGCAAGGGTTGCAGATTCTTAACGATTTACTAACAGTTTGATCACGAGGCTGGACCTTCTTTCACTGTCCCTTCATTTGCTTATTCTAGCCTGCCAGATATGCCATCTCATCCGCAGGGTATCGATGTGAACTACCTGGTACATTCCTCATTTCATAAAAGTTTATGCTATATGTATGCATGATTATGTATGCTCTTACCTTTTCTCTCTTGGCTCACAGCGGATGCTTGAAGAACAAAATAAGAAACTTCAAGAAGAGTTGGCTATAAGTCATCAGTAAGCTTCTCATTTTGAAAGTTTATATCATCAATCCGAACAAAATTTTCGTGACTTCCGATTTCAAGGAATGAGGGATCCTAGTGCTTCTTCATCGAGAGGCCCCCAGACTGATGACCATGAGATCCTTTCGTCTACTTTTGATGAGGACTATGATAAATCGAAACTCCAAGGCAATAGGGATTTTAGTGCTTCTGCTTTGTATGATCCCGTGACGAGTAATTTGCCCCATCCTCCAACAGGCGATGATTTTTTCAAGTCTTTATTTGGTGACCTACCACCACCCTCTTAGTAATATGTAAATATTGTAACTCTCTTTTTTTCATATTTTTTTTGTTGCTCTAACTTTTGCCTAGTCCGCCCATGTGGGTTTTCAAAACTAGCGAGCTGTCCTAATTTTTGCCTAGGCTGCCCTTACGGGTTTTCAACTCAGCGGACTTTTTTCTCTTTTTTTTCTTAATTCTTTCTTCATAGATTTGGCTTCAGGAGCATCTTTGTCTTTGTTTGCTTGATACCCCCTCCATGCATTTTGCCAGATACCTGCCATGTCATCATTCTGCCAAGAAGCTACTCCATCATGCTTCTTCATATGCTGATTGGGTTGACTGGATCTACTCACGCTCTGAAGTCAATGTCCGTTGGTTGGTACCTTGGTGGAAGATCTCTCATATCACCATGCGGACATACTTGATGTATGTTCCCCTTGCTACTCTTCATCAAGGTACATGCTATGATACTCGCCGACTTGGGCGTCAGTATGGAGTTGAGCCTCGTGATTCTGACTTTGCTCCTGACCTAGACATGCCTTGCTTGAATGAAGCCTACTTGGATCGGCTGAGGCAAAGCTGGCCTGCACGTTACACTTATAGACTGCCATAGATTTTACATTTGTCAATTCAGAAAGTGTTTTGTTAGGATGAAAAATAACTAAATTAATAAAAGATGCTTCTTTTCCATTTATAATTTGTCATCACCTTTTGCAATTATGATTATTTATTTCATCCGTATCTGGTCAAATACTTATAACAGTGAATATAGAACAAATTTAATTATTAATTATGTTTTATTAAATTAGGGAACAACCAAACATAAAGCCAGCATACACAAGATCACTCCTATTGCCAATTAGCCCTTTCGGGTTTTCTAATTGGCGATTTTCTCTCATTAACCCTAATTATTGCCTAGCCCGCCCTTTCGAGTTTTCGGAACTAGCGGACTGCTCTAACTTTTGCCTAGGCCGCCCTTTTTGGGTTTTCAACCTAGCGAGCTCTCTCTTTTTTTATTTTTCATACATAAAACTTCTTTAACCTGTCAATATTTACTGGCTCACTAAATTCATTCCCATCCATGTCTGATAACTTCACTGCACCTTTGCTCATGACCTGTTTCACGACATATGGCCCTTCCAAGCTAGGTCTGAACTTCCCTCTTGGATCAGATACATTAGGCTTACATTGCTTCAACACGAAATCCCCAACTCTGAATTTTCTGACCTTGACCCTTCTACTGTATCTTCTTTTGATACAGTTGGTGATGATACAATGCCTTTAACCTTCTCTCTTCTATTAGAGCTAACTGAGTGTATCTGCTTGCTACCCATTCCGTTTTAGGCAATTCAGCTTCCAAGACTACTCTTAAAGACTTGATCTCGATTTCAATTGGCAATACCACTTCCATCCCATAAACTAAAGAGAACGGTGTCATTCCAGTAGGTGTTCGCACACTCGTCCTATATCCCCATTAAGCAAAGGGAAGCATTTCCGACCAATCCCTGTAAATCTTAGTCATCTTGGATAGAATTTGCTTAATTGTCTTGTTCGTTGCTTCTACTGCACCATTAGCCTTTGGTCTATAAGGAGAGGATCGATGATGATGGATTTGGTACTTGGAGAATAAATCCTTAACTGCTCCTTGAAACTGTACTCCGTTGTCTGATATCACACTGTGCGAGACCCCATATCTGCAGATGAGATTCTTTTTGATAAACCTAGCCATTTGACTTGCACGGCTTGTTAAAGGATTCGGCTTCGACCCATTTTGAAAAATAATCAACTGCTACTACAATGAAACAGTGACCGTTTGAGGCTGTCGGATGTATTTCTCCTATAATGTCGATACACCATGTGGCAAATGGCCAGGGTGAAGACATTGAATACAGTTCTTCAAGAGGCATGATTCAAGTTACCATACACCTGATATTGCTGGCACTTCTTTACAAACTCAATACAGTCTTTCTCCATGGTCAATCAATAGTAACCTTGTCGGATAATCTTCTTAACTAGGGCCAAACCACTCATGTGCGGACCGCAACTTCCCGCATGTATTTTAGACATGATGCGCTCCACTTCAGGCTTTCTTAAACATCTCAAATGCACACCATCAGGCCATCTTCGGAATAAATCTCCATGGAAGGTGATGTATTGCAATGACCACCTCCTTATGGCTGTTCTCTCTTTCTTTCTTGCCCCCGGCGGGTATTCTCTTTCCTCCAAAAATCGCCTTATAGTATCATACCATGCATCATGGTCCATATCAACTTCCATGATTGTCTCATATTCATAGCAAGGAGTTGATGAACTGGTCAAGATCAGAGGCTTAAGGAATAGGCTGGCAGGATTTTCCCATACCGAATCCAATGTGGCTAGGGCATCAGCCACCTGATTTTCTTCTCTTGACAGGTGTATAAACCTACACTCCTTAAAATTCTTCTTCATCATGGTCAGGTAACGGTAGTATGGTTTTAATTTGTCCTCTTTCAACTCCCACTCTTCATTTACTTGGGATACTACTAGCAATGAATCACCATAAACTTCCAACTTATCCACCTTCATAATCATTAGGGTTTCCAAACCGAAAATACAAGCTTCGTACTCCACCATATTATTGGTTGCCCTAAATTTCAACTTTTTGGCTAAAGGGATGAGTTCCCCTTCGGGCGATTCTAGTATAACTCCCAAACCTGCTCCTTTCCTATTCGCTGCTCCATTAAAATACATTTTCCACCCTTGTACTTTAATTGCTTCTAAATGTTCATCTGGAAATTCCAAGATTACCTCTTAACTTTCTGGTAATGGTTGTTGAGCCAGGAATTCTGCCACCGCTCTGCCCTTGATTATTTTCCTGGTTGCATACTCAATCTCAAATTCTTCTAATATTATCAACCATCGACCATATTTCCCAATTAAAGAGGGTGTCTCCCTTAAGTACTTCATTGGATCCAACCTGGAAATTGCTTGCACACTATACGATTGAAAGTAATGCCGCAACTTCTTAGAAGACCAAACCACGGCTATACATGTCTTTTCGATGATACTATACTTAATTTCATAAGGTAGGAGCTTTATACTCAAATAGTAAACGGCATGCTCAATCCCCGACTCATCTACTTGGGATAGCATGGCTCCTATCGATTCTTCTTCTACGGCTAAGTATAGTAATAGAGGTTTGCCGAGTTTAGGTGGTTTCAAAACAGGTGGATTCAACAAATACTCTTTTATTCGGTCAAAGGCCTTTTGACATTCTTCATTCCATACGACCGGCTGATTCTTTCTAAGAAATTTGAGGATAAGCTCACAGATTGTTGTGAGCTTTGCTATAAATCTGCTAATGTACTGCAGTTTACCAATGAATCCCCGAACTTCTCTCTCAGTCTTTGGAGCTGGCATATCTCTGATTACTTTGACTTTGTCAGGATCTATCTCAATACCATTTGAACCAATCACATGTCCCAACAATTTACCTAAGGTAACACCGAATACACATTTCTTCGGGTTTAATCTTAGCTTACACTTCAAAGCTCTATCGAAGAATAATTCCAAGTTCTGGAAGTGTTGCTCCCTTGTATCCGACTTTACCATCATATCATCAACATATACTTCAACTTCTTTGTGCATCATGTCATGAAATAGTGTGGTGGCCATCCTTTGGTAGATTGCTCCAGCATTCTTTAAGCCGAAAGGTATCACCCTATAACAAAATATACCCCATGTAGTAGTGAAGGCAGTTTTGGCTTTATCCTCTTGGGCCTTTAACACTTGGTTGTATCCGAAAAATCCATCTACAAACGAGTGTAGCACACTAGAGGCTGCACTATCAATGAGTACATCTATATGAGGTAAAGGAAAATCATCCTTAAGGGAAGCCTTGTTTAAATCTCTATAGTCCACACAGACCCTTATCCTTCCATCTTTCTTTGGCACGGGTACTATATTGGCTAACCAATCTGGATATTCTATCACTTCAAGGAACTTCACTTGTATTTGCTTAGTGACCTCTTCTTTAACTAATTCAGCCCACTCAGGTCTTAGTCGCCTAAGCTTTTGTTTGGCAGGCTTAATGTGAGTGTAAGTAGGAATATGATGCTCGACTATGTCTCGATCTATCCCCTGCATATCTTCGTAAGACCAAGCAAACACTTCTTCATATTTTTTAAATATTTTTTCAAATCTCTCTCTCTCATTAGGAGTAAGGTCGGATGCTATGCTAATGTTTTTAGGATTTTTAGTTGTTCCCAAATTTAATGATTGTGTGTTAACAGAATTAATATTAAAGATGCTCATGTGACTGCCATTTGAATGTATGCAACCATCAGGAGAAACATCACATAAGGAAGCAAAATCAGACTTTATTGCATTCTTTTGGAAAAGAAAACATCATCATCCTTATACAAAGCAGACAAATTAAAATCAAAATCAAAATCATTGTTCTCAGAATCATAAAGCATGATGTCATCAAACTTTTCTTCAACCAGGGCAGCAATCTCTTCCGGAGTCTTCTCGGCTTTCAGGGCAGCTTCATTCTTCTCTTTGTTGATTGACAGGGTGAGCTCTTTCTTCACTTGTTCCACTAGCTCAGCAACATCTGCAAAAATTTCAAAACCGAGGATTAACTTACCCATGAACATGATTGGCTCAGGCTTTCCTTGAAGTGGTCCCATATCTGGAACTTTGACAAAAATCTCTTCAAGCGGTGGGAAGCTCATCTTCTCATTCTTCTTTGGTTGAACATCATTGGCTTCATCATATCCCAACCCCTTCTTGGAAGCTTGAGTTCTAAAATCTGGCAACTTTGTTAAACCGGCCTTACCCTTTCCAAGACCATCTCCGGGAAGGTAGTTCATGTTCTTCATCATATTCAAGACTTTGGAGTCCACTACTTCATCATCAGAAATTACAGCTACTTGAAAACCATTGAGAGGCCTCTCAACCATTAGAGAGTTAACAATCTCATTATCTTCAGCTTCAATGACCACTGTTTCATTTTCATTAGGGAATTTTGTAACACCCCTTCCCGACCTACGTGTGTAAGCTGAGTAGAGGTGCCACACTATCCTAATCTTGCTACCAATTTTACTTAGTCAAATTTTAGTTCCGATTTTTACATAAATTTTGCCATAGTTTCGCCTAGAAATTGAATCCCAAGTGTCGACAAAACGGATTTTTTTCTGATTTTTGAAAACATTTTTTACACAAACCAATGCAAACAAAATCATTCTCAGTACACTCCCAATAAATCCCTCTTATAACCTCAACTACAACTTGCAAAAAGGATTTACACTTCTAGTACAAAATAAAGTAAAGGTTTATTATGAAACACAGTAGATAAAATATTTGTTCACTATGCAGCGAAAAGTAACAATATTTACAAATTCATATACATCAAAACTTCAGTTTTACAAAACATAAAATTTATACATGTTTGGCAGTCAGTCTTCGATCTCTAAGCCCACTATTCACACTTCAAAATCTAGACTCGACTCGGCCTAGAGGAACTCTCTGATTCTTCCCTGACACCTGCGCGATGAACCACAATCGCGCTAAGCCCACGACTTAGTGATACAAACAACCATAATATTATGCCTCAATGCAATGCCAATGTCACACAATCAAGTTTCATAAATAATTCAAAAGAATATTATATTTCGCAATCTTACATTATTTAATAATTAATCAAAACATTCATGATTCACATTGAAAATAAAGACAAGCATGGGCCCAAAATACACTAATATGTTATTCAAAGTTCAGAGTTACTGCTTTGGTCCATAATCATAATCATTAATACATTTATCCATGGATAATTAACTAGATTTGAGCTTACGACCCAGTCATTTCACTCAATCTAGTTTCAATAATTTGTTTTTGAGGTTTACGACCCGGTCATTTCACCCCAAAAACATCAGATTTCACATTTTCTAACTGGAATCGGCTTACGACCCGGTCATTTCACCTATCTAGTGATTCATAGGCATGCCGCCAAAACCAGAACTCTGAAAATTGAATAAACATATTAGGCACACAATCATTTTATTTATCTTTTTTTTTAATCTCTTTTCATTTCATTTCTCATAATTAATTAGGCAACCATGCCTCCATTATATATCTCATTTGCATCATCATAACCAACAACCATGGCATCACATCTCATATGATCTCAAATCACAATAAAACAATTCTTCATAATATCATATCTTTCACATTTCATTTCCATATTTCATTTCATCATCATATAAGCAAATATGTTTCAACCATCTCATATTATATTTCAAATCACATTAATCAGTTCATTATTCAAATGGATATAATTAATGGCATTAACACATATTTTACATGCTCATCACAACATTCACATATTACCAAACATAATGTGATTTTTAATATCCATCAACAATGCATTAGGTTCCTTATCACATTTACAATCAAATGTGTGTCAAGTCTCAACATCACATGAATGTATGCAATAGTGTAGTTTGTACTTACCTTATAACCAACTCACACCAATCTATACACTTACTCTTCCAAGAATCCTCAACACTTAGGTTAGGGCAATTCAACCTCTTCACAACCTAATCCAAAAGGAATATTAGCAAAATGACCATATAAATAGTAAATTCTGGTTTTAGACTCCACTTTATCCTTATTTTGAAAAATTGTATAAAATAATCTACTTGACTAAAAATTCTAAAAGTTTTACAGAACTTAATTTTACATCTTAAAATCATTCCTTTAAAATTTAGATCAAACTGAACACAAAATTTTGGTCAAATAGTTCACCCAACCAGACTGCCCCAATTGCCCTGCATCCTGGCAGCAGTTCCGAACTTTGTGAATTCCATAAATCAAATTCAATCAAAGTGGTTCCAAATTATTTTTCTAAAATACTAGACTCACTAAGAAACAACATATCCAAAATTCAATTGGATATTATTTTTCTACATTTTATTAAAAATCCCGAAAGATAGCTGTCTCAGTTAAGGTACCTGCTGGAACAGGTCTAATAAAAATAATCTTTCCAAAATCATAACCATTCCAAAATCGAATCAACATATTTTTCAGTCATTCTAGACTCATAGAGGCACAACATATCAAAAATGGACTTCAAGAAAATTTTTCTATATTTAACTAAAAATCATACAAGTCATAGCATTTACTAATTGTAAAACAGAAAAATTTCAACTTCACTAAACACAACTCTTACTCTTCCATCACCAACACCAACCTAACTTCTTATCTTTAATTCCATTTCAACACTTTTACACACACCATACACAAACACACTCCAACCATCAACAACACTCCATCAAACTCAAACAAAATTCCAAATAGAACAAGAGAAATCAAGAGAAAACTTACCAAAAATGATGAACTTCTTGAATTTCCAACTTAATCTCTTGAAAACTCCTTCAATTTTAAGTTTGGAACAAACAAAACTCACTCTTGCTCTCTTGCTTGGGATGGCCGGCCAACAAAAGGGAAAGAGAAGAAAATGAACAAGTGAAAGAGACAAAGTCAAACTTCTCATCTCTTTAAACCTCCACCAAGCATTTCAAAAAGAAAATTACTTAAATACCCTCATCTATTAATTTTAACTTCCTTTCACTTACATGCCCTTTTTAGTAATTTCATAATTAACAAAATAAATATCTTCTTCCTTTGACCATCCATTTGACTTGTATATATGTTATATATATTTCCATATATACAACATATACACTCTCTTTTAAATTCTTTTCTCTTTCCAATTACACATATACATTTTAATTCAAATAAAACAACAATTATATCAAAACTCCGAGGGCACACTTTGGGATATTACAAATTTGATCTTTTGATGAAGGGTGGAAGGAACTCCACCAAGAGGGTGAAACCATGGTCTCCCCAAGAGCAAGGCAAAGGTAACTGGTATGTCTAAAACAACAAACTCAATAATTGGACCAACCTTAACAGCCGCTTTGAAAGTCCCTTCGGCATGCCTCTTAGTGTTGTTATAAGCACAAATTGTCACCTCGATTGGGTTTAGATCTCTTGTTGACATGGCTAGCTTTGGCAGTATCTTAAGTGGACAAACATTTATGGTGGACCCATCATCGACCATTACACATGGAGTCCTCTTCCCCTTGACTTCTATTTTGATAAAGAGAGGGCGGATGTGGTCTCTCCCCTCTTTCGGTAAGTCCGCATCTGAAAAAGAAACTACTCCCATACTAACTTCACTCTTTTCTTGGATCTCCTCACATTTCATTACTTCCCCAATTTTTATGAAGTTGATCAACTCTTCCGGTGTTGTGGAGGTAGAAATTGGCATGCTAGCTAAGGTTTTGGCCATAGTTTCTCGGTGCTTTTTAGAAGTAGCTAACAAGTCCCAAATGCTAACACTTGCTTGGGTTCTTTTCAATTTCTTGAGCACAACATCATCTTCTTCCACTTCAACTTCCTTCCCCTTATTAGTTTCTATCTACTTAGGTGGTGGCCTTGCGTAAGGCTTACCAAATCTAGTATTCATCGCCTCATCTTCTTCGGGCTCGGACCAAGTCCACCCCTCCTTCTTGGGTATAATATCATCATCACTATCACTTGAATCCCAAAACCCATTGACAACACAAATTGCTACTTGTCCACCCATCATAGCTTTTTTAATTTTAACAAATGCCTCTTCTTCTTTGGTTGCTTTTTCATCCACATCTTGAAAAGAAGACATGACAAAGGCCTCATGAAAACCTCCTCCAATCATGAAGGTTGCCGATGGTGGTACCCTATTGAATTTTTGTAATGGGTTGTCTTTGGTGTTTGGCTTATTGGGCTCGGGTAGCTTCCCATTATCAATTAGACTTTGAATCTCATGTCTCAACCTCACACATCTATCCGTGTCATGCCCTTGCATTTGGTGAAATTGACAAAATGCTTTGGTGTCAAAATTAGGTGGGAGAGGGTTAGGCAAAGGACGAGGATTTAAGGGTTGTAGCAATCCTTTTCTTTGAAGCTTGTTGAGAACCCAAGACATCGGTTTTCCCAATTCCAAAAATTGTCTCCTTGTTCCTTGGTTAGTAGCATTAACACCGATAGCCTTTTGCATGCTTTGGCTACCAAGTTGATAGCTCCCTTTCTCATTCCTTTTTCTTGCAAAGCGGCTCTTCTCCCTTTCCCATTCTTCAATTTGCAAACTAGCTTGAAGAAGGTCTTTGAAATCATGGATGAGTGTATGAGACATCCTCTCACGAAGACTAGGGAACACCCCTCTCACAATCATCCTTATTTGATCAGATTCATTGGCCTCTTCTTGAGTAAAGCGGCCTTGTTTCTCCATCGCTTCACATAGTCCACAAAATTCTCATTTGGCCTTTGTCTTATGGACTCCACTTCCATTAAAGTAACTTCTAACTCAACATTGTATCCATATTGCTGGATGAAGGCTTTGTAAAGTAGATCCCAACTCTTTTGTGTTCCATCATCTAAGGTATTGAACCAATTTTGGACAATAGGGTCCAATGAGAGCATAAAGTACCTCAGGGTTTGAGCCTTATTAGCTCAGGCATATTGCATGCCAGTGATATACTACTTCACATGAAGATGGGGATTTCCGGTGCCATTGTACTTAGTAAAGGAAGGCATCTTGAATTTATAAGGGACCTCTTCATCTTGTTCAAAGACATCTCTTCGGTTTTCAAATTCTTCTCAAATTTCTTTTCTAAATCAGCAATCATCTTTTCAACATCGGATGTCTCGGTCTTTTCAATAGTTTCCTTCTCAACAGCCTTTGGTTCATTCTTCTTTTCTTGAACCTCTTGGTAGTATTGAGCCCAATCATCATCATCAATGATCACCTTTTCATCATTAAAAACCACTTCACTAACTTTGCTCTTCCCTTTGTCCTTTAGTTTCTTAGTGCTAGTAGATGCCTCGACATGGTTTTCTAAGATTGCAGTCAATTGGTTCTTCATGGTTTCAGCTAGGGTCTCTTTGATTTCTTCCATCTTGGCATTGAGGTCCTCATCCACCATCCTTTGAATTTGTTCGAGCTCCATCATTTTAGGTGAGCAAGTGATTGAGTCTTTGCTAGATATTTCATCTCCGGCGTAGGTCGGATTGTTGTAAGCTTTTGAACTGTCGTAATCCAAGGCTGTGAGCCATAGAGGATCAATGATATGAGATGCAAATGTATGCATGTAAGCATAAACAATCAACAAACAAGAATAATTAGGACGTTCCTTCCAAACTTATAACATCCACACATGAATGGCGAGTCTCTTTTCCTAGGTATATGGTTGACAAAATACCGACATGGGGTATCTTGCTTTCGAATAATTCCTCGGACGTTTCAACCAATGGTTATATTTTCGAAAATGGAAATCAATCATGATAATTCCCATTAATTAGGTTTTAATCCATTCAACCAACTAAAATAGCTTTTATGCTACATTGGATTAAAACAAAATTAAGAGGTTTATTATAGATAGATTTCTCACTTGAAAAAGGTAACTAATGGTTCAAGCCAAAAACAAGCCTATGATTAATTTATTCTTAGTGTAAACTAGGCCCACAATTGATTTTTGGTATTTCATAATTGACCTAAATATTTTTGCAAGCTCTTTGTAAAAAATGGTTGGGTGAAAATAGTTTTGTTTCTAAGCCCATTGTAAAAGATTTTAGAAAAATGGATTTTGGGCTTAGTATTTGGGCCATGGGCCAAAGATTTTTTTTTATTTGTTTTTAGAAAAAGTCTTATGTCCAAAGACCATCTTGGAAAAATTTTGAAAATAGTTTTGGTCTTTTGAATTTTAAAGAAAAATTTATTTTGAGCTTACAATATACTTAGGTCATATTAGAAAAAGAACAAACCAAATAAGCCATGATTTAGACTCAGATAAACTAACCATAGTCAAACAACATGCATTTGGGGTAAAACCTAAGGAAAGTAACTAGGCCAATTACATGAGCTTTAGTCTTTGGGTTAAAAGGCTTAGATTCCCATAGCAAGTATATACCAAATGGTACGAAGCTATGAGTGGTTATGCCATGCTCGATCTCTATACCTTGAGTGAAAGTATGGTATCCCTTACATAACACAACATGGGTAACACGGGCGTCCTAACTCACGCACACAATGCAATCTAATATGATGCAATGGATAATATCATTATAAGAAAGAATAGAATAATATAAAGACCAAAGAAATCAACTTCTCTTATCTCTAGTGGAGTCGCCACTGTGAGAAGGGATTTTTGCCCCCACTCCCGGTGGAATGGTTCTTGCGGCTTCTGCACTGTTTAGGCTCGGGGCCTTAGGAAACACGGATCTAAGTCCGGAGAAAATGGAGTCGCCACCCGGACGGGCCGAGAAAAAGAAAGAGGTGGATGAATCGATTCCTAAGGAATCCCCAACCCTTTAATGGGTTCGAAAAGTTGGGTACGTGTAGGGAATGTGAGAAATGGCCCAGCACCCCCACAACGCCCGGTTCATTGGAACCGGCCTCCTTTACAGGTCTTAATATTATAAAATTCTTAAATATAACAACACTATCCATATTACACACAATAATTAAAAGAAAGCATCAATATATTAAAATCAAAGCAATGTCTAAACAAAGCAAATAAATGAACATGTCCTTACATCACATGCCTAAATAGGACACCCACCAAAAGGTAGAAACATGCCCTTTACATAGGTTCTAAAATAGAAAAGCAAATCAAATTACATGATGTTTAACTAGTGAGGTACCCACCAAGTGGAAACATACCTCTTACAACTTTTGGAAATCTAAATTAATTAATAAAAGTAAATAATCATTCATCATAAATAAATCATTCATCAAAGCTATTAATCAAAATAGAAAATAAACATCCATCCATGATAAATTAAATAAATCAAGTATTGAAATTAAACAATTTAAGGCATAAGAAATAAATCAAAGCATAATCAAGTATGGAATTGAATAAAGCAAATAAAAGTCCAATTATGGCTACTGTGACTCTTTATGGAATTAAAATAAATTAGGGTTTTATGTTTTAAAGGGTTGGTAAGACTCTTTGATTAACTAAATTAAGGCTTGAATGATGATATCATGAAACTAGGGTTTTAAACATTTTAAAATACTTTAATTTGTGATTTTTGGTTATTGGGTTCCTAAGCTACTGTGTAAAATTTAGGTTTTTATGTTTTTATGTTTTTTAATGTTTTAAAAGGATCAGGGTTCATAAAAATTAGGGTTTAAGGTTTTAAAAGGGTTAGTGTTCATTATTTTGAATTTTGGAAGTTGAATTTGGATTTGATATTTTGGAAGTAGGGTCACGGGTGGTGAATAACTTTTAGGAATTTGGAAATCAATTTGATATTTTATGGAATTTTATGAATTTAAACAAATAAATTAAAGTTTTTATAAGTAGAAAAGATGTTTTTTAAGGCTTTTTGAATGAAAAAGTACCAAGTTTAAAGTTTTGAAAGAAACAGTATTTGATTTTTGTTTTGTTGAAGAATATGTTCAATTAGAGTTTTAAGGTTTTTAAGAAGAAAAAATAACAATTTTAAGTCTTTTTGGAAAATAAAGAAACGAAATAAGGTTTTTTTTTGCTTTAGAAAAACTAAATTAAAGTTCAAAGGTTTTTAATTTTGATTTCATAAATTTGCTACTGTGTAAAAAAAATAATTAACACATACCTTCTTTTGATGATTTCTCCAAAAATAATTCTTCTTGGATGAACTAGCTCCAAAGACAAGCCTTTTTTGCCTTTGAATCCTCTAAATCGTGCTGCTGCTGTTCCAGAAAAGAGTTGAATTGAATTTCTTCTTTTCCTTCTTTGATTTGGTTTCAAATTTTCCAAACTACTCTTGGATTTTTGCCTCCCCCTTTTTTAATTGTCTTTGGTCCTTATTTATAGTGGTTTGAGGTTGTTTATTCCTAATTAGTTAAGGTAAGTAATATTTTAAAAAAAAAAGAAACCAAAACCTAATTGGATTAGGTTTCGAAAAATTTGCGTCAAAAAATTTGCCCTACCGAGAAAATACTGCTGCGGAAAAACTGTGCTGGCGAAAAAATCTGCTGCAGCTGGCTGCGGCAGCACGCGCGGAGCGGGCTCGTAAGCTATTTCGCAGGCAGAAAATTTATGCGTGCTATTTCGCAGTCAAAAAATTTCTGCGTGCGAAATAGCACAGCGATTTCGCCTGCAGGAATTTCCTGCAAGCGAAATGCCCACGGGCCCGCGCGACGATTTTTTGCTGCCGATTTTTATTTTTTGATTTTTATTTGTTTATTTTTATTTTTTATTAATAAAAATTAGATACTAAAGCAAAAATTATTTAATAAAAATTATTTTGGACCAATTAGACAACAAAAATAATTTTGGACTAAATAAAACATATTGGACCGGATTGGGTAAAAAATTAAGGGTATACACTATGATAAGCTGTAGACCCTTAATTTTTGACCCAGTCCGGTCTAATATATTTTAAATAGCCCAAAATAATTTTTGTATTGTCCAATATATTTTAATTAGACCAAAATAAATTTTGTTATCTTAATTAAATAATTTTTGCTTTAGTATCTAATTTTTATTATTAAAAAATAAAAATAAACAAATAAAAATCAAAAAATAAAAATCGACGATGGAAAAATCGGCGACGAAAAAATCGTTGCCGAAAACCAGCGCGGGACGAATGGCCCAGAGGCCATTCTCGCCTGCTGCCGCAGCCAGCTGCGGCAGATTTTTTTCGCCAGCACATTTTTTACACAGTAGTTTTTTTTGCCAGCGTAATTTTTCTGCAGCAGTTTTTTTTTTCGCCAGTGAAATTTTTTCAACGCAAATTTTCTAAAACCTAATACAATTAGGTTTCGGTTTCCTTTTCTTAATGAATATTATGTTCCATGAGTAATTAGAATTAAACATAGAAGTCTTCTATAAATAAGGACTAAAACAAAACAAAAATCATCAAGAAATCGGAGGAGAAATTGATCAAAAATTGGATCGGATTTGGGACAAAAATATAGACCGAAACTAAGTAGGAAAGGCAGTGAATCAACCTGATTTCATTTTTTGAGAGTAGACAACAATTCAATCCATCAAAGGCAGCAAAGCTTGTCTTTGTTTTTGTTCATCCAAGAAGAAATTTTTGGTGAAACCAACAAACGGAGGTATGCATCAATTGTTTTAAATTCTATTCTTCACAGTAGCTTAATCACCTAATTGTTTCTTTTAATTCAAAAACCTAAGAACCCTAATTCACCTTTTCTAAAGTTTAAAAACCTTAATTCGTTGCTTTGTTTTCCAGAAAGTTTCAATTATTATTTTTGTTTCCTCAAAATCTCAAAACCCCTAATTTGCTTTCCAAGTTTTCAAAATCCTAAATTGAGTTCTGTTTCTTTCCAAAAGCCCTAAAAACATATTTTTTTCTTCTATAAACTTTAAATCGTTTTGTTTATTTTTCATAAAACTTCATTAAATTATCAATTATTTTTCCAAATTCTAAAACTAATTCATTCTCCGAAACCCTAATTCAAAAATCCTAAAACCCTAAATCAACTCCAAAACCCAAAACAGTGAACCCTAAATCCCTTAAACCTAAACCCTAAAGTTTTCTAAACCCTAATCTTTTAAACCTTAAAACCCTATAAACATATTCAAGCACAGTAAACTCAAAATAATAATTCAGTGACCGAAAATCATAAATTTAAGTGTTTTAAAGTGTCCAAAACCTAATTTCATGATTATACATCTCAAATCCTAATTTGGTTAATCAAAGAACTCTACCAACTTTTTAAATCATAAAACTTTTTTCTCCATTTTAATCCCATTAAAATCACAGTAGCTTCCAAAACCCTAAATACATGGAATTTTAAATTGAAACAGTAGCCCTAATTTGAATCTTTATTTGCCTTGTTCAATTTTATATGCTTTAATTTATCTAAGTTCAATGTTTGGTTTATTTAATTTATCATGGATGGATGTTTACTTTCTATTGATATTTAATACCTTTGATGAATGATTCATTTATGATTAACGGTTATTTACTTTTATTGATTTATTTAGATTTCCAAATGTTGTAAGAGGTATGTTTCCACTTTGTGGGTACCTCATTAGTTAAATATCATGTAATTTAAATTGCTTTTCTAGTTTAGAACCAATGTAAAGGACATGTTTCTACCTTTCGGTGGGTGTCCTATTTAGGCATGGGATGTAAGGACATGTTTCCATCCTCAGATGGGTGTCCATTTAATTGTTTTGTTTGGACATTGTTTTGATTTTTAATATATCGATGCTTTATTTTAATTATTATGTGTAATATGGATAATATTATTATATTTAAGAATTTTATAATATTAAGACATGTAAAGAAGGTCGGTTCCAATGAACCGAGCATTGTGAGGGTGCTGGGCCATTTCTCACCTTCCCCACACGTACCCAACTTTTCGAATCGAGTCATCCACCCCTTTGTTTTTTCCGGCCCGTCCGGATGGTGACTCCATCTTTGATGCATACCTCCATTTGTTGGTTCCACCAAAAAATTCTTCTTAGATGAACAAAAACAAAGACAAGCTTTGCTGCCTTTTATGGATTGAATTGTTGTTTGCTCTCTCAAAAAAATCAGATTGATTCAAAGCCTTTCCTACTCAGTTTCGGTCTCAATTTTTCTCCCAATTTTCATCCCAATTTTTTTATTAAATTTCTCTCCACTTTTTGTGTTGTTTTTGGTCTTATTTATAGAAGATTTTTTATGGTTAAGTCTAGTTATTCACGGAATATAACATTGATTAAGAAAAGGAAACCAAAACACAATTGTATTAGGTTTCAAAAAAATTTGCGTCGAAAAAATTTTGCTGGCAAAAAAAACTGCTACATAAATAATGCCATTTCGCCCGCACAATTAAACTGAGGGCCATTTCACCGCACTGATTTTCGGCAATGATTTTTTAGTCGCCGATTTTTCCATCGCTGATTTTTATTTTTATTTTTTGTTTATTATTATTTTTTATTAATAAAAATTAAATACTAAAGCAAAAATTATTTAATTACGATAACACAAAAATTATTTTGGACTAATTAAAATATATTAGACTGGACTGGGTCAAAAAAAGTTTTGGTCAAAAAAATCGGCAGCGCGCGAGCTGTCGGGCCCGTGGGCTGTGCTGGCAGCAATTACGTTGGAGAAAATGGGTGTAGCGGGCCAATTTCGCAGCTAGTGGCATCTGGCTGCGAAAATTGGTGTCCCAATTCCCAGCCAGTGGCATCTGGCTGCGAAAATTGGTGTCCCAATTCCCAGCCAGTGGCATCTGGCTGCGAAATTGGTGTCCCAATTTTGCCCCCAGGTCATTTCTGCGGCGAATTGGGCTGCCGCACGACTCTCGCCGATCTGTTCGATTTTTTATTTTTTTTATTTTTTATATTTTTATATTTTTTATTTTTATTAAAAATAACTATGAAATAATATTAGTAATTAAAATATTATTAAAATAAATAAAATACCATAAAAAATTATTTTAGACTATCGGATTTGAATGGGTCAAAAATTAAGGGTCTACAGGGTGCATTTGAGATGTTTAAGAAAGCCTGAAGTGGAGTGCGTCATGTCAGAGATACATGCGGGAAGTTGTGGTCTGCACATGAGTGGTTTGGCTCCAGTTAGGAAGATTATTCGACAAGGTTACTATTGGTTGACCATGGAGAGAGATTGTATTGAGTTCGTAAAGAAGTGCCAACAACGTCAGATGTATGGTAACTTGAATCACATACCTCCTGAAGATTTGCATTCTATGTCTTCACCCTGGCCATTTGCCACCTGGGGTATCAACATTATAGGAGAGATACATCCGACAGCTTCAAACGGTCACCGTTTCATTATGGTAGCAGTAGATTATTTTTCAAAATGGGTCGAAGCCGAATCCTTCAACAAATTGGGTGCAAGCCAAATGGCTAGATTTATTGAAAAGAACCTCATCTGCAGATATGGGGTCCCGCACAGTGTGATATCAGACAATGGGGTACAGTTTCGAGGAGCAGTTAAGGATTTGTTCTCAAAGTATCGAATCCATCATCATAGATCCTCTCCTTATAGACCAAAGGCTAATGGTGTAGTAGAAGCAACAAACAAGACAATTAAGCAAATTCTGTCCAAAATGGCCAAGACTTACAAGGATTGGTCAGAGATGCTTCCCTTTGCTTTATGGGGATATAGGACAAGTGTGCAAATGCCTTCTGGAATGACACCGTTCTCTTTGGTTTATGGGATGGAAGCAGTGTTGCCAATTGAAATTAAGATCAAGTCATTGAGAGTAGTCGTGGAAGCTGAACTACCTGAAATTGAATGGGTAGCAAGCAGATACAGACAGTTAGCTCTACTAGAAAAAAGAAGGTTAAAGGCACTGTATCATCATCAACTGTATCAAAAGAAGATAGCTCGGGCCTACAATAGAAGGGTTAAAATCAGAAAACTTAGAGTCGGGGATTTGGTGTTGAAGCAATGTAAGCCTAATGTATCTGATCCAAGAGAGAAGTTCAGGCCTAGCTGGGAAGGGCCATATGTAGTGAAACAAGTCATGAACAAAGGTGCGGTGAAGTTATCCGACATGGATGGGAACGAGTTTAGTGAGCCAGTAAACATTGACAAGTTGAAGAAGTTTTATGTATAAAATATAAAAAAAAAAGAGCTCGCTAGGTTGAAAACCCAAAAAGGGCAGCCTAGGCAAAAGTTAGAGCAGTTCGCTAGTCCCGAAAACCCGAAAGGGCAGGCTAGGCAACAATTAGGGCTAAATGAGAGAAAATCATCAATTAGAAAACCCGAAAGGGCTAGTTGGCAACATGAGTGATCTTGTGTATGCTGGCTTTATGTTTGGTTGTTCCCTAATTTAATAAAATAGAATTAATGTTAAAATTGTTCTATGTGCACAGTTATAAGTATTTGACCAGATATGGATGAAATAAATAAACACAATAGCAAAAGGTGATGACAAATTTTAAATGGAAAAGAAGCATCTTTTGTTACTTTAATTATTTTTTCATCCTAACAATACACTTTCTGAATTGACAAATGTAAACTCAATGGCAGTCGATAAATGTAACGTGCAGGCCAGCTTTGCCTCAGCTGATCCAAGTAGGCTTCAGTCAAGCGAGGCATGTCTAAATCAGAAGTAAAGTTAGAATCGCGAGGCTCAGCTCCATACTGACGGCCAAGTCGGTGAGGATCATAGCATGTACCTTGATGAAGAGTAGCAAGGGGAACATACATCAAGTATGTCTGCATGGTGATACGAGAAATCTTCCACCAAGGTACCAACCAACGGATATTAACTTCAGTGCGTGAGTGTATCCAATCAACCCAGTCAGCATATGAAGAAGCATGATGGAGTAGCATCCTAGCATAATGATGATGTGGCAGATATCTGGCAAAATCCATGGATGGAGTATCAAGCAAACAAAGATGTTCTTGAAGCCAAATCTGTGAAGAAAGAATTAAATTAAAAAAAAAGAGTCCACTAAGTAGAAAACCCGCAAGGGCAGCTTAGGCAAAAATTAGGACATCTCACTAGTTCCGAAAACCCTCATAGGCGGACTAGGCAAAAATTAGAGCAATAAAGAAAAGAAGAAAAAACAAAACCTAAATTGAAAACCCTAAAGGGCAGTTTAGGTAATTACCTAAAGCAGCAATGGACTCCCAGTCAGTCTCTTTGACAATCCTGATTTAAGCCGGTCTAATCCAACTAAAGTCTCGGCTAAGATCACAGGTACCGGCAATAAGCCTCCTTCCATTTGATCCATAATATCCAATACTCGTAGATCAATATCACCATTAGAAGAAAAAAGCAAGAATTGGTAGAGCAAGTAAAGACAGAGCATGCGTCCCCATGCCTTAGTAGGGGCCAAATGAGAGAGATAAAAGTCAATCAAAGGAGCAAGTAGAATTTTTTCACCTCTCATCAACCGAAGAACTTCGGGTTTTGGAATTTGAAATAACATCTGCATCTTCTTTTGAGTCTTGGAAATCAATATGGGTAACACCATTTGTTGATTATTTGGATATCCAAGGATGGCCTCAAATTCTTCAATCAAGGGACATATTTCAAAGCCATTAATTTTAAATACCCTAGAATCCATATTCCAAAAGGAAGCCACGGCATGTAAGAAGGAGTGGTCTAATTTAACATTCTAAAAACATTTTAAAACATCAAGTTTTGACCATGAAATTTGCTTCCAATGAATAGCATCCATATTCTTAAACATAATTTTTATCTTCTTTAAATGATGTTCGGTCGTGGTGGATGAATAAAGAAAAATTAAAATTGTTAAAGGGAGTTCTTTGCATGAGAATGGGAAGAATTTTCGATCCTATATGAAATATGGCATGAAAGGTGATTTATATAGAGGAAATAACCTTTTCCAAAAGTGATGAGGAAAAGGTGATTTGAAAGAATAAGACCATATGGCATAAGGAAAGGAATTAGCAACGAAATCATTTACCGCATTGAATTGGTTTTAGCAAATGGTGCGGCTGTGGAAAAAGAAATTGTGATTCACTATTTATGATGTGATAAAAAAAGTGGCGCAGTAATAAAAATGTAAAAAAAAAAGAGATACAGTAAAGATGGAAATTGTATTTTTTTCATTATTGTACAATATTTTACAATGCTACAATATTTACATATCACTAAGAGGGTGGTGGTTGGTCATCAAATAAAGCCCTGAAAAAGTCATTGCCTATTGGAGGAGGGGGCAAATTACTCATCCCGAGTCCGACCATAGCGGGATCACCAAAATCCGGCAAATTACTAGTCCCAGGATCACCCGAAGCAGGAACACCAAAATCCCTATTACGTTGAAGTTCGGATCCGTCATGGTCCTCATCAGAAGCAGACGAAAGGATCGCATGGTCATCATTTTGGGGGCCTCTTGATGAAGAAGCGCCAGGATCCCTCATCCCTCAAAATTGAAAGTCTTGAAAATGTTGTTCGGATTGATGATATAAACTTTCAAAATGAGAAGCCTGCTGACGACTTGCAGCCAACTCTTCTTGAAGTTTCCTGCAACTCCATGATGTTCTTCTTCATCTCTACCCTCATTTTCGTCGAAAATCTCCCGCACACCAACAGGAGGTACATCAAAGTTTAAGAGCCTTCTTTGAATAAAATGGAGCATAGAATGCACCCGGAGGATGGAGAAATGACTCAGCACCATAACCGTACCGAGCTGGCCACCAGGCATCCTTCGGCATCGACATAATATTTAAAGTATATACAGGGATATGCATCGAAACCCTCTGCTGCTCTGGACTGAGAAACCATTCATAAACTCTCTCCCCGAGAAACCAGCCACTAGACACTGGGCCAGCGATGACTCTGCGAGAATGTTGGAAAGATAGCGCAGCTCTCATCAAAGGAGACCAGTTTGCTCGCTCTGCTGGGCTCCACCAGGCCAAATTCACCTGAAAAATAACATAAGGCAAGTAAAATTTTCACATAAAATTTAAAGCATACTAATGTTATTTTACTTGATCCCAGGTTAAATGGCTCAACACAAAGTGATGAGCATGCACATGGCAAGAGCCGGGAGCATCCACATGATGGGACAACCAGAAATTTAATCTCGGATACCTGACCCTATCTCGAGAAATACCGGGTACTCTCATGAGGTTGTGTTCATATGCCCATACATACAATAACAATAAAGATCACATTCATACAAGAAAGAAGCAGAAATGACATTGGTAGAAGAAGAATACCTCGATAACCGCCATCAAGCCGACAAAAGACTTATTGTTTCGGCAAAGTTTATCAAGACCATGGTAAAGACACGCGAGACTAGCTTCACCCCAGCCAGAAGATGGTACCATTCTGAAATAAGAAAGGGCACTCAACACTGACAAGTGGATGGAGGATTAAGTGCTGCCTAAGATGATCGACCCAAGCAAATATAACAAAAATCCTCGAGCATACTGTTCGGTCGTGTCTCTGTTAATTCGTCTTTCGTAGTTCATCCAATAACTATGAATTGCCTCGATTTTTATCTTAAAAGGCCCTTTATATGATGGTTCCACACCAATTAATTATTGAATTTCTTCAAATGTTAAAATATTGTTGGTCAGAGGAACCAGAACACCATCATATCGAAGACCGGTTATAGCAGTAAAATCAACCGGACCAATTGTCATCTCTCCAATGGGCAAGTGAAAAGTGTGGGTTGTGTCCAACCATCGCTCTGCAAGCACCTGGACTATGCTCCGATCTATCTGATATTCCTCAGATGGCAATTGTAAGATGAACTACTCAAAGCTGCAATCTCGGATAATCCGCCTTACCTGAGAAGGCACTACATCGTACCATTATCGGGCTTTGTAAATACACCCTCCAGCCCGAACAACGCAACGATCATGCTAACACAGAGCCAGGTAAGTTAATACCAGGTAAGTACATATTATCTGAGTTGACCACCTCTACTGAAACCTCTGCCCCCTCGACCTCCTCTGCTAACACTAGGTCGAGAAGCTGCAGTATCGGTCTGTCTATCTTCCAGTAGCTCAGGGCAATCTTTGCTGAAGTGAGCTGGTGACCCACATCTAAAACATACACCTGGTCCACCTGTCTTCCAGCAAACACCCCCATGTGCTCTACCACAATGAGCACATGTAGATGGAATGGATCTCTGAACCACTGGAGTCGAAGCACTCGCTACAGAAACTGTAGGTCTCGGTCTCTGCCTCTGATACTGAACTGACCTACCAGACTGCCTCTAGCTCCTACTGACTCTCGGAACAAAACTTCCTTGGCCTCTCTTCATAGATGAAGACCCTGCCTCAAACTGGGGTCTCCTAACTCTAGTCTCTTCCTCAATAGCAGCTGCTGCAATACCCTGTGCTCTCTCAACACTTCTAGCTGCTGCAACCAATTGAGAAAAATCTTGATACTGAGAACCAGCAACAATACACATAATTGAGGGCCTCAACCCCTCCTCAAATCTCCTGCATCGGTCAATCTCATCTAAAATAATCCCACCGGCATAATGACTCAACCGAATATACTCTATCTCATACTCTGTCATGGTCCGGTTCTCTTGTCTCAGATTCAAAAATTCCATCTTCTTAACATCCTTATACTCCCTCGGAGTATATTTCTGCTCAAACTCCCACAGAAAATCACTATAAGAAAAGGTCGGTGGATCATCCATGGCATGTGGAACCATCTTCCACCAATCATAAGCATCTTTCTGCAGAAGGGATCTAGCATAATCAAACTTCTCTTTAGGAGTAGCCTACAGCTGAATAAATACCCTTTGCACTCTATCCAACCACTGATCAACTACTGCAGGATCTATAGTGCCAAAGAAATCCTCAGCCCTAAACTTTCTCAATTTATCATAATGCCTCACTGGCACTTGTGGCTGTGGTGGCTGCTGCACTAGAGTTTGCCTCAACAATTCTACCACATGCCGTAACCAAACTGGTAGAACCTCATCAGGAGCTGATCTCTCTCGCACAGGAGCAGGTGCCGCTCCAACTCTCTCAACCCTAGCTCCATCTCTACCCTCTTTAGGAGCTACACTCTCAGTACTACCTTCTATGGACTAATGTGACTGAGACGCCATTACTACCTATATCTGCAAACACAACAGAAAATACCTCATCAAAGATCAGAGACTGCCAGTACCAAAGCATGTATCTTATTCAAAAATCATATTTTAAAATCAAAATTTTTCTTTTTCTTACAATTCACCTAGGATGAGAACCTCAAACCTAGGCTCTGATACCAAAATAGCTGTAACACCCCTATACCCCATATATGCACACTACATACAACCACATCTGTAATATACGTATATCGGATACAAGAGTGTCACAGTACCGAACCAATCTTTCCTTTTAGCAATAATATGAGAAAACTTAAAAAATTTAATATATATTATAAAACATAGTAGATAAAATATTTATTTATTAAGCAGCGGAAAATGTAGCGGTATTTACATATATATATATATATACATCAAAATCACTATTTACAAAACATAAAGTTTATACATGTTTGGCAGTTTGTCTCTGATCTTGAAGTCGCCTATCAACACTTCACAAGCCTAGACTCGACACGGTCTAGCTGAACTCTCCGGTGCAACTGGATTTACCCTGTCACCTGCGCGATGAACCACAATCAAGCTAAGCCAACGGCTTAGTGGTACAAACCACAATAACAAAATGCTTTTATGTAATGCCAATGTCATACATTCAAATATTATAAACAATACATAAGGATATCATATTTCAAAACCTTACATTAAATTTTATTATTCATTTGTTTCACCATTCTTGATTCACATTAAAAACAAAGACAAGCATGGGCCCAAAAGAGACTAATATGCCATTTAACATTCAGAGTTAAATTTTTGGTTCAATTATCACATTTATCATCATCCCAACTAGGCTTCAAGGATTAGGCCCAACTAAGCTTCAAAGGGAGCAAATCATGCTAAGCATCAACCCAACTTGGCTTCAAGGACCAAACCCAACCCAGCTTCAAGTGTTTATAACATCCCAACTAGGCTTCAAGGGCTAGGCCCAACCAAGCTTCAAGGGGAGTTAAGCATGCTAAACTTCAACCCAACTTGGCTTCAAGGACCAAGCCCAACCTAGCTTCAAGGGATTGTTACTATTAGGCATGCCACCAACAACAAAACTCTAAAAATTGAATAACACATTAGGCACAAAAATCTTTTTATTATTTCATTATTAATTCCATTCTCATTTTCTCATAATCATCTAGGCAACCATGTCCCAATTATTTCATTTGCATCATTATAGCCAACAACAATGGCTTCACATCTCAACATTAGAGTATACATAACCAATTGCATTGGACATACATTTTGATTGATCATCATATCTTTAACATTATGCAAATCATAACATTAATCAAAGGTATCAATAATGTAATAGATTACTTAACACATTTACAACCAAATGTGTTAAGTCCCAAAGTCATGTAAATGTATGCAACCATGTAGGTTTGTACTTACCTCAAGAGCAACTCACACCAATCTAACCACTTCCTCTTCTAAAAATCCTTCAACACTTGGATTAGGGCAACTCAATCTCTTCAAAACCTAATCCAAAGGTGATCATACACACTCACTTAGAGATACACATGAGATAATATGGATAAGAACCAACTAGGGCAAACTCTACACATGACACGCTCAAGAACACGGGCGTGTCCCTGACCGTGCCCTAAACTCACAACACAGAAGCTTTGACACTCTCAGTGACATGGGCGTATCACTGGCCATGTCAATCCTCCAACATCATAGTAGCTATGACATGCTCAGTGACATGGGCATGTCACTGGCCATGTCAATCCACCAACATCACAGTAGCTATGACACGCTCAGTGATATGGGCGTGTCACTGGTCGTGTCACCCATCCAGAAAATAGAACCATTGACACGCCCAAAGACTTGGTTGTGTTCATGGGCATGTCAGGCCAAAAATCTTGATTTCAACACCAACAACACCACATCCAACAAACTTCTTACTTTTACCATCTTCCACTCCAAACAAACTTAACCAAACACATCAATAAACCATAATAAACTTGCAAAAACACCAAAACACTTCAATACATACATCACAAATCATCACATACACAAAACCCACTACTTGCTTTCCAACAAACTTAACCTTTCCTTCAAACCAACCCCAAAATCAAAGTCAATAAGACCAAGCACTCTCAAACACACCACAATTAAACATACACATATCAACAACAACCAATCACCAAACTCAAAATACAAACTTAAAAGAAAACCAAGGAATCAAGTGGAAAACTTACCAAAAGTTATGAAAACCCTTAAATTTCCAACTTGATCACTTGAAACACCCTTCAATCTTGAGTTTGGATGAGAAAAATCTCTCTTTCCTCTCTTGCTATGGTGATAGCCGGCCAAACAAAGAAAGAAGAAGAAGAAGATGAAGAAAGAAGAGCAAAGTCAACTTAATAACCACTTTTAACCACCCAATCTTCTCTTTAAATCTCAACCAAGCAATTATAATAATATAATATATAAATATCCACTACCACTTAATTCAATTAAATTTCTATTTTAAAAATAATTAATAAATCTCCTTTTGACCTTAATTAAATGTTGACTTGTATATGTTGTATATATCTCTATATATACAACATATACACACTCCTCTAACCTTTCTTATCTTCCCACTTAAACATACATACTTTATATCATTTAATTCAAATACAACAATAAGTCTTCCAAAAATTTTAGGGTATAGTTTGTGATATTACATGGGTGTCCATTTATTTGCTTTGTTTGGACATTGCTTTGATTTTAATATAATGATGCTTTATTTTAATTGTTGCATGTAATATGGATAATATTGTTATACTTAAGAATTTTATAATATTAGGACCTGCAAAGGAGGCCGGTTCCAATAAACTAGGTGTTGTGGGGGTGCTGGGCCATTTCTCACCTTCCCCACACGTACCCAACTTTCCGTACGCATTAGGGGGTTGGGGATTACTTAGGAATTGAGTCATCCACCCCTTTCTTTTTCTCAGCCCATCCGAGTTGTGACTCCATTTTCTCTGAGATTAGGTCTGTGTTCTCTAAGTCCCCTAGCCTAAACAGTGCCAAAGTCGCAAGAAGCATTCCACCGGGAGTGGGGGCAAAAATCCCTGCTCATAGTGGTGACTCCACTGGGGATAAGAGAAGTTGATTCCATTGGTCTTCATATTATTCTATTCTTTCTTATAATGATAATATCCATATTAGATTGCATCGTGTGTATGAGTTAGGACGCCCGTGTTACCCGTGTTGTGTTATGTAAGGGATATCATACTTTCACTCAAGGTATGGAGATCGAGCATGGCATAACCACTCATAGCCTTGTACCATTTGGTATATACCTTCTATGGGAACCTAAGCCTTTTAACCCAAAGACTAAAGCTCATGTAATTGACCTAGTTACTTTCCTTAGTTTTTTACCCTAAATGCTTGTTGTTTGACTATGGTTAATTTATCTTGGCTTAAATCATGGCTTATTTGTTTTGTTCTTTTTCTAATATGACCTAATTACATTGTGAGCTCAAATAAATTTTTCTTTAAAGTCCAAAAGACCAAAGCTATTTTCAAAACTTTTCAAGATGATCTTTGGACATAAAATGTTTCTAAAAATAAATCAAAAAATTCTTATCTCAAAACTCAAATAAAAAGCCCAAAATCCATTTTTTTTTCTAAAATCTTCTTACAATGGGCTTAGAAACAAAATTTTTATCCAACCTTTTTTACAAAGAGCTTACAAATTATTTAGGTCAATTATGAAAATACTAAAAATCAATTGTAAGCCTAGTTTATACTAAGAATTATTAATCATGGGCTTGTTTTTGGCATGAATCATTAGTTAATTTTTCAAGTGAGAAATCTATTTACAATAAACCTCTTAATTTAGTTTTAACCCAATATAGCATAAAAGCTATTTTAGTTGGTTGGATGGATTAAAGCCTAATTAATGGGAATTATCTTAAACTGATTTCCATTTTCAAAAATATAAATATTGGTTGAAACGTCTGAGAGAAATTTTCAAAAATAAGATACCCCATGTTGGTATTTTGTTAACCATATATCTAGGAAAAGAGACTTGCCATTCGTGTGTGAAAGTTATAAGGTTGGAAGGAACGTCCTAATTATCTTTATTTGTCTATTATTTGTGCATACATGCATGCATACATTTGTATCTTATATCATTGATCCTCTCTGGCTCACAGCCCTAGATTATGACAGTTCAAAAGCTTACGACAATCCGAACTACGCTGAAGATAAAGAATCTAGTAACAACTCAATCACTTGCTCACCAAAAGAAATGGAGCCCGAATAAATTCAAAGAATGGTGGGCGACGCCCTCAATGCCAAGATGGAAGAAATAAAAGAGACCCTGGCTAAGACCGTGAAGAACCAATTGGCTGTAATTTTAGAAAATAATGTCAAAGCGTCTGCTAGCTCCAAGAAGCCAAAGGACAAGGGGAAGGCTAATGTTGGTGAAGTAGCTTTTGATGATGATAAGGTGATCATTGATGATGATGATGACTTGGCTCAATACTTTCAAGATCCTCAAGACAAAAAGGAGCCAAAGGTTGTTAAGAAGTCAACTTTTGAAAAGACTAAAAATTCTGATGTTGAGAAGATGATTACTGATTTTGAAAAGAAATTTGAGAAGAAGCTGAAAATCGAAGAGATTTTTGAGATTGATAAACTATTTGAACAAGATGAGGAGGTCTCTTATAAGTTCAAGATGCCTTCCTTTGCTAGATACAATGGTACTGAAAACCCTCATCTCCATGTGAAGCAGTACATCACTGCTATGCAGTCTGCCCGAGCTACTAAAGCTCAAACTCTAAGATATTTCATGCTCTCATTTGACCCTGTTGTCCAAAATTGGTTCAACACCTTAGAGGAAAGTAATAAAAAGATTGGGACATGTTGTACAAGGCTTTCATTTAATAATATGGGTACAATGTCGAGCTAGATGTTACCTTAATGGAAGTTAAGTCCATTAGACAAAGGCCAAATGAGAATTTTGTGGACTATGTGAAAAGATGGAGAAATAAGGCTGCTTTGCTCAGGAAGAGGCCCGATGAGTTTGATCAAATAAGGATGATCATCAGAGGCATCCTGTCTAACTTGCATGAAAGGCTATCTCACATCCTTATAAGGGACTTCAAAGATCTTCTCCAAGCTGGTCTACAAATTGAAGAGTGTGAAAGGGAGAAGAATCACTTTTCAATAAGAAGGAACGAGAAAGGAAACTATCAGTCAGATAACCAAAGAATGCAAAAGCAGTCGGTGTTAATGCTATGAGTTAAGGAACAAGGAGGCAGTTTTTAGAATTGGGGAAACTGTTGTTTTGGTGTAAGCGGGGATTTTCGCCCCCACTCCCGGTGGAATGGTTCTTGCGACTTTGGCAATGTTTAGGCTTAGGGCCTTAGAGAACACGGACCTAAGTCTGGAGAAAATGGAGTCGCCACCCGAACGGGCCGGGAAAAAGAAAGGGGTGGATGACTCGATTCCTAAGGAATCCCCAACCCCCTAATGGGTTCGAAAAGTTGGGTACGTGTGGGGAAGGTGAGAAATGGCCCAGCACCCCTACAACGACCGATTTATTTGAACCGGCCTCCTTTACAGGTCTTAATATTATAAAATTCTTAAATATAACAATATTATCCATACTACACACAATAAAAAGAAAGCATCATTATATTAAAATCAAAGCAATGTTCAAACAAAACAAAACAAATAAATGGACACCCATCCGAGGATGGAAACATGTCCTTACATCACATGCCTAGATAGGACACCCACCGAAAGATAGAAACATGCCCTTTATATTGGTTCTAAAGTAGAAAAGCAAATTAAATTACATGATATTTAACTAATGAGGTACCCACCAAATAGAAACATACCTCTTACAACATTTGGAAGTCTAAATAAATTGATAAAAGTAAATAACCATTCATAATAAATAAATCATTCATCAAAGGTACCAAATATCAATAAAAAGTAAACATCCATTCATAATAAATAAAATAAACCAAGCATTGAATTTAAATAAATTAAAGCATAAGAAATAAAATAAAGCATGATCAAATATGGAATTGAATAAGGTAAATAAAAATCTAAATTATAGCTACTGTTTCCATTTAGGGTTCTTTATCTCATGTGTTAAGGTTTTGGAATTCATAAAATTAGGCTACTGTGGGTTTTTTATGGAATTAAAATAGATTGAGGTTTTATATTTTAAAAGGTTGGTAAGACTCTTTGATTAAACAAATGAAGGTTTGAAAGGTGAAATCATGAAACTAGGGTTTTAGACACTTTAAAATACTTTTGATTCATGGTTTTAAATGATGATTTCAAGCTTACTGTGTAAATTTAAAATATTTGTGTTTTTATGGTTTTTAAAGTTTAAAAGGATAATGGTTTAGAAAAAATTAAGGTTTAAAGTTTTAAAGGAGGTTAGGGTTCTTTATTTTAGGTTTTGGAGTTGAATTAGGGTTTTAAGAGCTTTGAATTGGAGTTTCGGGTGATGAATTGGCTTTTAGAATTTGGAAATCAATTTGATAATTTTATGAATTTTTATGAATTTAAACAAACGGATTAAAGTTTTTATAAATAGAAAAGATGTCTTTTAAGGCTTCTTGAAAGAAACAGAACCAAGTTTAAAATTTTGAAAAAAATAGAATCAAATTTTAGTTTTGCTGAAAAATATGTTTAATTAAGGTTTTAGGATTTTGAAGAGGTAAAAATAACAATTTTAAGTCTTTTTGGAAAATAAAGTAACGTATTAGTATTTTTAACTTTGGAAAAACTAAATTAAAATCCTAGGGTTTTTTATTTTGAAAGACACAATTTCATAGTTTAGCTACTGTAAAAAAATAAATACAACAATTAACACATACCTCTTTTTGATAGTTTCTCCAAAAATAATTCTTCTTGGATGGATTAAAACAAAGACAATTGCTACCTTTTGAATTGCTTAAATCGTGTCCCTGCTATTCCAGAAAAAAAAATATCAAATTGAATTGCCCCTTTTCCTTCACTGATTTGTTTTCAACGTTGTTTCCAAGCCACTGTCCAATTTTTGATTTTCGGTCACCACCTATTTGATTGCCTTTGGTTCTTATTTATAGAGGTTTCATATGGTTTATTCCTAATTAATCACGACAAGTAATATTAATAAGAAAAGGAAACTGAAACCTTGCCACATCCGTGATTTTGGAGAAATTAAATAAGTATTTGGAGATATAAATTGTATATACTCAATATAAATATTTAGAGTATATATAACATATACATATGGTATATTAATTATATATGATGGATTAATACATTACATACTTAATATTTAATACACATATAAGGTACATTTGATGTGTATATAAGATACATATTACTTATGCATATGTGTAATATCCCAAATTTTTGAAAAATTTTAATTTTTGGAAATTTGATAAAATAAATTATAATTTAAATGGATAAATTAAATTAATGGTTTTAAATGAAAAATGAAGGGGTTTTAAATGAAAAAAAGTAGAACATATATGTGATATATATGTAAAATATACATAACATATAAAAGTCAACACTTTTTAAAAGAAAAGTCAAAGTAAAAGGTTATTTTAGTAATTAAATCTTAAAAATTTAAAATTAATAAAATAATTCAAAAATAAATTATTTTTGAATGGAAGAGAAAATTTAGGACTTTTAATTTATTAAATAAATAATTAAATAATTAATTATTAAATTATTTTAATATATATATATATGGTTTAAAATTAAAGGGTGAAAGGAAAGAGAAATAAAAAAGAAATAAAGTCTTCTTCTTCTTCTTCTTCTTCTTTCCTTCATGGACGAATTTCATGGCCAAAGAGGGAGATTTTTAGCTTCTTCCATCATCAAATTCTTCAAGGTTTCAAGGGAATAAGAGTAGTTTTGGTAATTTTCCAACAAGTAAGTAAGCTTTATTTTCAAAATTATGAAGTTCTTTAAAGCTTATGAATATGTATGAATTGAGTTTTTGAAAGAGCATGTTATAATTGTTGGAATAGGTATGGAAGATGGTCTTTTGATGAGTAAATAATGATTTTAAGGTTGGATTAAAGAAATGGTTGAGTTTGGGTAAGATTGGTGAAGAGAGAGAATTTAGGGTTATGGAACATTTGAGTTTTTGAAATCATGATTTTTAATTTTGCAAATTGATTCCAAATGAGTTGTTTCGATACATAAACAAGTATTTTAAAGTCAAATATTAGATTTGGTTGTGTTTGGTTAGAGCTTGAGAATGGAAGTGGAGATTTAGGGTTTTGGAAAAGTGATTTTTCAAAGTGGTTGAATTGTTTGATTTTATTTGTTTAAGCATGTTGTTTAGTGTTAAAAGTGATGAATATAAGCTTGAAAATATTAATGGATTGTATTGGAACGGAAAACCTTCAATGGGGGAAGGTTATGCCATTTTATGGTTTTGTATATAAGAGTGTATTTTTTATAATGTAAATGGTTCAAATGAATTAAAATATGCTTCTAATGATATAAATAAACTTAATATATTATAATGAATGGCCTAGTATAAGAATCTAAAGTTAACGTGAGGTTAGCCTTAAATTTTGGATTTTTGCTTGGATGATGTTTAATTATGGTTTAATATTGGAAATGCCATTAAATGTGATACTAAATGATTATTTGCTATCACATTTGGTTTAGGCATTGAGGAAGGTTGATTTGCTTCATCCATGTGGTGAAGTGCAAGTTGGAAGGATATGATTAGAGGTTGTGTTGAGTTTGCTTTGGGTTGCTAGTGGAGGTATGTACAAAGTTTGAATATATTGTTTATATTTACATGACATTTGGGCTTAAAACATTTTGGTTGGAAAATGTGTTAAGTTACTTGGTTCATTGATTGTGTATGAATAATGTGCTATGACATTTGTAATGTCATATATGTGTTAAATGCATTGTGAAAAGCCATTGATAATGGCTAAATTGTGTAGAATGTGAAATATGTATATTATGTGAAAAATGAATAAATGAAAAAAAAAGTGAGAAAAAGATGATATAATAAGGCAATGTGCCTAGTTTGATCATGAGAAAATGAGAAAAGTTTTGATAAAGGAATTATGAAAGAATTTGATAATGAGAAATATGAATAAATTATGTGCCTAGTATGTTATTCAATTTTCAGAGTTCTGGGTTTGGCGACATGCCTATGATTGCCTACGGGCTAAATGCTGGAATGGTGAAAAGACTGGGTCGTAAGCCAGGCCAGCTGATAAATATGATGTTTTTGGGGTGAAAAGACTGGGCCGTAAGCCTCAAAAACTGTAGCAGTCTATCTGGGTTGAGGACCAAGATACTGGGGCCTAAGGGTCTAGCCGGGTTGAGGTCTGAGACACTGGGGCTGTTACATTATCCATGGATATATTGCCTACGGGGCTAGACACATGGTGTCATTACGAACCAAAGCAGTAACTCTGAAATTTGAATAGCATATTATATCCTTTTTGAACCCATGCTTGTCTTTGTTTTAATGTGAATTATGAATTGTGATAAAATTGAGCAATATAATGAGATATAATGTTATGAGTTGTGATATGTATATGTGTTGTGCATTGACATTTCATTTGGACTATATTGTTATCAAAGTTTGTACTACTAGGCTTCGGCTTAGCGCGATTGTAATTAGTCGCGCAGGTGTCATGGATGTTTTGTTAGAGCAGGAGAGTTTTACTAGACTTGGTTGGGTCTAGGTTTGTATTTATTGAGCTTGAAGAGTTGTTTTGGGTACATCAAGATCAGAGCCAGTTGCCAGCATGTACATTTTTTATATTATGTATGTTATGATATGTTTTTGAAGCATATATTGTAAATTGTAAAGAATGATTTGAATAATTTTGTTTAAGATGGGATTTTATATGTAATGTTGATATATATATACCTATATATAAGTATTTTGAGAAAATATGGAGAAATTGAGAAGTATTGGTGAATTGTGAATTGATTTTATTTGGAGTGTTTGTTTTATGTAGGTTGTGCTTTGTTGAATTTTGGAAATGTTCAAATTACAAATAAAACTCTGGCGAATTTTTCCCAGATATTTTCATATAAAATATTTATTTTGGATTCCTATAACAAGCAAAGAATATTTATATACTATTTATTTTATATATTAGTATTTGAAATCTTAAAACAGAAATGTGAAAATTTTTATTAAATCGATTTGTGACATTTTTATACTGTATATGCGTATTTTACATATGCTGAAAATATGTATTGTACGTATATAGGATATAAGGGTGTTACATTTATTTTTGTATCAGAGCCTAGGCTTGAGGTTCTCGACCTAGGTGGGATGATAGAGAGAGAAAATTAGAAAAAAATGATTTTTCAATTGTGATGCATGTAATATCCCAAAGTATACCCTAAAAGTTTTGGAATAATTATTATTGTATTTGGATTAAGTGTATATATTTTAGTGGGAAGAGAAAAGAAGTAATGAGGAGAGCGTATATGTTGTATATATTGACATATATACAACATATACAAGTCAAAAGAAGTGAAAAGTCAAAGAAAGAGTTAATTTTTATTAATTAATTATAAGAAAATTAATTAAGTGGAATTTGAGTGAGTGGAAGTGGATGGAGATATTTTAAATATTTTATTGTTTAAATGCTTGGAGGAGAGGGTTTTGAGGAGAGAGTTAGTAAGAGTTTGACTTTTCTTTCTTTCTTTTCTTCTTTCTTTTTTTCTTCTTCGTAGCTCATTTTCTTTTCTTTCCTTTTCTTTTCTTTTGGCCTGCTATCAAAGAAGCAAGAGAGCAAGAGAGAGATTTGATCTTCCAAACTCAAGATTGAAGGAAGTTTTCAAGTGATCAAGTTGGAAATTTAAGAGTTTCTTCATCCTTAGTAAGTTTTCCACTTAATTCTTTGATTTTCTTTGAGTTTGTGAGTTCAGGTTGTGGTTGATATGTGTTTGTTTGATTATGGTGTATTTAAGAGTGTTTGGTTCAATTGATTTTGGATTTTGGGGTTGGATTGAAGGAAAGAGTAAGTTTGTTGGAAGAGAAAGTGTTGTGGTTGTGTTTTGGGTTTGTGGTGATGATTATGATTTGTGTTTGATGTATGTTTTGAGTGATTTTGATGTTTTTGCAAGTTTGTTATGGTTTTAGGTGTGTTTATTTAAGTTGGTTAGGAGTGGATAATGGTGGAAGTAAGAGGTTTTGTTGGATATGTTGTTGTTGTTGCCGGAATCTGGATTTTTGGCCTGACACGCCTAAGAGCACAGCCATGTTGTTAGGCGTGTCGTTGGTTCTGTATTCTTGGATGGGTGACACGTCCAGTGACACGCCCATGTCACTGAGCGTGTCATAGCTACTGTGTTGGTGAAGAATTGACACGGCCATGAGCACGCCCGTGTTGTTGGACGTGTCAATGTTTCTATGAGACAGAATGTATTACACGTTCAGTGACATGCCCGTGGTTCTAAGCATGTCAAAGCTTCTGTGCTGTGGAGTTAGGGCACGGTCAGGGACACGCCCGTGTTATTGAGCATGTCATGTATAGAGTTGCCCTAGTTGGTTCTTAACCTTATCATTTCATGTGTATCTTTAAGTTAGTGTGTATCATTCCTTTTGGATTAGGTTTTGAAGAGAGTTGAGTTGCCATAATCCAAGTGTTGAAGGATTCTTGGAAGAGAAGTTTGGTGTGGAGTGAGTTGCTCTTGAGGTAAGTACAAATTTATAAGGTTGCATTCATTTACATGATCTTGAGACTTAACACATTTGGTTATAAATGTGTTAAGTAATCTACTATATTGTTATTACTATTTGATTAATGTTATGATTTGTATAATGTGAAAGATATGATGATCATTCAAAAGGTATGTAGAATGCAATTGGTTATGATGAATACCTTAATGATGAATTGCTATAATGTGAATTGATATATGATGAGATATGATGCCATTGTTGTTGGCTATAATGATGCAAATGAGATGATTGAGGCATGGATGCCTAAATGATGATAAGAAAATGAGAATGAAATTGATAATGAAATAATGAATGAATTGTGTGTCTAATGTGTTAGTCCATTTTCAGAGTTTTGTTGTTGGTGGCATGCCTAATGGTAACAATCTCTTGAAGCTAAGTTGGATTTAGTCCTTGAAGCCTAGTTGAGATGTTACAACCCTTGAAGCTAGGTTGGGTTTGGTTCTTGAAGCCAAGTTGGGTTGATACTTAGCATGCTTTGTTCCCCTTGAAGCTTGGATGAACCTAATCCTTGAAGCCTAGTTGGGACAATGATAATGATAAATGTGATAATTGAACCAAAACATTAACTTTGAAAGTGGAATGGCATATTAGTGTCTTTTGGGCCCATGTTTGTCTTTGTTTTAATGTAATTCATAAATGATGAAACAAGTGAATAGAGTAATGAAATGTAATGTTATGAACAATATAAAGATATCAATTGTGAATATTGTCTTAATTGTTGAAATGTGTGACATTGGCATTGCATTGAAGCATGTTGTTATAGTAGTTTGTACCACTAAACCGTTGGCTTAGCGCGATTGTGGTTCATCGCGCAGGTGACAGGGAAGAGCTAGAGAGTTCACCTAGACCGAGTCAAGTCTAGACATTGAGGTGTTGATAGTGGGCGTAAAGATCAGAGACGAACTGCCAAACATGTATAAATATTATGTTTTTGTAAAAATTGATTTGAATGTTTATATATTTTGATGTGTATAAATATATGTAAATATAACTATATTTCCGCTGCGTATTGAATGAATGTTTTATATTATTGTATAAAGAAGTGAATCATTTGTTTAGTAAACCGTGGCATTCCTATATTTAGTATACGTATATTACGATCGTAGTTGCATGCAGTGTATGTATACGGGGTATAGGGGTGTTACAATTGTTTTGGTATTGGACAATGATAATGATAAATGTGATAATTGAACCAAAACATTAACTCTGAAAGTGGAATGGCATATTAGTGTCTTTTGGGCCCATGTTTGTCTTTCTTTTAATGTAATTCATAAATGATGAAACAAGTGAATAGAGTACTGAAATGTAATGTTATGAACAATATAAAGATATCAATTGTGAATATTGTCTGAATTGTTGAAATGTGTGACATTGGCATTGCATTGAAGCATGTTGTTATAGTAGTTTGTACCTGTAATATCCCAATGTATGACCTAGAAGTTTTGAATATTATTGTTGTTTTAATTGGATTGAATGTATATGTTAATTCGAAAGAGAAAAGAATTTTTAAAGGAAGTGTATATGTTGCATATATGGTTAAATAACATATACATAAGTCAAGATGGATGGTCAATGCAAGAGGATATTTATTTGTGATATGTGAAATTACTTAAATGGGCATATAAGTGAAAGAAGCTAAGTTAAATGGTTGAGGGCATTTAGGTAATTGCTTGGTTAGAATTGCTTGGTGGAGATTTAAAGAAGAAGAGAAGTTTGACTTGTCTTTATTTTCTTTTCTTCTCATTTGGTGTGACCGGCTACCAAAAAAAAAAGAGAGAGCAAGAGAGGTGTTCTAAGTTCTAGACATCAAATTGAAGGGAGAATCAAAGGATTAAGTTGGAGATTTGTGAAATTTCTTCAATTGAGGTAAGTACTCTCTTGTTTTCCTTTGTTATTTTGAGGTTGTGTTTAAAGTGAGTTATGAATTGTTGATCTTATGATTGAGTGTGTTTGAGATGTGTTTATAAGTGTTGAGATTGATTGTAAGTTACAAAGTTAAATTGGTGTTGGTTTTGGTTTGAAGATGGTAAGTTAAGTGGATGTGGATATTGAAAGAACAAGAGTGATGTTGGTTTAGGGTTTTGAAGTGTTGAGTGATTAAATGTGTTGTTGATGTATTGTTAATGTGAATATTGTGATGAGCATGCAAGATATGTGTTAATGACATTGTTTATATTCATTTGAATGAGGTTATGTTGTGCATAATGTGTTTAAATTCAATCAAAAGAGATTTGGCCATGTTTAGGGTTTTTAATCATGAGAGACACGGTCAAACTATAGAATTTTGGGAGACACAGCCAAGTCTAAGGAAAATGTGGCCGTGTTGGATGATTTTTGGAGAGACACGGCCGTGTCCCTTGCCCATGTCTGCCACTGCCAATTTGTGTTGAGAGACACAGCCACAAGCTTGGCCGTGTCCCTTGAGTGTGTTGGCTACTGTGAGTGTCCTTTGCTCTTCCTGCTTTGTTGAGATTGAACATACATATGATGATGCATATGACACTATATGAACAATGTTATGTGTTATGCATTGTGAATCTTGTGAATGGTAATGTGTTATATGAATAATGTACTTTGTAATGTTACATCAATGATGCTATATGTAAAATGTGAAGGATATGATGAGGTAATTGATTATGTATAGCTTGATGGGAGTAGTACTTGAGGTAAGGGCAAACTTACCTGGATGCATTCTTTTATATGATTTTGAAACTTAAAACAATGTTAAGTAAATTACTAAATTGTTAATACAATGTGACTAATGTTGTTATTTGTATAGTGTGAAAGCTATAAGGATCATCCAAAAAGGTATGTGCAATGCAATTTGTTATGATAAATGTTTTAATAATGATTGAAATGAAATAAATGGATATGTTGTTTATATGACGATGAATTTGAGATACATGTGCAATGAAATTGATTATGTATGCTTGAATGATGAAGTGTGTAATGTGAATTGAGACATCAAGAGATGTGGAACTAATGTTCTGAGATATAATGTGATGTGAAGCCATTGTGATTGGCTATGATGATTCAATTGAGAATGGAAATGATAATGAAATAATAAATGAATTGTGTGGCTAATGTGTTATTCCATTTTCAGAGTTTGTTGTTGGTGGCATGCCTAATGATAGTAACAATCTCTTGAAGTTAGGTTGGGCTTGATCCTTGAAGCCAAGTTGGGTAGAAGTTTAACATGTTTTACTCCCCTTGAAGCTCGGTTGGGTCTAGTCCTTGAAGCCTAATTGAGATGTTACAACACTTGAAGCTAGGTTGGGTTGGTTCTTGAAGCCAAGTTGGGTTGAGACTTAGCATGCTTTGTTCCCCTTGAAGCTTGGTTGAACTTAAATCCTTGAAGCCTAGTTGGGATGATGATAATGATAATGTGATAATAAAACCAAAGCATTAACTCTGAAAGTCGAATGGCATATTAGTGTCTTTTGGGCCCGAGTCTGTCTTTGTTGTCAATATGATATACAAATGTTGAAATAAATGAGTAGTGAGATCTATGGTTGACTTTGTTGGAAATGTGATTCATGATTGGTGAATTGTGAATAAGATAATGTTATGAAGTATGGTGTGTAATGTGTGTATTGATATATTGGTTGTGAGTGTTAGTGATGGATTATGATTGGTGAATTGTGAATAAAACAATGTTATGAAGTATGATGTGTAATGTGTATATTGATATATTGATTGTGAGTATTAATGATGGATTGTGGTTGGTGATAATGATATGTATATAATATATGAAATTAGTCGAGATATACGAAAGGTGCAATTCAAAAGGAAAAACATGATAAGATACTAATGATACATGGAAGTGATATTTCATTATATGTTAGAATTTCTATAATGTATGTTTATATGTTATATTTGTACTACTAAGCTCTCGGGCTTAGCGCGGATGTATAATCGCGCAGGTGACTAGGTGGAAGATATGAAGTCTTTCGTTATGCCACGAGAAGAGTAAGAGTTTATCGAGACCAACTAGAGGGTGATGCATACATGTATAATTTTTAATTATGATATATTTCTAACAAGAGTATATTTATATGTATAAATGAAGTTTTGATAAAGATAAGATTATGATATATATGTAAGATCATTAAAAGTATAATGATTTTGTAAATGTTCTTTAAATTTATGTATTGTGGTTTGAACTCTGTTAAAGGTTTTAAAAATGTAACGAAAAGTGACATCCTTACACTTTATATACTTACTGTATGTATACCAGGTGTATGTATAGTACTTATATGGAGTATCGGGGCGTTACAGTACCACTAAGCCGTTGGCTTAGCGCGATTGTAGTTCATCGCACAGGTGACAGGGAAGAGCCAGAGAGTTCACCTAGACCGAGTTGAGTCTAGACCTTGAGGTGTTGATAGGGGGCGTAAAGATCAGAGACGAATTGCCAAACATGTATAAATATTATGTTTTTGTAAAAATTGATTTTGATTTTTATATATTTTGATGTGTATAAATATATGTAAATATAACTATATTTCCGCTGCGTATTGAATGAATGTTTTATATTATTGTATAAAGAAGTGAATCGTTTGTTTAGTAAACCGTGGCATTCCTATATTCAGTATACGTATATTACGATCGTAGTTGCATGCAGTGTACGTATACAGGGTATAGGGGTGTTACAATTGTTTTGGTATCAGAGCCTAGGTTTGAGATTCTCAACCTAGGTCAATTGTAAGAAAAAGAATATTTTGATTTTAAAAGTTGGTTTTTGAATAAAATACATGTTTTGGTATTGGCAGTCTCTGGTCTTTAATGAGGTATATTCTGCTGTGTTTGTAGATATAGGTAGTGATGGCATCTCAGTCACATCAGTCTGTAGAAGGTAGTGCTGAGAGTGTATCTCCTGAAGAGGGTAGAGATGGAGCTAGGGTTGAGAGAGCTAGTGAGGCACCTGCTCTTGTGCCAGACAGATCAGCTGCTGATGAGGTTCCATCGGTTTGGTCACGGCATGTGGTAGAATTGTTGAGACAAGCTCCAGTACAGCCGCCACCGCCACCACAGCCTCAAGTGCCGGTGAGACATTATGATAAATTGAGAAAGTTTGGAGCTGAGGATTTTCTTGGTACTATAGATCCTGCAGTGGCTGAGCAGTGGTTGGATAGAGTGCAGAGGATATTTATTCAGTTGCAAGGCACTTCTGAAGAGAAATTTGATTATGCTAGATCTTTACTGCAGAAAGATGCTTACGATTGGTGGAAGACAATTCCACATGCCATGGATGATCCACCAACATTATCTTATAGTGATTTTTTGAGGGAGTTTGAGTAGAAATATACTCTGAGGGAGTATAAGGATGTCAAGAAAATGGAATTTTTGAATTTGAGACAAGATAACCGGACTGTGACAGAGTATGAGGTAGAATTCATCCGGTTGAGTCACTATGCCGGTGGGATTTCTGATGAGATTGACCGGTGTAGGAGGTTTGTGGAGGGATTGAGGCCCTCTATTATGTGTATTGTTGCTGGATCTAGATATCAGGACTTTTCTCAATTGGTTGTAGCAGCCAGAAGTGTTGAGAGAGCACAAGCTTTTGCAGCAGCAACTACTGAGGAGGAGACCAGAGTTAGGAGATCTCAGTTTGAGGCAGGGTCTTTATCTATTAAGAGAGGCCGAGGAACTTTTGTTCCGAGAATTAGTAGGAGCCAGAGGCAGTCTAGTAGGTCAGTTCAGTATCAGAGACAGAGACCGAGACCTACAATTTCTGTAGCAAGTGCTCCGACTCCAGTGGTTCAGAGATCCATTCCACCTGTATGTGTTCATTATGGTAGGACCCATGGGGGAGCTTGTTGGAAGATGGGTGGATCAGGAGTATGCTTTAGGTGTGGATCACCAGCTCACTTTATCAAAGATTGCCCTGAGATGCAAGAAGATAGACAGACTGACACTGCAGCTTCTCGACCTAGTTTTAGCAGAGGTGGTCGAGGGGGCAGAGGTTTCAGTAGAGGCGGTCGACCTGGGATCAGTCAGAGAGGAGGTTCTACATCCGGAGATAGTAGGCCAGATGAGGCTGGATCTTCTCAGAGAGTGTACGTGATGCAGAGACAGCCGCATGCTTCAGCAGTTATTGCGGGTACATTTTCTTTATTTGATACTTCAGTTCTTGCTTTGATTGATCTAGGATCCACTCATTCATACATAAGTGTATTTATCTTGCCTGTGTCTGAGTTGCATTCAGAATATTTAGGATTTGATGTGTTGGTGACAAATCCTTTAGGGCATAGTGTGGTAGTTAGCAAGGTGCATCGGGATAGTGCAGTTGTGGTGCAAGGTGAGGAATTTTTGGGTGATTTGATTGAAATGCCTTTTAAGGATTATGATTTGATCTTAGGCATGGATTGGTTGTCTAATCATGGAGCTGTGGTAGATTGTCAAAAGAAGTGTGTTACTTTGAGAACCGGTGATGGTAAAAACGTGATGGTGTCTAGTGAGCAGAGACAACTTGCATCCTTGTTTGTTTTAGCTATTGTAGCTAGAAAGTTGATTAGAAAAGGGTGTGATGCTTATCTTGCTCATGTTGTGGATACCAGAGTAGTGGGTTCTCAACTTGATAGTATACCCACAGTTGCGGAATTTCCAGATGTGTTTCCTAAGGAGTTGCTAGGGTTACCCCCTGATAGAGAGGTTGAGTTTGGTATCGATTTGTTGCCTGGTACCACTCCCATCTCTATTACTCCTTATCGAATGGCACCTGCTGAGTTGAGAGAGTTGAAGGTGCAGTTGCAGGAGTTGTTAGATAAAGGGTTTGTTTACCCTAGTGTTTCTCCGTGGGGAGCTCCTGTTTTGTTTGTGAAGAAGAAGGATTGTACTTTGAGGTTGTGCATCGATTATAGGCAATTGAACAAAGTAACTATCAAGAATAAGTATCCTTTGCTAAGGATTGATGATCTCTTCGATCAGTTGAAGGGAGCAGCAGTGTTTTCCAAGATTGATTTGAGATTAGGGTACCATCAGTTGAGGGTTAGAGCTGAAGATGTTTCTAAGACAGCTTTCCGCACAAGATATGGGCATTATGAGTTTTTGGTGATGCCTTTTGGATTAACGAATGCACCTACAGCTTTTATGGATTTGATGAATAGGGTGTTTAGGCCCTATCCATATCAGTTTGTGGTGGTTTTTATTGATGATATTTTGGTGTATTCGCGTAATGAAGAGGATCATGACAAGCATCTGTGGATTGTATTGCAGACCTTGAGAGATAAGCAGTTGTATGCTAAGCTGTCGAAGTGTGAGTTTTGGCTTGATCAAGTGACTTTTCTCAGACATGTAGTTTTAGCAGATGGTATTAGAGTTGATCCAAGTAAAGTTGAGGCCATTTTGGATTGGAGTCCACCTAAGTCTGTGACTGAAGTTAGAAGTTTTCTGGGTTTGGCAGGCTATTATGGACGATTTGTGAAAGGTTTTTCTTTGATAGCTACTCCACTCACCAGATTACTTCGGAAAGGAGTTAGATTTGTGTGGACAGATCAATGTCAAGATTGTTTTGAACAGTTGAAGGAAATGTTGACTCAAGCACCTATTCTTGCTTTGCCTGTGGAAGATAAACCATATGTGATTTACAGTGACGCTTCACATAATGGTTTAAGTTGTGTTTTGATGCAAGAGTGTAAAGTCATAGCTTATGCTTCTCGGCAGTTGAAGCCGCATGAGCTTAATTATCCGACGCATGATTTGGAGTTAGCAGCCATAGTTTTTGCTTTGAAGATTTGGCGACATTACTTGTATGGGGAGAAGTGTTTTATTTACACGAATCATAAGAGTTTAAAATATTTGGGGGTTCAAAGAGAACTGAATCTTCGACAAAGACGGTGGTTGGAGTTAATCAAAGACTACAACTGTTTGATTGATTATCATCTTGGTAAGGCAAATGTTGTTGCTGATGCCTTGAGTCAGAAGTCTTTGACAGGTTTAGCTGTTTATTCACTCTCGTTGCTTGTTGAGTTGAGAGCATTGCATGCTAGTTTTGAGCTTTGTAATGATGATGCATTGTTGGCTCAATTGCAATTGAGGCCAATGTTGTTGGATCAGATTAAAGAGGCTCAATTGGCTAATGAGAAAATTCAGAAGATTGTTTCAGATTGCCAAAATGGGGATAGCCGAGAATTCCAGGCGAGAGAAGATGGTAGCCTTTGGTTCAAGAATAGATTGTGTGTTCCTAATGATGCAAGTTTGAGAAGAACTATTTTAGAGGAAGCACATCAATCAGTTTTTGCTATGCACCCTGGGAGTACTAAAATGTATCATGATTTGAAGCAGCATTATTGGTGGTCAGGTATGAAGAGGGACATTGCAGAATTTGTATCCAAATGTCTCACTTGTCAGAGGGTGAAAGCTGAGCATCAAGTTCCAACAGGGTTGCTTCAACCTTTAGCAGTACCTGAATGGAAATGGGAACGTGTGACAATAGATTTTGTGTCTGGTTTGCCATTGACTCAAAAGAAGCATGATGCTATCTGGGTGGTTGTTGATCGGTTGACAAAGGCAGCTCATTTTCTTCAAGTTCGGATGGACTATTCTCTTGAAAAGTTAGCTGAGCTGTATATCAGTGAAATAGTGAAATTACATGGAGTTCCAATTTCTTTAGTGTCTGATCAAGATCCCCGGTTTACTTCGAGGTTTTGGAAGAGTTTACATGGTGCTTTGGGTTCTCGATTGCTCTTTAGCACTGCTTTTCATCCACAGACAGATGGGCAATCAGAGAGGGTGATACAAATTATAGAGGACATGTTGAGAAGCTGTCATTGATTTCTCTGGAAGTTGGGACAGATTTTTTCCACTTGTGGAATTTTCTTACAACAACAGTCATCAATCCAGTATTAGAATGGCACCGTTTGAGGCTTTATATGGAAGAAGATCAGAACTCCTCTGTGTTGGAATGAAGTTGGAGAAGGCGAGTTGATTGGTCCCGATTTGATTAAAGAAACGGAAGAGAAAGTAAAGATAATTCGTGATCGGTTGAAAGTAGCTTCAGATCGACAAAAATCTTATTCAGATTTCAAGAGGAGAGATATAGAGTTTAATGTTGGAGATAAAGTATTTTTAAAAGTGTATCCTTGGAAAAAGATTTTGAGATTTGGCAGAAGAGGGAAGCTAAGTCCTCGTTTTATTGGACCGTATGAGATATTAGAAAGAGTTGGACCAGTTGCTTATCGAATTACTTTGCCACCTGAGTTGGATAGAATCCATAATGTCTTCCATGTTTCTATGCTGCGGAGGTACAGATCAGATCCTTCTCATGTTTTGCTAGTTGAATCCATTGAGGTGAATCCGGATCTGACATTTGAAGAAGAACCAATTGCTATTTTGGCACATGAAGTGAAAGAGTTGAGAAATAAGAAAGTGCCACTTGTGAAGGTTCTTTGGAAGAATCATGGTAGAGAAGAATCAACTTGGGAGAATGAGCAAGCGATGCGAGATCAGTATCCTCAGCTGTTTCAGACTTAAGATCAGGTAATTTCGAGGACGAAATTTCTTTTTAGAGGGGGAGAATTGTAATATCCCAAAGTATACCCTAAAAGTTTTGGAATAATTGTTGTTGTATTTGGATTAAGTGTATATATTTTAGTGGGAAGAGAAAAGAAGTAATGAGGAGAGTGTATATGTTGTATATATTGAGATATATACAATATATACAAGTCAAAAGAAGTGAAAAGTCAAAGAAAGAGTTAATTTTTATTAATTAATTATAAGGAAATTAATTAAGTGGAATTTGAGTGAGTGGAAGTGGATGGAGATATTTTAAATATTTTATTGTTTAAATGCTTGGAGGAGAGGGTTTTGAGGAGAGAGTTAGTAAGAGTTTGACTTTGCTTTCTTTCTTTTCTTCTTTCTTTCTTTCTTCTTCGTGGCTCATTTTCTTTTCTTTCCTTTTCTTTTCTTTTGGCCGGCTATCAAAGAAGCAAGAGAGCAAGAGAGAGATTTGATCTTCCAAACTCAAGATTGAAGGAAGTTTTCAAGTGATCAAGTTGGAAATTTAAGAGTTTCTTCATCCTTGGTAAGTTTTCCACTTGATTCTTTGATTTTGTTTGAGTTTATGAGTTGAGGTTGTGGTTGATATGTGTTTGTTTGATTGTGGTGTATTTAAGAGTGTTTGGTTCAATTGATTTTGGATTTTGGGGTTGGATTGAAGGAAAGAGTAAGTTTGTTGGAAGAGAAAGTGTTGTGGTTATGTTTTGGGTTTGTGGTGATGATTATGATTTGTGTTTGATGTATGTTTTGAGTGATTTTTATGTTTTTGCAAGTTTGTTATGGTTTTTGGGTGTGTTTAGTTAAGTTGGTTAGGAGTGGATAATGGTGGAAGTAAGAGGTTTGTTGGATATGTTGTTGTTGTTGTCGGAATCAGGATTTTTGGCCTGACACGGCCAAGTTGTTAGGCGTGTCGTTGGTTCTGTATTCTTGGATGGGTGACACGTCTAGTGACACGCCCATGTCACTGAGCGTGTCATAGCTACTGTATTGGTGAAGAATTGACATGGCCATGAGCACGCCCGTGTTGTTGGACGTGTCAATGTTTCTATGAGACAGAATGTATTACACGTTCAGTGACACGCCCGTGGTTCTAAGCGTTTCAAAGCTTCTGTGTTGTGGAGTTAGGGCACGGTCAGGGACACGCCCGTGTTGTTGAGCTGTCATGTGTAGAGTTGCCCTAGTTGGTTCTTAACCTTATCATTTCATGTGTATCTTTAAGTTAGTGTGTATCATTCTAATGATGTGTAAAGTAAATGAGACTAGGGGAAATGAATATTATCTATAATGATGAATTCGAAGAGAATTAAAATTTGAGAATAAATTTGACCTAATAGAATTAGGTCATGAATTGAAAACAGATTGATGAATTTAAAATAGACTAAAGGTTGGTCAGAATAGAATAAGGTTGTGATGGTCATATTGTGATAGTTTGATCAATTGATCCTGAATGTAATAAGTTTACAAGTATTTATTGAAATTCAATGTGTGTAGTTGTATTAAGAATATGCAAGCTATGGGATAATGTGCTTAATACAACATTCTGATATGTATATGCATATGAAAGGAGCTAAGTTATATTAGTTTCAAATAATTATAAGAGAAAAGTGTTAGTTATAGCATAATTGGAATGAATTTTAATAAGAAAATAAGATTTTGTTGTTGTATAATGGTGATATTAAATTAATATGTGGTAATTGCATAAAGAGTAGGATCAAAGTGAAGATGTGTAAAATTATTGTGTTAAAATAAAAGTTATTAACATTTGAATTTACGGTGATGAGAGTATATTTTTAAGATAATGAAGTGATTAGTTATCTTGAGTGCAATAGGTGTGTGGTGTATATATATTAAGGAGATGAACTAATTTTGTCTAATGACAATTCGATTGAAGATATAATAATCTGTTGTGACTGTTTGAGTAAATAGACAGTATAATGATGTATTAGGGAATGGTAAAAAGGAAATTAAGAATGAACCTAAGGGGGAGATTAGAAATTATGTAATTTGATAAAATAATGATTTGGATGATTTATTACTATACTGGATAATTTCGAGGACGAAATTATTTAAGGGGGAGAAAATTGTCACATTCGTGATTTTGGAGAAATTAAATAAGTATTTGGAGATATAAATTGTATATGCTCAATATATATATATATATAGAGTATATATAACATATACATATGGTATATTAATTGTATATGTTGGATTAATACATTACATACTTAATATTTAATACACATATAAGATACATTTGATGTGTATATACGATACACATTACTTATGCATATGTGTAATATCCCAAATTTTTGAAAAATTTTAATTTTTGGAAATTTGATAAAATAAATTATAATTTAAATGGATAAATTAAATTAATGGTTTTAAATGAAAAATGAAGGGGTTTTAAATGAAAAAAGTAGAACATATAAGTGATATATATGTAAAATATACATAACATATAAAAGTCAAACACTTTTTAAAAAAAAGTCAAAGTAAAAGGGTATTTTGGTAATTAAATCTTAAAAATTTAAAATTAATAAAATAATTCAAAAATAAATTATTTTTGAATGGAAGAAAAAATTTAGGACTTTTAATTTATTAAATAAATAATTAAATAATTAATTATTAAATTATTTTAATATATATATATATGGTTTAAAATTAAAGGGTGAAAGGAAAGAGAAATAAAAAGAAATAAAGTCTTCTTCTTCTTCTTTTTCTTTCCTTCATGGACGAATTTCATGGCCAAAGAGGGAGATTTTTAGCTTCTTCCATCATCAAAATCTTCAAGGTTTCAAGGGAATAAGAGTAGTTTTGGTAATTTTCCAACAAGTAAGCTTTATTTTCAAAATTATAAAGTTCTTTAAAGCTTATGAATATGTATGAATTGAATTTTTGAAAGAGCATGTTATAATTGATGGAATAGGTATGGAAGATGTTCTTTTGATGAGTAAATAAAGATTTTAAGGTTGGATTAAAGAAATGGTTGAGTTTGGGTAAGATTGGTGAAGAGAGAGAATTTAGGGTTATGGAAATTTGAGTTTTTGAAATCATGATTTTTAATTTTGCAAATTGATACCAAATGAGTTGTTTTGATACATAAACAAGTATTTTAAAGTCAAATATTAGATTTGGTTGTGTTAGGTTAGAGCTTAAGAATGGAAGTGGAGATTTAGGGTTTTGGAAAAGTGATTTTTCAAAGTGGTTGAATTGTTTGATTTTATTTGTTTAAGCATGTTGTTTAGTGTTAAAAGTGATGAATATAAGCTTAAAAATATTAATGGATTGTGTTGGAACGGAAAACCTTCAATGGGGGAAGGTTATGCCATTTTATGGTTTTGTATATAAGAGTGTATTTTTTATAATGTAAATGGTTCAAATGTATTAAAATATGCTTCTAATGATATAAATAAACTTAATATATTATAATGAATGGCCTAGTATGAGAATCTAAAGTTAAAGTGAGGTTAGCCTTAAATTTTGGATTTTTGCTTGGATGAGGTTTAATTATGGTTTAATATTGAAAATGCCATTAAATGTGATACTAAATGATTATTTACTATCACATTTGGTTTAGGGATTGAGGGAGGTTGATTTGCTTCATCCATGTGGTGAAGTGCAAGTTGGAAGGATAGGATTGGAGGTTGTGTTGAGTTTGCTTTGGGTTGCTAGTGGAGGTATGTACAAAGTTTGAATATATTGTTTATATTTACATGACAATTGGGCTTAACACATTTTGGTTGGAAAATGTGTTAAGTTACTTGGTTCATTGATTGTGTATGAATAATGTGATATGACATTTGTAATGTCATATATGTGTTAAATGCATTGTGAAAAGCCATTGATAATGGCTAAATTGTGTAGAATGTGAAATATGTATATTATGTGAAAATACCAAAAGTAATTGGGTAATGTGCCATGAATGCAAAAATGAGATATGTGGAATAATGAAATGAATTAATATTGATAAAAATGGGAAAAATGAGAAAAATGAGAAAGATGTGAAAAATGAGAAAAAATGTGAAAATAAGGCAATGTGCCTAGATTGAATATGTGACAATGAGAAAGAAATTGATAATGAGAAAAATGAAAAAATGAAAAAAAAAAGTGAGAAAAAGATGATATAATAAGGCAATGTGCCTAGTTTGATCATGAGAAAATGAGAAAAGTTTTGATAAAGGAATTATGAAAGAATTTGATAATGAGAAATATGAATAAATTGTGTGCCTAGTATGTTATTCAATTTTCAGAGTTCTGAGTTTGGCGGCATGCCTATGATTGCCTACGGGCTAAATGCTGGAATGGTGAAAAGACTGGGTCGTAAGCCAGGCCAGCTAATAAATATGATGTTTTTGGGGTGAAAAGACTGGGTCGTAAGCCTCAAAAACTGTAGCAGTCTAGCCGAGTTGAGGACCAAGAAACTGGGTCCTAAGGGTCTAGCCGGGTTGAGGTCCAAGAGACTGGGGCTGTTACATTATCCATGGATATATTGCCTAGAGGGCTAGACACATGGTGTCATTACGGACCAAAGAAGTAACTTTGAAATTTGAATAGCATATTAGATCCTTTTTGGGCCCATTCTTGTCTTTGTTTTAATGTGAATTATGAATTGTGATAAAATTGAGCAATATAATGAGATATAATGTTATGAGTTGTGATATGTATATGTGTTGTGCATTGACATTTCATTTGGACTATATTGTTATCAAAATTTATACTACTAGGCTTCGGCTTAGCACGATTGAAATTCGTCGCGCAGGTGTCATGGACGTTTTGTTAGAGCAGGAGAGTTTTACTAGACTTGGTTGGGTCTAGGTTTGTATTTATTGAGCTTGAAGAGTTGTTTTGGGTACATCAAGATCAGAGTCAGTTGCCAGCATGTACATTTTTTATATTATGTATGTTATGATATGTTTTTGAAGCATATATTGTAAATTGTAAAGAATGATTTGAATAATTTTGTTTAAGATGGGATTTTATATGTAATGTTGATATATATATACCTATATATAAGTATTTTGAGAAAATATGGAGAAATTGAGAAGTATAGGTGAATTGGTGAATTGATTTTATTTGGAGTGTTTGTTTTATGTAGGTTGTGTTTTGTTGAATTTTGGAAATGTTCAAATTACAAATAAAACTCTGGCGAATTTTTTCCAGATATTTTCATATACAATATTTATTTTGGATTCCTATAACAAGCAAAGAATATTTATATACTATTTATTTTATATATTAGTATTTGAAATCTTAAAACAGAAGTGTGAAAATTTTTATTAAATCGGTCTGTGACATTTTTATGCCGTATATGCGTATTTTACATATGCTGAAAATATGTATTATACGTATATAGAATATAAGGGTGTTACAAACCTAATTTAATTAGGTTTCAAAAAATTTACGTCCGAAAAATTACGCTGCCGAAAAAAATTGCTGCAGGAAAAAATGCACTGGCAAAAAAAATCTGCCGCAGCTAGGCGAGGAGCGGGCGCCTCCAGCAGGAAATTCCTTTGGGCGACCATTTCGCTCGCAGGAAAATCCTGCAAGCGAAATGGAAAAGCCATTTCGCCCGCAAGCAACTTCTGCAGGCGAAATGCCCACGGGCTCGCGCGATGATTTTTTCATCACCGGTTTTTTTGATGCCTATTTTTATTTTTATTTTTATTTTTTGACTTTTATTTGTTTATTTTTATTTTTTATTAATAAAAATTAGATACTGAAGAAAAAATTATTTAACAAAAATTATTTTAGACCAATTAGACAAAAAAATCATTTTCGACTAAATAAAATATATTGGACCAGACTGGGTCAAAAATTAAGGGTATACAGTTTGCCCCTGCTTGAAAAATCTGAAACTTTAGTGAAAGAGAGTGAAAAGCAATAAGACTTAATTTTTGAGATGGTTAAGGTTTTAGGTTCTGGACTTGGTTTGAGTTCTGGACTCAAGGATAAATTCTAGGTTCTAGACTTAAGGAAAATTTTGGTTTTGGACCCGGTTCGATTTCTGGATTTAAGGATAAATTCTAAGTTCTCGACCTAAGGAAAATTTGGGTTCTGGAACCGGTTCAAGTGCTGGACTCAAGGATGATTCTAGGTTCTAGATCTAAGAAAAATTTGGGTTCTGGACCCGGTTCGAGTTCTGGACTCAAGAATAATTCTAGGTTCTGGACCTAAGAAAAATTTGGGTTCTAGACCAGAGCTAAGTTTTGAACTTAGAAATAATTCTAGGTTTTGAACATAATGGTAAATTTGGGTTCTGGACTCGAGCTAGGTTCTGGACTTAAAAGAGATTCTAGGTTCTGGACCAAAGGATAATTAGGGTTCTGAACCCGAGCTAAGTTCTTGGACTTAGAAATAATTCTAGATTCTGAACCTAAAGAAAATTTGAGTTCTGGACCCGAGCTAAGTTCTGAACTTAGAAGAGATTCTAGGTTCTGGACCTTAGAGAAAATTTGGGTTTTGGACCCAAGCTAATAATTTTTGTTTTCAAAAAGTTTGGCTAATTTTTATGCATATATCTTCTTCTTGCCCCATGCGTGTAAAAATATTTATATACACGCAATTATTTGAATGATTAAAGTGAATAATTGAATTTACTGTTTATTTACTGTATAGTCACTATTCATGCATTATTATACTATTCACCAATAGTAATACTATTCATAAATAGTAATATTTACTATTTATAAATAGTAATACTATTCATGTATAGTTAAATTTACTATTCATGAACAATTTTGAATTTGGTTTCTTTGCTTGCCGTTCCTCTATAAAAAGGCCACCAACCCTTCATTTCATTTCACAATTTCAATTTCAATTTCGTAACTCTCTCAAATTTCTTTTCAATTTTAGCATATATTTTTCAAAAACAATGCATGCTTCGAGGTCAGGGACTCATTCTAATGCCGAGTTATTGGAGTTTATTCGGCATCATGAAGACAAAAATCTAGATATACTGACCGGGATGCCGCCCCATCGCAGTTCCAATCCAAAGAGCGAGGTACAATTGTTTTTCTTTCTTTTTCTCTTGATTGATTTGATTTATTATTATTATTTTTATTATATATATATATTTTATTGTGAAAAATAAATTAATTTAAGTAGATAGAATAACACGTACTTACCTATTATTAGTTTACCTGGGTCTGTGTTAGCATGATTGTTGTGTCGTTCGGGCCGGAGGGTGTATTTATAAAGCCCAATAATGGTATGATGTAATGCCTTCTCAGGTAAGGCGGATTATCCAAGTTGCGGCTTTGAACAGTTCATCTTACAATTGCCATTCGAAGAATATCAGATAGACTGAAGCGTAGTCCAGGCGCTTACAGAGCGATGGCTGGATACAACTCACAATTTTCACTTGCCCATTGGGGAGATGACAATTGGTCCGGTCGATTTTACTGCCATAATCGGCCTTCGATATGATGGTGCTCCGGTTCCTCTGACCAATGAAATTTTAACATTTGAAGAAATTCAGGAATTAATTGGTATGGAACCGTCATATAAAGGACTTTTAAGATAAAAATTGAGCCAATTCATAGTTATTGGATTAACTACGAAGGTCGGGTTGGCAGAAACAGCGCCGAACAGTATGCTTGAGGATTTTTGTTATATCTGCTCGGGTCGACCATCTTAGGCAGCACTGAATCGTCCATTCACTTGTCAGTGTTGAGTGCCCTTTCTTATCTCAGAATGGTGCCATCTTCTGGCTGGGGTGAAGCTGGTCTCGCATGTCTTTACCATGGTCTTGATAAGCTTTGCCGAAACAAGAATTCTTTTGTCGGCTTGATGGCGGTTATCAAGGTATTCTTTCTTCCACCAATGTCTTTTCCACTCTTTTCTTGCATGAATGTGATCTTTATTGTTATTGTAGATATGGGCATATGAATACAACCTTGTGAGGGTACCTGACATTTCCTGAGAGAGAATCGGGTATCCGAGATTAAATTACTGGTTGTCCGATCGTGTGGATGTTCTCGGCTCTCATCATGTGCATACTCATCGCTTTGTGTTGAGCTGCTTAACCTAGGATCAGGTAAAATAACATTAGTATACTTTAAATTTTATGTGAAAGTTTTACTTACCTTATGTTATCCTGCTGGTGAATTGGGCCTGGTGGAATCCAGAGGAGCGAGCAAATTGGTCTCCTTTGATGAGGGCTGCACTGTCTTTCCAACATTCTCGCCGAATTATTGTTGGCCTAGTATCTTGTGGCTGGTTTCTCGGGGAGAGAGTTCATGAATGGTTTCTCAGTCTAGAGCAGCGGAGGTTTCCAATACAAATCCTGGAATATACTTTAAATATTATGTCGATGCCGGAGGATGCATGGTGGTCGGCCAGATATGGTTATGATGCCGAGTCATTTCTCCATTTATCGAGTCCATTTTATGCCCGTTTTATTCAAATAAGACTCTTGAACTTTGATATATCTCCTGTCGGTGTACAGGAGATTTTCGATGAAAATGAGGGTAGAGATGAGGAGGAACATCACGTAGATGCAGGAGAGTCTGTTCCACATCTCGGGGCCAGTACTTCTCAGGTAAAACTTTTACCACTTTTCCCTTGCAACTGCTTTTTCTTTCTTTGATTCCTTAATGATTGTTGCAGGTTGTTGGCTCATTTGATCATGAGGCTGGACCTTCTTTCACTGCCCCTTCATTTGCACATTCTAGCCCGCCGAATATGCCATCTTATCCGCAGGGTATTGATATGAACTACTTGGTACGTTCCTTATTTCATAATAGTTTATGTTATATGTATGCATGATTATGTATGCTCTTACCTTTTCCTTCTTGGCTCATAGCGGATGCTTGAAGAACAAAATAAGAAATTTCAAGAAGAGTTAGCTGCAAGTTGCCAACAGGCTTCTCATTTTGAAAGTTAATATCATCAATCTGAATAAAATTTCCGTAACTTTTGATTTCAAGGGATGAGGGATCCCGGCGCTTCTTCATCAAGAGGCCCCCAGACTGATGAACATGAGATCCTTTCGTCTGCTTCTGATGAAGACCATGATAGATCGAAACTCCAAGGCAATAGGAATTTTAGTGCTTCTGCTTCGGGTGATCCCGGGATGAGTAATTTGCCAGGTTTTGGTGCTCCCGTTTGGCGGACTCGGGACGAGTGGTTTGCCCCCTCCTCCAACAGACGATGATTTTTTCAAATCTTTATTTGGTGACCTACCACCACCCTCTTAGTGATATGTAAATATTGTAGCAATTGTAAAACATTGTACAATAATGAAAAATATACAATTTTCCTCTTTACTGTAAACCTTCTTTTTTTTCATTATTTTTCATTATTTTTTCGTTACTGAATTTTTTTTTATTTTTTCATTACTGCACAAAATTTTTTTTTTACAGTACATCATAATTTCATAATTAATATCCACCTTATTTGCTAAACCAAATCCAACGTGGTAAAGGAAATTGTCACCAATTCCTTTTCTTATGCCATATGGTCTTATCCTTCCCCATCACTTTTCCTTATCACCTTTGGAAAAGGTTTATTTTCTTCTATATAAATCACCTTGCATAACCCTTTTAATACAAAAACCAAAATTCTTTTCCCTTTCAACGTGAAGACCCTTTTAACAATTTTGGTTCTCATTTATTCATCAACCATGACCGAGCACTATTTAAAGAAAATAAAAATTCTATTTAAGAATATGGATGCCATCCATTGGAAGAAAATTTCATGGTCAAAGCTTGATGTTTTAAAATGTTTTCAAAATGTCAAATTGGACCACTCCTTCTTACATGTCGTGGCTTCCTTGTGGGATACAGATTCTAGGGTATTTAGAATTAATGGCTTTGAAATGTGTCCCTTGATTGAAGAATTTGAGGCCGTGCTTGGATATCCAAATAATCAACAAATGGCGTTACCCACATTGATTTCCAAGACTCAACAGAAGATGCAGATGTTATTTCAAATTCCAAAACCCGAAGTTCTTCGGTTGATGAGAGGTGAAAAAAATTCTACTTGCTCCTTTGATTGAATTTTGTTTCTCTCATTTGGCTCCTACTAAGGCATAGGGATGCATGATTTGTCTTTGCTTGCTCGGCCAATTCTTGCTTGTTTTTTCTGACGGTGATATTGATCCATGACTATTGGATGTTATGGATCAAATGGAAGGAGGTTTGTCGCTGGTACCTGTGATCTTAGCCGAGACCTTAGTTGGATTAGACCGATTTAAATTAGGATTGTCAAAGAGACTGACTGGGAGTCCATTGCTGCTTCAGGTAATTACCTAAACTGCCTTTTCGATTTTTCAATTTAGGTTTTCTTTTTCTTTTTTTTTTGCTTTGTTGCTCTGATTTTTGCCTAGTCCACCCATACGGGTTTTCAGAATTAGCGTGTAACATCCTGAATCCCAGATTGGTAAGAAACAGACATAGAGGATATGATTTAGGCTTAGAACAAAGGAGTTTAGAACATGATCTATAAATTGAGCTCGAATTTCATCCAAGTTAATAACAGAATTAGAGAGTCTCAAAGAAGAATTAATTGTTTATTTGTGTCTTAGCTAGATGTATAAATTGAAATTACTCAATTTGGAGTTGTACAGAATAAGATATGATGGATTTAGTAGAAAATGTGCAAGCTGCCTCACGACAGCATAGTAGGCTTGATTTTGAAGGACCGTCAAAAATCAGATATAGCTCGGATCGACATGAAATTTTGACACAATGTAGCCCGGGTGTCTAGTTTCAGTGGGAATAAGAATTACATAATTTGGAGTTGTGAGTAAAAAGATATTAATAAAGAAAGACAGAAAGGTCAGGAAGGGATATCAAAAGGGCCTAAGTGAAAATTTCTCAAAAGTTAGGGGCAACTATGTAAACTTAAAAATTAAGTGTCAAAAGTTCTTAATAGTGCCCATATCCTTAAGATTAATCAGGTCATAACCGTGGGTTTCAATTTTTCCCGAAAACGCACGGTTTAAAAGTTACAATCGATTAATCGCTGGAGAGTATTTTGATATTTTCACACCCTAAACTATAAAATTACAGCACAAGAAAGTTGAGGGGGTCAAAATATGAATAAAAGGAAGCCTAATGGCTTGCCAAATAAATAGATAAAAGAAGAAGGCAAGTGGACAAATTAAAAGTGGCCATTTTTGCTATAAGGTGTACCAATTGGAAGTCAACATCTATACCAACATATTTTCACCACTTATGGCTGCCATTTGGATCAAAATAAGCTAAGGAAAGAAAATAAAATCCCTCTCTTACATGGTGAACTCGTCCAAACCATAAGAGAAGGAAGAAGGAGGTGATTTTTCCAAAGTTTAAGGCTTTTGGTTGAAGATTTTGGTGACAAACAAGATTATAAGGTAAGCGAAACCTATCTCTAGTTTTAATTTCATGGACTAATGGTTAATTTAAGAGATTGAAATTAGGGTTCATGTAGCTAGATTTGGAGAAAATTCAAGAAATAATTATTTGAAGAATTTGATGAAAGAAATAATGGTTTTAAGGTTAGAGGAGATTAGATTGAGGAAAAATTGGCTAGAAATGAATTGGTAGCTTATGTTTTCAAACCATAGGATGTATGTTTAAAGTATGTATGCTGGAATTATTCTAGGAAATCAAGAAAAGCATAAGGAAAAAGAAGAAAAAGATCAAAGATGAGCTAAGGAAAGCAAAGGGGAAAAAGGTTTGGTACTTTAACCTTCTTGAATTATTGATCTCTATTGCCTTTGCATTTGGATGTGTAATTGCTATAATTGTTCATGTGCTTGAGTTGTGGTGGTTATGTGGTTGAGATTGATGATGATATAGAAGTGTTTTTTTTGTATTGATTGATTTTGGGGTTGAGGTTATAAGGGAGGTAAATATGGGAGTGCTATGTTGTGTTTTTTTTGTTGCAGCCAGCCATGTGTCCTGCATTTTTCTGGAACTTCAATTTAAATTTAGACTAGCAAAATGATATACCTAGAACTTGACAAAGAAGAGTTAATTGTTCTCCATTAAGTCAGTAAACCATAGGCTTTGGAACTAACTCATTTTCATGTGTGGAATGAAAGTTATGATCAAAATGATACCAGGCGTACAAATTGAAAAACTGAGATTCCTCAGTCAGTAACCTGTGAGTTGGGACTACGTTTAGGTGACTTTAATGACACATTTAGAATCTGTGAAAGACGACTTAAATGTACTATTATGTGTTAGGAAACCATATAATTTGTAATTTCCTAAATCCCACTTGTAGAGAAAAAGATATGATCAAAAGAGTATAACTCATGCACACTGGAATTGTGAAACTGGACAGACTGAGATTTGTGCTTTGAGTGCAGGTTTTGGTCCATTTACCTCAGGAATTAGATGTTGTGATAGAAGATATAAATGAACCCTTGTATTTTGGTGAATCATAGGAGTTGGATTCATCTCGATTTGACTTAAAATGTAGAAGTTACACACGAATGAACAAACCATGCGCAGGCAGACCCTAGCAGACTGCAGGGCTGAATTAGAAATTATACCAAAAATCACGTGTTGCCTATTTTATGCTGAAAGTTTTACTGAATATATCATTATGTTTCTAGTTTAAGTTAAGATAAGAATCGTCTCAATCCGAGTTGCGTAGGTAAAGTTATAAATGAAATAGTACGCATTGCGCAGACTTGAGTAACCAATTGGCCAGGGAAGAGTTCAAGGAGTCATGAAGAATTATGTGTAACAAATTTAAATTTAGAAATTTAACCATAAGGACTCATATGAGTCTAGTTCGAGCGAAAACAAGAATTTTTACATTTGGATTAGTAGAACAAAAGTTATTGGGGAAATAAGATAACAAGGTACATAAAAAACTAAATGCTAGAATTCACTGTTCATTTGGTAAGAAATAAATGAGGTATAATCGAGATAAAATATTCGTTTGGAATGAAATAAATTATCAAAAATATGCTCTTGAAAGCTTGACCAATTTTGAACAAGATAGCATTTTTTGTTTTTTGAAAATCACATCCCAATTGTGTTTTATTTAGATTTTAAAGCCCAACGAGGGATTTTTGCAGTGTTGTAAAACACGGTGTGGCCTAAAAAGTGCAGTCTGGCCCAAAGGCCCGGAATGAAAACTTTGAACTACAAATTAGTTCTATTGAGCTGATTTAGGATAAAAATAGTCAGATTCTTAATCACTGGTGTCATATCTGTAACATTGTGTGGTTTGCATCTAATTTCTACTTAACGGTTAAAGTACCCACTAAGCTATATGCTTAGCGAGTTTAGTTTTCTAAACTCGTAGGTTATGGAGTCCAAGCTGACAAATGGGAAGCTACAAAGGAGCACCAGAGTGCACAACAGGAGGAGAAGTGAGGAGCAAATCAAAGTTTAGCTTGGCATGTACTGTTAAGGACTTTCAAAATGTAATTATAACAATTATAGAAATGTGTAAATTATTATTATTTGTAATAAAAAGAAAAAAAAAATTTAGTATATGTTCTATATACCATGTTGCATATACTGTAGCACACTTGGCTCGATTGGAAGTAGTCGGGTTAAGGGGTGTTACAATTTTTGGCATCAGAGCATTGGTTTAGCCGTTCCTGTGCGGTTAACCATAGGAAAATACGTGCCAATTAGGATACGGAGGAAAGGTAAACAGAGTGAGATAGAAAGATATAAGGTAGAAAGAGGTTAATGCAATGAGTGAATATGAATAACACGAAACAGTAAGCCCTGTACTAGTTAGAAATTGAGAAATATATGACAATTGGAATAGATGGCCAGTAAGAAATGATAGAAAGTAGACCGAAAGGTGCATATATATACAGATACATAGTATGATAGAAAGAAATTAGATAGTGGCAGACATTCAGAAGGTTAAAAAGAATGAACAGTAAGTTAAGAATAGAAACCAAAAATTTATATGAGCAAGATAAATACACATAAGGGCAAAAACAAGTATGTTAAAGACCGAAATATATGCAATAAAGGTTAAGGCAATTATGAGAGGTAAGTAGTAAAAGCACCGAAAGAATAATAACGAATAGAATACCGACCATAATACAAGAGTCTAAAATTGAAAGAGTGAAGAATAATAGTACGGCAAGAAAAAAAAATCATAGAAAATAAAATTGAGAACTAAGAAAAGGAAGCAAAACTAGTTAGATTCTCCAGGATTAATGCTTTACCTGGTTGAAATCATGTGTTCCTTATATAATGAACTATTTAAACTTGTGTTGGAAATGTTTGGTAATGTGTTCTGACAACTTGAGAATTTTTTTCTTTTGTGCCTATGTGTGCATTGATATGAATGTGATTCAATCATGTTAAATGAGTTTAATTACTATGCCAATATTATGTGATTGACTTATTATGGGAATGTTATGGTTGCTGAATTGAAAATAAAGCTATGAATGATTGGACCCTCAAATCAATGTACATGTGATATATCATAAATTGTACAAAGTATATCCATGTGAGACATACCGAACATGGTGCATATAATATCTATACTTATGTGAGACATACTAAGTACTATACATACAATATTTAAATGTCTTCACATAAAACGTAACATATACTATACATACAGAAAGACATACCATACATACATAAATACGTGCTAAATAATACATATGCAGAAAGAGAATAAATAGATGAAACAGTGGAAAGCTTGATACTTGAAAAATATAAGGCTCATAAAGTATAGCACTGGGGAAATAAATAATATGACAATATGAGTGAATAAAAATGCCAATGAGCCCGTATATGCCACTAAGCATTGTGAATGAGCCAAGAAATGGCTCGAGATATGATATGGTGACATCCATGCAGATGTGAATACATATGAAACATATGGCAATCCGTGCATATAGAAAGCAGGAAAGAATGAAGGAAAGAGAATAAAATATTAAAAAGATATGATTACCTTGGTAATTCAGATTGAATCAGAGTTGGGATGAGTGTATTTATATGGCATTAACATTTACACTCAATGGTGAGGGCCATTGGGGCCAGTGGTGAGGGCCACTGGTTTGATATTTATCTGGCACCGATATATATACTCAGTGGTGAGGGCCACTGGGCCAATGGTGAGGGCCATTGGTTGATTATAGAGTGGTGAGGGCCACTCCTGTGATATGAAAATGGTGGTGAGGGCCACCTGTGCCATGGAAATGAAACGGTGGTGAGGGCCACCCATGCCATGCTGGTTCCATATTGTATTGCCGCATCCCACTTTGATTCTACTGTTATTACCTTGAGGAGCTAAGTAAGAAAAATATGTGATAATATACAGATGAATATATATATATATATGAAAATAAACAGAAAGTGAATTGAAACATATTCGAAAAAGAAAGGAAAGAAAGAGTTTGAAATGTAATAAAAAAGGAAAGATGTTCTCACCTTATGTTGGGATCGGCCGTAACCAACATAGAGAGAGACACATAATGAAATAAAATAGTACTTCTAGAATAATGGTATCATGGACTGATCACCCATGAGCTATTGTTCGAGATGTATATATGACAACACAAGGAAAGTCAGATGAGCCGATACTTAAGGAATGTCGCCACACTGCACGAATATACATAGGACATACAAATTCAGTAAGAAGTAAATAAAGAATAACCACAATGCAAAGAGAAGGAAGCTTAGAAATGAATACATTAGAAAGTGAAAAACGTACAAGAAGGAATGAGAAAGAACAAACATGAATCAAAGTGGAAGGAAATACAAGAGAGTAATAGTGATGCTTCAAATGAGAAATTATGATAAGAAAAGTAAAAACAAAAGGGGGTTTTAACTATATATTAGCCTGTTGAACAATCTCATAGAATACAATGAAACAAACATGATGAGTCTGAAAATAATTAATATCAGTAGTTGAATAAACGTCGGCCTAACATAATGAATAGACAACATGAAGAAGCAAATAAAGAAATGACTATAATATGGAGAGAAGAAGCCCTAGAATGAATATAGCAGAGAATGAAAATTGTATTAGAAAGAATGGAAAAGAATAAATTTAAATCAAAGTTAAAGAAAACATAAGTGAATAATAATAACGCTTCGAATGAGAAATCGTAACAAAAGTCAAAGCATGTTGAACCACATAATAGTCTATTGAACAATCTTGTAGAATAATAAACAGCAAGTGAGCAGAGATGGGAAGAAAACAGAATACAAAAGGTAAAACATGTTGAATCTTAAAATAGTTAATCCCAGTAAATGAATAAGTGTCAAAATAAGGCAAAGCGTAAACAATATAGAGAGATGACAGAGAGCAATCAAGTGAATAAGGTGAAAGAGTGGCAAAAGCAATAGACAGTAGTTAAAGAACATCAAGTATATAGAATGAGTAAGCTTTGGGGTGAAGCTTAAATTAAGGGGGATAGAATTGTAACATCCCGAATCCCAGATTGGTAAGAAACAGACATAGAGGATATGATTTAGGCTTATAACAAAGGAGTTTAAAACATGACCTATAACTTGAGCTCGAATTTCATCGAAGTTAATGACAGAATTAGAGAGTCTCAAAGAAGACTTAATTGTTTATTTGTGTCTTATCTAGATGTATAACTTGAAATTACTCAATTTGGAGTTTTATAGAATAAGATATGATGGATTTAGTAGACAATGTGCAAGCTGCCACAGGACAGCATAGTAGGCTTGATTTTGAAGGACCATCAAAAATCAGATATAGCTCAGATCAACCTGATATTTTGAAAAAATGTAGCCCCAGATGTCTAGTTTCAGTGGGCATAAGAATTACTTAATTTGGAGTTGTGAATAAAAAGATATTAATAAAGAAAGACAGCAAGGTTAGGAAGGGATATCAAAAGGGCCTAAGTGAAAATTTCTCAAAAGTTAGGGGCAACTATGTAAACTTAAAAATTAAGTGTCGAAAGTTCTTAATAGTGCCCATATCTGACCCCGGAAAAATATTCTTAAGATTAATCAGGTCATAACCGTGGGTTTCAATTTTTCCCGAAAACGCACGGTTTAAAAGTTACAATCGATTAATCACTGGAGGCTATTTTGATATTTTCACACCCTAGACTATAAAATTATAGCACAAGAAAGTTGAGGGGGTCAAAATATGAATAAAAGGAAGCCTAATGGCTTCCCAATTAAATAGATAAAAGAAGAAGGTAAGTGGACCAATTAAAAGTGGCCATTTTTGCTATAAGGTGTACCAATTGGAAGTCAACATCTATACCAACATATTTTCACCACTTATGGCTGCCATTTGAATCAAAATAAGCTAAGGAAAGAAAATAAAAGCCCTCTCTTACATGGTGAACTCGTCCAAACCATAAGAGAAGGAAGAAGGAGGTGATTTTTCCAAAGTTTAAGGCTTTTGGTTGAAGATTTTGGTGACAAACAAGATTATAAGGTAAGAGAAACCTATCTCTAGTTTTAATTTCATGGAATAATGATTACTTTAAGAGATTGAAATTAGGGTTCATGTAGCTAGATTTGGAGAAAATTCAAGAAATAATTATTTCAAGGATTTGATGAAAGAAATATTGGTTTTAAGGTTAGAGGAGATTAGATTAAGGAAAACTTGGCAAGAAATGAATTGGTAGCTTATGTTTTCAAACCATAGGATGTGTGTTTAAAGTGTGTATGCTGGAATTCTTGTAGGAAATCAAGAAAAGCATAAGGATAAAGAAGAAAAAGATCAAAGATGAGCTAAGGAAAGCAAAGGGGAAAAAGGTTTGGTACTTTAACCTTCTTGAATTAGTGATCTCTATTGCCTTTGCATTTGGATGTGTAATTGCTATAATTGTTCATGTGCTTGAGTTATGGTGGTTATGTGGTTGAGATTGATGATGATATAGAAGTGTTTGTTGTGTATTGATTGATTTTGGGGTTGAGGTTATAAGGGAGGTAAATATGGGAGTGCTATGTTGTGTTGTTTTGTTGCAGCCAGCCATGTGTCCTGCATTTTTCTGGAACTTAAATCCAAATTTAGACTAGCAAAATTATTGAACAAGAACTTGACAAAGAAGACTTAATTGTTCTCCATTAAGTCAGTAAACCATAGGCTTTGAAACCAACTCATTTTCATGTGTGTAATGAAAGTTATGATCAAAATGATACCAGGCGTGCAAATTGAAAAACTGAGATTCCTCAGTCAGTAACCTGTGAGTTGGGACTACGCTTAGGTGACCTTAATGACACATTTAGAAGCTGTAAAAGAAGACTTAAGTGTACCCTTATGTGTTAGGAATCCATAGAATTTGGAATTTCCTAAATCCCACTTGTAGATAAAAAGATATGATGAAAAGAGTATAACTCATGCACACTTTGTGAAACCGGACAGACTGAGATTTGTGCCTTGAGTCCAGGTTTTGGTCCATTTACCTCAGGATTTAGATGTTGTGATAGAAGATATAAATTAACCCTTGTAAGTTGGTGAATCATAGGAGTTGGATTCATCTCGATTGGACTTAAAATGTAGAAGTTACACATGAATGAGTGAACCATGCGCAGGTAAAGTTTTAAGCTGAAATTTTTACTGAACATAGCCTTTTGTGTCTAGTTTAATTTAAGATAAGAATTGGATCAATCCGATTTGCTTAGGTAAAGTTATAAATGAAATAGTACGCATTGCGCAGACTTGAGTAACCAATTGGCCAGGGAAGAGTTCAAGGAGTCATCAAGAATTATGTGTAATAAATTTAAATCTAGAAATTTAACCATAAGGACTCATATGAGTCTAGTTCGAGTGAAAACAAGAGTTTTTACATTCGGATTAGTAGAACAAAAGTTATTGGAGAAATAAGATAATAAGGTACATAAAAAACTAAATGCTAGAATTCACTGTTCATTTGGTAAGAAATAAATGAGGTATAATTGAGATAAAATATTCGTTTGGAATGAAATAAATTATCAAAAATATGCTCTTGAAAGCTTGACCAATTAAGAACAAGATAGCATTTTTCATTTTTTGAAAATCACATCCCAATTGTGTTTTATTTAGATTTTAAAGCCCAAGGAGGGATTTTTGCAGTGTTGTAAAACCCGGTGTGGCCTAAAAAGTGCAGTCTGGCCCAAAGGCCCGGAATGAAAACTTTGAACTACAAATTAGTTCTATTGAGCTGATTTAGGATAAAAATAATCAGATTCTTAATCACTGGTGTCATATCTGTAACATTGTGTGGTTTGCATCTAATTTCTACTTAACGGTTAAAGTACCCACTAAGCTATATGCTTAGCGAGTTTAGTTTTCTTAACTCGTAGGTTATGGAGACCAAGCTGACAAATGGGAAGCTACATAGGAGCACCAGAGTGCGCAACAGGAGGCGAAGTGAGGAGCAAAGCAAAGTTTAGCTTGGCATGTACTGTTAAGGACTTTCAAAATGTAATTATAACAATTACAGAAATGTGTAAATTATTATTATTTGTAATAAAAAGAAAAAAAATTTTATTTAGTACATGTTCTGTATACCATGTTGCATATACTGTAGCACACTTGGCTCGGCTGGAAGTAGTCTGGTTAAGGGGTGTTACATAGCGAGCTGTCCTAATTTTTTCCTAAGCTGTCCTTGCGCGTTTTCAACTTAGCGAACCTCTTTCTTTTTTGTTATATATATTTTATTGCTCTAATTTTTTGCCTAGTCCGCCCATATGGGTTTTCGGAACTAGCGAGCTTTCCTAATTTTTGCCTAAGCTGTCCTTGCGGGTTTTGAACTTAGCAGACTCTTCTCTTTTTTTTTTCATAGATTTGGCTTCAGGAGAGTCTTTGTTTGCTTGATACTCCATCCATGAATTTTGCCAGATACCTGCCACGTCATCATTCTGCTAGGAAGCTACTCTATCCTATTTCTTTATATGCTGACTGGGTTAACTGGATCCACTCACGCTCTGAAGTTAATATTAGTTGGTTGGTACCTTGGTGGAAGATTTCTCGTATCACCATGCGGACATACTTGATGTACGTTCCCCTCGCTGCTCTTCATCAAGGTACATGCTATGATCCTAACCAACTTAGACGTCAGTATGGAGCTGAACCTTGTGATTTTGACTTTGCTCCCGACTTAGACATGCCTTGCTTGACTGAAGCCTACTTGGATCGGCTAAGGCAAAGCTGGCCTGCACGTTACACTTATCGACTGCCATAGATTTTACATTTGTCAATTCAAAAAGTGTATTGTTAGGATGAAAAAATAATCAAAGTAATAAAAGATGCTTCTTTTACATTTATAATTTGTCATCACCTTTTGCTATTGTGTTTATTTATTTCATTCATATCTGGTTGAATACTTATAACATTGCACATAGAACAATTTTAACATTAATTCTATTTTATTAAATTAGGGAACAACCAAACATAAAGCCAACATACACAAGATCACTCCTGTTGCCAACTAGCCCTTTTGGGTTTTCTAATTGACTATTTTCTCTCTTTTAGCCCTAATTGTTGCCTAGCCCGCCCTTTTGGGTTTTCGGGACTAGCGGACTGCTCTAACTTTTACGTAGGTCGCCCTTTTTGGGTTTTCAACCTAGCAAGCTCTTTCTTTTTTATTTTTCATACGTAAAACTTCTTCAACCTATCAATGTTTACTGGCTCACTAAATTCATTCCCATCCATGTCTGACAACTTTATCGCACCTTTGTTCATGACTTTTTTCACGACATATGACCCCTCCCAGCTAGGTCTGAACTTCCCTCTTGGATCAGATACAGTAGGCTTACATTGCTTCAACACCAAATCCCCAACTCTGAATTTTTTGACCTTAACCCTTCTATTGTAGGCCTGAGCTATCTTCTTTTGATACAGTTGGTGATGATACAACGCCTTTAATCTTCTTTCTTCTAGCAAAGTTAACTATGTGTATCTACTTGCTACCCATTCCGTTTCAGGCAGTTCTGCTTCCAGGACTACTCTCAGTGACTTGATCTCAATTTCAATTAGCAATACCGCTTCCATCCAATAAACCAAAGAGAATGGTGTCATTCCAGTAGGTGTTCGAACACTCGTCCTATATCCCCATAAAGCAAAGGGAAGCATTTCTGACCAGTCCCTGTAAGTCTTAGTCATCTTGGATAGAATTTGCTTAATTGTCTTCGTCATTGGTTCTACTGCACCATTAGCCTTTGGTCTATAAGGAGAGGATCGATGATGATGGATTTGGTACCTGGAGAATAAATCCTTAACTGCTCCTTGAAACTGTACCCCGTTGCCTAATATCACACTATGCGGGACCCCATATCTGCAGATGAGATTCTTTTCGATAAACCTAGCCATTTGACTTGCACCCAGCTTGTTGAAGGATTCGGCTTTGACCCATTTTGAAAATTAATCTACTGCTACCACAATAAAATGGTGCCCATTTGAAGCTGTCGGATGTATCTCTCCTATAATGTTGATACCCCAGGTGGCAAATGGCCAGGGTGAAGACATTGAATGAAGTTCTTCAGGAGACATATGATTATCTGACATTGTTGGCACTTCTTTACAAACTCAATACAGTCTTTCTCCATGGTCAACCAATAGTAACCTTGTCGAATAATCTTCTTAACTAGGGCCAAACCACTCATGTGCGGACCGCAACTTCCCGCATGTGTTTCAGACATGATGTGCTCCACTTCAGGCTTTCTTAAACATCTCAAATGCACTCCATCAGGCCATCTTTGGTATAACTCTCCATGGAAGGTGATGTATTGCAATGACCACCTCCTTATGGCTCTTCTCTCTTTCTTTGTTGCCCCCGGCGGGTATTCTCTTTCCTACAAAAATCGCCTTATAGTATCATACCACGCATCATGGTCTGTATCAATTTCCATGATTATTTCATATTCATAGCAAGGAGTTGATGAACTGGTCAAGATCAGAGGCTTAAGGAATAGACTAACAGGGTTTTCCCATACCGACGCCAATGTGGCTAGAGCATTAGCCATCTAATTTTCTTCTCTCGATAGGTGTATAAATCTGTACTCCTTAAAGTTCTTCTTCATCAAGGTCAGGTAATGGTGGCATGGTTTTAATTTTTCTTCTTTCAACTCCCATTCTCCATTTACTTGGGATACAACTAGCAATGAATCGCCATAAAGTTCCACCTTATCCACCTTCATAATCATTAGGGTTTCCAAACCGAAAATACAAGCTTCGTACTCTACCATATTATTGGTTGCCCTAAATTTCAATTTTTTGGCTAAAGGGATGAGTTCCCCTTCGGGCGATTCTAGTATAACTCCCAAACTTGCTCCTTTCCTATTTACCGCTCCATCAAAATACATTTTCCACCCTTGTACTTCAATTACTTCTAAATGTTCATCTGGAAATTCCAAGATAACCTCTTCACTTTTTGGTAATGGTTGTTAGGCCAGGAATTCTGCCACCGCTCTTCCTTTGATTGTTTTCCTGGTTACATACTCGATATCAAATTCTTCTAATATTATCAACCATCTACCATATTTCCCAATTAAAGAGGGTGTCTCACTTAAGTACTTTATTGGATCCAACCTGGAAATTGCTTGCACACTATACGATTGAAAGTAATGCCGCAACTTCTTAGAAGACCAAACCACGGCTATATAAGACTTTTTGTAACACCCCCACATCCATTACATGCACACTACAATACCACAATGTAGCATACATGCAATAAACATAGGGATGCTACGGATTTTCTTAACATTCAAAACATTTTATATACTACCATAATCTTTATCATTATATATTATAAAAAAGAAGTCATTAAATTGTAGTATAAAATAAATTCAATATATACATACATTTAATTATTACACAGCGGAAGTTATAAAATTATTTACATATATGAAAACATTTGAATCTGTATTTACAAATATACATATATTTACATTATAAACAATATTTTACAAAACATAAAGAAGTTATACTTGATTGGCAAGTCTGCTCTGATCTTTAAGTCCAAAATCAACACCTCAATGTCTACTCTCACTAGGTTTCGAAGAGCTCTCGGGTTCAACTCTATCACCTGCGCGATTAACACTATCGCGCTAAGCCAACGGCTTAGTAAGACAAATCATGCTAATGTTATGCTTTAATGCAATGCGATGTTTCATATATGTATTAACAAATCAACATCAATGATACACACTCAATCAATAAAGATCATGTTCAACAGACAATATTCCGTGAATAGTCCGTTTCATCATTTAAGTAATATTAACATTTCATTACATTAGAACATCATTTATGATATACATAAAACCTAGACACCTATGGGCCCATCAAGTATTTAATACGATATTCAGATTTCAGAGTTACTGCTTTGGTTCATAAACACAATTATCAAGCCCGTAGGCAACAAATACATATATAACTCTATCCATGGATAGCGTAACAGACCCAGTCTCTTGGATCATCAACTCATCTAACTCGAGGAGATCCTCAACCCGGCAAGACTATTACAAATCAAATATCTCATAATATCAATTATCATTGTGTAACAGACCCAGTCTCTTGGACCTCAATTCAATTCAATTTGAAGAGATCCTCAACCCGGCAAGACTGTTACCTTTCATTAAATAGGCATGCCTCCAAAAATCAGAACTCTGAAACTGAATATCATATTAAGCATACACTTATTTCTTTATTCTCTTTATCAAACTCTTTCTCAATCTTCCTCATCAATTAGGCAAATATGCCATACATCATTCAATTGTATCATCATAGCCAATCACAATGGCTTTACATCACATTTCAAATCACATTACAATACTTCATCTTTCAAATACACCATCATATCATCAACATATCCATCACATTATACATATAGCATTATTGATATAAACATAACAAAACACATTACTCATCACATAAGTCACAATACATGAAATATCACATAGTATCATATGCATTACCATTATCATCATATATATGATCAATCTCAACTTCATATGCATCATCAATGCAATGTCACATGTATGCATCAACACAAGATTTGTACTTACCTCAATCACAAGTCATACAACTCTAAACACCTTCCTTCTTGCAAAGTTCTTCACTTCCCAAATTAGGGCAAAACACCTTCTATCAAACCCTAATCCAAAGAATGATGCAATCCATCAATTCCAATACCATTTAATCACTTAATAACTTCATCTTAAACCTTAAATCATAAAATTACACTTCAACATCATTCATTATAGGCCACGGTCGTGGCCACCATAACCACCACGGGCGTGGGGTACAAAACAATTCTGCCACCCAAGCTTCCATCCTCCACGACCATGGCACCAAAAGCCTACCAATGGCCACGACCATGGCCAATCAAGGCCACGGGCGTGGCATCCAGAAGGCTACTGCCCTCGGCCAAAATCCCATTTCCAAGTCCAAAATTCCAACAAACACCAATCACAAGAAGATCTTTGAAAATAATGAAGCAAACACAAGGAAAACATCATGTAACACTTCAAAACCCTAAAACAAAATCAACTCCAACACTTCCAACAACAACACCTCTTAAACTTCTTTACTTAAAATCAAAAACAACATTTAAAAACTCATTACAAGCACATTTAATCATCATCTCAACAAACCAAAATTCATTTCCAACTCCACTTCAAAAGAACAAAAGAAAATCAAGAGAAAGGACTTACCAAAGTTGATGAATTTCACAAATCTTCCACTTAATTCCTTGAATCTCCTTTCAAATTGAGTTTAGAACTTCAAGCCCTCTCTAGCTCTTTCTCTTCTTCAATGGCCGGCACACTCACATGAGAAAAGACAAGAAAATAAACTCAAGTCAACCACTTCTTCTTCTTTTAATCTCCACCATGCAATTCCTACAAGGAAAATTACCAAAACACCCTTAACCATTTGTTCTAGCTTTTGTCCCTTGCATGCCCATATATGTAATTACACATATCCCATAAAAATATCTCTCTTCCATTGACCTTGCATTTGACCAACTTATAGGTTATATATATTAACATATAAACAACATATACACTTTTCTCTAAACCCTATTTTCTTTCCCAAAACACATATACATAACCATTCTCTTCTCAAATTCTTTTCTTCTCACATAACATATACATTCAATCCAATTTAAAACAACAACAACAACAACAACAACAACATAGTCAAAACTTCTAGGGCATACATAAGGATATTACACTTTTCGATGATACTATACTTAATTTCATAAGGTAGGAGCTTTCTACTCAAATAGTAAACGGCATGCTCAATTCCCGGCTCATCTGCTTGGGCTAACATGGCTCCTATCGACTCTTCTTCTATTGCTAAGTATAGTAATAGAGGTTTGCCGGGTTTAGGTAGTTTCAAAATAGGTGGATTTAACAAATACTCTTTTATTTGATCAAAGGCCTTTTGACATTCTTCATTCCAAACGATCGTCTAATTCTTTCTAAGCAACTTGAAGATAGGCTCACATATTGTTGTGAGCTTTGCTATAAATCTGCTAATGTACTGCAGTTTACCAATGAATCCCTGAACTTCTCTCTCTGTCTTTGGGGCTGGCATATCCCTGATTGCTTTGACTTTGTTAGGATCTATCTCAATACCATTCGGACCAATTACATGTCCCAATAATTTGCTTGAAGTAACACCGAATACACACTTCTTCGTGTAACACCTCCATACTCTATATAAGTACTATACATATACCTAGTATATATACAATACGTATATAAAGTATAAGAATGTCACTTATAGTTTCAATTTAAAAACCTTTATCTGAGTTCAAGAAGTATTGCATTAATTTAAAGAAACATTTATGAAAAACATTATTCTTATAATTATACAACATAATTAAAATCACAAAATGTATGCATCACCTTCTAGTTGGTCTCGAGACACTCTTACCCATCTCGTGGCATAACAGCTGGACTTCCAGATCAACCGCATAACCACCTGCGCGATTATAAATCCGCGCTAAGCCCGAGAGCTTAGTAGTACAAATAAATATTAAAATATACTTTACAAAAGAATCATACCTCATATTTTTAGCATCATGTTTTATTGTTCTTTTACCACGTTTTCCTTTCTCAATGCATTCTTCATATGTTCCCCACTAGTCTCATTAATTATATACATATTTACATAGAACATTCATAATACGATACTTACCATTTCTATCTCATATACATATACATATACATCATTTTAACAAATCATCATTCAATGACTTATTCAAACCTTTATGAAAACAAACCTCACAAATTCCACATTCATATACATGTTACACATCATACAACATTTTCATAAACTCATATCTCAACAAAGCTCCTCAATATATCAATAGACATATTACAAAATCATACTTCACAACATCATTTTATTCACAATTCATCAATCATGAATCAAACTACCAATAAAGGCAGCCATAGATCTCATTACTCATTTATTTCAACATTTAAATATCACATTGACAACAAAGACAGACTCGGGCCCAAAAGACACTAATATGTTATTCAAAGTTCAGAGTTACTGCATTGGTCCATAATCACAATGATCAAGCCCGTAGGCAATATATCTCATATCTCTATCCATGGATAGCGTAACAGACCCAGTCTCTTGGATCATCAACTCGGCTAAACTCGAGGAGATCCTCAACCCGGCTCGACTGTTACTACAATTCACATTTCACATTTTATCAAGTAACAGACCCAGTCTCTTGGATCTCAATTCATCTCAATTCAAAGAGATCCTCTACCCGGCAAGACTGTTACTTTTCATATATTTCGTATCAATAATTCACATAGTGTAACAGACCCAGTCTCTTGGACCTCAATTCACTCAAATTGAAGAGATCCTCAACCCGGCAAGACTGTTACATTTTCACATTTTCTAGGCATGCCGCCAAATCCAGAACTCTGAAGATTGAATCAACATATTAGACAGAACACAATTGAATCAACATTTTCATTTCATACTCAATTGAATTATCATAGCCAATAACAATGGCTTCATATCTCATTTGAAACATCATAGCCAATAACAATGGCTTCATATCATATCATGTCTCAACTCATATTATAATATTTCATTATTCAATTGTACATAATTAATTACTTCATCATATCCTTCACAATATATATATATATCATCATTGCAATTCACAAGATTCACAATGCATAAGGCATATCATTGCTCATATAGTATCATATGCATCATCAAATCATATTGATCAATTCATCATTCAAGTATACATAATCAATGGCATTGCACATACTTTTTCAATGATCATTATATCTTCCACATTTCCTATATCATCATTAATATACACATAACAATTTACATTATTCATGGATTTAGAATCTTCCATATACATTTGATTGAATCATTATTGTTTTAAGTGTGTTTAGGTACAAAAGACCTTTGAAGATCCAACCATGTAAGAATAATCAAGAATAAATATCATTAGCCAACACACTCAAGGGACACGGCCAAGCTTGTGGCCGTGTCTCTCAACACCAATGCAGACAGTAGCAAACACGGGCAATGGACACGGCCAAGCCAGTGGCCGTGTCTCTCAACACAAACACCCAGTAGCAGACACGGGCAAGGGACACGGCCGTGTCTCTCAACACAACACAGGCAGTGGCAAACACGGTCAAGGGACACAGCCAAGCCAGTGGCCGTGTCTCTCCAAAATCATCCAACACGGCCAAATTTGCTCTAACTTGGCCGTGTCTCTCACAACTTGGTCGTGTCCTTCAATGATTTAAAGACCAAATATTTCAAAACTCATCCAAACCCTTTAAAATTCACACCACAACCCTCTTAATCATCATCTTTGTTAATATTTAACAATTTCCTATCACTTTAACATTTATATAACTTCATTATATCGTCATAATAACCAATATATATACATCACTATAATCAATTACTCAAAGTACCAAGTTCATTTATACTAAACTCTAACTCCACAATTCATCATCATCCTCACAAATACCCCAACTTATCATCATCTTCCACACCAACCATATCAAAACTAACTTCAATTAAAAGAAATCAAGACAAGAAGATAAAAATCATATATATATAATCAATAAACTCAATTCAAAGAATGAGTACTTACATGTATAGCTTGCCAAATCTTCAAACTCCACATGCAAATCTCTTGATATCCTTAATCTTTGGTGTAATTAGGAGCAAAAATCATCTTTCTCTCTCTAGCTTCTCTCTCTCTCTCCATCTCTCTCTCTCTCTCTCACGAAGAAGAACAGACGAAGAAGAAGAAAGGAAAAATCAATTTTTTCCTCTTCTTCGTTCTTATCTCCACCATATATATAATAATAATAATAATAATAATAATAACAATAATAATAATAATAATAATAATAACAATAATAATAATAATTTCTCAAATAATCTCCACCTCATAAATTTCCTTTGACTTTCTTCTTCTCTTTTCCTTTTTGTCCTTATCATCATTATTACAATTAATTATATATATATATATAACTCACTTTTCCTACTCCCAATTTCTCTCATGTATATGTAATGTATATGTATATGTCTTTTATATTGTAGTTATATTTCCCAAATATACATATACATTAAGTCCAAATACAACAATAACTCCAAAACTTTTAAGGCATATCTTGGGATATTACACTTCGGGTTTAATCTTAGCTTATATTTTAAAGCTCTATCGAAGAATAATTCTAAGTTTTGGAAGTGTTGCTCTCTTGTATCTGACTTGACCGTCATATCATCAACATATACTTCAACTTCTTTGTGCATCATGCCATGAAATAGTGTGGTGGCCATCCTTTGGTAGGTTGCTCCAGCATTCTTTAAGCCGAAAGGCATCACCCTATCACAAAATATACCCCATGTAGTAATGAAAGGAGTTTTGGCTTTATCCTCTTGGGCCATTAACGCTTGATTATATCTGGAAAATCCATCTACAAATGAGTGTAGCACGCTAGACGATGCACTATCAATGAGATCATCTATATGAGGTAAAGGAAAATCATCCTTAGGGGAAGCCTTGTTTAAATCTCTATAGTCCACGCAGACCCTTATCCTCCCATCTTTCTTTAGCACAGGTACTATGTTGGCTAGCCAATCTGGGTATTCTATCACTTCAAGGAACTTCACTTGTATTTGCTTAGTGACCTCTTCTTTAACCAATTCAGCCCACTCAAGTCTTAGTCGCCTAAGCTTTTGTTTGACAGGCTTAATGTGAGTGTATGTAGGAATGTGATGCTCTGCTATGTCTCGATCTATCCCCGGCATATCTTCATAAGACCAAGCAAACACTTCTTCATATTTTTTTGAATATTTTTTCAAATCTCTCTCTCTCATCAGGAGTAAGGTCGGATGCTATGCTAATGTTTTTAGGATTTTCAGTTGTTCCCAAATTTAATGATTGTGTGTTAATAGAATTAATATTAAAGGTGCTCATGTAACTGTTATTTGAATGTATGCAACCGTCAAGAGAAACATCACATAAGTAAGCAAAATCAGACTTTATTGCATTCATTTTGGAAAAGAAAACATCATCATCATCATACAAAGCAGACAAATTAAAATCAAAATCAAAATCATTGTTCTCAGAATCATAAAGCAGGATGTCTTCAAACTTCTCTTCAACCAAGGTAGCAATCTCTTCTGGAGTCTTCTCGGCTTTCAAGGCAGCTTCATTCTTCTCTTTTGGATTGGATTCTTTGTTGGTTAACAAGGTGAGCTCTTTCTTCACTTGCTCCACTAACTTAGCAACATCTGCAAAAATTTCAAAACCTGGGATTAACTTACCCATGAACATGATTGGCTCAGGCCTTCCTTGGAGTGGTCCCATAATTGGAGCTTTGACAAAGATCTCTTCAAGTGGTGGGAAGCTCATCTTCTCACTCTTCTTTGGCTGTACATCATTATCTTCATCATATCCCAACCCTTTCTTGGATGTTTGAGTTCTAAAATCTAGTAACTTTGTTAAACCGGCCTTACCCTTTCCAAGACCAGCTTCGAGAAGGTAGTTCATGTTCTTCATCATATTCAAGACTTTGGAGTCCACTACTTCATCATCAGAAATTGCAACCACTTGAAAACCATTGAAAGGCCTCTCAACCATTAGAGCGTTAACAATCTCATTATCTTCAGCTTCAATGACCACTGTCTCATTTCCATTGGGGAATTTGATCTTTTGATGAAGGGTGGAAGGAAATCCACCAAGAGGGTGAAACCATGGTCACCCCAAGAGCAAGGTGAAGGTAACAGGTATGTTTAAAACAATAAATTCAATAATAGATTCAACTGGCCCAACCTTGACGGCCGCTTTGAAAGTCCCTTAGGTATGCCTCTTGGTGTTGTCATAAGTACGAATTGTCACCTCGGTTGGGTTTAGATCTCTTGTTGACATGGCTACCTTTGGCAATATCTTAAGTGGACAAACATTTATGGCGGACCCATCATCGACCATTACACATGGAGTTCTCTTTCCCTTGACTTCTATTTTGATAAAGAGAGGACGGATGTGGTCTCTCCCCTCCTCCGGTAAGTCCGCATCTGAAAAAGAAACTGCTCCCATATTAACTTCACTCTTTTCTTGGACCTCTTCACATTTCATTACTAACCCAATTCTCATGAAGTTGATCAACTCCTCCGGTGTTGTGGAGGTAGAAATTGGCATGCTAGCCAAGGCTTTGGCCATAGTTTCTCGGTGCTTTTTAGAAGTAGCTAACAGGTCCCAAATGCTAACACTTGCTTGGGTTCTTTTTAATTGCTTGAGCACAACATCATCTTCTTCCACTTCAACTTCCTTTCCCTTATTCATTTCTATCTCCTTAGGTGGTGGCCTTGCATAAGGCTTACCGGATCTAGTATTCATCACCTCATCTTCTTCGGGCTCGGACTAAGTCCACTCCTCCTTCTTGGATACAATATCATCATCACTTGAATCCCAAAACCCGTTGACAACACAAATTGCTACTTCTCCACCTATCATAGCTTGTTCAATTTTGACAAAAGCCTCTTCTTATTTGGTTGCTTTTTCATCCACATCTTGAAAAGAAGACATAACAAAATCCTCATGCAAACCTCCTCCAATCATGAAGGTTGCTGGTGGTGGTACCCTATTGAATTTTGGCAATGGGTTGTCTTTGGTGTTTGGTTTTTTGGGCTCAGGTAGCTTTCCATTATCAATTAGATTTTGAATCTCATGTCTCAACCTTACACATCTATCCTTGTCATGCCCTTGCATTTGGTGAAATTGACAAAATGCTTTGGTGTCAAAATTAGGTGGGAGAGGGTTAAGCAAAGGACAAGGATTTAAGGGTTGTAGCAATCCTTTTCTTTGAAGCTTGTTGAGAACCCAAGACATCGGTTTTCCCAATTCTGAAAATTTTCTCCTAGTTCCTTGGTTAGTAGCATTAACACCGATGACCTTTTGTATGCTTTGGCTACCAGGTTGATAGCTCCCTTTCTCGTTCCTTTTTGTTGCAAAGCAGCTCTTCTCCCTGTCCCATTCTTCAATTTGCAAACCATCTTGGAGAAGGTCTTTGAAATCACGGATGAGTGTATGAGACATCCTCTCACGAAGATTAGGCAACACCCCTCTCACAATCATCCTTATTTGATCGGATTCATCGGGCCTCTTCTTGAGTAAAGGGGCCTTGTTTCTCCATCTCTTCACATTATCTACAAAATTCTCATTCGGCCTTTGCCTAATGGACTCCACTTCCATCAAGGTAACTTCCAACTCAACATTACATCCATATTGTTGGATGAAGGCTTTGTAAAGTAGATCCCAACTCTTTTGTGTTCCATCATCTAATGTATTGAACCAATTTTGGATAACAGGGTCAAATGAGAGCATAAATTACCTTAGGGTTTGAGCCTTAGTAGCTTGAGCAGACTGCATGGCAGTGATGTATTGCTTCACGTGAAGATGAAGATTTCTAGTGCCATTGTACTTAGCAAAGGAAGGCATCTTGAATTTATAAGGGACCTCTTCATCTTGTTCAAATAGTTTGTTGATCTCAGACATCTCTTCGGTTTTTAGCTTTTTCTCAAATTTCTTTTCAACATTAGCAATCATCTTTTCAACATCGGATGTCTCTGTCTTTTCAATAGTTGCTTTATCAGCAACCTTCGGTTCTTTCTTCTTCTCTTGAACATCTTGGTAGTATTGAGCCTAATCATCATCATCATCAATGATCACCTTTTCATCATCGAAAACCACTTCACTAACTTTGGTCTTCCCTTTGTCCTTTGATTTCTTAGTGCTAGCAGATGCCTCGGCATGGTTCTTTAAGATTGCAGTCAACTGGTTCTTCATGGTCTCAGCTAGGACCTCTTTGATTTCTTCCATCTCGGCATTGAGGGCCTCATCCACCATCCTTTGAATTTGTTCGGGCTCCATTATTTTAGGTGAGCAAGTGATTAAGTTGTTGCTAAATACTTTATCTCCGGTGTAGGTCAGATTATTGTAAGCTTTAGAACTATCGTAATCCAGGGCTGTGAGCCAGAGAGGATCAATGACATGAGATGCAAATGTATGCATGTATGCACAAACAATCAACAAATAAAAATAGGCCGTTCCTTCCAACCTTATAACATCCACACACGAATGGCAAGTCCCTTTTCCTAGGTATATGGTTAACAAAATACCAACATGGGGTATCTTGCTTTCGAATAATTCCCTCGGACGTTTCAACCAATAGTTATATTTTCAAAAATGAAAATCAATCCATGATAATTCCTATTAATTAGGTTTTATTCCATTCAACCAAATATAGTAGCTTTTATGCTATATTGGATTAAAACAAAATTAAGAGGTTTATTATTGATAGATTTCTCACTTGAAAAAAGGTAACTAATGGTTCATGCTAAAAACAAGCCTATGATTAATTTATTCTTAGTGTAAACTAGGCTCACAATTGATTTTTGGTATTTCATAATTGACCTAAATATTTTTGCAAGCTCTTTGTAAGAAAAGGTTGGGTGAAAATAGTTTTGTTTCTAAGCCCATTGTAAAAGAGTTTAGAAAAATGGATTTTGAGCTTAGTATTTGGGCCATGGGCCAAAGAATTTTTGATTTATTTCTAGAAAAATTTTATGTCCAAAGACCATCTTGAAAAGTTTTGAAAATAGCTTTTGTCTTTTGGACATGAAAAAGAACAAACCAAATAAGCCAAATAAGAACAAACCAAATAAGCCATGATTTAGACTAAGACAAACTAACCATAGTCAATCAACATGCATTCGGGGTATAACCTAAGGAAAGTAACTAGGCTAATTACATGAGCTTTAGTCTTTGGGTTAAAAGGCTTAGGTTCCCATAGCAAGTATATACCAAATGGTATGAGGTTATGAGTGGTTATGCCATGCTCAATCTCCATACCTTGAGTGAAAGTATGGTATCCCTTACATAACATAACACGGGTAACACGGGCGTCCTAACTCACGCACACGATGCAATCTAGGATGATGCAATGGATAATATCATTATAAGAAAGAATAGAATAATATAAAGACCAACGGAATCAACTTCTCTTATCCCCAGTGGAGTCGCCACTGTGAGCGGGAATTTTCGCCCCCACTCCCGGTAGAATGGTTCTTGCGACTTCGGCACTGTTTAGGCTCGGGGCCTTAGAGAACACAAACCTAAGTCCGGAGAAAATGGAGTAGCCACCGGGACGGGCCGGGAAAAAGAAAGGGGTGGATGACTCGATTCCTAAGGAATCCCCAGCCCCCTAATGTGTTCGAAAAGTTGGGTACGTATGGGGAAGGTAAGAAATGGCCCAGCACCCCTACAACGCCCGGTTCATTGGAACCGGCCTCCTTTACAGGTCTTAATATTATAAAATTCTTAAATATAACAAAACTATCCATACTACACACAATAAAAAGAAAGCATCGTTATATTAAAATCAAAGCAATGTTCAAACAAAACAAAACAAATAAATGGACACCCATCCGAAGATGGAAACATGCCCTTACATCACATGCCTAGATAGGACACCCACCGAAAGGTAGAAACATGCCCTTTACATTGGTTCTAAAATAGAAAAGCAAATTAAATTACATGATATTTAACTAATGAGGTACCCACCAAGTGGAAACATACCTCTTACAACATTTTGAAGTCTAAATAAATTGATAAAAGTAAATAACCATTCATAATAAATAAATCATTCATCAAAGGTACCAAATATCAATAAAAAGTAAACATCCATCCATAATAAATAAAATAAACCAAGCATTGAATTTAAATAAATTAAAGCATAAGAAATAAAACAAAGCATGATCAAATATGGAATTGAATAAAGTAAATAAAAATCCAAATTATAGCTACTGTTTCCATTTAGGGTTCTTTATCTCATGTGTTAAGGTTTTGGAATTCATAAAATTAGGCTATTGTGGGTTTTTTATGGAATTAAAATAGATTGAGGTTTTATGTTTTAAAAGGTTGGTAAGACTCTTTGATTAAACAAATTAAGGTTTGAATGGTGAAATCATGAAACTAGTGTTTTAGACACTTTAAAATACTTTTGATTCATGGTTTTAAATGATGATTTCAAGCTTACTGTGTAAATTTAAAATATTTGTGTTTTTATGGTTTTTAACGTTTTAAAGGATTAGGGTTTAGAAAAAATTAAGGCTTAAAGTTTTAAAGGAGGTTAGGGTTCATTATTTTAGGTTTTAGAGTTGAATTAGGGTTTTAGGAGCTTTGAATTGGAGTTTCGGGTGATGAATTGGCTTTTAGAATTTGGAAATCAATTTGATAATTTTATGAATTTTTATAAATTTAAACAAATGGATTAAAGTTTTTATAAATAGAAAAGATGTTTTTTAAGGCTTTTTGAAAGAAACAGAACCAAGTTTAAAATTTTGAAAAAAAATAGAATCAAATTTTGGTTTTGTTGAAAAATATGTTTAATTAAGATTTTAAGATTTTGAAGAGGTAAAAATAACAATTTTAAGTCTTTTTGGAAAATAAAGTAACGTATTAGTGTTTTTAACTTTGGAAAAACTAAATTAAAATCCTAGGGTTTTTTATTTTGAAAGACACAATTTCATAGTTTAGCTACTGTAAAAAATAAATACAACAATTAACACATACCTCTTTTTGATAGTTTCTCCAAAAATAATTCTTCTTGGATGGATTAAAACAAAGACAATTTCTACCTTTTTAATTGCTTAAATCGTGTCCCTGCTATTCCAGAAAAAATATCAAATTGAATTGCTCCTTTTCCTTCACTGATTTGGTTTCAACGTTGTTTCCAAGCCACTTTCCAATTTTTAATTTTCGGTCACCACCTATTTGATTGCCTTTGGTCCTTATTTATAGAGGTTTCATATGGTTTATTCTTAATTAATCACAGCAAGTAATATTGATAAGAAAAGGAAACCGAAACCTAATTGAATTAGGTTTCAAAAAATTTGCATCGAAAAAATTGCGCTGCCGAAAAAATTACTGCAGGAAAAAATGTGCTGGTAAAAAAAATCTGCCATAGCTTACTGGGACAGGTGGCGAGGAGAGGGCGTCGCCATCAAGAACCCGTAGGATTTTCCTGTGGGTGAAATGGCGTGTGCCATTTCACTCGTAAGAAAATCCTGCGAGCAAAATGGAAAAGACATTTCGTCTGCAGAAAAAATCTGCCGGCCGCAAGCAACTTCTGCGGGCGAAATGCCCACGGGCCCACGCGATGATTTTTTCGTCACCGATTTTTTTACCCCAATTTTTATTTTTATTTTTTATTTTTTTGACTTTTATTTGTTTATTTTTATTTTTTATTAATAAAAATTAGATACTAAAGCAAAAATTATTTAACAAAAATTAATTTGGACCAATTAGACAAAATTTATTTTGGACTAAATAAAACATATTGGACCGCACTGGGTCAAAAATTAAGGGTCTACATGTTTGGCAGTTCGTCTCTGATCTTGAAGTCTACTATCAACACTTCACAAACCTAGACTCAACTCGATCTAGCTGAACTCTCTGGTTCTACCCTGTCACCTGCGTGATGAACTACAATCGCGCTAAGCCAACGGCTTAGTGGTACAAACCATAATAACCATATGCTATAAGGTAATACTAATGTCATACATTCAAATATTATAAACAATGCATAACAATATCATATTTCAAAACCTTACATTAAATCTTATTATTCATTTGTTTCACCATTCATGATTCACATTTAAACAAAGTCAAGTGTAATATCCCCATATATGCCCTAGAAGTTTTGAATGTTGTTGTTGTTGTTGTTGTTGTTGTTGTTGTTGTTGTTTTAAAAATTGGATTGAATGTAGGTGTCAATTTGCAAGAGAAAAGAAATTAAAGGAAAGTGTATATGTTGATTATATTGTAATATATATAACATATAAGTTGGTCAAATGAAGAGTCAAGGGGGAAGAGATATTTATCTTGTTGAGTATGAAATTACCTAAATGGGCTTATAAGTTAAAAGAGAGTTAGAACAAATGGTTAAGGGCATTGAGGTAATTTTCTTTTGGAAATCTCTTGGTGGAGATTTAAAGAAGAAGAGGAAGTTGACTTGATTTATTTTCTTTTCTTCTCTTTTCCTTAGTGGTGGCCGGCTCTCCAAAACCAAAGAACAAGAGTTGATTTTTGTTGTTCCAAAATCAAGATTGAAGAGAGAATCAAGGAATCAAGTTGGAGATTTGTGGAATTCAACAACTTTGGTAAGTTCTTTTCTTTGATTTCTTTTATTCTTTTGAAGTGGTATTTGAAGTGAATTAGGGTTTGTTGATTTGATGATGAGAGGTGTTTGTGATGTGTTTTCAAGTGTTAAATTTGGTTTTAAGTTAAGAGGTTAAATAGGTGTTGTTGTTGGAAGTGGTGGATGTTGATTTTGAAAGATTATGAATGATGTTGGATTTAGAGTTTTGAAGTGGTTGTGTTTAAATGTAATGTTAATGTGTTGTTAAAGTGATTATTGTGATGATTGTGTAAGATATGTGTTTATGTTATTGATTGTATCCATTTGAATGAGATTAATGTTGTGCAAAAAGTGTGTAAATGCAATTGAAAGAGTGTTGGCTTTGGTTAGGGTGTTGTTCACGAGTGACACGGCCAAAAGCAAGGAGAGACACGGCCAAGTCATGGAAATTTTGGACGTGTTGGGTTGATTTTTGAGAGACACGACCGTGTCCAATGCCAGTGTCTGTCACTGCCAAAATTAAGTTGAGAGACACGGCCACAAGCTTGACCGTGTCCCTCAAGTGTGCTGTCCGTGTCCCTCAAATGTGTTAGTTAATGTTTTTGTTCTTTGCTCTTCATGCAATGTTGTGATTCTTTAAGGGTCTCTTTGCACCTATACATGAAAATGAACATTCTAAATACCCTTAAAACAATAATGATTCAATCAAAGGCATATGGAAGATTATAAATCTATGAACAATGTTATGTTATATACATTGTGAATGGTAATGTGATTCATGAATAATGTACCTTGAAATGTTATAGCAATGATGCTATATGTATAAAATGAGTTGAGATATAACTGTGATATGAAGCCATTGTGATTGGCTATGATGATGAGAATTGAGAATGGAAATGATAACTAAATAATAAATGAATTGTGTGGCTAATGTGTTATTCCATTTTCAGAGTTTGTTGTTGGTGGCATGCCTAATAAGTGTAACAATCTCTTGAAGTTAGGTTGGATTGAATCCTTGAAGCCTAATTGAGATGTTACCACCCTTGAAGCTAGGTTGGGTTGGTTCTTGAAGCCAAGTTGGGTTGAAACTTAGCATGCTTTGTTCCCCTTGAAGCTTGGTTGAACCTAATCCTTGAAGCCTAGTTGGGTATATGATATTGATAAATGTGATAACAAAACCAAAACATTAACTCTGAAAATTGAATGGCATATTAGTATGTTTTGGGCCCATGCTTGTCTTTGTTTAATGTGACTCATAAATGGTAACATAATTGATAAATGAGGTATATGATATTGAGAAATGTGATATGTTCATATATTGTGGTTTATGGAATGTAAAAGTATGTTGTTAGCTTTACATCTATGATGTTGTTCTTTTTAATAAGGTGTGTGGCATTGCATTGCACTAAAGCATAATATTAACATGATTTGTCTTACTAAGTCGTTGGCTTAGTGCGATAGTGTTGATCGCGCAGGTGATAGAGTTGAACCTGAGAGCTCTTCGAGACCGAGTGAGAGTAGACACTGAAGAGTTGATTTTGGGACTTAAAGATCAGAGAAAGCTGCCAATCATGTATAACTTCTTTATGTTTTGCAAAGTATTGTTTATAATGTAAATATTTTATAAATTCCGCTGCGTATTAACTAAATGTATCTATATATCTATTTTGTTTTGTATTACAAATTGATTACTTAATTTCTATAATGTATAGTGATAAGGATTATGGTATAATTTAAAATGTTTTGAATGTTAAGGAAATCTGTAGCATCCCTATGTTCAGTGCACGTATAGTACATTGTGGTGTTTGTACTGTGCATGTATTGAATGTGGGGGTGTTACAATTGTTTTGGTATCAGAGCCAAGGTTTGAGATTCTCAACCTAGGTAAAATGTAAGAAAAAGAATATTTTTAATTAAAAAGTGAATTTTTGAATAACATACATGTGTGGGATTGGCAGCCTCTGATATTTAATAAGATGTATTCTGCTGTGTTTGCAGAAATAGGTTGTGATGGATCCTCATTTGCGTCAGTCGGTTGAGGGTAGTGAGGAGAGTGTAGCTCCGGAGGATAGAGCTAGAGTTGATAGTGCTGAGGAGGCACCTGCTTCGGTGTCGGGGAGACCAGTTGGTGAGGAGGTTCCGCCAACTTGGCTTAGGCATGTGGTAGAGGCTTTGAGGCAAGCACCAGTGCAACCACAGCCACCACCCCCTCAGCCTTTAGTATCAATGAGGCACTATGACAAACTAAGGAAGTATGGGGCAGAGGATTTCTTAGGTTTGTTTATCCAGCTGTAGCAGAGCAGTGGCTTGATAAAATACAGAGAATCTTCATTCAGTTGCAAGCCACCCCAGAGGAAAAATTTGATTATGCCAGATCATTGCTATAGAAGGACGCATATGATTGGTGGAAGACAGTGCCACATGCTATGGATGATCCACCAACCTTGTCCTATGCTGATTTCTTGAGATAGTTTGAATTGAAGTATACTCCGAGGGAGTATAAGGACATGAAGAAGATGGAGTTTTTGAGCTTAAAGCAAGACAGCCAGACCATAACAGAATATGAAGTTGAATTTATCCAGTTGAGCCAGTATGCTGGGGGCATTATATCTGATGAGATAGATAGATGCAGGAGATTTGAGGAGGGATTGAGGCCCTCTATCATGTGTTTGGTGGCTGGATCTAGATATCATGATTTTTCCCAGCTTGTGGCAGCAGCTCAGAGTGTGGGGAGAGCTCAAGTTATTGCAGCTGCTTCAGAGGAAGAGGTCAGGGTTAGGAGACCCCAGTTCAAGGCAGGGTCTTCAACTGCTAAAAGAGGTAAAGGAAGTTTTGTTCCTCGGGTTAGTAGGAGTCAGAGACCAGCGGGTAGGTCAGTGCAGTTTCAGAGGCAGAGATTTAGACCTACAGTGTCAGTGGCGAGTGCTCCGACCCCAGTGACTCAGAGATCCACTCTACCCATTTGCATTCATTGTGGTAGGCCACATGGTGGTCCTTGTTGGAAGACTGGTGTAGCAGGGGTATGCTTCAGATGTGGATCACCAGATCACTTTGTTAGGGATTGTCCTGAGAGGCAAGAGCAGATGTCAGTTGATTCTGCAGCATCTCGACCTAGTGTGAGGGGAGGTCGAGGAGGCAGGGGTGTCAGCAGAGGAGGTAGATCTGGGTTCAGTTCTAGAGGAGGTTCTACATCCAGGGAGAGTAGACCAGAGGAGGTTGGATCTTCCCAGAGGATATATGTTATGCAGAGGCAGCCAGATGCTTCGGCAGTCATAGCTGGTACTTTCTTCTTATTTGATACTTCAGTACTTGCTTTGATTGATCCCGGATCCACACATTCATATATTAGTGCATCTATTTTGCCTGTGTCTGATATGTATGCTGAATCCCTAGGATTTGATGTATTGGTGACAAATCCTCTAGGGCATAGTGTGATTGTTAGCAGGGTGCACCGAAATAGTGCAGTAATGGTGCAAGGTGAGGAGTTCCTTGGGGATTTAATTGAAATGCCTTTTAAAGAATATGATGTGATACTAGGCATGGACTGGCTATCTAGACATGGAGCTGTGGTAGACTGTAAAAAGAAAATTGTTTCTTTGAGAACTGGTGATGGTAGAGAGGTGATAGTATCTAATGAGCAAGGACAGCTAGCATCTTTGTTTTTTTCAGCTGTTGCAGCCAGGAGGTTGATTAGAAAGGTGTGATGCCTATCTTGCTCATGTGGTAGATACTAGAGTAACAGGTTCTCAAATTGATAGCATTGCCACAGTTGCAGAGTTCCCAGATGTGTTTCCAGAGGAGTTGCCAGGGTTACCTCCTGAGAGAGAGGTGGAGTTTGGTATTGAATTATTGCCTAGTACCACTCCTATCTCTATTACTCCTTACAGAATGGCACCTACTGAACTGAGAGAATTGAAAGTGCAATTACAGGAGTTGTTGGATAAAGGGTTTATTCGCCCTAGTGTCTCACCTTGGGGAGCTCCTGCTTTATTTGTGAAGAAGAAAGATGGTACTATGAGATTGTGTATCGATTATAGGCAATTGAACAAGGTGACCATTAAAAATAAATATCCTTTGCCTAGAATTGATGATCTCTTTGATCAATTGAAGGGTGCAGCTGTGTTTTCAAAAATTGATTTGAGATTAGGGTACCATCAGTTGAGGGTCAGAGCTGATGATGTTCCTAAGACAGCTTTTCGGACCAGGTATGGGCATTATGAATTTCTAGTTATGCCTTTTGGTCTGACGAATGCACCTGCAGCTTTTATGGACTTGATGAATAGGGTGTTTAGGCCCTATCTGGATCAGTTTGTGGTAGTGTTTATCGATGACATTCTGGTGTATTCGCGTAATGAGGAGGAACATGATAAGCATCTACGGATTGTGTTGCAAATTCTGAGAGAGAAACAATTGTTTGCTAAACTGTCGAAGTGTGAGTTTTGGCTTGACCAAGAAACTTTTCTCGGTCATATAGTTTCAGCAGAGGGTATTAGAGTTGATCCGAGTAAAGTTGAAGCTATTTTGAATTGGAGTCCACCAAAGTCAGTGACTGAAGTTAGAAGTTTTATGGGTTTGGCAGGCTATTACCGACGGTTTGTGAAAGGATTTTCTTTGATAGCTACTCCACTCACCAGATTGCTTCGAAAGGGAGTTAGATTTGTGTGGACAAATCAATGTCAGGCTAGCTTTGAACAGTTGAGAGAAATGTTGACTCAAGCGCCTGTTCTTACTTTACCTGTAGAAGGCAAACCATATGTGATCTACAGTGATGCTTCACATAGTGGTTTGGGTTGTGTTCTGATGCAAGAAGGTAAAGTTATAGCTTATGCTTCTAGACAGTTGAAACTGCATGAGCTTAATTATCCGATCCATGATTTGGAGCTAGCAGCCATTGTGTTTGCATTGAAGATTTGGCGACAATATTTGTTTGGAGAGAAATGTTTCATATACACTGATCATAAAAGTTTGAAATATTTGGGTGTCCAAAAAGAGCTTAATCTTCGGCAGAGGAGATGGTTGGAGTTGATTAAAGACTACGACTGTTTGATTGATTATCATCCAGGTAAAGCAAATGTTGTTGCTGATGCCTTGAGTCGGAAGTCTTTGGCAGGTTTGACTGTTTATTCGCTCTCGTTGCTTGTTGAGTTGAGAGCATTGCATGCCAGTTTTGTATCTTGTGATGATGGTGCATTGTTGGCACAGCTGCAATTGAAACCAGTTTTGTTGGATCAGATTAAAGAGGCTCAGTTGGCTGATGAGAAGATTCAAAAGATTGTTTCAGATTGCCAGAATGGAAAGAGTAGAGATTTTATTGTAAGAAATGATGGGAGTCTCTGGTTTAAGAACAGATTGTGTGTACCCGATGATGCTAATTTGAAAAGGATCATTTTGGAAGAAGCACATCAGTCAGTGTTTGCTATGCATCCGGGCAATACAAAGATGTATCATGATTTGAGACAGCATTACTGGTGGTTTGGTTTGAAGAGAGACATTGCTGAGTTTGTATCTAAATGTCTCACCTGTCAAAAAGTAAAAGCAGAGCATCAAGTTCCAACTGGGTTGCTTCAACCGTTATCAGTGCCTGAATGGAAGTGGGAAAGAGTGACAATGGATTTTGTGTCTGGTTTGCCATTGACACAAAGGAAGTATGATGCTATATGGGTGATTGTTGATAGATTGACTAAGACAGCTCATTTTCTTCCGGTTCGGATGGATTACTCTTTGGAGAGATTAGCTGAGATGTATATCCATGAGATTGTAAAGTTGCATGGTGTCCCAATTTCTTTAGTGTCTGATCGAGATCCCCGGTTTACTTCAAGATTTTGGAAGAGTTTGCATGGTGCTTTGGGTTCTCGATTACATTTCAGTATGGCTTTCCATCCGCAGACAGATGGGCAGTCAGAGAGAGTGATACAGATTATCGAGGACATGTTGAGAAGCTGTGTTATTGATTTCTCTGGAAGTTGGGACAAATTTCTACCACTTATGTAGTTTGCTTACAACAACAGTCATCAATCCAGCATTGGTATGGCACCATTCGAAGCACTGTATGGTAGACGGTGTCGGACACCTCTTTGTTGGAGTGAACTTGGAGATGGTAAGTTGATTGGGCCTGATTTGATTCAAGAAACTGAAGAGAAAGTAAAAGTCATTCAAGGCAGGTTAAAAGCAGCTTCAGACCGACAGAAGTCTTATGCAGATCTGAAAAGGAGAGACATAGAGTTTGATGTGGGAGATAAATTTTTGAAAGTGTCTCCTTGGAAGAAGATCTTGAGGTTTGGTCGGAAAGGGAAATTGAGTCCTCATTTCATTGGACCGTATGAAGTTTTGGAAAGAGTTGGGCCAGTTGCTTATCGGCTTGCTTTACCACATGAGTTGGATCGGATCCATAATGTATTCCATGTTTCTATGTTGAGAAGGTACAGATCGGATCCATCTCATGTTTTGCCAATTGAATCAATCGAAGTGAGTCCCGATTTGACGTTTGAAGAGGAACCAGTTGCTATCTTGGCACGTGATGTGAAAAAGTTGAGAAACAAGAGCGTGCCATTGGTGAAAGTTCTATGGAAGAATCATGCAAAAGAAGAAGCAACTTGGGAAAGTGAGCATACCATGCGAGATCAGTACCCTCAGTTATTTCGGACTTGATATCAGGTAATTTCGAGGACGAAATTTCTTTTTAGAGGGGGAGAATTGTAATATCCCCATATATGCCCTAGAAGTTTTGAATGTTGTTGTTGTTGTAAAAATTGGATTGAATGTAGTGTCAATTTGTAAGAGAAAAGAAATTAAAGGAAAGTGTATATGTTGATTATATTGTAATATATATAACATATAAGTTGGTCAAATGAAGAGTCAAGGGGGAAGAGATATTTATCTTGTTGAGTATGAAATTACCTAGATGGGCTTATAAGTTAAAAGAGAGTTAGAACAAATGGTTAAGGGCATTGAGGTAATTTTCTTTTGGAAATCTCTTGGTGGAGATTTAAAGAGGAAGAGGAAGTTGACTTGATTTATTTTCTTTTCTTCTCTTTTCCTTAGTGGTGGCCGGCTCTCCAAAACCAAAGAACAAGAGTTGATTTTTGTTGTTCCAAAATCAAGATTGAAGAGAGAATCAAGGAATCAAGTTGGAGATTTGTGGAATTCAACAACTTTGGTAAGTTCTTTTCTTTGATTTCTTTTATTCTTTTGAAGTGGTATTTGAAGTGAATTAGGGTTTGTTGATTTGATGATGAGAGGTGTTTGTGATGTGTTTTCAAGTGTTAAATTTGGTTTTAAGTTAAGAGGTTAAATAGGTGTTGTTGTTGGAAGTGGTGGATGTTGATTTTGAAAGATTATGAATGATGTTGGATTTAGAGTTTTGAAGTGGTTGTGTTTAAATGTAATGTTAATGTGTTGTTAAAGTGATTATTGTGATGATTGTGTAAGATATGTGTTTATGTTATTGATTGTATCCATTTGAATGAGATTAATGTTGTGCAAAAAGTGTGTAAATGCAATTGAAAGAGTGTTGGCTTTGGTTAGGGTGTTGTTCATGAGTGACACGGCCAAAAGCAAGGAGAGACACGGCCAAGTCATGGAAATTTTGGATGTGATGGGTTGATTTTTGAGAGACACGGTCGTGTCCCATGCCAGTGTCTGTCACTGCCAAAATTAAGTTGAGAGACACGGCCACAAGCTTGGCCGTGTCCCTCAAGTGTGCTGTCCGTGTCCCTCAAATGTGTTAGTTAATGTTTTTGTTCTTTGCTCTTCATGCAATGTTGTGATTCTTTAAGGGTCTTTTTGCACCTATACATGAAAATGAACATTCTAAATACCCTTGAAACAATAATGATTCAATCAAAGGCATATGGAAGATTATAAATCTATGAACAATGTTATGTTATATACATTGTGAATGGTAATGTGATTCATGAATAATGTACCTTGAAATGTTATAGCAATGATGCTATATGTATAAAATGAGTTGAGATATAATTGTGATATGAAGCCATTGTGATTGGCTATGATGATGAGAATTGAGAATGGAAATGATAACTAAATAATAAATGAATTGTGTGGCTAATGTGTTATTCCATTTTCAGAGTTTGTTGTTGGTGGCATGCCTAATAAGTGTAACAATCTCTTGAAGTTAGGTTGGATTGAATTCTTGAAGCCTAATTGAGATGTTACCACCCTTGAAGCTAGGTTGGGTTGGTTCTTGAAGCCAAGTTGGGTTGAAACTTAGCATGCTTTGTTCCCCTTGAAGCTTGGTTGAACCTAATCCTTGAAGCCTAGTTGGGTATATGATATTGATAAATGTGATAACAAAACCAAAACATTAACTCTGAAAATTGAATGGCATGTTAGTATGTTTTGGGCCCATGCTTGTCTTTGTTTAATGTGACTCATAAATGGTAACATAATTGATAAATGAGGTATATGATATTGAGAAATGTGATATGTTCATATATTGTGGTTTATGGAATGTAAAAGTATGTTGTTAGCTTTACATCTATGATGTTGTTCTTTTTAATAAGGTGTGTGGCATTGCATTGCACTAAAGCATAATATTAGCATGATTTGTCTTACTAAGCCGTTGGCTTAGCGCGATAGTGTTGATCGCGCAGGTGATAGAGTTGAACCTGAGAGCTCTTCGAGACCGAGTGAGAGTAGACACTGAAGAGTTGATTTTGGGACTTAAAGATCAGAGAAAGCTGCCAATCATGTATAACTTCTTTATGTTTTGCAAAGTATTGTTTATAATGTAAATATTTTATAAATTCCGCTGCGTATTAACTAAATGTATCTATATATCTATTTTGTTTTGTATTACAAATTGATTACTTAATTTCTATAATGTATAGTGATAAGGATTATGGTATAATTTAAAATGTTTTGAATGTTAAGGAAATCCGTAGCATCCCTATGTTCACTGCACGTATAGTACATTGTGGTGTTTGTAGTGTGCATGTATTGAATGTGGGGGTGTTACATCAAGCATGGGCCCAAAAGGAACTAATATGCCATTCAACTTTCAGAGTTAATGTTTTGGTTCAATTATCACATTTATCATCCCAACTAGGCTTCAAGGATTAGGCTCAACCAAGCTTCAAGGGGAGCGAAGCATGCTAAGCATCAACCCAACTTGGCTTCAAGGACCAAACCCAACCCAGCTTCTAGGGTTTGTAGCATCCCAACTAGGCTTCAAGGACTAGACCCAACCAAGCTTCAAGGGGAGTTAAGCATGCTAAACTTCAACCCAACTTGGCTTCAAGGATCAAGCCCAACCTAGCTTCAAGGGATTGTTACTATTAGGCATGCCACCAACAATAAAAATCTGAAAATTGAATAACATACTAGGCACACAATTCTTTCATTATTTCATTATCAATTCCATTCTCATTTTCTCATAATCATTTAGGCAACCATGCCCCAATTATTTCAGTTGCATCATTATTGCCAACAACAAAGGCTTCACATCTCATCATTAGAGTATACATAACCAATTGCATTGGACATACATTTTGAATGATCATCACATCGTTCACATTATGCAAATTATAACATTAATCAAATGTATCAACAATGTAATAGATTACTTAACACATTTACAACCAACTGTGTTAAGTCCCAAAGTCATGTAAATGTATGCAACCATATAAATTTATACTTACCTCAAGAGCAACTCACACAACACCAAACTCCTCTTCCAAGAATCCTTCAACACTTGGATTAGGGCAAATCAATCTCTTCAAAACCTAATCCAAAAGGGATGATACACACTTACTTAGAGATACACATGAGATAATATGGATAAGAACAAATTAAGGCAAACTCTACACATGACACGCTCAACAACTCGGGCGTGTCCCTGACCGTGCCCTAAACTCACAACATAGAAGCTTTGACACGCACAGTGACATGGGCGTGTCAATGGCCTGTCAATCCACCAACCTCATAGTAGCTATGACATGCTCAGTGACATGGGCATGTCACTGGACGTGTCAATCCACCAACATCACAGTAGCTATGACACGCTCAGTGACATGGGCATGTCACTGGCCGTGTCAATCCACCAACATCACAGTAGCTATGACACGCTCAGGGACATGGGCGTGTCACTGCTCATGTCACCCATCCAGAAAATAGAACCATTGACACGCCCAAAGACTTGGCCGTGTTCATGGGCGTGTCAGGCCAAAAATCTTGATTCCGGCAACAACAACACCACATCCAACAAACCTCTTTCTTTCACCATCTTCCACTCCAAACAAACTTAAACCAAACACATCAATAAACCATAATAACTTGCAAAAACACCAAAACAACTTAATACATACATCAAACACAAATCACAACCACCACATACACAAAACACAACACTTGCTCTTCCAACACCAAACTTAACCTTTCCTTCAAACCAATCCCAAAATCAACACCAATAAGATCAAACAGTCTCAAATACACCAAAATCAAATATACACATACCATCAACAATCAAACACCAAACTCAAAACACAAACTTAAAAAGAAAACCAAGGAATCAAGTGGAAAACTCACGAAAAGTGATGAAAACCCTTAGAATTCCAACTTGATCACTTGAAACATCCTTCAATCTTGAGTTTGGATGAGCAAAATCTCTCTTTCCTCTCTTACTATGGTGATAGTCGACCAACAAAGAAAGAAGAAGAAGAAGATAAAGAAAGAAGAGCAAAGTCAACTTGCTAACCACTCTTAACCATGCAATTCTCTCTTTAAATCTCAACCAAGCAATTTTAATAATATAATATATAAAAATCCACTTCCACTTAACTCAATTTCCATTTAAATTAATTTAATTAAAATTAAATATTTCTTTAGACCAATTCATTAATTGACTTGTATATGTTGTATATATCTCTATATATACAACATATACACACTTCTCATCTCCTCTTTTATCTTCCCAATTAAACATTTATACCTTATATCATTTAATCCAATTTCAACAATAATCATTCCAAAACTTTTAGGGTATAGTTTAGGATATTACACATAGGGTTGATGTGTATGATAATTGTACAAGTTCGATTCAATTCCAGAGAAGGTGCCTAGGGTTGTAGGTCCATTCAATCGAAGCTCAATTCTCAAATTATCCATTAACATAACCTTGTAAATTAATTTGTTCCTTAAGGTTAATTAGTCAATTACCAATTCATTAGTTTTCACATTCATGAATTAACAAAAACCATTTCTTTTACATTACCAAATTAACAAAAGCCTAGAACTTATATTTCTAATTCATTCATAGGGTGGTTGATTATATAGTTCTGATATCAGATTTCACCTCTCAGTCCGTCATTCAATATTCAAAGATCAATAGGTAGCTAATCTATCAATCTAACATTCAATACAATACAATCAACCAACAACAAAGTACATCAATGGAAATATCAAATCAAGACATTCAATCAAATATACTACAAACCCTAGGCATGGGTATTTAGATCAACATCATCAATTTAGAATAATTATTCAACTCAGTATAAATCAAATAAAAAATTTTCATTGCAATATCAATTCTCTTAATACAACAAAAATAATATTGAAATGAATTAAAAGAGAGAATAGAAAAACCCCTTGTGAAGATGCAAAGAGTAGGATTACTAGTCTTCTTTCTAGCTCCAATTTGATGTATGATGAAGAACTCAAGCCCTCTTCAATGGTTGATTCACCCTTTGCAATATGGAATGGAGCTTTCTCAAGTCACCAACCCTTGGAATGGAGCTTTCTCAAGTCACCAAACCTTCAATTGATTATGCCTTTGGAAGATGGAATGAAGCTTTCTCAAGTCACCAAAACTTTCAATGAAGCTTCTTCAACCCTCAAGAGCTTGTTAACCCAATTTATCCCAAAGAACCTCAAAGAACTTATGCGTGGAAGATAGAGAAGAAGGAGAGGATAGAAATGGAGGATGAAGATGAAGAACCAAGGAGAGTGTCACTCTCTCCTTAGCCCAAACTGTGTATCAAAAACTCTCCCTCCAAAATCCTCTTCTTCCTCTTTTTAATTCATTCAAAACTCAACCCATGCCTTCCAGCTCACACCACTCCCATTTGTCCCCCCACTTTCTCAATATTTTATTATTCATCCCATGATTTAGGCTCACTTTTCTTTTCTTTAATATTTCTTTTGGCAAAAGCAAAGTCTTTGTTCCCCACTTGTCTCCCAACTCGTGCAAAAGAATTCAACACATAAAGGGTGACATGGCCAAGCTTGTGGCCGTGTCTTTCAATTTCTTTAGGACACGGCCAAGCTTGTTGGCCATGTCTCCTTCTGCCCATTTTCTTTTCTTTGTACTAAAGGGATGACATGGCCAAGCCATGAGTGGCTTGGCCATGTCTCTCAATTTTCTTTGGGACACAGCCAAGCTGGGACACGGCCAAGCTTGCTGGCTGTGTCCTTTGCTGCATTCTTTCTTTTTGCTCCTTTCATTCTTTGCTTTGCTCCTTTTGTTCTTTGGCATGAGATCGGTCATGACCAAGCTCCTGGCAGTGTCATGTGACACGGCCAGTGGCTTGGCCATGTCACTTACCTGTGTCAAGTTCTGCCTATTTTCTTTTCTTTCTTGGTTTCTTTGGTTTTGGTCTTTAAGTGAGACATGGCCAGTGGCTTGGCCGTGTCTCCTGGGTGTGTCACTCTCTGCCTTGATTTTCTTTGAGGGGACACGCCCAAGCTTGAATTGGCTTGGCCATGTCTTGCTTGGTTCATGCTTTTCCTGCACTGTTTTGATCTTCCAAGGGATTTTTTTCAATTAAACCTAAAACAAACACTTTAAACAAACTTAAAACAAAAATCAATCAAAACATTAACTAAAAACACAGAACAATCACATAAAAACTAGTACAAAAATGATCTAAACAAATACCCCACACTTAATTCCTTGCTTGTCCCCAAGCAAGGCCAAAATCAAAACACACTAACAAGATAATTGTAATATCCTCATTTATGCCCTAGAAGTTTTGTATGTTGTTGTTATTGTGGTTGTTTCAAATTGCAAGATAAAGAATTGAGAAAAGAAAAGTATATGTGTTTTGGGAAGGATTTAGGGTTTAGAGAGAATAGTATATGTTGTGTATATGTTGATATATATAACATATAAATGGGTCAAAGAAGAGTCAAGGTGTTGGTTAGTGGAAGAAGATATTTTATTGTTGAGTGTGTAATTACATATATGGGCTTATATAAGACAAAAGGTTAGTTATATGATTGAGGGCATTTTGGTAATTGCTTGGATAAAATCTCTTGGTGGAGATTTATAGAAGAAAAGTCATTTGACTTTGTTGAATTTTCTTTTCTTCTCATGTTTGTGCCGGCCATTGAAGAAGACAAAGGGAAGGAGAAGTGTTCTTGATGCTATACTTAATTGATGAAAGAATTGAGAGATTTGGTGAAAGATTTATGGAATTTCTTCATATAAGGTAAGATCTTCTCTTTAATTTCTTCAATTCTTTTGAAGTGGTGTGAGAAAGGAATTAGGTTTTGTTGGTGTGATGATGAGATGAGTTTGTGTTATGTTTTTAAGTGTTAAAATTGATTGTAAGTTAAAAGATGGAATTAGTGTTTGGTTGATTGTGAAGATTGTATGTTTAAATGGATGTTGTTTTTGAAAGATGAAAAAGGATGGTGATTAATTAGGGTTTTGAGATGGTGTTTGTTTAATTGTGATATTAATGTGTTTTAAAGTGATTATTGTAATGAATATGTGTTTAGAACATTGATTATGTTCATTTGAAGCATGTGGTATGATGTATATTGAGTTTAAATGCAATTTGGAAAGTGTTGGCTTTGGTTAGGGTTTTGATTATGGGTGACACGGCCAAAAGCTATGGGAAACACGGCCAAGACATGAAATTTTGAAGGTGTTGGATTGATTTTTGGGAGACACGGCCGTGTCCCCAAGCCGTGTTTGCTACTGCCAAAGTTTGGTTGAGAGACACGGCCACAAGCTTGGCCGTGTCCCTTGCCCGTGTTGCTTACTGTCCAATTGGTTTGAGTGACACGGCCACAAGCTTGGCCGTGTCCCTCAAGTGGCTGCCCGTGTCCCTCAATTGTGTAGGTTAAGGTTTTACTTCCTTGTTCTTTTTGCATTGCTTGGGTTCTCAAAGGGTAGGTTGGTCCCTAAACCTAACCCTAAACATTTTAAATACACTTGAATCAATGAATGATATAATCAATTACATGTGTAAGGTTCTAAAGCTATGAATCATATCAATTGTTCTTTACCCTAATTGCATTGTTGAGATTGAATAATGTTATGTTATGCATTGTAAATGGTAATGTGTTTCATGAGTAATGAATATTGAAATGTATATCAAAGATGCAATGATAATTCAAATAAGACATGATATGAGACAATGCCATTGTGGTTGGCTATGATGTGATGCAATTGAAAGAAATAAGGCATGTTTGCCTAAATGTTGTTGAGAATTGAGAATGGAAATGATAATTGAATAATAAATGAATTGTGTGGCTAATGTGTTATTCCATTTTCAGAGTTGGTTGTTGGTGGCATGCCTAATAAGTGTAACAATCTCTTGAAGTTAGGTTGGATTGAATCCTTGAAGCCTAATTGAGATGTTACCACCCTTGAAGCTAGGTTGGGTTGGTTCTTGAAGCCAAGTTGGGTTGAAGCTTAGCATGCTTTGCTCCCCTTGAAGCTTGGTTGAACCTAATCCTTGAAGCCTAGTTGGGTTTATGATATTGATAAATGTGATGATAGAACCAAAACATTAACTCTGAAAATTGAATGGCATATTAGTGTGTCTTGGGCCCATGCTTGTCTTTGCTTAATGTTGATTATGAATGATTAAATGAATACTAATGAGGTATATGATAAGATGTTGAAATATGATATGTCTATTTATGTTGAGTTATGAAATGTAAAGGCATGTTGTTAGTTTTGCATATATGATATTACATGTATAATATGGATTGAGAATTGGCATTGCATTGCATCAAAGCAAAACATTAGCATGTTTTATCTTACTAAGCCGTTGGCTTAGCGCGATAGTGTTTGATCGCGCAGGTAATAGAGTTGGTAGAGTTGAACCCGAGAGTTCATCAAGACCGAGTGAGAGTAGACAGTGAAGAGTTGATTTTTGAGGACTTAAAGATCAGAGCAGACTTGCCAATCATGTATACTTCTTTTATATTTTGTAAAGTAATGTTTATAATGTAAATATGTACCTAATTTATAACTTCCGCTGTGTAATATTTAAATGTATATATGTATATCTAACATGTTTATATTTTAAGTCAATGACTTAATTTCTATAATGTATAATGATTAGGGTATTGTATCTAGTTTAAAATGTTTTGAATGTTGAAGAAAACCGTAGCATCCCTATGTTTGGTGCACTTATGCTACATTGTTGTGATTGTAGTGTGTGTGCATTGGATGTGGGGGTGTTACAATAATTTTGTTAAGTTCAAGAGTTATAAAGATGCATCAAGACTTCCCTATCCTTAAATCCGCAATCAATATCAAATTGAACAAAATCGATACTCATGCAATTAAGTGGTTTTTGATGCATAACCAATGTTGTCACTCCCTCACCAACTCTTAAAAGTGTTTGATCATGGTGGTTTTTACACTCATAACAATCAATGAATGATTATTGCCATAGGCTTGCATATCAATCAAATCTCCACCACAAAATTGCAATCAAGCATCAATCATAAGGTCTTTTATCAGGTTGTAATGGGGCTAAGGTATAGGCATGATATTTAGGAAATGTGAGCTTAATTATTAAGTTTAAGAGCACTCCAAGAATGAAGTAACCAATCATATGTATAACCCAACGATCCCAAAACACCTTCCTCTCACCTACCCCTTGACATTAAAGAGCTTTTCAAGGGAACTCACTTATTACATCTTGCAATGATTATTCCCAAACATATTCCAACCCTTTTAACAAGAACAACAATTATTCTTATTTTATTTATTTTTTATTTTTTATCTCTTTTTTTTTATTTTGCAACTAAAGAACATAATGGTTTGCAATCTTAAACCTACTAAATTTAACCCCACACTTAATTCAACACAACACTCAATCATAAATGCTCTTAAAATGCTCTTGACCTAATGAAAGGGTAAGAGAGGTTCAAGCTAATGGTGTTGTGAAAAAGAAACAAAAGAAAAAAATAAAATAGGCTCTTAATTGGCTAACTGAGGTTGGATATAAGGTTGGTCAATTTAAGCCAAAATGGGTTCACCTAATTGCCTTAATCATCTTGATGCCTAATTGCAATTTTTATGTAGTCTCAAAATGATTGTCAAAGAAAGTTCTAGCAATTCATCAATCAAAGATGTTCACACACAAAAAGAATAATAAGTTGATGGCTTAATTCCTTACTAGGTTAAAGGTAATGCAAGGAAAAAAAAATTGACAATAAGCACCAATTCTACTCAATTCTCAAATTCATGCTTCAAAAATTTAAAGGTCATCAATCAAATATTTATAATAATTAAACTTTTCAAAATTCATTTATTCAAGGAAAAACATTACTAAACTAAAATGAAAATAAATTAAAATCAAAAACACAAAATGAAAATGCAAAAACTTGTTGCGCTCGAATTAAGTACTACTACAAAGTGTCACTCGCAAGTATATGAGGTAATTGTACCAAAGGTTATCGCCCCATGGTCGTCTCACAAGGAAGGTGTAGTCGTAATAGCTTGAATAAAAAAATTAAATTAAAAGTGAGTTCGTTGTTTTGGAATTGTGAAAGAACAATTTAAACCTAAGAGTAACGTGCATAGGGTTGATGTGTATGATGATTGTACAAGTTCGATTCAATTCTATGTAAGGTGCCTAGGGTTGTAGGTCCATTCAATCAAAGCTCAATTCTCAAATTATCCATTAACATAACCTTGTAAATTAATTTGTTCCTTAAGGTTAATTAGTCACCTACCAATTCATTAGTTTTCACATTCATGAATTAACAATAACCAATTCTTTTACATTACCAAATTAATAAAACCCTAGAACTTATATTTCTAATTCATTCTTAGGGTGGTTGATTATACAGCTCCGATATCGAATTTCACCTCTCGGTCCGTCATCCAATATTCAAAGATCAATAGGTAGCTAATCTATCAACCTAACATTCAATACAATACAATCAACCAATAACAAAGTACATCAATGGAAATATCAAATCAAGACATTCAATCAAATATACTACAAACCCTAGGCATGGGTATATAGCTCAAAGTCATCAATTTAGAATGATTATTCAACTCAATATAAATCAAATACAAATTGTTCATTGCAATATCAATTCTCTTAATAAAACAACAATAATATTGAAATGAATTAAAAGAGAGAATAGAAAAACCCCTTGTGAAGATGCCAAGAGTAGGATTACTAGTCTTCTTTCTAGCTCCAATTTGATGTATGATGAAGAACTCAAGCCCTCTTTAATGGTTGATTCACCCTTTGCAATATGGAATGGAGCTTTCTGAAGTCACCAACCCTTGGAATGGAGCTTTCTCAAGTCACCAAACCTTCAATTGATTATGCCTTTGGAAGATGGAATGAAGCTTTCTCAAGTCATCAAAACTTTCAATGAAGCTTCTTCAACCCTCAAGAGCTTGTTAACACAATTTATCCCAAAGAACCTCAAAGAACTTGTTCATGGAAGATGGAGAAGATGGAGAGGATAGAAATGGAGGATGAAGATGAAGAACCAACCCATGCCTTCCAACTCACACCACTCCCATTCGTCCCCCACTTTCTCAATATTTGTGTATTCATCCCATGATTTAGGCTCACTTTTCTTTTCTTTAATATTTCTTTTGGCAAAAGCAAAGTCCTTGTTACCCACTTGTCTCCCAACTCATGAAAAAGAATTCAACACATCAAGGGTGACACGGCCAAGCTTGTGGCCGTGTCTATCAATTTCTTTGGGACACGGCCAAGCTTGCTCACTGTGTCTCCTTCTGCCCTTTTTCTTTTCATTGTGCTCAAGGGATGACATGGCCAAGCCATATTGGCTTGGCCGTGTCTCTCATTTTTCTTTGGGACACGGCCAAGATTGCTGGTAGTGTCCTTCGCTTCATTCTTTCTTTTTGCTCCTTTCATTCTTTGCTTTGCTCCTTTTGTTCTTTGGCATGAAATGGGATACAACCAAGCTCCTGGCAGTGTCATGTAACACATCTAGTGGCTTGGCCATGTCAATTGCCTGTGTCAAGTTCTGCATATTTTCTTTTTTTTTTCTTGGTTTCTTTTGTTTTGGACTTTAAGTGAGACATGGCCAGTGGCTTGGCCGTGTCTCCTGGGTGTGTCACTCTCTACCTTGATTTTCTTTGAGGGGACACGCCCAAGCTTGAATTGGCTTGGCCATGTCTTGTTCGGTTCATGCTTTTCCTGCACTGTTTTGATCTTCCAAGGGGGTTTTTGCACTTAAAACTAAAACAAACACTTTAAACAAACTTAAAACAAAAATCAATCAAAACATTAACTAAAAATACATAAAAATCACACTAAAAACTAGTACAAAAATGATCTAAACAAATACCCCACACTTAATTCCTTGCATGTCCCCAAGCAAGGCTAAAATCAAAACACCCTAACAAGATAATTTTGTTAAGTTCAAGAGCTATAAAGATGCATCAAGACTGCCCTATCCTTGAATCCGCAATCAATATCAAATAGATCAAAATTGATACCCATGCAATTAAGTAGTTTTCCATGAATAACCAATGTTGTCACTCCCTCACCAACTCTTAAAAGTGTTTGATCATGGTGGTGTTTACAATCATAACAATCAATGAAAGATTATCGCCATAGGCTTGCATATCAATCAATCTCCACCAGAAAATTGCAATCAAACATCAATCATAAGGTCTTTTATAGTGTTGTAATGGGGCTAAGGTAAAGGCATGATATTTAGGAAATGTGAGCTTAATCATTAAGTTTAAGAGCACTCCAAGAATGAAGTAACCGATCATATGTATAACCCAACGATCCCAAAACACCTTCCTCTCACCTACCCCTTGACATTAAAAAGCTTTTCAAGGGAACTCACTAATTACATCTTGCAATGATTATTCCCAAACATATTCCAACCCTTTCAACAAGAACAACAATTATTCTTAATTTTTTTTATTTTTTATTTTTTTTTCTCTTTTTTTTATTTTGCAACTAAAGAACATAATGGTTTGCAATCTTAATCCTACTAAATTTAACCCCTCACTTAATTCAACACAACACTCGATCATAAATGCTCTTAAAATGCTCTTGACCTAATGAAAGGGTAAGAGCTAAAACAACAAGGTTCAAGCTAATGGTGTTGTGAAAAAGAAAGAAAAGGAAAAATAAAATAGGCTCAAAATTGGCTAACTAAGGTTGGATATAAGGTTGGTCTATTTAAGCCAAAATGGGTTCACCTAATTGCCTTAATCATCTTGATGCCTAATTGCAATTTTTATGTTGTCTCAAAATGAATGTCAAAGCAAGTTCTAGCAATTCATCAATCAAAGATGTTCATAGACAAAAAGAATAATAAGTTGATGGCTCAATTCCTCACTAGGTTAAAGGTAATGCAAGGAAAAACCAACAAAATTGACAATCAACACCAATTCTACTTAATTCTCAAATTCATGCTTCAAAAATTCAAAGGTCATCAATCAACAATTTATAACAATTAAATTTTCAAAATTAATTTATTCAAAGAAAAACATTACTAAACTAAAACAAAAATAAATTAAAAGTAAAAACACAAAACACAAAATGCAAAAACTTATTGCGCTCAAATTAAGTACTACTACAAAGCGTCACTCGCAAGCATACGAGGTATTGTAGCAAAGGTGATCACCCCAAGGTCGTCTCACAAGGAAGGTGTAGTTCGTAATAGCTTGATTAAAAAAATTAAATTAAAAGTGAGTTCATTGTTTTGGAATTGTGAAAGAACAAATTAAATCTAAGAGTAACGTGCATAGGGTTAATGTGTTTGATGATTGTACAAGTTCGATTCAATTCTAGGGAAGGTGCCTAGGGTTGTAGGTCCATTCAATCAAAGCTCAATTCTCAAATTATCCATTAACATAACCTTGTAAAATAATTTGTTCCTTAAGGTTAATTAGTCAATTACCAATTCATTAGTTTTCACATTCATGAATTAACAATAACCAATTCTTTTACATTACCAAATTAATAAAACCCTAGAACTTATATTTCTAATTCATTCATAGGGTGGTTGATTATATAGTTTTGATATCAGATTTCACCTCTTGGTCCATCATCCAATATTCAAAGATCAATAGGTAGCTAATATATCAACCAAACATTCAATACAATACAATCAACCAACAATAAAGTACATCAATGGAAATATGAAATCAATACATTCAATCAAATATACTACAAACCCTAGGCATGGGTATTTAGCTCAACATCATCAATTTAGAATAATTATTCAACTCAATATAAATTAAATACAAATTGTTCATTGCAATATCAATTATCTTAATACAACAATAGCAATATTGAAATGAATTAAAAGAGATAATAGAAAAACCCCTTGTGAAGATGCCAAGAGTAGGATTACTAGTCTTCCTCCTAGCTCCAATTTGATATATGATGAAGAACTCAAGCCCTCTTTAATGGTTGATTCACCCTTTGCAATATGGAATGGAGCTTTCTTAAGTCACCAACCCTTGGAATGGAGCTTTCTTAAGTCACCAAACCTTCAATTGATTTTGCCTTTGGAAGATGGAATGGAGCTTTCTCAAGTCACCAAACCTTTCAATGAAGCTTCTTCAACCCTCAAGAGCTTGTTAACCCAATTTATCCCAAAGAACCTCAAAGAACTTGTGTGTGGAAGATGGAGAAGATGGAGAGGATAGAAATGGAGGATGAAGATGAAGAACTAAGGAGAGTGTCACTCTCTCCTTAGCCCAAACCGTGGATCAAAAACTATCCCTCCAAAATCCTTTTCTTCCTCTTTTTAATTCATTCAAAACTCAACCCATGCCTTCCAACTCTCACCACTCCCATTTGTGCCCCCACTTTCTCAATATTTTAGTATTCATCCCATGATTTAGGCTCACTTTTCTTTTCTTTAATATTTCTTTTGGCAAAAGTAAAGTCCTTGTTCCCCACTTGTCTCCCAACTCGTGCAAAAGAATTCAACACATCAAGGGTGACACGGCCAAGCTTGTGGTCGTGTCTTTCAATTTCTTTGGGACACGACCAAGCTTGCTGGCCATGTCTCCTTCTGCCCATTTTCTTTTCTTTGTACTTAAGGGATGACATGGCCAAGCCATGAGTGGCTTGGCCATGTCTCTCATTTTTCTTTGGGACACGGCCAAGCTTGCTAGCCATGTCCTTTGCTGCATTCTTTCTTTTTTCTCCTTCATTCTTTACTTTACTCCTTTTGTTCTTTGGCATAAGATGGGACACGGCCAAGCTCCTGGTAGTGTCATGTGACATGGCCAGTGACTTGGCCATGTCACTTGTCTGTGTCAAGTTCTGCCTATTTTCTTTTCTTTCTTGGTTTCTTTTGTTTTGGTCTTTAAGTGAGACACGGCCAGTGGCTTGGCCGTGTCTCCTGGGTGTGTCACTCTCTGCTTTGATTTTCTTTGAGGGGACACGCCCAAGCTTGAATTGGCTTTGTCATGTCTTGCTTGGTTCATGCTTTTCCTGCACTGTTTTGATCTTCCAAGGGAGTTTTTACACTTAATCCTAAAACAAGCATCTGTATTGTTTGTGAAGAAGAAGGATGGCACCATGAGATTGTGTATTGATTATAGGCAGTTGAATAAGGGGACCATCAAAAACAAGTATCCTTTGCCTCAGATAGATGATCTCTTTGATCAGTTAAATGGAGTAGCAGTATTCTCTAAGATTGATCTAAGATTAGGGTACCATCAGTTGAGAGTCAGAGATGTGGATGTACCCAAGACAGCTTTTCGCACGAGGTATGGGCATTATGAGTTTCTGGTGATGCCCTTTGGATTGATGAATGCACCAGCAACTTTTATGGATTTGATGAACAGTGTATTCACATCATATTTAGATCAGTTTGTGGTGGTCTTCATTGTTGACATCTTGGTGTATTCACATAATGAGGAGGATCATGATAGGCATTTGTGGGTCATATTGCAGACTTTGAGAGAGAAGTAGTTATATGTTAGGCTATCTAAGTGTGAGTTCTAGCTTGATCAGGTAGCCTTTCTTTGTCATGTGGTTTCAGTAGAGGGTATTAGGGTTGATCCGAGTAAAGTTGAGGCTATCTTGAATTGGAGTCCATCGAAGACTGTGACAGAGGTTAGAAGCTTTCTGGGATTGGCAGGCTATTATCGTAGATTTGTCAAGGCTTTTTCTATAATAGCTACACCACTCACCAGATTACTTCAAAAAGGAGTTAAATTTGTGTGGACAGATCGGTGTCAAGCGAGTTTTGAGCAGCTGAGGGAGATGCTGACTCAAGCTCATGTCCTTACCCTGCCTGTAGAAGGTAAACCATATGTGATATATAGTAATGCTTCACATAGTGGTTTAGGTTGTGCTCTGATGCAGGAGGGTAGAGTCATTGCTTATGCCTCTCGACAGCTGAAACCGCATGAGCTGAATTATCCGATGCATGATTTGAAATTAGCAGCAATAGTTTTTGCCTTGAAGATTTGGCGGCATTATTTGTATGGGGAAAAGTGTTTCATTTATAGGAATCACAAGAGTTTGAAATACCTGGGTGTTCAGAGAGAGCTAAATCTTCAGCGGAGACGGTGGTTAGAGTTGATTAAAGACTTTGACTATTCGATTGATTATCATCCTGGTAAGGCAAATGTTGTTGCTGATGCCTTGAGTTGAAAGTCTTTGGAAGGTTTGACTGCTTATTCACTCTTGTTGCTTGTTGAGTTGATAGTGTTGCATGCTAGATTTAAATCTTCTGATGATGGTGTTTTGATGGCTCAGTTGCAGTTGAGGCCAGTCTTGTTGGATCATATTAGGGAGGCTCAGCTGGCAGATGAGAGAATTCAAAAAATTGTGTTGGTTTGTCAGAAAGGGGAGAGTCAAGACTTTTATGTGAGGGATGATGGCAGTCTATAGTAAAAAGATAGATTGTGTATTCTTGATGATGTAGAATTGAAAAGAATGATATTAGAGGAAGCACATCAGTCACTTTTTGCTATGCACCCTGGGAGTACCAAGATATATCGGGACTTGAAGCGACATTATAGGTGGTCAGGTATGAAGAGGGACATAGCAGAGTTTGTATCTAGATGTCTCACTTGCCAGAAAGTGAAGGCTGAGCACCAAATTCCTTCAGGGTTGCTCCAACCTTTATCAGTGCCAGAGTGGAAATGGGAGTGAGTGACGATGCATTTTGTAACTAGCTTGATCATCCCTTTGCCATTTAAGAATTTTGACTTTCTTCTAGCCAATTGTCTCCTTTCTTCAATGGACTCTGCTGACATTCTATCATCTGAGAGTTTTGATTTTCTTCTATCCAATTGTTTCATTCTTCAATGAATTGACTCAACTCTTCTAGCTGGATTGAGCTTCTGTCATTTGAGAGTTTTGGCTTTCTTCTTTTTTTTTATTCCTTTTGCAAAAAATTCAGCTATTTTTTAGCTAGCTCTCATACCCTCTCTTTTCCCCGTATGTGGCAAAATATTGAAAGTGAGTCTGAAAATATGTGTACATGCATAAAATCAAGAATTGAAAAAGATGAAGTTTTGCCCCCTATGTAGGCATAAACCAATGATTTTGTTCTCATGCAGGCTTTGATCGATGTTTGCATTTTGTTTGGTTCCATACACAGGCATACATCTTCATTTTTGTAAAGTGGCTGGATCTTTCTTAAGCAATGGGGCTTCCATGCCTCCTGATTCCATATCTGCTTTTGATTATTTACTTCACAGGGTGTCTACTGTTCACTTTGACAAAAAATAGACAATACAGTGTGATATGCTCATGTATGCATGATATGTATGAATAATACTTATAGTGGTTTAATTGACTCACAGACCAAGGTGACCAGCTGAAGCGCCTCCTTGGATTTCTTCTAGATGCTCATTCATTTCTTGCATTAAAATGGTAGAAGACTTTACATTTATGGCTTTCAAGATGTTGAAAACATGAATGGTGGGGCCCAAGAAGCATAGAGATACATCCATTTCAAACTATGATTCTACACATCAGTTGGTGGATTTCCTCATAACATGACCTTGCAAGTGATCCTTTCATTAGCCCTCTTTTGCCCATTATGTCCTTTGAAATTTGATAATGCAACATCTTTCTTTTAACTTGAAAGTTTGTATGACAAGAAAATATTTTTTTAAATCAAATGTTGACTTTGTCAAATTAGTGTCAATTTATCTCAGGACTTGACTTTCCCAAATCAATATATATATATAACATGACAATCCTAGTTACTCTATCAAACTTGGGAATCATTTTCATTTATGTAAGAACTATTGCACTTCAAACAGGCAAATACACATTACTTGGCCAAAGGTCTTATTTAGTTTTAAATTTTGTCTATCTCATATGCATACACTTATGCAAACAATCTCTACTAATAGACTCTACCTACGAAAAGAGATCAGCAGGTCTTTAATGGGCTTAAAATGGGGTCTTATAAGGAACATGGGTTAAATAATGACCATTTTTAAACTGAAACTGACATGACACAAATGACACATCATCACACTATAAAGAGCTTTAAACATTCTCCCATCTTCTTTGCATGAATCTGGATCTTGATCAGGACATTCTTTGCCTTTGTAAAAATTTGGAGACCCCTCACTCTTTCACTTTTCTTCTTTTTCTTCCTTTCTTTTTTTTTCTTTTTTTTGGTATTTCATTATTTTATCCTTTTTCTACGTAGGACACTCAAAATTACTAACTTGGAGTTGTGACGGGCATCATGAACTAGATTGTCTTTCACCTATTTCGTTGATTTTGGTTGAATCTCTGTTGGGTTGGACAAATTAAAATCAAATTTCTTCTTGTAGGCTAAGTGGAAGTCTTCCATTATTTCATATAGAAAGAACTATATTGGATTTATGCACTGCCTTTTCAAACTTTTGTTATTTTTTTTCCTTTTCTCTTATCTTCTTTTTTTTTCTCTTTTTTTAATTTTTTTTAGCTCAAAAAAAGTCATCTTGTAACACCCCTATACCCCGTATACGTACACTACGTACTACTACACCTGTAATATACGTATACTGAATACAAGAATGTTAAGGTCTAATTTAAACCAAACCAATCTTTCAAATTATACAATTTAGGAAAGTTAAAACATTTAATTTGTATTATAAAACAAAACAGTTAAAACATTTATTTATTAAGCAGCGAAAAATGTAGCGGTATTTACATATATAAATACATCAAAATCAATATTTACAAAACATAAAGTCTATACATGTTTGGCAGTTCATCTCTGATCTTTAAGCCCAAAATCAACACTTCAAATTCTAGACTCAACTCGGTCTAGCTGAACTCTCCGGTTCTACCCTGTCACCTGCGCGATGAACCACAATCGCGCTAAGCCATAGGCTTAGTGGTACAAACCCCAATGATAATATGTTTCAATGCAATGCCAATATCATATGTTCAAACATTATAAACAATACATAAGAATATCACATTTCAAAGTCTTACATTGAATCTCATTATTCATTTGATTCACCATTCATAAATCACATTTAAACAAAGACAAGCATGGGCCCAAAAGACACTAATATGTTATTCAAAATTAAGAGTTACTGTTTTGGTCTAAAATCACAATCATCAAGCCCGTAGGCGATGCATATATATATCTCTATCCATGGATAGTGTAACAAACCCAGTCTCTTGGACCTCAACGCAGATAGACCCGAGGAGATCCTCAACCCGGCTAGACTGTTACTGTTTTTGAGGCTTACGACCTAGTCTTTTCACCCCAAAAACATCATATTTCACATTTTTCACATTTTTCAACTGGAATCGGCTTACGACCCGGTCTTTTCACCCATCCAGTGATTCATAGGCATGCCGCCAAACTCAAAACTCTGAAAATTGAATAACATATCAAACACACAATTATTTCATTTATCTCTTTATCGATCTCTTTCTCAATTCATTTCTCATTTCATATTCCATAATCAAATAGGCAACCATGCCCCAATTATTTCATTTACATTATCAAAGCCAACAACAATGGCTTCATATTTTATCATATCTCAATTCACATTAAAGTAATTCATCAATTTTGTATTACATTGTTTAACACATTTGCCATCAAATATTTTAAATCTCAATGTGATGTAAATGCATGCCGTAATTTATGATTTGTACATACCTCCAAAAGCAATTCACACACAACACTAAACTCCTCTTCCAAGAATCCTTCAATATTTGGATTAGGGCAACTCAAACTCTTCACAACCTAATCCAAAAGGAATAATACACACTTATTTAAAAATACACATGAGATAATAAGACTAAGGACTAACTAGGGTAAACTTAACACATGACACGCTCAACAACACGGGCGTGTCCCTGTCCGTGCCCTAAACTCACAACACAAAAGTTTTGACAAGCTTTGAACCACGGGCATGTCACTGAACGTGTAATACATTCTGTCTCACAGAAACATTGACACGTACAACAACACGGGCATGCTCATGGCCGTGTCAATTCTTCAACATCACAGTAGCTATAACACGCTCAGTGACATGGGCGTGTCACTGCTCATGTCACCCATCCAGGAAACAGAAACAACAACACGCCTAACAACCTGGCCGTGTCAGGCCAAAAATCTAGATTCCGGCAACATCAACACTACATCCAATAAACCTCCTACTTCCACCATTTTCCACTTCAAACAAACTTAACTAAACACACCCATAAACCATAGTAACTTGCAAAAACACCAAAATAACTCAAAACATACATCAAACACAAATCATAATCATCACCACAAACCCAAAACACAACCACAACACTTTCTCTTCCAACAAACTTACTCTTTCCTTCAATCCAACCCCAAAATCCAAAATCAATTGAACCAAACACTCTTAAACACACCACAATCAAACAAACACATATCAACCACAACCTCAACTTACAAACTCAAAGAAAATCAAAGAATCAAGTGGAGAACTTACCAAAGATGAAGAAACTCTTAAATTTCCAACTTGATCACTTGAAAACTTCCTTCAATCTTGAGTTTAGAAGATCAAATCTCTCTCTTGCTCTCTTGCTATGGAACTGCCGGCCAACACAGAAAAGGAGAAGAAGAAGAAGATACACGAAGAAGAAAGAAAGAAAGAAAACAAAGAAAACAAAGTCAAACACTCAACCTTCTCTCTCCTCAAAATCCTCTCCACCAAGCAATTAACTATTAAAATATTCCAAATATCTTCTTCCACTCATAAATACAATTTCCTTTTAATTAATTAATAAAAATTAACTCTTTCTTTGACTTTTCATTTCTTTTGACTTGTATATGTTGTATATATCTCAATATATACAACATATACACTCTCCTCATTACCTCTTTTCTCTTTCCATTTAAACATATATATAAAATCCAAATACAACAACAATACCAAAACTTTTAGGGTATACTTTGGGATATTACAATTCTCCCCCTCTAAAAAGAAATTTCGTCCTCGAAATTACCTAATATCAAGTCTGAAATAGTTGAGGATACTGATCTCGCATCGCTTGCTCATTCTCCGAAGTTGCCTCTTCTCTACCATGATTCTTCCAAAGAACCTTCACAATTGGCACTTTCTTATGTCTCAACTCTTTCATTCCATATGCCAAAATAGCAACTGGTTCTTCTTCAAAAGTCAGATTCAGACTCACCTCAATAGATTCAACTGGCAAGATATGAGATGGATCTGATCTGTACCTCTGCAGCATAGAAACATGGAAGACATTATGAATTCTATCCAACTCAGGCAGCAAAGCGAGTCGATAAGCAACTGGTCCCACTCTTTCTAATACCTCATAAGGTCCAATAAAATGAGGACTTAGCTTCCCTTTTCTGCCAAATCTCAAAATCTTTTTCCAAGGAGACACTTTCAGAAATACTTTATCTCCAGCGTTAAATTCTATGTCTCTCCTCTTCAAATCTGAATAAGATTTCTGCCGATCTGAAGCTGCTTTCAACCGATCCCGAATTATCTTCACTTTCTCTTCGGTTCCTTTAATCAAATCAAGACCAACCAATTTGCCTTCTCCAACTTCATTCCAACACAGAGGCATTCTGCATCTTCTTCCATACAATGCCTCAAATGGTGCCATTCTAATACTGGATTGATGACTATTGTTGTAAGCAAATTCCACAAGTGGCAAAAATCTGTCCCAACTTCCAGAGAAATCAATGACACAGCTTCTCAACATATCCTCTACAATCTGTATCACTCTTTCTGACTGCCCATCCGTCTGCGGATGAAAAGCAGTGCTAAAGTGTAATCGAGAACCCAAAGCACCATGGAAACTTTTCCAAAACCTTGAAGTAAACCGGGGATCTCGATCAGACACTAAAGAAATTGGGACTCCATGCAACTTCACTATCTCACTGATATACAGCTCGGCTAACTTCTCAAGAGAATAGTCCATCCGAACTGGAAGAAAATGAGCTGTCTTTGTCAACCGATCAACAATCACCCAAATAGCATCATGTTTCTTCTGAGTCAACGGCAAACCAGACACAAAATCCATTGTCACACGTTCCCATTTTCATTCAGGCACTGATAAAGGTTGAAGCAACCCTGTTGGAACTTGATGCTCGGCTTTCACCCTTTGACAAGTGAGACACTTGGATACAAACTCCGCTATATCCCTCTTCATACCTGACCACCAAAAATGCTGCTTCAAATCTTGATACATTTTGGTATTCCCAGGGTGCATAGCAAAAACCGACTGGTGTGCTTCCTCTAAAATAATCTTTCTCAATCTTGCATCATTAGAAACACACAATCTACCCTTAAACCAAAGGCTACCATCACTTTTCACATGAAAATCTCGGCTCTCCCTATTTTGGCAATCAGACACAATCTTCTGAATTTTCTCATCAACCAATTGAGCCTCTTTAATCTGATCTAACAACACCGGTCTCAAATGCAGCTGAGCCAATAATGCACCACCATTACAAAGCTCAAAACTAGCATGCAATGCTCTCAACTCAACAAGCAACGAGAGCGAATAAAAAGACAAACCTACCAAAGATTTTCTACTCAAGGCATCAGCAACAACATTCGCCTTACCAGGATGATAATCAATCAAACAGTCGTCGTCTTTGATCAATTCCAACCACCGTCTCTGACGAAGATTCAGCTCTCTCTAGACACCCAAATATTTCAAACTCGTATGATCCGTATAGATAAAACACTTCTCTCCATACAAGTAATGTCGCCAAATCTTCAAAGCAAACACTATAGCTGCCAATTCCAAATCATGCGTCGGGTAATTAAGCTTATGCGGCTTCAACTGCCGAGAAGCATAAGCTATGAATTTACCCTCTTGCATCAAAACACAACCTAAACCATTATGTGAAGCATCAATGTAAATCACATATGGTTTATCTTCCACAGGCAAAGTAAGAATAGGAGCTTGAGTCAACATCTCCTTCAACTGTTCAAAACTAGCTTGACACTGATTCGTCCACACAAATCTAACTCCCTTCTGAAGTAATCTGGTGAATGGAGTAGCTATCAAAGAAAAACCTTTCACGAAGCGTCGATAATAGCCTGCCAAACCCAGAAAACTTCTGACTTCAGTCACAGAGTTCGGTGGACTCCAATTCAAAATAGATTTAACTTTACTCGGATCAACTCTTATACCATCTGCTGAAACTATATGACCTAGAAAAGTCACTTGATCAAGCCAAAACTCACACTTCGACAGCTTAGCATACAATTGCTTCTCTCTCAAAGTCTGCAATACAATCCGCAGATGCTTGTCATGATCCTCTTTATTATGCGAATATACCAAAATATCATCAATGAAGACCACCACAAACTGATCTAGATAGGGTCTAAACACCCTATTCATCAAATCCATAAAAGCTGCAGGTGCATTCATCAATCCAAAAGGCATCACCAAAAACTCATAATGCCCATATCTTGTGCAAAAAGCTATCTTAGGAACATCTTCAACTCTAACCCTCAACTGATGGTACCCTGATCTCAAATCAATCTTAGAGAAAACTATTGCTCCCTTCAATTGATCAAAGAGATCATCTATCCTAGGCAAAGGATACTTATTCTTGATAGTCACCTTGTTCAATTGCCTATAATCGATGCACAACCTCAAAGTACCATCCTTCTTCTTCACAAACAAAATAGGAGCTCCCCACGGAGAAACACTAGGGTGAACAAACCCTTTATCCAACAACTCTTGCAACTGCACCTTCAACTCTCTCAACTCAGTAGGTGCCATTCGATAAGGAGTAATAGAGATGGGAGTGGTACCAGGCAACAATTTGATACCAAACTCCACCTCTCTCTCAGGAGGTAACCCTGGCAACTCCTTAGGAAACACATCTGGAAATTCCGCAACTGTGGGTATACTATCAAGTTGAGAACCCACTACTCTGGTATCCACAACATGAGCAAGATAAGCATCACACCCTTTTCTAATCAACTTCCTAGCTGCTACAGCTGATACAAACAAGGATGCAAGTTTTCTCTGCTCACTAGACACCATCACACTTCTACCATCACAAGTTCTCAAAGTAACACACTTCTTTGACAGTCTACCACAGCTCCATGCTTAGACAACCAATCCATGCCTAAGATCAAATCATACTCCTTAAAAGGCATTTCAATCAAATCACCCAAAAACTCCTCACCTTGCACCACAACTAAACTATCTCGGTGCACCTTGCTAACAATCACACTATGCCCTAAAGGATTTGTCACCAAGACAGCAAATCCTAGGGACTCAGTATGCAATTCAGACACAGGAAAAATAGATGCACTTATGTATGAATGAGTAGATCCTGGATCAATCAAAGCAAGAACTAAAATGCCAAATAAAGAAAATGTACCCGCAATAACTGCTGAAGCATCCGGCTACCTCTGCATCACATACACTCGCTGAGAAGACCCAGCCTCATCTGGCCTACTGCCTCCGAATGTAGAGCCTCCTCTCTAACTGATCCCAGGTCGACCACCTGTACTAACACCTTTGCCACTTCGACCTCCTCTCACACTAGGTCGAGAAACTGCAGAATCTGCTTGTCTATGCTCCTGCATCTCAGGACATTCTCTAATGAAATGGTCAGGTGATCCACATCTGAAACACACAGCTGATCCACCCATCTTCCAACAAATACCCCCATGTATCCTACCACAATGGACACATGTAGGTGGAGTAGACCTCTGAACCACTAGAGTCGGAGCACTAGCTACAGAAACTGTAGGTCTCGGTCTCTGCCTCTGATATTGAACTGACCTACCAGACTGCCTCTGGCTCCTACTGACTCTCAGCATAAAACTTCCTCTGCCCCTTTTCATAGACAAAGACCCTGCCTCAAACTGGGGTCTCCTAACTCTGGTCTCCTCTTCAGTAGCAGCTGCTGCAATAGCCTGTGCTCTCTCAACACTTCTAGCTGTTGCAACGAGCTGGGAAAGATCCTGATACCGAGAACCAGCCACAATGCACATAATAGAGGGCCTCAACCCCTCCTCAAATCTCCTACACCGATCAATCTCATCAAAGATAATCCCTCCAGCATAGTGACTCAACCGGATGAACTCTACCTCATACTCTGTCACAGTCCGGTCATCCTGTCTCAGATTCAGAAATTCCATCTTCTTAGCATCCTTATACTCCCTCGGAGTATATTTCTGCTCAAACTCCCTCAGAAAATCACTATAAGACAAAGTAGGTGGATCATCCATGGCATGAGGAACTGTCTTCCACCAATCATAAGCATCCTTCTGCAATAAGGATCTAGCATAATCAAATTTCTCTTCAGGAGTAGCTTGCAACTGAATGAATACCCTCTGCACTCTATCCAACCACTGCTCAGCTACTGCAGGATCTGTAGTACCAAAGAAATCTTCAGCCCCAAATTTCCTCAATTTATCATAATGTCTCACCGGTACTTGTGGCTGTGGTGGCAGTGGCGACTACACTGGAGCTTGCCTCAACAATTCTACCACATGCCGTAACCAAAATGGCGGCATCTCATCAGCAGCTGATCTCTCTGGCACAGGAGCAGGTGCCTCTCCAACTCTCTCAACCCTAGCTCCATCTCTACCCTCTTCAGGAGCTACACTCTCAGCACTACCTTCTAAAGACTGATGTGGCTGAGACGCCATCACTACCTATATCTGCAAACACAACAGAATATACCTCATAAAAGATTAGAGACTGCCAATACCAAAACATATATCTTATTTAAAAACCAACTTTTAAAATCAAAATGTTCTTTTTCTTACAATTTACCTAAGTTGAGAATCTCAAACCTAGGCTCTGATACCAAAACAATTGTAACACCCCTATACCCCGTATATGTACACTACGTACTACTACACCTGTAATATATGTATACTGAATACAGTAATGTTAAGGTCTAATTTAAACCAAACCAATCTTTTAGATTATACAATTTAGGAAAGTTAAAACATTTAATTTGTATTATAAAACAAAACAGTTAAAACATTTATTTATTAAGCAGCGGAAAATGTAACGGTATTTACATATATAAATACATCAAAATCAATATTTACAAAACATAAAGTCTATACATGTTTGGCAGTTCGTCTCTGATCTTTAAGCCCAAAATCAACACTTCAAAGTCTAGACTCAACTCGGTCTAGCTGAACTCTCCGGTTCTACCCTGTCACCTGCGCGATGAACCACAATCGCGCTAAGCCATAGGCTTAGTGGTACAAACCCCAATGATAATATGTTTCAATGCAATGCCAATATCATATGTTCAAACATTATAAACAATGCATAAGAATATCACATTTCAAAGTCTTACATTGAATCTCATTATTCATTTATTTCACCATTCATAAATCACATTTAAACAAAGACAAGCATGGGCCCAAAAGACACTAATATGTTATTCAAAATTTAGAGTTATTGTTTTGGTCTATAATCACAATCATCAAGCCCGTAGGCGATGCATATATATATCTCTATCCATGGATAGTGTAACAGACCAGTCTCTTGGACCTCAACCCAGATAGACTCGAGGAGATCCTCAACCCGGCTAGACTGTTACTGTTTTTGAGGCTTACGACCCAGTCTTTTCACCCCAAAAACATCATATTTCACATATTTCACATTTTTCAACTAGAATCGGCTTACGACTCGGTCTTTTCACCTATCCAGTGATTCATAGGCATGCCGCCAAACTCAGAACTCTGAAAATTGAATAACATATCAAGCACACAATTATTTCATTTATCTCTTTATCGATCTCTTTCTCAATTCATTTCTCATTTCATATTCCATAATCAAATAGGCAACCATGCCCCAATTATTTCATTTACATTATTATATCCAACAATAATGGCTTCATATTTTATCATATCTCAATCCACATTAAAGCAATTCATCAATTTTGTATTACATTATTTAACACATTTGCCATCAAATATTTTAAATCTCAATGTGATGTAAATGCATGCCATAATATATGATTTGTACATACCTCCAAAAGCAATTCACACACCACACTAAACTCCTCTTCCAAGAATCCTTCAATATTTGGATTAGGGCAACTCAAACTCTTCACAACCTAATCCAAAAGGAATAATACACACTTATTTAAAAATACACATGAGATAATAAGACTAAGGACTAACTAGGGCAAACTTAACACATGACATGCTCAACAACACGGGGGTGTCCCTGACCATGCCCTAAACTCACAACACAGAAGCTTTGACACGCTTAGAACCATGGGCATGTCATTGAATGTGTAATACATTCTGTCTCACAGAAACATTGACACGTACAACAACACGGGCGTACTCATGGCCGTGTCAATTCTTCAACACCACAGTAGCTATGACACGCTCAGTGACATGGGCGTGTCACTACTCGTGTCACCCATCCAGGAAACAGAACCAACGACACGCCTAACAACCTGGCCGTGCTCCTGGGCGTGTCAGGCCAAAAATCCAGATTCCGCCAACATCAACACTACATCCAACAAACCTCTTACTTCCACTATTTTCCACTTCAAACAAACTTAACTAAACACACCCATAAACCATAATAACTTGCAAAAATACCAAAACAACTCAAAACCTACATCAAACACAAATCATAATCATCACCACAAACCCAAAACACAACCACAACACTTTCTCTTCCAACAAACTTACTCTTTCCTTCAATCCAACCCCAAAATCCAAAATCAATTGAACCAAACGCTCTTAAACACACCACAATCAAACAAACACATATCAACCACAACCTCAACTTACAAACTCAAAGAAATCAAAGAATTAAGTGGAGAACTTACCAAAGATGAAGAAACTCTTAAATTTCCAACTTGATCACTTGAAAACTTCCTTCAATCTTGAGTTTATAAGATCAAATCTCTCTCTTGCTCTCTTGCTATGGAACTGTCGGCCAACACAAAAAAGGAGAAGAAGAAGAAGATACACGAAGAAGAAAGAAAGAAAGAAAGAAAAAAAGAAAACAAAGTCAAACACTCAACCTTCTCTCTCCTCAAAACCCTCTCCACCAAGCAATTAACTATTAAAATATTCCAAATATCTTCTTCCACTCATAAATACAATTTCGTTTTAATTAATTATTAAAAATTAACTCTTTCTTTGTCTTTTCATATCTTTTGACTTGTATATGTTGTATATATCTCAATATATATAACATATACACTCTCCTCATTACCTCTTTTCTCTTTCCATTTAAACATATATATAAAATCCAAATACAACAAAAATACCAAAACTTTTAGGGTATACTTTGGGATATTACACATCTTATTCTTATTGTTCTATCCTACTGATCATAGAGTAGCATGAGTCCACTTCAATGAGGATGAATCCTTAATAATCTTGATGCCATCGGACCTAAATTCAGGTAAACTTCAACTTTCTTTATAGTCTTGATTGAACATCCCTTTCTTTGGTCTTCTTACCTTCTTAGCAAGTCAGTGATCATTAGACTTGTCATAAGAGTCATAATAGCTCAAGGTAGGTTGTTAGGGTTTATAAGCCAATAAGAGCAAGCTAAAAAAAATTCATGAAAGCCCACAAGGACAAACTAGGGATTAATATTAATAAGGTGGATACTAGTTGTTGGCTAACCAAACAATGCCTAGATCACTTCTCTCTCAAATAAGGAAAGTTCAATTTCACCTCAAAATTTCGTCAAAGCATGTTCTAAGATCGACTAGGACCTAGACAATCATAATTATACAGGAGCCCTCTCTAAGAAAGCATACAAAAATCAATGTTATAGAACAACTCCCTCACCTAGTAAAGTCACTCAGATCATGATGCATAGATACACTAATTTATGAATATCAAGCAACATTTGTCATTGGTTCAATACCAAAATAGACAAAGACCAACAAAAATTTAATGAAAATTAATTTATTTAAACAATCTTAATTTGAAAAACATAATTATTCTAAAAATATTAAAGAAAGCAGAAGTAAAATAAGCAGCACTCAAGCCTAAGGAAGTTTGTTGAATTATAATCGATGGTGCTTCATCTACTTTGACATGTCATGGGTAATGGTCATCATATCCTCATCCACAATTCCTCCATCTACATCTTGAAAGGAAGACAAGACAAAACTTTTCATCAATCTTCCTTCTATCATGAAGGTTGCTGGTGGTGGCACTCTTCCAAACTTAGGCAATGGATTGCATTTACTATTGGGTTTATCGATCTCGGGCAGCTTGTCACTATCGATCAAATCTTGGATCTCATGTCTTAATCTAGCATATTTATCTATATCATGCCCTTGCATTTGATAGAATTGATAGAAGGCCTTAGCATCAATGTTTAGTGCAAAGGATCGTGTAGCGGTTGAGGAGCCAATGGCTGTAATAGTCCATTCTTCTATAACTTGTTAAAAACCCAAGACAGAGGTTTCTCCAACTCTAAAAATCATCTTCTATTTGCTTGGACAGTAGTTTCATTGACAACCATTTCTTTTCATTCACTATGACTACCAGATTGGTAGTTCTCTCTCTCATTTCTCCTTCCAAAAAAGCGATTCTTCTCTTGTTCCCACTCTTTTATTTGCAAGCCAGCTTGGAGGAGATCTTTGAAATCTCTGATAAGGGTATGAGATAGTCTCTCATGAAGGTTGGGCATGACACCTCTCATTATCATTCTGATATGGTTAGACTCATCGGGCCTCTTTTTAAGAAGAGCAGCCTTATTTCTCCACCTCTTCACATAATCAATAAAATTTTCATTCTGCTTTTTCCTTATTGATTCTACCTCCATCAAAGTAACTTCCAATTCCATATTATACCCATATTGTTGGATGAATGCTTTGTACAACAAATCCCAGTTCTTTTAAGTACTTTCTTCTAAGGTGTGGAACAAATTTTGCACAACAGGATCTAGTGAAAGCATGATGCACCTTAGAGTTTGACCTTTAGTAGCTCGGGCAGATAGCGTAGCAGTGATGTACTATTTGACATGCAAATGGGGATTTCTGGTACCATTGTACTTAGCAAAAGCAAGCATTTTGAACTTATAACGGACTTCCTCATCTTGTTCAAATAACTTGTCTACCTTTGACATCTCATCAATCTTCAACTTCTTTTTGAACTTCTTCTCTAAATCAGCAATCATTTTCTCCACATCCACAGTTTCAGTTTTCTCCATATCCTTCTTTTCTTCCATCTTATACTAAGGATTTTGGAAATACTGAGTCCAGTCATCATCATCATTGATAACTACTTTGTCATCATAAAAAACTACCTTACCAACCTTAGCTTTTCCCTTATCCTCTGGCTTCTTGGTACTAGAAGATGCCTCAACATTGTTATCCTCTTTATCCTCTAAGAGTGAAAGTAGCTAGCTTCTCACAATTTCAGCTAGGGTGTCCTTCAATTCTTCCATCTTGGAGTTGAGGGTATCATTCACCAATTTCTGAACTTGCTCAGGATCCATTGCTTTCTTGTGAAATTAACTGAATTCTCATTGAACTCTGAGTCACTGACATAGGTTGGATTGTCGTAAGCTCTTGAACTACTGTACTCCAGGTCTGTTAGCTAGAAAGGATTAATGAAATGAGATGCAATGCATGTATGCATAATGCACAAGTAATAAACAAACAAACCAAATCAAATCAATATAGTAGGAATGAACCTTCCAACCTTATAACTTCCACACTTGAATGGTAAGTCTCTTTTTCTAGATATATGGCCAACAAGATACAAACATGGGGTATCTTATTTTTGAACAATTCCCTCGGATGTTTTAACCAATAGTTGTATTTTCAAACTTAGAAGTCAGTCCATGATAATTCCCACTAATTAAGCCTTAATCCATTGGTCCAACAAAAGGATAGCTTTTATGCTATATTAGATTAAAACCAAATTAAAAGGTTTATCATAAATTGTAATATCCGTGATCTTGGAGAAATTAAATAAGTATTTGGAGGTATAGGAGTAATATATACCTAATATATACCTAGTATATACATGGTATATACATATTATACATATAATGTATATTGGTTATATATATTATATACTTAATATATATATATAATATATGTATATGGTATGCTTGTATTATACATAGGGTACACATGATATAGATATATATGTGGGTAAATGTATAAATTAAATATACATTACATATACATAATATATATAAACATTACATAAACATGTACATAAAAGTATAAGTAACATATATATGACATATGCATATACATAGAATACATGCAACACATAAATGGTATATATATATATATGTATAATTTATGATGTAAGATGATAAATAAATAAATAAGAAAAAAAGAGTTAAAAATAAGGAAGAAGTGCTTAGTGGAGATTAAAAGTAAATCAAGTAAATAAATAAATAAATAAATAATTAAATGTATAATAGATGTAATGTATTTATATTATATATACTTGAAATATATATATGAAATATAAATTGAATAAATAAGACATATAAATATACATAAGATATACAATACATATATATCAAGTATAAATTAGTGGTGGAAAAGGTGATGATGATGATGATGATGATGATGATGATAATAATAATAATAATAATAATAATAATAATAATAATAATAATAATAATAAAAGAAAAAGAAAAGTCAAAAAGTAAGATTTATATATGTGGATAGCAATTAAAGAAAATTAAATAAATAATAAGTATATAATAATTAATTAGTTAATATCTATACATATTTATGGATGGAAATTTAATAGAATAAAAAAACCAAATGGCCATCTTCTTCTCTAAATTTCTCCATAGCCGAACCATAAAGAGAAAGGGAAGGAAAAAGAGTCTTTGCATATACTCTAAATTTTACAAGAAATTCAAAGGAATTAAAGTGAATTTCAAGATTTACTAAGGATTCAAGTAAGTCCTCTTCCTTTAAGGCTTTAATTTCATAGTTTTTATGACTATGTTAGTAATATTTAGAGAGAGAAAGTTATGTTTAATATGTAAAATTGATAGAAATGAAGTGATGATTAGATGGTGATTTGTTGATTAATTTGTTAAAATGAATTAAGTTGATAACTTTAGGGTTATGGGTAGATTATGCTTAAATTGAGGTTTTGTTATGGATGGATTTAGTTATTGTCATATATGTGAATTTTATGTGGTTTTAATATATTTATGAAGGTTATATGTTAGAATTTTGATATGGATGAATTTGGGTGAAGTTAGTGTTGATATGTGTTATATATGGAATTGGGGTTTTTGAAGGAGGTTTGATAATTGTAGAAATGAGTTGTTTTATTTTTATTTTGGTATGTAAGTGATGATTTTAATGTTAAATGTTGAAATTGCGTTAGGTTGGATGAAGTTTAAGTGAAGTAGTAAGTTGAAAATTTAGGGTTTTAATGTAATTTTGGTAAAAATTGTATAAATAATAGTAATTTGATATATATTGTGTATGCAAGTGACTTTAAATGAATAATGTTGGTTATTGTTGGATTTATATGTGTGTAGATCAAATTGGTAGAAGTGGTGAAGTTTAAGGTTTGGCTTTGAAAAAGGAATAAGGTTAGTACATAACCTTAAAACTTATGATTTTCATCAAATGTGAATTGACATTATGTATGTAAAGTTACTTGGTATGTAAAATGCCTAAGATTTATAAGTTGAGCCATTATAAATGGCTATGATAGTGATCATGTGTATAATGTAGTAAATGTGGAACATACTAAAAAAATAATAATTGAAAAAAATATGATAAATAAAGAATGTGTTAAGAAATGAGAAAATAGAATGTATATGTGATATATATATATGGAATATATACAACATATACAAAAGTCAACTTTGAATGAAGAAAGTCAAAAGTCAAGTGGCATAATTGTAAATATACTTTAGAAAATTAAAATTAATTAAATAATTTAAAAATAAATTATTTTTAATTAGAATAGGTAATTTATGGTTTTCTAAATAAATAAATAATTAAAAATATAATAAAATAATATATATAATGTCATTTTTGAAAGTGGAAAGAGAGAAATTTAAAGTTGTCTTCATCTTCTTCTTCTTTCTTAAGAGGCCGAACCTCCATGGTTACCCAACCCAAGCTTTTTCTTCCTCCAAGCATCCATAATTGAAGGAATTTTAAGGATTCAAGTGAGATTTTGGTGATTTTCTCTTGAAATAGTAAGTTTTCCAACTTATATCTTTGGAATTCCATGAAATTGTGAATATGTGGATATTGGGTTTTTGTAGTAGCATTATTTAATGGCTTGATTGGGTATGTGTGAAGTTATTTTAATTAGTTCTTAATGATTCTTATGTTGGATTGAATAAATGATTAATTTTGAGTTTAGTTTGGTTGAAGAGAGAATTTAGGGTTTTGGAAAATTTGGATTTTTGGATTCATGTGATTTAATTATGCAATTTAATTCCAAATGTGTTGTTTTGATGCATAGACAATGATTTAAAGTCAAATGATGGATTTGGTTAAGGTTTTGGAAAAGTGAATTTTCAAAGTATGGTGAATTGTTTGATTTTAATGCTTAAAGCATGTTATTTAATGACACTAGTGATGGAAATAAGCTTGGATTAATAATTGGAATGAGTTGGAATGGAGAACCTTCAATGGATAAAGGATGACTAAAGGAGCTACTGGACGAAGCAAAGTTAAATATGTGCCTTACTGTGAGTTTAAAATCAATCAACATAAGTTACTGGACATATTTTAATAAATATATATGAATCAAAACCAATGAACATAAACTACTGGAGTGATTTAGATGAAGGAATAAATACAAACATAATTAGTGTTTAACATCATCATCAATGAATCACGAATTGAATTTAAATGAATCAAACTTAGAGAACGTACCTACATTTGTTGGCTCCTCCAATACTTAATATGTTGAATCAAACTCATGCTTACTGTCTGACCAACTTCTATCTTGGATGAACAAGGCAAATTTTGAGATAATCATTCCTACCTCCTTGTTTCCTCGATGAATGTTTCTGCTAGGGTTTTTCAATTAACTATTGCTTCCTTCTCTCGTGTAAAATCTTTTTTATTTATAAGCATTAACTAGGGTGTCCTAGTTGAGCCTTCCAAGTCTATGACAAATGCTCCTACTACTTATCCTAGTCTTATTAGGGTTTTAAAACATTTGGGCTCATTTTCGGTTAAGCCTTTTGGCCAATTTGATATGGTCATCCCATACTGAGTTGCCTTAGGCAAAATCATATTATCTAAATTTAAATTGAACTAGATAAATTAAACTTGATTTGGGCTTGTTATTCACATCAAATTTTATCGTGTATTAATCTTGAATTTATCCAGGACAAAAATTAAGGGTCTACAAACATGAAAACAATTCACTTTTACAAATTATGGAAGCCTCTTTCAAAATTCCAAATTTCACATAATGCAACCATTAACATGAACTTCAGCAAAACTTATCCATATTATATTTCCATCCTTAAAATCACAACATTTACATTAAAACAACACGAATTCATTTCATTACACTAATTAACATTATCCATATTAGAAATCCTAATTTTACATACTCAAACCTTAAATCCAAACTTCATCCAAATGTGCCCATATTTAATTTCTAACTATAGAATCATTACATACATATTGAAATACCATTTATTTCCTCCATTCCAATACTTTTAACAATCCACACCAAAACCCTAAATCATTCATCACCTTCCCATAACCCTAAATTTTACAACTTATCCATATCAACTAACCAACCAACATATCACCATATTCTCCAGATAATAATATCAATTCTACCTGCTTTAACAATTAAACATCACTTTCTCTCTCTAGAAATCCATATATAACCATCAAATAAAAGAAAATGAAGCTTTAGAGAAGAGGTACTTACGTGAATCTTGATTTTTCTTTAAAAATACACTTGAAACCTTTGATCTTCGGCCAATTTCTTGGTGTTTAGAGCTCTCTTTCTCTCTATCTCTCTAAATTCGGGTTGCACATGAAGGAAGAAGAAGATGGTATTTTTCTTTTTCTTTCTTATTAATTACTATCCATATTTATTTATTTACTTTAAATCTCCACCAAGCACTCTTCCTTTGACTTTTCTCTTTTTCTTTTCTTTTCTTTTATTTTTATTTTTATTTTTATTTTTATTTTTATTTTTATTTTTATTTTTAAAATTTTCATCTTCCCATCAATAAATATCTATATATATGTATATAAATATTTATATTATATTTATATGTTGTATATATTTTATGTATATGTAAATGTGATATATATGTTGCTAATATTTTACATATACCATTATGTACATATATATAATATATATACTATGAATATGTAAAGTATACTTAATGTATTCAAATACTTATATGCACATATAGTGTGTATCCTATATACATATCAAAAATACCTTATATGTATTATATATATATATATATATCAAGTATATAATATATATATATATACAAAGTATATAATTAATAAAAATATATGTATATACTATATATACACTAGGTATACATTAGGTATATACAAAACCTATACGTCAAAATACTTATTTAATTTTCTTCAAAATCATGGATATTACAATATTTATTTTAGATATTTAACAGTAGCATCCTTGTATTTTATTTACATATTCTATATATATATATATAAGGTTTATGTATTAGATATATATAGGGTCTGAGGGTGATACATATTTGATATTGATAATATGATATCGATATCAAATAATAATTATCGAATAAGATAATAAGATATTAAAGAATATAGACAAAAAAATTTATGTGAAATTTAGTTGTTCTTTTTCTATTATTCTCTTATCCCACAATACAATTTTATTTCAAAATTATAGTATCATTTAACAACTAATGAATTATAATTGCAATAACTGATGTACAAGTAACGAATAATTTTTAAATATATTTTTGCCTTTATTTTTTTATAAGTTTTCCTATATTTAGTTTATTCTATTTTTTATTTTTGCCTTGCATCTTTGTACATGGTAGGCCAGAAAAATCCAGATTGCCAAATTTTAACAATTATTTTAGAAGTGCTAGAATGACCACCACATTCTTTCGGATGGCAAAATTCCAAAATACTTTTTATCTCATCTTCTGGTATGCATCTACGAATCATTCTATCCCCACAATGCTTAAATAGGAGAGGTTCCTCCCATGTGTAATGGTTCTTGCAACTTTGGCACTGTTAGGCTCAAGGCCTTATAGAACATAGGCCTAAGCCAAGAGAAAATGGAGTCGCCACCCGAAACGAGTAAGTTTAATGAGTTAAGTGTTGAAATTAATCAATGTATTTAACTGGATGGGTTAATAAGAATGTTACTTGTATTGTAGGCTCCACCAAATTGATGTGTTGATCCAAGCTATCTTTTCCCTTATGCCTAGAAAATTGATTCTTGGTTGAAGACTTCGTGATCCATAGATTAGCGACTGCCACTTTGCTTTGCTTTCTTCTTTGTTTTCATATTGTTTTCTTCCTTGCTTGATGTTACTCAATTGGTTTTTGATGATTCCCATTTTATCAAAGTGCTACTATCTTTTTTTACTACCAATTTTTTAATCAAAATTCCTCCTATTTTCATTTTTAATTATGTATTTATAGGAAACCTTACCTTAAACCTAAACCTAATCCAACTCTCATGAGTAAATTAGGAAGTTAAATGGCCGGTACAATTGTGTTTAGGACTTGGATTAAAGGCCAAACATGACATGGAGTGCACCTCATATCGATTTGGGCTAGCCAAATCAATATGAGGTAGATTCCATATTGATTTGTCCAACCAAATTGATATGAAATTGCCTCATATTGATTTGGGCTAGCCAAATCAATATGAAATTGCCTCATATTGATTTGTCTTGCCAAAATCGATATGAGGCACTTGCCCATATCGATTTGGCAAGCTCAAATCAATATGGGCAGTAACCATATCGATTCAGCCCTCCCAAATCAATGTGGGCAGTACCCATATAAAATTGGGAGAACCAACTCGACCAAAACCATTAATTTCGACTCAAGCTGGTCTAACATAATTAAATTTTCAGCCAATATTTTTGCAATTTTGATATAACCTCTAATTTAATTCTAATATTAGGTTTAAAAAATCTAAATTCATAATCTACCAACATAAACCTTTTAAATTTAAATCGGTCCAAATTTAAGGGTCTACAGTTTGCCCCCTGCTTGAACGATCCGAGACATCAGTAAAAGAGAGTGAAAAACAACATGATTTTGAGCTGATTTTGGATGTTAATGGGTTCTCAATCCAAGGTGGATCGGGTTTTGGACTAAAAAAAGATTTGGATTCTAGATCCAAAATGAGTTATGGACTCAAAAATGATTTGGGTACTTAGACCCGACACTGGGTACTTGGACCCGAGATTGAATTGGATTTAGGTGCTTATACCCTAGACTGGGTTCTTGGACCCTAGACTAATCTAGATTTGGGTGCTTGGACCTGAAATGAATTGGATTTGGGTATTTGGACCCGAGATTGTGTACTTGGACCCAAGACTGAATTGTATTTGAGTGCTTGGACCCAAGACTGCATACTTAGATCCAAGACTGAATTGGATTTGGGTACTTGGACTCGAGACTGGGTTCTTGGACCCAAGACTAAAATGGATTTGGGTACTTGGACCCGTGACTAGGTACATGGACCAGAATGAATTTGATTTGGGTACTTGGACTTGAGACTAGGTACTTAGACCCGAGACTGAATTGGATTTGGGTGCTTGGACCCAAGACTGAGTACTTTGACTCAAGACTAAATTTTGAATTGGGTACTTGAACCAGAAAAATATTTGGGTACTTGGACCCTAGACTAAATTTGATTTGGGTACTTGGACCCGAGATTGAATGAGGTACTTATACCCGAGATTGAATTGAATTTGGGTACTTGGACTCGATACTGGATACTTAGACCCAAGATAAAATTTTTCATGCTTGGACCCGAGACTGAATTTGATTTAGGTACTTGGACCTAAGGCTGAATTTGATTTACCTTTTATCAGTTGAGAGTTTTGGCTGCTCTAGATGTTCCATTCTTTAATGGATTATGTGTCTTCACCCTCAAAATGGATCTTCATCATTGGACCTTCAATCTGCATCCTTGGCATCGGGTCTTCACCCTTGAAAATGGATCTTCATCCTTGGAGATCAGGTCTTCAACCTTTAAAGTGGATCTTCATCCTTGGCATTGGGTCTTCACCCTTGAAAATGGATCTTCATCCTTGGAAATTGGGTCTTTACTCTTGAAAGTGGATCTTCATCTTTGGCATCGGGTCCTCACCCTTGAAAATGGATCTTCATCCTTGGTGATCGGGTCTTCACCCTTGAAAGTGGACCTTCATCTTTTAAGTTGGACCTTCATCCTTGGCAGGCTCTTTACCCTTGAAAATGGATCTTCATCCTTTGGACTTCGGGTTTTCATCCTTTGAAATTGGATCTTCATCCTTGGCATCGGGTCTTCACCCTTCATAGTGGATCTTCATCCTTGGCAGGGTCTTCACCCTTCAAAATGGATCTTCATCCTTGGAGATCGGGTCTTTACCCTTGAAAGTGGATCTTTATCTTTGGCATCAGGTCTTCACCCTTGAAAATGAATCTTCATCCTTGGAAATTGAGCCTTCACCCTTTAAATTGGATCTTCATACTTTTGAACTTTTGTCCTATATTGACTCTAGCTCTTCTAGATGTATTAATCTTTTGTCTTTTGCATCTTCATTCTTTTGATAGTTCTAATGTTCCATTCTTTTACACTTTTTTCAAAAATTCAGCCATTTTTTAGCTGGCCCCTTGTATCTTCTCCTTGCCCCATGTGTGAAAAAAATATTGAAAGTGAGTCTACAAATTTTTTGTACAAGCATAAACTCAAAAGATTGAAAGGAGAAACTTTGTTCCCTGTGTAGGCTGACAACAACGGTTTTTCTCATGCAGGCTCTAATTGGTGTTTGTATTTTGTCTGGTTCTTCTCACAAGCATACATTTCTTCTTTCTTTTGCAAAATGACTAGAGCTTCCTCAAGCAATGGGCCTTTCATGCCTACTGATTCAATATCTTCTTTTGATTCTTTACTTCACAGGGTGTTTGTTGTTCACTTTGACAAATAATAGATAATATGGTATGCTTATGTATGCATGGTATGCATGAATAATACTTATAGTGATTCCATCAACTCACAGACTAAGCTGATAAGCTGAAGTGTTCTCATTGACACCTTCCAGAAGCTCATTCCAGTCTTGCATTGGAATGACAGAAGTCTTTGCATTTATGGCTTTTATCTTCAGGATGTTGAGGACATGAATGGTGAGGCCCAAGCATGGTAGCCAAAGACATGGGAGATATCTGTTTGGTTGATAACTGCTTTATGATAAGATTTTGCAAGTGATTCTTTCATTAGCCATCTTTTGCCCATTGTTTCCTTTGGGTTTGATAATGCAACATACTTCCCTTAACTTGAAGACTTTGTATGACAAAAACACAAATTTTTTCTTTAAATCTTAAAATCATTTTTTTGGCTTTGCAAATCATTGTCATTGTACCTCAGGGCTCAATTTTCCAAATTAACATATCTATAACATGACAACCCTAGTTACTGTACTAAACTCGGGAATCACTTCTATTTGAGCAAGAACTATTGCACTTCAGATAGGCACACACACATTACTTGGCTAGAGGTCTCATTGAGTTTGAATATTGTCTATCTCATATCCATGCTTATTCAAACTATCTCCACTAATAGACTCTACTTACTAAGAGAGATCAACAGGTCTTTGATAGACTTGAAATGGGGTCTATAAGAGACACGGTTAAATGAAAGCCATTTTGAGATTAGAGCTAATGTGACATAATGCACAAACCTTCATATTACAAACTGCTTGTTGGAATTTTAGACAGTTGGGAGCATGAAAAGATAGAGCTTTGAATGTTCTCCCATCTTCTTGATGTTAATCTGGATCTTGATTGGGAAAGTCTTTTCCTTTGCAAAAAGTTTGGTACCCATATTCATTTCTTTTCTTCTTTTCCCTTTTCTTTCTCTTTTTTTTCTTACTCCTTTTCTTCGAGCATTTTATCGTTTTGTCCTTCTTCCTTGTAGGACTGTCAAGTACATAACTTTCAAGAACTGGATGACCTGTCTTCTATCTCTCTAATTTTGATTGAATCTTTGGCTGGGTTAGACCAATTCAAGTCAAACCGTCCTTATAAACCAAATGAAAGTCTTTTGCTGCTTTAGGTAAATGAGAACTCGGTTGGCTTTCTGAACTGTTTTGGGTTTTATTTTCTTTTCTTTCTCTTTTTGTTTTTTATTATTTTTTGTTCTATCTTTTGTTTTTCTTTTTTTTATGGTTTTTTTTTGTGGTGTTGGGTCCTAGCTCCAAAACAATTATCTCACTTACACCATTCCATACTTCTGTTTATGGATGAGTGGAGTAGAGTGATAAATCATTTGTTGCCCTGATATCATCTTAATAAATTGGAGATATTAGGTCTATTATCCGGTGAATTTCAACTATCCTTATGGTCTTGACTATGCATTGCTTTCTTTGATCTTCTTGCCTCTTCACCTTAGTGATCATAAGACTTGCTAAAAGTATCACAACAGCTTAGGGTAGGTTATCAGTTTTACAAGCCAATGAAGAGAAAGCTAAAATTTTATGAAGGCTCAAAGGGACAACTAGGGGCTGATATTTAATAGAGTGGCTACTAGTTGTTAGCTTATCAAACAATGCCTATATCATTTCTCTCTTAAATAAGCAGAGTTCAATTTCTCCTCAAAAGCTTGCCAAAGCATGTTCTAATATTGACTAAGACCTAGATAGAGGTCATTATGCAGGAGCCCTCTCTAAGTAAGCATATGCAACTCAATGCTATGGAACAATTCCCTCATCTAGTAAAGTCATTCAAATCATGATGCCTAGATATACCAATTTATGAATATCAAGCTAAAATACTTCATTGATTGATCACCAAAATGAACAAAGAATAACAAAAATTTTGATGAAAATAATTTATTCAAATAATCTTAATTTAAAAAACATAATTATTCATTAAATGTTAAAGAAAGTAGAATAAAAGGGATAACACTTCATGCTAAGGGAAGTTTGTTGAGTGGGAGTCAAAGATACTTCATTTATTTAGACATATCATAGGCAAGGATTTTTCACATCAAGGATCATCGCTTCATCATCCACAGTTAGTCTAAGTTTGCTTAGTACCACATCAGTTTTAGCAGCTTCTATATCCATATCATCACAAGATGACAAGATAAAACTCTTCATGAAGGTTGTAAGTGATGGTGCCCTTCCAAATTTAGGCAGAGAATTATTCTTAGTGTTGGGCTTATCAGGCTCAATCAACTTTCCACTGTCAATCAAATCTTGGATTTCATGCCTTAATCGAACACATTTCTCTATCTCATGCCCTTGCACTTGATGGAATTGACAGAAGACCTTAGCTTCACAATTTGGTTTTAGAGGCTTATATAGAAGCCGAGATGCCAATGGTTGTAACAAATCCATTTTCATTAGATTTTCTAACATCTTTGACAAAGGCTCTGTAATACCCTGATTTTTGATGTACTTTGGAATAGTAGTTATGAGAGAGTATGTTGGTGAAATATGTAAAAAATATATAATAAGGGATAGATGTGTATGAAGGATGTTATATATATATTGTATTTGAAATATATGGGAAATATAAATACAATATATAAAACATATACATATATCAACATATACACCATATATACATGATGTATATATTGGTATAGGAAAAGTAAATTTTAAATAATTAGTTAACAATAATAATAATGATAGTAATGATAATAATGATAAGAGAAAAAGAAGAAATGAAAGTCAAAGGAAGAACAAATATTATTGGTAGGGAAAATTTTGGTGGAAATAATTATATTATTTTATATATATAAGATAAGGATAAAGATTAAAAAGAGAGCTTTCTCTCTTTCTTTCTTTCTTCTTCTTCTTCCTCTTTAAGTATGGGAATATAGAGAGAGAAAAGAGTTTGATTTTGTTTATATACACATCAAATTCATAAGATTCTTAAGAGAATTGAAGGTGGATATTGAAGATTTGGCAAAGAATTCAAGTAAGTGTTCTTTTCCTTAAGTTGATTTTTATAGATTTTGAGTTTATATGTGATATGGTTAGTGAGAGAAAGTGATGATTAATTGAATATTATGATGATAATGAGATATTGAAGTATATATATATGTTGAATTGGTGCTTAGATGATGAAAATATGATTATTTGTGAGGATGATGATGAGTAGTTGAAATTGAAGAGTAAGGGTTTAGTATAAATGAGTTAGGAATTAAGTAAATTGATACATGGATGATTGTATAAATGAATTAAATATTGATTATTATTATGATATGTTGGAGTTATACAAGTGTTGAATTGATGGGTGAGTTATGAATATAAATTAAGATGATGATTAAGGGTGTTGTTGTATTGATTTTGGAATGATTATGTTCATATGGTTGAGAGTTCAAAATGCTAAACTTTTGTTTGACATGGCCATGTCATTGGGCATGTCAACGGTGCTGATTTTAACATTAATAGATGCGACCATATCTCTGGACATGTCGTGGCTAGTGTGAGATAAGTTAATTGACACGGCCATGAACACGCCCGTGTTGTTGGGCATGTCAATGTTTTTGTAAGGCAGAATGAATGACATGGGCAATGACATGCCTATGTCATTGGATGTGTCAATGCTTCTGTATGAATGAGTTAATGATATGATCATTAACACGCCCGTGTTGTTGGGCGTGTCACTTGAGAATAACTCTTTTTGTTATTTTTCATTTGTAATTCCTATTTAATTGATTTGAATGTTAAGAATGCCTTAGAATGTGATATTAAATGGTTGTTTATGATCACATTTGGTATAGGCATTTAGAGAAAGTAGTTTGCCCAACCTTAGTGTTGAAGGGCAACTTGGAAGAGGAAGTTTAAAAGCTTATTTTGGAGTGTTTCATAAGGTAAGTACAAACTTTGAATAATTGCTTATATTCACATGACATTGGGACTTAACACATTTGGTTGGAAAATGTGTTAAGTTACTTACTACATTGTAGGTGCATGAGTAATATGCTATGATTTGTATGATGAGAACTCTGTGCAAAATATGATAATGGCCCAAAATGTATGGATATTACAAATTGTTATGTATATATTAAAGATGGTATGTAAAGCCATTGGTGATGGCTATATTGATATAAATGTGATATTTGAAGCATTGTGCTTAGTTTGATCATGAGAAAATGAGATATGTGGAAACATAATGAAATAAATTAATATCGATATAAATGAGAAATATGAATAAATTGTATGCCTAGTATGTTATTCAATTTTTGAAGTTCTGTGTTTGGCAGAATGCCTATGATTTGCCTACGATGAAAATGCTTTTGAGGTGAAATGATCGGGTCGCAAGCCTCAAAAACAATCCTTAAAGCTAGGCTGGGTGAAATGACCGGGTCGTAAGCTCAGACCTAGTTGGATTATTACATTGATATATTGCCTATGGTGCTACACACATGGTGTCATTATAGACCAAAATAGTAACTCTAGAATTTGAATAGCATATTAGATTCTTTTGGGCCCATGCTTATGCTTGTTTATATGTGAATTGTGAATTATGGAATAATTGAACAATATATTAAGATATAATGTTATGAGATATATGATGGTGATCATGGAATGATATGTTCATAATACATAAACAAAATATTGAAAAGGAATGTGGCTTAAGAAAATATGCTAAATGATGAGAAATGAATTGTTGAAAGACTTGAGCAGAGCTAAGTCTTAATATTGAAAAATGAGGTTATGGAAATATAATGTGATGTGTAATATGTATATGGAAGTGGAAATTATGTGTATTATTTCATGAATATTTTGATAAGCCATCGAATTGTGACTAATGTTAAAGATATATATAAATTATGAAATTAGTGAAAAGGTATGAAATGTGAATTGAAAATGGAAAAAAAAAACATGATAAAAACATGATGATAAATGATGTTAGTATGTGAGTATGATTTTATGTAATGTATGTATATAATATTTATATGTACTACTAAGCTTTCGAGCTTAGCGCGGTTATGTGAATCGCGCAGGTGAGTAGATGGTTGATCTAGGAGTCATACAATTGTGTCACGAGAAGAGTAAGATTATTTCGAGACCAACTAGAAGGTGGTGCATACATGTACAATTTTATTATGCTGTATTTTGATAAAAATGTATATGTACATGAGTGAATTTCGGAAAAGACATTATAATTTATATATATGTATTATAATAAAAAATATAATGGTTTTGTAAATGTTCCTTAATTAAAAATGTATCATTGTTATGAAACTAAGGTAAAGTATTTAAATAATACTGAAATGTGACATTCGTATATTTTATATACGTATTGTATGTATACAGGGTATATGTATAGTACTTATATAGTGTATGGGTGTTACAGGCTCCCTTAAGTTTGAAAATTTTTGCTTCTTTGCTGGTTCAATTGTTGCATTTTTCTCAACACCTCCTCTTTTCCTTTGACTATGCCCACTAGGGTGGTAGCTGCCCTTATTGCTCCACTTAGACAGCACATGGTTCGGCTAGTCATGTAGAATAGGGATTGATCCATCATTTTTCATTCGATCTCTATTAGTGAACATGTTCCCCATTGATGCTACCTTTCCCTTGTTTCTTATGTCAATGGGAGATGCCTCACTAACATTGTTGATGATCTCTAGAATTTCATTCAGCTGAGTCCTCATAATTTCAACCAATTGATCTTATAGCTCGGCCATCCTAGCTTTGACAACTTCATCGACTATGTTCCTTAGCTGGTTTGCATACATCCTTCTAATGAAGCACTTGAATCAAAATCAATATTGTAGGTGGTATCGTTGTATGCTCTCAAATTGCCGTACTCCAGGTCTGTGAGCCAGAAAGGATCAATGCCATGTAATGCAATGCGTGTATGCATGTATGCACAAACAACAAGCAAAGAAAGATAATTAGGATGTCCCTTCTAACCTCATAACTTTCACACACGAATGGTGAGTCTCTTTTCCTAGGTATATAGTCAACAAAATACCAACATGGGATATTTTGTTTTTGAAAAGTTCCCTCGAACAGTTTAACCAATAGTTGCATTTTCTAACATAGAAGTCGGTCCATGATAACTCCCATTAATTAGGCTTTAATCCATTGAATCTCAACTAAAATAGCTTTTATGCTCTATTGAATTAAAGTAAAATTAATAGATTTATCATAAATAGATTTCTTATTTTAAAAGTAACTAGTGATTCATGCCGAAAATAAGCCCATGATTAATAGTTCTTAGCATAAGCTAGACTCACAATTGATTTTTGGTATTTTCATAATTGACCTAAATATTTGTAAGCTCTTTGTAATCTCTGATAAAAAGTAATTTTATTGAAAAAACCATTGGGCCATAGGGTAGAAAATGATTTTTGGCCCATCTTAAAAGGTTTTAATGCCCAAAGACCTTCTTAAAAATTTTAAAAATAGTTTTGATCTTTTGGATCTCAAAGGAAAAAAATTATTTTTGAGCTTACAATATAGGTAGGTCATATTAGAAAAAGAACAAACCAAATAAGCCATGGTTCAAACCAAGATATATCAATCATAGTCAAACAACAAGCATTTGGGTTAAAACCTAAGGAAAATAACTAGGCCAATTACATGAGCTTTAGTCTTTGGGTTGAAAGGCTTAGGTTCTAATAGCAGGTATATACCAAAAGATACAAGGCTATGAGTGGTTATTCCATGCTCGATTTCCATACCTTGAGTGAAAGTATGGTATCCCTTACATAACACAACACGGGTAACACAGACATCCTAACTCATGCACATAATGCAAACTAAATGATTCAATGGACAATATCATAATAAGAAAGAATAATATAATATAAAGTCCAACGGAATCAACTTCCCTTATCTCCAGTGGAGTCACCACTGTGAGCGGAGATTTTTGTCCCCACTCCCACATGGAATTGTTCTTGTAACTTAGACACTATTAGGCTCCGGGCCTTAGAGAACACAGGCCTAAGCCCGGAGAAAATGGAGTGACCACCTGGACAGGCCAGGAAAAAGAAAGGGGTGGATGACTTGATTCCTAAGGAATTCCAAACCCCCTAATAGGTTTGGAAAGTTGGGTACGAGTGAGGAAGGTAAGAAATGGCCCAGCCCCCTACAGCGGCAGGTTCATTAGAACCGGCCTCTTTTTCAGGTCTTAATATTATAAAATTCTTAAATATAATGATATTATCTATAATAAATGCAATCATAAGAATAAACAAATACTTTATTAATAATCATAGCAATGTTCAAATAAAATTAATAAATGGACACCCATTCAAGAATGGGAACATGTCCTTACATCGTCCAATGTCTAAAACCAAATAGGACACCCACCAAAAGGTGGAAATGTGTTCTTTACATTAATCCCAAAATATGAAAATAATTTAAATTACATGAGAATTAATTAATGAGGTACCCAATCATGGAAACATACCTCTTGCAATTTTAATAAACAAATAGTGATCAAGAGAATATTCATCAATGATAAATTAAATAAACTAGATATCAAAATCAAATAAATCAATCATCAAAACATATAATAAACTACATGATCCAATCTAAAACTAAATAAAGCAATAAATGTATAAGTTTAGGGATTACATCTTGAATTAGAGTTTCTAGGGTTTTAAACATGAAATATGGTTTTTTAGGGTTTTAGATGGGAAATTAGGGTTTCGAGGATTTTACATATGAAATATGGTTTTTTAGGGTTTTAGATGGGAAATTAGGGTTTCTAGGATTTTAAACATGAAATATGGTTTTTTAGGGCTTTAGATGGGAAATTAGGGTTTCTAGGATTTTAAACATGAAATATGTTTTTTTAGGATTTTAGATGGAAAATTAGGGTTTCTATAGTTTTTCCTTAACCTAAGACTTAATATATATAAAAAATAAGATTTAAAGTACAAATCAAGATTTAAAATAATGCACAATTACGATTTAATGTAAAATAGCATTAAAAGATACTATGATGTAACTCTAAAGTGTAAATTGTAATTGGAGTTTTGGATAATTGGATGATGAGTCTGTAAGTAATTATAAAAAATGTTGCAAAATCCTATTCATGAATTATTAGCACAGTAAGTTAAATGAGTTAAGTGTTGAAATTAATCAATGTATTTAACTGGATGGGTTAATAAGAACGTTACTTTTATTGTAGGCTCCACCAAATTGATGTGTTGATCCAAGCGCTCTTTTCCTTTTCGCCTAGAAAATTGATTCTTGGTTGAAGATTTCGTGATCCAAAGATCAACCACTGCCACTTTGCTTTGCTTTCTTTTTTGTTTTTAGATTGTTTTCTCCCTTGCTCGATATTGCTTAATTTCTTTCTGATGATTCCCATTTTATCAAACTGCTACTATCTTTTTACTACCAATTTTTTAATCAAAATTCCTCCAATTTTAATTTTTAATTATGTATTTATGGGAAACCTTACCTTAACCCTAAACCTAATCCAACTCTCATAAGTTAATTAGGAAGTTAAATGGTCGGTATGTAGACCCTTAATTTTTGACCCAGTCCGGTCCGTTATTTTATACATAGTCCAAAATAATTTTTGTGGTATTTAAATTAAATAATATTGTGAAGTTAATAAAAAATATAATAATAAAAAATATTATTAATAATAAATAAAAATAATAAATAAAAATAATAAATAAAAATAAAAATCGACGATCGAAAAATCAGCGACGAAAAAATTTCATCGCCGAAGGTCCAATTGGCCAAAGCCAATTCGCCTACAAGAATTTCCTGCGGCCAATTCGCCACAGGAAATTCCTGCGGTGAATTGGCTAGCTGCCCAGCCAGCGCGCGCAGTCACTCGCAATTTCACACCAGCTCTCACAGTTTTGGCCAGCGATCGCAGTTTTCGCCAACGAAATTTTTCCAATGCAATTTTTTTTTCCAAAACTAAATTCTATTTGGTTTTGGTTTCTTTTCCTAATTAATTTTAGTTTCCTTAAACAAATATAATTAGGTTTAGGATTTTTCCTATAAATAAGAATTTAAAACTCAGAATTAAGGGACTTGGATTAGAGGATCAAAAATTGGACTTTTAAACTTGGATTACAGAAAACCCTAGCCAGGGAAGATTAGCAACAAGCAAGCAACCAACAATTCATCAAAGGCAGCAACTTTGCCTTTCTCTTTGTTCATCTAGAAAGCAGCTTTTTGGTGGAACCAACTACGTAGGTTTGATCTTTAATCATAGATTATATATTTATGGTAGCTTTGTTTCTTTGATTAATAAGAACATGCACACAGTTCTTTGATCCTTAAATATGTAGTAATTTGATCTTTGTTTCAATAACTTAATTTATTTCTTCTGTTTCCAAAAACCTTAAAAACCCTAAATTGATTCTTCCGATTCCCAAAAACCTAATTTATTTCTTCTGTCTCCAAAAAAAACCCTAATTCGTTTCTTCTGTTTTCAAAAACCTTAAAAACCTTAACTCTTTTCTCCTATTTCCAAAAACTTTAAAAACCTAAACTGTTTTCCTCTAACTTTTTTCCAAGATTTCCAAATGTTTTCTTAAATCTCCAAACCCTAACCTACTTTACAGTTTCTAAAAATCATAATTATTTTTATAAAACTCTAAACTATTTTCTTAAATCCTAAAACCAAAAATGTTTTCTAAAATACTAAAAACCCTAACTTTTTCGAAAAACCAAAACAGTAAATCCTAAACTTTCCTAAACCCTAATTAAGTGAACTTAAAACCTAATGTAGTAAAACTAAACCTTAAAGCCATGATCCAACAAAATTAAAATAACAATCCAGTAAACCATGAATTATAAATCCTAATATCTTAAGATTCTAAAACCCTAATTTTATGATGTCACCCTTAAACCCTAATTTGATTAACTAAAAAGCCTTGCTACTTTCTTAAATTCATAAAACCCTAGTCCATTCCAATTTTCTTAAACCTTTATAGTAGCCTAAACAAATAAGAATAATAATACTAAAAATCCAAAACCGTAAATATTAATTAAAGAACTTTAAATAAAAATGGTAAACCCTAATTTGTATCTTTACTTGCTTTATTTTTATATTTGATTATGTAGTCTATTATATGCTTTGGTGGTTGATTTATTTAATTTCAATGCTTGATTTATTTAATTTATCATGGATGGATGTTTTCTTTATTATTATTATTTATTTGTTTTAGTATTAAAATTGTAAGAGGTATGTTTCCACTTTGTGGGTACCTCATTAGCTAAATATCATGTAATTTAAATTGCTTTAATATTTTGGACCAATGTAAAGGACATGTTTCTACCTTTTGGCGGGTGTCCTATTTAGTTTATACATGGATGATGTAAGGACATATTTTCATCTTCGGATGGGTGTCCATTTATTTGCTTTGTTTGGACATTGCTTTGATTTTTAATATAATGATGCTTTATTTTAATAGTTGCAATATTGTTATACTTAAGAATTTTATAATATTAAGACCTGCAAAGGAGGCCGGTTCTAATGAACCGGGCGTTGTAGGGGTGCTGAGCCATTTCTCACCTTCCCCACACGTACCTAACTTTTCGAACCCATTAGGGGGTTGGGGATTCCTTAGGAATAGAGTCATCCACCACATTCTTTTTCCCGGCCCGTCCGGGTAGCGACTCCATTTTCTCTAGACTTAGGTCCGTGTTCTCTAAGACCTCGAGCCTAAACAGTGCCGAAGTCGCAATAACCATTCTACGGGGAGTGGGGGCGAAAATCCCTGCTCACAGTGGCAAGTCCACTGGGGATAAGAGAAGTTGATTCCGTTGGTCTTTTTATTATTCTATTCTTTCTTATAATGATATTATCCATTGCATCATATTAGATTGCATCGTGTGCGTGAGTTAGGACGCCCATATTACCCGTGTTGTGTTATGTAAGGGATACCATACTTTCACTCAAGGTATGGAGATCGAGCATGGCATAACCAGTTATAGCCTTGTACCTTTTGGTATATACTTGCTGTGGGAACCTAAGCTTTTTAACCCAAAGACTAAAGCTCATGTAATTGGCCTAGTTACTATAGACCCTTAATTTTTGACCTAGTCCGGTCCAATATATTTTAATTAGTCCAAAATAATTTTTGTGTTGTCTAATATATTTTAATTGGTCCAAAATAATTTTTTTTATCTTAATTAAATAATTTTTACTTTAGTATCTAATTTTTATTAGTAAAAAAATAAAAATAAACAAATAAAAATCAAAAAATAAAAATAAAAATAAAAATAAAAATAAAAATAAAAAAATCGGCGACGAAAAAATTGGCGACTAAAAAATCTTCGCCGAAAGTCAGCGCGGTCACGTGGGCATTTCGCCCACAGAAGTTGCCTGCGGGAAAAATGGCCCGCAGGCTTGTTTCGCCCTCAGCTGCGGTAGCTTTTTTGCCAGCGTAATTTTTCCTGCTGCAAATTTTTTTGCTAGCGCAAATTTTCCACAACAATTTTTTTTTCGCTAGCGAAATTTTTCGATGCAAATTTTCCAAAACCTAATGCAATTAGGTTTCAGTTTCCTTTTCTTAATAAATAATGTATGCCATGAGCAACTAGGAAAAAACCATAAAAACTTCTATAAATAAGGAGGCAGAAAGAGAGGAGGAGAAATAATCAAGAAAATTGGACATAAGTTGGAACAAAAGTGGAAACCGAATCTCTGAAGGAAAGGCAGTAATTCAATTCAATTTTTTGAGGGAGCAGAAAAACAATTCAAGACAATTCAAAGGCAGCAAAGCTTGTCTTTGATTTGGTTGATCCAAGAAGCAATTTTGGTGCAACCCCATGAAAGAAGGTTTGAATTCTTAATTCCTTTTATTTTTTCACAGTAGCTAAACATCTCATTCTTTCTTTTAATTCAAAAACTTTAGAACCTCAATTCACTTTTTCTAAGGTTTGAAAATCTTAAATCATGGCTTTATTTTCAAAAAGCTTAAAGCTATTAGTTTTATTTCTTCAAAACCCCAAAACTAAGATTTGCTTTCCAAATTATCAAAACTTTATTTTGTGTTATGTTTCCTTCCAAAAGCCTTAAAAACATTTTTTTTTTGTTTTTTATAAACTTTAAATCGTTTGTTTATTTTCATATAACTTCATAAAAGTATCAAATTGATTTTCAAATCCTAAAAATAACTCATCACCTGAAACCCTAATTCAAAAATCCTAAAACCCTAATTTAATTCCAAAACTCAAAATAGTAAAACCCTAACCCCTTTAAAACCTTAAACCCTAATTTTTTCTAAACCCTAATCCTTTAAAACTTTAAAAAACCATAAAAACACAAATATTTTAATTTCACACAGTAAACTTGAAACCATAAAATCAAAAGTACTTTAAGGAGTCCAAATTCTAGTTTCATGATTTTACATAACAAACCCTAGTTTGGTTAATCAAAGAATCTTACCAACCTTTTAAAACATAAAATCCCTAATCTATTTTATTTCTCTTAAAGTCACAGTATGCTTAAACCCATGAATTTCTAAAACCCTAAACACATGAAATAAAGAGCCCAAAATGAAAACAGTAGCTATAATTTAGATTTTTATTTGCCTTATTTAATTCTATATTTTATTATGCTTTGATTTATTTTATGCTTTAATGCTTGGTTTATTTAATTTATCATGGATGGATGTTACTTTCTATTGATGTTTAATACCTTTGATGAAAGATTTATTTATGATGAATGATTATTTACTTTTATCAATTTATTTAGATTTTCAAATGTTGTAAGAGGTATGTTTTCACTTGTTGGGTACCTCATTAGTTAAATATCATGTAATTTAATTTGCTTTTCTATTTTAGAACCTATGTAAAGGGCATGTTTCTACCTTTCGATGGGTGTCCTATTTAGGCATGTGATGTAAGGACACGTTTCCATCTTCGGATGGGTGTCCATTTATTTGTTTTGCTTGGACCTTGCTTTGATTTTAATATATTGATGCTTTCTTTTAATTATTGTGTGTAATATGGATAATGTTATTATATTTAAGAATTTTATAATATTAAGACCTGTAAAGGAGGCTGGTTACAATGAACCGGGCGTTGTGGGGTACTGGGCCATTTCTCACCTTCCCCACACGTACCCAACTTTTCAAACCCATTAGGGGGTTGGGGATTCCTTAGGAATCGAGTCATCCACCCCTTTCTTTTTTCCCTGCCCGTCCGGGTGGCGACTCCATTTTTCTCCGGACTTAGTTTCGTGTTCTCTATGGCCCCGAGCCTAAACAGTGCCGAAGTCGCAATAACCATTCCACCGGGAGTGGGGGCAAAAATCCCCGCTCATAGTGGCGACTCCACTGAGGATAAGAGAAGTTGATTCTGTTGGTCTTTATATTATTCTATTATTTCTTATAATGATATTATCCATTGCATCATATTAGATTGCATTGTGTGTGTGAGTTAGGACACCCGTGTTACCCGTGTTGTGTTATGTGAGGGATACAATACTTTCACTCAAGGTTTGGAGATCGAGCATGGCATAACCACTCATAGTCTCGTACCATTTGGTATATACTTGCTATGGGAACCTAAGCCTTTTTACCCAAAGACTAAAGCTCATGTAATTGGCCTAGTTACTTTCCTTAGGTTTTACCCCAAATGCATGTTGTTTGACTATGGTTAATTTATCATGGCTTAAATCATGGCTTATTTGGTTTGTTCTTTTTCTAATATGACCTAAGTACATTGTAAGCTCAAAATAAATTTTTCTTTAGAAAATCCAAAAGATCAAAGCTATTTTCAAAACTTTTCAAGATGGTCTTTGGACATAAGACTTTTCTAAAAATAAATCAAAAATTCTTTTGCTCATGGCCCAAATACTAAGCCCAAAATCCATTTTTTCTAAGATCATTTTACAATGGGCTTTGAAACAAAATTATTTTCACCCAACCTTTTCTTACAAAGAGCTTGCAAAATATTTAGGTCAATTATGAAATACCAAAAATCAACTGTGGGCCTAGTTTATACTATGAATAAATTAACCATGGACTTGATTTTGGCATGAACCATTAGTTACCTTTTTCAAGTGAGAAATCTTTCTATAATAAACCTGTAATATCCCAATGCATGCCCTAAAGGTTTTGATTATGTTGTTGTTGTATATTGGATTGAATGTATATGTTTTATTTAAAGAGAAAAGGTTCTTTAAAGAGAGTGTATATGCGATGTATATTAGAATATATATAACATATACCTAGGTCAATGGAAAGTCAAAGAATGGAGATAGTGGAAGAAGATATTTGTTTGTGTTTGAATTTATAATTAATTAATAAGGAATTAATGAATGGAGGAGGTTTATTTGAATTGTTTAATATTTTAATTACTTGGATGAGAGAGTTTTAAGGAAAAAGGGAATTTGACTTTGGGCTTCTCATTTTTCTTTCCTTCTCTTTTCCGTGGATCATCTTCTTCTTCTTCTTTTCTTTGCATTGTTTGGTCGGCTAACAAAGGGAAAGAGAGAGCAAGAGAGGATTTGATGTGCTAAGCTCAAATTGAAGGAAATCCAAGTGATCCAGTTGTTGATTCAAGAAGTTTTATAACTTTGGTAAGTTCTCTTTTGATATCTTTGTTTATTTGAAATGATATTTGGATTTGATAGATGATTTTAAGAGTGTGTTGTTTGTTTGTGAGATGTTTAGAAGTGTTTGGTTGATTTGATGATGGATTTTGAGGATGGATTGAAGAAAAGAGTAAGTGGTTGGAAGAGATGATGTTGTATATGTGGTGAGGGTTTTGAGATGATTTTGTGTTTTGTGTTTGATATATGTGTTTTGGTTTGTTTTGGTGTTGTTGCAAGTTTGAGATAGGTTTTTGGGTATATTTTGTGAAGATTGGTTGAAGTGGATGTTAAGGAATAGAAGTGTGTTGTTGAGTGTTTGGTTGTTTTCATCGGAGTCTTGATTTGTGGCCGGACACACCCATGAGCACGTTCAGGGTTTTTAGGCGTGTCAATTTTGTTAGAGGCAGTAGGTTTGACACGATCAGTAACACGCCCGTGTTATTGAGCGTGTCATAGCTACTGTAAGATTTGAGAATTTACACACCCAGGAACATGCCCATGTTGTTGAGCGTGTAAATGCTTCTGTGTTGTGGAGTTAGGGCACGGTCACGGACACTCCCGTGTGGGTGAGCGTGTCAGGGTTAGGGTTTGCCCTAATTAATTCCTAATTGGATTATCTCTTGTGTATCCCCAAGTAAGTATATGCTATTACTTTTGATTTAGGTCTTGAAGATAGTGATTGATCATTGATTTAAGAAGTAGAAGAATCTTGAACAAGGAATTGTTAAGAGTGGTGTGATTTGCTTTTAAGGTAAGTACAAAACCTATATGATTGTATGTAAGTACAAATGTGGCATTATTACATTGTTAATTTATATGAGTAATGTGTGTTGTTATGTTTATATCAATGATGATATATATATATATATGAATAATGTGAATGACATGATGATGCAAATGATTGTGTATATGAAAGATTGAAATGCTATGATGTGAATGGAGATGAAATGGAATATAAAGCCATTGTGATTGGCTATGTTAATTCATTTGAGAATGAAATTGATAACAAATTAATGAATGAGTTGTGTGGCTAATGTGTTATTCTATTTTCAGAGTTTGTTGTTGGTGGCATGCCTAATGATAGTAACAATCTCTTGAAGTTAGGTTGGGCTTGATCCTTGAAGCCAAGTTGGGTTGAAGTTTAACATGTTTTACTCCCCTTGAAGCTTGGTTGGGTCTAGTCCTTGAAGCCTAATTGAGATGTTACAACCCTTGAAGCTAGGTTGGGTTTGGTTCTTGAAGCCAAGTTGGGTTGAGACTTAGCATGCTTTGTTCCCCTTGAAGCTTGGTTGAACCTAATCCTTGAAGCCTAGTTGGTATATGTGATAATGATAAATGTGATAAAACCAAAGCATTAACTCTGAAAATTGAATGGCATATTAGTGTGTTTTGGGCCCATGCTTGTCTTTGTTTATATGTGATTCATTGATGGCAAAATAATTAAATTATGAAATTCATGAAAGGACTTTGAGATGTGATATGCTTATATGATTATGATTTGTGAAAGGCAAAGGTTTGATGTTAGCTTTTCACTTATGATGTTGATATTAATGGAATGTGTGACATTGCATAGCATTCAAGCATAATGTTAGCATGTTTTGTACTACTAAGTCCTTGGCTTAGCGCGATAGTGTTGATCGCGCAGGTGATAGAGTTGAACCCGAGAGCTCATCGAGGCCGAGTGAGAGTAGACATTGAAGAGTTGATTTTGGGACTTAAAGATCAGAGAAGATTTGCCAATCATGTATAACTCTTTTAATATTTTGTAAAGTATTGTTTATAATGTGAATATATGTACATTTGTAAATATAAATATTTAAATGTTTTCCTATATGTAAATAGTTCTAAATTCCGCTGCGTATTAAGTAAATATATATATATATATATCTATTTTGTTTTTATATTATAAGTTAATTACTTATTTTCTATAATGTATAATGAGAAAGATTATAGTATCATTGGAAATGTTTTTGAATGTTAAGAAATTCGTAGCATTCCTATATTCGATGCATGTATACTACATTGTGGTGTATGTAGTGTGTATGTATTGGATGTGGGGGTGTTACAATTGTTTTGGTATCAGAGCCTAGGTTTGAGATTCTCAACCTAGGTAAAGTATAATAAAAAGAGTGTTTTGATTTTAAAATGTGGATTTTTGAATAACATACATGTTTGGCATTGGCAGTCTCTGATCTTTAATGAGAAGTATTCTGCTGTGTTTGCAGATATAGGTTGTGATGGATTCTCACTCACGTCATTCAGTTGAGGGTAGTGCTGAGAGTATAGCTCCTGAGGAGATTAGAGAGGGAGCTAGAGTGGATAGTGCTGGAGAGATACTTGCTTCTGTATCGGGGAGACCAGCTGGTGAGGAGGTTCCACCAGTTTGGCTTAGGCATGTGATAGAGGCTTTGAGACAAGCACCAGTGCAACCACCGCCACCACCCCCACAACCTTTGGTATCAGTGAGACAGTATGATAAGCTAAGGAAGTATGGAGCTGAAGATTTTATAGGTACCATTGATCCAGCTGTAGCAGAGCAGTGGCTAGACAAGGTACAGAGAATATTTGTTCAGTTGCAAGCCACTCCAGAGGAAAAGTTTGATTATGCAAGATCATTGTTGCAAAAGGATGCATATAATTGGTGGAAGACAGTGCCTCATTCTATGGATGATCCACCAACATTGTCCTATGCTGATTTTCTGAGAGAGTTTGAATTGAAGTATACTCCGAGGGAGTATAAGGACATGAAGAAGATGGAGTTTTTGAGTTTAAAGCAAGACAACCGGTCAGTAACTGAATATGAGGTTGAATTTATTCGGTTGATTCAGTATGCTGGGGGTATCATATCGGATGAGATAGATAGATACAGAAGATTTGAGGAGGGATTGAGGCCCTCTGTCATGTGTCATGTGGCTGGATCTAGATATCATGATTTTTCCCAGCTTGTGGCAGCGGCTAGGAGTGTGGAGAGAGCCCAGGCTATTGCAGCTGCTTCAGAGGAAGAGATTAGGGTTAGAAGGCCCCAGTTTGAGGCAGGGTCTTCGTCTGTGAAAAGAGGTAAAGGAAGTTTTATTCCTCGGGTTAGTAGGAGTCAGAGGCCAGCTGGTAGGTCAGTACAGTTTCAGAGGCGGAGATCTGGACCTGCAGTTTCAGTGGCGAGTGCTCCGACCCCGGTGACTCAGAGATCCACCTTACCCATATGCATTCATTGTGGTAGGCCACATGGTGGTACTTGTTGGAAGACTGGTGTAGCAGGGGTATGTTTCAGATGTGGATCTCCTGATCATTTTGTGAGAGATTGTCCCGAAAGACAGGAGCAGATGTCAGTGGATACTGCAGCTTCTCGACCTAGTGTGAGGGGAGGTCGAGGAGGCAGGGGGTTCGGCAGAGGAGGCAGATCTGGGTTCAGTTCTAGAGGAGGTTCTACATCCAGGGAGAGTAGACCAGAGGAGGCTGGATCTTCTCAGAGGATTTATGTGATGCAGAAGCAACCAGATGCTTCGGCAGTCATAGCTGGTACTTTTTCTTTATTTGGTATTTCAGTACTTGCTTTGATTGATCCGGGTTCCACACACTCATATATTAGTGCATCTGTTTTGCCTGTGTCTGATGTGCATGCTGAATCCCTAGGATTTGATGTATTGGTGACAAATCCGTTAGGGCATAGTGTGATTGTTAGTAAGGTGCACCGAGATAGTGCAGTAGTGGTTCAAGGTGAGGAGTTCCTTGGAGATTTGATTGAGATGCCTTTTAAGGAATATGATGTGATTCTAGGCATGGATTGGTTATCTAGACATGGAACTATGGTAGACTGTAAAAAGAAAATTGTTACCTTGAGAACCAGTGATGGTAGAGAGGTGTTAATATTTAATGAGCAGGAACAGCTAGCATCCTTGTTTGTTTCAGCGGTTGCAGCTAGGAGATTGATTAGAAAGGGGTGTGATGCTTATCTTGCTCATGTGGTAGATACTAGAGTAAGGAGTCCTCAAATTGATAGTATAGCCACAGTTGCAGAATTCCCAGACGTGTTTCCAGAAGAGTTGCCAGGGTTGCCTCCTGAGAGAGAGGTGGAGTTTGGTATTGAATTATTGCCTGGTACCACTCCTATTTCTATTGCTCCTTATCGAATGGCACCAGCAGAATTGAGGGAGTTGAAAGTGCAATTACAAGAGTTGTTGGATAAAGGATTTATTCGCCCCAGTGTTTCTCCTTGGGGAGCTCCTGTGTTATTTGTGAAGAAGAAAGATGGTATAATGAGATTATGTATCGATTATAGGCAATTGAACAAGGTGACAATCAAAAATAAATATCCTTTGCCTAGAATTGATGATCTCTTTGATCAATTAAAAGGTGCAGCAGTGTTTTCTAAGATCGATTTGAGATCAGGGTACCATCAGTTGAGGGTCAGAGCTGAAGATGTTCCTAAGACATCCTTTCGGACCAGGTATGGGCATTATGAGTTTCTAGTTATGCCTTTTGGTTTGACGAATGCACCTGCAGTTTTTATGGACTTGATGAATAGGGTGTTTAGGCCCTATCTGGATCAGTTTGTGGTAGTGTTTATAGATGATATTTTGGTGTATTCGCCTAATGAGGAAGAGCATGACAAGCATCTGCGGATTGTGTTGCAAATCTTGAGAGAGAAGCAATTGTTTGCTAAATTGTCAAAGTGTGAGTTTTGGCTTGATCAAGTTACTTTTCTCGGTCACATAGTTTCAGCGGAAGGTATTAGAGTTGATCGGAGTAAAGTTGAAGCTATTTTGAATTGGAGTCCACCAAAGTCTGTGACTGAAGTTAGAAGTTTTCTGGGTTTGGCAGGCTATTACCGACGGTTTGTGAAAGGATTTTCTTTGATAGCCACTCCACTTACCAGATTACTTCGAAAGGGAGTTAGATTTGTGTGGACAGATCAGTGTCAGGCTAGTTTCGATCAGTTGAAAGAAATGTTAACTCAAGCGCCTGTTCTTACTTTACCTGTGGAAGATAAACCATATGTGATTTATAGTGATGCTTCACATAGGGGTTTGGGTTGTGTTCTGATGCAAGAAGGTAAAGTTATAACTTATGCTTCTCGACAGTTGAAACCGCATGAGCTAAATTATCCGACCCATGATTTAGAGTTGGCAGCCATTGTGTTTGCATTGAAGATTTGGCGACACTATTTGTTTGGGGAGAAATGTTTTATCTACACTGATCATAAAAGTTTAAAGTATTTGGGTGTCCAAAAAGAGCTTAATCTTCGACAAAGGAGATGGTTGGAATTGATTAAAGACTACGACTGTTTGATTGATTATCATCCGGGTAAAGCAAATGTTGTTGCTGATGCCTTGAGTCGGAAGTCTTTAGCAGGTTTGACTGTTTATTCGCTCTCGTTGCTTGTTGAGTTGAGAGCATTGTGTGCTAGTTTTGTATCTTGTGATGATGGTGCATTGTTGGCACAGTTGCATTTAAAACCAGTATTGTTGGAGCAGATTAAAGAAGCTCAATTGGTGGATGAGAAGATTCAAAAGATTGTTTCAGATTGTAGGAATGGGAGGAGTAGAGATTTTGTTGTGAAAGATGATGGGAGTTTGTGGTTCAAGAACAGATTGTGTGTACCCGATGATGTTAATTTGAGAAGGATCATTTTAGAGGAAGCTCATCAATCAGTATTTGCTATGCATCCGGGCAATACCAAGATGTATCATGATTTGAAATAGCATTACTGGTGGTTTGGTTTGAAGAGAGACATTGCTAATTTTGTATCCAGATGTCTCATCTGTCAGAAGGTAAAAGCAGAGCATCAAGTTCCAACAGGGTTACTTCAACCTTTAGCAGTGCCTGAATGGAAATGGGATAGAGTAACCATGGATTTCGTGTCTGGTTTGCCATTGACACAAAGAAAGCATGATGCTATTTGGGTGATTGTTGATAGGTTGATGAAGACAGCTCATTTTCTTCCAGTTCGGATGGATTACTCTTTGGAAAGGTTAGCTGAGCTGTATATCCATGAGATTGTGAAGTTGCATGGTGTTCCAACTTCTATAGTGTCTGATCGAGATCCCCGGTTTACTTCAAGGTTTTGGAAGAGTTTACATGGTGCTTTGGGTTCTCGATTACACTTCAGTACTGCTTTTCATCCACAGACAGATGGACAGTCAGAGAGAGTGATACAGATTATTGAAGACATGTTGAGAAGTTGTGTCATTGATTTCTCTGGAGGTTGGGATAGATTCTTACCACTTGTGGTATTTGCATACAATAACAGTCATCAATCTAGCATTGGTATGGCACCATTTGAAGCATTGTATGGTAGAAGGTGTAGGACACCTCTATGTTGGAATGAATTTGGTGAAGGTAAGATAATTGGTCCTGATTTGGTTAAAGAAACTGAGGAGAAAGTGAGGATGATTCGAGATAGGTTAAAAGCAGCTTCAGACCGATAGAAGTCTTATTCAGATTTGAAAAGGAGGGACATAAAGTATAATGTGGGAGATAAAGTATTTTTGAAAGTGTCTCCTTGGAAAAAGATTTTGAGGTTTAGTCGAAAAGGAAAGCTGAGTCCTCGTTTCATTGGACCGTATGAAGTTTTGGAAAGAGTTGGGCCAGTTGCTTATCGACTTGCTTTACCACCTGAGTTAGACCGTATCCATAATGTATTTCATGTTTCTATGTTGAGGAGATACAGATCAAATCCATCACATGTGTTGCCAATTGAATCTATCGAAGTAAGTCCTGATTTGACATTTGAAGAGGAACCAATTGCTGTCTTGGCACATGAAGTGAAGGATTTGAGAAATAAGAAAGTGCCACTTGTGAAGATATTGTGGAAGAATCATGCAAAGGAAGAGGCAACTTGGGAAAGTGAGCAAACAATGCGAGAGCAATATCCTCAATTGTTTCGAACTTGATATCAGGTAATTTCGAAGGCGAAATTTCTTTTTAGAGGGGGAGAATTGTAATATCCCAATGCATGCCTTAAAAGTTTTGATTATGTTGTTGTTGTATATTGGATTGAATGTATATGTTTTATTTAAAGAGAAAAGGTTCTTTAAAGAGAGTGTATATGTGATGTATATTAGAATATATATAACATATACCTAGGTCAATGGAAAGTCAAAGAATGGAGATAGTGGAAGAAGATATTTGTTTGTGTTTGAATTTATAATTAATTAATAAGGAATTAATGAATGGAGGAGGTTTATTTGAATTGTTTAATATTTTAATTACTTGGATGAGAGAGTTTTAAGGAAAAAGGGAATTTGACTTTGGGCTTCTCATTTTTCTTTCCTTCTCTTTGCTGTGGATCATCTTCTTCTTCTTCTTTTCTTTGCATTGTTTGGTCGGCTAACAAAGGGAAAGAGAGTGCAAGAGAGGATTTGATGTGCTAAGCTCAAATTGAAGGAAATCCAAGTGATCCAGTTGTTGATTCAAGAAGTTTTATAACTTTGGTAAGTTCTCTTTTGATATCTTTGTTTATTTGAAATGATATTTGGATTTGATAGATGATTTTAAGAGTGTGTTGTTTGTTTGTGAGATGTTTAGAAGTGTTTGGTTGATTTGATGATGGATTTTGAGGATGGATTGAAGAAAAGAGTAAGTGGTTGGAAGAGATGATGTTGTATATGTGGTGAGGGTTTTGAGATGATTTTGTGTTTTGTGTTTGATATATGTGTTTTGGTTTATTTTGGTGTTGTTGCAAGTTTGAGATAGGTTTTTGGGGTATGTTTTGTGAAGATTGGTTGAAGTGGATGTTAAGGAATAGAAGTGTGTTGTTGAGTGTTTGGTTGTTTTGATCGGAGTCTTGATTTGTGGCCGGACACACCCATGAGCACGTTCAGGGTTTTTAGGCGTGTCAATTTTGTTAGAGGCAGTAGGTTTGACACGATCAGTAACACGCCTGTGTTATTGAGCGTGTCATAGCTACTGTAAGATTTGAGAATTTACACGCCCAGGAACATGCCCATGTTGTTGAGCGTGTAAATGCTTCTGTGTTGTGGAGTTAGGGCACGGTCATGGACACGCCCGTGTGGGTGAGCGTGTCAGGGTTAGGGTTTGCCCTAATTAATTCCTAATTGGATTATCTCTTGTGTATCCCTAAGTAAGTATATGCTATTACTTTTGATTTAGGTCTTGAAGATAGTGATTGATCATTGATTTAAGAAGTAGAAGAATCTTGAACAAGGAATTGTTAAGAGTGGTGTGATTTGCTTTTAAGGTAAGTACAAAACCTATATGATTGTATGTAAGTACAAATGTGGCATTATTACATTGTTAATTTATATGAGTAATGTGTGTTGTTATGTTTATATCAATGATGATATATATATGAATAATGTGAATGACATGATGATGCAAATGATTGTGTATATGAAAGATTGAAATGCTATGATGTGAATGGAGATGAAATGGAATATAAAGCCATTGTGATTGGCTATGTTAATTCATTTGAGAATGAAATTGATAACAAATTAATGAATGAGTTGTGTGGCTAATGTGTTATTCTATTTTCAGATTTTGTTGTTGGTGGCATGCCTAAGGATAGTAACAATCTCTTGAAGTTAGGTTGGGCTTGATCCTTGAAGCCAAGTTGGGTTGAAGTTTAACATGTTTTACTCCCCTTGAAGCTTGGTTGGGTCTAGTCCTTGAAGCCTAATTGAGATGTTACAACCCTTGAAGCTAGGTTGGGTTTGGTTCTTGAAGCCAAGTTGGGTTGAGACTTAGCATGCTTTGTTCCCCTTGAAGCTTGGTTGAACCTAATCCTTGAAGCCTAGTTGGGTATATGTGATAATGATAAATGTGATAAAACCAAAGCATTAACTCTGAAAATTGAATGGCATATTGGTGTGTTTTGGGCCCATGCTTGTCTTTGTTTATATGTGATTCATTGATGGCAAAATAATTAAATTATGAAATTCATGAAAGGACTTTGAGATGTGATATGCTTATATGATTATGATTTATGAAAGGCAAAGGTTTGATGTTAGCTTTTCACTTATGATGTTGATATTAATGGAATGTGTGACATTGCATAGCATTCAAGCATAATGTTAGCATGTTTTGTACTACTAAGTCCTTGGCTTAGCGCGATAGTGTTGATCGCGCAGGTGATAGAGTTGAACCCGAGAGCTCATCGAGGCCGAGTGAGAGTAGACATTGAAGAGTTGATTTTGGGACTTAAAGATCAGAGAAGATTTGCCAATCATGTATAACTCTTTTAATATTTTGTAAAGTATTGTTTATAATGTGAATATATGTACATTTGTAAATATAAATATTTAAATGTTTTCCTATATGTAAATAGTTCTAAATTCCGCTGCGTATTAAGTAAATATATATATATATATCTATTTTGTTTTTATATTATAAGTTAATTACTTATTTTCTGTAATGTATAATGAGAAAGATTATAGTATCATTGGAAATGTTTTTGAATGTTAAGAAATTCGTAGCATTCCTATATTCGATGCATGTATACTACATTGCGGTGTATGTAGTGTGTATGTATTGGATGTGGGGGTGTTACAAAACCTCTTAATTTTGTTTTAATCCAATATAGCATAAAAGCTACTTTAGTTGGTTGAATGGATTAAAACCTAATTAATGGGAATTATCATGGATAGACTTCCATTTTTTGAAAATATAACTATTGGTTGAAACGTCCGAGGGAAATATTCGAAAATAAGATACCACATGTTGGTATTTTGTTAACCATATACCTAGGAAAAGGGACTCGCCATTCGTGTGTGGATGTTATAAGGTTGGAAGGAACGTCCTATTCATCCTTATTTGTCTATTGTTTGTGCATACATGCATACATTTGCATCTCATATCATTGATCCTTTCTAGCTCACAGCCCTGGATTACGATAGTACAAAAGCTTATGACAATCCGACCTACGCCAGAAGCAAAGAATCTAGCAATGACTTAATCACTTGCTCGCCAAAAGCAATGGAACTCGAACAAATTGAAAGACTGGTGGATGAAGCCCTCAATACCAAAATGGAAGAAATAAAAGAGGCCCTAGCTGAGACCATGAAGAACCAATTGACTACAATCTTAGGAAACAATGTCGAAGCATCTGCTAGCACCAAGAAAGTCAAGGGGAAGGCTAAAGTTGGTGAAGTAGCTTTTGATGATGATAAGGTAATCATTGATGATGATGATTGGGCTCAATACTACCATGATCCTCAAGACAAAAAGGAGCCAAAGGTTGTTGAGAAGGCAACTATTGAAAAGATCGAGACTTCTGATGTTGAGAAGATGATTGCTGATTTAGAAAAGAAATTTGAGAAGAAGCTGAAAACCGAAGAGATGTCCGAGATCGATAAACTATTTGAACAAGATGAAGTCCCGTACAAGTTCAAGATGCCATCCTTTGCCAAGTACAATGGCACCGAAAATCCTCATCTCCATGTGAAGTAGTATATCACTGCTATGCAGTCTGCTCGAGCTACTAAGGCTCAAACTCTAAGGTACTTTATGCTCTCATTAGATCCTGTTATCCAAAATTGGTTCATTACCTTAGATGATGGAACACAAAAGAATTGGGATTTGCTGTACAAGGCCTTCATTCAACAATATGGGTACAATGTCGAGTTGGAAGTTACCTTAATGGAAGTTGAGTCCATTAGGCAAAGGGCAAATGAGAATTTTGTGGACTATGTAAAAAGATGGAGAAACAAGGCCGCTTTGCTCAAGAAAAGGCAGCCCGATGAATCTAATCAAATAAGGATGATCGTGAGAGGCGTCCTGCCCAATCTCCGTGAAAGGATGTCTCACACCCTTATAAGGGACTTCAAAGTTATTCTCCAAGCTAGTTTGGAAATTGAAGAGTGGGAAAGGGAGAAGAATCACTTTTCAATAAAAAGGAATGAGAAAGGGAATTACCAGTCCGAAAATAAAAGCACGCAAAAAGAGGTTGATGTTAATGTAATCGATCAAGGAAATAAAAGACAATTCTCAGAATTGGGGAAACCTCTATCTTGGGTTTTTAGCAAGCTGCAAAAGAAAGGGTTGTTGCAACTGTTAGCTCCTCGACCACTACATAATCCACTGCCACCAAACTTCAATGCCGAGACCTTCTGTCAATTTCATCAAATGCGAGGGCATGAAACAGATAAATGTGCTCGTCTAAGGCATGAGATCCAAGACCTAATCAATAGTGGCAAGCTACCCGAGCCAGATAAGCCCAATACCAAGAACAACCCTTTGCCTAAATTTGGAAGAGCGCCTCCACCAGCAACATTCATGGTAGGAAAAGGATTAGAAGAGGATTTTGTTTTATCATCCTTTAAAGATGGGGATATTGAAGATATGAAAGGGAAAGAAGCTTAAACTCAACAAACTTTCCTTAGCTTGAATATTGCTTTTCAATTTTACTTTCTTTAATATTTAAATTGGAATAATCGTGTTTTTCAAATTTAAATTTGTTTGAATAAATTACTTTTATAAAAAATTTTGTTGGTCTTTGTTCACTTTGGTGCTCAACCAATGAGGAATCTAGCTTGATAATTCATGAATTAATATATTTATGCATCATGACTCGAATGAATTTACTAGGCGAGGCAATTGCTCTATAGCATTGAGTTGTGTATAATTACTTAGAGAGGGCTCCTGCATAATTATCTTTGTCTAGGTCCTAGTCAGTCTTAGAACATGCTTTGGCAAACTTTCGAGGTGAAATTGAACTCTGCTTATTTAAGGGAGAGATGATCTAGGCATTGTTTGGTTAGCCAACAACTAGTATCCACCCATTAAATATCAATCTCTACTTGTCCCTTTGAGCCTTCATAAAATTTTAGCTTTCTTTTCATTGGCATATAACCTCAACAACCTACCCTGAGCTGTTGTGATATTTTGACAAATCTTATAATCACTAAGGTGAAGGGGCAAGAAGATCAAAGAAAGGAATGTATAGCCAATATTATAAGGATAGTTGATGTTATCAAGACCATGAAGACAGTTGAAGCTCTCAAGACCATAAGGGTAATTGAAGTTTTCAAGACCATAAGGGTAGTTGAAGTTAACTTAATATCTCTAATATATCAAGACAACATTAGAGTAACAAATGATTTATTCCTGTTAAAGAAGATTTATGTTACTCCACTCATCCATTATTGGAAGCCCAAGTTGGTACAAACAAGACAACTCAGTTTGAGCTAAAGTAAAAAAAATAAAAGAAAAGAAAAGAAAAGAAAAAGAAGAAAAGAAAAAGAAAAGAAAAAAGAAGAAGAAAAGAAAAAAGAAGAAGAAAAAGAGAAAGAGAAAGAAAAAAAGATAAACATAAAAGGCGGTTCAAAAAGCCAACTGAGTTCTCTTTTACCTAAAGCAGCAAAAGGCTTCCATTTGGTTCATAAGGACATTGTGACTTGAATTGGTCCAACCCAACCAAAGACTCAATCAAAATCAAAGAAAAAGGCAAAGACCATCCTGTTCTTGAAAGTTCTGTACTTGACAGTCCTACAAGAAAGAAGGACAAAATGATAAAATGCTCAAAGAAAGGGAAGAGTAAGGAAAATAAAGAGAAAAAAAAGGGAAAAGAAGAAAAGAAACAAATTTGGGTCCCAAACTTTATGCAAGGGCAAAAACTGTCCTAATCAAGATCCAGATTAATGCCAAGAAGATAGAAGGAATTTGGAGTCTAGAAAGATTGCTCCCAATTGTCTAAAGTTCCAACAAGAAATTTATAGTGTGAAGGTTTGTCATTTGTGTCACACCACCTCCAATCTCAAAATGCCCTTCATTTAAACCCGCATCCCTTATAGACCCCATTTCAAGCCTATCAAAGACCTGTTGATCTCTCTTGGTAGGTAGAGCCTATTAGTGGAGATAGTTTGGATGAGCATGCATATGAGACAGACAATATTTAAACTCAAATGAGACCTTTGGCAAAGTAATGTGTATGTGCCTATCTGAAGTGCAACAGTTCTTGCTTAAATAGAAATAATTCCCGAGTTTAGTACGGTAACTAGGGTTGTCATGTTACAGATATGTTAATTTGGAAAATCAAGTCCTGAGGTGCATTGACATTAATTTGGCAAAGCCAACATTTGATTTCAAAATCAAAATTAAAAAAAAAAAGAAGTTTTGTCATTCAAAGCCTTCAAGTTAAGGGAAGTATGTTGAACCTCCAAAGGACACATTGGGCAAAGGAAATGATTATTGGCAAGGTCATGAAGAAGCTATCAACTGACATGTTGAGACATAGTTTGAAATAGATGAATCCCTGACTCTGCTGCTTGGGGTCTCCATTATTCATATTTTCAACATCTTAAAGATAAAAGCCATAAATGTGAAGTAGTCTGTCATTTCAGTGCAAGACTTGAACAATCATCGAAAAGATGTCAACGAGAATACTTCTGTTGATCACCTTGGTCTATGAGTCGATGGAACAACTGTAAGTATTATCATGCATATCATGCATACATGAGCATATCACATCACACTTTCTTGTCTTGTGTTGTCTATTCTTTGGCAAAATAAATAGCAAACACCCTACGAAGTAAAGAATCAAAAGAAGATGTCAAATCAGGGGGGCATGGAAAGCCCATTGCTTGAGAAAGCTCCAGTAATTTTGCAAAGAGAAGAAATGTGTGCTTGTGCGAAGAACTAGATGGCAAAAACATCAATCAGAGCATGCATAGAAAAATCATGGGTTTGAGCCTACACAGGGGTCAAAGTTTCTCCTTTTCAATTTTTTGAGTCTATATATAAAATGTTTTCAAACTAACTTACAAATATTTTGCCACGCTGGGGCAAGGAGAAGATATGAGGACCAACTAAAAATAGCTGAATTTTTGCGAAAAGAAGAACAAAAGAATGGAACAACAAGTTAAGCCAGAATCCTCAACTAATAAAAGGTCAATCAAATCAAATTCAAATCTCGAGTCAAAAAATCCAATTTAGGATCAAGTATCCAAATCAAGTTTAGGATCGAGTATCCAAATCAAGCTAGGATCAAGTATCCCAATCCAATTTAGGATCGAGTATCCAAATCAAGTTAGGATCGAGTATCCCAATCCGATTTAGGATCGAATATCCAAGTCCAGTTAGGATCGAGTATCCAAATCTATTTAGGATTAAATATCCAAATCCAGTTAGGATCCAGTATCCAAATCCAGTTTAGGATCGAGTATCCAAATCAAGTTAGGATCGAGTATCCGAACCCAATTTAGGATGGAGTATCCCAATACAAATCCAGTTAGGATCGAGTATCTAAATCCAGTTAGGGTCAAGTATTCCAAATCCAGTTAGGATCGAGTATCTGAACCCAATTTAGGATTGAGTATCCTAATCCAAATCCAGTTAGGATCGAGTATCCGAATCCAATTAGGATCGAGTATCCGAATCCAGTTTACAATTGAGTATCTAAATCTCTCGGGTCCAGAACCCAAATTATCCTTAGGTCTAGATCCTAGAATTTGATACTAAGTCCAGAACTTAGCTCGGGTCCCGAACCCAATTTTACCATTAGGTCCAAAACCTAAAATTATTTCTAAGTCCAGAACTTAGCTCTGGTCCATAACCCAAATTTTCCTTAGGTCCAGAACCTAGAATTTGTTTCTAAGTCCATAACATAGATCGGGTCCAGAACCTAAATTTTTCTTAGGTCCGGAACCTAAAATTATCCTTGAGTCCAGAACTCGAACCAGGTCCAGAACCCAAAACCTCCACCATCTCAAAAATTAAGTCTTGTTGCTTTTCACTCTCTTTCACTAAAGTTTTAGATCATTCAAGCAAGGGGCAAACTGTAGACTCTTAATTTTTAACCCAGTCCGGTTCAATATAATTTAATTAGTCCAAAATAATTTTTGTGTTGTCTAATATATTTTAATTGGTCCAAAATAATTTTTGTTATCTTAATTAAATAATTTTTGCTTTAGTATCTAATTTTTATTAGTAAAAAATAATAATAAACAAATTAAAATCAAAAAATAAAAATAAAAAACGGCAATGGAAAAATCAGCGACGAAAATATCATCGTCGAAAGTCAGCTTGGGCCAGTGGCCATTTCGCCCGTAGCTGCTGCAACTTTTTCGCTAGCGCAATTTTTCTTGCGGCAATTTTTTTTTTCTAGTGCAATTTTTCCGCAGCAGTTTTTTTTTCGCTAGCGAAATATTCCGACGCAAATTTTTCGAAACCTAATGCAATTAGGTTTTGGTTTCCTTTTCTTAATAAATAATGTATGCCGTGAGAAACTAGGAAAAAACCATAAAAACTTCTATAAATAAGGAGGCAGAAAGAGAGGAGGAGAAATAATCAAGAAAATCGGACATAAGTTGGAACAAAAGTGGAAACCGAATCTGTGAAGGAAAGGCAGTAATTCAATTCAATTTTTTGAGGGAGCAGAAAAACAATTCAAGACAATTCAAAGGCAGCAAAGCTTGTCTTTGATTTGGTTGATCCAAGAAGCAATTTTGGTGCAACCCCACGAAAGAAGGTTTGAATTCTTAATTCCTTTTATTTTTTCACAGTAGCTAAACATCTCATTCTTTCTTTTAATTCAAAAACTTTAGAACCTCAATTCACTTTTTCTAAGGTTTGAAAATCTTAAATCGTGGCTTTATTTTCTAAAAGCTTAAAGCTATTAGTTTTATTTCTTCAAAACCCCAAAACTAAGATTTGCTTTCCAAATTATCAAAACTTTAATTTGTGTTATGTTTCCTTCCAAAAGCCTTAAAAACATTTTTTTTATTTTTTATAAACTTTAAATCGTTTGTTTATTTTCATATAACTTCATAAAAGTATCAAATTGATTTTCAAATCCTAAACATAACTCATCACCCTAAACCCTAATTCAAAAATCCTAAAACCCTAATTTAATTCCAAACTCAAAATAGTAAAACCCTAACCCCTTTAAAACCTTAAACCCTAATTTTTTCTAAACCATAATCCTTTAAAACTTTAAAAAACCATAAAAACACAAATATTTTAATTTCACACAGTAAACTTGAAACCATAAAATCAAAAGTACTTTAAAGAGTCCAAATTCTAGTTTCATGATTTTACATAACAAACCCTAGTTTGGTTAATCAAAGAATCTTACCAGCCTTTTAAAACATAAAATCCCTAATCTATTTTATTTCTCTTAAAATTATAGTATGCTTAAACCCATGAATTTCTAAAACCCTAAACACATGAAATAAAGAGCCCAAAATGAAAACAGTAGCTATAATTTAGATTTTTATTTGCCTTATTCAATTTTATATTTTATTATGCTTTGATTTATTTTATGCTTTAATGCTTGGTTTATTTAATTTATCATAGATAGATGTTACTTTCTATTGATGTTTAATACCTTTGATGAATGATTTATTTATGATGAATGATTATTTACTTTTATTAATTTATTTAGATTTTCAAAAGTTGTAAGAGGTATGTTTCCACTTGGTGGGTACCTCATTAGTTAAATATCATGTAATTTAATTTGCTTTTCTATTTTAGAACCTATGTAAAGGGCATGTTTCTACCTTTCGGTGGGTGTCCTATTTAGGCATGTGATGTAAGGACACGTTTCCATCTTTGGATGGGTGTCCATTTATTTGTTTGTCTTGGACCTTGCTTTGATTTTAATATATTGATGCTTTCTTTTAATTATTGTGTGTAATATGGATAATGTTATTATATTTAAGAATTTTATAATATTAAGACCTGTAAAGGAGGCCGGTTCCAATGAACCGGGCATTGTGGGAGTGCTGGGCCATTTCTCACCTTCCCCACACGTACCCAACTTTTCGAACCCATTAGGGGGTTGGGGATTCCTTAGGAATCGAGTCATCCACCCCTTTCTTTTTTCCCGGCCCGTCCGGGTGGCGACTCTATTTTTCTCCGGACTTAGGTCCATGTTCTCTAAGACCCCGAGCCTAAACAGTGTCGAAGTCGCAAGAACCATTCCATCAGGAGTGAGGGCAAAAATCCCCGCTCACAGTTACTTTCCTTAGGTTTTACCCCAAATGCTTGTTATTTGACTATGGTTAATTTATCTTGGTTTAAATCATGGCTTATTTGGTTTATTTCTTTTTCTAATATGACCTAAGTATATTGTAAGCTCAAAATAAATTTTTCTTTAAAGTCCAAAAGACCAAAACTATTTTTAAAACTTTTCAAGAGGGTCTTTGGACATAAAACTTTTCTAAAAAATAAATCAATAATTCATTTTCTCATGACCCAAATACTAAGCCCAAAATCCATTTTTTCTAAAATCTTTTTACAATGGGCTTAGAAACAAAATTATTTTCATCCAACCTTTTCTTACAAAGAGCTTGCAAAATTATTTAGGTTAATTACGAAATACCAAAAATCAATTGTGAGCTTAGTTTATACTAAGAATAATTAATCATGGCTTGTTTTTGGCATGAATCATTAGTAACTTTTTCAAGTGAGAAATCTATTTATAATAAACCTCTTAATTTAGTTTTAATCCAATATAGCATAAAAGCTACTATAGTTGGTTAAATGGATTAAAACCTAATTAATGGGATTATTATGAATTGATTTTCATTTTTAAAAATATAACTATTGGTTGAAACGTCCGAGGGAATTATTGAAAAAATAAGATACCCCATGTTGGTATCATGTTAACCACATTACCTAGGAAAAGAGACTCTCCATCCATGTGTGGAAGTTATAATGTAACACCCTTATACCCCATATACGCACACTACATACAACCATATGTGTAATATACGTATACCGGATACAGGAATGTTACGATCTATTTTAAACCAAACCAATCTTTCAATTTAACAATATAAGAAACTTAAAACATTTAAGTTGTATTATAAAATATAATAGGAAAAATATTTGTTTATTATGTAGCGAAAAATGTAGCGGTATATACATATATATACATACATATCAATATGTACAAAATTTAAAGTTTATACATGTTTAGCAGTTCGTCTCTGATCTTGAAGTCCAAAAATCAACACTTCACAAGCTTAGACTCGACTCGGTCTAGCTGAACTCTCCGGTTCAACCAGATCTACCCTGTCACCTGTGCGATGAACCACAATTGCGCTAAGCCAATGGCTTAGTGGTACATACTTTGATTCAATATAAATGAATGCGATGCTCATGCACAATATATATGAATATATCAACTCATTGCATCATATTTCATAATTCGCATTAAATCAAAGATAAACATGGGCCCAAAAGAATCTAATATGCTATTCGAAGTTCAGAGTTACTACTTTGGTCCATAATCACATTTATCAAGCCCGTAGGCGATATATATATATCCATGGATAATGTAACAGACCCAGTCTCTTGGACCTCAACTCAGCTAGACCCTAGGGCCCCAGTATCTTGGTCCTCAACCCGGCCAGACTGTTACAGTTTTTAAGGCTTACGACCTGGTCTTTTCACCTCAAAAACATCATATTTCACATTTTTCAGTTGGGCTCGGCTTACAACCCGGTCTTTTTACCTGCCCAGCGATTCATAGGCATGCCACCAAACCCGGAACTCTAAAAATTGAATAAAATACTAGGCACACAATTAATTCATTTATCTCATTATCAATATCTTTTACAATTCATTTTCAAACTAGGCTTATTGCCTTGGTATATCATCTTTTCTCATTTTTCTCATTCTTCTATTTCATCTCAATATAGATTGGTTACATTATGTTTTCACATCTCATACCACATTTTTCCACATTACTTTTCATATACAATACATTACTCAATTGCATTGATACATCAACATAATTCACATTATGCATATCACAACATATAATTGATTCATCAACAATGTATCAAGTAACTTAACACATTTCTCAACTAAATGTGTTAAGTCCCAATGTCATATAAATGTATGCAATCAATCAAAGTTTGTACTTACCTTAAGAGCAACTCACACCAATCTAAACACTTCCTCTTCCAAGAATCCTCCAACACTTGGATTAGGGCAACTCAATCTCTTCAAAACCTAATCCAAAGATAATGATACACATTCACTTAGAGATACACATGAGATAATATGAATAAGAACCAACTAGGGAAAAATCTACACATGACACGCTCAACAACACGAGCATGTCCCTGACCGTGCCCTAAACTCACAACACAGAAGCTTTGACACTCTCAATGACATGGGTGTGTCACTGGCCGTGTCAATTCTCTCCCAACACGGTGGCTATGAGACGCTCAATGACATGGGTGTGTCACTAGCCGTGTCAATCCACCAACAACACAGTAGTTATGACACGCTCAGTGACATGGGCGTGTCACTTCGCGTGTCAATACTACTCCAACAAATAAGCTGTGACACACTTAGTGACATGGGCGTGTCACTGGTCATGTCACCCATCCAAAAAAATAGAACAATTGACACGCTCAAAGACTTGGCCGTGTTCATGAGAGTGTCAGGCCAAAAATCCTGATTCCGACACCAACAACACCACATCCAACAAACCACTTTCTTTTACCATCTTTCACTCCAAACAAACTTAACCAAACACATTAATAAACCATAATAAACATGCAAAAACACCAAAACAACTCAATACATACATCAAACACAAATCACAACCATCATCACACTCATCACATACACAATACACCACACTTATTTTCTTTCACCAAATTTAACCTTTCCTTCAAACCAACCCCAAAATCAAAGCCAAAAAGACCAAACACTCTCAAATACATCAAAATAACCATACACATACCATCAACAACCTCAATCCACAAACTCAAAAGAAAACCAAAGAATCAAGTGGAAAACTTACCAAAAGTGATGAAAACCCTTAGAATTCTAACTTGATCACTTGAAACACCCTTTAATCTTGAGTTTGGATGAGCAAAATCTCTCTTTCCTCTCTTGCTATGGTGATAGCCGGCCAAAACAAAGAAAGAAGAAGATGAAGATGAAGAAAGAAGAGCAAAGTCAACCTTAATAACCACTCTTAACCACCCAATTTTCTCTTTAAATCTCAACCAAGCAATTTAAATAATAAAATATATAAATATCCACTTCTACTAAATTTAATTAAATTTCCATTTTATAAAATAATCAATAACTTCTCATTTGACCAACTAATAAGTTGACTTGTATATGTTGTATATATCTCTATATATACAACATATACACACTCCTCTTTCCTTTCTTATCTTCCCACTTAAACATATATACAATTATAACATTTAATCCAAATACAACTATAATATTTAATCCAAATACAACAATAAGTAATCCAAAAATTTTAGGGTATAGTTTGGGATATTACATATAAGGTTGGAAGGAACGTTCTATTTATCTTTCTTTATTGATTGTTTGTGCATACATGCATGCATACATACATTTGCATTTCATATCATTAATCCTCTCTGGCTCACAGCCCTGGATTATGAAAGTTCAAAAGCTTACGACAATCTGACCTACGCCGAAAGCGAAGAATCTAGCAACGACTCAATCACTTACTCACCAAAAGCAATGGAGCCCGAACAAATTCAAAGAATGGTGGATGATGCCCTCAATGCCAATATGGAAGAAATAAAATAGGCCCTAGCTGAGACCATGAAGAACCAATTGACAGCAAATCATGCCGAAGCTTTTGCTAGCACTAAGAAGCCAAAGGATAAAGGGAAGGCTAAAGTTGGTGAAATGGCTTTTGATGATGATAAGGTGATCATTGATGATAATGATGATTGGGCTCAATACTTCCAAGATCCTAAAGATAAGAAGAAAAAATTGAAGGTTGTTAAGAAGACAGCTGTTGAAAAGACCGAGACATTTGATGTTGAGAAGATGATTGCTGATTTAGAAAAGAAATTTGAGAAGAAGCTAAAAATCGAAGAGATGTCTGAGATCGACAAACTATTTGAACAAGATGAGGATGTCCCTTATAAATTCGAGATGCCATCTTTTGCAAAGTTTGATGGAACCGAAAATCCTCACCTCCATGTGAAATAGTATATCACTGCTATGCAATCTTCCCGAGCTACTAAGGCTCAAACTCTAAGATACTTTATGCTCTCATTGGATCCTGTTATCCAAAATCGGTTCAATACCTTAGATGATGGAACACAAAAGAGTTGGGATTTGCTATTCAAGGCCTTCATCCAACAATATGGATACAATGTTGAAATGGAAGTTACCTTAATGGAAATTAAGTCCATTAGGCAATGGCCAAATGAGAATTTTGTGGATTATGTGAAAAGATGGAGAAATAAGGCCGCTTTGCTCAAGAAAAGGCTCGATGAATTTGATCAAATAAGGATGATTGTGAGAGTGGTGTTGCCTAGTCTTTTGTGAAAGGATGTCTCATACACTCATCCGTGATTTCAATGATCTCCTTCAAGCTAGTCTGCAAATTGAAGAATGGAAAAGAGAGAAGAATCATTTTTCAACAAGAAGAAACGAGAAAGGAAACTATCAATCTGGTAGCCAAAGCATGGAAAGGCAGTCAGTGTCAATGCTAGTAACCAAGGAACAAAGAGGAGATTTTCAGAATTGAGGAAACCGATGTCTTGGGCTCTCAATAAGCTTTAAAGAAAGGGATTGTTATAACCCTTAAATCCTCATCCTTTGCCTAACCCTCTGTAGACCGTTAATTTTTGACCCAGTCTGGTCAAATATATTTTATATAGTCCAAAATAATTTTTGTGTTATTTTAATTAAATAATATTTATTTTTTATAATTTTTTTTAAAAAATAATAATAAGAAAAAAAAATCGGCGATGGAAAAATCGGAGACGAAACATTCATCGCCGAAAGCAAAATGGCCTTGGGCCATTTCGCCCGCAGGAGTTTCTTGCGGGCAAAATGGCTTGGTATCCTGCCAGCGCTAGTTCTGCCAGCAAAATTTTTCCAACGCAATTTTTTTCGAAACCAAACTCTATTTGGTTTCGGTTTCTTTTCCTAATTAATCTTAGTTTCCTTAAACAATTAGACTTAATCTTATAAATTTTCCTATAAATAACAATAAAAAACACAGAAAAAGGGGGGAAAAACTTTGGGGGATCGGACTCTGGAGAAACTTTGGAGAAAACCTTGAACTAGGATCGGATAGTGGAACTTCATATTTGAAGGGAGCAATAAGCAAGCAATTCAGAATTGATAAGAGGCAGCAACTTTGTCTTTGTCCTTGTTCATCCAAGAAGCAACTTTTTGGTGGAACCCACTACACAGGTTTGATCCTTAATTATACATTGCTCATGATCACACTAGCTTTGTTTCTTTGATTCATAAGATTATACACACAAAACCTTGATCTATAAATATGTAGTAACATTGATCTTCATTTCAAAAACCCTAAAAAATATTCTTATGTTTCCAAAAACCTTAGAATCCTAGCTTATTTCTTCTAAACCTTAAGAACCCTCAATTTATTTCTTCTATGTCCAAAAAATCTTAATTTGTTTCTTTTGTTTCCAAAAATCTTAAATCATTTTTCCTATTTCCAAAAGCTTTTAAAAACCCTAAACAGTTTTCTTCTAATTCTTTTCCAAAATTTCCAAATATTTTGTTAAATCCCCAAACTCTAACTTACTTTACAGTTTCTAAAAATCACAATTACTTTATAAAGCTCTAAACTATTTTCTTCAACTCCAAAACCAAAACAGTAAATCCCACACCAGTTAATCTAAACCCTAAATTTTTCTAAACCCTAATTCCCCCAAAATTGTAAACCCTAGTTTCCTAAACCCTAAACCATTCCAATTTTCCAAAACCTTTACAGTAGGTCAAACAAATAACAATAATAATATCTTAAAATCCCAAAGCCCTAAAATATTAATTAAAGAACTTTAAATAGAAACAATAAACCCTAATTTGTACCTTTACTTGCTTTAGATTTGATTATACAGTCTATTATATGCTTTGGTGGTTTATTTAAGTTCAATGCTTAATTTATTTAATTTATCATGGATGAATGTTTATTATATATTTTGATTGATGTTTAATATCTTTGATGAATGTTTTATTTATAATGAATGGTTATTTACTTTTATCGATTTATTTTGATTTCCAAATGTTGTAAGTGGTGTGTTTCCACTTTGTGGGTACCTCATTAATTAAGTTCTATGTAATTTAAATTGCTTTTATATTTTAAACCTATGTAAAGGACATGTTTTTACCTTATGGTGGGTGTCCTATTTAGTTTAGACATGAACGATGTAAGGACATGTTTCCATCTTGGGATGGGTGTCCATTTATTTACTTTGCTTGGACATTACTTTGATTTTAATATAACGATGCTTTATTTCAATTGTTACGTGTAATATGGATAATATTGTTATATTTAAGAATTTTATAATATTAAGACTTGTAAAAGAGGCCGATTCCAATGAACCGGCAGTTGTGGGTGTGCTGGGCCATTTCTTACCTTCCCCACACGTACCCAACTTTTCATACCCATTAGGGGGTTGGGGATTCCTTAGGAATCTAGTCATCCACCCCTTTCTTTTTCCTGGCCCGTCCGGGTGGCGACTCCATTTTCTCTGGATCTAAGTCCGTGTTCTCTAAGGCCCCGAGCTTAAACAGTGTCGAAGTTGCAAGAACCATTCCACCGAGAGTGGGGGTAAAAATCCCCGCTCACAGTGGCGACTCCACTGGAGATAAGAGAAGTTGATTCTGTTGGTCTTTATTTTATTCTATTCTTTCTTATAATGATATTATCCATTGTATCATATTATATTGCATCGTGTGCATGAGTTAGGACGCCCGTGTTACCCGTGTTGTGTTATGTAAGGGATACCATACTTTCACTCAAGGTATGGAGATCGAGCATGGCATAACTACTCATAGCCTTGTACAATTTGGTATATACTTGCTATGGGAACCTAAGCCTTTTAACTCAAAAGACTAATGCTCATGTAATTGGCCTAGTTACTTTCCTTAGGTTTTATCCCAAATGCATGTTGTTTGACTATGGTTATGTAATATCCTCATATATGCTCTAGAAGTTTTGATTGTGTTGTTGTTATTGTTGTTGTTGTTGTTATATTGGATTGAATATATGTGTTAATTGCAAGAGAAAAGAAATTGGGAAAGAAAATAGGGTTTAGAGAGAATGGTATATGTTGTGTATATGATGATATATATAACATATAAATTGGTCAAATGAAGAGTCAAGGTGATGGTTAAGTGGAAGAAGATATTTTTGGTTGTTATTGAAATTACTATAAAGGGCATGCATAATGAAAAGAAGCTTAACTTTGTTAAAGAGGGCATTTTGGTAATTCTTCTTTTGAAATTGTGTGGTGGAGATTAATAGAGAGTTTGACTTTTATTTTGATCAATTTCCTTTCTTCTTTTCACGTGTGGCCGGCCAACCTAAAGAACAAGAGAGAAAGCAAAGGTTTGATGATATTTTGAGCTCAAATTGAAGAAGTTCTAAGTGGTTAAGTGGAAATCCAAGAAGATTTACTATATTTAGTAAGTTTCTCTTGATTCTTTTAAGTTATTTAAGTTGTTTGTGAGTTGATTGTGGATTTTAAAGTGGGGTTGTGTTGATTGTTATATGTTGGATTTAATTGGTTGTGGTGTTGGTTTTGGATTTGAAGATGATAAGTTAAGAGTGATGTTGGTTTAGGGTTTTGGAAATGGTAAGTGATAAATTATATTGTGTTATTTTGGATTAGGTTTTGGAAGAAAGTGATTTGCTCTAATTTGAGAAGTGAAGAATTCTTGGAGAAAAGAAAGTGTTTAGAGTTGTATAATTGGTGCTAAAGGTAAGTACAAACTATATGGTTACAAACATGCATATATTGTTTAATCTTAAAACACTTTTGTTTGTAAATGTGATAAGGTATCAAATGTATTGTTAATGAATGTTGGTGATGAAAATATTGTGATGAGCATGTAAAATAATTGCTAATGATGTTGATTATGTCCATTTGAATGAGGTTATGTTGTGTACAATGTGTTTTAAGTTAACCAAAAGAAATTTGGCTACATTTAGGGTTTATGCATGAGAGACACGTAATTTGGGACGGTCGCTATTATTCATGTGCGGTCGCGACTTAGGTCAGGCTTCTGGCCGCGAAACCTACTGTAATAAGGTTTCGTCTTGTAATTGTATGGCGCGGTCGTATTCAGGTGAGGTGCGACCGCTAGAAAGGTTCTGTTCACCTTATTGGAAGCAATCTAATCCTACAACAAGATTCTCAAATACATGTTAAATAGATCATCCATTTGAGTTGTCAAGGATCAAAATAGAGATCATTTGTCTAACATCATTGTTGAATCATGAAATGTGAGATGATATGGAATTGATAATGCATATGATATTACATGAACAAGGTTATGTATTGTGTATTGTGAGGCTTGTGAATGGTGATGTGTATTATGAATAATGTACTTTGAAATGTGATACTAATAATGCTATATACACAATATGAATTGAGATATGAAATGCTATAAAGCCATTGTGATTGGCTATGATGGTTCAATTGAAAGATATATGGCATGTTTGCCTAATTGATGAGAATTGAGAATGATATGTAAATGAATTGTGTGGCTAATGTGTTATTCCATTTTCAGAGTATGTTATTGGTGGCATGCCTAATGATAGTAACAATCTCTTGAAGTTAGGTTGGATTGAATCCTTGAAGCCTAATTGAGATGTTACAACCCTTGAAGCTAGGTTGGGTTGGTTCTTGAAGCCAAGTTGGGTTGAAGCTTAGCATGCTTTGCTCCCCTTGAAGCTTGGTTGAACTTAATCCTTGAAGCCTAGTTGGGTATATGATATTGATAAATGTGATAACAAAACCAAAACATTAACTCTGAAAATTGAATGGCATATTAGTGTGTCTTGGGCCCAATGCTTGTCTTTGTTTGGTGTTGTTCATGAATGGTTTAATGAGTAACTAATGAGGTATATGAAAAGATGTTGAAATGTGATATGTCTACTTATATTGGATTATGAAATGTAATGGTATGTTGTTTGCTTTGCATATATGATGTTACATGTATAATATGGATTGATAATTAACATTGCATTGCACTAAAGCATAACATAAGCATGATTTGTCTTACTAAGCCGTTGGCTTAGCGTGATAGTGTTTAATCGCGCAGGTAACAGAGTTGAACCCGAGAGTTCTTTGACACCTAGTGAGAGTAGACATTGAAGGGTTTATTCTTGGATTTAAAGATCAGAGAAGAGCTGCCAATCATGTATACTACTTTATATTTTGTAAAGTATTGTTTATAATGTAAATATATGTATAATTGTAAATATGGATTTAAATGTTTTCATATATGTAAATCTATTTTACAAATTCCGCTGCGTATTAACTAAATGTATTTATATATATTTATTTTGTTTTGTATTACAAGCTAATTACTTATTTTCTAAAATGCATAATGAGGAAGGTGATGGTATGGTTTAAAATGTTTTAAATGTTAAGAAAATCCGTAGCATCTCTATGTTTTGTGCATGTATACTACATTGTGGTATTTGTAGTGTGCATGTATTAAATGTAGGGGTGTTACAGGTTAATTTATCTTGGCTTAAATCATGGCTTATTTGGTTTGCTCTTTTTCTAATATGACTTAAGTACATTGTAAGCTCAAAATATTTTTTTCTCTAAATCGAAAAGACCAAAGCTATTTTCATAACTTTTCAAGATGGTCTTTGGACATAAAACTTTTCTAAAATCAAATCAAAAATTCTTTTTCTCATGACCCAAATACTAAGCCCAAAATTCATTTTTTCTAAAATCTTTTTTACAATGGGCTTAGAAACAAAATTATCCAACCTTTTCTTACAAAGAGCTTGCAAATTATTTAGGTCAATTATGAAAATACCAAAAATCGATTGTGAACCTAGTTTATACTAAGAATAATTACTCATGGGCTTGTTTTTTTGCATGAACCACTAGTTACTTTTTCAAGTGAGAAATCAATTTATAATAAACCTCTTAATTTAGTTTTAATCCAATATAGCATAAAAGCTACTTTAGTTGGTTGAATGGATTAAAACCTAATTAATGGGAATTATCATGGATTGATTTCCATTTTTGAAAATATAACTATTGGTTAAAATGTCTGAGGGAATTTTTCGAAAACAAGATACCCCATGTTGGTATTTTGTTAACCATATTACCTAGGAAAAGAGACTCACCATTTGTGTGTGGATGTTATAAGGTTGGAAGGAACGTTCTATTTATCCTTGTTTGTTTATTGTTTGTGCTTACATGCATATATGCATACATGTATCACACGGCATATCATTGATTTTCTCTACCTCACAGCCTTGGATTATGACAGTTCAAAAGCTTATGATAATTTGACCTACGCCGGAGATGAAGAATCTAGCAACGACTCAATCACTTGCTCACCAAAAGCAATGGAGCCGGAACAAATTCAAAGAATGGTGGATGATGCCCTCAATTCCAAGATGGACGAAATAAAAGAGGCCCTAGCTAAGACCATGAAGAACCAATTGACTACAATTTTAGGAAATCATGCCGAAGCATCTGCTAGCACTAAGAAGCCAAAGGACAAAGGGAAGACTAAAGTTGGTAAAGTGGTTTTTGATGATGACAAGGTAGTCGTTGATGATGATGATGACTGGGCTCAATACTTCCAAGATCTTCAAGATAAAAAGAAGGAGCCAAAGGTTGTTGACAATACAACTTTTAAAAAGACTGAAAATATTGATGTTGAGAAGATGACTGCTGATTTAGAAAAGAAATTTGAGAAGAAATTGAAAATCAAAGAGATTTTTGAGATTGACAAACTATTTGAACAAGATGAGGAGGTCCCTTATAAGTTCAAGATGCCTTCCTTTGCTAGGTACAACGGTACTAGAAACCCCCACCTCCATGTGAAGCAGTATATCACTGTCATGCAATCTGTCCGAGCCACTAAGGCTCAAACTCTAAGATATTTCATGCTCTCATTGGACCCTGTTGTCCAAAATTGGTTCAACACCTTGGAGGAAAGTACTCAAAAAGATTGGGACATGTTATACGAGGCTTTCATTCAGCAACATGGGTATAATGTCGAGTTGGAAGTTACCTTAATGGAAGTTGAGTCAATTAGACAAAGGCCAAATGAGAGTTTTGTGGACTATGTGAAAAGATAGAGAAATAAGGCTACTTTGCTCAAGAAGAGGCCCAATGATTCTGATCAAATAAGGATGATTGTGAGAGGGGTGTTGCCTAGTCTTTGTGAAAGGATGTCTCATACACTCATCTGTGACTTCAAAGATCTTCTCCAAGCTGGTCTATAAATTGAAGAGTGAGAAAGGGAGAAAAATCACTTTTCAATAAAAAGAAATGAGAAAGGGAATTATCAGCCTAGCAATCAAAGCACGCAAAAAGAAGTTGATGTTAATACAACTGGTCAAGCAAATAGAAGACAATTTGAAGATCTAGGGAAGCCTTTGTCTTGGGTCTTCAATAAGCTACAAAAGAAAGGATTATTACAACCATTGGCCCCTCGACCTTTGCCAAATCCTTTACCCCCAAAATTTGATACTAAGGTTTTTTTATCAATTTCATCACACTCAAGGACATGAGACTAATAGATGTACCCGATTGAAGCATGAGATCCAAGATCTAATCGATAGTGGTAAGCTACCAGAGCCGGACAAGCCCAATACCAAGAACAATCCTTTGCCTAAGTATGGAAGAGTACCTCCACCGGCAACCTTCATGGTGGGAAAAGGATTGGAAGAAGATTTTATTTTATCATCCTTTCAAGATGGAAATATTGAAGATGTAAAAGGAAAAAAAAAAAGCTTAAACTCAATGAACTTTCCTTAGCTTGAATGTTGCTTTTCAATTTTACTTTCTTTAATATTTTGGAACTATTGTATTTTTCAAATTTAAAGTTGCTTCAAATAAATTACTTTCATCAAAATTTTTGTTGGTCTTTATTCATTTTGGTGCTCAACCAATGAGGAATCTAGCTTGATAATTCGTGAATTAATATATTTATGCATCATGACTTGAATGACTTTACTAGGTGAGGGAATTACTCTATATCATTTAGTTGTGTATGCTTACTTAGGGAAGGCTCCTACATAATTACCTTAGTATGGGTCCTAGTCAGTCTTAGAACATGCTTAAACAAACTTTCAAGGCGAAATTGAACTCTACTTATTTAAGGGAGAAATGATCTAGGCATTATTTGGTTAGCCAACAACTAGTATCTACCCAATTAAATATCAATCCCTAGTTGTCCCTTTGAGCCATCAAAAACTTTTAGCTTTCTTTTCAATGGCATCTAACCCCAACAACCTACCCTGAGCTGTTATGATACTTTTGACAAGTCTTATGATCACTAAGATGAAGAGGCAAGAAGATCAAAGAATGGAATGCATAGGCAAGACCATGAGGATAGTTTATGTAACACCCCTTCCTGGCCTACATGTGTAAGTCGAGTAGAGGCGCCACACTAACCTAATGTTGCTACCAATTTTACTTAGTCAAATTTTAGTTTCGATTTTTACATAAATTTTACCAGAGTTTCGCCTAGAAATTGGGTTCCAAGTGTCGACAAAACTGGTTTTTCTGATTTTTGAAAACATTTTTACACAAACCAATGCGAACACAATCAATTTCAATACACTCCCAATGAATCCACCTTATAACCTCAGCTACAAACCTGCAAGAAGCATTCACACTTCTAATCAAAATAAAGTAGAGGTTTATTATTATTACATATTACTAACGTACAGTATAACATAGTAATTCTTAATCTTATATATATACATATACATGCCACAACTAGCTAACTCATAATAGAAACTAAGAGATCTACCCTGAGATGTTGTGAGTCTGGTCATCGCTTCCCAAGAGTTAGCTACTGCTCCGAACCTACGAGTCAAGGAAAACTTAACTCGCTGAGCAATGTCGCTCAGTGGGTACTTTACCAATGGAATAAAAGTAAAACATGAAATCATTTGAAATAAAAGGAAATAATTAAATCAACAATCAACCAACATTAAACCAATGGAAGTTGTTGTACATTCAGTGTAAATATGCTTTCAACAAATGTAAAAACCATAATTCGAACTTATTTTGCATTACGTAGTTTAAAAACAAAACACCACTTTGGCTCTACTGGTGTATAGGGAACCATAGCGATAAGGCAGTGGCCCTCACCACTGTAACATAGGTGTCCCTCACCACCATTATCATATCATAGGAATGGCCCTCACCATCCTGGTTATAACCAATGGCCCTCACCACTGGCTTCAGTGCCCTCACCACTGAATAAAATATCATATCACAATAATGAGCAGTACTGCATTCGTTAGTATAGTGCACCATACCCTTATCTATCACTCCCAATTACCCAGCAGAGGATAAAGGTTAAAATGATTCAATTTAAGTCTCAAACTTCATTTTAAAATGGCTCAAGAAATCATTTTAATTCCCATCGCGCTTTGCCATTTACGCCGCGCCCCACATTCTTTAGTCAAACCATTACCCTTTTTCACATTTTTAACATCCACAATAAACATATCAAACATTTCAAAGCAATCTTCAAAAGATCACAAATTGACCAAATGAATAGTGTCACGGCGCGTAAAATCGGCAACGCAAATGGCATGACCATATGAATAGTAAAATCTGGGTTTTCGTCAAAACTTCAGTCCACTTCAGCCTTGCATTTGACCAGGTAAATGATCTTATTTTTGGCTGAAATTTTACAGGAAACTTATTTCATATGTTGACTAATTGCTTGTAAACTTTTGTCAAAAAATTCCATCGTTTGCTGCCTCAACTGGCTGCCCAAATTTAGGTCCAGAATTGGATCCCAAAGGGCACCAATTCGGCCCACACTTGCACTTGGTGCAAAATTGTTTATTTTTCTGTTTTAAACCCATTTCAAAGCTTCCCTAATAAAGTAATGAAGACATAGACACTTCCCTTTTAAAATACTTGATTGTTTAAATCAATTTGGACTAAATGGAGTTCATAAACTCTTTTACCAAAATCATTGAAAACTTTAGATTTCATTTGAATTTAAACAACCCAATCACCACATGGATTTAAAAATACCATTCAACAATTGAATTCAAACTCAGCAACACATTTATGCATCCATAGCAAAAGTTCCATAGATAAAGTTTTGGTAAGAAATTGAAAGGAAAATTAATTCTTCCAAGGTAAAGTACCAAACCTTATTATTTTATTTCCCCTTTGCTTTTCCTTCTTCTCCTTCCTTAATCTTTGTTTTTCCTTCAAGAAATTCAAGAACACAACCTTAACATAAACCTTAGAAATTTAGAACATGCACTACCCTTCCATTTCTTTTCAAACTAAATCCTAATCTAACCTTATTAAACCTTAGAAACCTTGATTCTTTCATTTACTTAATCAATATCATCACCACTTAAAATTTTCCCAAATCCACCATAAGAACCCTAATTTCCAATCTTCCAATAGATATATAAATACTTATAATTTATACTAGAATTGAATTCTACATGCTTTAAAACCTTAAAACTTACCTTGAACTTGAATCAAAATTGACAAAAATTAGAAATTCTTTGGTGTTCTTCCTATGGAGGCCGACGGTTTGGAGTGTGTTTGTGGAAGAGAAGTTTTGTTTTTCTTGCTATAATATATAGTGGAAATGATGTCCACTTTTGGGTTGGATGAATGCCTTAGAGCCATTTGTCCATACCTTTTTCTCTTCTTCTTTTAATAATTCTAAATGGCTAATTATGATTGGCCATCAAAAGATTTTTATATTTTTCTTTCCAATTAAGTCCTCCAACTTGTCCCTCTTCCCATTGGATACCCCAATTTGTTCCATGTCACCCGTATGGTCCCTACATGGAACCGGGCCCATTTTACGCTCCGGCGATTAATCGATCGTAACTTTTAAACCGTACAGTTCCACAAGGCAAACTACATATGGTTTTGATCCTCTTGAACTCTACTTCCTATTTTTAAAGTCTATTTTAGGTTTCCACGTCATTTTGAAAAACTACCAATAAACCCTTGACTTTTTGCAAAATTTCCTTTAGGTCCTTTCTTTGCTCAGGTTTTGCCCGGGCTCCGTTTCTACTGACAATCATTTCATATTAAACCCCTCGACGTCCTCTACGCACTCATGAGTTTATTTCCTACTTTAGATTCATGTATAAATTTTAATTAATAATGACCAAAATGCCCCTAGTCTACATGTCTTCGTTTCTCTCTAACGGGGTGTTTCCTGGAAAAACTGTTACGCGTTGTTGCAACCTGATTTTTCTCTACTCTACATTTTTATAGTCTGTTATGTGCACTATTAAGAACCTCCAGTACAACTTTTGAAAATTACAGTTACCTCCCCAAAACTTTGCATTTCTTTAATTAGGTCTCATTGTTCCTATAGCCTTATCTAGGAACCACCATCAGAGATGCCCTCTCCAGATCCTTTCTCTTGCTGTGCACATGACTTCTAGACATAAATACAGTGGACGGATGTGACAGTTTAAGTTCTCAAGACCATAAGGGTATTTGAAGTTCACCTAATATCTCCAATCAATCAAGATAACATCAGAGTAACAAATGATTTATCCCTGTTAAAGAAGATTTATGTCACTCCACTCATCCATTATTGGAAACGAAGTTGGTACAAACAAGACAACTCTTTTAGAGCTAGTGTAGACCCTTAATTTTTTACCAAGTCCGGTCCAATATATTTTAATTAGTCCAAAATAATTTTTATGTTGTCCAATATATTTTAATAAGTTCAAAATAATTTGTGTTGTCTAATATATTTTAATTAGTCCAAAATAATCTTTGTGTTATCTTAATTAAATAATATTTACTTTAGTATTTAATTTTTATAATTAATAAAAAATAATAATAATAAAAATAAACAAATAAATAAAAATAAAAATCGGCAAGGAAAAATTTCGTCGCCGAAAAGGGGTCGGAAGAAATGGTCTTGGGCCATTTTGCAGCGTAGGAAATTCCTGCGGGCGAAATGGCCCTGCGAGCGAAATGGCAAAATAAGCATAAAAATAATAATACATAATTTCTTCCATTACTGTAACTTACTTTTTTTTTATTTATTATATATATTTTTTATTACTGCACCATAATTATTACACTTTCTTTTTCATATATGCACATTACATAGCATCACCACAAAAGCCAAATGCAACACGGTAAAGTAAATTCGTTGCCAATTCTTTTCCTTATGCCATACGGTCTCACCCTTTCCCGTCACCTTTTCCTTATCAATTTTGGAAAAGCTTGCTTCCTCTATATAAATCATCTTTTACGCCTAATTTCATACAGAAGCCAAAATACTTTCCATTTCAATGAAAACAATTTTGATTTTTTCTTCATTCATCAACCATGACCGAACTTCATTTAAAGAAGATAAAAATTCTATTTAAGAATATGGATGCCATTCACTAGAAGCAAATTTCGTAGTCAAAACTTGATGTTTTAAAGTGTTTTCAAAATGTTAAATTGGACCACTCCTTCTTACATGCCATGGCTTCCTTTTGGAATGGGGATTCTAGGACATTTAAAATTAATGGCTTTGAAATATGTCCCTTGATTGAAGAATTTGAGGCCATCCTTGGATATCTAAATAATCAACAAATGGCGTTATCTACATTGATTTCCAAAACTCAACAGAAGATGCAGATGATATTTCAAATTCCAAAACCCAAAGTTCTTCAGTTGATGAGAGGTGAAAAAATTCTACTTGCTCCCTTGATTGATTTTTGTCTCTCTCATTTGGCCCCTACTAAGGCATGGGGACGCATGCTCTGTCTTTGCTTGCTTGGCCAATTCTTGCTTGTTTCTTCTGACGGCGATATTGATCCACGGGTATTGGATATTATGGACCAAATGGAAGGATATTATGTGTTTAATGTGGCAAAAACCGAGTGTTGTGTTGAATTAAGTGTGGGGTTAAATTTTAGTAGGTTTAATGCGGCGCCAAAAACTTATTGCGCTCGAATTAAGTACTACTACAAAGCATCACTCGCAAGTATACGAGGTAGCTATAGCAAAGGTGATCACCCCAAGGTCGTTTCCCCAAGAATTATTCTTCAATAGACTATTGAAATATAAGCTAAGATTAAACCCGAAGAAGTGTGTGTTCAGGGTTACCTTAGGCAAATTATTAGGACATGTGATTGGCCCGAATGGCATTGAGATTGATCCTAACAAAGTTAAAGCAATCAGGGATATGCCAGCCCCTAAAACGGAGAGAAAAGTTCAGGGATTTATTGGTAAATTGCAATAAATTAGCAGATTCATAGCAAAGCTCACAACAATCTGTGAGCCTATCTTCAAATTGCTTAAAAAGAATCAGCCAGTCCTGTGGAATGAAGAATGTCAAAGGGCCTTTGAATGAATAAAAGAGTATTTGCTGAATCCACCTGTTTTAAAACCACCTAAACCCGGCAAACCTCTATTACTATACTTAGCATTAGAAGAAGAGTCAAAAGGAGCCATGCTAGCCCAAGCAGATGAGTCAGGGATTGAGCATGCAGTTTATTATTTGAGTAGAAAGCTCCTACCTTATGAAATGAAGTATAGTATCATTGAAAAGACCTGTATAGCCGTGGTTTGGTCTTCTAAGAAGTTGTGGCATACTTTTAATCGTATAGCATGTAAGCAATTTCCAGGTTGGACCCAATGAAGTACTTTAGGAAGACACCCTCTTTGATTGGGAAATATGGTCACTGGTTGATAATATTAAAAGAATTTGAGATCGAGTATATAACGAGGAAAACAATCAAAAGCAGAGCACTGGCAAAATTCATGGCCCAACAACCATTACCAGATAGCGAAGAGGTAATCTTAGAATTTTTGAATGAACATTTAGAGGCAATTGAAGTACAAGGGTGGAAAATGTATTTTGATGGAGTAGTAAACAGGAAAGGAGCAGGTTTGGGAGTCATACTAGAATCGCCTGAAGGGGAACTTATCCCTTTAACCAAAAAGTTGAAATTCAGGGAAACCAATAATATGGTGGAATACAAAGCTTGTATCTTTGGTTTGGAAACCCTAATGATTATGAAGGTGGATAAGGTGGAAGTTTTTGGCGATTCATTGCTAGTAATATCCCAAGTAAATGGAGAGTGGGAGTTGAAAAAAGAAAAAATTAAAACCATACCACCATTACTTGACCATGATGAAGAAGAACTTTAAGGAGTGTAGGTTTATATACCTATCAAGAGAAGAAAATCAAATGGATGATGCCCTAGCCACATTGGCTTCGGTATGGGAAAATCCTGTCAGTTTATTCCTTAAGCCTCTGATTTTGACCAGTTCATCAACTCCTTGCTATGAATATGAGACAATCATGGAAATTGATACAGACCATGATGCATGGTATGATACTATAAGACGATTTTTAGAGGAAAGGGAATACCCGTAGGGGGAAACAAAGAAAGAAAGAAGAGCCATAAGGAGGTGGTCTTTGCAATACATCACATTCCATGGAGAGTTATATCGAAGATGGCCTGATGGGGTGCATTTGAGATGTTTAAGGAAGCCTGAAGTGGAGCATATCATGTCAGAAATACATGCGGGAAGTTGCGGTCCACACATGAGTGGTTTGGCCCTAGTTAAGAAGATTATTCAACAAGGTTACTACTGGTTGACCATGGAGAGAGATTGTATAGAGTTCATAAAGAAGTGCCATCAATGTCAGATGTATGGTAACTTGAATCACATGCCTCCTGAAGAATTGCATTATATGTCTTCACCCTGGCCCTTTGCCACTTGGGGTATCGACATTATAGGGGAGATACACCCGACAACCTCAAACGGTCACCATTTCATTGTAGTAGTGGTAGATTATTTTTCAAAATGGGTTGAAGCCGAATCCTTCAACAAACTGGGCGCAAGTCAAATGGCTAGATTTATTGAAAAAGAACCTCATCTGCAGGTATGGGGTCTCGCACAATGTGATATCAGACAATGGGGTATAGTTTCAAGGAGCAGTTAAGGACTTATTCTCGAAGTACCAAATCCATCATCACCAATCCTCTCCTTATAGACCAAAGGCTAATGGTGCGGTAGAAGCAATAAACAAGACAACTAAGCAAATTCTGTCCAAGATGACCAAGACATACATGGGTGATGCACAAGAACCACCTATGAAGGAGTTTGCCTAACCGATTATTGAAGTGACCATATCTTGTATCCAGTTGAGCAACACAGTGAGAAATTATGAACTCAAAAATACTCACTATAATTTGCTGCCATCCTTTCATGGATTGCCCAATGAAGATCCTCTCAGCTTTATTCGGGATTTTTACTTAACATTGCATACATTCCCTTTGCAAGCACTAACAAAAGATGAACTCAAGATGAGATGTTTCCTGTATAGTTTGAAAGGTAGAGCAAAAGCGTGGTTGATGACTTTACCGGAGAATTCCTTAACCACATGGACTGAGGTTTACAACAAATTTATGGGAAAATTTTATTCACACCAAAAGACCAAGGAGCTTAGGGGGAGTATTGCAACTTTCACCCAATTTGATGGAGAACCATTTCATGAGGCGTGGGATCACTTCAAATCTTTATTATTTTAGTGCCCTCATCATTACTATCCACAACAGTTGCTCAATCAATTCTTCTATGATGGGCTAACTCAACAATATCAAAACACAGTGGATAATGCAACAGGGGGAGCAATGGGTGAAAGGACAGCTGCAGAAATAGTTGCATTGTTCGAAATGTTGGTAGCAAATTCCCAACAAAAGAGTATTCGGGAAAGGAGAAGAGGAGCACACGAGATAAGTGTAAACTCAGATATTGAAAGGCAAATTGAAGAATTGACAAGACAAGTGAAATTGTTGAATGCTAGAGAAAACTTACCGGGACCAAGCCAAGAGTCATGCGCATCATGCGGTCTTGTAGGCCATCAAGCAAATGAGTGCCCCTCAAATTTTGATCCATTCCAAGAAGGGCAAGAACAAGCTTTTACTTTTGAAGGGTTCCAACAAAGGGGTAGGATTGACCCATATTCAAATTCTTATAACCCCGGTTGGAGGAATCACCCTAATTTTTCATGGAAGAATCAACAACATGCTCCACCTCAACAACCTTTCCAATCTTATCAAAGAGGTCCCCAATTTCAAGGGCAAACCTTAAATCAAGAGCAAGTTAAGAAACCTTCATTTGAAGACAATTTGAATGCTTTCATTCAAGTAAGCATTCAAAATCAAGAAATTAACAACAAGCGATTTGACTCTTTGGAAGCATCACTTAAGAAGGTGGAAACTCAAGTTGGTCAATTGGCACATCAACTCCTAGCAAACCAAAAAGAGGAATTCCCTAGCCAATTAGAGTAAGTCAATGCAATCACAAATTTGAGGAGTGAACAGGTGATATATAACAAATTTTGTGATTCCTTTGATGCAGGTTCTAATCAAGAAGAAAATGGCAAGGAGATACAACCCAACATAGAGGAGCCAAGTCAATCAATGGAGGAGGACATTTTGGAAGCATCAACTTCAACAAAATTGCATGAACCTTCAAATCCTTATATGCCACCAATTCCATTCCCATTTAGATTGAAGGATAACAAGCAAGGTATGCAACTTCCTGAACTATACGACATGCTCTCCAAGGAAGTTAGTGAAGATAGTGTAGATAAGCTTGAGATGGCCATGACCTTGGAAGTAGAGCCTAATATTTCTAATTCAGAAATTACATGCTGGAGTTTCTTTGATTGTGATCTTGTGATTGGTTCACTTGGCATAATGATATCATTAACATATTTGTTGCCTTGTGTAGATTCATCAAGCTGGCTTATAGTTTCCTCATCAGACTAGATACATGTGAGCCTAGATTTCTAAGCCATTAAATCTTCATTTCTAGCTATATAGAGAGGTGTGGAAAGAACTAAAGAGGCTGACACGAATTTCCAGTTTATGTTGATTGTAATTTACTTGTTTTCAAGTTTGAGAGGTTTTCTTCTTATTCTTGTTGCATAAAGAATTGGTTCTAACTTATCAAGTTTGGCATGTGACATTTTAAATCAATTCATTTACTTCATCCCAATCACCCAAGTTCTCAATTATAGGTTAGTTGGGGGTTTGGTAGGGATAATTTATTTTTGAGTTCTAAGATTCTATGCTAGATGTATATGTGGGGTTCTAGATGTAATATTTGATCCATGGGTTCCATATCAAGCCTTGATTAAGTGATGATGGATCTTGGGCTATAATTTTATGTTATTTATTAATTTGGATTTATTTTATTTGCTTTGTGAATTCAACATATCAGAGTTAGGGTTTTATTCTTGTTAAGTGTGAGTTTTAATGTGTTTTAATCAGTGCATTTAGTGTGGGGTGTAATTAATTATCATTTGGGAGATACAAATGAGTGCATTTAATGTATAACAGTCTTTTTAATAAAAGTTAGTTGGGATTAAAGGGGAGAACGCGGAGAGCTATAATAACAGCCATTTAGGTTTCTTTTACAATGCTTTGGCTACAAATATCAAAGCCAAACTTATTTGTAAAAAAACCATTGATGAATGATAATCTGAATTTGCTCTTTTTGAGTGTTTTTGCTTAAGTTCTTTTATGAACTTTGAACTTATCAAACTAATTTGGTTTGTGGTGTTCTCTAGCAAAAAAAACAATCTCGTGTTTAATTCTTAACTTATCAGATCATATTTTGTTTGTTGCATTATGGGTTGAGTTCAAGTACTAGTTTCATTGATAAACAATAATAATTGGAACTAGTTTTTCCCTAACTTTACTTGAGGAGGTCCTTGGGTTTTGGAATTATCTTGACTGGAGGGTGTTTTCTTGCATTCCATATGTAACTTAACTTAATAGTTATTAGGGTATATGGTTGGTGAGATGATGATTTCCTATCATTTGGTATCACAGCAAGGATCAAGACAAGGTTTGCTTATCTTTGTGTTGTTTTTGTTCAAGTTTATCATCTTCATCTTATTTTTCTTTTTTTGTGCTGAATCTTCTTATTTTAATTCTGTCATATTAAGTATTCTTTGATTTAAGTTCATACCTCTTTATGTTGACACAACAAGTTTTGTTATCCCTTCTCTTATTGTTACTTTTTTGTGTTAATCTTAAAATTTCTGCACTTTTGTTAATATCATAAAAAAAAGTATCAAAAATTAAAAAAAAATCAGAATTGCAAGAGTGTGGAATTGTAGTTCTTAAAGTTTCAGAATTGTTTAGAGGGTAAGGTACCTAAATTTTAGCACTTAGGTTTGTTTCCTTGTGTTGAGCTATTTTAAATTTGGCCTACCTAAAATCTTGATCTAGACCAGCCCTTTTCACTACATTGAATTGCCATAATCTAATTTGGTTTATTTAGGTGATTAGTTCATTTATGAACCCAAAGCAAAAGCAAGAGAGGTAAAAGGCAAGAGTGGTCAGACTAGCATTGAGAAAAGCCAAATTTTTGTATGAAACACCAGTGGTGTGATTCATTATTTGAGTGAAATACCTAAGGGAGTGTGTGAGGCTATTCTAACTTGTCTTTCAGGTTTTAAAGATGTCTAACAAAGAAAATGAAGCAAGTTCTTCCTCAAATGATCCAATGATACAAGCTATGCAACAATAGTTTGAGAGGATGTTTAACATGATGGGAGAAATCAATGATAGCCTTGAAAGGCATGATGTTCTCAAACGTTTGCATGGTGAACCAATTCAACGAAGACAACCAGCCTTTGGTGAAGAAGATTATGATGGCAAGAACGATATGATTGATTACCAAATCACTTTGGTTGGTCAAAACATCAATCCGAGGAGGCAAGTTAGGAGGGGATGTGTTGATGTAGATCGCAACATTGGCAACATTAAGATGAAAATTCCTCCATTTCAAGGAAGGAATAATCCAGATATTTACTTGGAATGGGAGCAAAAAGTGGAGCTGATCTTTGAATGTCACAATTATTCCAAAGGGAAAAAGGTAAAACTTGCTATTGTTGAATTTTATGATTATGCTATTGTTTGGTGGGATTAAATTTGCAAGGAAAGATGTAGAAATGGTGAAAGACCAATAGAAACATGGAGGGAGATGAAGCAAACCATGAGGAAGAGATTTGTCCCAAGTTATTACTATAGAGAATTGCATCAAAGGCTACAAACTTTGATGCAAGGTTCTATGAGTGTAGAGGAGTACCATAAAGAGATGAAAATGGCCATGGTAAGGGCTAATATGGAGGAGGATCGTGAGGCTACTATGGCCAATTTTTGAGTGGACTAAACAAGAAAATTACTGATCATTTTTAGTTACAACATTATGTGGAGATGGAGGACTTATTGAATATGGCTATGAAAATTGAAAGACAACTCAAAGGAAAAGACACTAGGTATAATTCTAAACCATTTTCAGTATCTTCTTCTTCTTGGAGATCAAATTGAAGTAAAAGGGATGATGAACCCATTGTTAAGCCTAAAATAAAAGAAACTAAAAATAAATATGAAATAGGCAGCAAGGGTAAAAGTGAATCAAACTATAAGAATTAATTGTTTTAAGTGCCTAGGACATGGTCATATGGCACATTAATGTCCTAATAAAAGGATAATGATCATGAGGGATGGGACTGTTGAATCTGAAAGTGAAAATAAAAATGATGACATGCCACCTTTAGAAGATGCAAGTGATGTTGAATGTGCTAAAGGTGATGTGTTAGTAGTACAACGTACAATTAATTTGGAAGATGCAAGTGATGTTGAATGTGCTAAGGGTGATGTGTTAATAGTACAATGCACACTTAATTTGCAATATAAACATGAAAAATAAGGAGAGCAATGTGAGAATTTGTTCCATACTCATTGCTTAATTGCTAATAAATTATGTAACATGATTGTTGATAGTGGAAGTTGTACTAATGTTGCTAGTACCTTGCTGGTGGAGAAACTTAAATTACCAACTAACAAACATCCAAGGCCTTACAAATTGCAATGGTTGAATGATAGTGGTATTGTGAAGGTAAATAAGCAAGTGCTAATTTCTTTTTCCATTGGGAGATATAAGGATGAGGTGATTTGTGATGTGGTTCCCATGTATGCTGGTCATGTTTTATTGGAAAGACCTTGGCATTATGATAGGCATGTGATTTATGATGGGTTCAAGAATTGATATCCCTTGACTATTGAAGGACAAAAGTTCAATCTTGGACCATTACCTCCCAAGACCATTTTTGATGATCAAATGAGAATAAAACAGCAATATGAAGAGCTTGAATCTTCATATGGGGAAAATTTGGACACGGAGCAAGAAAGAGAGAAAAAAGAAAAAGGTGAGATGAGTGGTAAAAGTAAGTGCAATGGGAAACACAAGGTGAGAGAAAACATGGGAGATGAGGGTGAAAGAAAAATGAATGTGTATGCAATGCCAAGTGATGTGAGGAAAACACTAACCTTGAGGCAGCCCTTACTTGTACTCATATACAAAAAAAGTTTTGATTATTTCTAATGATCTTAACAAGAAATTGACTAGTGTTGTTTTTGTGCTTTTGCAGGAATATGAAGATATATTTCCTGAAGAAATACCTAAAAGATTACAACCAATTCGTGCTATTGAGCACTAAATTGACTTCGTTCCAGGTGCTAGCATTCCAAATAGGCCAGCATATAGATGCAACCCCGAGGAGACGAAAGAAATCCAAAATCAAATAAGTGAGCTTATGGATAAGGGTATATGAGAGAAAGCATGAGTCCATGTGCGGTTCCTATAATTTTAGTGCTTAAGAAAGATGGGACGTGGAGGATGTGTATTGATTATCATGCCATCAATAAAATAATGATAAAGTATCACCATCATATACCTAGGCTAGATGACATGGATGAATTGCATGGTGCTTGTGTGTTTTCTAAAGTGGATTTAAAATCTAGATATCATCAAATAAGAATACATGAGAGTGATGAGTGGAAAATTGCTTTCAAAACAAAACATGGATTATATGAGTAGTTAGTCATGCTGTTTGGTTTAACTAATGTACCAAGCACTTTTATGCGATTGATGAATCATGTTTTGCATGCTTTCATTGGCAAGTTTTGTCCATTATTTTTTCATTTGCTATTCTTGTTTACTAAAAGTTAAAAAAGAAAAAAGAAAGAAAAGATCAAAAGGAAAAAAAATAAACAGATTCAGCTTCCTCAATATATAAAAAAAATTCGTACCTATTTTTGTCCATTATTTTTCTACACAAGTGTATAAGAGTTCTTGCATATTTATGCCATTAACAACTCTCTATCTTATTATATTTTATCAAATTGCATCAGTTTCTCATTATGCATCAATTTAGCCTTTAAAATTTGATCTTTAGAGCATATCTTACATTGAGAATAGATTTAGTTACATATTCAGATTACTCATTATAATGATTTGAAGTCTATTTTTCAATATCCATAATTGTTTTTTCTTTATATTCTTAGTTTTTTTTTTTCATATACCTCCTGTTTCTTGTATGCATTAAGTAGCTAACTCTCAATTGAAGTTACTTTAGTTTGATTAACACAAATACTTATTGCTCATTGTGTTAACTTTTAGTTCTTATTTATTTAAATTGAATTGCTTCTAGAATTACTGAATTCATTTTGTTCATTAGGTTCCTTGTAGAGTCTTTAAAATAAAACTTATTTTACTTGATTTAATTGGAACCATTTCTGAAATTCAACTTGATAACAGAAGAATTGAGAGGTAAAAAGGCTAAGAACTTGAGCTTATCAAAAAAAAAAAAAGAAACCAAGTTTTGAGTGAAATACAAGAGGAATGACAATCTGATCTTGAGTGAAACACTAAGGGAGTGTGGTGAGGAAAATTTTTCTTTACTAACATTTCCTTGCAGGTTCTTATACCATGTTAAATTCTAGAGGTTAAAAACATGATATGACCATGAATGACATAGCCTTCATGTTAGAGGCAATGCAAAGAGAATTTGAAAGGTTTAATTTGGTCATAAATAACATGAGAGGTGATGTAGACAGCATAATGCAAAGGCAGCAAAATAATACTAATCAAAGGGGGAAGAATAGAGGGAGAGGAAACATGATGAATGATGATGAGGTAGAAAGGGAAGATGATGAAGAAATTGAGGAATCAATTTCCCAGAGAAGACCTCAACAAAGGGACAGCAACATATCTTCCATAAAAATGAAGATACCATCATTCAAAGGGAGAAATGATGTTGAAGCTTACCTTGATGGGAAAGAAAAGTTGAGTTGGTGCTTGATTATCATAATTATAGTGAAATGAAGGAATTCAAACTTGCAGCAGTTGAATTCACAGATTATGCACTAGTTTGGTGAGATCAATTAATGATTTCCAAGAGGAGAAATGGAGAAAGAACCATCACTACATAGGCTGAAATGAAAACTGTGATGAGAAAGGGATTTGTACCATCTTACTACTATAAGGAGCTTTACCAAAGATTGCAGCAGTTAACTCAAGGATCCATGTCAGTGGAGGATTACTATAAAGAAATGGAGATGATCATGAGTAAAACTAATATAGAGGAGGATTCAGAAATCACTATGGCTCGATTTTTGAGTGGACTGAATAGGGAGATTGCCAACATAGTTGAATTATATCATTATGTGGAGCTTGAAGATATGGTACACATGGCCATGAAAGTGGAGAAGCAACTGAAACTAAAGGGAGCAGCAAAGGGATTTTCTAATTCCAGATCTAGTTTCACTTCAAAATGGTCAAAGAAAGATGATAATCCTCAATTGGGCGATACAAAGATCAAGTTTGTTGTGATGTTGTGCCTATACATGCTAGCCATATTTTTCTTGGTTGTCCATGGCAGTTTGATAGAAAGGCCTTGCATGATGGCTTTGAGAATCATTATTCTTTCAGCCTAAATGGATTAAATTTCACTTTTGCTCCATTGTCACTTAAACAAGTATAAGAAGATCAGGTGAAGATTTTGAGATCACTTGAAAGGAATTCTGGTGGTGAGGGTAAAACAAATAAAAATGGGATAAAAGAGGCCAAGAGTGAGAAAAAGAATGATAAAAATGGCCCATCGGTGAGAGAAAAAGAGAAAGGGAGAGAAAATAAAAGAGAGTGTTTCTATGCAAAAGAAAAAGAGTTAAGGAGTGCTTTTTGTGAGAAAAGAAGTCTGATTGTACTTAGGTACAAAGAGACCTTGATTTCTACATCTGACCTTGACAATCCTTTGACTAGTTGTATTTGTTCTCTTTTACAGGAATTTGAAGATATCTTTCCAGAAGATGTGCCTAAGGGTTTACCACCTATAAGAGGGATTGAGCATCAAATTGACTTTATTTCAGGCTCAACAATTCCTAACCCACCAGCTTATAGAAGTAATCCAGAGAAGACCAAAGAACTTCAAAGGCAAGGGGAGGAGTTGCTAGCTGATGAGGACCATTGATGAATGATAATCTGAATTTGCTTTTTGTGAGTGTTTTTGCTTAAGTACTTTCATGAACTTTAAACTTATCAAACTAATTTGGTTTGTGGCGTTCTCTGACAAAAAAAATCTTGTGCTTAACTCTTAATTTATCATATCATATCTAGTTTGTGGCATTATGGATTGAATTCAAGTACTTGTTTCATTGGTAAACAATAACAATTGGAACTAGTTTTTTTCCTAACTTCACTTGAGGAAGTCCTTGGGTTTTGGAATCATCTTAACTGGAGGGTGTTTTCTTGCATTCCATATGTATCATAACTTATTAGTTATTGGGGTATGTGGTTGCTAAGATGATGATTTCCTATCATTTGGTATCAGAGCAAGGTTCAAGTTGAGGTTTGCTTATCTTTGTGTTTATTTCTTTGTTCAAGTTTATCATCTTCATCTTATTTTTCTTTGTTTGTGTTGAATCTTATTGTTTTAATTTTGTCCTATTAAGTATTCTTTGATTTAAGTTCATAACTCTTTGTGTTGACACAATAAGTTTTGTGTCCCTTCTCTTAATGTTACTTTCTTGTGTTAATCTTAAAATTTCTGCACTTTTATTAATATCATAAAAAAAAGAAATGAAAATTAAAAAAAAAGAATCAGAATTGCGAAAGTGTGGAATTCTAGTTCTTAAAGTTTTAGAATTGTTTGAGGCTAAGGGACCTAAATTTCAGCACTTAGGTTTGTTTCCTTGTGTTTAGCTACTTTAAATTTGGCCTTACCTAAAATCTTGATCTAGACCAGCCCTTTTCAATCCATTGAATTGCCATAATCTAATTTGGTTTGTTTAGGTGATTAGTTCATTTATGAACTCAAAGTAAAAGAAAGAGAGGTAAAAGGCAAGAGTGGTAAGACCAGCATCGAGAAAAGCCAAATTTTTGTGTGAAACACAAGTGTTGTGAATCAAATCTTTGAGTGAAACATGTGAGGGATTATCTTGTGAGGCTGTTTTAAATTTTCTTCTTTCAGGTTTTAAACATGTCTAACAAAGATAAAGACGTGAGTTCTTCCTCAAATGATAAAATAATTCAAGCAATGCAACAGCAATTTGAACGTATGTTCAAAATGATTGGAGATTTATGAGATCATTTAGAAAAATATGATGATGCGATTACCACATTGTAAGGTGAGCCAAGGCATAGAAGGCAACCAGCCTTTGCCATTGATGAATATGATTTAGGAATTGACACAGATGATGATCAAGCAACCATTATTGGAGGGGATGCTCATCCTAGAAGGCAAAATAGGAGAGCAAGATTTGATGGCATTGATCGAAATATAGGCAGCATCAAAATGAAGATTCCTTCCTTCCAAGGAAAGAATGACCCAGACGTTTATTTCGAGTGGGAAAGAAAGGTGGAGATGATCTTTGAGTGTCACAACTACTCTAAAGAGAAAAAGGTAAAATTAGTTGCTGTTGAATTTTGTGATTATGCTATTATTTGGTGGGATCAATTGTGTAAAGACAGGCGTTGAAATGGTGAAAGGTTCGTTGAGACATGGTTTGAGATAAAATGTATTATGAGAAAGCAATTTATCCTTAGCCACTATTATAGGGACTTGCACCAGTGTTTACAAACCCTAACACAAGGTTCCATGAGTATGAAGGAATATCACAAAGAAATGGAGATAGCCATGATAAGGGCTAATGTGAATGAGGATCATGAAGCCACCATGAAACTAGTACTTGAATGCACATTGCAAGGTGAACCAAGGCGTTCTTGAAATTAGTTTGAACTTATCAAACTAATTTGGTTTGTGGCATTCTCTAACAAAAAAAAATCTTGTGTTTGACTCTTAACTTATCAGATCATATCTGGTTTGTGGCATTGTGGGTTGAATTCAAGTGCTAGTTTCATTCGTAAACAATAACAATTGGAACTAGTTTTTTTCCCTAACTTCACTTGAGGAGGTCCTTAGGTTTTGGAATCATCTTGACTAGAGGGTGTTTTTTTACAATCCATATGTATCATAACTTATTAGTTATTGGGGTATATGGTTGCTAAGATGATGATTTCCTATCACTAGCAAAGGGACATGTGTGTGAAAGTCTTAGTCAATGTGATGTTCCGATTTTATTAGTCTCAAAGAAGGATGGATCACGGAGAATATGTGTGGACTGTCGTGCAATCAATAAAATCACGGCGAAGTATAGACATTCAATTCCTAGACTTGATGATATGCTTTATTAGTTGAGTGGTTCTTACATTTTTACTAAGATTGATTTAAAAAGTGGTTGCCATCAAATTAGGAAGAAAGAAGGAGATGAGTGAAAAACTGCATTCAAAACAAAATATGGTCTTTATGAGTGGTTAGTTATGCCATTTGGTTTATCTAATGCACCTAGTACATTCATAAGATTAATGAACCATGTTTTGCATGCATATCTTGGTAAATTTTTTGTTATATATTTTGATGACATACTCATTTATAGCAAATCAGTAGATGAGCATGTAGAACATATTAGGGCTATTCTTGATGTTTTGAGAAAGGAAAATATGTATGCCAACTTGAAAAGGTGCATGTTTTGTAGTGATAAAATCATATTCTTAGGTTTTATGGTTAGTGTATAAGAAATTGAGATTGATGATGAAAAGGTAAAAGCAATAAGAGATTCGCCAGCACCTAAAACTATGAGTGAGGTAAGAAGTTTTCATGGTTTGGCTAGTTTCCATAGGAGGTTTGTTAAAGATTTTAGTTCCATTGTTGCATCATTAAATGAATTGGTAAAAAAAAGATATAAAGTTTGTATGGACTGAAATTCATGAAAAGACATTTAATTTGTTGAAAGAAAGATTAACTACTGCTCCAATTCTTACTTTACCAGATTTTAATAAGACTTTTGAATTAGAGTGTGATGCTTCAGATGTGGGCATAGGTGATGTTTTGATGAAATAAGGGAAACCAATTGCATATTTTAGCGAGAAGCTTCATGGTGCACAATTAAATTATTTCACTTATGACAAGGAGTAGTATTTGCAAGTGTGGCAACATTACTTATTGCTTAAAGAGTTTATTATTCATACAGATCATGAATCATTAAAGCATCTAAAGGATCAAACCAAGCTTAATCAAAGACATGGAAAGTGGATGGAGTTCATTGAGCCATTTCCATATGTGATAAAGTATAAGCGAGGCAAAGACAATGTAGTAGCAAATGCACTTTCAAGAAGGTATTCCTTAATCTCAACTCTTAGTTCTAAGTTATTAGGTTTGAGCAAATTAAGGATATGTATGCCAATGATGTTAACTTTGCTAATGTTTATGAAGCAAGTGAGCATTCTGCATTTAAAAAGTTTTGTAGGCATGATGGGTATTTGTTTAAGGATGGAAAAATATGCGTGCCTAGTTGCTCATTAAGACAATTGCTTGTCACATAGTGGAGGACTCATGGGACATTTTTGGGTATTTAAGACTTTAGACATTCTGCATGAACATTTCTATTGGCCAAACATGAGAAAAGATATTGAATGAATTTGTGCCAAATGTATTGCATATAAACAAGCAAAATCTAAGTCTTTACCTCATGGGCTATATACTCCTTTACCTACTCCTAATGCACCTTGGATTGACATATCTATGGACTTTGTTTTGGGGCTACCTAGGGAAAGGGGAAAGATAGCATATTTGTTATTGTTGACAGATTCAACAAAATGGCTCATTTCATTGCATGTCACAAACTGATGATGCAACAAATATTGCTAATTTGTTCTTTGGGGGAGGAGTTCGTTTGCATGACATTCCTAAAACAATTGTAAGTGATAGAGATGTGAAGTTCTTGAGTCATTTTTGGCATGTTTTGTGGAATAAGTTAGGTACTAAATTGTTGTTCTCTACAACTTGTCATCCACAAACTAATGAACAAATAGAAGTGGTAAATAGGATTTTAGGATCTTTGTTACTTACTATTGTGGGTAAGAATTTGAAAACTTGAGAAGATTGTTTGCCATTAGTTGAGTTTGCATATAATAGAAGCATACATTCTTCTACAGGTTATTCACCTTTTGAAATTATTTATGGTTTTAATCCTCTTACACCACTTGATATGTTTCCTTTGCCATTAAATGAAATAACTAACTTAAATGGTGAAAGGAAAGTGGAGTTGGTTAAGAGGATACATGAGAAGGCACAAGCTCATCTTGAGAAGAAATATGAATCATCAGCCCATAATGCAAATAGAAGAAGGAAGCATGTGATTTTCCGACCCGGTGATTGGGTATGGGTTTATATGGGGAAGGAAAGGTTTCCTAAACAAAGGAAATCCAAGTTGGATGCAAGGGGAGATGGCCCATTTCAAGTTTTAGAATGAATCAATGACAATTCCTACAAAATTGATATACAAGGTGAGTATAATGTTTTTGCAACTTTCAATGTTAGTGATCTTTCTCCTTTCAATGTAGGTTCAGATTTGAGGACAAATCTTTTTGAGCAAGGAGGGAATGATGAGGAAACTATAAGCAAGCTTAATGAATCTACACAAAGCAGCAAATATATTGATGATATCATTATGCCAAGTGGACCAATCACAAGATCACAATCAAAGAAACTCCAACATGTGTTCCAACACTTCATTCAAAGGTGGATTAATGAAGAGGGAGACCAACTTGTACTGAATATGAAGAATCATGAAGGGAAAGTCAGAAACTCACCAAAAAGCATGAAGAATCTGCCCATAAATTTGTTGATGGGCATTAGCACGAATTTATAATATAATATTGATGTGGTTTAGTGCTAGTGTGACTAAACACAAGTGAACCAACACCAAAATGCATGTAGAATCTGCCCATCAATATTATCAGAATTATAGGCACTAATTTATAATATAATATTGATGTGGATTGATAATTAATGCTAGTATGACTAGATACATGTGAGCCTAAATTTCTAAGCCATTAATTCTTCATTTCCAACTATATAGAGAGGGGTGGAAAGAACTAAAGGGACTGATACAAATTTTCAGATTATGCTGATTGTAATTTATGTGTTTTCAAGTTTGAGAGGTTTTCTTCTTATTCTTGTTGCATGAAGAATTGGTTCTAACTTATCAAGTCTGACTTGTGTCATTTTAAACCAATTCATTTACTTCATCCCAATCACCCAAGTTCTCAATTACATATTAGTTGTGGGTTTGGTAGGAAGGATTTATTTTTGAGTTCTAAAATTTTATGCTAGATGTATATGTGGGGTTCTAGATGTTATATTTGATCCATGGGTTCTGCATCATGGCACTGCAAATTTATAAACAAATCTATAAATAAAATTGTAATATCCTCATATATGCCCTAGAAGTTGTGATTATATTGTTGTTGTTGTTATATAATTGGATTGAATATATGTGTTACATTACAAGAGAAAAGAAATAGAGAAAAGAATGTTTATGTATATGTGATTTGGGAAAGAATTTAGGGTTTAGAGAGAATGGTATATGTTGTGTATATGATGATATATATAACATATAAGTTGGTCAAAATGAAGAGTCAAGGAAAGAAGATATTTATTTTAGTTAAGTGTGAAGTTACTATAAAGGGCATGTAATGAATGGTAATCAAGACAAATGGTATAAGGGTGTTTAGGTAATTACTCTTGTTGAATCACTTGGTGGAGATTTAAAGAGGTGATATTTTGTCTTTTCTTCATTTCCTTCTTCTTCTTCTTCTCTTCTCCACGTTGGTTGGCTCCTCCTTAGACAAGAGAGAGAAAAGTGAGATTTGTTTAATTCTAACATCAAATTGAAGGGAGAATCAAAGGATTTAATTGAAGATTTGTGGAATTCAACAACTTAGGTAAGTTCTTTCTCTTGATTTTCCTTTGTTCTTTTGAAATTGTGTTTGGGATTGGTGAGTTGATATGGATGGTTGATGGAGTGTGTTTGTGTATGGTGTGTGTAAAAGTGTTGAAATGGAATTAAAGATAAGAAGCTAGGTTGGTGTTGGTGATGGAAGAGTAAGAGTTGTGTTTAGTGAATTTTTTTCTGTTTTACAATTAGTAAAGGCTGTGACTTGTATGATTTTTAATTAATTATAGAAAAATGTTCTTGAAGTGAATTTTTGATATGTTGTGCCTCTATGAGTCTAGAATGACTGAAAAATATGTTGATTCGATTTTGGAATGGTTATGAGTTTAGAAAGATTATTTTTATTAGACCTGTTCCAGCAGGTACCTTAACTGAGACAGCTATATTTCGGGATTTTTAATAAAATGTAGAAAAATCATATCCAATTGAATTTTGGATATGTTGTTGCTTAGTGAGTCTAATATTTGAGAAAAATAATTTGGAACCACGTTGATTGAATTTGATTTATGGAATTCACAAAGTTCAGAACTGCTGCCAGGATGCAGGGCAATTGGGGCAGTCTGGTTAGGTGAACTATTTGACCAAGATTTTGTGTTTTTAAGATACAAAACTAAATTCTGTAAAAATTTTAGAATTTTTAGTCAAGTAGATTAATTTATACAATTTTTCAAAATAAGGATAAAATGGAGTCTTAAACCAGAATGTATTATTCATATGGTCATTTTGCTAATATTCCTTTGGATTAGGTTTTGAAGAGATTGGGTTGCATTAACCTAAATGTGGAGAATTCTTGGAAAGAAAAGAAATGTATAGATTGATGGGACTAGTTCTTGAGGTAAGTACCAATACATATGATTGTATTTAATTACATAATTTGAGGCTTAACACATTTGTTTGCAAATGTGTTAAGTGATCTATTATATTGTTAACATAATTGGACTAAGGTGATGATTGAATGATGTGAAGGATGTGAAGATCATTAACAAGGTAAGCATAAACCCTATTTGATTGTATATCCTTATATGTCTTTGAACATTAACCATTGGGATGAAAGTGTTAAATAAGCTATTATATTGTGAATGTAAATGAAGAATATATATAAAGGATGAAATATGAAATGGAAAGGTAGGAAGAAATGAGGATCATTCTTAAGGTATGTGCAATTTGTTATGATAAATGCTCTAGTAATGAATGATGTTAATGTGTTTTGAGAAGTGAGAAAATGTTATGTTATATGCATTGTGAATCTTGTGTATGGCAATGTATTATATGAATAATATACTTTGAAATGTGATATCAATGATGCTATATGTATCATATGGATTGAGATATGATATGATATGAAGCCATTGTGATTGGCTATGATAATTCCATTGAAAGAGATAAGGCATGTTGGCCTAATTGATGATGAGATTGATAATGAAATAATAAATGAATTGTTTGTTTAATATGTTATTCAGTTTCAGAGTTCTGGATTTGGGTGGCATGCCTAAGAAATGATGAAAGGTAACAGTCTTGCCGGGTTGAGAATCTCCTCATATGTGTTGAGTTGATGGTCCAAGAGACTGGGTCTGTTACACTATGAGAATTGTGAATATGAGATATATGATTTGTAACAGTCTTGCCGGGTTGAGGATCTCCTCATATGTGTTGAGTTGATGGTCCAAGAGACTGGGTCTGTTACACTATTCATGGATAGAGATACATGTATATACATTGCCTACGGGCGTGATGATTGTGACTATGAACCAAAGCAGTAACTCTGAACTTTGAATAACATATTAGTGTTTTGGGCCCGAGTCTGTCTTTATTGTCAATGTGAATTGCAAGTATTGAAATATTGATTGTGAGTATTAATAATGAATTATGCTTGGTGAATTGTGAATAATATAATGTTATTAAGTGTAATATGTAAATGAATTGTGGTTGATGATAAAGGTTTTCTTTATTGTAAATGTGATTTATGATTTGTATGATATATAATTTTTGTATTGCAATAATGATTGGTATGGTATATATAATGTAGGGGTATTAATATATTGGTTTTGAGTATTGGTGATGCATTGGGGTTGGTGATAATATTATGTATATATGTACATCATATTTGAAATTAGCTAGGATATATTAAAGATGAAATTAAAAAGAAAAGAAGATATGATAAGAACTAATTATATATTGAATTGATGTATCATTATATGTCAATACTTCTATACTATATGTTTATATTTTATAGTTGGACTACTAAGCTCTCGGGCTTAGCGCGGGTGTTTATTCGCGCAGGTATATAGATGGAAGATATGAAGTCTTTTGTTATGCCACAAGAAGAGTAAAGTTTGTCGAGACCAACTAGAGGGTAATGCATACATGTATAAACTTTAATTATGATGTATTTCTGACGAGAGAGTATTTATATGTATAAATGAAGTTTTTGATAAAGATAATGATTTTGTAAATGTTATTTAAATTAATGTATTATGGTTTGAACTCTGTTACAGGTTTTTAAAAGGTAACGAAAAGTGACATCCTTATACTTTATATATTTACTGTATGTATACTAGGTATACGCATAGTACTTATATAGGGTATCGGGGTGTTACAATTATTTTGGTATCAGAGCCTAGGTTCGAGATTCTCGGCCTAAGTGAGAAAAAAAATTTTTTTGAAAAGTTTAAATAAAAGTAAAAAGGAAAAGTTTTGAAATGAAATTTGTAATACATGCATATGCATTGACACCTAGGTTGGTCTCGGATGTGGCATTATATGAATTATAGAATATTTGTGTTATATGAGATGTTCAATATAGTTGATGATATATGTGTATACTATTTTGATGTGATGAGAAATTATGATTGTTGACAATGATGTTGGAAATGAATTATAATTGAGGCATAGTGCCTAATTGATTATGAGAAACTAATTGTGAAATGTAATGTTGATGTTTATGAGCAATATTATGTAGGACATAATATGAATTGAAACATAAAGAAATGAAAAGGAGAATAAATTTGAAAATGAGTTGAAAATCAAATCAAGATAAGAGTATGTACTTTTTCTTCTATACTTTGAACCTCTTTATAATAAAGTTTATGTTGGTTTTGCTAATGTTGAATTTACTAGACAGCGGAAATGATATCGAATTGTTAAAATTGAAAGTTATGTTATTTAAATGAGGAGAGTATGGTGGAATGTTGAATGAGTTGTTTAGTAGAGACAAAGTGTGATTATGTAAAGTTGGGATGTGTATACAGTTAAGGTTGTGTTTAAAGGAAAAAGAGATGATAGTGGTTAAGTAAGAATATAACTTAGTATTGTTACTATAATGCGAGCATAGTAAATTCAATGTTAGAAATGTGAGATGCTTGGATATTGTGAAAGCTCATGGTAATGGTGATAATATGTGATATTTGAGATTTTTGAAGTGAGCTTTATGATTGTGGAAATTATATGTTTTAATATTGCTTTGTGATATATATTTGTAAGATGTTTTTAAAGTGATGATAGAAAAGATGAGTTTGGCAAATTGAAGCTTAAACGAAGTAGTAAATTGAGAAGTTAAAGTTTTAGTGGAATTTGATAAAGATTATTGGGATATTGATAGTTAACTGTATATGCAATGCATGAGCTAAGTGAAATGACTAGTATTGCATATGGAAGTATTATGAATTGAGTAATGTGATTGATAGTATGAGAATTTGTTTTGAAATAATCAAGGAAGTGGATAAGTAAATAGAAATGAGTTATTTTAAGTCATTTTACTGAACAGGGTAAGAATGAATATGGGAGTGTACTAAATATTTTTAAAGAAGAAAGTGAAAGAGATGTCACATTGGGAATGTGACTGAGATGAATATGAAGTGTTACTATAGTCGGAATATATATGTTTGTAGTGTGAATAAATACTTTATATCATATTGGAAGAATGAGAAGGATAGTGTTTAAAAGAAAATGATAAACACTAAATTTGTATTGAATGTATGAAAAAGGAAAATATTATAAGAGCATATAATTAAGTGTATATATGTATATGATATGTGAATTGAGTTTTCCAATATGAATGAAATTATGATATATAAACACATTTGTGAATCACATTATGAGGATGGCTTATGAAGATATATGTGGTATAATTATAGAATTAGTGATATGGAAAAACAATGTTATATGTATTAGTGGACCTAAGAGAGATTAGGTCTTGAACTGTGTAAAGCTAGATGGATTATGTGATGGAAGTGAGAATGGAAAGAACTTGAGTAATATTGGACAGTGGAAATTGTTATAATGAGTATTGAACTTGATGATTATATTATATTTAGAGTTTCAAAGTATTCACATATGAAAAGTTCTATGTAATTATATTATAAGAGATTGTAGATGGATTAGAAATGAAGTGATGAATAGAAATTGTATAAGAACTGTATATGATTGAATATGTATATAGTAATATTGTTAAAGCATGAGTTAAGTTGATAAGGATCATATAAGCGAATACAAATTGGTTGAAACGAAGTTGGAATGTGTTAACTTCTGTTATACTAAAAATGTTAAGATTGAGAATAGAATTATAAAAGAACAGTATTGAATTGAAAGTTCTAGGTTTGAATATTAATCTCTTAAAGTCATGTGTTTTGTTCAGTATTTTGGATCGGTTAATTTGTTATCCATGGATTTGGATCTTAGATATAATGATTGTAATACGGATTTGGTGAGGTTGACAATTTTGTTTGAGAAGTATAGTTAAAAATTATGATGGTTAAAGTTATACCTTATTATTATTTTTTTTATGTTAAGAATTTGGTTATAACTGTGAAAAAAAAATTAAAAAAAATTAAAAAAAATTAAAAAAATTAAAAAAATTTTGAAATGTGTTGAGTTATGGATAATATGACAAAAAGGTAATCAAAATAAATATACCAATGATAGGAAATGTGAAGAGTTAGTAAAAGGGAGAAATTATATTATATGAATGAAAGTTATACTGAATATGTTTATGGTATGTAACTTGAGGTTTAAGGGAATGAACTCAAAGTTTGAGTGAATGAATTATAGATATTAAGTATGATATAACATTTTTATGAGAATTGGTGGAAATTATACTAAGATAATAAAGAATAAACTATGTGTATATTAAAAGATATTAGAAGTGATTTGTTATCATGATGATTTGACTGAAAATAGATTGAAAGAGAGCAGAAATTGAATATAAGTTTTCTCTTATGGAATTAAGTTATATTTATACTTATATGAAAATTGTGAAATTTCATGATAAGTTAGATTACTTAATCGTTGGTTGGAATTGAACAAGATTGGAACGTGGGTATATTGTGACAGATAGATTAATTGATCTGGATTTGGCTAAGATTATGGATCATTAATAAAATTTAATGTGTATAGTTGTATTAAGAAAATAGGTATTTACATGATAATGTATATGATGTAAATTTTAAAGTATGATTGGACATGAATGAGTGGAGTATAGTAATTGTTAATCATGATAAGAAGAGAAAAAGATTGGTTATCTATAAAATAAGTTGAAAGATAATGTATTAATATGTAAGTTAAGTGAAAAGCATGCTAAAGAAATAACTCCATTTATGAAAAATCAGGATTTTGTTATCTATTGAGAGTGATAAATGTCTATTTAGACAGTGATTGTAATGAAGGGATAATTAATGTTCAGATATAAGTCAATGGTTTTTAATGTTAAAGTTAAGAGAGTAATTATACAGAGGTGAAATAACAAAATATATTAAATATAAAGATTTGACAAAGTATTATTGTGCTATATGATGATCTGATTCTGGTATAAAGATATTAATAGGAAATGTAATGTGATCTTTTGAATGTTTGATTAAGAAAGTAACCAGATGTATAAACATATAGAATGATGAGTTATAGAATTTAAAGAAGGTGGTTGATTCTAAAGAGGAGAGTTGGAGTTATATGATTTGATGATATAATGACTTAAGCGTATAATTAATTTCATATGGGAGTTAAGATAGTATTTTGTTAAGAATAAATTGTTATGGTACTGATAATTTCGAGGACGAAATTATTTAAGGGGGAGAGAATTGTAATATCCTCATATATGCCCTAGAAGTTGTGATTATGTTGTTGTTGTTGTTATATAATTGGATTGAATATATGTGTTACATTACAAGAGAAAAGAAATAGAGAAAAGAATGTTTATGTATATGTGATTTGGGAAAGAATTTAGGGTTTAGAGAGAATGGTATATGTTGTGTATATGATGATATATATAACATATAAGTTGGTCAAAATGAAGAGTCAAGGAAAGAAGATATTTATTTTTGTTAAGTATGAAGTTACTATAAAGGGCATGTAATGAATGGTAATCAAGACAAATGGTATAAGGGTGTTTAGGTAATTACTCTTGTTGAATCACTTGGTGGAGATTTAAAGAGGTGATATTTTGTCTTTTCTTCATTTCCTTCTTCTTCTTCTTCTCTTCTCCACGTTGGTTGGCTCCTCCTTAGACAAGAGAGAGCAAAGTGAGATTTGTTTAATTCTAACATCAAATTGAAGGGAGAATCAAAGGATTTAATTGAAGATTTGTGGAATTCAACAACTTAGGTAAGTTCTTTCTCTTGATTTTCCTTTGTTCTTTTGAAATTGTGTTTGGGATTGGTGAGTTGATATGGATGGTTGATGGAGTGTGTTTGTGTATGGTGTGTGTAAAAGTGTTGAAATGGAATTAAAGATAAGAAGCTAGGTTGGTGTTGGTGATGGAAGAGTAAGAGTTGTGTTTAGTGAATTTTTTTTCTGTTTTACAATTAGTAAAGGCTGTGACTTGTATGATTTTTAATTAATTATAGAAAAATGTTCTTGAAGTGAATTTTTGATATGTTGTGCCTCTATGAGTCTAGAATGACTGAAAAATATGTTGATTCGATTTTGGAATGGTTATGAGTTTAGAAAGATTATTTTTATTAGACCTGTTCCAGCAGGTACCTAAACTGAGACAGCTATATTTCGGGATTTTTAATAAAATGTAGAAAAATCATATCCAATTGAATTTTGGATATGTTGTTGCTTAGTGAGTCTAATATTTGAGAAAAATAATTTGGAACCACGTTGATTGAATTTGATTTATGGAATTCACAAAGTTCAGAACTGCTGCCAGGATGCAGGGCAATTGGGGCAGTCTGGTTAGGTGAACTATTTGACCAAGATTTTGTGTTCAGTTTGATCTGAAATTTTAAAGGAATGATTTTAAGATACAAAACTAAATTCTGTAAAAATTTTAGAATTTTTAGTCAAGTAGATTAATTTATACAATTTTTCAAAATAAGGATAAAATGGAGTCTTAAACCAGAATGTACTATTCATATGGTCATTTTGCTAATATTCCTTTGGATTAGGTTTTGAAGAGATTGGGTTGCATTAACCTAAATGTGGAGAATTCTTGGAAAGAAAAGAAATGTATAGATTGATGGGACTAGTTCTTGAGGTAAGTACTAATACATATGATTGTATTTAATTACATAATTTGAGACTTAACACATTTGTTTGCAAATGTGTTAAGTGATCTATTATATTGTTAACATAATTGGACTAAGGTGATGATTGAATGATGTGAAGGATGTGAAGATCATTAACAAGGTAAGCATAAACCCTATTTGATTGTATATCCTTATATGTCTTTGAACATTAACACATTGGGATGAAAGTGTTAAATAAGCTATTATATTGTGAATGTAAATGAAGAATATATATAAAGGATGAAATATGAAATGGAAAGGTAGGAAGAAATGAGGATCATTCTTAAGGTATGTGCAATTTGTTATGATAAATGCTCTAGTAATGAATGATGTTAATGTGTTTTGAGAAGTGAGAAAATGTTATGTTATATGCATTGTGAATCTTGTGTATGGCAATGTATTATATGAATAATATACTTTGAAATGTGATATCAATGATGCTATATGTATCATATGGATTGAGATATGATATGATATGAAGCCATTGTGATTGGCTATGATAATTCCATTGAAAGAGATAAGGCATGTTGGCCTAATTGATGATGAGATTGATAATGAAATAATAAATGAATTGTTTGTTTAATATGTTATTCAGTTTCAGAGTTCTGGATTTGGGTGGCATGCCTAAGAAATGATGAAAGGTAACAGTCTTGCCGGGTTGAGGATCTCCTCATATGTGTTGAGTTGATAGTCCAAGAGACTGGGTCTGTTACACTATGAGAATTGTGAATATGAGATATATGATTTGTAACAGTCTTGCCGGGTTGAGGATCTCCTCATATGTGTTGAGTTGATGGTCCAAGAGACTGGGTCTGTTACACTATTCATGGATAGAGATACATGTATATACATTGCCTACGGGCGTGATGATTGTGACTATGAACCAAAGCAGTAACTCTGAACTTTGAATAACATATTAGTGTTTTGGGCCCGAGTCTGTCTTTATTGTCAATGTGAATTGCAAGTATTGAAATATTGATTGTGAGTATTAATAATGAATTATGCTTGGTGAATTGTGAATAATATAATGTTATTAAGTGTAATATGTAAATGAATTGTGGTTGATGATAAAGGTTGTCTTTATTGTAAATGTGATTTATGATTTGTATGATATATAATTTGTGTATTGCAATAATGATTGGTATGGTATATATAATGTAGGGGTATTAATATATTGGTTTTGAGTATTGGTGATGCATTGGGGTTGGTGATAATATTATGTATATATGTACATCATATTTGAAATTAGCTAGGATATATTAAAGATGAAATTAAAAAGAAAAGAAGATATGATAAGAACTAATTATATATTGAATTGATGTATCATTATATGTCAATACTTCTATACTATATGTTTATATTTTATAGTTGGACTACTAAGCTCTCGGGCTTAGCGCGGGTGTTTATTCGCGCAGGTATATAGATGGAAGATATGAAGTCTTTTGTTATGCCACAAGAAGAGTAAAGTTTGTCGAGACCAACTAGAGGGTAATGCATACATGTATAAACTTTAATTATGATGTATTTCTGACGAGAGAGTATTTATATGTATAAATGAAGTTTTTGATAAAGATAATGATTTTGTAAATGTTATTTAAATTAATGTATTATGGTTTGAACTCTATTACAGGTTTTTAAAAGGTAACGAAAAGTGACATCCTTATACTTTATATATTTACTGTATGTATACTAGGTATACGCATAGTACTTATATAGGGTATCGGGGTGTTACAAAAATTTCGCAAGCTACACCGCCAGATTTCATTCCAATAAACAGAGTGTTTTTACTTATAAAAAAAAAAGAAAAAAGAAAATACAAGTGCCATTCCTTTTTAAAATCAAAGAATACTAAAAATTATGATGAATAAACAAAAACAAAATAAATTTTCTCCTAAAAATACGAAAATAAAAAATTAATCTTACCTTTTACAATCTGCAGATTATTGACTAAAGAAGATTTTGGGATCTAGGGATTAGAAATTAAAAAACTCTTAATTTATATTTCCTATCCTTAGTAAAATATATTGAAAAAATGCAAAAAAAAAAAATGGAGTAAGCATAAAAGAAAAAAATACTATCAAAATTTCAAGAAATGCATATTAAGAAGGAGACTTTAGTTCCTCTTTTAAGTGATGCTTTTTAATCAACCCCTCACAGTCATGGTTTCTGTTTCACTCAAAACCTAACTGTAATCTCCTTACAATTTCCAAATTGACCAAGTAAAAATCGAAAAATTCCCAAAAAAGAATCGATCAATTCACATACAGCAAAGAGGAGGGAGAAATGAAAGAACAATTACAATAAAAACATCTCAAGAGGTGAAACAAGAAACCTAGAATACATAAAGATAATATTAACCATTTCAAAAGGAGCTAAACAACGTCCTTTTTTTATAGGTATTCTAGGAAAAGAAAGATCCATCCTAATAATTTTAGTTTCATTCAACTATTAACCGCCTCCACTTAATAATAAAAATACTAAAATATCCTCTATAAAGTGACACTCGCCAGTATTTAGCTCAGAGATTAGGTCTCGGGTGTTGGTGGCATTCGCATATGCTAATCCCACTGAAATGAAGGCCAGTGTGTATTGATCGGCGTCCTGGTTGCGTGAATCGGAGTAAAGAGACTCAATGCAGAACGAGTAATTAGAAGTTTTCTTGCAGACCTTTTCCACTAGTTTACCTCCATGATCAGCATATTCAGAGCAACTCTCCAAGATTGTGAAAACAAAAAGCAACAGCAACAGCTGAAAGAAAGAATGAGATGAGGGGGATATGAATTCAAAATAAGGCTTCAAGATTTTCAATGGCAGTGTTATGATATGGTCTCCATAGTGCATATAAGGTGTTTGATCATTTTCCGTAGTGAACCTTCTCCACTAATTTCTATTGTATGAATTCCCTTTGTGAAAGGAGACATTGATAGCCGACTTTCTCTTTCACTGCAATTCTCTGCTGTTACTCAACTGAAGGGTTTCATCTACATCTTCGCCACGGCATCTCCTCCTCCTCCGCTGGCTGCTCCTCCGAGCTTGTCGCGCCGAGATCCTTTGCTGATATACTTAAGAATGGATCCAAGAAATATGAGGTTAATCGGTCGTTTGAACCTGCGATTTCCAAAACTCCCGACTTGATTGCCAAGCAACCATGTACGTTCAAGGGCTTTCCTGCGGTGTCCTTTTCCAAATCAGAATCGAACATGTTTGTTCTGCCATTTAGGTTCGCCCTCGTTGGCTCCTTTAAATCGGGTAGGCCATCAATGAAATCTCTGCATAAATTGCTAGATCAGATTGGTTTTTGTGGGAATTTTTCGATATGACTTTTGGATAACAATCATGTTCTCATTCGTTTTGATCAAGAAGAAGATTTCCATCGATTTTGGCTTAAGCAAATTTGGTATTTTCATGGCTTCGCCATGAGAGTGTCAAAGTGGACAAAGGACTTTCGTCCGAATGTCGACAGTTCAATTATTCCCGCCTGGATTTCATTCAATGGTTTGCCTATTCATTTGTTTGACAAAGCTGCGCTTTTTCCAATCGCCAATTTAATAGGTTCTCCATTAAAAGTTGACGCATCTACGGCTCTATTATCTAGACCTTCCACTGTTCGGGTTTGCGTAGAGCTCGATCTTTCTAAAGATTTGCCTGCTAAGATATGGATTGATGATGACGGTCATTATTTTCTTCAGTCCGTTACCTACGAAGACCTTCCTCATTATTGTTCTCACTGTTGTCAGTTGGGACATAAGATGGAATCTTGTTCGGTTAATTTGAATTCTGCTTTGCCTCCTGAGCCTGCAATTGTTTTACCTGAACATAAAACAGAAGGGCCATCTAAAATTTGGGTTCCTAAGGTTACTCAACCATCAGTTACTATTCAGAATACTCATATTCCTCTGGATTCGTTGCCACCCGAACTAAATGTGGAATCTGTTGGGCAATCCTCTAAAAAGATGACAGAGGAGTTTGGTGTGCCGGCTACTAATCTTGTTTCTGATTTGATTCCTGAATGCATTCAGACTGCTGTGGAGGGGGTCTCAGTTACTGTTGGACCTGTTTCATCGGATCAAACTTTAGCTAAGCAGGATGTTGGGTCTACTTTGACTTCAGATGATATTCCTATTAGAGAAAATAACGTTCAGTTGATAGTTAATGCTTCTGCTAAGGGTATCTTAGAATCATTGCCTGCTATTCCTGAACTTAATATTGTCCCTTGTCATATTTTGGACACTTCCGAATCTGAATCAAACTTTTGGGAAAGTGAATTAACTGCACGGTATTCAGCTGAGGTTTCTTTTGACAATCAGAACATGCAGGTGCCTCAGACCAAAGCTCAAGATGATGGTTTTATTCCAGTTTTGAGGAAAAGCTCTAGGACTCGTAAAAAATATCCAAATTGGAAGATTACGCTTCCAAGGCTCTAGCTTCTTCGAACTCGCCTTCTCATTAATGCAGCTTCTTTGCTAGAATGTCAGGGGTTTTGACTCCTCTTTCACACGTCTTCAACAACTTTGCAATTTCCATCATGTTGGTTTTCTTATTCTTGTTGAGCCGATGTCGGATTACAATACAAGTAAGTTTGCTATTGCCCAGCTAGGCTTTTCTAATTCTTTCTCTTCCCAGAATAATAGAATCTGGATTCTTTGGGATGAATCTCAATTCTTGGCAACTAATTTTACGGATTATCAACAGCTCCTTGCTTGTTCGGTTTCATGTTTATCTTGCTCTTTAGATTTCACATTGGCTGTTGTATATGGTAAACACTCTCGCCATGATAGACAAAGTCTTTGGACTCTATTAACTTGATATCAACTCGTTCAAATCAACCTTTGCTTTTTGGAGGTGACTTCAATGTCATTAAATCCTTGGTTGAATATCATGGTAATGGAACTCCTGATTTGGGCAGTATTACTGATTTTGTTTCTTACTGTGACAATAATGGATTCGTTGATATCCCTTTTACTGGCAATAGTTTCACATGGACTGGTGTGCATAGCAATGGTCGGGTTTGGAAGCGATTAGATCGGTTCATGGCTAATGTGGCTTTCTTTGATAAATTTCAGACTCTTTCCTGCTCTCACCTTAATAAATCAACTTCTGATCATGCTCCCTTGCTTTTGAAGTGCTCTATAGAAATTGCTTCTTCGCCTAAGCTGTTTAAGTTCCAACACATGTGGTTAACACATAAATCTTTTCTTCCTATGGTAAAGGATCATTGGTGCTCCACCTTTCTAGAGGGGGTATGAGTGGGCTGTTTTACAAGTTAAAGTCTCTTCGGAAGGCTATTAGAGACTGGAATAAGAGCACTTTTGGGAACATTTTTTCCGCTATTGAGGAGGCTGAAGCTGCGGCGGATTTGGCAGAGCATATCTACTTGGCCGATCCTACTGATGCTCATCGATCTGATTGGAAATCTAAACAAGCTGTCCTCATTAGTCGACTTCGTCAAGAGGAGATATTTTGGCGTCAAAAGTCCCGTATCAAGTGGTTGGCTGAAGGGGACTCAAATACAAAATACTTCCATAATCATGTGAAAATGACCAGAAAGCTTCGTCATATTTCATGTATTAAAGTCTCGGAGGGTAACTGGATTACTGATCAAGCTGGGATTGGATTAGCTGCCACTGATTTTTTCAAAAATCTATTCACACCTGAGGCTATTGCTCCTTCTTCCAATTTTCTTTCTTTGTTTCCTTCTTTGGTTTATGAGGTGGACAACGATTTATTGATTGCAATTCCTTCTGAGGAAGAGATTAAATCAGCGGTGTGGCAACTTGATGAAAATAGCACTCCTGGGCCGGATGGTTATGATGGTAAGTTCTTTCGTGTTTGTTGGGATTTTAGAAAGACTGATATGTGCAGTGCAGTTCAGGAGTTCTTCTTAGGTATCCCTATGCCTAAAGCATATGGAAGTGCCAACATTATTCTCCTTCCTAAGGTTCCTAATCCTTCCACATTCAGTCAGTTTAGACCCATCTGTCTTACCACTTTTGTGAGCAAGGTATGTTCCAGACTTCTTGCTAACCATATTATGCCTTTGCTTCCATCTATTATTTCACAAGAGCAAGTTGGATTTATGAAAGGTCACTCTATTCATGAACAAATCCTTCTTGCCAACGAAATGATACATGACCTTGATAGAAAAACTATAGGTCATAACTTAGCAATTAAATTGGACATGGCCAAAGTATTTGATAGGGTTGACTGAGGTTTCTTGAAGGCTGCTTTACTCCGGTTTGGTTTTTCGAATAAGATCGTGGATTTAATTATGAACAATCTTTGAGCCACTCATTTATCGGTGATTGTTAATGGTACAAGTTATGGTTTTTCTCAATCTCAACGGGGTGTTAAACAGGGAAATCCTTTATCCCCCCTTCTGTTTATTATTGCAGCTGAATGCTTTTCCAGAGGGCTTAATGCTTTAATTGCTTCTGGAAAAATAACTCCATACAAACTTCACAGAAGTTGTCCTATCATATCTCACTTGGGTTTCGCCGATGATTTACTTGTGTTTATTAATGGTGATGTGCGCAGCATAAAGGCTTTCAAGAAGTTTCTTGATTTGTATCAGTCAACTTCTGGCCAGCTTATTAATTTCACTAAGTGCTCCTTCTTCTGCTCCAGGAAGTGTCCTATCAGTCGGGCCCACAAATATGCTGAGCTTCTTGATATCCCGCAAAAAAAACTCCCTTTCACATACCTCGGGGCGCCGATTTACCAAGGTATAACTAGATTCTCCTATTGTCACGAACTGGTACAGAAGGTTGACTTAAAAATACAAGGGTGGTCTAAGAATTTCTTAACTCCTGGTGGTAGATTGCTCCTCATTAAGCATGTGTTGAATTCTATTCCGGTTCACATCTTAGGTGCTATGTTGCTTCCCATTTCCATTATTAGAGCTTTGGAATCAAGATTTGCATCCTTTTTTTGGGGATCGGATAATTCCACTCGGAAAAGGCATTGGGTGAAGTATGAGAAGTTATGCCTTCCACTTGCAGAAAATGGCCTGGGATTGAGATCTCTCACTTCTCTACAAAAGGCATACTCAATCAAACTGCTTTGGTCTTATTTGAATAATAATTCAGTTTGGTCCACCTACATGCATGCAAAATATCATAGAAATGGTGAGTGTATGTATCTGCAAACGGATACTTGTTCTTGGAAAAGAATTTGTAGCGCCTACTCTGCTTTCTCGGATCATTTCGTCCTGGATTCTACTCCTGCTATATGGAAGCATTATGTTTTCGGTTCTTTCAACCTTTCTTCAGCCTATGAAATAACCAGGAACCGCAGATCAGAATCCTTTGTTTCTAAAATGCTTTGGGATAAGGCGATCCCCCTGAAATTATCCATCCTTTCATGGAGAACGATAATGATGCGCTCCCTTTGCCACATCAGCTACAAAAAATGGGCATTCATCTTGCCTCATGCTGTCCTTTTTGCTACAGCAGTGAAGCCTCTCTTAACCATGTTTTTTATCTTTGTCCCATTATGCTTCAGCTTTGGACGTTTTATGGAGCTTATTTAATTGATGATATAAGCAGGAAAAGATCCTTGCAAATTGAGTTAATGACATGGTGTCTTTCCTCTTCATCATCCTCGATGCTTGGTCGTCTCAAGAGGTTTGTTTCTCAAACCATTATTTTTTCTATCTGGAAATCCTATTGTCACTGTGTTTGGGGTAAGGATAAATTATTTTTCCCAAGATTAATGGCACAAATATCGGCTGACATCCTCAACTGGGGCATTAGCAATTCAGGAGCTCCATTTGCACGTCCCGTTTCATGCTTCAAAGATTTCCTGCCAGTTAATTTTGGTGTGGGTAATCTAAAGCCGAGGATTGTTCAATGGTCTAAACCAGCTCCAGGTACTTATAAGCTTAATGTAGACGCAACTTTCACCAGTCATCAATCGGCAGGAGGAGCAATTCTTAGATCAAATACCGGTCAATTTGTTAGGGGAATCTCCTTCACTATGATAGCACAGAATACTGTGCAGGCTGAGCTTCAAGCTCTCAAAGATGGTTTACAGTGGTGTCTTTCTATTGGTTTTAATTGTACCGTGGTCGAGATAGATTCCAAAGTCTTGGTCGAGCTTCTTACTTCATCTCATGCTCTGCATCCTGCTTCTTCGGCTAGCCTTGCTAAGAAATTACTATCTTCTTCTAATCTTGCTCTTCAACATACTTATAGAGAAGCCAACCAATCTGCTCATTTCTTTGCTCTTTATGGTCGTCTTAATAACGTCAATTGTGAGTTTATTAGTTTTGAATCTTTGCCTCATTTTTTGAAAGGGGTTATCCTTTCCGATAGCTTTTGTCCTTATATTAGATATAGTTGATGACCGTCCATTTTATAAGGGCTTTGTAAAAGGACTCTTCCATACTTCTTATTAATAAATATTTCGGTGGTGCCGCCCACCTTCACCAAAAAAAAAAGTGACACTCGCCAATAACTCTAGGGACAAGACCAAAAACTCACATAAGTCAAAATTAATTTTGATTCTTCTGTTCCTAAAAAAACAAGTGTTATATTGTTATGTTATGTTATGATGTTTGCCTACCAAAATTTTCAATGCATATAAAAAATTATTTGACCGAATGAACCATCTGATATTTTTTACCCAATAATCTTATGGCGCATCACAGCTAGCTCCTTTAAAATTTCATTGTACTTTCCCTAATAAGAAGCATGATGTTGTACTTTTGAAGTAAAGGTGTACGTGGGGCTCCAAAAAAAATCAAGACAATTACTTTAATCGACCCCAAGAATACTTTGATCGTCACAAATCTTATGCGCAATTAACAACAAACGAGATCTCAGAAGTCACAGCTTTGCAAACTCTAGTTCCTGTTATGATTTGAGAATCAGCTGGTGAGTGGTCATCGAGCCTAAGACTGGCTAACCACACCCTACTATATCAAATTATTGAGTTGGACTGAACGTAGTTAAAATGAAAAATACAATTTACAAAACTTGATGAAGAGAGCACACCAGAACCTACAACAATAAAAGTATTGTGTACAGACTTGAAAGATAAGTATTTTTATTGACCAATGAATAAAAAATAGATTTCAACGCATTTTCTCACCATCATGGAGTTCCCACTTTACAGCTTCCACAAGTCAGGTTGTTATATAAATTGTATTGAACCTATTAAAATACATTCGACCAAATTGAAACACTAAATATATTATTGCATAGTTCTCCATGGCTTACATATAGTAAAACGCCTGACTGGATAGTGTTCACTTCAGGGCGCGTGCCCAAATTTTGCCATTATATTTTCTTTGCCATGCTCAACTCAATGCCTATAATTTAACCTTATAGCAAACCAACAAAAGTAAAGTCTCAATCACTTCAGTCGCGGATGCCTATTGAAATGCATGGTCAACTGAAGTTATATCAGGTTTGTTGATCTAGCAATTAAATTTAATAGAGAAAATTCTTAAATCAAATGGAACTTCACTCCAAGGGGAAAAAGACACCAAACAACACAACATAATGATATGAAATTATTGGTACCAAACCAGCACCAAAACAAATCATATTTTAATATATTATACAAATACTCTTTTAAGAAGCATTTAATGCCTTGCAAGTTGCAAACTACGAAATGGCTCATTTAGAAATAACTGCTCTCATCACAATATCCCCTCATTTAGACAAACCAGGCATCACTCCTAAATCGTACTCATTTTGCACCGTTGTTTGTTTTACTGAAACAAATTAATCAAATAACTATAAAAGTACCACATATAAATACAAAGGGAACTGTAGAAAATGTTAAATCCGCACATTTTGCTTAAGTTACCTTTTTTTAAGAAAAGAAGATGATTTTGGGAGCCTAACAGCAACTAAAGTATTGACAATGCCTTGAGAATTTTTGCCCAAACCCATGCCTTCAACAAAGCCCATTCTTGTCATCATCTTTGAGCCAAAGCCTTTGGTATGCTTTTCAAAAGCCCCCCAAAGCTTTAAGATTTCATATGCTTTTCAAACCTTTCATTGCATTGAGGTTTATTCTCCATGGTGTCACTACTAGTAGCATTAGAGATGTTGGCACCCAGCCCAAGTGATGCAGCTGGGCCAAGCTCTTCCTAGAATGTCACCCATCCTGGTACTTACCCTGCACCAGCACGCTTAATCGAAAAAAATGCTAACTATTTCTACCAAAAGCTTATTCTGTCAACAGAGGCGCACCCATTTTCTTTATTTGGATCAAATATGGGCTCACCAGTCTCTTTCGACTTTATGTGCCACCTTGTCGAACATGATCCACAATCATCCAAACCCTCGGACATCATTCTATCCCTCTTTAAGGAGGTTCATCCTCAAACCTAGAGCAGTGGGACCAAACCCGATAAATAGGCTCTGATACTAAATGATGCGACTGTGCCAAGCTCTTCCCAGGAGGTCACTCATTCTGGTACTTACCCTACACTAGCACGCTTAACCATAAAGAACACTAACCATTTCTACCAAAAACTTAAGCTGTCAACAGAGGCGCACCCATTTTTTTTATTTGGATCAAACATGGGCTCACTAGTCTCTTTCGACTTTATGTGCCACCTTGTCGAACCTGATTCACAATCCTCCAAACCCTCGGACATATCATTAAGATGCGGAACCCTAGACCCGAATTATATTAATCAAATTTTTTATTACACCCAAGCAATCATATTGTGATTTGTTCTTACACCCAAGAGTTCTTTCTTATTAGAACTCAAGATATATAGAAGTTTCTCCTAAACCCCAATGAAATAAGCACTCAAGAACACAAGAAATAAGAATTAAAACTGAAATACAAATGAACAATTCAATTGCAATTCAATCAACACCTTATACAATAAAAACTCAAAGAAAGCAAACTCTCTTTTCATTCATAAAATGATAATTCATAATTTTCTTGGATGCCTCAAACACAAAGCAAACAGCCCCTGTTATAGGGGTTTACATCAGAAATAAAACACAACCTAATGTTAGATTAATTCTCCTCCATAAATGCATTTGTAACTCCCATGGTGAATGTTCAAGTCTTCAAATTCAAAACTGAAATTTCTCTCTTTAAATGGATGTATCTAGACAGAATATGGGTAAATAGTAGTGGAACATTATTTTAATAGCTTATTATAATGGTTGGTGGTTATGCTCAAAGGAATTTAAAAGGTCTTTGAAGAAGAGGTTCAAAAACAAACAAATTTAGACCTTAAAAATAAGCAAAATTTGGCCAACTTGGTCCACACCTCAAAAGAACCCAAAAAACGAGCCCAAATGCACTTAAGCTTGATTCAAGTTTTCTAGCCCAATTTTGTTGACATATTTGGGCTCTCCATTGTTTCCATATATGGACTTTTCATGTTTGGACAACCCATATTCAAAATGTTTTTGTATATAAATTTGAAGTTGATCTTTTAGGCTTTTTGCACTCAACCTTGTGATTGGGCCAATGAGACTGTCCATGTCGAAAAAAGTTTTCTTATTTGCAATCAACTTCAAATCATTTTTTTTTTTTTGCTCTCTTGACCATCTTAGGTGGCATTTGTATTATTTGTATCATTTCCCCTCCCCTCAAAAGGATTCGTCCTCGAATCTTTACCTACATCAAGATCAAAGGGAGTCAAGTCAGAAATATGGAATGAAGCCGAAATACCATACTCACCTGGAAGATCAACTTTATATGCATTATCATTCATCTTTGCTATAATTTGAAAGGGTCCATCCCCACGTGCATCCAGTTTGGATTTTCTTTTCGAAGTGAATCTCTCTTTGCGCAAGTGAACCCATACCCTATCTCCAGGTTCAAAAGACATCATGCGGCTTCCTTTATTAACTCAAGAAGCAATTTGCTCATTTCGCTTCTCTATTTTCCGCCTTGCTTTGTCATGAATGGCTTTCACCATTTTCACCTTCTTATGCCCATTTATGTAAGAAATTTCACTTAATGAAATAGGCAAAAGATCCAAAGGGGTTAGTGGATTAAAACCGTATACAATTTCAAAAGGAGAAAAACCAGTGAAAGAATGCACACTCCTGTTATATGCAAATTCAACAAATGGTAAACTGTCTTTCCAAGTTTTTATATTCCTTCCAATCAAAGCACGCAACAATGATCCAAGAGTTCTATTTACTACTTCGGTTTTCCCATCAGTTTGTGGGTGTGAAGTAGTGAAAAATAATAATTTTGTCTCAAGTTTGAACCATAAAACTCTCCAAAAATGGCTTAAAAACTTAACATCCCTATCAGACACAATTGTCTTAGGAATGCCATGCAAACATACAATCTCGCGAAAGAACAAATCAACTAAGTGTGTGGCATCGTTAGTTTTGTGACATGGTATAAAGTGTGCCATTTTAGAAAATCAATCCACAATAACAAAAATTGAGTCTCGACCCTTTTTAGTCCTAGGAAACCCCAATAAAAAATTCATAGAAATATCAACCCAAGGATGAGTAGGAATAGGCAATGGCATGTATAATCCATGTGGTTGAGTTTTAGATTTAGCTTGCCTACAAGATATACATCGTGAACAAATTTTCTCAACATCTTTGCACATATTAGGCCAAAATAAATGCTCATGTAAAATGTTCAATGTTTTATCTATATCAAAATGCCACATACTATGTGCTTCTCGAACAAACAATTCTCTAATTGAGCTATTAGGCACACACAACTTTCCTTTTCTAAATAAAAATCCCTCATGCCTATAAAAATCATTGAATGCCACATGTTCACAAGCATCATACACATTTGAAAAATCACTATCATTCACATACAATTCTTTCAAATGTTCAAATCCCAACAATTTAGAAGAAAGAGTTGAAATTAGATTACACCTTCTTGAAAGCGCATCAGCCACAACGTTTTCTTTTCCTTTCTTATATTGGATGACATAAGGAAAAGGCTCAATGAACTCTACCCATTTGGCATGTCTCTTATTCAATTTTCCTTGGCCTTTCAAATGGCACAATGACTCATGGTCTATGTGTATCACAAATTCCTTTGGTAATAAATAATGCTACCAAGTCTCTAAAGCTCTCACCAATGCATACATCTCCTTGTCATAAGTAGATTAGTTAAGTTGAGCTCCATTTAGCTTTTCGCTAAAATAAGCAACGGGTCTCTTTTCCTGCAATAACACAGCACCTATACTGATCCCGGAGGCATCACATTCAATTTCAGAAGTAGAATCAGAATTAGGCAGCTTCAATAATGGTGCATTACTCAACTTATCTTTCAACAATGAAAATGCATGTGCTTGCCCTTTACCCCATACAAATCCCTTATCTTTTTTCATAATTTCAATTAATGGGGCAGCAATTGTACTAAAGTCCTTGACAAATCTCCTATAGAAACTTGTCAAGCCATGAAAGCTCCTTACTTCACTCACATTTTGAGGTTTTGGCCACTCCCTAATTTCCTTAACATTTTCTTCATCTACTTCAATTCCTTTTGCACTCACCACATATCCTAAGAAAATGATGCGATCAATGCAAAATGTACATTTCTTCATATTAGCATACAATTGATATTTGCGTAATGCATCAAATATACATTTTAAATGCATAATGTGATCATCAACAGATTTGCTATACAAAAGAATGTCATCAAAATAGACAACCACAAACTTTCCAATAAACTTACGCAAAACATGGTTCATAAGTCTGATGAAAGTGCTAGGTGCATTAGTTAAACCAAATGGCATAACCATCCACTCATACAATTCGTGTTTTGTTTTAAAAGCCATTTTTAATTCATCGTCTGGTTTCATTCTTATTTGGTGATAACCACTTTTAAGATCAATTTTAGAGAAGATACAAGAACCATGTAATTCATCTAACATGTCACCAAGTCGAGGTATAGTGTGTCGATATGTTACCTTAATTTTGTTGATAGCTCGACAATCAACACACATACGCCAACTTCCATCCTTTTTTGGCACCAACAAGATGGGTACCGCACATGGGCTTAAGCTTTCTCTTATGTGTCCTTTCTCCAAAAGCTCTTCCGCTTGCCTTTGAAGCTCCTTGGTCTCTTTCGGATTGCTTCTATATGCAAGCTTATTAGGTATGGCAGCCCTAGGAATAAAATCGATTTGATGTTCAATCCCTCTCAAAGGTGGCAAACCTCGTGGTAGATTATCAGGGAAAATATCACTATATTTCTCTAAAACATCAACCACAACACTAGGCAAAGTAGGGTTAATATCGTTAGAAGAAAAATAGACCTCTTTATACATAAGCACAATCATTGGCTTATTTGTAACCAAAGCTCTCTTAACATCCCTCATTTTTGCATAGAATCTCACTTTTCTACCCTCTTTTCTCTCTTGGGTTGATTCACTCAAACTAATTTTCTCTCTTAAATTTTCATTTTTACTCTCTATTTTTTTTTCTCACTCTCCTTTTTCACACTTTTCTTTTTCTCTCCTTTTTTGTTCAGCCTCTCTTTGTATGAATTCTTCATTTGCTTTGTCAAGTTGCATTTGATCTTCAAAAATCTGTTTAGGGGTTACAGGACCTAGAATGAATCTTCTACCTTCTTTCTCCAAAGAGTACATATTAGAATACCCATCATGAGTCACTCTCCTATCCCATTGCCATGATCTACCTAATAACAAATGACTAGCTTACATAGGCACCACATCAAATGTCACCTCATCATGATATTTTCCAATTGTAAATGGTACCCTCACTTGTTTTTGGACTCTCACTTCCCTACTATTATTAAGTCATTGCAATTTTTATGGCTTAGGATGCTTAGTGGTCTCTAATCCTAACCTATCCACAAACAAAGTACTAGCCACATTCACACAACTACCCCCATCAATGATCAAACTACACACCTTCTCATTTACTAAACACCTAGTATGGAAAATATTTTCTCTTTGCAACTTGATCCCCTCTTCATCTTCTTTTACTTGTGCATTAAGAGCCCTCCTAGTTACCATTGTTCTACCTTCCATAGGCATCTCACAATCACTACAATCCTCCAATGAAGGCATGTCATCCTCAACATCACTCTCATAATCTGTTTCAACCTCACCCTCTCGTATAATCATTACCCTTTTATTTGAACATTGTGATGCTGTGTGTCCGTATCTCAAACATGTAAAATACTTAATATCCCGATTCCTAGAAGTTTGGGCAAAAGTGTTACCTTTATTTTTGGGGTCAAATGTCTCCTTAGGCTTCATTTTTCCATCTTTCTTATGTTGGGCAACCTTATTATCATTCTTCCAATTTGATCTCCATGTGGTATTTTGATTTGAATATGTGTTGGCTTGCCTCACATTACCTTTGCGCTTCAATTGTTTCTCCACTTTAATTGCCATATGCACCATGTCTTCAATCTCCACATAGTGTTGTAGCTCCACTATGTTGGCTATGTCTTTATTTAGGCCATTCAAGAACCTTACTATGGTAGCTTCCCTATCTTCTTCAACATTTGCTCTTAGCAATGCTATTTCCATTTCCTTGTAGTAGTCCTCCATATTCTTTATCCCTTGTACAAGGCCTTGCAATTTTTAATGCAAGTCCCTATAGTAGTGGCTAGGAACAAAGCGTCGTCTCATCACAACCTTCATCTCCCCCCATGTTTGGATAGGTCTTTCTCTATTTCTCCATCTATTTGTAAGGAGTTGATCCCACCATACAATTGTATAGTCACTAAACTCCACAGCTGCTAGCTTCACCTTTTTCTCTTCCAAGTAGTTGTGGCACTCGAAAATACGCTCCACCTTTCGCTCCCACTCCATATATGGATTAGGATCATTCCTTCATTGAAAAAGAGAGATCTTCATTTTTATACTTCCTATGTTCTTGTCAACATCATTTCTACCCCTCCTTATGCCCCCAAAGTTTTGGCCTTCATTTATCATGGTAGCTTGATCATCAAAGTCTTCTTCTTCTTCAAAAGTTGAAGGCGTTGGTTGCCTTCTTGGTCTAGGAGCATTTTGACCAGTCCCTCCACGAATAGCATTGATCTCTCCATGTTGCCTCTCAAGCTTTTCATTCATGTTTTCAAACACTAGTTGCATCCTCTCAAATTGTTGTTACATGGCTTTGAGAAGGAAGGTTGTGTCTTGTTTATTTTCTCCACTTGATGATTCCATATTAACATTAAATTTTGAGAACAAAATAAAGAAAACATAAGAACTCTCCCTTGCATGTTTACTCTTGTGGTAATGACACTCCACTCGTATTTCACTCACAATTGGCTTTTATCCTCTTATAAGCTCATTCACTCTTGCCTTTTTTCATTCAAGCAATCTTTATGATGTTATACACAAGGGTCAGTTCAAATCACAATTAAATGATTCAATGTAAACAATTTTAATGAGAATTAATAAAGGAATCATAATTGAGCAAGAAGAGGTGAAAACAAAACTAGAGGCAAATAACACAACAAAACAAATGAAAGGAACACACTTGAATTAGAATTAAGTATATAATGATTTTTTTGTATGTTATTTAGGCAGCAATGATTCAATATTGTTACTTACCCATTGAAGATATAAGAGTCAAATTGGCAGAATTAACAAATAACAACTAAAGATGCAAACAATATGACGAACTGAAAATTTAACGAATGAAACTTGTAATTCCCTAGTGGAAACACAAATTATCACACCAAACACTCAAATAATGTGAAATAAATGGTTTTTCCAAGAAACCAAACTCAATTGACATGAGTTGATTCCAAACAGCCCCAAATTGTCACAATAACACTAATTGAAAAGAACTAGTTCAGAAATAATTTTTCCTTATATTTTAGTATATTTCAACCAAAAATAACTAAACTTGAAGATAATAATCACGTTAGAACAGCAAAAGGAAACTTAATTAACACAAAAGAAGCAAAAAAAAAAAAGAATAGAACGATATAATTTGCAATTTTTTTTAACAGATTTTTTATTGTTATTATATAAATTCAAATATGATTATATAACTTTGGAAAAATTTCCCCCAAATTAGATAAACCAAAACAAAGAAACAGACATATTTGGGCAAAAGAGCTAATTAGAATGAATCTGAAGTTTTAGATTCAAATTGGTATTCAATAACCCAAGAACACCAAGAACAACAAATAAAAACAAAAGATAAAAGATAGATAATTACTTGGTAAACCGTCTCTGATACCAAATGATGCGGAACCCCAAGACCCGAATTCGATTTTTAGAACTCTTTGTCAATCGAATCAGATTTTCAATTACACCCAAGCAATCAGATTGTGATTTGTTTTTACACCCAAGAGCTCTTTCTTATTAGAACTCAAGATATACAGAAGTTTTCCTTGAACCCCAATGAAATAAGCACTCAAGAACACAAGAAATAGGAATTAGAACTAAAATACAAATGAACAATTCAATTGTAATTCAATCAACACCTTATGCATAAAAACTCAAAGAAAGCAAACTATCTTTTCATTCATAAAATGATAATTTATAATTTTCTTAGATGCCTCAAACACAAAGTAAACAACCTCTTTTATAGGGATTTACATCAGAAATAAACACACAACCTAATGCTAGATTAATTCTCCTCCATAAATACATTTGTAACTCTCATGGTGAATGGTCAAGTTTTCAAATTTAAAACTGAAATTCCTCTCTTTAAATAGATGTACTAGACATAATATGGGTAAATGGTAGTGAAACATTGTTTTAATGATTGATTATAATGGTTGGTGGTTATGCTCAAAGGAATTTAAAAGGTCTTTGAAGAAGAGGTTCAAAAACAAACATATTTAAACCTTAAAAATAAGTAAAATTCGGCCAACTTGGCCCACACCTCAAAAGAACACAAAAAACGAGCCCAAATGCACTTAAGCTTGATTCAAGTCTTCTAGCCTAATTTTGTTGACATATTTGGGCTCTCAATTGTTTTCATATATGGACTTTTTATGTTTGGACAACCCATATTCAAAATATTTTTGTATATAAATTTGAAGTTGATCTTTTAGGCTCTTTGCACGCGACCTTGTGATTGGGCCAACGAGACTGTCCATGTCGAAAAAAGTTTTCTTATTTGCAATCAACTTCAAATCATCTATTTTGCTCTCTTGACCATCTTGGGTGGCATTTGTATCATTTGTATCACCAAGTGATTTAGGTCATTGTATCACTTTGATGGGCTCTGCCATACCTTGACCACCTTTTCCTAGTCCACCACCTTGTACATATCCCATTTTTGCCATAATGTTAGATCCAAAACCCTTAGTGTGTAACTCAAATGCCACAACCTTACCTGAGGTAATTGTAACCTTATCTTCAGAAGTTTCAGCCGACTATTGTCAAGGTATCAACTGTTTCAGACATTATGCCTCTTGACACAAATGACACTGGCTGATTGGCATAGAAACTCTTTCTCCCACCTTGTCTTTTTGATGCACTGACATTCTGGCTATTGACTAAGTTCCTTGATGATTTGCTCCTATTTCTGCCAGCACTCATTGATTTTGTTCTTGAACCTTCATTAACAAGGAAATCAACATCCTCATTTCCCGCTCCTATCAGCTGAAATTCAAAATTAGCCACTGTCATATGCTTATTTTAATTTTAGATGGAAACAGTGATTATCTCAGTAAATAAAGATAATCTCAGAAAGTAGCCCGCAAAACAATTTATGACAACATATTAAGGATGCAAGTAGATGGAAATCTGAAACCTTTTCTAATCGGAGTTTATCACTTGGAGATGGCATGCTTGTGTGCTGAGTTAGTGTAACTGTCACAAAACTGAAGGAACAAAAGGCCAACTACTTTAGTATCAACACGCACACAAGTATAAAGATAAGTATGTAGTTGTCTTCTCACACACATATGCATAAAAAATGGCACCAACCTTTTCTTATCCGAGCCTTGGCAACCACTACGCAATCGGTAAATTGCTGCTAATCATTGTACCTAATGTTAAAAGGAAATTTGAATCATTAACACATGTTTAGCTGTAACGAAGGCCAATAGCACGTTATACAAAAATGGAAAAAACAGTATGGTTCACTAACGTGTTTGTGCAAAAATAAAAGTTGTCATACTGATCCAAGTTTAGAATTATATGTTGATCCAAAAAAACTTCCACACATGCTAGAGAAGATTCATTTATTGTGTTTGAGTGAATATTGAAGCTTCAGTCCCATGCTAACCCCAGTTTTGTTAGTACATATTATCATCTAAATAAGCTTCCTGTCCAGGACATATGCTAAAGAAGAAAGAAAATTATGCCCTTTTCTCAGCACCAAATGATACACTTCACAAAATAAGCCAATTCATTCATTAAAGTTAAAAATTTCATAAATAGCACCCAATGACTCGGAATAACAAGAAGGTTCATGTCATTGTCAGGAATAAACAACAAATAAAGCAACAATACAGAAAAGATGATCTATGGAAAAACTGCAAAAGGAAAAAGGAAGTAGAGAAGAGTTTCATACTTGGGAACAATCTCGAGAGTGCATAGGTTGAAAAGCAAACATGTCCACTTCATCTAAAACAATCTGCTCCAGTTTCTATAAATGGGGAAAAAAAAAAGATGAGCTGTTACCGTTATTTTTTCCTCTTTCTGCAGAGCTTAGGGATAAAAATACATTTAACTGATAAACCCTAAATTAAAATACTAGTTCATTTAACATCAAGGCTGAGGTTATATCTCGATAATATATCATAGATGATAACTGTCTCTTTAAAAGCCATCAAAAAGCATTTTGTAAGATATACCCAACATAAAAAGTACACCTGTTCCATAGTCATCTAACAGAAGCATTGTAACCATATTAAACCATGCACAGATCTCAGAATTTAGATCTCAGAGACTTCACATTTCCAATAGTTAATGCCCATATGTGTATGCATGTGTGTTGTCTTAAATATCAGCAACAAAAAGGAAGAAAAGACTAATCAGTCTAAGAATGGTTCATTCCTACCATATTTATTTTCTCAAGATCAACTCCCCTTTGCAGCATTCTTTCACGACGTTTGACAGCAATCATCTCTTTACGATGCTTCTTTTTCTCACCTGAATGGGAAGTATGTTAAATTGTATACAGAACATTAAATTATAGGCAGCTGTATTGATTTATAACATTCTATAATAAAAAAAGAGCCAAAACATTTGAGAAAAGTGAATGCATACTGAGGTATTTCATGAAAGTAAGTTGAATGGGGTGAATGGAATATGTGGAGTTAAACCTCTTGATGTTTGTAAGATAGTTGATGGAGGTTAGACCTTAATATCCATTAACCTCCAACTTTCCATTTTTCTTAACCCCCAATTTGCTGATTAGAGAGTGGAATATAAAGATTTCAAATGGTTTTGCATCTATTAACCTTGTATTTTCTTTACAATTATCAAACAAAATAAGATTAATTAACTCCAATTTATATTCTTTCCATATAATTGAATCCTGCTAACTGTCCATTCCATCACTCTTAAAAGTTAAAACTCTCATGCACTACACAACATATGCAGCAAGTATCCAACCACATATCATCCTCACACTCCAGGAGCAGAAAAAAATTTCCAGATACACGTGTGCATGAGGGAACAGGAATACACATGCATCTACACGTGGAGATACAGGATTACAGATTTCACACTAAAAATTTCATGGTTATCACACAATATCAAGACGGCTCAAAAAGTTTATCCCCACAACTAAATTACAAACTCAACGAAGGAGACAACAAAATTCAAAAAACAACATAATTTCAGTTAAATAACATGCATTGCCATAAATAAATTCACCTAGAAACTTTCTAGAATTTTTACTTTTTTGGGCCCCTGAAGACCAAGATTGAGGCAATCGAGCAATATGCTTCTTTTTGACAGAAACAGTTCTTGGATCCTTTACAAGCACAAGGTCATCTAAAGCTGACGGCCAAGCATCTCTAGTACCAACCGAATATTTCTTTCTTGAATGTGACTTCTTCATACCATATTCCTTTTATGAATCCTGAAGTGCAATCCCACCCAACTTCTCCACAGTCTCATCAAAATAATCACTAGATGAACTATCATCATCGAAGTCATCCAAATGGTTTTCTACCAACCATTTGGCATCTAAAATGTTTTCGTTTCCACCAACTCCCTCTAAATAGTCTTTCACAACCTCTTCATCAATCTCTGAATCACTTTCAGAAGTATCCTCAAAGACAACACTTTGAGACAGTTTACTGGGTTCACCTGGTTCAGAAGAATCAGAAATTTCACCATCTTGTGGGGCTCCATCACTTTCTGTAATATCCTCATTTATGCCCTAGAAGTTTTGCATATTGTTGTTGTTGTTATTGTTATATATTGGATTGAATATATGTGTTAAATTGTAAGAGAAAAGAAATTGAGAAGAGAAAGTATATGTATATGTATTTTGGGAAGAAATAGGGTTTAGAGACAAATTTATATGTTGTGTATATATTAATATATATGACATATAAAGTGGTCAAAAGGCTTGGTCAATGCAAGAGAAGATATTTATTTGAGATTGGTAAATTACTTAATTGGGCACATATAAGACAAAAAGATAATTATGTGAATAAGGGCACTTTGGTAATTGCTTGGATAAAATCACATGGTGGATATTTAAAGAAGGTTTGACTTGTGTTTTCTTCATCATTTCTTCTTCTTCTTCTTGTTGATGGCCGGCCCTCCATAGCCAAAGAGAAAGAAAGAGACAAGTGATGGTTTTGATGATTTCAAGCTTAAATTGAAGAAAGATTAAGTGTTCAAGTGTTGATTTAAGAAGTTTTTAACTAAGGTAAGATCTTTTCTCTAATTTCTTCAATTCTTTTGAAGTGGTATGATTAAGTTGCTTATGGTATGATTGTAAGTATTGATTTTTCTTGATAGATGAGAAGTTGGGTTGGTGTTGGTGATGGAAGAGTAAGATTGGTGTTTAGTGAAATTGTTTCTGTTTTAGGATTAGTAAAGGCTGTGACTTGTATGATTTTTAATTAATTTTAGAAAAATGTTCTTGAAGTGAATTTTTGATATGTTGTGCCTCTATGAGTCTAGAATGACTGAAAAATATGTTGATTCGATTTTGGAATGGTTATGAGTTTAGAAAGATTATTTTCATTAGACCTGTTCCAGCAAGTACCTTAACTGGGATAGCTATATTTCGGGATTTTTAATAAAATGTAGAAAAATCATATCCAATCGAATTTTGGATATGTTGTTGCTTAGTGAGTTTAGTATTTGAGAAAAATAATTTGGAATCACGTTGATTGAATTTGATTTATGGAATTCACAAAGTTCAGAACTGCTGCCAGGATGCAGGGCAATTGGGGCAGTCTGGTTAGGTGAACTATTTGACCAAGATTTTGTGTTCAGTTTGATCTGAAATTTTAAAGGGATGATTTTAAGATACAAAACTAAATTCTGTAAAAAATTTAGAATTTTTAGTCAAGTAGATTATTTTATACAATTTTTCAAAATAAGGATAAAATGGAGTTTAAAAACCAGAATGTACTATTTATGGTTAGGGTTTTAATTCTTTGTTCTTCTTGCATTGCTTTGGTTCTCCAAAGGTAGGTTGGTCCTTAAACCTAACCCTAAACACTTTAAACACACTTGAATCAATGAATGTTATAATCAATTGTTCTTTGCCCTAATTGCATTGTTGAGATTGAACAATGTTATGTTGTGCATTGTGAATGGTAATGTGTTTCATGAGTAATGTGGAATGAAATGTTGATATTTATGAATGATGCTATGTGAAATATAATGTGATCATGGATGAGATATATATATATATACTTGAATAATGAGATGTTATATTGTGAAATGAAATGTGAAGCCATTGTTATTGGCTAAGATGATGTAATTGAAAGAAAGAAGGCATGTTTGCCTAAATGTGATGAGAATTGAGAATGGAAATGAATTGTTTGTTTAATATGTTATTCAGTTTCAGAGTTCTGGATTTGGGTGGCATGCCTAAGAAATGATGAAAGGTAACAGTCTTGCCGGGTTGAGGACCTCCTCATAGGTGTTGAGTTGATGGTCCAAGAGACTGGGTCTGTTACACTATCCATGGATAGAGATACATGTATATACATTGCCTACGGGCGTGATTATTGTGACTATGAACCAAAGCAGTAACTCTGAACTCTGAATATCGTATTAAATACTTGTTGGGCTCATAGGTGTCAAGGTTATATGAATGTCCTAAATAATGTTATGAGTTTAATGAAATGAGATGTTGGTTATGGAGTATGATTGATTAATGTTGAATGTGAAAAGATGTTGAAATGTGGTATGCTCATATGACTATGATTTGTGAAATGCATAATTGTGTGGTTAACTTTATATTTATGATGTTGATCTTATCAATAACATATGTGGCATTGCATTTCATTAAAGCATACCGTTAGCATGTTTTATCTTACTAAGCCGTTGGCTTAGCGCGATAGTGTTTAATCGCGCAGGTAGTAGAGTGGATAGAGTTGAACCCGAGAGTTCATCAAGACCTAGCGAGAGTAGACCTTGAAGAATCCATTTTGGGAGCTTAAAGATCAGAGCAGACTTGCCAATCATGTATAAATTTTATGTGTTGTAAAACTTGAGTTTTGATGTATATGAATTTGTAAATATGTAAATATTTTATAACTTCCGCTGTGTAATATTTAAATATGGGGGTTATCACAAAACCTTTATTTTATGTTGTACTAGAAGTGTAAATCCTTTTTGCAGGTTGTAGTTGAGGTTACAAGGGGGATTTATTGGGAGTGTACTGAGAATGATTTTGTTTGCATTGGTTTATGTAAAATGTTTTTGAAAATAAGAAAAAAACCGGTTTTGTCGACACTTGGGACTCAATTTTTAGGCGAAACTATGGCAAAAATTTTGTAAAAATCGGAACTAAAATTTGACTAAGTAAAATTGGTAGCAACATTAGGTTAGTGTGGCGCCTCTACTCAGCTTACATATGTAGGTTGGGAAGGGGTGTTACAATTGTTTTGGTATCAGAGCCTAGGTTTGAGATTCTCAACCTAGGTAAAATATAAGAAAAAGACTATTTTTACTTAAAAAGTGAGTTTTTGAACAAAAATACATGTTTGGGATTGGCAGTCTCTGATCTTTAATAAGAGGTATTCTGTTGTGTTTGCAGACTTAGGTTGTGATGGATTCTCACTCACGTCAGTCGATTGAGGGTAGTGCCGAGAGTATTGCTCCTGCTGAGGGAGCTAGGGCTGATAGTGTTGAGGAGGCACCTGCTTCGGTGTCGGGTAGACCAGCTGGGGAGGAGGTTCCGCCAGCCTGGTTTAGGCCTATGATGGAAGCTATGAGACAAGCACCTGTGCAACCACAGCCACCGCCACCACCCCCTCAGCCTTCAGTACCAGTAAGGCACTATGATAAGCTAAGGAAATATGGAGCAGAGGATTTCTTTGGTACAGTTGATCCGGCTGTAGCATAACAGTGGCTTGATAGAGTTCAGAGGGTATTTGTGCAGTTACAAGCCACTTCAGAGGAGAAGTTTGATTATGCAAGATCTTTGCTACAGAAGGATGCCTACGACTGGTGGAAGACAGTGCCCCATTCTATGGATGATCCTCCAACACTGTCTTACACTGATTTTCTGAGGGAATTTGAGTTGAAGTATACTCCTAGGGAGTATAAAGATGGGAAGAAAAGAGAGTTTCTAGATTTGAAGCAAGATCATCGGACCGTAACTGAGTATGAGGTTGAGTTTATTCGACTGAGTCAGTATGCTGGGGGCATCATTGCTGATGAGATTGATAGATGTCGGCGATTTGAGGAGGGATTGAGGCCCTCGATCATGTGCTTAGTGGCTGGATCCAGATATCAGGATTTTTCACAGCTTGTGGCAGCAGCTCGAAGTGTAGAGCGAGCTCAAGTTATTGCAGCTGCTTCAGAGGAAGAGGTTAGGGTTAGGAGGCCCCAGTTTGAGGCAGGGTCTTCTTCTGCGAAGAGGGGTAGAGGAAGTTTTGTTCCTCGGAGTAGTAGGAGCCAGAGACCAGCGGGTAGGTCAGTGCAGTTCCAGAGGCAGAGATTTAGACCTGCAGCTTCAGTAGCGAGTGCTCCTACTCCTGGAGTTCAGAGATCCACCTTACCTGTGTGTAACCAGTGTGGTGGAAGACATGGGGGCATTTGTTAGAGGCATAGTAGATCAGGGGTATGCTTCAGGTGTGGATCACCTGACCACTTTGTGAGAGACTGTCCTGAGAGGCAGGAGCAGATGCCAGTTGATTCTGCTGCTTCTCGAGCTAGTGTGAGGGGAGGCAGAGGAGGCAGAGGTGCCAGCCGGGGAGGTAGACCAGGATTCAGTTCTAGAGGAGGTGCTACATCCAGGGAGGGTAGACCAGAGGAGGTTGGATCTTCCCAGAGGATGTATGTTATGCAGAGGCAGCCAGATGCATCAACAGTCATAGCTGGTACTTTTTCTTTATTTAATACTCCAGTACTTGCTTTGATTGATCCGGGTTCCACGCATTCATATATTAGTGCATCTGTTTTGCCTGTATCTGATTTGCATGATGAGTCCCTAGGATTTGATGTGTTGGTAACAAATCCGTTAGGGCATAGTGTGGTTGTGAGTAAGGTGCATAGAGATAGTGCAGTAGTGGTGCAGGGTGAGGAGTTCCTTGGGGATTTGATTGAGATGCCATTTAAGGATTATGATGTGATCTTAGGTATGGATTGGCTATCTCGACATGGAGCTGTGGTGGATTGTAAAAAGAAAATTGTTTCTTTGAGAACGGGTGATGGTAGAGAGGTGATAGTATCTAATGAGCAGGAACAGCTAGCCTCCTTATTTGTTTCAGCTGTTGCAGCCAGGAGGTTGATTAGAAAGGGGTGTGAAGCCTATCTTGCTCATGTGGTAGATACTAGAGTAAGAAGTTCTCCCATTGATAGCATTGCCACAGTTGCAGAGTTCCCAGATGTGTTTCCAGAGGAGTTGCCAGGGTTACCTCCTGAGAGAGAGGTGGAGTTCGGTATTGAATTGTTGCCTGGTACCACTCCTATCTCTATTACTCCTTATAGAATGGCACCAGCAGAATTGAGGGAGTTGAAAGTGCAATTACAGGAGTTGTTGGACAAAGGATTTATTCGCCCCAGTGTTTCTCCTTGGGGAGCTCCTGTGCTTTTTGCGAAGAAGAAAGATGGTACTATGAGGTTGTGTATCGATTATAGGCAATTGAACAAGGTGACCATTAAGAATAAATATCATTTGCCTAGAATCGATGATCTCTTTGATCAGTTGAAGGGAGCGTCAGTGTTCTCCAAAATTGATTTGAGATCTGGGTACCATCAGCTGAGGGTAAGAAGTGAAGATGTTCCTAAGACTGCTTTTCGGACCAGGTATGGGCATTATGAATTTCTAGTTATGCCTTTTGGTCTGACGAATGCACCTGCAGCTTTTATGGATTTGATGAATAGGGTGTTCAGGCCCTATCTAGATCAGTTTGTAGTGGTCTTCATCGATGACATTCTGGTGTATTCGCGGAATGAAGAGGAACATGATATGCATCTACGGATTGTGTTGCAGATTTTGAGAGAAAAGCAGTTATTTGCCAAATTGTCGAAATGTGAGTTCTGGTTGGATCAAGTAGCTTTTCTCGGACATATAGTTTCAGCAGAGGGTATTAGATTTGATCCGAGCAAAGTTGAAGCTATATTGAATTGGAGTCCACCCAAGTCTGTGACTGAGATTAGAAGTTTTCTGGGTTTGGCAGGCTATTACAGGCGGTTTGTGAAAGGGTTTTCTTTGATAGCTACTCCACTCACCAGATTGCTTCGTAAGGGAGTGAGATTTGTGTGGACGGATCAGTGTCAGGCGAGTTTTGAGCAGTTGAGAGAATTGTTAACTCAAGCGCCTGTTCTTACTTTACCTATTGAAGGTAAACCTTATGTGATCTACAGTGATGCTTCACATAGAGGTTTGGGTGTGTATTGATGCAGGAAGGGAAAGTTATAGCTTATGCATCTCGACAGTTGAAACCGCATGAGCTTAACTATCCGACCCATGATTTGGAATTGGCTGCCATTGTGTTTGCATGAAGATTTGGCGCCACTATCTGTTTGGGGAGAAATGTTTTATCTACACTGATCACAAGAGTTTGAAGTATTTGGGTGTCCAGAAAGAACTCAATCTTCGTCAGAGGAGATGGTTAGAATTGATTAAAGACTACGACTGCTTGATTGACTATCATCCAGGTAAAGCAAATGTTGTTGCTGATGCCTTGAGTCGGAAGTCTTTAGCTGGTTTAACTGTTTACTCGCTCTCGTTGCTTGTTGAGTTGAGAGCTTTGCATGCCAGTTTTGTAGCTTGTGACGATGGTGCATTGTTGGCACAGTTGCTTTTGAAACCAGTTTTGTTAGATCAGATCAAAGAGGCTCAGTTGATTGATATGAAGATTCAGAAGATTATTTCAGATTGCAAGAATGGGAAGACTAGAGATTTTGTTGTGAAAGATGATGGGAGTCTCTGGTTTAAGAACCGATTGTGTGTACCCGATGATGCTGATTTGAAAAGAGTCATTTTAGAAGAAGCTCATCAGTCAATGTTTGCTATGCATCCGGGTAATACGAAGATGTATCATGATTTGAGACAGCATTATTGGTGGATTGGTTTGAAGAGAGACATTGCTGAGTTTGTATCGAAATGTCTCACTTGTCAGAAGGTTAAAGCAGAGCATCAAGTCCCAACCGGGTTGCTTCAACCATTGTCAGTGCCAGAATGGAAGTGGGAAAGAGTGACAATGGATTTTGTGTCTGGTTTGCCATTGACACAAAAGAAGCATGATGCTATATGGGTGATTGTGGATAGATTGACTAAAACAGCTCATTTCCTTCCGGTTCGAATGGATTACTCTTTGGAGAGATTGGCTGAGCTGTATATCCATGAGATTGTGAAACTTCATGGTGTTCCAACTTCTTTAGTGTCTGATCGAGATCCCAGGTTTACTTCCAGATTTTGGAAGAGTTTGCATAGTGCTTTGGGTTCTCAACTGCACTTCAGCACTGCTTTTCATCCACAGACGGATGGACAGTCAGAGAGGGTGATACAGATTATTGAGGACATGTTGAGAAGCTGTGTCATCGATTTCTCTGGAAGTTGGGATAGGTTTTTACCTCTTGTGGAGTTTGCTTACAACAACAGTCACCAATCCAGCATTGGTATGGCACCGTTTGAAGCATTGTATGGCAGACGGTGTAGGACACCTCTTTGTTGGAATGAGCTTGGAGATGATAAGTTGGTTGGTCCTGATTTGATTCAAGAAACTGAGGAAAAAGTAAAGTTGATTCGAGGTAGGTTAAAAGCAGCTTCAGACCGACAGAAGTCTTATGCAGATCTGAAGAGGAGAGACATTCAGTTTGATGTTGGAGATAAGGTGTTTTTGAAAGTATCTCCTTGGAAGAAGATTTTGAGGTTCGGTCGGAAAGGAAAATTGAGTCCTCGTTTCATTGGACCGTATGAAGTGTTAGAAAGAGTTGGGCCAGTTGCATATCGACTTGCTTTGCCACCTGAGTTGGATCGTATTCATAATGTATTCCATGTTTCTATGTTGAGGAGGTACAGGTCAGATCCATCTCATGTGTTGCCATTTGAGTCTATCGAAGTGAGCCCAGATTTGACATTTGAAGAAGAACCAGTTGCTATCTTGGCACGTGATGTGAAAGAATTGAGGAACAAGAAAGTGCCATTGGTGAAGATTCTTTGGAAGAATCATGCAAAAGAAGAAGCAACTTGGGAAAGTGAGCAAACTATGTGAGAGCAATATCCTCTGTTGTTTCAGACTTGATATCAGGTAATTTCGAGGACGAAATTTTTTTTAGAGGGAGAGAATTGTAATATCCTCATTTATGCCCTAGAAGTTTTGCATATTGTTGTTGTTGTTATTATTATATATTGGATTGAATATATGTGTTAAATTGTAAGAGAAAAGAAATTGAGAAGAGAAAGTATATGTATATGTATTTTGGGAAGAAATAGGGTTTAGAGACAAATTTATATGTTGTGTATATGTTAATATATATGACATATAAAGTGGTCAAAAGGCTTGGTCAATGCAAGAGAAGATATTTATTTGAGATTGGTAATTACTTAATTGGGCACATATAAGACAAAAAGATAATTATGTGAATAAGGGCACTTTGGTAATTGCTTGGATAAAATCACATGGTGGATATTTAAAGAAGGTTTGACTTGTGTTTTCTTTATCATTTCTTCTTCTTCTTCTTGTTGATGGCCGGCCCTCCATAGCCAAAGAGAAAGAAAGAGACAAGTGATGGTTTTGATGATTTCAAGCTTAAATTGAAGAAAGATTAAGTGTTCAAGTGTTGATTTAAGAAGTTTTTAACTAAGGTAAGATCTTTTCTCTAATTTCTTCAATTCTTTTGAAGTGGTATGATTAAGTTGCTTATGGTATGATTGTAAGTATTGATTTTTCTTGATAGATGAGAAGTTGGGTTGGTGTTGGTGATGGAAGAGTAAGATTGGTGTTTAGTGAAATTGTTTCTGTTTTAGGATTAGTAAAGGCTGTGACTTGTATGATTTTTAATTAATTTTAGAAAAATGTTCTTGAAGTGAATTTTTGATATGTTGTGCCTCTATGAGTCTAGAATGACTGAAAAATATGTTGATTCGATTTTGGAATGGTTATGAGTTTAGAAAGATTATTTTCATTAGACCTGTTCCAGCAAGTACCTTAACTGGGACAGCTATATTTCGGGATTTTTAATAAAATGTAGAAAAATCATATCCAATCGAATTTTGGATATGTTGTTTCTTAGTGAGTTTAGTATTTGAGAAAAATAATTTGGAATCACGTTGATTGAATTTGATTTATGGAATTCACAAAGTTCAGAACTGCTGCCAGGATGCAGGGCAATTGGGGCAGTCTGGTTAGGTGAACTATTTGACCAAGATTTTGTGTTCAGTTTGATCTGAAATTTTAAAGGGATGATTTTAAGATACAAAACTAAATTCTGTAAAAATTTTAGAATTTTTAGTCAAGTAGATTATTTTATACAATTTTTCAAAATAAGGATAAAATGGAGTTTAAAAACCAGAATGTACTATTTATGGTTAGGGTTTTAATTCTTTGTTCTTCTTGCATTGCTTTGGTTCTCCAAAGGTATGTTGGTCCTTAAACCTAACCCTAAACACTTTAAACACACTTGAATCAATGAATGTTATAATCAATTGTTCTTTGCCCTAATTGCATTGTTGAGATTGAACAATGTTATGTTGTGCATTGTGAATGGTAATGTGTTTCATGAGTAATGTGGAATGAAATGTTTGTAACACCCCCATATTCAATGCACACACACTACAACCACAACAATGTAGCATAAGTGCACCAAACATAGGGATGTTACGGTTTCCTTAACATTCAAAACATTTTAAAACTTGATACCATATTCATATCATTATATCTTATTAACAAAATAGATCATTTACTTATAAAACAAAACATATTAGTTATCTATATATATATATATTACACAGCGGAAGTTATAAAATATGTATATATATGAAAACATTTGAATTCATATTTACTATTATACATATATTTACATTATCAACAAAACTTTACACAATATAAAAGATTTATACATGATTGGCAAGTCAGCTCTGATCTTTAAGCTTCCAAAATCAACTCTTCAATGTCTACTCTCACTCGGTCTCGAAGAGCTCTCGGGTTCGATTCTATCAGTTCTATCACCTGCGCGATTAAACACTATCGCGCTAAGCCAAGGGCTTAGTAAGATAATCATGCAAATGATATGACTTAGTGCAATGCAATGTCCTTTCTCAAACCATATCATGCATGTAACATCATATATGCAAAACTAACAACATACTTTCACATTGCATGTCACATTTCAATATCTTGTCATATACCTTATTATTGTTCATTTAACCATTCATAGTCAACACTAAACAAAGACAAACATAATCTCATTATTCAAACATTTACCATTCAACATTTACATCTAAGCAAACACATGCATGGGCCCAAAATCCACTAATATGCCATTCAATTTTCAGAGTTAATGTTTTGGTTTTATCATCACATTTATCAATATCATATACCCAACTAGGCTTCAAGGATTAAGTTCAACCAAGCTTCAAGGGGAGCAAAGCATGCTAAGCATCAACCCAACTTGGCTTCAAGAACTAACCCAACCTAGCTTCAAGGGTTGTAACATCTCAATTAGGCTTCAAGGATTCAATCCAACCTAACTTCAAGAGATTGTTACTATCATTAGGCATGCCACCAACAACAAACTCTGAAAATGGAATAACACATTAGCCACACAATTCATTTAGATTTCATTCTCAATTCTCATTATCATTTAGGCAAACATGCCTCATTTATTTCCATTGAATCACATTAGCCAATAACAATGGCTTCACATTTCATTTCACAATATAACACTTCATTATTCAAGTGTATATTTATCTCATCCATGATCACATTAGATCTCATAAAACATCATTCATCATAGCCAAACACAATGGCATTGTCTCATGTCATGTCTTATTTGAATTATCATTTCATCTTTGATACAACATTTCAATATACATTACTCATGAAACACATTACCATCCAAAGTGCATAATAACATTACTAAATCTCAATAATACAATTAGGGCAAAACACAATTGATATGATTCATAGCTTTAGGACCATCCACATTCATTTGATTAGATCATTCTTGTGTTTGAAACATGTTTATAATGTTTATGTTTAAGTTTAGGAACAATGGAACTTTTGAAGAATTTAAACCATGCAAAGAGAACCAAGAAATCAAACAATGTTCAAATCATTTGAAGGGCACGCCCAACCATCTTGAGTGACACGCCCGTGTCCTTAAAAAGAAAAGAGGCAGTAGCTTCCTCAAATAAATGACACGCCCAACACTTTTGATGGACACGCCCGTGTCCTAAAAACCAAAAGAGACAGTAGCCAATCCAAATAATTGACACGCCCACTCTTCTAAGGAACACGCCCACTCCCCTAGAATTGATTTTGGCCGTGTCACCAAATCACAAAACCTTAACTAAAACCAACCCTTTCTCAATTACACTCAAACACAATATTCATTATATAACATATTTCACATGAACATAATCAATGTTCTAAACACATATTCATCATAAAAACTACTTCACCACACATTAATATCACAATTAAACACATATTCACCACAAAACCCTAAAATCCAACATCCTTCTCCCTCCATCCAAATCAACAACCATCATTTCCAACCACAACTATCAATTAAACTCATAACTTAAAATTTATTTAACACTTGAAAACACAACCAAACACATCTCAAATCCACCAAATCACAAAATCATCAAACCCTACTTTACTTCCAACACAACTTCCAAATAAGTAAAGAAAACAAGAAAATACTTACTTGAAAAGAAGAAATTCCACAAATCCTTTGTCAAAACCTTGGATTGCTTCTTCAATTTGCTTCTATCATCAAGAACACTTCTCTTTTCCTTTTGCTAATGGAGAGCCGGCCACTTCATGAAGAAAGAAGACAATGATCAAGATACAAAGTCAACTTTTGCTTTTAATCTCCACCAAGTGTTCTTATCCAAGCAATTACTAAAACACCCTCAATCATATAACTAACCTTTGTCTCATATAAGTCCTTATATGTAATTTCATTAACAACCAAAATATCTTCTTCCACTTAACCATCACCTTGACTCTTCATTTGACCACTTTATATGTTATATATATCATCATATACACAACATATACATTTGTCTCTAAACCCTAATTCTTCCTCCAAAACACATATGCACAAGCATTCACTTTCCAATTTCTTTTCTTACCCCATCATATGCATACAATTCAATTAAACAATAACAACAACAACAACAACAACATAATCAAAACTTCTAAGCCACATATGAGGATATTACAATTCTCCCCCTCTAAAAAGAAAATTTCGTCCTCGAAATTACCTGAAATTAACTCTGAAACAACTGAGGATATTGCTCTCGCATCGTTTGCTCATTTTCCCAAGTTGCTTCTTCTTTCCCATGGTTCTTCCAAAGAATCTTCACCAATGGCACTCTCTTGTTCCTCAAATCTTTCACATCCCTTGCCAAGATAGCAACTGGTTCCTCTTCAAAAGTCAAGTCTGGGCTCACTTCAATTGATTCAAATGGCAACACATGAGATGGATCCGACCTGTACCTCCTCAACATAGAAACATGGAATACATTATGAATACGATCTAACTCAGGTGGTAAAGCAAGTCGATAAGCAACTGGCCCAACTCTTTCTAACACTTCATACGGCCCAATGAAACGAGGACTCAATTTTCCCTTCCGACTGAACCTCAAAATCTTTTTCCAAGGAGACACTTTCAAAAATACCTTATCTCCAACATCAAACTGAATGTCTCTCCTTTTCAGATCTGCATAAGACTTCTGTCGGTCTGAAGCTGCTTTTAACCTGCCTCGAATCAATTTTACTTTCTCTTCAGTTTCTTGAATCAAATCAGGACCAACCAACTTATTATCTCCAAGCTCATTCCAACAAAGAGGTGTCCTACACCGTCTGCCATACAATGCTTCAAAAGGTGCCATACCAATGCTGGATTGGTGACTGTTGTTGTAAGCAAACTCCACAAGAGGTAAAAATCTATCCCAACTTCCAGAGAAATCGATGACACAGCTTCTCAACATATCTTCAAGAATCTGTATCACCCTCTCTGACTGTCCATCCGTCTGTGGATGAAAAGCAGTACTGAAGTGCAGTCGAGAACCCATAGCATAATGCAAACTCTTCCAAAATCTTGAAGTAAACCTGGGATCTCGATCAGACACTAAAGAAGTTGGAACACCATGCAGTTTCACAATCTCCTGGATATACAGCTCAGCCAATCTCTCCAAAGAGTAATCCATCCGCACCGGAAGGAAATGAGCTGTCTTAGTCAATCTATCCACAATCACCCAAATGGCATCATGTTTCCTTTGTGTCAATGGCAAACCAGACACAAAGTCCATTGTCACTCTTTCCCACTTCCATTCAGGCACTGACAACGGTTGAAGCAACCCGGTTGGAACTTGATGCTCTGCTTTAACTTTCTGACAAGTGAGACATTTCGATACAAACTCAGCAATGTCTCTCTTCAACCCAATCCACCAATAATGTTGTCTCAAATCATTATACATCTTCGTATTACCCGGATGCATAGCAAACACTGACTGATGAGCTTCTTCCAAAATGATTCTTTTCAAATTAGCATCCTCGGGCACACACAATCGGTTCTTAAACCAAAGACTCCCATCATCTCTCACAACAAAATCTCTAGTCTTCCCAATCTTGCAATCTGAAATAATCTTCTGAATCTTCATATCAACCAACTGAGCCTCTTTGATCTGATCTAACAAAACTGGCTTCAATTGCAACTGTGCCAACAATGCACCATCATCACAAGGTACAAAACTGGCATGCAATGCTCTCAACTCAACAAGCAACGAGAGCGAGTAAACTGTTAAACCAGCTAAAGACTTCCGACTCAGAGCATCAGCAACAACATTTGCTTTACCTGGATGATAGTCAATTAAGCAGTCGTAGTCTTTAATCAATTCTAACCATCTCCTCTGACGAAGATTGAGTTCTTTCTGGACACCCAGATACTTCAAACTCTTGTGATCAGTGTAGATGAAACATTTCTCTCCAAACAAATAGTGGCGCCAAATCTTTAATGCAAACACAATGGCAGCCAATTCCAAATCATGGGTCGGATAGTTAAGCTCATGCGGTTTCAACTGTCGAGATGCATAAGCTATAACTTTCCCTTCCTGCATCAATACACATCCCAAACCTCTATGTGAAGCATCACTGTAGATCACATATGGTTTGCCTTCAACAGGTAAAGTTAAAACAGGCGCTTGAGTTAACATATCTCTCAACTGCTCAAAGCTAGCCTGACACTGATCCGTCCACACAAATCTCACTCCCTTACGAAGCAATCTGGTGAGTGGAGTAGCTATCAAAGAAAACCCTTTTACAAACCGCCGGTAATAGCCTGCCAAACCCAGAAAACTTCTAATCTCTGTCACAGACTTGGGTGGACTCCAATTCAGAATAGCTTCAACTTTACTTGGATCAACTCTAATGCCTTCTGCTGAAACAATATGTCCGAGAAAAGCTACTTGATCCAACCAGAACTCACATTTCGACAATTTGGCAAACAACTGCTTCTCTCTCAAAATCTGCAACACAATCCGCAGATGCATATCATGTTCCTCTTCATTCCGCGAATACACCAGAATGTCATCGATGAAGACCACAACAAACTGATCCAGATAGGGCCTAAACACCCTATTCATCAAATCCATAAAAGCTGCAGGTGCATTCGTCAGACCAAAAGGCATAACTAAAAATTCATAGTGCCCATACCTGGTCCTGAAAGCTGTCTTCGGAACATCTTCAGCTCTGACTCTCAGCTGATGGTACCCAGATCTCAGATCAATTTTGGAAAACACAGTTACACCCTTCAACTGATCAAAGAGATCATCGATTCTAGGCAAAGGATATTTATTCTTAATGGTCACTTTGTTCAATTGCCTATAATCGATACATAACCTCATAGTACCATCTTTCTTCTTCACAAATAGCACAGGAGCTCCCCAAGGAGAAACACTGGGGCGAATAAATCCTTTGTCCAACAACTCCTGTAATTGCACTTTTAACTCCCTCAATTCTGCTGGTGCCATTCTATAAGGAGTAATAGAGATAGGAGTGGTACCAGGTAACAATTCAATACCAAACTCCACCTCTCTCTCTGGAGGCAATCCAGGCAACTCCTCTGGAAACACATCAGGGAAATCCGCAACTGTGGCAATGCTATCAATGGGAGAACCCTTCACTCTAGTATCTATTACATGAGCGAGATAGGCTTCACACCCCTTTCTAATCAACCTCCTGGCTGCAACAGCTGAAACAAATAAGGAGGCTAGCTGTTCCTGCTCATTAGATACTAGCACTTCTCTACCATCAACGGTTCTCAAAGAAACAATTTTCTTTTTACAATCCACTACAGCTCCATGTCGAGATAGCCAATCCATACCTAAGATCACATCATATTCCTTAAATGGCATCTCAATCAAATCTCCAAAGAACTCCTCACCCTGCACCCTCACTACACTATCCCGATGCACCTTACTCACAACCACACTATGCCCTAACGGATTTGTCACCAACACATCAAATCCTAGGGACTCAGCATGCACATCAGATACAGGCAAGACAGATACACTAACATATGAATGCGTGGAACCCGGATCAATCAAAGCAAGTACTGGAGTATTAAATAAAGAAAAAGTACCAGCTATGACTGCCGATGCATCTGGCTGCCTCTGCATAACATACATCCTCTGGGAAGAACCAACCTCCTCTGGTCTACCCTCTCTGGATGCAGCACCTCCTCTAGAACTGAACCCTGGCCTACCTCCTCGGCTGACACCTCTGCCTCCTCTACCTCCTCTCACACTAGCTCGAGAAGCAGCAGAATCAACTGGCATCTGCTCTTGCCTCTCAGGGCAATCTCTCACAAAATGGTCTGGTGATCCACACCTGAAGCATACCCCTGCAACACCAGCCTTCCAACAAGGACCCCCATGTGGCCTCCCACAATGGATGCAGATGGGAAGAGTGGATCTCCGAATCATCGGGGTCGGAGCACTTGCCACTGAAGCTGCAGGTCTAAATCTCTGCCTCTGGAACTGCACTGACCTACCTGCTGGTCTCTGGCTCCTACTACTCCGAGGAACAAAACTTCCTCTACCCCTCTTCGCAGAAGAAGACCCTGCCTCGAACTGGGGCCTTCTCACTCTAACCTCCTCTTCAGAAGCAGCTGTAACTATGGCCTGAGCTCTCTCTACACTCCTAGCTGCTGCAACTAGCTGGGAGAAATCCTGATACCTGGAGCCAGCCACATGACAAATAATTGAGGGCCTCAATCCCTCCTCAAATCGCCGACATCGATCAATCTCATCAGCAATGATACCCCCAGCATACTGACTCAGTCGAATAAACTCTACTTCATACTCAGTAACAGTCTTGCTGTCTTGCTTCAAGCTCAAGAACTCCATCTTCTTCATATCCTTATACTCCCTAGGAGTATACTTCAACTCAAATTCCCTCAGAAAATCAGTGTAAGACAGTGTTGGAGGATCATCCATAGAGTGTGGCACTGTCTTCCACCAGTCATATGCGTCCTTCTGCAGTAATGACCTGGCATAATCAAACTTTTCCTCAGGGGTGGCTTGTAACTGAATAAAGATTCTCTGCACTTTACCTAACCATTGCTCAGCCACTGCTGGATCAGTGGTTCCCATAAAATCTTCCGCCCCAAACTTCCTCAATTTATCATACTGTCTCATCTGAACCTGAGGCTGGGGTGGTGGTGGAGGTGGCTGTACTGGTGCTTGTCTCATTACTTCCATCATATGTCTAAACCAGGCTGGCGGAACCTCCTCTCCAGCTGGTCTACCCGACACCGAAACAGGTGCCTCCTCAACACTATCAACCCTAGCTCCCTCGGCAGGAGCAATGCTCTCGGCACTACCCTCAACTGACTGTCTTGAGTGAGGATCCATCAACACCTAATACTGCAAACACAACAGATTACATCTTATTAAAGATCAGGGACTGCCAATCTCAAACGTATATGTCATTCAAAACTCACTTTTTAAGTAAAAATATTCTTTTTATTACATTTTTCCTAGGCTGAGAATCTCAAACCTAGGCTCTGATACCAAAACAATTGTAACACCCCCATATTCAATGCACACACACTACAACCACAACAATGTAGCATAAGTGCACCAAACATAGGGATGTTACGGTTTCCTTAACATTCAAAACATTTTAAAACTTGATACCATATTCATATCATTATATCTTATTAACAAAATAGATCATTTACTTATAAAACAAAACATATTAGTTATCTATATATATATATATATTACACAGCGGAAGTTATAAAATATGTATATATATGAAAACATTTGAATTCATATTTACTATTATACATATATTTACATTATCAACAAAACTTTACACAATATAAAAGATTTATACATGATTGGCAAGTCAGCTCTGATCTTTAAGCTTCCAAAATCAACTCTTCAATGTCTACTCTCACTCGGTCTCGAAGAGCTCTCGGGTTCGATTCTATCAGTTCTATCACCTGCGCGATTAAACACTATCGCGCTAAGCCAAGGGCTTAGTAAGATAATCATGCAAATGATATGACTTAGTGCAATGCAATGTCCTTTCTCAAACCATATCATGCATGTAACATCATATATGCAAAACTAACAACATACTTTCACATTGCATGTCACATTTCAATATCTTGTCATATACCTTATTATTGTTCATTTAACCATTCATAGTCAACACTAAACAAAGACAAACATAATCTCATTATTCAAACATTTACCATTCAACATTTACATCTAAGCAAACACATGCATGGGCCCAAAATCCACTAATATGCCATTCAATTTTCAGAGTTAATGTTTTGGTTTTATCATCACATTTATCAATATCATATACCCAACTAGGCTTCAAGGATTAAGTTCAACCAAGCTTCAAGGGGAGCAAAGCATGCTAAGCATCAACCCAACTTGGCTTCAAGAACTAACCCAACCTAGCTTCAAGGGTTGTAACATCTCAATTAGGCTTCAAGGATTCAATCCAACCTAACTTCAAGAGATTGTTACTATCATTAGGCATGCCACCAACAACAAACTCTGAAAATGGAATAACACATTAGCCACACAATTCATTTAGATTTCATTCTCAATTCTCATTATCATTTAGGCAAACATGCCTCATTTATTTCCATTGAATCACATTAGCCAATAACAATGGCTTCACATTTCATTTCACAATATAACACTTCATTATTCTAGTGTATATTTATCTCATCCATGATCACATTAGATCTCATAAAACATCATTCATCATAGCCAAACACAATGGCATTGTCTCATGTCATGTCTTATTTGAATTATCATTTCATCTTTGATACAACATTTCAATATACATTACTCATGAAACACATTACCATCCAAAGTGCATAATAACATTACTAAATCTCAATAATACAATTAGGGCAAAACACAATTGATATGATTCATAGCTTTAGGACCATCCACATTCATTTGATTAGATCATTCTTGTGTTTGAAACATGTTTATAATGTTTATGTTTAAGTTTAGGAACAATGGAACTTTTGAAGAATTTAAACCATGCAAAGAGAACCAAGAAATCAAACAATGTTCAAATCATTTGAAGGGCACGCCCAACCATCTTGAGTGACACGCCCGTGTCCTTAAAAAGAAAAGAGGCAGTAGCTTCCTCAAATAAATGACACGCCCAACACTTTTGATGGACACGCCCGTGTCCTAAAAACCAAAAGAGACAGTAGCCAATCCAAATAATTGACACGCCCACTCTTCTAAGGAACACGCCCACTCCCCTAGAATTGATTTTGGCCGTGTCACCAAATCACAAAACCTTAACTAAAACCAACCCTTTCTCAATTACACTCAAACACAATATTCATTATATAACATATTTCACATGAACATAATCAATGTTCTAAACACATATTCATCATAAAAACTACTTCACCACACATTAATATCACAATTAAACACATATTCACCACAAAACCCTAAAATCCAACATCCTTCTCCCTCCATCCAAATCAACAACCATCATTTCCAACCACAACTATCAATTAAACTCATAACTTAAAATTTATTTAACACTTGAAAACACAACCAAACACATCTCAAATCCACCAAATCACAAAATCATCAAACCCTACTTTACTTCCAACACAACTTCCAAATAAGTAAAGAAAACAAGAAAATACTTACTTGAAAAGAAGAAATTCCACAAATCCTTTGTCAAAACCTTGGATTGCTTCTTCAATTTGCTTCTATCATCAAGAACACTTCTCTTTTCCTTTTGCTAATGGAGAGCCGGCCACTTCATGAAGAAAGAAGACAATGATCAAGATACAAAGTCAACTTTTGCTTTTAATCTCCACCAAGTGTTCTTATCCAAGCAATTACTAAAACACCCTCAATCATATAACTAACCTTTGTCTCATATAAGTCCTTATATGTAATTTCATTAACAACCAAAATATCTTCTTCCACTTAACCATCACCTTGACTCTTCATTTGACCACTTTATATGTTATATATATCATCATATACACAACATATACATTTGTCTCTAAACCCTAATTCTTCCTCCAAAACACATATGCACAAGCATTCACTTTCCAATTTCTTTTCTTACCCCATCATATGCATACAATTCAATTAAACAATAACAACAACAACAACAACAACATAATCAAAACTTCTAAGCCACATATGAGGATATTACAATGTTGATATTTATGAATGATGCTATGTGAAATATAATGTGATCATGGATGAGATATATATATATACTTGAATAATGAGATGTTATATTGTGAAATGAAATGTGAAGCCATTGTTATTGGCTAAGATGATGTAATTGAAAGAAAGAAGGCATGTTTGCCTAAATGTGATGAGAATTGAGAATGGAAATGAATTGTTTGTTTAATATGTTATTCAGTTTCAGAGTTCTGGATTTGGGTGGCATGCCTAAGAAATGATGAAAGGTAACAGTCTTGCCGGGTTGAGGACCTCCTCATAGGTGTTGAGTTGATGGTCCAAGAGACTGGGTCTGTTACACTATGAGATATATGATTTGTAACAGTCTTGCCGGGTTGAGGATCTCCTCATATGTGTTGAGTTGATGATCCAAGAGACTGGGTCTGTTACACTATCCATGGATAGAGATACATGTATATACATTGCCTACGGGCGTGATTATTGTGACTATGAACCAAAGCAGTAACTCTGAACTCTGAATATCGTATTAAATACTTGTTGGGCCCATAGGTGTCAAGGTTATATGAATGTCCTAAATAATGTTATGAGTTTAATGAAATGAGATGTTGGTTATGGAGTATGATTGATTAATGTTGAATGTGAAAAGATGTTGAAATGTGGTATGCTCATATGACTATGATTTGTGAAATGCATAATTGTGTGGTTAACTTTATATTTATGATGTTGATCTTATCAATAACATATGTGGCATTGCATTTCATTAAAGCATACCGTTAGCATGTTTTATCTTACTAAGCCGTTGGCTTAGCGCGATAGTGTTTAATCGCGCAGGTAGTAGAGTGGATAGAGTTGAACCCGAGAGTTCATCAAGACCTAGCGAGAGTAGACCTTGAAGAATCCATTTTGGGAGCTTAAAGATCAGAGCAGACTTGCCAATCATGTATAAATTTTATGTGTTGTAAAACTTGAGTTTTGATGTATATGAATTTGTAAATATGTAAATATTTTATAACTTCCGCTGTGTAATATTTAAATATGGGGGTTGTCACAAAACCTTTATTTTATGTTGTACTAGAAGTGTAAATCCTTTTTGCAGGTTGTAGTTGAGGTTACAAGGGGGATTTATTGGGAGTGTACTGAGAATGATTTTGTTTGCATTGGTTTGTGTAAAATGTTTTTGAAAATAAAAAAAAAAACCGGTTTTGTCGACACTTGGGACTCAATTTTTAGGCGAAACTATGGCAAAAATTTTGTAAAAATCGGAACTAAAATTTGACTAAGTAAAATTGGTAGCAACATTAGGTTAGTGTGGCGCCTCTACTCAGCTTACATATGTAGGTTGGGAAGGGGTGTTACACTTTCCCCATCGGATATATCTTTGGTTTGAGAATCAAACCACACTCTTTCTTGCCCTTCTTCTTCCATCTGCTTTGAGGATGAACCAATAGCACCTGAGGCTATCTCAGATTCATCACAGAACCCTAATCCTCTATGCAAACTATCACCAAGCACAAAACTCAAATTGTAATTATAAGAAAAATCCACATTATGGGCCTTCAAAGGTGGTTTTTCATCCAAATATGCAACTATCTGGGTTTCCTTGGAATCAACTAAAGTGATGGACTGTGATTCATCCAAATTCTTTCTGTTATTGCCCTCAATTGATAATTCATTGAGCAAACCCCCTTGAAAAATATCAATATATACTGCAATTAAAATCATTTCCGACTTTCAGCATTCACTTCCAATCATCATTCATATAAGTTTTAAAATAATAATAATAATAACAAAACTAACTAAAACAAATCCCACTTTAGAGTTGTTTGTTTGGCAGTGGCTGGTTGCCATAAATGTTTTTTATTGAAGAGATTTTTTTTTTCCTGAGCTTGATTCAACTAGATGGATAGTAGACAAAGTACATTATCAATCTTCGGTTTGAATAACTTACACTTTATCTCTTCATAAGTGAATCTTCAAAAAGCATATATGCATATCTCATTCATACCCTTGTGTGAGTTGGATCAAACTAATAAGAGCACAGTAAATATTCCTACACTATATTAACCAATCAAAATGGAGTTTGAAAAAATATGATTTACAGGAAAAATAAATTTTAATTATTTTTTATGAAAGCAAAAAATTTAAGGAAACTTTTGCAATATACATGAAGAATAAGCAACCATAATTTGACCTCAAAAAGGAACAGTATTGTAGTTAATATAATATAAAACCTTGAAGAAAAAAGGATACCCAAATTAGTTTGTGATATCATTGAAAGCCCAAGTGAAAAATGCTAGTTTGATTCTCTACTGAAGCTTTAATCCAACTGTCAACGGAAAATATTTGAGCCTAAAAAGGTAATCGCTTCAATTCTAAGTCCCAAACCCAAGAGAGACTTGGCCAGTTAGTTTCTCTTATTAAGTCTAGTTTAATTCACACATTAAAAACCAGAAAATTTTAGAGCAACAACTGAAAAAAGAATTGTTGATTAGAACAGCTAGATAGCAAAGGGGTATGTATACCTGAAGCTCAATAGAAGGATAGTTATAAGCAAAAGAATTCCCATTGGATTTGCTAGTTCCACTTTTAGAAGCAGAAACTGCTTTTGATTTTGAAACAGACTTGGAATTCGGATTTGAGTTCCTTCCTACACAAGCATAGAAGAATAACCAAAATAAAACATAAAATTATTAAACTTCACCAAATAAAATTCCCGTTTGATTTCCTAGAAAAAAATGAATAAACCCCGCTTACAGAAGAAGAATGAATAAGCTCAAAATCAACCTTGTACAATCTTAAAAATTTTCACTTTCTCCTCGAATTCGCTTTTATAAAATTAATTATGCTAAACTTTCTCGGTAACCGAACAAACACAACTACACAAGCATGAGAGAAAGTAGGGACCTGGAAAAGAGGCGGGGCAGGAAGAGATGAGAGGCCAGTCAGACAATGCACCACCTTCAACAAAAAGAGAGTTTCTGTTTCTGATTCGAACAAAGGAAGATGATGATGATGATGATATTTTGTTAAATCTCATTCTGCTCTTGCTTTTGATGTTATTGCCACTTTCATTTCTGCTGTTCTTACTACTCTTGTCCAATCTTCTCTTACCTCCTCCAGCCATGGCGGTGACCGATTCAGAGTTGCTTGCCTTGCGAGGCGAGGGAGAGAGATCCTTGTTCAAGGCTTTCGACTGGCAATGGCCATTTGTACGTTTCTTAGGCTCACTGGGGCAGCTTTATGGACCAGTATGTAAGTCTGGGGCTGGACCCGTGCACACATGAGCATGAGCACTGTATACGCAGAGCTAAAAACAGAAAAGAGGAAATTACTATATATTACCTTTTAGGTTTTATTTTTATTTTTACTTTATTTATTTTTTATTTTCACTTTTAACTTTTTTATTTTTTCAGTTTTAAAATATTTTATTTTTTCTTTTTACAAAAATATGATACGATTTTGGTTTCCATTTTCTTTCTATTTTTGTTCTTCTCTCCGAGTATTCGATTTTTTTTTTCTCTATATTTTTTTTTCTCTTTGAGTTTTCAGTATCCATTTTTTTCTTTTTTGATAGTGATCTCTGCATTTTTTTCACTTTTTTTCTTTATTTTCGTTATTGGTGTAATCATTTTTTCTTGATTTCACTGCATAGTTCAGTCTTCGTCTTTTGTTCGTAATCATAGAACTCTTTCTCAAATTATTAATTCTTTGAAAAAATCTTCTATTGTTAAGAATAGTCCAAAGAAATTTTATAGTGGTATGGGTAAAAGTTCGACTAAGAAGTCTGGTAAGAAATCGTTAAAGAAGTTGCCTAAAAAATCTGGCATTGATATGGGTAAGAAATCAAAGAAAAAGTTATCCAAAAAGTCAGTTGTTGGTCTGTTGTTTTGCATCTTTTCTTTTTCTCTTCTCCTAAGGATAAGTTGGTTCATAGGGAGAATTTTGATATAATTGATAGTGGTAATTATTTTGATTATCCTTCTGGTTTGGATATTTTTTATCTTACTATCAATAGTCTTAAACAAAAATTTAGTGAGACTGTTAGGAAGCATAATACTAAGTTTTATAGATTAGTTGAATTTTCACTTTGTAGACCCTTAATTTTTTACCCAATCCTATCCAATATGTTTTATTTAGTCTAAAATAATTTTTGTTGTCTAATTGGTCCAAAATAATTTTTGTTAAATAATTTTTGCTTTAGTATCTAATTTTTATTAATAAAAAATAAAAATAAACAAATAAAAATAAAAATAAAAATAAAATTCGGAGTTGAAAAAATCGGCAGCGAAAAATCGTCGCGCGGGCCCGTAGGCTCAGACCCGTGGGCATTTCGCCCGCAGGAAATTCCTGAGAGCGAAATCACTATGCTATTTCGCACGCAATTTTTCCGCAGCAGTTTTTTTTCAGCAGCGCAAATTTTTTGAAACATAATCCAATTAGGTTTTGGTTTCTTTTTCTTATTAATATTACTTACCTTAACTAATTAAGAATAAATAACCTCAAACCACTATAAATAAGGACCAAAGACAATTAAAAAAGGAAGAGGCAAAAAATCCAAGAGTAGTTTAAAAAATTTGAAACCAAATCAAGGAAGGAAAAGAAGAAATTCAATTCAACTCTTTTTTGAACAGCAACAGCACGATTTAGAGGATTTAAAGACAAAAAAGGCTTGTCTTTGGAGCTAGTTCATCCAAGAATAATTGTTTTTGGAGAAATCATCAAAAGAAGGTATGTGTTAATTAATTTTCTTTAATTATTTTCTTTACACAGTAACCAATCTATGAAATCAAAATTAAAAACCTTTGAACTTTAATTTAGTTTTTCTAAAGCAAAAAAAACCCTATTTCATTAGTTTATCTTCCAAAAGGCTTAAAATTTTTATTTTTTCTTCTTAAAAAAACTTAAAACTCTAATTGAACATATTTTTCAACAAAACTAAGATGTAAATTCTGCTTCTTTTAAAATTTTAAAGTATGTTCTATTTCATTCAAAAAGCCTTAAAAAACATCTTTTCTACTTATAAAAACTTTAATTTATTTGTTTAAATTCATAAAATTTCATAAAATATAAAATTGATTTCCAAATTCCTAAAAATTATTCACCACCCGTGACCCTACTTTCAAAATATCAAATCCAAATTCAACTTTCAAAATTCAAAATAATGAACACTAACCCTTTTAAAACCTTAAACCCTAATTTTTATGAACCTTAATCCTTTTAAAACATTAAAAAACATAAAAACCTAAATTTTACACAGTAGCTTAGGAACCCAATAACCAAAAATCACAAATTAAAGTATTTTAAAGTATTTAAAACCCTAGTTTCATGATATCATCATTCAAACCTTAATTTTGTTAATCAAAGAGTCTTACCAACCCTTTAAAACATAAAACCCTAATTTATTTTAATTCCATAAAAAGTCACAGTAGCCATAATTGGACTTTTATTTGCTTTATTCAATTCCATACTTGATTATGCTTTGATTTATTTCTTATGCTTTAATTTATTTAATTTCAATACTTGATTTATTTAATTTATCATGGATGGATGTTTATTTTATATTTTGATTAATAGCTTTGATGAATGATTTGTTTATGATGAATGATTATTTGCATTTATCAATGAATTTAGATTTTCAAAAGTTGTAAGAGGTATGTTTCCACTTGGTGGGTACCTCATTAGTTAAACATCATGTAATTTAATTTGTTTTTCTATTTTAGAACCTATGTAAAGGGCATGTTTCTACCTTTTGGTGAGTGTCCTATTTAGGCATGTGATGTAAGGACATGTTTCCATCCTTGGATGGGTGTCCATTTATTTGTTTTGTTTGGAAATTGCTTTGATTTTAATATATTGATATTTTCTTTTAATTATTGTGTGTAGTATGGATAATGTTATTATACTTAAGAATTTTATAATATTAAGACCTGTAAAGGAGGCCGGTTCCAATGAACCGGGCGTTGTGGGGGTGCTGAGCCATTTCTCACCTTCCCCACACGTACCTAACTTTCCGAACCCATTAGGGGGTTGGGGATTCCTTAGGAATTGAGTCATCCACCCCTTTCTTTTTCCCGGCCCGTCCGGGTGGCGACTCCATTTTCTCTGGACTTAGGTCCGTGTTCTCTAAGGCCCCGAGCCTAAACAGTGCTGAAGTCGCAAGAACCATTCCACCGGGAGTGGGGGCGAAAATCCCCGCTCACAGTGGCGACTCCACTGGGGATAAGAGAAGTTGATTCCGTTGGTCTTTATATTATTATGTTCTTTCTTATAATGATATTATCCATTGCATCATATTAGTTTGCATCGTGTGCGTGAGTTAGAACGCCCGTGTTACCCATGTTGTGCTATGTAAGGGATACCATACTTTCACTCAAGGTATGGAGATCGAGCATGGCATAACCACTCATAGCCTCGTACCATTTGGTATATACTTGCTATGGGAACCTAAGCCTTTTAACCCAAAGACTAAAGCTCATGTAATTGGCCTAGTTACTTTCCTTAGGTTTTACCCCAAATGCATATTGTTTGACTATGGTTGATTTATCTTGGCTTAAATCATGGCTTATTTGGTTTGTTCTTTTTCTAATATGACCTAAATATATTGTAAGCTCAAAATAAATTTTTCTTTAAAATCCAAAAGACCAAAGCTATTTTTCAAAACTTTTCAAAATGGTCTTTGGACATAAGACTTTTCTAAAAACAAATAAAAAATTCTTTGGCCCATGGCCCAAATACTAAGCCCAAAATCCATTTTTCTAAAATCTTTTACAATGGGCTTAGAAACAAAACTATTTTCACCCAACATTTTCTTACAAAGAGCTTGCAAAAATATTTAGGTCAATTATTAAATACCAAAAATCAATTGTGGGCCTAGTTTACACTAAGAATAAATTAACCATGGGCTTGTTTTTGGCATGAATCATTAGTTACCTTTTTCAAGTGAGAAATCTATTTATAATAAACCTCTTAATTTCGTTTTAATCCAGCATAGCATAAAAGCTACTTTAGTTGGATAAATGGATTAAAACCTAATTAATGGGAATTTGTTAGGAAATCAGAGGATATCATTGCAAACAAAAACACGCAGCGGAAAAATTTTTGATCTATGATTTCCCACCAGGATCCATGTTGTTCGTTTAATTCGACGAAAGTGTACAAAGAAATAACCTGTTGATGATTTGAAATCGCAGTTTGGAAGAGATGCCTCGATCGCGAAACACCCTCTATCGCATATCCACACGAATGCTACTGTTTGGAGTGCTAGCTCTTTGCAACGGCGAAGGCTGAAAAACGTTTTCTCTAAAACGTATTAGGGTTTCTTTTTTTTTTTCTCCTTTAATTTTCTAAAGTTACCTATATATAAGACTTAACGTCTGGAGTGAATATAATCACTCCAGAATCCAATTCGAAATTGGATAAGGTAAGTCAAATTCAGAATCCAAATCTAATTAGGATTCTGAATATATTATCTAATAATATATATATAAACGAAAATAATAATAATAAATATTAATATCTAATATTAATATTATTAATATTATATCCAGCCCAAAGCGCATTCTTGTGTGTGACCCGATAGGCCCATATTAATTGGCAGTCAATTTAATCTCTATTAAACCAACAAGTCATAATTGGCCTCTAGCAAGGCGTTACAACTACCCAATTAATATAAGGAATGTCCAATTTGCCTAATAATAGTACATGCATTAATCCCTTTGTCACACGATATCTAGCTTGAACATAAGTCATGGTCAACGTCATACTTATATTGTCCAAACTTATGATTACTCGATCTCCAAGTAGATTGATAAAAACAAATGAAATTGATCACACTATCAATTCATTTGAGCACGACCATGCATGTCACAGTCTCACTTATCGAGGGGCCCAAAAGATATCTCTCTCAAAGAGAGGGACAAATTCTATCTTGATTGTTCATTATCCTCTACATAATTTCTATCATATATGATCATAACCTTTATTACTATCCAATTACGGATAATGTTTGATCATGTCAAAATATAATAGTCTTTATATTGGAAACTATGACAATCTCAAGTCAAAGAATTAATACATAACTATCATGAGATTTACTTATGACACTAACCCATGTAGTAATCTCATGATGGGTCTATCCAATACATTGTTCTCTAACAAGTATCTATGAAATTGATTTGTATCATTATACACATAACCATCTGATGATTATCAAATCAATGTTCATACTGGTTAAGAATTATATTTTTTTTATCTCTATAACAATAATAAACCAGGGACAAATATCAAAATTGTGTAACATGCAAACAAACAATAATTATAATAAAACCTCATTTATTAATAATGAATGTATAACATAAAGATCCAAATAAATGGCCTAGGGCACATACACTAACAGAATTATCATGGATTGATTTTCATTTTCGAAAATACAACTATTAGTTGAAACGTCCGAGGGAATTATTTGAAAGCAAGATACCCCATGTTGGTATTTTGTTAACCATATACCTAAGAAAAGAGACTCGCCATTCGTGTATGGATGTTATAAGGTTGGAAGGAACGTCCTATTTTTATCTGTTGATTGTTTGTGCATACATGCATACATTTGCATCTCATATCATTGATCCTCTCTGGCTCACAGCCCTGGATTACGAAAGTTTAAAAGCTTACGACAATCCGACTTACACTGGAGACGAAGTGTCTAGCAACGACTTAATCAACTGCTCACCAAAAACAATGGAACCCGAACAAATCCAAAGAATGGTGGATGAGGCCCTCAACGCCAAGATGGAAGAAATAAAAGAGGCCATGGCTGAGACCATAAAGAATCAATTGACTGCAATCTTAGAGAATCATGCCGAGGCATCTGCTAGCACTAAAAAACCAAAGGACAAAGGGAAGACTAAAGTTAGTGAAGTGGTTTTTGATAATGAAAAGGTGATCATTGATGATGATGATGATTGGGCTCAATACTACCAAGAGGTTCAAGAAAAGAAGAAAGAACCGAAGGCTGTTGAGAAGGCAACTATTAAAAAGACCGAGACATCCGATGTTAAAAAGATGATTGCTGATTTAGAAAAGAAATTTGAGAAGAAGCTGAAAATCGAAGAGATGTCTAAGATCAACAAACTATTTGAACAAGATGAAGAGGTCCCTTATAAATTCAAGATGCCTTCCTTTGCTAAGCACAATGGCACCGAAAATCCTCATCTCCATGTGAAGCAGTATATCACTGCCATGCAATCTGCCCGAGCTACTAAGGCTCAAACCCTAAGGTACTTCATGCTCTCATTGGACCCTGTTGTCCAAAATTGGTTCAATACCTTAGATGATGGAACACAAAAGAGTTGGGATCTACTTTACAAAGCCTTCATCCAAAAATATGGATATAATGTTGAGTTAGAAGTTACTTTAATGGAAGTGGAGTCCATTAGACAAAGGTCAAATGAGAATTTTGTGGACTATGTGAAGCGATGGAGAAACAAGGCCGCTTTACTCAAGAAGAGGCCCGATGAATCCGATCAAATAAGGATGATTGTGAGAGGGGTGTTACCTAATCTTCGTGAGAGGATGTCTCATACACTCATCTGTGATTTCAAAGATCTTCTCCAAGCTGGTCTACAAATTGAAGAGTGGAAAAGGGAGAAGAATCGCTTTTCAATAAGAAGGAATGAGAAAGGGAACAACCAACCTAACAATCAAAGCACACAAAAAGAAGTTGATGTTAATGTAACCGGTCAAGCAAATAGAAGGTATTTTTCAGATCTGGGGAAGCCTTTGTCTTGGGTCTTCGATAAGCTACAAAAGAAAGGGTTGTTACAACCATTGGCTCCTCGACCTTTACCTGGTCAATTACTCCCAAAATTTGATACTAAGGCTTTTTGTCAATTTCATCATACTCAAGGACATGAGATTGATAGGTGTACCCGATTAAGGCATGAGATCCAAGATTTTATTGATAGTGGCAAGCTACCCGAGCCGGATAAGCCCAATACCAAGGATAACCCTTTGCCTAAATTTGGAAGAGTGCCACCACCAGCAACCTTTATGGTGGGAAAAGGATTGGAAGAAGATTTTGTTTTATCCTCTTTTCAAGATGGGAATGTTGAAAATGTGAAAGGAAAAGAAGCCTAACTCAATGAACTTTCCTTAGCTTGAATGTTGCTTTTAAATCTTACTTTTTTTAATATTTTGGAACTATTGTGTTTTTCAAATTTAAAGTTGTTTGAATAAATTACTTTAATCAAAATTTTTGTTGGTCTTTGTTCATTTTGGTGCTCGACCAATGAGGAATCTAGCTTGATAATTCATGAATTAATATATTTATGCATCATGACTTGAATGACTTTACTAGGTGAGGGAATGGCTCTATAGCATTGAGTTGTGTATGCTTACTTAGAGAGGGCTCCTGCATAATTACCTTTGTCTAGGTCCTAGTCAGTCTTAGAACATGCTTTGACAAACTTTCGAGGCGAAATTGAACTCTACTTATTTAAGGGAGAGATGATCTAGGCATTGTTTGACGAGCCAACAACTAGTATCCATCCTGTTAAATATCAATCCCTAGTTGTCCCTTTGAGCCTTCATAAAATTTTAGCTTTCTTTCCATTGGCATATAACCCCAACAACCTACCCTGAGTTGTTGTGATACTTTTGACAAGTCTTATGATCACTAAGATGAATAGGCAAGAAGATCAAAGAAACCAATGATTAGTCACGATCATAGTTGAAGTTTCAAGACCATGAAGATAGTTGAAGTTCTCAAGACCATAAGGGTAGTTGATGTTTTCAAGATCATAATGGTAGTTGAATTTTTCAAGACCATAAGGGTAGTTGAAGTTTTCTTAATATCTCAAATATATCAAGACAACATTAGAGTAACAATTGATTTAGCCCTGTTAAAGAAGATCTATATTACTCCACTCATCCATTATTGGAAGCCCAAGTTGGTACAAACGAGACGACTCTTTTAGAGCTAGAACCAAAAACAAAACAAAACAAAACCAACAAAAAAAAAGAGAAGAAAAGAAAACAAGAGAAATAAGAGCAAAGGAAAGAAAGAAAGAAAAAGAAAAAAAAAGAAAAAAAAAGAAAGAAAAGAAAAGAAAAGGAAAAAGAAAAAAAGAAAACCTAAAAAAGGCGGTTCAAAAAGCCAACTGAGTTCTCTTTTACCTAAAGCAGCAAAAGGCTTCCATTTGCTTTTTAAGGAAAGTTTGACTTGAATTGGTCCAACCCAACCAAAGATTAAATTAAAATTGGAGAAAAGGAGGAAGACCATCCAGTTCTTGAAAGTTCTATACTTGATAGTCCTACAAGAAAGAAGGACAAAATGATAAAAGAAAGGGAAGAGTAAAGAAAGAGAAAAAAGAAAGAAAAGGAAAAAGAAGAAAAGAAACAGATTTGGGTCTTAAACTTTTTGCAAGGGCAAAAACTGTCCTAATCAAGATCCAGATTAATGCCAAGAAGATAGAAAGAATTTGGAGTCTAGAAAGATTGCTCCCAACTGTCTAAAGTTCCAACAAGAAATTTGTAGTGTGAGGGTTTGTCCATTGTGTCACACCAGCTCCGATCTCAAAATGGCCTCCACTTTAACCCATGTTCCTTATAGACCCCGTTTCAAGCCTATCAAAGACCTGTTGATCTCTCTTGGTAGGTAGAGTCTATTAGTGGAGATAGTTTGGATAAGCATGCATATGAGATAGACAATATTTAAACTCAAATGAGACCTTTGGCCAAGCAATATGTATTTGCCTATCTGAAGTGCAACAGCTCTTGCTTAAATAGAAATGATTCCCGAGTTTAGTACGGTAACTAGGGTTGTCATGTTATAGATATATTAATTTGAAAAAATCAAGTCTTGAGGTACATTGACATTGATTTGGCAAAACCAACATTTGATTTTAAAATCAAAATTCAAAAAAAAAAAGAGAGTGTTTTGTCATACAAAGCCTTCAAGTTAAGGGAAGTATGTTGAATTGATTATTGGAAAGTTCATGAAGAAACTACCAACTGACAAGCTGAAACATAGTTTGAAATGGATACATCCCTGAACTCTGCTGCTTGGGGTCTCCACCACTCATGTTTTCAACATCTTGAAGATAAAAGCTACAAGTGCAAAGCTTTCGATCATTCCAATGCAAGACTTGAACGAGCATAAAAAATGAACCAATGAGAACACTTCTGCCTATCACCTCGGTCTGTGGGTCAATGGAATGACTGTAAGTATCATTCATGCATATCATGCATACATGAGCATATTACATCGCACTTTCTTGTCTTAATGAACAGCAAGACAAGCACCCTCACCAACAACATTAGAAGCATCACAATACTTTTATATAAGTCCAATTATGGCTACTGTGACTTTTTATGGAATTAAAATAAATTAGGGTTTTATATTTTAAAGGGTTGGTAAGACTCTTTGATTAACAAAATTAAGGTTTGAATGATGATATCATGAAACTAGGGTTTTAAACAATTTAAAATACTTTAATTTGTGATTTTTGGTTATTGGGTTCCTAAGCTACTGTGTTAAATTTAGGTTTTTATGTTTTTATGTTTTTTAATGTTTTAAAAGGATTAAGGTTCATAAAAATTAGGGTTTAAGGTTTTAAAAGGGTTAGTGTTTATTATTTTGAATTTTGGAAGTTGAATTTGGATTTGATATTTTGGAAATAGGGTCACGGGTGGTGAATAATTTTTAGGAATTTGGAAATCAATTTGATATTTTATGGAATTTTATGAATTTAAACAAATAAATTAAAGTTTTTATAAGTAGAAAAGATGTTTTTAAGGCTTTTTGAATGAAATAGAACCTACTTTAAAATTTTAAAAGAAGAAGAATTTACATCTTAGTTTTGTTGAAAAATATGTTCAATTAGAGTTTTAAGGTTTTTAAGAAGAAAAAGTAACAATTTTAAGCCTTTTGGAAGATAAACTAATGAAATAGGATTTTTTTGACTTTAGAAAAACTAAATTAAAGTTCAAAGGTTTTTAATTTTAATTTCATAGATTTGCTACTGTGTAAAGAAAACAATTAAAGAAAATTAATTAACACATACCTTCTTTTGATGATTTCTCCAAAAACAATTCTTCTTGGATGAACTAGCTCCAAAGACAAGCCTTTTTTGCCTTTGAATCCTCTAAATCGTGCTGCTGTTGTTCCAGAAAAGAGTTCAATTGAATTTCTTCTTTTCCTTCCTTGATTTGGTTTCAAATTTTCCAAACTACTCTTGGATTTTTTGGTGTTCATGTACTTTCATATAACTTATATATAATACTTTTATTGCATTTTTTTTTATATATTTCTAAGTAGGTTTTTATATATTTCTAAGTAGGTGTATGTAACATATACTTTCATATACCTTCATATAAGTTATGTAGAATTGTTTTATTTTTTGTTTCTTTTAGATTTTTAAGTAGTTATATATAACATATAAGTTCATATACCTATTTATTACTGTATATAATATTTTTATATTTTTCTTTTCTACAGTTTTTTATGTAGTTATATGTAACATATACATTCATATATCTTCATACAAGTTTTAAGTAATTTATTTTTTTTTTCTAGATAAAGGAAAGAAATGTTTCTGTGGATATTGAAGATGTCCCTGGTGTTGTTAAAGATGGTGATGGTGATATTAAAGATAATGCAGATTTTGTAAATAAGGTTGTTTCTGACATTATATCCGATTTTTCTACTGTAGATGAGTTTGATGATGTTATTGTAAAGAGAGTAGATAAAGAAAATATTGTTGAATGTTATGTAAAGGGAACTGATGAAGAAAATATTATTGAAGGTGATGTTATTGGAGATAAACCTATTAGTGACTTTGGGTTTAATAAAAAAGATGTTATTGCTTCTAATGTTGCTGGAAATGAAGATGAAGTTGTTAATTGTGATGCTTCTAATGTTCAAGTCTTCAAAGTTTGATTCTTGTTTCTTGGCTCAAGTTGACATTGATGCTGGTGGTATTAATATTAGTAATAAGTCTAGTTCATCTGCTTCTAGTTATGGTTCTTCTTTTCTAGCTGAAATTGATAAAATAGAATTTAAAATATTTCAGAAGGTATTTTTTATTTAAAATTTTTAAATAATATAATTAATTTTTTTTATTTATCAGAATACCTTTAATGTTCTGAAGGAAAATGATGAAAACGTTGCTCAATTGTATTATCCTTAAAATCTTCTTAGGTATTTTTTTTATATTCATATGTAATTTTTTTATTAATTATTGATATTATTTTTTAATAAATATTATATGTGTTAGAAACTTTAATTTTTGAATTTTTCTTTTTTAGGGTGATACTGATCGTCATAAATTTTCACTTGGTCTTGATGATTCTGATGTTAATGCTAAAAGAGATGTTAAACCATCTACTATTATTAAATCTCCTTACACTACTGAATTTGGTTCTTCTTCTAGTAAGGGAGTTTCTGAGGCTAAGATTTATATGGTTTTGGATGACGATTTGTTAGGTGAACCGAGTTAAATCAATCGTATGCTATTTGATTTGTGGTTGGAGAGAGGATTAAACAAAAGAAAGAATTGGTAATGTTTTTTTTTTATTTTTATTTGTTTTTATAATTTATTATTATTATTATATGTATTTTTTTTATTTTAGTAAACACTTATACTACAAGAATGAAAGGGATATGTCCAAAACTATGGATTTTTCTATTGCTAGTGTTGATGGTAAATCTTTTTTTCATGATCTTGCTTATATTAGTTTTTTTACTGATTTGGTATGTTTTTACTTTTTTTGTTTGCAGCTTTTATTTTTTTATTATTAGTTTTTGTTATTAATTTGTTATATGTATTTTTTTTTTTGCAACATATTGATATCTTACTTTATTATCTAAGGAAGAAGGGTTGATATAGCAAAAACATCAAAGTTGAATTTAGCACTATTGACTTTATTATTTTATTATAATATTATGTAGAGATATAATAAATTTATTAATTCAGGCAGTAATATGAAGATTTTTTTTAATTACTGATGATGTTGTGACAGACTATATTTTGGGGCATGTTCTATTATGTAATCATCGTTGGGATGAGGTTGATGATATTTTTATTTTTATATATCAAAATGATGAGAAACATTGGATTTTTAGACACTTATCTATTATAGATAAGTGTATTATGTTTACAATTCTATGAGAAATGCAAAAAATGACAAAGCTACTGTTGACTATTTGAGATCATTTTGTGTTATTCTTCCATATTATCTTCATATGTTTCATGTAGAGAAAAATAGAGATGACATTAAAAAGGAAGTTTATAATGCTAAGGGTGCTTTTGATGCTCTTTATATGGTTATCGTGGATTCAATTCCAGTTCAAGTTAACATGTTTTATATTTTTTTACTTTTTTTGTTGTTTTATTATCTTATTATTTATTTTAATTTTGTATTTCTATTTTTTTAGTGATTATAGTGCCTTCATGTTTGCTTTTGCAAAATTTTATATTCATGGTTTTAAAACTTTGCTGGAGGAGTTTGATGTGGATCGATATCGAACGAGGTTGGCTTTTTCATTGTACACTCATAGTATGGGTAAATTTGATGGAACTATTAAAAGCGGCAATGAATTGTTAAGAAGAGTTAAAAGGAAGGATGTCAAGAAGAGGAAAAGAAAATTATAGGCAGAAGATGTTGAAGATTACAAGTCCAAAAAACAAGCAAATAATATTTGATGTTATGATCTTTTTTGTTATATAATAGTTTATAACATATGTTTTTTTTTTCAATTTTTGGTATAGTTGTAAATATTTTAATTTTAATGAAAGGTATATATTTTTGTTTATATTGCTGCTACATATTTATTTTTTTTAAGCCAATAATTTTATGTAGTTATATAGTTCATATAACTTTATATACTATTATATTATATCATATAAATAATATATAATCTGATATATATATATATAAGAAATACCTGTATATGATAATAAATAACAATTTTATAGTGATATTCTTTTTCTACGAATATAAGCATATGAAGGTATATGAATCATATACTTATATACACCTATATATATATATATTCTTCATGCCTGTAACTTTAATGATTCAATGATGTTTTCATATAGGTATATGAAGGTATATGAATCATATACTTACATATACCTATATATATTATTCATACCTGTAACTTTAATAATTTAAGGAGGCTTTCATATAGGTATATGAAGGTATATGAATCATATATTTACATATACCTATATATATTCTTCAAACCTGTAACTTTAATGATTCAAGGAACCTTTCATATAGGTATATGAAGGTATATGAATCATATACCTATATATAGGCTTTCATTAATCTATCTTCGACCTTCTTTGTCAATCTTGTGAGGGTATATAATGTTAAATTTTTGTTTGTCCAAGTCCATTCTTGTAGAAGTGATCTTAAATATTGTAATAGAATAGTTATTGGTAATAGGTATATGTAGGTACATGATACATATACCTTTATATATTAAAATAATAACATATATATATTTATTAAAATAATTACATATATATATGTATTATCTTTTGAAATGCATTAATATATTAACTTGTAACAATCATCTAATATCTAATATCATTAAATTTGTCTCATAAAATGATATATCATGCATATATATATATGATATATTTATTTTGGTGAATTTCTACATGTTTTTTTATTATGCCTTTGTTGTCCACATTTGTTGTATTTGTTGTTACTCTCACATGCTCCTTTGTGTCTTCTTTTTTTAGGTCTTCCAGCCTTGACTTTGAATTCTGGTGGTAGCATTGTAATTCTCTTTACTTCATCTGGTATAATCCATTTGTTTTGATTTGCAATTAGAAAAACAGTTACCGCATAAGTTTGAATAAATATTTCTTTAGTATAGTATTTTGAGCAATACAAATAAGGATCTCGATTCATTTCCATCATTATTGCAACTGCATGCTTGCATAGAATTTCATATGTTTGGAATTTATTGCAAGTGCAAGTTCTTTCTTTCAAGTTAACTACGAACAGAACTTTATTGTCCATGACTTTATATAAATCTATTGTTGATGGTGTAACTTGTCATTTAAATAATTTTTTATTAGTAATAAATTGATTCATTTAAATGTTAATATTTTAAAGAAATAAAATATATCATGAATATAAGTAGAACATAAACAATATATAATCTGATATATATATAAGAAATACCTATTATGATAATAAATAACAATTTTATAGTGATATTCTTTTTCTATGAATATAGACATATGAAGGTATATGAATCATATATTTACATATACCTACCTATGTTCTTCATACCTGTAACTTTAATGATTCAATGAGGCTTTCATATAGGTATATGAAGGTATATGAATCATATACTTACATATACCTACATATATTCTTCATATATGTAACTTTAATGATTCAAGGAGGTTTTCATCTAGGTATGTAAAGGTAAATGAATCATATACCTATATATACATACATATAGGCTTTCATTTAGTACATCTTCAACATTTTTTTTATTAATCTTTTGAATATATATAATGAAACATTTCTGTTTGTCCAAGTCTATTCTTGTAGAAGTGATTTTAAATATTGCAATAGAGTAGTTATTTGCAATATGTATATGCAGGTATATGGTACATATACCTTTATATATTAAAATAATAATATATATATTATCTCTTGAAATGCATTACTGTATTAACTTGTAACAATCATCTAATATCATTAAATTTGTCTCATAAAATGATATATCATGCATTTATATATGATATATTTATTTTGGTGCATTTCTACAAGTTTTTTTTTTATTTTGCCATTGTTGTCCACATTTTCTGCATTTGTTGTTACTCTCACATGCTCCTTTGTGTCATCTCTTTTTAGGTCTTCTAGCCTTGACTTTGAATTCTAGTGGTAGTACTAAAATTCTCTTTAATTCATCTAGTATAATCCATATATTTTGATTTGCAATTGGAAAAACGGTTGCTGCATAAGTTTGAAGAAATGTTTATTTAGTATAGTATTTTTAGTAGTACACATAACAATCTTGATTCATTTCCATCATTATTGCAACTGCATGCTTGTATGGAATTTCATCTATTTGGTATTTGTTGCAAGTGCAAATTCTTTCTTTTAAGTTAACTACGAACTGAGCTTCATTATCCATGACTTTATATAAATCCGTTGTTAATGGTTTAACCTATCATTTAAATAATTATTTATTAGTAATAAATTAATTCATTTAAATGTTAATATTTTAAAGAAATAAAATATATCATGAATATAAGTAGAACATAAATAATGTATAATCTAATATATATAAGAAATACTTATATATAATAATAAATAACAATTTTATAGTGATATTTTTATTTTCTACGAATATAGGTATATGAAGGTATATGAATTATATTCCTACATATATTCTTCATACATGTAACTTTAATAATTCAAAGAGGTTTTCTTATAGGTATATGAATCATATATTTACATATACCAATATTTATTTTTTATACAAGGAGGCTTTCATATAGGTATATGAAGGTATATGAATTATATACATATATATGCTTTTATTTAGTATATCTTTAGCCTTTTTTTGTCAATCTTGTGAATGTATATAATGTTACATTTCTATTTGTCCAAGTCCATTCTTGTAAAAGTGATCTTAAATATTGCAATAGAGTAGTTATTGGCAATAGGTATGTAATATCCCGATTTTTAATGTACTTTGGAATAGAAAATATGAGAGAGTATATTAAAGTAATAAGTAGAGAGAAATATAAGATGCACATGTAGTAGATAAAAGATATATATATATACATACATTATGCATGATATATATATATCATATATGTAAGATATATATATATACATACATTATGCATGATATATATATATCATATATGTAAGACATATACATATACATAAAATATACATAAGATATATATAAAGTATAAAAGCACTAAATGATAAAGTTAGGAAAAAGGATAAAAGTTAGCAATGAAAATAATTATAAAAAAAAAAAAGAAAGAGGGGATGATTATGGAAAAGTCTTGATAACTTTGATGGACAGTTATTTAAAATAATTAAGTGATTAATAATAATATATATATTTAAATATATGATAGGAAGAAAGAGGAGAAAAGAAAGTTCAAGTTTTTTCTTCCTTATTGAGGGTCTAGCAGAGAGAGAGAGAGAGAAAGAGAGAGATAGAGAATCTATGTAAAATACATCAAATTTCTTAGGGAAAATCAAAGATTTGAATGTGATCTTGAATATCAACAAGATATCAAGTAAGTATCTCTTATCTTAAGCTTGTTATTTATAGTTTTATGATTATTTATAATTGGAGTTAGTGAGAGAAAGTATTGTTAATGGTTAAAAGTAATGGAAATTGGGTTAATATGATGATTTAATAGTAAATTGGTTGAGAAAGAATAAGATAATAAATTTTGGGTTTAATGAATATTTAGGCCATGGAGACCTGAATTTAGTTGTGTATTGGATGGTTGGATACAACTCTATTTGTTTAATTGAGTTGAATTACTGGTTAAATCATGAAAGGAAATTTCAGCAGTAATATGCATGATCAACCGCATGGTCATGCATCTACCCATGCAAATATCTGTCCTTCAAAACTTTCAAAGAAATATTTCATCAGCGATGTGCATGATCACTTGCATGATCATGCATCTACTTATGTATATTTCTACCTTCAAAATATTGAAAAGAAATTATAGCAGTGATACGCATGATCATTCACATAGTCATGCATTTGCCTATACGTATCTCTATCTCCTTGTACCTTCACAAGGTAAGGTTAAATGTTGAAAATGAGGGTGGTAAGATAAAGTTTGAATAAGGTAGTAAGTGGTGAATTTAGATCATTTAATGGGGTTTTGATGAGAATTGTATATATAATGGTAATTTAATATACAATGAGTATGTAAGCAACTTAAATAGATAATGTTGCTTATTATTGAACTATATATGTGTAGGTTAAAGTGATAAGAGAGGTGAAGTTCAAGGTTTGACTTGGGAAAAAGAAAGAGGTTTGTACACATGATCTTGAGTTGGTACATATCAATCTTCTTCACGTGATGTGTGTGTTGTATTGATGAAAAATAATGCAAAAGTGTGTTGGATATGTTGAATGAAAGTGTGTGCATGTGAAATGAGTCACATGGTGAGCGTGGCTCATGTATGCATGATGTGAATGTAAAATGCTAATACGGTGTGATCACAGACAATGGTGATCACAAGAAATGTATAGATTAATGAGCATGTAGTAATGAAATGTAAAGTGATGTTATATGTATATAGCCTATATAATTACTTGTACAGTTATGATGAGATTGATTTGATATGTTGATAGACCTGAGCAGAGTTAGGTCCTGACTTGAGCAGTGCTAGGTCATATGATTGAGATCTATGATGGGTTCGAGCAAAGTTGGATCATGGGATTGTGTTAACTGGACATGATAATTGTATGGAGGTATTGGGCCCAATAATTGTGTATGAGCATGGGATGTGATTCCCAATAGTATATTTGTGTATGTGTATAAAATATATATATGAATATGTGATATGAGATTAATGTATGTATATGTTGTTTATATATACCACTAAGCTTTTGAGCTTATCGTGGTTGTGTGAATCACGCAGGTGAGTAGATTATTAATATGAGAGTCAGACGGTAGTATATATAAGGTGCTACAAGAAGAGTAAGAATGCTTCGAGACCAACTAGAAGGTGGTGCATGCATGTATATTTTGTTATTTTATAATTTGATCATATGTATATGTATATAAGTGGATTTGAGAAGGATAATGTATATCCCTATGTACATGTACATAAATGAACAAGGGAAAGAATAATGTATATTTTTATGTATATAATTAAATGAATAATATAATGGTTTTGGAAATATTCTTTTATTATATATATATATATTACTTGAATGCTCGAATGAAAGGTTTTAAAAAAGAAAACTGTGACGTGGCATCCTTATGTCTTATATGTGTATTATACCTATACGAGATATATGTACGGTACGTATATAAAGTATAAGGGTGTTACAAGGTATATATAGATATATGATACATATACCTTCATATATTAAAATAATATATATATTATCTTTTGAAATGTATTATTGTATTAACTTGTAACAATTATCTAATATCATTAAATCTGTCTCATAAAATGATATATCATGCATATATATATGATATATTTATTTTGGTGCATTTCTATAATTTTTTTATTATGCCCTTGTTGTCCACATTTGCTGCATTTGTTGTTATTCTCATATGTGTGTTTTCTTTTTTTAGGTCTTCCAGCCTTGACTTTGAATTCTTATGGTAATACTATAATTCTCTTTACTTCATATGGTATAATCTATGTATTTTGATTTGCAATTGGAAAAGCAGTTGTTGCTAAGTTTAAAGGAATGTTTCTTTAGTATAGTATTTTCAGCAGTACAAATAAGGGTCTTGATTCATTTTCTTCATTATTGCAACTGCATGCTTGCATGGAATTTCATCTATTTGGAATTTGTTGCAAGTGAAAGTTCTTTCTTTCAAGTTAACTACGAACTGAACTTCATTGTCCATGACTTTATATAAACTGTTGTTGATGGTTTAACCTATCATTTAAATAATTTTATATTGGTAATAAATTGATTCATTTAAATGTTAATATTTTAAACAAATATAATATATCATGAATATAAGTAGAACATAAACAATATATAATCTGATATATATATATATATATATATATATAAGAAATACCTATATATGATAATAAATAATAATTTTATAGTGATATTCTTTTTCTACGAATATAAGCTTGTGAAGGTATATGAATCATATACTTATATATACATATATATATATATTCTTCATACCTGTAACTTTAATGATTCAAGGAGACTTTCATATGGGTATATGAAGCCATATGAATTATATACTTATGTATACCTACATATGTTCTTCATACTTGTAACTTTAATGATTAAAGGAGGCTTTCATATAGGTATATGAAGGTATATGAATCGTATACATATATATACCTATATATAGGCTTTCATTTATTATGTCTTCAGCCTTCTTTGTCAATATTTTGAATGTATATAATGCTACATTTTTGTTTGTCCAAGTCTATTCTTGTAGAAGTGATCTTAAATATTGCAATAGAGTAGTTATTAGCAATATATATATGTAGGTATATGGTACATATAACTTTATATATTAAAATAATAATATATATATTTTATTTTTTGAAATGCATTACTGTATTAACTTGTAACAATCATCTAATATCATTAAATTTGTCTCATAAAATGATATATCATGCATATATATAAATATATATGATATATTTATTTTGGTGCATTTCTATAATTTTTTTATTTTTTCCTTGTTATCCACATTTCCTGCATTTGTTGTTGCTTTCACATGCTGCTTTGCGTCTTCTTTTTTTAGGTCTTCCAGCCTTGACTTTGAATTATGGTGGTAGTGGTGTAATTCTCTTTACTTCATCTAGTATAATCCATGTATTTTGATTTGCAATTGGAAAAACAATTGCTGGATAAGTTTGAAGAAATGTTTCTTTAGTATAGTTTTTTGAGCAGTACAAATAAGGGTCTTGATTTATTTCCATCATTATTGCAACTGCATGCTTGCATGGAATTTCATCTATTTGGAATTTGTTGCAAGTGAAAGTTCTTTCTTTCAAGTTAACTACGAACTGAATTTCATTGTCCATGACTTTATATAAAACTATTGTTGATGGTTTAACCTATTATTTAAATAATTTTATATTAGTAATAAATTGATTCATTTAAATATTAATATTTTGAAGAAATATAATATATCATGAATATAAGTAGAACATAAACAATATATAATCTGATATATATATAAGAAATACCTATATATGATAATAAATAATAATTTTATAGTAATATTCTTTTTCTACGAATATAAGCATGTGAAGATATATGAATCATGTACTTATATATACCTATATATATATTCTTCATATCTGTAACTTTAATGATTCAAGGAGGCTTTCATATAGGTATATGAAGCCATATGAATTATATACTTACGTATACCTACATATATTCTTCATACTTGTAACTTTAATGATTAAAGGAGGCTTTCATATAGGTATATGAAGGTATATGAATCATATCCATATATATACCTATATATAGGCTTTCATTTAGTATATCTTTAGCCTTCTTTGTCAATCTTGTGAATGTATATAATGTTACATTTTTGTTTGTCCAAGTTCATTCTTGTAAAAGTGATCTTAAATATTGCAATAGAGTAGTTATTGGCAATTGATATATGTAGGTATATGGTACATATATCTCAATATATTAAAATAATAGCATATATATATATTATCTTTTGAAATGCATTATTGTATTAACTTGTAACAATCATCTAATATCATTAAATCTATTACATAAAATGATATATCTTGCATATATATATATGATATATTTATCTTGGTGCATTTCTACAAAAAATTTTATTATGTCATCGTTGTCCACATTTGCTGCATTTGTTGTTACTCTCCCATGCTCCTTTGTATCTTATTTTTTTAGGTCTTCCAGCCTTGACTTTGAATTATTGTTATAGTACTATAATTCTCTTTATTTCATCTAGTATAATTCATGTATTTTGAATTGCAATTGGAAAAACAGTTGATGCATAAGTTTGAAGAAATGTTTCTTTAGTATAGTATTTTGAGCAGTACAAATAAGGCTCTTGATTCATTTCCATCATTAATGCAATTGCATGCTTGTATGGAATTTCTTCTATTTGGAATATGTTGCAAGTGTCAATTCTTTCCTTCAAGTTAACTATGAACTGAACTTCATTGTCCATGACTTTATATAAATTTGATGTTGATGGTTTAACTTGTCATTTAAATAATTTTTATTATTAATAAATTGATTCATTTAAATGTTAATGTTTTTAAAAAATAAAATATATCATGAATATAAGTCGAACATAAACAATATATAATCTGATATTTATAAGAAATACCTATATATGATAACAAATAACAATTTTATAGTGATATTCTTTTTCTACGAATATAGGTATATGAAGGTATATGAATCATATACCTTCATATACCTACATATATTTTTTCATACTTATAACTTTAATGATTCAAGAAGGCTTTCATTTAGTATATCTTTTGTAATATTTAAAATTTTAAACAGTAAACTTTTTATTTAATATTGATAACAAATAGTATATAATAATAAAAGTGATCTAGATAAATGATATAAGTAGAAAATAATAAATATTGGATCTTAAAATTTATTGAAAAAATTATTTTTACAATTTTAATGGACTAAAACTCGAATTAGAATCAACGGTTAAGAGTGAGTGTGCACCATAGTTATTTTGAGTATGCCCTCACTTGATTCAACTATATTATATATACATGCGTGTGAGTGTGTAGAAATTTCTTTCCTCTTCTTCCATCTTCCACGCCAATCACCACCATCACCATTAAAACTTCTCCTTTTTCCTTCTTTTCAATGATTTAGCCAAGATTTAAGAGGAAATCATATATAGGTATAGATTTTTAGAAGAATAAACTAAAAAAGGCAAGATTATTAACAAGGGATCATATAAAAAAGAGAAATTTTGAAGATGTATGTGCTTATATATTTTAATTTACAAATATTTAAATTTCTATGAGTTTTAATATTTGAATTGGTTGATTGAGTTATTTATAATGAATTATTTCTTAAAAGTATTGACTAAATGAATTGATAAGTAAAAAGTAAATTAAAAGAACTTATATGTGATGAGTATGATTCTTAATTCAATCTTTATAAGAATTGGGTGGTTTGATGTTGTTTTTAGCCATGATGGAAGGTTAATGGTTTGATTAATTGAAGTTTGAGTAAAGTATTTGATATGAACTCTTTTTATGTCAAAAATTTAATTTTGATATATCTTTAACTTAGACCTTCAATATGTTTGTGTTTAATGAAGTTAAAAGTACAAACCATACATTTTTGGGAAGCCACGAGCGTGGCCCAGAGGTACCATGGGTGTGGCATAAGAGTTGGGACTGCCGAAGGAAGAAATACTTTGAAGGAAGACCTAAAACCAATGCCATGAGCATGGCATGGCCATGGCCCTTGAATGCCACGACCATAGGGGTGGTCTAGGGCATTTAGCAGCTTCATTCTATATCCTATGAGCATGGGATTGATATGCCACGGCCGTAGGATACCTGGATGATATTTTTAGCTTATATTTTGTGATATACTGGCCTAGTATGAGGCTCATATGCTTGTATTTTTTATCCATGTGAAGAGAATTCATGTATATGTGTTAAAAGTATATAAAAGAGTAGAAAACTTTGGATATGTGACAAATATGTATAATGTTAAATGTTGAACAAAGTATTATTCCATTGAAATGATATACATAATTCAATGTTAACTAAAAACTAATGAATTGCCTAAATCATACTGATTTTAGATCTCTAGCTTGAGATTGAATGGCTAGTCAGAGGGTGGATATCCAAAATGATAGTGGGCACTCCATGCCATTATCGGACACATTGTGTCATCAGTGATAGTGGTCATATTTGCTATTATACATTCTTGAGAAAGGGCATTAAATTGCCAACAATGACTCATTATCCAAACCTATGATATGAGTTCAGTATGCATGGGCAAATTTAATGAGGTTATTTCTATTAAAAATAATGTGTTATGTTATTATTGTTAAACTAACCAAATTCTAGATTTAATCATGTTCTGTGTTTTATGCTCCAATAAATTTATTAATTTCTTATTTAATGTTCTAAAGTGATAATTGCTATTATTTCTAAATTTGTTTATATATAGTCCTCTTTCCTTTAAATTGCATGCATATTATAAATACATAAGCATCACTAAGCTTTGCTTAGCGTATTAGAATTATTTTCTGACGCACAAATCAAACTAGAAGAGTTGAGACCGCAAAGTGAGATATATACATTCCTAATCAACTGCATCATCAAGGTTCAAACAATAATACTATAAATATTGTATTTTGTATGGTTCACATAGCAAAACTTTATAATTTGTATAACAGTTGTACACATTTGTGAGTTGTGAGAGAATTATAATAATAGGTGCAATATAAGTTAGTAAGCGTCTTTAAATATTAAATGTATGTTTGTACGTAATACATGTATGATCATGATACTTTTATTGAAAGACAAATATATTATATGAATGTATTTTTTTATTCTTATATATATATAACCCTTATAGTTTAGTTGAGTGCTTAAGTGGCATCATCTATATAGTCAAGTGTATGCACTATGTAGGGGTGTTACATCTTCAGCCTTCTTTATCAATCTTGTGAATGTATATAATGCTACATTTCTGTTTGTCCAAATCTATTCTTGTAGAAGTGATTTTAAATATTCCAATAGAGTAGTTATTTGTAATTCTCTTGCTGCTTTATTTGCGACATTCAACGATTCGACAATATTTGAAGTCATAGTCCAGTATCTGTTGCTAGTTGCATAAACTCTTGCCCATTTGTCATACCCAATAGTTTCCAAATAAGGTAGAATTCTTTCATCCACATTGTTTTACTATTCCATGTAATGTGTCAAATCTTCTATAGTATATGCTCTTGCTGCTTCGAAGAACAAATCTTTTATTTTTTTATGTCTTCTAAAGTTTGATTTCAAATTATTCAACAAGTGAAACATGCAGTAACCATGCATAGCTTCAGGGTAAATATATTTTATGGCTTTAATG